>OZ005648.1:154403034-156803034 GCA_963930645.1 Salticus scenicus
CGTTAACAGTGTTCACGTTAACGAGGTTCGACTGTTTAATAATAGGATTTCTTAGAGTCATGTGGCTTTGAATACAAGATATAACGATACAAGTTCATTTATTCATAGTTGTATTTACCATATTCCCTTCTTTGTTTCTTTTATCTATAATGTCCAAAAGAAGTCATTTTGATTGCTTCTGCAGTCTAGTGTTAATATTATAAAATAAGTTTCTTGTTTTTATTAAAGGAAATCGATTTTTTCGATCTTAAAAAAAAAAAAAAAAAAAAAAAGACTTGACTAATTTTCTTGAGACATAATCAAAATTATCTTCATTCTTTCTTAGTAAAAAATTCATGAAACATTAATTTAATGTCGCAGTGACTGATAATTTATACTTGCCTAATTAATGGAGAAAGCCACTTAAGTATTATTTCATATCGAAAAATGCACGCGGTGATTTAAAAACTAAAATATATATAAAATATCTAATTAAACTTTTTTTATGTAATAACTTTAAATAAAATTTTAAAATTGTTAAATTTCAAATAGTATCTTATTGATTAACAGTGACATTGCGTGCAGCTTTAAATGAAAACAAAATGAACAACATTCATTATTAAAAAAAAAAAAAACTTCATTTAAGAAAAAAAAAATAATAATAATACTTTGAAAAGAAATCCTATTATAAAACCTCCCTGGATTTTTTAGAATTTTCAAAAAATATATCATCCATTTACTTTTTTTAATTGCTTTAATTTTATAGTCAAAATTAGAGTCAAATTTTTATTATTGATGAATAATAAAGTTTGTTAATACCCTCATCAGCTTAAGAAAGCTCAAATCTAAATTTTACCGGATTGACCTAGAATATTAGGGGTTAATGAATTATGCTTCTTTTGGAATTTCTTTAAAATTTCTATGTTCAGTTTTTTAAAACCTCATACAATTAATTCATTTTTTTTTCTTTGGGGGGGGGGGGATGAATTTTAGGATAAGAATTACTTTTAATTCCCACATCATATTCCATATTTAAATAATAAAAATATAATTACAGTAACATATATATTTATAACACAATGGTAATAAGGAAAACAACAACTTTATAAGAATACATCATCGATTTCACATTTGTTTTGGATAGAAATAATTAAATACGACTCTTCATCAGGACAGACGTGAAGGCAGCATGGAACCAAGAAGGTATCTGTTTTGGAATTTAAAGAAGTAGCCTAAATATAGAAAAATTAGATTATTACTGTAATAAAAACTTTTCAAGTTAAGTATTTAGAGACCTTTATTATTATTTTTTTCATCTAAACCAGTAGTCGTCAACCAGTGTTCCGTGAACCACAATTAGTCCGTGAAAAGATTTTTGTGATCAGCAGAAATATCTTGATATTGCTTGCATTTTATAATATTTTATTAAAAATTATACTGATGTTACTTTTAATTTCAAGATTTTTCTGAATTTATAAAATTCAAAACTTTATTTTTCAGAATATTTTGGTTGAGAGAGAGGATAAACAGAATAATAATTTTTCACAAATATTAAAGTGACAAAAATAGTTATCGCTTTCAATTTCTGATCTCCATTTGGCGCTTACCTTGGAATTCTTCTAAATTTATCAGAATATTCCAATGCTTCAAGGGTTTAAAATTTACGTAGAAAATGTAATTCCCAATAGGATTTTACTAAAACACATCATCTCTCAGAAAGAGAGATTAGTTAAAACACGTGTATAATTATATAATTTGTTAAAAGACACTTTAAAAATACGTAGGTATCAAACATTATATTTAATTAAAACCTTATTTACAATTCAAATACGTTTTTTTTTTTTTTTTTTTTTTTTTTTTTTTAAGCTTTTCGCTTTGACTACCAAAGCATTATCAGGAAAAAACATTTACAATCGTGTTCTTGAAGTGCAGCTCAATCTATATCACAATATTTTACAGTTATAGATGAAGTTAAGCTTGATGTGGAGGGAAATAAGATTCAAACAGGCATTATCAAAAAAGTCAGTTCTCAACGAATCACAGGATAAGAATCAATTAACAGATTTCTGTTAAATATTGTACTTTATATTCATTTGTCAAACATATTTTTCCTAAATTCTTTGACAAATATATCTGACCTTTTTTCAGTGAATCGACGTAACATATTTTTTATTATAATACACATATTTGAGGTCATGGCATAAAAAGTAATTATTCCTAAAATTATTTGAAAATGAAAATCGTATCAATGGATGAGAAGTATGTCTACTTCTATTTGATAATTTAAAGTTTATCTACTTGCTAAACTTAACACAAACTTTATTTTAGTAGTAACACGTGTGTTTGACATAATAAAAAGAATTTAAATCCCTTTAAATAGTCTAAATATAAGAATTTCAACATTTCGAAAAATTTAGCTTTTTAATTATAAGCTTATACAGATAGATAAATAGATAGATAGATATAGATGGATAGATAGATAGATTGTTTGGTATTTTTTAAATTAAAATCTTGCACTTATTGGGTGTTTAACCCTTTGTCTGCAGCATTATGAAACAAAAAAAAATATATTTGAAACATATTTTTTTAGTTACTTAAGAGCATTTTTTAAAATCAAATGCAATGAAATATTAAGTATATCACATAACCCTCGTAATTAATAAGGATTTAATGGGGTAGTACTTTAATGTACTATTGGTACATAAAGATCGAAAACGATATTAGGACATTAAAAAGGTGTAAAAAAGTATTTACTTTTTATATTCCTTATATTTTATCTAAGATTGCTGGTAGATTCTTGAGGTAATATAGGGTTGAGTCGGAGTTATGGGGATTAAGACCGATTGACTGCCCTAGGGTCCTAGGCCTAAGGGGGAGTGTCCTCCATGAGGGGTCTTTCTAAGAGGTCCTAACTCATATTTAGGCACGTTTTAGAGAAAAACACGGAAAACTTCGAACTGCTAGGACGACGAGCGCGACCTGGTATCGAACCCGACACCTTCCGTCTACCAGCTTTGAGCGTAGAATCACTCGGCCACTGGTGGGCTGAGGTAATATAGGAACTAATTATAATATACGTGAATGTCGTGGAAAATGCTAAGCAAAAGCAGAGAAAGCACTCTATAAAATCCTTCCTACAACAAAAACGTCTATATGTAGAGTCCAGTGCCAGTAGTGAGATTAAAGTGAGGTATATAGGTTCTATTGTTATAAATACCTATGGCATTTCTTCCATAAATTCGATTTTATCACTTTTTTAAACTAATGGCACTTTGAAGTTCCGTCAGTAAATAAAGGGTTAAATTAATTAAATTTTTAATCAGGAGTAAGGTGATATTATTGCAAGAATAGAAAAAATTCCAAGTGAAGTTTTTTATGCGTGGAAAAAAAATTCTTTTAGTATCCCTAGTAGCACATAACGTTGTTATAACGTCATTATAACTAATTCTCCACTGTTCAGACTTATTTTCAACGCTATAATAACGGTATGTGCTACTTGGGATGTCTATATGTAAATGAAATTTTAGAAAAGGCCTTTTTGTGATTAAATTTTGTTTACGTATATCAGAAATATTTTTAATAAATTAAATAAAACAATAGTGTAATTTGTAGCGTGTTATATTTTTTTCCTATAATAAAAGATTTTGAATAGGAATAACATTTTGTAAGATTTCATAATTCATAGATGATATCTTAAAATTGTGTGAAATATAAAACTAAAATATTAATTTTTTTTTTTTTTTTTTTTTTTTTTTTTTTCAAGATTTTTTGTAGTATTCTCTAAAAAATTACCTTAGCATTCGAATTTAATTATAATAAGTATTATATTTATTATTAACTAGCAGGCTACGCCCGCTTCGCTGGTCACTATTTTTAAATGAATCACAAAAATTAATGAATTCTCAAAATTGCATTAATTTTTATCATGTGATAAAAAAAGAGAAAAAAAAATTCTGATCAGGAAAAATGTCGCACCGGGTCCCCACTGCCTTCGGCAGCGTAGACCCGTGCGCTGCGCGCACGTATTCCTTCACCATCCTTATGACTTCTCAAAATTCCATGTTATTACTCATAAACTTTCATTCTTAAGAAAAGGAATTAAAAAATATATCATTTAGCATCGGGTAAAAACTCACACCGGGACGCCACTGCCGTCGGCAGCGCAGACCAATGCGCGCTGTGCGCGCACGTTTGAGGATATACGTGCGCTGTACACGCATATTCCTTCTCAACTCAAACTTTTATTATTAAGAAAATAAAATTAAAAAAAAAATCTTTTATCAACGGGTAAAAACTCGCACCGGGTCCCAAACCCATGCGCGACTATTCCTTCCCCACCGTTCCAGCCCCTCCTAATTAACTTGCATATACCAATTTTGAACGGTCTTACTCAATTAGCTGAGATGCAAAAGAAAACCTGATCAGGACACTTTAAATTGTAAATCAGGTGAAATCTCGAATTCCACTTTCGATAATGTAAAAGAACTTTAAAATATCTTTCGAATGATGTATTAGAAATAATTTAATCATAATTAGAATATGAAATATTGAAATTTAAAAATATTACAGCGCCATCTGGCTGTAGAAATTTCTGTAATCTATTGCTCCATTCCAGATCAACATAGCTTTCAAATGATGTATTACTCATGAAATTATTTTAATTAGTAGATGAGATACAAAAGAAAACCTAATCAGGAGACTTCAAAACGTGTAAATCGGGTGAAATCTCCAATTCCATTTTCGATAATGTAAATGTACTTTAAAATGTGTATCAACTAAAATAAGCTTTCAAATGATGTTTTACTTATGAACTTTTTTTAATTAATAACTGAGATACAAAAAAAAAAAAAAAAAAAAAAACTGATTCAGGACACCTCAAAACGTGTAAATCTGGTGAAAACTTTCGATAATTTAAAAAACTTTAAAATATCTTTCGAATGATGCATTACAAATAATTTAATGATAATTAGAAATTGAAATATTGAAATTTTAAAATGTTACAGCGCCATCTGGCGGTACAAATTTCTGTATTCCACTGTTCGATTCCAAATCAAAAAAGCTTTCTAATGATGTATTACGAAATTATTTTAATTAGTAGCTGAGATACAAAAGAAAACTAATTCAGGAGCCTCAAAACGTGTAAATCTGGTGAAAACTGTCGATAATATAAAAGAACTTTAAAATATCTTTCGAATGATGCATTAAAAATAATTTAATCATAATTAGAAATTCAAATATTGAAATTTGAAAATATTACAGCGCCATCTGGCGGTAGACATTTCTGTAATCCACTGTTCGATTCCAAATCAAAAAAGCTTTCTAATGATGTATTACTTATGAAATTATTTTAATTAGTAGCTGAGATACAAAAGAAAACCTAATTAGGAGACCTCAAACGACGAGCGCGACCTGGTATCGAACCCGACACCTTCCGTCTACCAGCTTTGAGCGTAGAATCACTCGGCCACTGGTGGGCTGAGGTAATATAGGAACTAATTATAATATACGTGAATGTCGTGGAAAATGCTAAGCAAAAGCAGAGAAAGCACTCTATAAAATCCTTCCTACAACAAAAACGTCTATATGTAGAGTCCAGTGCCAGTAGTGAGATTAAAGTGAGGTATATAGGTTCTATTGTTATAAATACCTATGGCATTTCTTCCATAAATTCGATTTTATCACTTTTTTAAACTAATGGCACTTTGAAGTTCCGTCAGTAAATAAAGGGTTAAATTAATTAAATTTTTAATCAGGAGTAAGGTGATATTATTGCAAGAATAGAAAAAATTCCAAGTGAAGTTTTTTATGCGTGGAAAAAAAATTCTTTTAGTATCCCTAGTAGCACATAACGTTGTTATAACGTCATTATAACTAATTCTCCACTGTTCAGACTTATTTTCAACGCTATAATAACGGTATGTGCTACTTGGGATGTCTATATGTAAATGAAATTTTAGAAAAGGCCTTTTTGTGATTAAATTTTGTTTACGTATATCAGAAATATTTTTAATAAATTAAATAAAACAATAGTGTAATTTGTAGCGTGTTATATTTTTTTCCTATAATAAAAGATTTTGAATAGGAATAACATTTTGTAAGATTTCATAATTCATAGATGATATCTTAAAATTGTGTGAAATATAAAACTAAAATATTAATTTTTTTTTTTTTTTTTTTTTTTTTTTTTCAAGATTTTTTGTAGTATTCTCTAAAAAATTACCTTAGCATTCGAATTTAATTATAATAAGTATTATATTTATTATTAACTAGCAGGCTACGCCCGCTTCGCTGGTCACTATTTTTAAATGAATCACAAAAATTAATGAATTCTCAAAATTGCATTAATTTTTATCATGTGATAAAAAAAGAGAAAAAAAAATTCTGATCAGGAAAAATGTCGCACCGGGTCCCCACTGCCTTCGGCAGCGTAGACCCGTGCGCTGCGCGCACGTATTCCTTCACCATCCTTATGACTTCTCAAAATTCCATGTTATTACTCATAAACTTTCATTCTTAAGAAAAGGAATTAAAAAATATATCATTTAGCATCGGGTACACCGGGACGCCACTGCCGTCGGCAGCGCAGACCAATGCGCGCTGTGCGCGCACGTTTGAGGATATACGTGCGCTGTACACGCATATTCCTTCTCAACTCAAACTTTTATTATTAAGAAAATAAAATTAAAAAAAAAATCTTTTATCAACGGGTAAAAACTCGCACCGGGTCCCAAACCCATGCGCGACTATTCCTTCCCCACCGTTCCAGCCCCTCCTAATTAACTTGCATATACCAATTTTGAACGGTCTTACTCAATTAGCTGAGATGCAAAAGAAAACCTGATCAGGACACTTTAAATTGTAAATCAGGTGAAATCTCGAATTCCACTTTCGATAATGTAAAAGAACTTTAAAATATCTTTCGAATGATGTATTAGAAATAATTTAATCATAATTAGAATATGAAATATTGAAATTTAAAAATATTACAGCGCCATCTGGCTGTAGAAATTTCTGTAATCTATTGCTCCATTCCAGATCAACATAGCTTTCAAATGATGTATTACTCATGAAATTATTTTAATTAGTAGATGAGATACAAAAGAAAACCTAATCAGGAGACTTCAAAACGTGTAAATCGGGTGAAATCTCCAATTCCATTTTCGATAATGTAAATGTACTTTAAAATGTGTATCAACTAAAATAAGCTTTCAAATGATGTTTTACTTATGAACTTTTTTTAATTAATAACTGAGATACAAAAAAAAAAAAAAAAAAAAAAACTGATTCAGGACACCTCAAAACGTGTAAATCTGGTGAAAACTTTCGATAATTTAAAAAACTTTAAAATATCTTTCGAATGATGCATTACAAATAATTTAATGATAATTAGAAATTGAAATATTGAAATTTTAAAATGTTACAGCGCCATCTGGCGGTACAAATTTCTGTATTCCACTGTTCGATTCCAAATCAAAAAAGCTTTCTAATGATGTATTACGAAATTATTTTAATTAGTAGCTGAGATACAAAAGAAAACTAATTCAGGAGCCTCAAAACGTGTAAATCTGGTGAAAACTGTCGATAATATAAAAGAACTTTAAAATATCTTTCGAATGATGCATTAAAAATAATTTAATCATAATTAGAAATTCAAATATTGAAATTTGAAAATATTACAGCGCCATCTGGCGGTAGACATTTCTGTAATCCACTGTTCGATTCCAAATCAAAAAAGCTTTCTAATGATGTATTACTTATGAAATTATTTTAATTAGTAGCTGAGATACAAAAGAAAACCTAATTAGGAGACCTCAAAACGTGTAAATCGGGTGAAATCTCGTATTCATTTTCGATTATGTAAAAGTACTTTAAAATGTGTATCAAGTCAACAAAGCTTTCAAATGATGTATTACTTATGAAATTTTTTTAATTAATAACTGAGATATAAAAGAAAACTGATTCAGGACAGCTCAAAACGTGTAAATCTGGTGAAAACTTTCGATAATTTAAAAGAACTTTAAAATATCTTTCGAATGATGTATTAAAAATAATTTTATCATAATTAGAAATTGAAATATTGAAATTTGAAAATATTACAGCGCCATCTGGCGGTACAAATTTCAGTATTCCACTGTTCGATTCCAAATCAAAAAAGCTTTCGAATGATGTATTACTTATGAAATTATTTTAATTAGTAGCTGAGATACAAAAGAAAACTAATTCAGGAGACCTCAAAACGTGTAAATCTCGTGAAAACTGTCGATAATATAAAAGAACTTTAAAATATCTTTCGAATGATGCATTAAAAATAATTTAATCATAATTAGAAATTGAAATATTGAAAGTTAAAAAAATTACAGCGCCATCTGGCGGTAGAAATTTCTGTAGTCTATTGTTCCATTCCAGATAAACAAAGCTTTCAAATGATGCATCACTCATGAAATTATTTTAATTAGTAGATGAGATGCAAATGAAAACCTAATCAGGACACCTCAAAACGTGTAAATCAGGTGAAATCTCGAATTTCATTTTCGATAATGTAAAAGTACTTTAAAATGTGTATCAACTAAAATAAGCTTTCAAATGATGTATTACTTATGAACTTTTTTTAATTAATAACTGAGATACAAAAAAAAACTGATTCAGGACACCTCAAAACATGTAAATCTGGTGAAAACTTTCGATAATTTAAAAGAACTTTAAAATATCTTTCAATTGATATATTAAAAATAATTTAATCATAATTAGAAATTGAAATATTGAAATTTTAAAATATTATAGCGCCATCTGGCGGTACAAATTTCTGTATTCCACTGTTCGATTCCAAATCAACAAATCTTTCAAATGATGTATTACTTATGAAATTATTTTAATTAGTACCTGAGATACAAAAGAAAACCGATTCAGGAGACCTCAAAACGTGTAAATTAGGTGAAATCTCGAATCCCACTTTCGATAGTATAAAAGTACTTTAAAATATCTTTCGAATGATGTATTAAAAATAATTTAATCATATTCAGAATTCGAAATATTGAAATTTAAAAATATTACAGCGCCATCTGGCGGTAGAAAATTCTGTAATCTACTGTTCAATTCTAAATCAATAAAGCTTTCAAATAATGTATTACTTATAAAATTATTTTAATTAGTAGCTGAGATACAAAAGAAAACCTAATCAGGAAACCTTAAAACGTGTAAATCACGTGAAATCTCAAATTCCATTACTTATGATAGTCGGTTAATGGAAGGTGACAGAAATTTGTGGCGTCTACTCTTGAAATTCCATTCAAATAAGTTTCAAAATGACATATTACTTTTGAAATTATGCTTAGAAGCTGAGATACAAAAATGATATAAACACTATTATAAAACGATTTATGTCTGACTTTTTCGTGGTTTTCTCCGAAACTTGGGTAATTCCGGGCTAAATACTGTTCAAAATCCATAGTATGAAATGTGAAAGGAGTATCAGAATTCGAAATTCTGCAAAATATAAAAGAATAAAGGCGTTCTGGGTTTTCCGTTGTTGTCTCCGAAACAACCGTTCCTTTTTTACGTTTTTGCCCCTCCCCCCCTTTCCGTCCCTTCTAATAATTTTACACTTGAAAATATCCGCAATCGATTTATCTTTCCTTGAAACCTAATAATAACAATTTCAAACGCTGTAACTCTTTTTATTTATTTATTTTTATTCATTTATTTATTTGTTTATTTATTTTTTTTTTTTTTTTCTGGCCGTTTGCTTGCCCCCCCCCCCCCTCCCCTTCAAGCCCTTCCTAATAATTCTACACTTTCAAAAATATTCAGAATCGAAATATCGGGCGTTAAAAACACCAATATTACGAAATTTCAACGGCATATCTCAATTTAAAATAGTTGAAAATATAATACAAAATTTAATCTCATTTTTTTTGTTTATCCACATATTTTCATGAAAATTGAACAGTAGCTTTATAATATGCTGTCTAGGCCGAATATGAATTCAAATGTAACGTGAATTAAAATTTGAAAAAAATTGAAAATTGCAATATTTTTCCCTACTACAAAACACGTGACATCTTGATCGGTTGCAATCATTTCCTTTTTGATGACAGACGATGGGTCTTCATTACTGGCATTTGAAATGATGTTGCCACAGAAAATTCATACTTTAGTTAATTTTAAAAAATCTAATTGTTGTACCGATAAACCACTTGCACACTTAGATTCAGAAAAAATGCCCCTTTCATTTGGTATCGAAATTGTAACGATCGGACAAATATTTCTAATTTATTTTCCACTTTTTCTGCTTTGAGATCGCTTTTAGATTAGACATGAGTGGACATTTTAATTAATATCTCCACAACTAATTAAAATTTTTAAATTCTGTTTCGAGGAAAACATCGGAAAGGCTCCAGAGCATCCGTATGTCAATTTTTGTACTTCTGCGTTCAATAGGGGCTGAACGTATAAAAGAACAGACAGACAGACAGACAGACAGACAGACAGACAGATAGACAGACAGACAGACAGACAGACAGACAGACAGACAGACAAACCTTTCCTTTTATTATTATAGACGAAATATCGGGCGTTAAAAACACCAATATTACGAAATTTCAACGGCATATCTCAATTTAAAATAGTTGAAAATATAATACAAAATTTAATCTCATTTTTTTTGTTTATCCACATATTTTCATGAAAATTGAACAGTAGCTTTATAATATGCTGTCTAGGCCGAATATGAATTCAAATGTAACGTGAATTAAAATTTGAAAAAAATTGAAAATTGCAATATTTTTCCCTACTACAAAACACGTGACATCTTGATCGGTTGCAATCATTTCCTTTTTGATGACAGACGATGGGTCTTCATTACTGGCATTTGAAATGATGTTGCCACAGAAAATTCATACTTTAGTTAATTTTAAAAAATCTAATTGTTGTACCGATAAACCACTTGCACACTTAGATTCAGAAAAAATGCCCCTTTCATTTGGTATCGAAATTGTAACGATCGGACAAATATTTCTAATTTATTTTCCACTTTTTCTGCTTTGAGATCGCTTTTAGATTAGACATGAGTGGACATTTTAATTAATATCTCCACAACTAATTAAAATTTTTAAATTCTGTTTCGAGGAAAACATCGGAAAGGCTCCAGAGCATCCGTATGTCAATTTTTGTACTTCTGCGTTCAATAGGGGCTGAACGTATAAAAGAACAGACAGACAGACAGACAGACAGACAGACAGACAGATAGACAGACAGACAGACAGACAGACAGACAGACAGACAGACAAACCTTTCCTTTTATTATTATAGATTAGAAAACAAAAACAAAAAATTTTAACTATATAAAATGAAATTTTGCATTCGTTTAAATTTCAAACATTTGCCTCTAAATATGGTATCACGGTACTTGGTATCTAACTTTAAATTTAAGCAAAAATTAAAGTTGTTTTCTCGTGTGAATTCAGTATTGAAAATATATTTTTTTAAATTTCATATTTTAATTATGTAGAGGCCTCTCTCAAAAATGCAAGTTTAGGTGTTTATTTTAAACATTATATTAAAACCTGTAATAAATTGTTACCTGCATCATGTTTATATGGCGATTTGAGAAGAATACATTGAGGTTTCGATTTTTTTTTCTTCGACTAGAAAACAAAATGGGCATTTTTACGTAAATGATATTTTTAAAACAGCTGACATTTCTTCGAACACAATTTTAACTGAACATGCAATATATTTCATAGATACTAAGTTTTTATTTTGTTCCGTAACGTTCTTAGTATCAGCTTTTCTTACACACCACGTTTCATGCAGAATTTTTTTTTTTTCTTTTTTAATCATATTTATATTTTGGAGAAAACCACTGTACAAAGAAAGTGGTGGGAAAAATGGGTGGATACTAACAGCGTTATGGGATAATTTAAAATGTTAGTACCAATGATATTTCATTCTTAATTTCTAAAATGGAAAATTTAGTGACGTAATATGCGTTCTTGCTCTTATTGCAATAACAAATATTATGGAATGATCTGCAATTCAAATAAACAAATAATGTATTTAAGATAAATATATATATATTTAATAAGCTAGCATAACTTCATACTGAAAATAAGGTATGCTAGTAAATCTTATTTACATCGATTTCTCCATTATTTACAAAAGTATAGTTATTTAAAATATGTTTTGCGAATAGTTATTTTGTAACGTCTATAAAATTAGTAACTTTAGAATACACAGACGCAATCTACGACTCAACTAAGCCACTTAACATAATCAAATTTCCATACATTGGCACTTTATATTCCAAATGATGTTAAAAGACTCGCTTTTAGCATAAATTAAAGCACTGGAACTGGACAACGAGTTTCCTAGGGCTATAATTTAACCCAAAGGTTTTGACAGTGTCCGCTAATGGATAAAGTCAACGTTGTGTCTGTGGAACGCTCAAATCGCTGTCGGCGTTACTGGGAAATCCAAATAAATACAAACACTCCCTCATAATTTTATGTGCTTCATTTAAATTAGGAATGCTTATGTGCGTCAAAGCATCCAAACACTACAGTACATATGACATTTTCTGCATTTAATTAGATTAACATGCTGATGTATCTAATCAAAAATTTCTCAAACGTAAAAAACTTTTTTTTTTTTTTTTTTTTTTTTCATATTTGTGGTCAACTATGTGTCTAACAACCATTTTTACTTTCTTCTATATGTATATACAGAGAAATTATTGGATTCGTGAAAATTTTCGAACTCCGGTTTTCGATGGATTTACACGTTTTGGGATGTCCTGAATAAGATTTGACTGTTTTCAGAAAATGTCTGTCTGTATGTGTGTGTGTATCACAATTTTTGTGGACGCTCTATCTCAAGAACCAATGAATGAAATTTAACCAAACTTGGTATTCAGTTGGACCCTAACATAAACTGGTGCTGATTAGATTTGTGGAACAATTTCTCAACGGTTGGCGCTGATTATTATGGTCTATCGGCTGAAATTATTTAAAATGTCATAGCGTCTAAATGCCCTATTCAATTGATATAATACTTGGTATACATGTTATAGGTCGCTATGGGTTCAAATTATTTCAATAGGCAATAGCGTTAAACCCCTTAATCGATTGAACTGCTTGATTTTAAAGTTTTCTTACTTTAATTTATTTAAGCAACCTTTAATTAATTAATGTTCGAAAAGTTAGCAGAATCACTACAGATTTTTTACTAATGAAATTAAATAAAGACTTGGAATTTGTTGGGCAGTAAATGTTTTATATAGCATTTATTTTAAAAGAAATGTAAAACAGAAATTTAAAAAAAAAAAAATGTACTAAACATACCGTTTTGTCCCCCGTAATTTTCCTCTGTAAATCAAATTAAAGTGAATTAGCAATTACCTTAAATTGGATTAAAAGTAATTTTTAACTTTTTTTTTTTTTTCAGAGTATTTTTGAAAATTTAAACCAATATGCTGTGGTTGGTTACAAGTCATTCTTCTATATCATTCTAATATATTAATTGGGCGTAAAACAACCTAAAACTTAAAAAGTGACGCATAACAAAGCACTTACATCAGCCGATATACATCTAAATTGAATCAGTTGAATCTTTATTTGTTGTTAACTTATTTATTAAAAGTACTGATGCACTTATTCTATTCCATTTCTTTTTCTTTTGATTTACACAATTTTCTAATGATTCCCTAATAATATTCGTGATTAAAAATATACAGGGTGAGTCGCTACCGATGCGACAAACTTACAGAAGATGTAGGGGATACCAAGACGATTCGGAATCTTACAACAATGCAGGGTCGGAAATGCAATCCTAAAAAGAGATAGGGGGTGTTGTTAGGACGTATAATTATTAGGAAACCAATAATTTATTTTCAGCTAATAGTTTTTAAATGTCATTTCGTGATCACCATGAATTTATAGTTTTCATCCTAACACTTTTGCGAGTAGCTGTTGACAATTTTTCTGTTACATCCCCTTCACTCTCGTGTGCCTAAACATCACGCGATTTACCACGCCTCCTGTTTCTTGTTTTCTTTATATTTTAGTTAATTAGAAAGAAACAATCAGCATTATACTATTTAAAACGTATTTAAAAATGTCAGGTAAATGAAAAATACTTATCATTCATATGTGTACATATATTAACACAAGTGTCTTGAATTCAATAAAAATTGGAACCATTTGGGTGTGCCGTTAAACAATTATAAAAGGGCTTTAAAAAAAATCCCTTATCTCGTTAGGATTGCATTTCCGACCCTGCATTGCTATGTGATTCAGAATCCAATTTGTGACCCCTTTATTTCCTGTAAGTCTGTAGCACCGGTACCGAATAACCCTGTAAACGTTCACCTTTATCCAACATTTTCAAAATCGAAGAAACTTATTTAAATTCACCATGTATACCCATTTATAAGACATGACAGCTCATTTTCCGGATACATAGTTTCTGATATTTATAACATTGAATTCGTGTTTCTGCATAGTAATTTTAAGGCAAAATGTGTATATCAAAACCTCATATCCCGATTTTAATATTCAAACCATGTTAGACAACGTAAAATATGAATAAAGCGAACTTTAGATAAATTTTGAAAAGTTTTAATAAAAGAGTGATATATTAAAACGACCATAAAATAAACATTTATCCGAAACAATTTTCTAATTATCGTAAATTAGAGCATTGTTTATGACATTATCAATTTTACATTAAATTTAAGTGTTTGCTTAAATGGAGGCCAGTATAGATAAGGTTTATGGAAGAATGCATTGCTGCAAAATACCATAAACTTTATCAGTTTCATTCTTAGAATATTATCTTTCTTAACCATGAACGCCAATATTGCAAAATATTCTGCTGAATTATCTACAGATTCATTAAATCACTCTGCCATTTATTAATCATTCAAGTTATCTCTTGAATGAATTACTTTAAATGGATAAACATTTTATTAAAATTGTTCAATAAAATAATTTGTTTTGTGAATGCAGCATATTCATTCCATGGAGCAATGCATTATTTGTCGTTAGATGTTAATTTGGCTGTGATATAAATCCAAACTTGAGGTCGGAATTTGTGATAGTTATCATATTAAAATATTGTAGAATTTTATGGGTTATGTGTTACTTGTTAACAGATATCAAATGTTTAAATTGAATGTATTATTAATATTAAAAATCAATTGCTATGCTTTAAACACACATTCAGTTCTAAATTATTATTTGTAATTTAAACGGATAAGTACTTCCAGAGAATTATTATAAGGAAGTTTTAGGAAATTTTATTTTTTATATTTTTTGTGCATATGTTATTGAAAATATATTAGGTGAATTGGGATAAGTATAATGTCGACTGATAACTCAACTGATAAGCTAACTTTGGACCTAATAGACATCATATCTATTTGATTGAACTTTTCCTTTTTATATTTAGACTTTGGAAAATAAGTAAGATATGAAACAGTGATAATTTTAGAAGTTTGAAAATTTTCTTATATTTCTCTCTTAGACAAAATCTCCCTCTCGTAATTCGAAGCTTTCCAGCTACTGTATTTGTGAAGTAAAGTTCACAGTTTTCGGTAAAAAAGCTAGTTATGTATATAGATTTTGAATATAACTACAGATTTGTGCTATTTCTTATACTTTTTGATTTTCATACGCTGTTGAATTTACTCCAGGAATTCTCGTATATCCAGAATTCTGTATGTCACTTGTCTTCAAGCAAGTCAACTTATTTATACTTTATGTTCATTTTCAGTTTTATTTTTTAATTTTCAATGAAAACTAATATTCTGAACTATTTTAAGACTTTGTTGGACTGCTAAAAAATTTAGAAGTGAAGTGCTAGTTGGAGGCGCGTGAAAAAGTTCACAACTCTGTAATGAATTGAGAAGTTTTAAAAATTGAAATAAACTCAGATTATTGAAAACTTTTACTCTGGTAACTTGAATAAAATATTTGTTTATGTGCTTTATGTGGGTATAGTAAGCTGAGGTTACACTTGCTCTAAACCATGAGGCAGCGGTACCACAAAACACAAAATTTTCTTTCTTTTACTTAAAGTAAAAGAAAAATTGCTTAAAATGCGATAACGTCTGAGCGCCAGTTAAGCTGAAAATTTATGTAATTGTTATAGGTGACCGTCGCACAAACTATATAGCTTTTAGTGAGTCTAGCATTTATATATTTTTACAGGGACACAATGAAAATTTCCTTATCATTGTGATCTAATGCTCAAAATATTTGAATAACAATAGCGTTAATTTAAAGAACATACCACATGCAGAAAAATACTTATATACCTTATTATAATTTTCTCTTTCGCTTTTTGAATGGCATCTCTTATTTTATTAATACAACCGTTAATTACTTAATGTTCGGAAAATCAAGTGGAGTCACTCCAGATTTATTTGTAAGTGACAAATTGTTAAATTACAAGAATATTATTTTTTTTTGAAAGCCAAATATTTGCAGTTTATGCCTAAAAGTTTTCAGATGTGTAATTATAGTAGGAGCTGAACAAAATGAGGTCAAAGTTGAACTATTCCAAAACGTTGTTATACATACCCCAATACACCCTAAATAAAATAAATAAAAGTTTTCCTATAAAGTATTTTTCTTTTTTTAATCATATGCGAAACTTTTCTTGCGCACTTTTCCGAAATTAAAGCTTATGTACAATTCTACTCGAACTATTATGAAATTATGCGAATTCTACATAATATTTCTTGCTTATACTAAGTAGCTAAAGCCATGCTGTTAAAAAAAAAAAAAAGTGAAATGTTGAATCAATAATATATTGTATATTGAAAATGGTTCTGTTATTATGTAATGCTGCAAAATAATAATAATGATAATTACAATTAAAAATAAAAAATAAAAAAATAATAAGATTTTAAATTAACAAGGCTTTTTATTATTATTTTTTTTTTTAATCCACACTCTTTCCTTTAGATTTCAGTTTTATATTTAAAAAATTACAAAACCTGTTTTTTTTTTTTTTTTTTTTTTTTTTTTAAACACAAAACAATGTTTTTTTTTTTTTTTTTTTTTTTTTTTCTTTATATGATGAAGAGTAATTCTCAATCATTTCGAACCGAAATTTTCATATTTCGCTTACGAAATTTATGACATTTGCTTGAATTTTTTTTATATTTTATTTCAGTGTATTTTACTCCAATACTTTGTTATACCATAGCCTCCTAAACTAGATGCCTTCCGGGTGGCTCGAAAACTTGGCAACAGTTCAAGCGGTAGACAGCGCCACCTGGTATAGATTGCGTTTTTTTTTTTTTTTTTTTATTCAGCTGTCACCATAATTTTAAGCAGTGATTTATGATATATGTAATCGACGTTTCTTCGATTCTATTCACCTTTTATGTATATAAAATTCCCCTTTAAAAAATTTTTGGTGGCTGTTGAAAAAAAAAAAAAAAAAAGAAAGAAAAAAAAAGTCGCGCAATCTGTACTAGGTGACGCTGTCTACAGTTAAATTTCCGAACCACGCGGAAGGCATCTAGTTTAGGAGGCTATGGTTATACCTAACATAGTAATAAACCAGTAACTGACTGCTATAAGTCAAAGTTTAAATTTTTTCGTTTATTAATGTAAAATTATTCTAAACGAGCGAAACTTTACTCTGTCTACACTGTATATTGTAAAATGTTTTCACACTTTATTACGGTCAGTGTTTGGAACACTTTTTTTTTTCCCTATAAAGTTATCATAGCTTTTCCTAGAAGAAGGGAAGTGATCTTTAATAAACGGTCAACTTTCTCAATTTTACTGTAATTTGTCACACAAATACGGATACTAGACATTTTTCTCAAAGATGGGAGCTCGCCGTATAATTTAACGGTCAAATCTCTAAATTTTAACAGAAATTTCTTACAGTGTAAAAAAAAAAAGAGCTTTACATGAGCTCTTCCCGCCTGACGTCAGAGGTCACATGATAGATGAAAAAAAAATAGCAGACGAAGTCTTGTATATCTATAGCGATTGCTGAAATAATATATTTTCTATTCTTATTTTTGGTCAATCGTACTTAATCTCTGTGTGTGTGTGTGTGTGTGTGTGTGTCTGTGTGTGTGTGTGTGTGTGTCTGTGTGTGTGTGTGTCTGTGTTTTTATTATTTTTTTTTTATACATCATCATTTTTAATCAATTTTATATCATTATTCATCATCTTTTGTTTGCTGTATACATTTACAATCACCGATTAGTTTATATTTGTTATTGATGTTCATGAAGAACATATTAAGTACTCTGATTTTTGGTACTTAAATCATTGACAGTGCAACATCGTACGGCGTAAATCCATTTAGACTAGTAACTAAGTTAATTAACTTGTTGTAACACCTTTATGCAATTAAATTAAATGAAAACATTTTAAATTTTCAATTTATAAACCATAAATATTCCACAAGAAGAATCTATTATTTTTTGCTAGATCAGTTAATGTAGCAGTTACACTAGAACATACAAAAATCGATTCTTACAGTTCAAAATAAATAAACACATAAAGCGTTTCTTAAAAATTATTAAATTTACAAATATAACTATTCTACTGTTTACAAATGCACAATATTACTTTTTTTTTACTTTATATTAAATATTAACACTTATGTTTTTAAGAACAACATTTAATTGAATTCGATTCTTCGTTTCCGTCTATCACATGGTTGAGCAGACGACGCTGGGAAGAATCCATTACGGGAAAATGGTGGAATAAAAATGTCAAGGAAGCCCGATGAAAATGGATTTTTTTGTAAATTAAGTGTGCTATCCCATGAAAAAAAATGAAAAAGAAAAGAAAGAAAGAAAAACAAATGGAAAGTTTCTTTAACACTGTAATTTTATTTATTTTATTTTATTTTATTTCATTTTTTTTTTCTATGTTACATAACAATCTTGAGGCAGCCAACTTGCTACAACTACGCAGAGAAATGTTACCAGCTGTAAATGTGTGACCTTACACGTTATGCTACGGTTACACAGGTACAGCTATTAACATCTCTTTTCATGGTTGTGATATTTCTTTAGATGGTAAGCTGCCTCAATATTGTTCTGTAATATTACACTTTTTTTTTTTTTTTTTCCAGTGAATATGCGAGTTTGCTCAATAATTATGAAAAAAGGAAATTTTTCGTAATCTATATATATAATTCCTTCTTCTTTCAATTTTTTTTATTTTGTACTGTATGTGTAGTTTTGACGTATATTCATTTAAATTGTACACTCATTTAAACAGAAAACTCCAACGCCATTATAGTTTCTACGAATTTCATGTTATTTTTTCTAAAACGAAAAATTTTAAACATCTCTGTTAATTAAGTGGTTTAATAATTCGTATAATGCATATTACTTCAAATAAGTAAGCTCTATTTACTTACATTTGTTATTAGACTTAATAAAATATGCTAGGAAACTCACTCTCCTCTTCCAAATCAAATTAAAATTCTCCGTCCCTTTTGAATCAGAGATCTGTTAAATGATGCTCTCCACTCAGTTTCACTTCACCTAAATTAACGGGCGATTGCCGGATAATGCATGCCGCCCGACTCATCCATTAGGGCCTGTTCGCGACATTCGGTTCCCTTACTGTTTGTTTTCCCTAATTAGCTGTGTAGGTTCTACGTGAAGGCCTCTCATTCTCTAGTACTGGGAATTTAAGAGCACTGTATATCTATCACACAGTCGGATAAACTAATGTTGTTTTCATGTAGTACCCAAACAAATTCTATAAGAGAATTTTTCAAAAATATTTTCTTTTCAATCAAATATCATAATAAAATTTTCGGTTCGTCAATTCGGGTTATTATTGATATTTTCAACATTTGGATGATTAACATTAATTTTTTGAAATTCCTCTTTTCTTTTCTCTTTTATTCATTTATTTATTTTAATGAAAAGGGTGATAATGGTTTCTTTTTGATAATGATAAAAAATAATTTTTAAATAAGACGATATTATCAATAAACATGTGTGTTAAAAATAAAACACTTTACTGAAGCCAATGTCATTTAATACAAGAAGAGGCTGTGTTAAATATTATATCTTATTCTGCTAAAGCTGAGGATGTTTTACGTCTATGAATTTCTAGTAAAACAGACGCTCCACACTAACAATGTTATTTTAGTAACATTTCTGACGCGGAAATCAATATCTATGTTCCATGATTACCTATAACATAGGTGGCAAGGCTCCAATTTTTCATGGGAGACTTCATACAGGAAAATCTTTACAATGGTTTTCAGTTTATTTAATCGTCGAAAATATATAGCACAGATTTCTTTTTAAAAATAACTGGTGTAAAATTTGATTTAAAAATGGAAAGTTTTGGGAGCTATGCTATAGTTAAACAGTTTAGAATAGCTCATATATACACCATCGCTAAAACAAAGAACCTCTTGTGATAATTCTTGAATAACATAAATGCGCCTCAGTAAAAAATCTTATATATAGTTTTTTATTTAATATTTTTGATTTGGGAGGATTACTTATCGTTACTTATCACACATAGATGGTGCCAAACTTCCCCACCCCTTTTTTTTTTTTTTAAGAACTCCATATTTTAATTTCTACTTTCAATAAATATATATTTTGAATTTCAAATATTAATGTACCTTAAGTTCCTATATTATATTTTGTATTTAAATGATTTTTATTTTTCGTGAAAGTAAATGGTAATTTTTTTTTTCTTCAGCGATTTATGTACATTTCTATTGATTTCTGATTAAATTTATATTCTTGTTTAATTGATTTTGTTCTGCATACGTGAATCGGGCATTGCTATTTGAAAATTACTTGGTTATGCATACAGATAGACAGAAATTCATCTATTTTTGCATACAATGTTCAATTAATGCCCTTAGTGAGTGCTGAGCATTGTACGCTTTCATTATTTAAATTTATATTTTCTTTTTTAATTAAATCTTCCCAGATGATATTTCTCTTTTCTTTCTGTGAAATGTTTGAAAAGGTTTTCATTTTATCTCATGATTTTGGAAAATTTAAAAAAACATTTGTTTCAAAATTTTAATGTAAAAAAAAAAAAGTAGTTTTTAAAAAATTAAACATTAAATTTGCCCATATGTGTAAATTTGGCGACATTTGTTAATAACTTGACGACATCTTCACCTTCTCATCATGTTTGCTTGAACCCTTATTATATATATAATCTATGACAAAAAAATCGACGCACTAAGAAGGAGTAATGCAAACTGGACACATATTCACATACATACAGGTTTCGATGGTAAATGCAAAATTTTAAAGTTTGGCTGCCATCGTATGAACATGCGACGCTGCAGCGCATTTTAACTGCGCAATTGGCAGAATATTAAAAATGAGAAATTTTGATTCCAGGTCATAAATTCTTCGAAAATTTTATTTCGTCTACTCAGAAAGACAGTAACTATACCTCGCATGCAGGTGCACAAACAACAAGCGCAGATGTCAGCATTTGAGTGTGGTGTGTAGTTCGGCTAAAATAAGCCGGTTGGTCTAATCTGCGAAACTATAGTCGATCCTACGTGCAACTGGTACTTCAGTGACTAACTCAGTCCCCGGATCTCTCTTCCACTGAGGACGTTTCGAGCATCGTAAAAAGGGTCCTACAACCAGCTGGTGATTCTCTTGATTAAATCATTCAAATTTTCTGAAAATGCACTGTAAAAAAGAATTTCCAAAACAGGTAAAAATTTGTAAGATATTTGGGTAAAGCAATGTTCCAAATTGGAAAGTTCTGTTTGTAACCCAAAATTTCAACCTAAATTGGATACGAGACCAATTTTGGATAGAATTATTTTGGGGGTTATGTTTTGCAGCGTACAGACGTAAACATACGAAATGTTTACATTTTGTTTAGATCATCTACGCATGTTAGATTTTTTTTTATAAGTGGTGAGTGATACAATAATTTCTACAACGTCTTTATTTATTATAGACAAAATTATAAAATAAGATAGTGAACCATACATAACAAGTTTGTAAACTCAAAATAGATAGATTTTCTGTCCCATTTTGGGTTATAAACAGAACTTTCCAATTTGGAACATTGCTTTACCCAAATATTTTACAAATTTTTACCTATTTTGGAAATTTTTTTTTACAGTGTGTAATCAATTGTTTTTCTCCACATGAACATCACATCTACCAACTTTGTCCCATTCGGATAACTCCTTCTTGGTGCGTCATTTTTTAGAGTGTGTGTGTGTATATATATATGTATATATATATGTACAGATGATGAGAAGGTGAAGATGTCGTTAAGTTATTAACACACACACACACACACATATATATATATATATAATAAGGGTATATAATATACATATATAATAAGTTTTTTCAGGGATCGGTCATATTAAAGAAAGGTCTCACATCATTTGGATAAGAAAATTTCTGTTAAAGTTTTTATTTGAATACTACTTAATCTCAGATATCTCTGGAAGAAGACAAGTTGAAGTTGACTACAAATGTAGTAGCTGCAGTGGGTTACGACGTGGAATCTGCCTCAGGTCAATCTGCGATGTACGATGGCATGAATCGGCTTCTGTAAAAATAGCTTTATTAAGGGTTGGGAGGATGTCTGTTTTCCTAAACCCAGACGTTATGTTAAATGTTGTTGTTGCAATCGGAAGGGCAGGTTTTAGGATTGATGAAATATAATGTAATATCATCGGGCATTAATTTATTTTTATTCAATAACCGCAGGCTGAATTAATGTACCTTTTGAAACTGTAATCCATTCTTCGATCTAAAGGTTATAGCTTGAGGCTACAGTACAGTGAAAAGGACAAAAGTGTGATACCATGTGTTTTGAACAACAAGAGTACAGAACAGTAAAGAATAAACAGAAATTTGGACATCCTACGACACCTAAATATTCTATAATTATCAGAGTTATTATTATTATTATTATTATTATTATTTTTTTTTTTTTTTTTTTTTACAACACAAAAGCTGATTTAATGTAGGATTGGTGCAAACATTATAAATTCATTATTTTGGAAAAAAGGCTGACTTAAGTAATCAAGAATTCAAACAAGCTGTACCAATTATATAGCCATCAGAATTCAAATCTTCTCCCCCCCCCCAGCAGCAAATTTCTGGTTTTTCTAATGTGTAAGTAAATTTATTTTGGAGATGTTCTTCGTTACAGTTAGCCATTTCAGATCCTATGGAGCATATACGCCCGCCGGGCGAAAGCGCCCCATGCGAAATAGGCCAACTATCGGCATATCGCCATTTTTATTTTTCTTGAGTGTAAGGAATTTTGGAGGTATTTCAATAAACAAAAACATCGTACAGTAACTGCAAAAAATTATATTTCTGAAGACTATTTATCAAAATCTAAAATTTAATTTACAAATAAATAAAAAGCGATTTTTAAGCCAGAAAATTTACCCGCCTTACCGAAATTTCAAGAATTATCGATGGTTCTTTAACAGACACATCTTTTTTCAATAATATATTGATGAGAGGAAAGAAGGCAGAAGAGGAAGGGAAACGCAATCCGATGTAAAGTTTAAAAAATATTGCGACTTGGCCAACGTGCTTCTATGGAAAACTAATCCCGGTCTACCCTATAAATGATTACACCTCCCCAACATAACAAAATTCCTGAGGTAAACGTAACTGCGGATTTAAAACTAAAAAGCTTAAGAAATCGGACAAATCTAACATTATAGTCAAAATCTACATATAAAACTGAGTTTCCTTACCGAAAACTGTGAAATTTACTTCACAAACACGATAACTGCAAAGCTTTGAATTATGAGAGGGGCATTCTATTGAAAAAGGGAAATATAAGAAATTTTTAAAACTTCTTAAAGTATGACTGTTTCATGTTTGATTTGCGTTCCAGAGTCTAAATATAAGAAAGAAAGGTTCAAACAATAGATATCATGTCTATTGAGTCCAAAATTAGTTTATCTGTTAAATTAGAAGACGAGGTTTCATTTACCCCACTTCACTCAATATATCTTTTTAATAACAAATGTATATGAAATATAAAAAACAGGAAATTTTCTAAAACTTCGTTATAATAATTCTCTGGAAGCGCATACCCCTTTTAATTCCATGTAATAATTTATAGGTGAATGTGTTTAAAACGTAAAGCAATTGATTTTTGATAATAATAATATATTTAACATCTGAACACTGCTAATAGGTAATACTTAACCCATAAAGTTCTACAATAATTTAATCCAATAACTAACGCAAATTCCGATCACAAGTTCAGATTTATATCGCAAAGAAATTAGCATCTGATGACAAATAATACATTGCTTCACGGAATGAATATGCTGTATTCTCAACACAAATTATTTTATTTAACAGATTAATAAAATGTTTAGCCATTTAATATAATTCCTTCAAGAGATAACTTGAATGATTAATAAATGGCATAGTGATTTAATGAATCTGTAGATAATTCAGCAGAATATTTTGCAATATTGGCGTTTATGGTTCAGAAAGATAATATTCTAAGAATGAAACTGATAAAATTTATGGTATTTTGCAACAATGCATTCTTCCATAAAGCTTATCTATGCTGGCCTCCATTTAAGCAAACACTTAAATTTAATGTAAAATTGATAATGTCGTAAGCAATCATTAATTTACAATAACTAGAAAATTGTTTGGGGTAAATGCTCATTTTAAAGTAATTGTAATATATTATTCTTTATTAAAAGTTTTCAAATTTTATCTAAAGTTTGTTTTATTCATATTTTGCGTTCTCTAACGTGGTTTGTATATTAAAGTCGAGATATGAGTCGATATCTGTCCGTCTATCTGTCTCTCTGTCTGATTTTCTGCGCTCTAATTCCCGTAAATATATATGGAATTTCTTTAAACCGATCTATTTTATTCAAGTTCACTATCGGATGTTCCCTATTGAAAATGGAATGACTACCTCTTCTGGTTTGTTTACAGGGTAATATGTAATTCAATTCCCTATAGGATGTTTCCTATGTAATATAGAGTACATTTCTAACTGGTTTGTGTACAGGGCCACCTGAAAGTACTCCAAAGCATTCTGCTGTATGAGAGTTATTTTTATACACCAAATTTTAATAATTTTATTTTCCACAAAGCTTAATGCAATTGAAATCTATTATTCGTATGCACAAAAGATTGTGCCTTCTATGTAATATAGTATGATTAGCATTAGATTTACAGGGCCACAAAAAATAATCAGTTACATTAAGAGCTATTAATAAAAATTTGCTGGAATTGCACTTTTGTTGACATGAGCGTTTTAACACTTTCTTATAATTTTAGTAGTAATATGATTGCGATTTGTGCATCTGTCTCTCCGATTGTCTACCTTTCTATCTGTTTGTCTCCGGCTCCTGTCATCCGTGAATATTTTGAGAATTTTTAAAAAATGATACACTCAAGTTCCCTATGGAGTGTTCCCTATTTAAAATGTCATTAATAGGTCCTATACAAATAGTTTGTTTACAGGGACAATAACAACAATAAAAAAAGCCAATGTATTACGTTTTAGGACAGAATTTTTTTAAGTTATATTTAAAAAACTTTCTACTATAAAAATCACAAAAACAGTGACATGTATTATTAATATTCTAAAATATTGTTTTGTATAGAATATGATGTGATTAACTTTCAGATTTACAGGGCTACAGTAAATTATTCAGAGAGTTTAAAAGATGTAATTATAATCTAACGGCTGCATTTTCTTTTGCGTTAAGCCTTTTTAACACTTTCCAAAATGACTAAGAGTAATTTTAAAACCAATTAGTCTATCTGTATGTTTTTTATTCCTTCTGTCTGTTGTCCGATAGCGTAGGCAAAGAATATTAAAAGTTATTCGATACAACAATTGCGTAGAGTTAGAAAGTGTTACTAATCAATGCGTACTGCATGATTTTATTTTCTTGAAAGTTAAATTTTGAAAGTTATCTTTATTACATTAATTTGCGTATTTATATGCTATTATTGACCTGCGTGTTCCAAGATTCACCAACATCTGGGCCACTTTGAGAACACTTACATGGTCGCCTAATGCCGTGCAAATGCACGGCATTAAGCTTTTAATCCTGACGCTGTGTTCGCGGGTCCATTTTGACCCAAAATCAACGTACATGAAAATTTGTATTTTATGTTTCTCTTCATAAAAAACAATATTAATTGTTACATAAATTTAGTTAAAAAATAGAAAGTGAAAGTATGATTATGTATTTAAATTAAAAACGTTGGGTCTGTTTGGACTTCATTTGGTACATTCAAAAATGACTGTTCATTTTTTCCATTCAAAATTAACACAGCAGTAGTAGTCCAGTCAATAAATACAATGTACCTTGCAAAAGGTGGGGTAGAAGATTTTGTTTTTTTAATTTGTACGTATTAGTACTAATATGCAAAATACGAGTTATCCAACATGGTCGTCCCCGGGAGAATTTTTGTCGGCTGAAAAACCTCGAAAATTTACTAGTTTTTTGGCTTTTTCCGAAATATCTCAGAAATGGCTGAATTTAGCGATATTTTTCTATTGTAATGTTTAAAGAGGATTAAATTTCCTACAATTTTCTTCATTACAACTTTTTTGTAGAACTAATAGCAAGCGCGTAACAGCTTCTTGAAAATAAACAGTTTTCTCAACTTCGTAAAAAAAAAAAAAAAACCGCATTACTCCTTATAAATAATGTACAGTAATTATTAGAGTTAGAAGCTTCATTTACAGAAAGCTTAGCAACTTTTAATGATATAGCTCTGATATCTGTCGTCCTTGGGATTTTTGGATTTGGTGATCAAAAACGTAATACGGAAATACACATGCCAGACGTATATTTTTACAATATATATTGTAAGAAATACTGTTTTATTTTCTTGATTGTTCTCTTAACATATACCTTGTTAAAGTAATCGTGATTTTTGAAAAGAATTAAATATGTTAGCCAGGTAAATTGGCGATCACCCTTTTAATTTTTCCCTTTCCCTTTTTACTAACTACCCCTCCTCCCCCCCCCCCCCAGCCACGTACTGACAATTCTGGCCTAACAACAGTAGTCATCATCAGATTCCAATAACTGCCGATGTATAGTATTTTACCACTGCAACACATAATACACACACAAACACATACAAAGAAAAATATATAAAATATAAAACATTTGTATATAAATGTAAATGAATAAATATTAGGGTGCTAATAAGCAAAACTCAATACATTGATACATGAATATTTTAATTCTACTATTTATTAAATTATAAAACATTAATGATATTTAGATATAATACATAATGTTGTAAAAACATTAATTACTGCTATATTAATACTGGGGATAATAACAATATACAATCTTAATTTTAAATGAACTTCATAAATAGGCAAACTTGTTTGAAGAACATTAGCAAATAATTACATTACAAAAGTAAATTGTAGAAATTTAACTTTATATATAAATTATAGGGAGATCATTTAGCCTTGAAACAAATAAAGAAAAGTACATTAATGTATAATATACATTTTTATTTTCTTCGGGGTTGTTTTGAAAGGTTGGGTTCTTAAATTTCAATAGTCATCAGAGGTAGAAGGAAGGTGTGTCCTCCTCAGATTGTTCCTCTCCCTGTTGCAGTAATTACAAAAGCTCTTAGAATAGCTTATCATCTTCTTCAGTCTCGTCCAATGATGAAATTAATATGACATTTTGCTGTTGAGGATAAGAGTCCTTGTTATACTAGTTTCACTGAGTATTTTATAGCCAACATTTTTAAAGCAAACAACTGCTTTCTTGTTGGCAGTTTCGGCTATTAAAACATCTTCACCATATTTTTTACAAAGGCGTGATGTAACCATTCTGATACCAGGACGAAAATCACCCTCTATTTTATTCATCAAATACTTAATGAGACTGGCACTCCTCCAAGTCATTTTCAGGGTAGGAATAAACTGATTCCATTGCCTCGTCAGTGTTACTTGCAGGGTAGTATCCTTGTTTCATCTCACTTTTAGGCCTCCAATGCAGTTTTTGCTGACAAAACCTGTGATACCAAGCATCTACATCAACTAAACCTTTTACATTTCCGATGCATTCAAATACTTTTTTTCTTCCCTCATCCCTACGATTTTCGGCACCATTTACAATTGTTTCTTTCACACCCAGTTTCATAGCATGGTGGATAAAATTTCTTTCATGCTCAAGAAGTCGTTCCTGTTTTTTAAAGAAATCTTCAAGTATCCCCTTCTCCACACAGGAAACACTGATCTTTAAAACTGAAACCTTCAGTTCTTGATGAAAGATATGTAGCCGCACAATCTGGACCAGATCTATTACCAGTTGTATGACGCCGTACATATGCTGCAATCATTCGCTCATTTGGTGTATCATTTGTGACAGGCATTGTGAATTCTTATTTGTTGTAGGTTCTTCAAAAAACACCGATGTTCTCCATTTTGACGTTTTGCATTGCACTTTTGCAGATTTTCTGTATACCTTTCTCCTTCAGAATTTTTATTTCACCTTTATTCAAACTGATTTCGTAAATAAAACAAACACTCCGGTTATTGTAATAGAAAACGCTCATGGGTTGAAACAGTATGTTCGCACATTCGAACTGAACTGATTAACATAGGTAGATGCTCAGCCGAGGCAGCGTACTACAAGATGGGAAGAGGGGGGGGGGGGAGGAAAGAGAGAGCTTTTTGTGTGTGGCGGGGGGGGGGGATTCTTTTTTTTTACCTCTTTTGCTACGAAGCAGATATCATTTCCTAAGGTTAGACAGCTGAATATGTCCTTTCCTTTTTTCCGTTTTCTAATAAACGTTCATGCACCGACCCATTTCTTTGAATTGTATTTTATTAGCTTGAGAAAAAATGCCGAAATTCAAGAGGCTGTAACGCGCTTGCTATTAGTACTACAAAAAAGTTGTAATGAAGAAAATTGTAGGAAATTTAATCCTCTTTAAACTTTATAATAGAAAAATATCGCTAAATTAAGCCATTTCTGAGATATTTCAAAAAAAGTAAAAAAGTAGTAAATTTTCGAGGTTTTTCAGCCGACAAAAGTTCTCCCGGGGTTGACCATGTTGGATAAATCGTTTTTTTTTTTCCATATTGACACTAATATGTACAAATTAAAAAAGAAAAATCTTCTACACCACCTTTTACTAGGTAAGCCCTTTTTTTACGTACCTATTGACTGGACTATAGGGTTAATCTGATAAATTTATTAGAAATGAAGTTAATGCGGTTAAAAAGAAAGAAAGAAATTTTCAGAAAACATATCATAGCTCTAAGTTCTAAGAACTTAAACACATGTAAATTAAAACACTTTCTTACCTGAAATTAGAACGCCTACACCTCTACAGTGAAATCCCTGCGTACAATGGTGGTCAATCAAGATAATCTTTTCAAATTCAATCACATAATCTAGAGATACATGATTTACATTGCAGTAATACCATTTTGTGATTAAAAATTAAATTAAACTTCTTTTAGGGGGTTGGCTACCTCAGGAACACTGACTACGTTTCACTCACCTACCATAATTCTTCTTACTTTCTGGACATACATATGTAAGGAAAGTATTGTAATCCTGTAAAAAATCCGACTTTGAAATTTTGGTGTATTTACATGTTTTAATGTCTCCTCAGTTCATATTTGCTATTTTTACGATGTATGTGTGTGTGTGTGTATGGGAGTAAACACGATAGCGTCTAGACACTTTGTTCCAATGAGCTGAAAGTTGGTACGTTTGTTATATGGCACCGTAGCCCGAACCCTTTTGATTTTTGTAAATCTAATACTTACAGTTTCTCTCTTTTTTTTTCTTTACAGGGACACAAAGAAAAATTTCTTATCGTTATAGCCTTTGGCCTTAAATTTTTTAAAGTGCGATAGCATCTAAACACCTTCTTCGATTGAGCTGAAAATTTATACACATGTTATAGATCATCATTGCATAAACTGCACAGATTTTTGTTGAATCCAGCACTTATATATATATATATATATTACACGGACACAACGAAAATCATTATACGCTATGGACTCAATTTTTTTTAAATGCGATAGCGTCTAAACGTTGAGATGAAAATTTATATTCTTGTAATAGATCACTGTCACACAAACTGTGTGAAAATTACCACGTTAGAAATAAAAGTTGTGTTTGCAAAGTCCCATTAATTTTTAAAGCGCAATAATATATATATATATATATATATATATATATATATATATATATATATATTTCAAATCCGGTTTTTAAATAAATTTTTCTTATATGATGTTATTTTATTTTATTTTATTCAATAGAAAAACTCGAAATTCCAAAACATTATTTACGGCTGTATTCTTCAACAGCTTCAACTCTCGGTTGAACCCGAAAACTCGAAAATCGCATAAAGTAAAGGTACAACTTTTCAGCAAGATTTGACACGTTGCTTTTGCCATCTAGCGGCATTGTCATTTTCAGATATTTTAGCTGAAAATAACCGCGGAAATCTTCGACGCTAGATGGCAGAAGTAGCGTGCCAAATCTTGTTAGAAAGCTACACCCTGTCTATAGATGCTTTTCAAGTTTTTTGCGTTGAACCGAGAGTTGAAGTTAATGGGGAATACGGCCGTTAGCTGTTCACTAACACTTTGCCGATCCTAACGCTCTAAAGCGCTCTAAACAGTGTTTCCAAATTTAGGGATTCTTTTATAGAACTTTTATTCTTATAGTCAAAGTGATTAGGCACCCGTTACTGCTAAAATTTAGTGGTGGATATTGAATAAAAAACGCCGTAAATTTGGAAACACTGATCACAGGAGTGAAATTGAATAGAACTGGCAAAGTGTTAAAATGCTATTTCTTTTTTAATGTTCAAAACATGTTTCATTCTTAGCAAACGACAATATTAAGTTTATTATTATTATTATTATTATTAATCACTGATGCTCATTTATTCATATTTATTCATAAAATTAATCAAAAGCCAAATAAATATATATACTTTGGAACTAGAGAACCATTTTTAGGAATTGTATTTAGTAGTTTAAAATACATTTTAGGAGAAATTCTAATTGTAATTTTTTTACAAATATTTGTATTATCATATTTTGTCTCGTATATATATTTTAATGCTTTTAAATCGCTCAAGTGTTCTTTTTTATTTTTTTAATACAATATCACATTTGCGAAGAAAGACAACAAAATAAAATATGCAAAATTCAGCATGACATCAAAATTCAAAATTAAAATTTATTATGATTACAGCCCTATTTTATCGTTACTGAAGTGGCAGACTCCGGATGTTGACATAAATTAGAAGCCGAATATTTCATAACTAATTCCTATCAAAACCATATTTGCATACAAAGATCGTTCAAAGACCATCTGCTGCTGAGAGGAAATCTAAACCTGCGAACTCGAATTAATTAAGGATCGAGAATCCGCTCAATTGCATTATTGTAAAGAAAAGATTAATTGAATTAAGGCTTGATCTCTGAAAGGATATTAAAGGATTTTTTTTTTTTTTTTTTTAAAGACTTTTTATAATATAAACAAATGTGGTTTGGTTGAAACATAACATAAAATAATAATATTTATTTCTATTATTATTAAAGAAAAGAAAGGAAAAATAGAAAATTTTTACTCTAAAAATACATTATTTTGCTTTAAAAATTAAAAAATTAAAAAAGTTAAAAAGATTATTAAAATAAAATGAAAATATTTTTTATATATATCGAAAATTTTAATAATTCAAATATGAATTCCAAAATATCTATATTTTTATTCTTCACTTGTTTACATTCGCTTGAGAATGACCATTACTTTCTCTTACCCATATAAATGTAGAGAATATGTTGTTTTCGTGTCAGCTTTTTTAAATTCGAGTTTTTGTTATATTTAAATGTTTTGAGAACCCCTGAATCCGAAAACGACGTTTTTAGAGGTTGGTCTATGTGTCTGTCTGTGAGTTTGTTATCAGAATAACTTAATAACAAATATCAGCAGGAAGTGCAAATTCGATATCTTAAATCTGTATCATTTGCGGGAATGCTATCTGAAATATTTTGTTGAAATTGGACAAATGATTCTTGTACGAGGACATTCATTATAATTCAAACACATTAAGTCTATAGCAAAGTTTCTCATAGGCGTAATTTTAACATCTTTAGAGTGCACTAAACGAAATGAAATAAACATATTTTTGTGCGCATAAAATCATATTTAGTATAGGATATAGTATGAAAATCATTCACACGTTCGTCTACATTTATCATGAATTAAAGATCACATAAACGAATTCGGATGTATTAAGGGTATAGTTAGAAATTTCTGGAAGTACATCTCAGGTATTGTAATGTGGTTTTTATACTGTTCTAAATATTTAAGTATACTATACACTTCATATAATTTATAGTAAGGCGTGTATGTAATTTATAAATGATATACAGACCATATAATAATAATAAAGGAAGAACGAGCACGTCAATACTATAATGCTTACAAACCCCTTCTAGTGAATTGCCAGCGAAAGCTGCTCTAGCTGCTCAAAACCTTGAAGTAGGGCCACCATCCTCGGCGCATTTATCGCTGTTTGTTGTGGGTGCTGCCTCGCTAACTGATTGACAGAGAGACCAGACGATTCAAACATCTCATCAACAAGTCGTCAACCAATCAGACTGAAGCATTGTTACTACCCTTTACCCGGCATTCTTGGATTTTACAAACTGAAGCCAAAACATATACGCTCTATCTTCCGTTATTATTATTCTATGATATCGACCTACTCAAATATGAGTGAATATTGTTTTTTCTATTCAATGTAATTGATGGAAGTATTTTACTAAATTTTAATAAGTCTTAGTAAACTGCTTAGAAATGATGATTACTTTCTCATAAACATATTGTAGACAGTGTATTATTTGAAGTCTAGTATTCGGAGCTGTTTTTTGCTAGTATTACGCATTTTGAGGCTCAACAAAAATTAGGTTTTTAGTGATCAATCTCCGTGTCTGTCAGTTATTAGCATAATTTAAATAAAAATAATTTAAAAATAATAATAATAATAATAACTAATGAATAAATTTAGCATTTTGAAGATCATTTTGTGTTGCCTCTTGAAAAGTTTGATCAAGATTAGTAAGTTTCAACGAATGATGTTTTTGAAAGTTGCCCGAATAATTTAGAATAAGTTTTTTATTGAGGTATTGAAAAGATAGTAGCAGTAGTAGCATCCCTCAGACTAAAATATATGAGAGAAAAAAAAATAAAGATGACTGTTTCTAAAATATATTTCCATCTGTTTTTAATGTAACATTCACATTAGTACTTGTTGTCTTACACTTTAATATGTAATCTGCCGTTATATTATTGAAATGAATTATAAGAAAAACTGTATAAAATTCAAAACAGATTTCTTTCCCTTTTTTGTTCATTTAGAAATTTATTATTTATTAATTTATTTTTTATTTTATTTTATTTTATTTATTTTATTTATTTATTTATTTATTTTATTCACTCATGATTTTTTTTTTCCTCAGTACAGAAATGGAAAAAGGTCGAACAGTTTTTTTTTTTTTTTTTTTTCCTATATACATAGGAAGAAAGTATTGATTCGTTAATATTTTCTGCCTCAGGATTTTGATAGGTTTATAATTTTTAGATTTTCCGAACATGATTTGACCATTTTCAAAAATTCTATGTCTGTTTATAAGGTTGAAAAATTTTGTGAAAGCTATATATTTTTAACTAATGGAAGGAATTTATTTAAACTTGATATTTGATTGGACCATTTAATAAATTGATGCTTATTAGCCTTTGGGATATTCCGACCAATAAATGGCGCTGCTTATTTGCTGTGATTTCATTTAAGCTATGCAGTTTCTTTACACATTAAATACATATCTACGTAATCATCATTTTCTTTAATGGAGAAGGTTTTAAATGCAACTGCTAGATCAGAAGCATGCGATTGAATTTTCGATTTAGATATCGTAATTTCAACTTCATCTGATTGTTGAAACTGATCAACTGATTGTTGATCCTTTATTGCACTCCCGCACTTTACATCTAAAAAATTCAATCTCATTACAAATTCGTTTCAGCGATAATACTTCCTTTGATAATTTGGGAGGCATTTTAGCATCTTTAAACTTAAATAAACGTCAATATATAAACTTTTGAATACTATGTATAAAGTATAAGGCCAACTAACACAATGTTCCGTGTATGTAGATTTTTGTGCATAAATCTAATAAAAAGTGCATATCTTACTGGGTTACAAAATAATATTTCATAATCAACTACATTCAGTACCCTATTTTATCAGTTTGAACCAGAAAGCACGAGAGTTCAACAATTTACCAGTAAACTTGATAATAGTGATAAGTGATAGTAAAATTTACCATTCTATATAACTTTTTTTTTTTTTTTTTTTTTTTCGTGTGAGCGTGAAAGGGCTTACACTGCATAAAAAAAGTAGACGGACACTTACTTGTAATATTTTAAAGCCGTTTATTTCTTTAATTAGAGATATGAGGTTCATTTCTCTAATATAATTATATTCTTGAGACATCATATATTATTATTTTTTGGATATAGATTCAATCATTTTGAATTATGTAGTGGAAAAATTCAGAAAACAAAAATGGACCATATTTGCACTGTAATTTTTCTTAAAAAAAGTAGACGGACACATCTTGTATCTCTAAAATAAAACGTTTTTAGTAAGGGGTTCGTCTCTCATTTGCTTTAATAAGTTCATATACTCTGTTAGGCATCGAATCAATGAGATTCTGAATCATTTTTGACAGAAAATTTCAAAAATGTTTGTAAGAGCTTCTTTGAGATGGTGAATTGATTCATACTGGCGTCCACCCTCATAAATTTTCTGAACAAGTATAGCCCAAATGTTTTCGACAGGATTCATATCCGGACTCTTGGCTGGCCAGGGTAAAACATTGAAGTTGATCTCATGAAACCATTTTTTAACGTCGTTAGCGGTGTGTATATTAGCGCTCCATCTTGTTGGAAAATCCAGTTTTTTCCTCCAAGATCACACGCAAATGGCAAAATCTCACTGCTTAGTGTTTCAATATAACCTTTGTGAGTCTGCTTCTTCCACTATAGCCAACAGCTAGTCACACCATCATGCCACCACCATCAACTTGCCGAGTAGAGTACACTTCGACTTCTTTCTCCAAACTGTGCCAATAATATTGATATCCATCTGGGCCGTCTAAATTAAATTTTTTCTCATCTAAAAAAACTACAGATATCCATTCTGTAGTCCAAGACATATGGTTTTGAGCCCACTGTAGGCGTTCTGTCACGTGGTGATCCTTAGCATGGATGATGTTTTCTCTTCTTATATTGAAAGAGCTCTGAGTGCTTTATGTAGCTGTAAATTGTCTGAGAAGTTACGTTAGTAATTCCTGTGCTTATTCGAACTCTGGGAATTGATGCTCCAGTTTTTTTCAGCTCAGTAAAATTTTTTCTTTGGTCTCTAGGCGAAAGTTTCTTTCGCTGGCCATTCTTTTTCTTTACGCCATGGGCTTCAGGAGCACGTAGAAAATCGCTGATGCTACTTTTGCTAATTAGAAGTAGCCTACTAATTTCTCTGACTCCCTTTATTAACATTTTTCAGCGCTATAATCTGTCCTTTCTGGTAGTCAGTTAGAGGAATTCCTCGTGGCATGGCGCATTCATCTCCAAGAAATTTAACTACGTAAAACAATCTTGTCAAGCACGTTAGCAATTGGCAAAATGCCAAATGTACATGTACATACAAAACTGGTATTCCGCAAGAAACACCCACTTAGATTATTGCAGTTTTTGACCAGTGTCCGTCTACTTTTTTTAAAAAAATATATTGTGCAAATGCATATATTTTCTCTTTTCTGCACTTCCCTACATTAAAATTATAAATAATTGAATTTTTTTATTTGTCTGTCAAAAATATGAAGATTGATAAGTATAAACATGTTAAAATTTTTTAATTGGCATTTCCTATTAAACAAAGACGGGGTTTTAAAAAATTGTAAAGAAGTGTCCGTCTACTTTTTTTATGCAGTGTATTTCGCACTAGTGCTACACTATGAACAGTTGGCATTTTTTTAACTTTAAGAACATAAAATAATAATAAATAACTAATAAATTCTGCATGCTTTGTTTTTTTTTCGCATATAGATAGTTAGACAAATCAGTAAAAATCTAATTAAAAGATATTTTCTCTAAGTCGCATTTTATTTGTTTTAATGTTCAAAGTTCAGAAATATTCTCAATAATAGCTTCAAATTTAATCCTTGCTCTGATTTTTCCCCGCAGAGATCAAAATTGTGATGGAATGTCTCCGGACAACCCCTTGGGGTGAATACCAGATTGTCACCAATTGCCAATGTTTAGCTATAGGGCCACGTTAAACCCGTTCAACTCCACTTCATTCTTTGCGTGCAAATAAATAGGATTATACAACATTTTCCCTACTTTTTAAGCACAATAAAACTTTCTAGAACTTTGCGATGGCTGGACGTTGCGACAGATAAAAATGCGTTCATCATTAATTAAATCTTACCCTTGTAGCGAAGCTTTGGACTGAAATCGAAACTGTCGATTCTGCTGCTCCTGTCTCGTGTGTTTGAGGACGCAAATGGCTCAACATATTACACACTGCACTGCTGGTAATAATTAAATAATTATATTTATTCTGAAAAAACATTGGATGACAATCAGACTAAGACTGGATATAAAAACACACAATAGTATGGTAAGGTTAAGGCGACTAAATTTTCTAATGGTAAAATGGGACATATAATGTGATGTTAAAAAGAAAAACGGGGACAACATGAGGTGATATATATTGAAGGTTAAATAATATAAAGGACAGTTGAAAAGTATTTATAATCTATGCGAACCACAAAATTTTTGTTTCTTGTTAATAAATATATATATACATTATTTTTTTTTTTTAACTTTGCATTTACGAACGATAGCACTTTATAATTTTACAATTTTATAGTCAATAAAGTAAGCTATAATTTAGTTGATATTGAGTAAGTCAGTAAATAATTTCTTTTTTACATCACACTACTGCTACATTATGAGCAATTTTGTTAATTTTGAAACGTAGTTTTATGATGAGAGGATTGGTGTTGGTGTAGGTGTTAAGGACGATTAAATACACGAGAGTTCTAAGCCAGAGTGTAGTACCACTCCTATGGATCTTTCTAACGGGTCCTACCCCGTATTTGTTCGGATTTTGGAGAAAATCATTGGAAACCATGAACGGTTATTCTGACAAGCACTAACTGGGATCGAACCCGGCACTTGTGATATAGATTATCACATATTATAAAATTTATATTTTTCTCTTTAAAGGGATAGGTAAATTATCTAAATAAATTAAATTATAAATTAAATTCCTTAATCTTAAACAACTACTTAAAATAAAACGATTTTATCCTATAAATAATAAATTTTACATTATGCGTTTTCTAATTTTTAGATCTTCCCTTTCATCCCTTTTTCAATGTAACTGAAACAAAAATCTTTGATCTGTTCCCAGTATTCACTTAACAAGCTTAACGTACTGTAAATCCTTTTCGCTCTGTAGATGATAATGTTTTGTCTTATTTCTATCCTTTTGTTTTGGGAAACCAGAAAATAATTAATTCGGTCTCTTTTAATCTTACATCGAAATGTAACTCCTGCAACCTCTTGTCACCAATTTTACATCAACAGTTAAATAGAATATTTGCTTAGCTAGATATTTTCCCAGGGTCAAAAGCTTAGCGCAATCATGCCAACATTCACTATCAACGGTCAATAAATTACTCGTCACTTTTTAAAAATGTACATGTGAATATTCTTAACGTAATGCAACCATTAGCTTTCTCAAACTTTGAACTTGGCGTGTAATTCAACGCCAAATGCATTGTCATTTTGTTTTGCTTCAGTTTAGGAGCTAACACTTTCTTACTGTTTACTGACCACGAAAGATGTAAAAGCCTCAAGAGCGATTCGGGCTTAGGGACCGGCCGGATCATCCGTACTGTTTCCCTACTCCAGAATGTTTTCGTTAAAAAACTTGTATTCTTTGAATTGTCTATGGTCACGTGAATTGGAAGATTTCTAATAAACCGGCATGAGAACCATATATGTCTCTGAGTTAATTCCGAGCCTGGACCTTTTTTATGGTAATTAACTTTTAATAACGTTTTTACTTTTCAGCCAACAGCCATCATAAAAAATATACTTTCTGTTACGACGGCCGCTCATCAACTTGACTGAACTATCCGTGTATAAGCTCTAAAAAGAATCTCCCAGCAACTGGAGAGGCCTGTATGATAAGGGATTTTTCATGTCATTCGTGGAAAGTTTACAAATACAGTTTATTTAATGTAATAGTTCTAGCATTAAAAGTATCAGGAAATAACATTGTAACGTTTAACAAAATTTAGTTTTCAGAGTTCTAAATTCAAAATAATAATAATAATAATAATAATAATAATAATAATAATACATTAAAATCATTATTTAAACAGGAAAAGAAAATGTACTTATGTATAGGATTCAATGGATTTTTTTCATCATAAAATTTGCATAATTTCAACATGGCAATGTGTTTTATTTTTCATATATATTTAAAACAGCAATTAAATCGATGACTGAGAATAATATAAGAATAATTTAAATGAAAAGTAAGTGAATTGCTTCAATAATTTGAGATAATTTTAGAAAACTTCATTAAACTGTAAACCTTTAAACAATTATTAAACGTGGGAACAACTGAGGATAAATATTCCAAAAAGTGGTCCTCAAGGGGATTTGTGCATTTGAAAACAAACTACTAAAAGTAGGCACTGTTCCAAATGAATGGGGACATTTGGTCACCTTTCATTATAGCAGCATTAAAACTTGAAACAAATAAGTCCAAAATATGAAAAATAGTGTTCCCAGGAAGCAAACTTTTTCTGGAAACAAGAGTCCAAAAACGGGGGCTATCCCCAGAAATCTGGGACGTTTGGTTACCCTAATTTTATACCTTATGTATCCGAATTATTTTGTGAGATCGTGTACATAAACCAATTGGGCAACAGGTCCCATTTCTAACACGTTCGTCGCCGTGTTACCCATATCTGGATGACGGGTATGCTTCCGTGGGGACCCCGTCACCTAATGACGCTCTTTTTATTCAAGTTAATAGGATTTTCAGTTGGATTTTTAAAAGGAATTTAATGAAATAAGCACTTAAATATAACTATATGATATACAACATAAGAATATTAAAAATATTAAAAATATACACATTATACTACATTTTTTATTAATCTGTATTTAGGATAACATATTACATTATACTATGAAATTCTATTTATCACTTTTCTTCTAAAACTCATTACCTCGTCATCACTACTCTCCTCACTTTCAAATATACTTTTACGCCATCCAGTGAACATTTTGAGGATAAAAAAGTCACTAATGGGCGTCTCAAAAAAAGTATGCTTCTCGACTAAATGAAGGATCTGGGACAGCTGCAGGGAAATCCAAGGCAGTTCCCTAGCCGAAAAGCTTGCCGCTCTTTCCATTTCAGAACTAAATACTTTGAGATTAATCAAAGGTTCGATGTTCGAAAACGTTATTCGAGTTGCATCTCTGCTATTTCCCGCTTATCGCTCTGTTTACATTCTGGTGCTCGGGTGGTCGGACTTAAGCCCGAAGAAAATTCAGCCGTATCACGCTGGGCGACGAACGTGTTAACAGGACACATTCTACAGCAAATGTCAAAAACCTAACATATATTTGTATAAAGAAATATTAATATGTAAGGGATAAAAACGCGGACAGTCGACAGACGGACCGAAGTCATAAACCCTTTTAAACTTTATTGGAAATTATTAAAAATACCTCCCAAATTATTCCTGAAGAATGAAACATAAATCAAAAAAAAAGATTTTTTTTTAATTATTTCATTAATTAGCAAATAATAATAATAATAATAGTAAAGTGTTGAAAATGTGCATTTATTCTATTAACTGACACACGTCTGCAATAATAAATGATAAAATTTCAAAATAAAATAAAAATATTTAACTCTACATCCTAATGCGAAATTGAAGTTTAATCATAATAGAGTGAAGCATCTATAATCCTACATCGGCGGTAAATAGACATTGCCGGATTACAGATTTTTCTAGAATATAGATGTTCTTAAAATGTATCAAAATAACCGACCAATCTCAACATCCAAAGAAATATTTCTCAAAAAATAGTTTTAAAAAATGTAAACTACCCTAATATATACCCTATTAAAAATGTAGATAATTAAAATAACGTTCGAAATCAGCAGTGGAAACACCTTCACTCCTTTTTACTCTTGTCGATTACAAGAATTTTGAGTTTCTGTGTTTTTGCTGCATTTCAGCAAACTAACAACGAAATTTGGTCCTTATACTCTTTCATTCCTCAGTAAGATGGTCCACATTCACATTTCTTTTTTGGCAAGAATCTTAGAAAAATTACGTCAATCAGTAAATCAGTAAAATTAAGTGAATATCCATAAATTTTACTGATGATCCATAAAAGTTGGTAAGTATGCTGTTCAAGATCATCTGCGAGTATAACTCGTTGAGTACTACGATTAAAAAAAAAAAAAAAAAAAAAAAAAAGTCTTCAGTGCGGGGTTATAGGTGCTGCCGAATCAAAGGTTTCCGAATTATCGATGTTTCACGGTAAAATCTCTTTTTCATTGGGACTACTACATAAGAGTGCAAATTTCATTTCAAATTAGATACTGATTGTCTCATAAATAACCTAATTTAGAATGAGTTCAAGCAGTTTTAATGCTTACACAAACTGATAATTCATTGTCCAATATTTTAATTTATTTTATTATGTTTGGAAAAAATAATTTAAACATTATTTTGATTTATAAAAGTTTTCTTTAATTAATCCTATAAAAATTGTTTTACAGCATTTTTTTCCAGAACCTGGTAAAATGATTATAGGTATGTAACCTATTTTCTTTCATTTAGCCATTGTGAGAACACTTCTCCAACATTCTTAAATTTGTTAAAACAATTATTAAAAAGATATGGTTGAATGGCAGGATATATTTCTACCTATCAAATGACTCTTTTTACATTATCTACAAAGCTAGTGTAGTTTTACAAATAGTTACATTTGTTTATTAAAAAAAAAAAAAAATACCTGCATTTATTGTGTAATATTTTTATATATATCCTCACATGTATATATTTTTATAATTTCGTTAGCATACAAGAACATATAAATGTTTTTTTCTTGGATATTAATGATTTAAACTTAAGCTTCACATACAAAATCAAAACCAGTATTCATTTCTGAAAAATCCTAATCTCATAGTTATTGCAGAAACAGTTTGGGATATAGACATAAATTATTAATCAATTTTATCATAAGTAATTCCTATCTAAACCACATTTCCATACAAATATCACTCATGAACCATCTGCTGGTGAAAGGAGACCCGAATTTGTGAACTTGAATTAATTATGGGCCAAAAATCTGCTCAGTTGCATTATTCTATAGAATTGGGTTAAGTTGAGTTGAGAGGGTTTTGCGTCGCACTAGTGCTAAACTATGGGCAATCATTATTTTAAAGAAAGGTGTAATTAAATTGTTATCTCTTATTATTTAAGATAAATATTTAAAAAAATATATTTCATATGTGCAAGTAAAGTTTCGAGAATTTAAAAGAAAAAAAATTGTCTAACAAAGAGAGAAAGAGAGAACAGAAAAAATAAAGAAAAATTAAACTTTTAAAACATTACTTTTCGCTTTATATTTCAACAAATTTTAATTATATTTTAAGGTTAATATTTTAACAAATTTTAATTATATTTTAAGGTTCATATTTCAACAAATTTTAATTATGTTTTATATACACTGGGTGTATCAAAACGCTCAAATCGGTTAAATTACTCAAGAAATTCACCTCACATCGAAAAGTAAAAACACAGTTGATACACGGGATGTAGTAAACCCTGTCGACAATTTCAGAGTCCCTAGCCATGGCCTTTTCGCTCTTCAGTGTCTTTTCCTTAATCTAAGTTTTTCAATTTTTTTCATGCTTTTATTTTATTTATTTATTTATTTATTTTTATTTTATTTATTTATTTTATTTATTTATTTTTTTTTTTTTTTTTCATAAAATCTACTTTGCTGCACGTCAGAGAATGAATAGTAGTAGAACGGGAACTTTGAAAATTCAAATAGGAACTCGTATTTTTTTGCTCAAAATTTGGATATTTATTTTAAAAAAAAAAAAAAAAAAAAAAAAAAAAAAAAACTAATTTGATTTATTTGCATCATTTTTGTTTCACAGATAGTGCAACAACCATTAAAATCAAAACAGAAGAACAAGCATTTGAAAATAGGCATATCTAAAAAATTAAATTTCATACGATGAATAAAAAATACAAATTTTTTTTGAAAAAGCTATTCGATGGCATTAAATTTGAACATGACTTATGTTCCTGGGAAGGGGGGGGGGGAGACAGGGCAACTGAAAATTTTAAATAAAAATTCTTAATTTTTATTCTAGATTGAGATGCAACGCATATGAAAGTTTCATAGTAAATTCTGAAACTGTACACCTTATTCGTCCTAAATATACCCTATTCAGTGATAAAATATAAGTGTGGTTTTTCTAAGAATGTGACGGGATGGATTATTTGAATTTCGATGATAATTCTTTCACGAAAATGATTTATTTAATTTGGTTTAGTTCTCTACACACCGCTTTTCAGGTTACATCAATGAAAATAGTACAGCTGCAAGAAATCACGAGAATTTGTTGGCCATTCCTTTCGCCTCTCATCAATTTCATCGTTTTAAGAATCAAGCAATTGCGATCAAAGAAGGTAACACTTATTTTAAAATTAAGATGTAATCATAAGTGAAAATTTTTATTTAAGATTTTATATTGTCCTCTGTCCCACTTCCAGAAAGATGTAAGGTAATATCAAGTTCAATATCACAGGATAGCTTTTTAAAAATTATTTAGCATTTATTTTTCTAGCTCTCGAAATGAAGACTATTTTTTCAATATACTTTGTCAAGTTCGTACTTCTGTTTCGCAACTTTTTTGTGAAAGAAAGAATGATACATGTAAGTTAAACTTGCGTGGTAGTTTATGGAGAATCCAAATCCACTTTGGTAAATAAAAGCTCCAATTTGAAATTTTAAAGTTGCGATTTGCGTGTCCACTTGGAGAGACGAAATGTTGTCAATTTTGGCATCATCGGATAGCTTATATTAAAATATTGAATATGTATTTTTTATTTTTTTAAACTTCTTGATCCGAGGCGTATTTCTCGAAATATTTAACATGTCTCATTTTACCATGTTTTTATTAACTTCGATTCTTGTTTGTTTGTTTGTTCGTTTGTTTGTTTGTCCAGTACAAATCCTGCAATCGATTTTTAACTAACTTTCTGACTAGCTAGACATTTGAAACTTTCAGGACAGCTCAGAACACGGTGACAATAAATTTTTTTAATACTTTTAGTCAGCTGTTTCAGGTCCCTACTGCCTTCGGCAGCGTTTATATGATTCGACAGAAAATTTATTTAACTAACTTCCCGAGTAGCTAGACATTTGAAACTTTCCGAATGGTTCAAAACACGGTGAAAATGCATTTTTTTATTATTTTTAGGTAACTGTTTCGGGTTCCTGCTGGCTTCGGCAGCGTTACCAGTACAAAGCTTGCAATCGATTTTTAACTAACTTCCCGACTAGCTAGGCATTTGAGACTTTCAGGATAGCTCGGAACACTGTGACAATACATTTTTTTAATACTTTTATTTAATTGTTTTAGGTCCTTACTGCCTTCGGCAGCATTTATATGATTCAACAGAAAATTTAACTAACTTCCCGACTAACTAGTCATTTGAAAATTTCAGAATAGTTCAGAATACGGTGAAAATGTATTTTTAAAATACTTTTAACCAACTGCTTCCGGACCCTACTGCCTTCGGCAGCGTTACCAGTACAAAGCTCGCAATCGATTTTTAACTAACTTCCCGGCTAACTAGCCATTTGAAACTTTTATAGTAGCTCAAAACACGATAGCAATGAATTTTTTTAATACTTTTAGCCAATTGTTCCGGGTTCCCGCTGCCTTCAGTAGCGTTTATATGATTCAACAGAAAATTTAAAAACATGGTATATAAAAAGCTCTTTTTACCTTGTAATTATTTTTTTTTAGTCTTAGTATATACATGTTTAACGAATCAGTAGAAAATTTCCTTATTTCAGTGTTCCTTCTAACAGACTGACACTAATTTGAACATTTTATCTTCATATTCTACAAAGTCATGTTTTAGAAAACAGAATAAATAAACTTATTCTAAATTAAAAATTTAATTCCACTAACATTTAACAAAAACATCTTTTTCACCTATCAGTCATTTTAATGAAAATTGCACACTTCCAAGGTTACACATTACGAAGAAATCAATTTCTAGCATTTTCTTATTAACATCCAATTTGCAAATGACTTCGCCCTCTAATCCGATACACTAGTCTTTAAAAGTTTCATTAATATCCATTAAAAAGATAGTGCTTCGAGGTTTACTCAAATAACAATACATTTCTCCCGCGGCGTTTCACTACTTAACGAGTCTTTTTTTAGAAAGAAATATCATTGCAAACGCATCTCCGAAAATACTTCACTTGATAAAAGCTGAGCGTTTTTGTGAATTTAATTAAATCCGAGTCCTCGAAAATTTAGAATCTAATCCCGCAGGGAAAGAGTCAATTTTTGAATTGTCATCATTAGAAACGGATAAGATTTTGGAAAAGTGCATTAAAGAAAGAATCAATATCCATAGCTGATACTCGTTTGAAAAAAAGAAATATTACATTTGCATAGTTTATTATTACGTGGTAATCTTTTTTTTTTTCTTAGTAATGTATTTACCTCTAAAAATATAAGGAAGGGAATTCTTATTACAATAGATTTTTATTCAATTTGTAAACTCGACTCTGAGCGTATATTTATTATCTGTTGTAAAATTAATCGGTTACACAGACTTTTTAATTAGTTATCATATTCATGTTAAGCTGTTGCAAAATAAATTGATTAGAGGTTTTTTAAATCATGTATTGGTATACGCGATTTTTTTTTTCCTTATAATACAATATATACTGCCCTTATACTGTTTTCTTTGTATTAGACAGGTTGAAGTCTAACACATTTTTATTTTTTAGCACGGTTTGGCATATTTTTCTGCTTGATATTAATTTGAATTACATATATTAAAACAATGAAATTTTTTTATTTGACAGTTTAAATATGATATAATAACTATTTTAACATATTACGATCTTGATATTTACACTTGAAATAACTCCTTCAACTAAAGAATGGTGCATGGACTGTATAAAAAGGTTTGGATTTGGGTGGCCTGACTACAGACATTTTTTCTTATTTTTCCGCCCACCAACGGCTGAGTGGTTCAGTGCTCAAAGCTACTAGACGTGAAATGCCGGGTTCGATCCCAGGTCGAGCGGAGTTTTCATAGCCGTTCGGAGTTTTCTGTGTTTTTTCCGAAAGTTGCATAAATAAGGGCCCTTAGAAAGTGAGTAGAAAAGCCCTTAGAAGTAGGATCCCTTAGAAAGATACCCACGGGGGACCCTCTCCCTCAGGCCTAGGACCCTAGTGAAGTCAGTTGGCCTTAATCCCCACAACACAACACAATCTTATTAAAACGCATTAGATCAGGACTGTCGCTTAAAATGGTTTCAGAATCGTTATAAACAACTATGCCTGAATCCTAATTCCAGTTTGAAAAGTTTAAACTGTTGCTTTTTTAGAAAAGAAAATGTATGGTAAGTGTTATATTAGAATGAGACTTTCCATCCGAGTTGAATTTCGGAAACTAAAACTTACAAACAGCACATCATAATACAATTTTCATTATTTTGAATTCTATATTATAAGAAAATGGTCTAAAATAATATTGTTGATTGAAAATAGAGTGGCAGACTCTAATTTTGTCCGGCAAAGATTCCAGTCATGCATTTATTTATTGTGTAAGGCAGATAGCTGTCAGTTTTCAACAGAAATTTCGATATTAAGAGAATATCGATTTGTTCTTTACTTACTAAAAATAAATAAATAATATTTTACTTATGAGTTCAAACGAAGTAGAAATAATGACATAAAAACATCTTGAAACGGCGTATAAATGTACTAAAATATACCCCGCCACAATTGGAGCATTTCTGATAACAACCGTTTTAAGACTTTGTATATTCCTTGTATAAGAGCGATGATAATGTGCGAAAGTAATTAAATCATATCATCTGTAAATTAAAAAAAAAAAAAAAAAAAAAAAAAAAAACGCATCATGCTAAAGTTAAATCCAGATTTTAGTTCCCCATCATACTAGAGGTATGGGGAACTTAGGTAATCGTGAAAATTTTTGACTTCGGTTTTTCAACTTTTTTACACGTTTTCAGGTGTGAGGAATTCAAAAATATCAAAATGGGTATGGTGTCCGTCTGTAGGGTGTCTGTTAGTTTGTTAGTCCGTTAGTGTTTGACAAAGATTTTAAACCATTGAAGAATTCGAATATACTAATAAATTTACAACAATTCCTAACTTAGTATCAAATGCAGATTAGAAATTCAAAATAACTACTATACTTCCTATTTCAATTCAAGTTTTTCTGATAAAAGATTATTCTATTTATCTTCTCATTTATTCAGAAAATTCTGAATTATGTGTAAAATGTTGTGAGCATGAATGACTCAAAAAATCTTTAAGTCAAAATTTACATCAGTACAATTTCTAATAAAACATTAAAAATGTAAATAATGTCAAGATTTTTCGGAAGACTACCAAACTTTTTTGTCGCCAACCGTTAATGGTCCACGGACCAACGGTTGGCCACCATAAAGGGTCTTCACAGCGCATTTTAAAAGTAGCAATGAATAATGGGATTATTGCATAGCATTAAAGGAAGGTATTTTAAGATGAAAAAAAAATCTAATTCATTATTTATTTATTTATTTCTCGATATTTCATTATTTTATTTTTAACTAGCAGGCTACGCCCGCTTCGCTGGTCACTATATTTATATGAATTTTTAAAAGAATTGGATCAGTATTTATTTTTTACATCACATTACAAATAAAAAAAAAGAAAGAAAGAAAAAAAAAAAAGAAAAAAAAAACACTGAAATCTCTTTAGATCTCGCTTCTTCGGGTACCCGTTGCCTAAGGCAGCTCTTTTTTCTACACGTACTGCACCGGGTCCAGTTTCCCACTGTCTACAGAAAGGTCTTTCCCGGGCACTTCAATCTGGGTATTTATCGACGACTTGTGGATTTTCTGTTACTTAAGAACTACGATTTTAAAGATAACTGTATCTCAACATCTATTATATATTTTGGTTTTTGAACCATGTGTTTTATAGCCCCGTTATTTACACTATATTACGATTTGATTCCGACCAGTGCAATAAAATAAAAAAGTAGATTTTCTTTTAAAAGGAATTAAATACGTGAAAAACGAATATTAATCAGTTTATCCTTTCTACTATAAACTACTATTTTTTTCACCCAATAAGTATTATAAATAATAATAATTTAAAAAAAAAAAATGCCTTTTAAAAGAATTAATTTAAAAAAAATGAAAAATAAAAAGTTGCTACAGTATAAAATTTATACATAAACGTAACAATTTATTTCTATTACATTACCATTTGATTTTCAATAAATATAATAATAAAAAAAAAGAAAGAAAATCGCCTTCAAATGAATGTATTAAATAAAAAATGAATTGCATAATGGACCATATTCCTCGTTTGGGTTCGAGACTATAAAAAATCAGCTGTTTTGGGGAAACAGTTCTCAACTCTACCATAGCAAAGCATTGTGGCTTGCAAATTTTTATCTTGCAATATTATTTCTAAGAGTTACAGATTATATGAAATTGAAGTAAGAGTGATATAGTGATAACTTTGTTTTGTTTTTAATCCAGTTTTAGTAATATACTTTAATATTAATCAACATATGTAATATTAAAAGATGTCATGTGAACTGTGGCGATGTTAACAAATTTAAATGAATGTTCTATCTAATAGATTCCTTTATTAAAATGATTGAAATTCTAATTATTTAAGCTTTGATGTCTATATATGTGTGTGTGTGTGTATAAAATGTTCTTATTAATCTTTTATTCATTATATATATGTATGTTTGTGTGTGTGTATACATAAAATGTTCTGCAATTTTACGTTATGGAATAGTCTTAACTTTATCATTCGATTCAGTTGTTTACATTTCTCTTTTGTTCTTGTTTGAACATTATTATTAAGTTTCACTGCAGAAATATTTACGAAAATGTTATGCGTAACAATAAAATGGCATGTTGAATCTAATTTATTTACAAAATATCGGCCACGTGTTCGGCGATTTTACCTACGGTGACGTCACAGGAATATTGTCCATAGCCGTTGCTAAGATACGCAGACGATTACAATCAAAGAATAAATTCATTAAAAATGAAACATTAAAGCCAATATTTAAAATCGAAAAAACATTAATTTAAAAAATTCGAAATAATCTCGTTGAGGTGCACACCTGCAGGGTCCCAGTTACCTTATATGCCAAATTTAGAAGCTCTGCGATCAGTAGTGTGAGCACCAGAGCACAGACAGACACACACACAGACAGACACACACACACACACACAGTCACTTCTCTTTATTTATATAGATTTTTAAAAAGCCGTTGTATAATGAGTTGCACTATTAAACATGTCAATTCTTAAAGTGTTTTTTCTCTGTCCTTAGCTACCCTGTAGCGGAATGAACATTTTAATTTTTTTGCTGGCTAACATTTAAAAAAATGATATTAATGAAAAAGGTTTGTTTTCATTTTAATTTTTTCAAGGCATCAGAATCTTGCATTCGAAAATTTAGTAGATTTTTTTTTTTTTTTTTTTTTTTTTTTTAATTTTTCTGTTATTATTGTTATATTCTTAATTTATGTTCTTTTTAAAAGTGGTAATACGTATGTCATTAAAAAAAAAAAAAAAAAAAAAAAAAAACATTATTTATGTTAATTTTTGTTTCTTCTATCCGGGAAAAAAAAAAAAAAAAAAAAACTTTTACTTCTAATTAACTTCTACTGTCAAATTAAATATGAAAAAGAAAAAAAAAAAAAAAAATCCGAAAAAGAAGTACCTCAAAAAATATATTTGTCTGAAATCACTTCTTTTTTTATTCTAGAAGATTCGAAATATTTCCTTCTAATTTAATATATAAGTCGTTAGAACTGTCAGTTAAAGTGCTTCAAGGCTTTCACAACCAACAATACATTTTTACCGTGACATTTTTCTTCAAATTCCGCTCTTTTTTTTTCCCCTTCTCTCTCTCTCTCTTTCAGAGAAAATTATCATGGAGAAATGCATTTGAACTGAAACGTTTTAACTTTATTTGATAAAAGTTAAAGATTTTTGTGAATCTTTCATTTAATTAATTTTGAGCACTTGAACATTTTCTATCCACTCTTATAACGAAAACAATAAAATTTTCAGATTTTTTTCCCCATGATTAAAGAAGAACTAGGTAAATTTGCGGAGAAAAATACGTATCAGAAAAAATAAATGATTAATTAAATTTCGTGAAAGAAAAAAAAATGTTTTAAAAATATTGCTTTTAAGTATAACTTTTCACTGGAATATGAAATATTTTCATACTTATAACAACATAAATTAAAAAAAAAAAAAAAAAAAAAAAAAAAATACATCAGTAATTTTTATGAATTTTTTATATTAAATTTTAGCAATCGTATTTTAATTTCTCATCGCGTAAAAAAGAAAGCATCACTTAGTACCGTTATAATCGCTAAGTAACCATTGATATTTTTAATTAAGTGTACTAAAAGTAGAAGCAGATATAATGTGGCAGTAAAATGACCTTATTACCACATAAAATTCATCTGTGAAAGAAGTTCTGCAAATAATTTTTATTATTATTATTATTTATTTTTCCAACATTCTAAATACGAAAATAACATGTTTTATCCATTTTATTATTATTATTATTATTATTATTATTATTATTATTATTATTATTATTTCAGCCTCATTACTTAAAATTTGAAACAATTAAATATTAGATTTGTATTGAAATTATAAGAAACTGGCATTTAATTAGAAATAATAATATGAAACTTTGTATAATTAGATACTATCTTTTGTCAGTATTGGAAACATGTATGGCAAAATATTACACCTTGAATGTATCTGCAAACATTTTTGCTTTTGTTTAAAATACATAAAGTTGACAGTTTGTCATTGTATCTGATCGCAATGTTAGATTTTATCAAAAATTGGTACACTTATTGATAAAAACAGAACCAATCTAACGCTGTATTTCTTAGTTCAATCGGATAATTGATTCAAAAAAATTAAGTAAAAATTCCATTTTAACTTTAAAATTATTTAAAAAGAAAAAACAAATTCATGCCAAAAGTAAATAAATAAATGAGTGAATATATATATATATATATATATATATAAAGAATTAACATGCAAACACTTTTTTTAAAAAAAATTAAAACAAAATTCAGAATTAATCGTATTAAAGAAATATAATAGTTTCAGTATAGGATCCCTTTGCGAAATTTCTAATTTGGCACCGAATTAGCTTGGACGTTTCTCGCCAAAGTCTTTACTTATGCACCTGCGATAGCCATTTTAATCAATCGCCGAAATGGCAATAAAAATTTAAAAGCCGCCAAAGAGCTCCTAAGCTAAAGCTGTACCAAAGTAATTTTAAGAAATGAATATATATAATAACCGATGCTAGAGAATGAAATACAGTTACTGTTTTTTAAGTTTCTGCCTTCCCTCAACCTCAAATGTCCAACAGTACCAGGATTTTTATTTTAGAGAGGCCTGGCCAGATTCAAACTTTGTAATCTTGAAATACCACCAAACCCCCCAAGTAAATAATTAAATAAATTAAAATTTACTTTTTTTTTAATGTTAAATAACCACGTTGCCGCTTTGATTGCAGCACTCGTGCTTACTTTGTTCGCCTGATGAAGGGTCGTGGTTTTTTCGACCCGAAACAATTGTTGCGAGTTTATTGCATTTTATGGTGTTTATTCAAAGTTTGTAAGTAAAAATGACAAGTAACTACAGTAATATTGACTGGAATGTGGAGAGTTGGAGGGGGGGGGAGTTAATATATGAAAATGCTAGCAAGAGGACTTAAATTATGCAAATAAATGAAAGGAATGAGGAAAAGAAAAAGGCGGGAAAAAAAGGAAAGTAATACTAACAAATCAAGAGGTAGATTAAATTATTTCATAATATATAGAAAAATATAAAGGAAAGCATTATTTTAATAACAAAGAACCAATTTTAAAGTAATTGATCTGAAAATATGTACATAAATACGAGAAACGTTTCTAGACAACGTATGTAAAAAGACGATAAAAATATCACTACTTAATAATATAGTATATATTTTTAATTGTAGGAAACTGAAAAGTAGACTAAAGAATGAGGAAAAAGTATAAAAGGAGAAAAAATATTAAGTTAAAAAAAAAATCAAAGTAATGATTTTTCGCCATATTTCTTCAAACTGGTGAAAGGAAACGTAATTTTATCCTTTTCATGTAATTATAGTAAATATTTTCAGTTTTCTGAATGAAAATGCGTGCTTATGATATAATTTTCCTTTTTAACTTTTTATTTCGCCCAAATTAGAATTATAGACATTCGACGTTAGATCACTGTTCCATTTCCATAAGACAGTTGTATTAATCTTTTCTAGATTGATATTCATTCTTTTCAAGTAGAATTTTAAAGGAATTGCTATATCTCTTCTTAATATCCAATGACAAAATATTCTGCAATAATAATGTTTTCATTCTGTGTAGTAAAAAGAAATCGTTCCGAAATTCTTTTACTTTCTTTGAAATTCTTATCTATATCTTTTCATATTCTTTTTAGGATAAAAAAACAAAATAACTTCCCTTTAAAACCACCTATGAGGGCAACTTGATATGGATTTATTTATAAAGATATATAAAATACAGTGATTATTTTTTTTTAATTCATTTAAATATACACTATAAAAAATCTGTAATTTTTACGCAAAAACTGTTACAAAAAAGAAAATTTCTTTTTTTCTTTCTTTTTTTTTCTTTTTTAAGTACGACAGGATTATTTCTTTCAGTCAGCGATTTTGCGTTGTCGCCATTTATTGTATTACACCTTGAATGTATCTGCAAACATTTTTGCTTTTGTTTAAAATACATAAAGTTGACAGTTTGTCATTGTATCTGATCGCAATGTTAGATTTTATCAAAAATTGGTACACTTATTGATAAAAACAGAACCAATCTAACGCTGTATTTCTTAGTTCAATCGGATAATTGATTCAAAAAAATTAAGTAAAAATTCCATTTTAACTTTAAAATTATTTAAAAAGAAAAAACAAATTCATGCCAAAAGTAAATAAATAAATGAGTGAATATATATATATATATATATATATATAAAGAATTAACATGCAAACACTTTTTTTAAAAAAAATTAAAACAAAATTCAGAATTAATCGTATTAAAGAAATATAATAGTTTCAGTATAGGATCCCTTTGCGAAATTTCTAATTTGGCACCGAATTAGCTTGGACGTTTCTCGCCAAAGTCTTTACTTATGCACCTGCGATAGCCATTTTAATTAATCGCCGAAATGGCAATAAAAATTTAAAAGCCGCCAAAGAGCTCCTAAGCTAAAGCTGTACCAAAGTAATTTTAAGAAATGAATATATATAATAACCGATGCTAGAGAATGAAATACAGTTACTGTTTTTTAAGTTTCTGCCTTCCCTCAACCTCAAATGTCCAACAGTACCAGGATTTTTATTTTAGAGAGGCCTGGCCAGATTCAAACTTTGTAATCTTGAAATACCACCAAACCCCCCAAGTAAATAATTAAATAAATTAAAATTTACTTTTTTTTTAATGTTAAATAACCACGTTTTTAACCGGGGGGGGGGGGGGGACTGTGTTTTTAACGAATTTTATTTTATTTATTCATTTTATTTTATTTTATTTAAGAAAGAATAAATTTCGTATTGTCAGTAAATGTATTGTAACGAAACTTCTTGCTCCCGACTGTAAACAGTGTAGTATACAGTGTAGTAACTTCGTAACATAATACTGAGCATTCGAAACCCATCGAGACAATTTCCCTAAAAATCGTTTTTGTTAAAAGAGGGTATATTAAAACTGTGGCTTTTACTGTTAAAAAAATAATAATTAAATTAAATTAATTAAAAAAATAAAATAAATAAGTAAGTAAGTAAGTAAAAAAAAAAAAAAGTTTTTTTTTTTTTTTTTTTTTTTTTTTTTTACCGACAGATTTATTTTACTTATTTTTTTTACAGTGTAGTGATCAGCGGAGCTCTAAGATCAAGTTATAATTAATTATTTTAATCTTTACTTTTTTTTTTTCCCCCAGTGTTTAATAAATTTTTTTGTAAATCTCATAATCATGTAAAGTAAATAACAAAAAACTTTTTAGAATAAATTATGAAAATGAATTACTTAATTAAATTATAAAAACAAAATATCAGTTTGATATAATTAATATTAAAACTGAAAGTAAATATAAATTTAATTAATAGTATTAAATGTTTATAAAAAGTATGTGTGAAAAAAATATTTCAATTAATTAAAAAACAATAAATTTCAGCTTGAATGTTTATTTCAATTCATAAAGCTAAATTTATTTAAAATTTTGAATAAAATTAATGTCCTTATAATAATTATATTACTAAAATATAATTAATATATTTAATTGTTAAATGAAATGTTAATTAATTTTAATTATTAAAAATGATAAACAGTAATTTGAAATCCAAAGAGAACAAATTTTTCATACCTAAAAATCAACAAATCTGCGCGATATACTTGAATAACCAACAAACATATCTTTTATTATTATTGTTATACAAAATTGCAAACGATAATGAAATAGAAAAAATTTATACAAATGTACAAGCAGAAAAACGCTTACACAGATCTTTCAAAATTAATGCTCTAGAGGTTATTTTAAAGTAATTAAAGACCAAATTATTTGTAATCTTAAAATGAAAAAAGCGATGAAAATTGATTATAAATTACTATTTGATTTATACTAGTGACTAATTAAGGAATTATATATATATACAGGGTGTTCCAAAAGACTCACACCCCCCTCCTAACTCGAAAATGTGTCGGAATTGTGAAAAATGGGGAAACACGCGTGTTCAATGAATTCGAAAGGGTCCTCTTTTGGTGAAAAAAGTTTGGTTTCGGGGAGGTTAGGGGGGGCCGCTAGGGAGGGAAACATTAAAATTTCAAATCGGAAGGTATATCTTGTGATACATCCCTTGAAAATTCCCTTCAAAACAATGAATTTGATATAAACAGTTTTGCACTATGATAATTATTAAAGGAGATGTGAGTGTGTTTAGACTTTTGAAATGTGGATTTTAAACTTATGTATCCTCTTTAATAATCATTTCAGGACAAAACTATTTATATCAAATTTCTTGTCTTGAAAAGACGTTTCCAAGGATGTATCACAAGATATACTTTGCCCAAAAATGTTTAAGCTCGGGCTAGGGGGTGATAAGAGTGCCGCTAGGGAGGACAACTTTAAAATTTCAAACAGGAAATTATGTCTTGTGATGCATCCCTGGAAACGTATCGTCAAGACAATGAATTTGATATAAATAGTTTTGTCCTCCAATGATTATTAAAGGGGATGCATAAGTATGAAGTCAAAAATTTAAAAATTTAAAAACTTATGTATCTCCTTTAATAATCATCGTAGGGCAAAACTATTTACATCAAATTCATTGTTTTGAAGAGACGTTTCCAGGGATGTATCACAAGACATACCTTCCCATTTGAAATTTTAAAGTTGAACTCCCTAGCCCCTCGGGCCCAAACTATTTTCACCAAAAGAGGTCCCTCTCGAATTCGTTGAACACATGCTTCACCATTTTTCGCAATTCCGTCTCATTTTCGACTTAGGAGGGGGAGGGGGCTTTTGGAACACCCTGTATATATATATATATATATATATATATAATTTGAAAGGAAAAATTTAGTACACAGCTCATCATAATTATTGAAATCCAATTATATGTATGTCCGGCTAATTCCTCATGAATCACTGTACGTACAAAGACGCGAAACGTATCAAAAGATGCAAAATAGTCCACGGATTTCGACTTGACCATTTAAATTAGATTATTTCAATTACTTAAAAACCTGTCAACTCAAAATGAAACGCTAGTACAAAATAAACAGTACAACTTATTACTAAAAATATATCCGCAATGCAACCAGCGACATCGGGATAAGTTAAAGAAACCTTAAAGTTCAAATTTCTATCAAATTTCCTGAGACAAGAATTTTAGCGATTTCATTGGATTGTATTTAATTTTTTATTTATAAAATGATAAAATACTGTGATTTTTTTTTTTTTTTTTTTTTTTTTTTTGTTATTAGTTTAAATATAATGAGCAGAAAAAACAGCAAATTGAGCTGTAGTTTTGAGTTATTTTTTGGAATTAGATTATAGTAAATGGTAAAATTTGTATTGAAAAAACTTCAGATTTTAGGAAAGAAATAGCTTTTCTGGGCGTAAATGCTAAAATCTGCAGGAGACAGATATCTATCTTTTATTTCTAACTGCTTTAAATAATTATAATTAATTTTTCTTCTTTTCCTAGTTCCATTCTAAGTCTTCAAAGTTATTTACTCTTACCATTTCTTCGTTGAAATGGGTTAATTTTCCGAAAAGGGAATTATCTGTTCTCTTATCTTTTCAATTAATCAAACAAATTCACCCATACAAAAACAACGTGGAAGGGAGATGTAAATGTGCATTTTGGAGTCTTCCTAAAAATGAAACTGACTGTTTTAGTTTAAAAGCATATCAGTTACGTCAACAAACAATAAACCAACAAATCGGCCATTTCCAAGTATTGCTGTAAGAAAAAATATAATTTTAAATTTTATACGGCTAAAATAATTTGTAGGGCTAAATCTAAACACTTGAATTATTATTATTATTATTTTTAATGTTTTTTACACCTATAAGAATTTTTAAAACATTGTTAATTGTGACTTCGCTGTACCATCCTTTGTCTGACAGCTGGAAATTTTACATTAAATCCACACTTTCTTAAATTTTTCATACATGTTTCACAACTCCATTTTCTCAGTTTCCTATTGGCTAATCTCCCACATTCTTTTCACTTCTATTTAGTGATAAACAGTCACAGAATTCGTTTCCCTTCTCATATACGAAGTCTGTCCAATAAATACGCAAACTGGTGCCATCTGTCGGCCATGACGCGGACTATAGCCTCGTTCACTAGCAGTGCTAGTTGCCTGAGACCCAATGAACCATCAGTGCATGGCGGATCGTCGAGCTGTGCGTATTGTGCCAGTTGTGTTAGATTCTGTTGTCCTTGTTTTTACTGTGTGTTGAAAATGGAAATTGACGAAAATAATAAATTATTTTTCTGAAGTTCTCAAGCGTTTGAGAGATCGCGTGCGTCGTGTGCAACGAAATTTGACTCAAGACGATGGATGGATCCTTCACCATGACAATGCACCTGCACATTCAGCATTGATTTTTCGCCAGTTTCTGGCAAAAAATTCAATCACCATCCTTGATCATCCTCCTTATTCGCCAGATCTTGCCCCATGCGACTTCTTTTTATTCCCAAAATGCAAAAATGTGATGATGGGGCATCACTGGGAAGATGTGGACACAATAAAGTAAGAAACGACGAGGAAACTAAAAGGCCTGACTGCCGAGGACTTCCAAAGGTGCTTTGAACAGTGGAAAAGAAGATGGAATAAGTGCATAGCAACGAGTGGAGAGTACTTTGAAGGGGATAAAATCGATGTAGACTAAATTTTGCAAAATAAACTTTTTATGGCCTTAGTTCGCGTATTTATTGGACAGACCTCGTATAGGAGAATTTTCCTTTCTTTAATTTATGCAACTGATGACGGTACACAAATGCTACCGAAACAGCTGCTTCCTATCTTTAATTATACACTTTGGCATTCTATATGGTGAAGACTTTTCTTTAGTTTATTTATCTAGCGTCAAGTCTCTTATTGATAGCCTGTTATTTTTCTTTCTCCTTTTGCGCATAACTTAAAAAAAAAAAAAAAAAAAAAAAAAAGTGAACAGACGAACATTAAAATTTAGTAATACGATCATTATCTAATTGTAATCGAATTAGTAATTCTATAACTAATATTAATATTATTTTTCTTAAATGTACGCTTTTGAAGAAATGAAAAAAAAAATAATAATAATAATCATTAAAAAAATTAAATGAAAAATAACAGTGTTAAGATGCATTAAAGTTAATCGAAAATACCAATGCCTGAAATGTTAAATTAAAACTGGCTTGTTGTTGTTTTCGTATTCTTTTTTTTTTTTTTTTTTTTTTTTTTCTCCCTCTTTCTTATATAAAGGACGTCTCGGGGAAAAAGAAATTGTAAACTAAGATGATCTCCAGGATAATAAAAATGACAATAAATAATTTTATATCGAATATCTCATCAAAATCGCACATTCGTATGCGCAATCTAACGTAAATTCTCATTAAATATTAATCAGTGAAACAAACTGTACGTTTTTATATTATTTATGCTTTTTCTATTCTGTAAATTTTATTCATGAATTTGCTTTTTTGTAACATGCATATAAATGTTAATTTATACATTTATTGATCATATCAGTATAATGAAGACTTTTAGAAAAGTCATTTATACTCAATATGTTAATGGCTATAAGCCAGGTAAAACTTTCAGAGATATAAACATTTCAGAGATAAGAAAATACAATTAGGTTGTTAGCGTGAATGAGAGAGAAAAATATCCAGCAGATGACATTCAGTTAAGGAGAACAAATGATAGATACGGTCAGCAAGAAAAATGGCTCATAATTAAATATTTCTGAGAGGGCATTCACAAATACTTCAAAACACGACTTTGTGTGTACTGCATTGTAAGAGATCAAAAGTTTATGTTGTTTCAGAATATTTGAAACTGAAAAGAAAACATAGTGTACAGTCAGTAACAAAAGTGTCCGAACAATAGCGAAAATTTCTATCTAAAAAAAAGTACACTTCATACGGTTTTGTTAAATAAATCCTTATCGAATCGTGTTCTTAGATTGACTAAGAACAGGATTCGACAAGAATTTATTTAACAAAACCGTATGAAGTGTACTTTTTTCTACACAGGAATTATCGCTAGTGTTCGGATACTTGTGTTACTGACTGTAGATGAAATTCTTTCTTCGTACGCTGGGCTGAAGATGAGTTTATGTTTTCCGATGAGAGACTGTTCATCTTTTAAAGCAACCTGTGAATCCTCAACATGATCAAATATGGTCAAAGTCGATTGCTTCCGACCCGGAGAATAAGTTTTATGTGGCCAGAAATCAAAATGTTGAATCTGTGATTAGATTGTCATTTGCAAAAAGAGTCAAATTGCCTTTGGTTTTCATTGAAAAGTTATACAAATAAATACTGAACACTATAAAATCGAAATAATAGAGAAGGTCATACAACATACAGTCGGTAACAAAAGTGTCCGAACACTAGAAAAAATTCCTATCTAAAAAACGTACACTTCATGCAGTTTTGATAAATAAATCCTTGTCGAATCATGTTCTTAGTCAGTCTAAAAACAGAATTCGACAAGGATTTATTTAACAAAACTGTATTAAGTGTACTTTTTTTACATAGAAATTTTTGCTAGTGTTCGGACACTTTTGTTACATACTGTACAATCAATCTCAATATACAATGCTGGTGAATATTACTGCTTTTAACAGGATTGCGCACCCACTCATTCCACTAAAACAGTTCTGATGGGATGAAGAGAAAATTTAACATATTTTTTATCTAAAGGTGATTAGCTTTTCAACTCCCTTGACATAAATCTCCTTCATTTTGATAATTTTTGACAATTCTCAAACACATACTGTAGGGGACAAATATGCGACCAATCCACCGTTTTGGTAATGTGCCAATATGAGGTGACTCCGCACTGATGTCAAAAAATGTGATGTCGTACCATCCTTTTATAGAATAAAACTAGGCAAATCCTCATGTAGCTGCGGCACAAGACATAATTGAAGGATATCGAGATATACAATATGTCAAGCACGATGCCATCTATAACTGAAGTGTAAAAATGCCAACTTTTTTTCATAATTTGCGTTTATTATATTTTGCAAAATGTAACTTTTGAATAAATACATTTATTAGATTTTGCGTAGTGAATCTTGTAAATCCCAGTGTTCGTTTTGACTTAACCCATATTTTCATGACTAAAACCCATTGAACCCATATCCTGTTTTTTAAATCACGATCTTCAGGATCGCCTATCATTCATATGAAAGAAACTTTCCCTGGTGCATTCTATAATCATGAGAAGGTGCAGATTCTCAAGTTAGAAAAAGTATAAAACCCATTGGACCCACATCCTGTTTTTTAAATCTCGATCTTCAGGATCGCCTATCATTCATGTGAAAGAAACTTTTACTGGTGCATTCTAAAAACTTGTAAAGGTTCAGATTCTCAAGTTAGAAAAATTATAAACTTATTTCTACCTATTTTAGTAGTTAAAAGAACTTTTTTGTAATAAAAAAGTTTGCGAGTTTATTAAAGATCCATTTTTAAAAAATGCTCGAACACACATAAAAATGGGATTTTAGTATTCTTTGGTTCTTAGAAAATGAAATGTTAATAAAATATTGCAAACAATGGTATTTCTTGCTGTTTCTTAAAAAAAAAAAAAAATAATAATAATAATAAATTCTCTTTAATTTTACCAGACTTGTTTATTATTTCTTTTTTACACAGACCACAATGACAATCTTTTGTACAAAACCAAAAGAATAACAGTCAACAGAAAGTCATAATTACTTTTTGTCTTGTAAATGCATTTGAAAGAATTGGAAGTACAAAACAAGAAAAAGTTAATAACAGTTCATTAACTTTTCTTTCAAAAACATTTTTCATGGAGAATTCTTTCGAAGATTTTCATGAATTTTTATTTGCTTATTTACAAGCCTGTTTACCATGTAATCGTATTTAAACATACATTGGATTTATGATTAATGCCTTATAAATTGAACCCTCAAGATATTAAAATGTAATGAAGAAATTCCAAAAGCAATTATAAAAGTTTAATAAAAAATGAAAAAAAGTGCCTTATTAGAATTACTTTGTACTGACCATATGTACTGACATCCCATAATTATTTTTTTAGCATTTCGCAGTAACACAAGAAAAATTTTTAAAAACTTTAATAAAACACACATTTATATGCTCTTTTAATCAAATGTTTTCAGCAGATATTCTAATTAAATAAAGACAGCGTTGTTATCTCCTCATAAAAGTCAAATATTAATTTCGAAAATTAGTTTTTTTTTATTAAACCTAAATGCTATTCAAAGTTGATGTTTTAATTAAAATTTTGTGTATTTTTCTTAAAGTCTTGATTTTTTTATATACTTGAGAAAACACGAAGAAGATATTTATTTAATGGAATTACTGAGAAGCGTCTGCAAGAAAAATTTTGTACTAATAAAACACTGACAGAAAATGCAATTAAATTGCAATGTTGACTTCGAAAAATAGAGGCTAATTGGGAATATTCAGAAGTAATTACAGTAATAAGGCTTAATATAACTTAATTTCCTTGAGAAATACGACAAAAGAAAAAAAAAAAGAAAAAAAAACTTTATGATATTTTAAAAATTACAAAATCCAATGCAACGCTATATTTCCTTTTTATTACATTAATGTATTAAATTAAAGCGTATTTATAGACAGTAAACTAAAGCACTATTCACATTTAAAACTCACATTAATTAACTTTATGTATTAATTTTAACTTTATGCTGCAAACTTGTTTCTGAAGTAAGAAAATTTAATAAAATCTCATATTTTGCTTAAAATTTTCATATTAATGTTTACTAATTGAATAAGTTTTAATTCAATTAAATAGCAATAAACATTAATGATTTTATTCCTAAACAAATGTTTTTTTTTTTTTTTTTATTACAAACAAATGAATATGATTTGATTTTGAGATATAAAACACATTTTATTAATAAGTAAAGATAACAAAGCAAACAAACAAATGAGCTGGCATATGTGTCTTATTTTACTAGATCAGATCTCAAATTTTCCTCTTTGGTAAAGTATTAAAAAAAACAGAATTAAGCGTTTAATTATTTTTTAGCTTTTAATAAATTATATGGAAATTAGGATATATATTATATTCAAAAGTTTATCCAGCAATATTTTACTTACATTATACTTATTTTTTTTCTGGGAACCAATTATTCTAAACTATTCAAATTTATTAAATTATTTTTATTCCCATGAAGACAGTTACTAGGAGTACACTAATATTATTTCAGTATTCAAATACAAAAGAGAAAGAAAAATTCTTTCATTAAACAGACAAAGTAATGACCAACAGAAAAAAAAATGATCATTTAAAACTTTTTTATATATCACACTTATTTTAATAGCAGAGTTGCTATATGCTCTTTGTTTTATTTATAAATATAGCGTACATATGCTCAAATGAAAGATATGATGTAAAATATTGATATATTTATAGCACTCCTGTTGAGTGATAAAAATCAAATAAAACGATAGATTTTTTTTTTTTTTTTAATAATATTTTGCCCAAATAATTTTGGTGGGATAAAGTTTTAGATAGAGTTTTCACGCTGGTCATTAAAAATGCTGCATATCTCCCTTATTAGCTAAACTATATAAAATAAATTTAAATCAGCATGATTTCTCATGATATATATGTGTATAACATATCAAGTGCGATTTCATGTCATATATATTGAGATAGAATTGTTACGTAAATGGTCAAATATTAGCGACACCTAATGGGCGATATGCAACAAAAATCAACCGCACGAAATTTTATGAATGTCAAGGACGTTTCATGAAATCTCAAGCTCATTTACTTCAACCATAGTGCCCTAAAATTTTCTGCACCGCTCACATCAGACATCACCAACACTGTAGGAAAAAACAGAAAAAGAAGAAAGGAAAGAAAGAAATCTTTTAAAAAACAGAAAATTTCTGTTTTTTTTTTTTTTTTTTTTTTTTTTTTTCCTTATAACTACACATTTTTTAGAGTAAAATTATATTTCAATATCTAAAAAGGAAAAAATTATGTAACCAGACAAAATTAAAAATGTAACCATTGATACAGATCTTATGTAGGGAATACATATTTTTCCCGTTTTGCATGTGGAGAACTTGGTATCAAAACAAAATTGAGAAGTGTTGAGTAACCGCCATGTTGTGCTTCCGTGGCTGCGAGGTATAGCATCATTGCCTACTTGGCGATGGGTTCTGGTACTATTGGCTGGTAGAACAAGAGAATTTATTTAATGCGAGATCTTTTACCCTATGGTCTACGGGGAAAATCTGTTGTGTACGAAAATTTTCTTCATTTGTCTGTTGCAGAAAATTTTTGTCAACTTATTATGATTGTTATTATTTTGTATGGCACACGCTACTAGAAATCTTCTGTTATGTAACAGTTTTTTTTTTTTTTTTTAAACAATGGGGTAGCGAAATGGTTAGCATTTTCTCCTTCACTTTCCAGGTGCCAGTTTCGAATCCCTGAAAAAAAAGAAGAAAAAAAGTATCCAGAAAATATCCGCATGCTATAAGAAAAAAAATGCATTGACAAAAATTTTCTGAAACAGAACAATACAGTAAATATTAGCATAGTTTTTTTTTTTTTTTTTTTTTTGTAGGAAACATTATAGGAAAAAGAAAAGAAAAGAAAAAAAAACTCACATTAAATAAAATCCTCAGTTCGACCAGCCAGGATCGTACCAGAGACCACCGCATAGTGGGCGACGATCTAACCTCTCAGACACGGAACCACATTTTCATGTTGTTTACTTAAAATTCCCTAACTTCCCAATCATTCTTTAGTAAGATTAATCATAGTATTTTTTAATGCTTTCTTTATTCGGCAAAGAAAATCTCGTGTCACACACTGAGAAAAAAGTATACTGCCTTCATCTAGAACGAATAAGGGGTCATTTTCTAAATCCCTAAAATAGAATTATGGATTTCTTAGCTATGCGTATAAGACACGCCCATAAGCTGAATAGACGAAATGATCCAGAACTTCTAGTTTATACATTTCTAGATGATGAAACAATATTCTGAATATTATAAATCCTTTGTATTGCGAGACATTCTCGTTTGATTTTCTAGAATTGGGTCATAAACCAAGATTATAGATGCTAAAACACGCCTCTTGTATTCGCATTTATTTGCAGAGATTTTTAAATAAGTTTTACTCGATATTATAGGCAAACACTCTAGAATTCTAATAGGGGTTTATAGAATTCGCTTTCAAAGGGGACTAGAATTTATAAGGATGACATGGAACTATTTTTACTAGAGCCACAATTTAGATTCTATATAGATGTCAGTTACAGAATATTTTCTCAATGTATAAATACTATGTTAATTAATTAAATCTTTTATGGTTTTCCCGTTAAGTTTTAGTTTTTTCTTGCTTTTTTTTTTTTTTTTTTTTCTTTTCGCGGGAATTGTTATCTTCATTTTAACTTTTTACTTTGGTACTACGAGTATATGATCTTGTAGAGGTTTTTGGGGAAGTTGGGCGCTCAGAACACTTGTTTAACCCGCTCCACCCGTCTTAAGCCGTGGTGGCCTCTATTCCTTCTCTTCTAGTTATTACTATTATTTTTTGTGTTATTTTTTGATCAAATTTACTATACATGATCTCATCCACCAATGCTTCAGAAACAATTCATATTAACGTTTAAAATATCTTTTACCATACATAAGGCTTCGTTTCGATATGTGGTTCGTTGTTCACCCGTTCTCGTCTTCCTGCCTGGTGTTTGATTATTATAATGATGAATTATTATTATTATTATCACTTTCATCATCATTATGATATATGAGGAACCCCAATAAACTATAAAATATTAATATTATTTTAAAATCAAGAAATATACTTAAAAATGAATCCGTTATGAAATTTTAATTTTTAAATAAATTTCAGAGGATCTCTACACAAGTTAACATGTTATAAATAGTTAAATTCTTAATCACAAAACTATTTCTTGAATTAGTCACTGAAGTAATAGCAGTATTGGCTCATTGGTCTAAAGGCATCGCTGTAAAAAATTCTGTGAAATATTACACAGCAATATTGAGGCAGCTTACCATCGACAGAAATACCACAACCATAAAGAGAAATGTTATAACAACTATACCTATGTATCTGTAGCATAACATATAAGGATACATAGTTATAGCTGGTGCTAGTAACATTTCTCTGCATAGTTGTGGCAAGTAGGCTGCCTTAACTTTGTTGTGTAATATAGCAAAATAAATAAATAAATTATAGTGATGATTCTAGTTTATAATTTAAACTATTAGTTAAATACTGCAGATAATTTTTTCAATCATTAAGTTCTAAAAAATAAATAATTTTCTTTTTTTGTGAAAATTATATTCCTAAAAAGTTAATATAAAATACGGATTCACGTTAATGATTTTATAAATAGATTACTCTTCCTGTATATCTTTTATATAGTTCTTATTTTTTAAAAATGGAAAGAAACAAAGAAAGAAAACGTTTTTGAAATATTTTTAATGTTGTTGCTTCAAAAATTCGAAAATAATAATAATAATAATAATAATTTTTTCTCTCAGTTGTACCTACATATATATATATATGTGTGTATGTGTGTGTGTGTGTGTATTTACCTAACTATTTTTTAACTTTTCCATTTCAATTTTGTATTTATTAAAAATTCTCAATATATATTTTTAAACAGTTACATGCTATATTTTACGAACTTACAGCATAAAGATCTAAAATTTTAAAATACACACACACACACACACACACACACACACACACATATAGTCATTATTCATGGTATTCGAGATTTAAGAAGTGGATGGCGTCATTGAAAATTACAGAAATTGTTGCATAATTTAGTATTTCAATTGAAATAATAAAATCAATTTAATATTGTTTCAAAATTGTTTCAATTACAATAATTTTAACATAGGTAATAAGTCGCAATGACGACGTAATTTATTGTATACCAAAATAATTTTTATTGCATATACATATATTTATTTAGAGTGCAGTGCGCAAAATCGTGGATGGCTCTCTCACTTCCGTAACCTGTCAAGAGATAGAATTTTTATTTTTTATCTCCTGCCAATGAATAAGGATATAAACGCAATAGAAACAGACTCTGTAAGGCATGGATAAATTCGGTTACTATAGGTGTCGGGTGCATACAAACAATCCAAGCACCAAACTTTGTGACCGCAGTTCTCATAAGTTTCCCAGGACAAATTTAGTGCAAATAGGTGTGTCTCGAATTTGCCCTTCATAACACATACCCCCCTCCCCCACCCAAAAACATGGTAGATTAAAAAAATCAATAACGTGTTTTGGAAATATCCTAAAGAAGACGCATGGCTCCTTTCAACATCTTTGTTTCATTTTTCGTAGAGTTCTACCCAAAAATCCGGAATTTGCAAAACTTCCCGCCAAAAGTCGATTTCCCCCCTCTCTCCTCTTAAGAACCGAAATATCCTAAATCGCAGACAATGTTATACATTTTACTTGTACTCATATGTAGTCTCCACATCTGCATTTTCTTCACTGTGGAGTAATTTGGGGCCGAGTTATGCTTACAGACTTTTTTTTCTTCCTGCCCCCCAGGGAGAAAGGGGGGAAATTTCGATAAATCCCGTTACTTTAGGGGTCGGATACATATAAACAATCCAAACACCAAACTTCGTGATAGCAGCTCCCATAGATTTCTCAGGACAAATTTAGCGCTAAAGGGGACGTCTCGATTTTGTCCTCTCGTATCCCCCCTCCCCCCCTGTGTGAGTGTTCTCACACATTTGTCCTTTAAAAGCTTATTTATTTATCCAAATTTAATATATAACAAAAAGGAGGGATTAATATAGATTATATAAAATAAATCTTTTTAAATTTATTTAATTCAATTAATTAATTATAGAGAATTTCCTGTTTTATTTTTAAATCAAAATTTTCATTTCTTTGTTCTTCTATTGTTACAAACACATTGATCTACGAATAAAATAAGCAATTTTTATATCAGGGTTTGTAAAAATAGTTTGTGTATACATTTTCCCCGGATGGATTAAATCTATTTAGCCATAATTATTTATTTTCAGAGGGTAATTTAAAAAGCCGTTATCAACATATTTATACTATATACAGCTATTAATAAAATAAAACAAGCATTTGATTTCATATTTATTACCCTTGAATGTTTATGTTAAAAAAACCATTATTATTTCAAGAGGGTCATTATAATTCTAAAAATAGATTTATAATGATGTTCGATAGTCTGGGCGTCGCCTTCTTTGTTCATTGAGAGTTGAAGGTCATTTGGCATGGCTTCTCAATGTCAAATCGATTTAATATTTGTAACGACTTTTTTATATTCAAAATTTAGTATGAATATCTTAGAAGAACAAAGAAACAGTTTGGCATTCTTTTGGCTGCATTTCAACAATGCCAATCTCCGGGGTTTCGATTTTAAGCTATCTGTGGCTAGCAGATTGAGTGTATCTTTTCGCTGTTGTTCAAGTCCTAAGAAGACGTAAATTTTTTGAGGTCCTCCTCCCTCTCTGTCTAGTTGATGGGGATAGAATATTTGTATATGCTTACGAATATAGGAGTGAAATGTGAAGTTATTAGTGACTGCAAACTGAATATTATATTGCTGCATTAATAAATTACAGTACTAAAAATGATGTGTCCTGATTACTTCGAAGTAAAGACTTCTATTTTATATTTTTAATAATTCTACGATCCGGCTTTTGTGCAACGAACCTAACTGTACTAGGCAATAGTACATATTAATTGGTGCGTGTCCAGCTTCCCCGATCTTCAAAAATGGAGGGGGAGGAGGAACCCGACGGCAGCATAATGGATTTTCTATAAATGAAATTCTGGTTTTTCTTTGGAGAGGAAGGAAAGAAAGACATATAATTTTATAGTAACAGTGTTATCGCAGGACAGACTGTTTTAAGAGTCATGGACAGGGAAAATAGTGACTCTATAAAATTTTGTGGACGAATCTTCTTCTTTTTCTGTGCAGTGAACTTACTTGAGCTTACAAAAAAATTTGCTTGAGTGGGTGGCTATGAGCGAGGATTGTAAATCTTCTCTAGAATAAAGACTCTCTTCAGATATTCTTGTGTGATCATAGAACTCCTCTGATGAAGATAAGCGGCCGTGAGGGGGGCCTGAAGATATCGCCAGTCATCTTTGCTGAACAGATGAAGATAAGCGGCCGTGAGGGGGGCCTGAAGATAGAAATAGTCAAGGTGTTTTTGTTAGTTTGTGTTGCCAACGAGGCATGAGAATGATCTGAACAAGGAATCAAGAAAGCCTTTTTACCGTGGGACACATCCGTCGGTGTCTAATCGGCAACTTCGCATGCTCGAATTTTTGAATTTCTTTTCTACTATTGCAGGAATGCATAAGGATCGGAAGAGAGAGGAAAGAAAATAGGGAAAAAATATACCATTTTTAGAACAAAGTAATAAAATTAATTGAAAGATATTAATAAAGTAAACGATAATTTTTTTTTTGTTTACAGAATATTTTTTTTTTTTAACCAAGTTATGTCCAAGAATTGGTAAGTTAAGTTTATCTTATATTTTGAATATTTCATATAAATATGGTTATACAATATATAATTTTCAGTTGTTAGTGAAATTTTTTTTTCTTTTTCTGCTTTCTTTCTCACCAAGGATTCTTGTTATTTGGTATAAGATTAAGATTTATTTTTAAGAAGAAATAATAATGATAATTATAAGGGAAGCAGGGAAGAGAATTTTTAATATGATATATAGATTTATATTTGGAACATAAGTGATTTAAGAATTCTATTTTGACATTTTATTGAAATTTTAAGCAAAAAGGAAAAAAAAAAAAGAATCTTCCTTATGCTTTTGAAGTTTTTGAAATATATATATTTTTCCTGATTTTTAATAAAGTATTTCATTTGATATAAGTATATATATAAGTGTTTTGTTGTTTTTCATAATAATTGGTATTTTTCTATACTTATAAAGCTTAAAGTGATTTACTTTAATTTTTAGAACATTTTGAAATATATAAATATGTTTACATAATATTTTGGTTAGGTATTTTATCATTTGCATTTTCTATGAGTAACATAAAGAAAAATGCATAATATTTTGTGCTCATAGATCTTAACGCAATTTATTTTTTTTTTTTTTTGCTAGGGATTTTTTTTTTGCATTGGATATGTGATGAGAATCTATATTATTGTTGACATTAATTTTTCAACATTTATGACACTTAATTAATCGGTTTCGTGAGGTGTCCCTACAGGGGTCTGTGGATTCTGCTGGGGGACGGAGGCCTGTGCCTAACAGTGCAGGTCTTTCAACACGCCCTGTCCCGCTAGGATGTTAGCCTTAAGTTAACATCATTACACTTACATTTTTGTAAGGTTTAAGGGAAGATTATTTTTTTTTGACTGCCAATGGCGTCCTTTTTAAAATCTTTCCTGTGTGGTATACACGAAAACTTTTCTGTTTCTTTACTTTTTTTTTGTACATAATTTTGTTTAACGTTGACCAATATGTGTAACCAAGGTGTTAGACAAATAAATATTACAATAATATGCTGGAACCTTTAGTATTACAACAATATATATGAATATATGTAATTTATATATATATATTTTCTTTTTCTCTATTTCACCATACATATTAGTGTGAAAATTTAGTATTTTGTGAAATTTTTGGTGGCATATAAAAAAACTATTTTGAACTGCATTTGAAATTACTTATAGAAGCCACATTTTTGCGCCTGTCATGACAAGGTGTTTCCTCTTAAAGTTTTTGGTTATACTGATATTTTTGAAATATGTGTATTTTGTATTTTTGAATTAGTGTTTATATTTCATATATATTTTGTTTGTTCAATATTAAGCATTCATATAATTTTTACTTATGATGTAATATCATTTTTTTTAAGTGTGCGTCTTTGGTAAGTGCTTTTGAATATTATTGTTTGTATATGCATTTCTATACAGGAGGCGAGGAGGAGTTAATTTTTTTTTTACTAGTCGAAGGGGAGATATATGTGTGAGTGTTCTCACACATATGTCCTTTAAAAGCTTATTTATTTATCCAAATTTAATATATAACAAAAAGGAGGGATTAATATAGATTATATAAAATAAATCTTTTTAAATTTATTTAATTCAATTAATTAATTATAGAGAATTTCCTGTTTTATTTTTAAATCAAAATTTTCATTTCTTTGTTCTTCTATTGTTACAAACACATTGATCTACGAATAAAATAAGCAATTTTTATATCAGGGTTTGTAAAAATAGTTTGTGTATACATTTTCCCCGGATGGATTAAATCTATTTAGCCATAATTATTTATTTTCAGAGGGTAATTTAAAAAGCCGTTATCAACATATTTATACTATATACAGCTATTAATAAAATAAAACAAGCATTTGATTTCATATTTATTACCCTTGAATGTTTATGTTAAAAAAACCATTATTATTTCAAGAGGGTCATTATAATTCTAAAAGTAGATTTATAATGATGTTCGATAGTCTGGGCGTCGCCTTCTTTGTTCATTGAGAGTTGAAGGTCATTTGGCATGGCTTCTCAATGTCAAATCGATTTAATATTTGTAACGACTTTTTTACATTCAAAATTTAGTATGAATATCTTAGAAGAACAAAGAAACAGTTTGGCATTCTTTTGGCTGCATTTCAACAATGCCAATCTCCGGGGTTTCGATTTTAAGCTATCTGTGGCTAGCAGATTGAGTGTATCTTTTCGCTGTTGTTCAAGTCCTAAGAAGACGTAAATTTTTTGAGGTCCTCCTCCCTCTCTGTCTAGTTGATGGGGATAGAATATTTGTATATGCTTACGAATATAGGAGTGAAATGTGAAGTTATTAGTGACTGCAAACTGAATATTATATTGCTGCATTAATAAATTACAGTACTAAAAATGATGTGTCCTGATTACTTCGAAGTAAAGACTTCTATTTTATATTTTTAATAATTCTACGATCCGGCTTTTGTGCAACGAACCTAACTGTACTAGGCAATAGTACATATTAATTGGTGCGTGTCCAGCTTCCCCGATCTTCAAAAATGGAGGGGGAGGAGGAACCCGACGGCAGCATAATGGATTTTCTATAAATGAAATTCTGGTTTTTCTTTGGAGAGGAAGGAAAGAAAGACATATAATTTTATAGTAACAGTGTTATCGCAGGACAGACTGTTTTAAGAGTCATGGACAGGGAAAATAGTGACTCTATAAAATTTTGTGGACGAATCTTCTTCTTTTTCTGTGCAGTGAACTTACTTGAGCTTACAAAAAAATTTGCTTGAGTGGGTGGCTATGAGCGAGGATTGTAAATCTTCTCTAGAATAAAGACTCTCTTCAGATATTCTTGTGTGATCATAGAACTCCTCTGATGAAGATAAGCGGCCGTGAGGGGGGCCTGAAGATATCGCCAGTCATCTTTGCTGAACAGATGAAGATAAGCGGCCGTGAGGGGGGCCTGAAGATAGAAATAGTCAAGGTGTTTTTGTTAGTTTGTGTTGCCAACGAGGCATGAGAATGATCTGAACAAGGAATCAAGAAAGCCTTTTTACCGTGGGACACATCCGTCGGTGTCTAATCGGCAACTTCGCATGCTCGAATTTTTGAATTTCTTTTCTACTATTGCAGGAATGCATAAGGATCGGAAGAGAGAGGAAAGAAAATAGGGAAAAAATATACCATTTTTAGAACAAAGTAATAAAATTAATTGAAAGATATTAATAAAGTAAACGATAATTTTTTTTTTGTTTACAGAATATTTTTTTTTTTAACCAAGTTATGTCCAAGAATTGGTAAGTTAAGTTTATCTTATATTTTGAATATTTCATATAAATATGGTTATACAATATATAATTTTCAGTTGTTAGTGAAATTTTTTTTTCTTTTTCTGCTTTCTTTCTCACCAAGGATTCTTGTTATTTGGTATAAGATTAAGATTTATTTTTAAGAAGAAATAATAATGATAATTATAAGGGAAGCAGGGAAGAGAATTTTTAATATGATATATAGATTTATATTTGGAACATAAGTGATTTAAGAATTCTATTTTGACATTTTATTGAAATTTTAAGCAAAAAGGAAAAAAAAAAAAGAATCTTCCTTATGCTTTTGAAGTTTTTGAAATATATATATTTTTCCTGATTTTTAATAAAGTATTTCATTTGATATAAGTATATATATAAGTGTTTTGTTGTTTTTCATAATAATTGGTATTTTTCTATACTTATAAAGCTTAAAGTGATTTACTTTAATTTTTAGAACATTTTGAAATATATAAATATGTTTACATAATATTTTGGTTAGGTATTTTATCATTTGCATTTTCTGTGAGTAACATAAAGAAAAATGCATAATATTTTGTGCTCATAGATCTTAACGCAATTTATTTTTTTTTTTTTTGCTAGGGCAATTTTGAAATTTTTTGGAATATATATTTTTAATGGGTCTCACAGTATTTTGTTGGGATTTTATTTTTCTTTCATGATGATTAATACTGTTATGAGCATATTATAATTTATTTTTTTAAGTGATTTATTACAATTACTGCTGCAAATTTCTACAATTCCTTATGATTTATTTTGTTTTTCGAATATTTTAAGATATATATGTATACTTTTTGACATTTTTAATGAGGTATTTTATCTGATGCAGTTGCCGTAAGCATAAAAAAAAAAAAAAAAGCGTAATTTTTGTGCTCATTTAATTTAATATATTATATATTTTTTTTACTCGAGTATTTCTGAGATATATTAATATTTATTTGACCCAACATAAATAATCAAGATGGCCACTAAAAAGAACATTAATATTAACATTTTAAATTTTGACGGGGACTCATCCTTACTTGAATTTTTTTTTTCGATCAGATTGAGTCATATGCAAAATTAAATAGATTAAATTCAGAAGAGGCAGTGGCAATTTTGAAAGGTAAATTAACTGGCCCTGCATTAAAATTCATGACTCAATCTCCCTTATTATACAAATCGACAGATTTAAAATTTATCAAGGATGAATTCCAGAAATTTTTTGCTCCAATGAGCAGTACTCAGGCTCTTGTGGAATTTAACAATTTAATACTCTTACCACAAGAATCAATTAGAAATTTTTCCCACAGGCTAAATATTTTAGCCGATGTAGTATATTCGCAGATTAATGATGCTAATGCTTTAAATTCCATTAAATTTACTAAATTCATTTCAACCATTCCCTCAAACATTAGAGTTAAGATTCAAGAAGAGGGAATCTCTGAGTACCAACAGGCGGTCAACCGAGCACAGAAATTACAGGACATTAATGCTAATGAAACATTACTACAAGTGAGCTTAAATAACCCAGTTATTAATACACTATCTGAAAAGTTAGTCGAACTCACAGATAGAATGAATAATCTGTCATTCGCTCAGAAATCTGATGAGGTTAATCATACACACGAATCCCCAGTGCAAGATAGGCAAAGAAACTATAATAGACAAAGTGAATTAAGATATAATTATAAAAGTAGAAATCAAAATTTCAGGGGTAAACAAAATTTCAGGGGTAATCAAAATAAGAACAGATATCATTCTTCTCCTATTTGCCAGTTGTGCAGTAAAAGAGGACATGTTGCTACTAGGTGCTTTAGATGGCAAAGAAATCAGACTAGGGGTAAAAATTATGACAGAAATAATTATAGTAAAAATCCAAGTAATTTAAACGAGCGCAGAGATGTAGTTTAGCTGATGCAAGTACATCTCAGGAATTGAATAGAGCATCAGCACAAAATTTTTCTCTGGACATTGATAATAACCTTAATCTACCCAAATTATCTAGTGTTAGATTGGTCAATTCTACTGCGTCTCAGACACAACAAATCTTGAAAATTTCTGATTCTAAATGTACTCAAACAAATAACGATAAAAGGGAGAACATTTTTAATGTCCATGTAAATTCTCCAAAGTTACCGCTTATTAAAATTTTGCTAGATAAACAAAAGGTAAACACACTTCTTGACACTGGTAGTTCTGTTAGTCTGTTAGCTGAAAGTACATTTAATAAATTAAAACATAGTTTGAAATATAGACATTTATCTTCCCATGTGACAATCAAAACAGTGAACTCGAATGTACAGTTTTCATCTTGTATACAAACCACTTTCAAAATTCAAAATCAATTTTTTTCACAAAAATTCTTCATAGTGGATATACCTGAAGGTTCAGCATTTAGGGTTATTTTGGGTTACGATTTTATTCAACAATATCATGTAATATTAGATATGCAGAGGTCCTTGTTAAAAATTAAAGATCTGAGTATTCCCATAACAAACACATATAGCGACCATGAAGAAAATCTTAATATGCATACTCAATGTAAGAAACTTTCAGTAAAAACGGGACAAAAACTTATTTTACAACCCAAAGAAGAATCTTCTATTACGGTTTATTGTCCCAGAGTTTCTTCGGGTGATTATTTATTTCAGAGTAAAAAGAGTTCTTCCAAATTAATTTTTTTGGATTCAATAGTTAATATTGATCATTCTCAGAAACAAAATTGTAATAGTAAATATGATAGAGTAAAATTTCAGTTATATGTTAAGAATAACACTAATAGAAGTATGCATGTAAACAAACATTCAAATATTGGTACAATTAAAGAAATCGAACAAATTATAGACTATGGTTCAAAACAAAATGATAATGTTGAAATTTCTGAGGATTCACAATTTATTAATTATATTCAACATTCTAGTGATGTATTAAAAATGAGGAAACAAGATTTAACACCCACGGACTTTGATGTTAAACATCTCAATGAGACTCATGCAACAAAATTAAAACAAATTTTATTAAGTAATTTCGCAGCATTTTCTAAAAATATGAAAACCCTTGGACATACTGACAAGGTAGTACCAAATTTAAAATTTTTAAGTGACTATCCAATTAAGACTTTGCCCTTTCCCATTCCTCAGGCTTTACAACAGGAAGCTAGAGATCAAATTAACCAATTGGTAGAGGCTGGGATTATTGAGCGAAACTGCTCAGAATGGGCTTGCCCAATTTTATTAGTAAAGAAAAAACAAGATGGATCTGGTAAACAGAAATTTCGACTCGCGTTAGATTTAAGAATGTTAAATTCTATTATTCAAGGTTCTTCTTATCCGTTACCTAAAATTCAAAATATAATAGCTGATCTATCTGCGTATAAATTTTTCACTTGTCTTGATTTCCAACAGGCGTATCATCAAATTGATTTACCTGAACATTTACAAGATAAAATTAATTTCACATCAATGTTTGGCAGTTTCAAATTTAAAAGACTATGTTTTGGTCTTAAAAACGCGGCTTCTCAGTATCAAGCACTCATGGATTCTTTAATTGATGAAATTAATATAGATGGAATTTACGCGTATCAGGATGATTTAATATTTGGTGCAAATAGTTTTGAAGAGACATGTGTCAAACTTGAAAGAATTCTTAGGATTTTAATTAAATATAATTTAACCTTAGCTCCTAGTAAATGTACATTTCATAAGAGTGCTGTAAATTATTTGGGATTTCACATAGAGAATAATTCAATTTCTTCAATTGAGTCAAATATCATTAAAATAAACTCTTTCCCTACACCTACAACAAAAAGACAACTAAAACGTTTTATAGGAGTTGTAACCTTTTATAAGTCTCTTATTCATAATTTTTCTAAATTAATTCAACCACTTATTGAATTGACTAAACCGAAAACAAAATTTGTTTGGAATAAACATCATGAGGATATTTTTAAGAAATTTCAAGATATATTTTTAAATTCACCTATGGTAAGATTACCGGATTGGAACAAGACTTTCTTTCTCAACACTGATGCATCAAATATTTCTATCGCAGGTGTTTTGATGCAGAAATATGACAATCAATTATTACCTGTCGCCTTTTTCTCTAAATCACTTAAACCGTCTGAAAAAAGATATCCGGCTATCAAACTTGAATTAATGGCCATTTATAAATCTGTAATTGCTTTCAAATATTACTTATACAATAGAAAGTTTATCATTTTGTCTGACAGTGCTCCTTTAAAAACATATAGAAAAACAAATAGTCCTGCTGATTTAACTACTAAATGGCTGTTAGAGTTGTCAGAATACTCATTTGAATTTGAACATATTCCTGGCACTACAAATGTTTTAGCGGATTATTTATCAAGATCAGACTTCTCAAATAATCAACAAAATTTAAAAACAAATCCAGAATTAATATTCAGTTCTCAACCTCTTCCTATCGTACAAGATGACACACATTCAATTAATCAAATTTCCACTTCTACTCAGTCAGTACTACAAAATCAATTCAACAATTTTCTAGTTTCTGGTAATATTCAAAATAAAGATCCCCTTTTGGAAATTTCAAATAATACATTTATATATGAGCAAAAGAATGATCCAAAATTGTCAATTATTTACAGGCAAATTTTGAGAAAAGGTTTTTCAAAAAATAATGATAATTTTTTTATTCATCCAGATTCTAAAGTTTTAATGTACAAGAAACAAAATTTGCATAATAATACTTTTTCATATCTCATTGTTGTACCACATTCTTTAAAATCTAAAGTTTTAACCATTTCACACCTTTCTCACTTTGGGTTAACAAAAACATACGAATTTTTATCAAATAGATATTATTGGAAAGGTATGTACACAGACACTTTAAATTTTGTTGCTTCGTGTACTTTATGTTTACAAAATAAACATCATAACACACCACCAGCTCCTCTACAACCCACCTATACTCCAACACATCCAGGGCATACTATTAGTGTCGACTTGGTTGGTTCTTTTATAGATGGACATTCAGTTTTGACTGTGATTGACCATTTTTCGCGACACATTGAATTATTTCAATTAAAAGACACTTCTTCATCAAAAATAGTTAAATGTTTATTTAATTACATTACAACATTTGGTAGACCATCAGTAATATTATCAGATTTAGGCAAACAGTTCACATCAACTATTTATAATATTTTTAATGATAAACTTGGCATAAAAATTTTACATTCATCTGTTGCTCATCCTCAAAGTAACTCTATTTCTGAGAGGCTAAATAAATCTATAAAGTACTCAATTAACACTTTGATTTCTGAGGGGTATTCTTTTGAAAATTCACTGGCTATACATAAATCACTTTACAATGGTTCAACACATTCATCCACATTGTTTTCACCTAACCTACTGCATTTTGGTAGGGAACTGTCTTTAATATTTGATACATTTGACCAATTTATAAATCAGCCATTTTTAGATAAAAATGTAGACATATATAAATTATTACACGACTTAAATAACATCTATAGCAAAGCATATTCTAACATTAAAGAAAATCAAGACAAAAGATATCAAAATTTTCAAAAGCGTGCAAAACTGAGGCCTGTTGCTGTTCATGATGTTGTATACTTGAAATCAATAGATAAATTTAAACCCAAGTATTCTGGGCCATTTATTGTTGTACAAAAACACTCGCCAGTTTCCTTTTCCATTAAGAGATTACATGCACCTGATAATAAAGCTTTCAGGGTCCATATTGATAGACTCCTTATTGCTCCGCCTCGACGTAATTATTTGTTTACTGAACCCAACTCCAATGTAACACATAATATTGGCAATAATTCTACACATCCTTATAACTTAAGAAATCGCAATTAATTTTTTTCACAAAAAAAGTTTGAATATATTTTGCTTCACAAATGCATTTTCCAATGGCCAAGGGAGTGTATTTGTTTGCTGTGCAGGAACTCGTCTTTATTTATTTTATTATTTTTATTTTTAGATGGCTGGTCCACTGTTTTTTTATATTTTTCTTTTGATGTAAAGACTATTTCTTGCATTGCAGTGTTGTTGAATATATATAATATTTATAAATAAGATGCATCTAAATAAAAAAAAAAAAAAAAAAAAGAATGATTCTAATGATAACATAAATGCTTGTAGATCATATTTTGAATTTCTAAATTAGTAATCAAGGTGTTATTTTTTTATTTAATGTTTACTATATCTATTTTATTGGGTGAAGGTTAAACAAAAGTAAGATAATTGAAATATATTTAATAGAGATATTTCATTGGAATACAGACTAAGTTCATAGGAAATTAATTATTAATGATAATAGTGCTAACAATATACATACAGCTAAATTTTATAAGTTTCCAATTGATTTTTGGTGTACAACATGTGTTTGGTTTGTTCAATGTCCAATCTAAATTTTTATTATTTTGGCACTCCCTCTCATCACTCAAAATTTTGTCAATTTGTTTCCTTTTACTTATTTATTACCCTATCCTAGATATATGTTGTCTCGTTCAAAATTTTCTCCCGGGAGAGCAACATTGGATATGTGATGAGAATCTATATTATTGTTGACATTAATTTTTCAACATTTATGACACTTAATTAATCGGTTTCGTGAGGTGTCCCTACAGGGGTCTGTGGATTCTGCTGGGGGACGGAGGCCTGTGCCTAACAGTGCAGGTCTTTCAACACGCCCTGTCCCGCTAGGATGTTAGCCTTAAGTTAACATCATTACACTTACATTTTTGTAAGGTTTAAGGGAAGATTATTTTTTTTTGACTGCCAATGGCGTCCTTTTTAAAATCTTTCCTGTGTGGTATACACGAAAACTTTTCTGTTTCTTTACTTTTTTTTTGTACATAATTTTGTTTAACGTTGACCAATATGTGTAACCAAGGTGTTAGACAAATAAATATTACAATAATATGCTGGAACCTTTAGTATTACAACAATATATATGAATATATGTAATTTATATATATATATTTTCTTTTTCTCTATTTCACCATACATATTAGTGTGAAAATTTAGTATTTTGTGAAATTTTTGGTGGCATATAAAAAAACTATTTTGAACTGCATTTGAAATTACTTATAGAAGCCACATTTTTGCGCCTGTCATGACAAGGTGTTTCCTCTTAAAGTTTTTGGTTATACTGATATTTTTGAAATATGTGTATTTTGTATTTTTGAATTAGTGTTTATATTTCATATATATTTTGTTTGTTCAATATTAAGCATTCATATAATTTTTACTTATGATGTAATATCATTTTTTTTAAGTGTGCGTCTTTGGTAAGTGCTTTTGAATATTATTGTTTGTATATGCATTTCTATACAGGAGGCGAGGAGGAGTTAATTTTTTTTTTACTAGTCGAAGGGGAGATATATGTGTGAGTGTTCTCACACATATGTCCTTTAAAAGCTTATTTATTTATCCAAATTTAATATATAACAAAAAGGAGGGATTAATATAGATTATATAAAATAAATCTTTTTAAATTTATTTAATTCAATTAATTAATTATAGAGAATTTCCTGTTTTATTTTTAAATCAAAATTTTCATTTCTTTGTTCTTCTATTGTTACAAACACATTGATCTACGAATAAAATAAGCAATTTTTATATCAGGGTTTGTAAAAATAGTTTGTGTATACATTTTCCCCGGATGGATTAAATCTATTTAGCCATAATTATTTATTTTCAGAGGGTAATTTAAAAAGCCGTTATCAACATATTTATACTATATACAGCTATTAATAAAATAAAACAAGCATTTGATTTCATATTTATTACCCTTGAATGTTTATGTTAAAAAAACCATTATTATTTCAAGAGGGTCATTATAATTCTAAAAGTAGATTTATAATGATGTTCGATAGTCTGGGCGTCGCCTTCTTTGTTCATTGAGAGTTGAAGGTCATTTGGCATGGCTTCTCAATGTCAAATCGATTTAATATTTGTAACGACTTTTTTACATTCAAAATTTAGTATGAATATCTTAGAAGAACAAAGAAACAGTTTGGCATTCTTTTGGCTGCATTTCAACAATGCCAATCTCCGGGGTTTCGATTTTAAGCTATCTGTGGCTAGCAGATTGAGTGTATCTTTTCGCTGTTGTTCAAGTCCTAAGAAGACGTAAATTTTTTGAGGTCCTCCTCCCTCTCTGTCTAGTTGATGGGGATAGAATATTTGTATATGCTTACGAATATAGGAGTGAAATGTGAAGTTATTAGTGACTGCAAACTGAATATTATATTGCTGCATTAATAAATTACAGTACTAAAAATGATGTGTCCTGATTACTTCGAAGTAAAGACTTCTATTTTATATTTTTAATAATTCTACGATCCGGCTTTTGTGCAACGAACCTGACTGTACTAGGCAATAGTACACCCCCCCCCCCAAAAAAAAAAAAAATCGCAAATCACAAAAAAATATAAATTTGTTTTTGGAAATTTTCTAAGAAAGTCGCATACCTTTTTTTAACATCTTTGTTCCATTTTTGGCAGAGTTCTACTCAAAAATCCGGAATTTGCGAAATTTTCCGCCAAAAATTGATTTGCTCACCCTGCCTCCCTTAAAAATCGAAAATTCTCAAATCGCGGATAGAGTTTTATTTGTACTCATGCCTAGTCTCCCCTTGTGCAATTTCTTTACTGTGAAGTAATTTGGAACTGAGTTATGCTTACAAACGTGTTTTTGACTTTTGCCCTCCAAGGGGTGGAACGGAGGGGAATTTCGAAAATATTGATAAAAATAATTTTAAGTTGGGTAAAGATCTAAATTTCTGCCAAGTGCCGTTGAATTTCGTACTGCCGTTCTCGAGTGATACCCAGACAAATTTAGCGTTACAGACATATGGACAGCATGACACACACACACACACACAGACAAAATTTTCTGAAGTCATTTTTGGCTTTCATGGTGTGTGAAACGAGAAGATATCACAATTTTTTTTTTATTCTGGCAAATTTATAGACAAAAGTCTGATTTTATTAATATAGATAAGAAAAAAAAATCATATTTTTTCTACAACAGATGGCAATGTATTTACAATATTCTCTCTCATTTTAAATAAATTTGCCTACTTAAATCACGCCATATTGCAAATACTGATTAACCTGACTTTTACGTGTTGCATATGATTTCAAATGTTAGCAAATATTTAAATTAAACATTTATTGCATATTACTACTGTGTTAATTGTTGTAAAGATAAAATCGTTATATTGTTAATAGATAAAGCGTTGTTAGTTAAGCTTTATTATGAGAATTCCCGATGCGCAAAGTCTGAAGGCCATTCCTATGAACGATGGCCGTCATAGCAAACATTTATAAGCCTAGTTGAGTTATTGAATGTACTACGTCGCTGTAAAAAAGTAATTTTACAATTAAAGTGCTGCCTGATGGAGAAAATAATTTGGCAATACATATACATATATAGATTAATTTTTTTTTTTTTTATCCCATAGCTTTCGGTGCATTTTCTGTGAAAATCGGAAAGCGCTATAGTCAATACCTTTTGAATAATATATTTACTTTCTCTTACCCATAAGGTAGAGAAAGTATTGCTTTTGGGTCAAATTTTCGAACGCGAGATTTTGTTATATTTACACGTTCTGAGGTCCCCTGAGTACGAGAATCATGTTTTTAGCAAATGGTCTGTGTGTATGTCTGTGTGTCTGTGAGTCTGTGTGTCTGTGTGTCTGTGTGTGTGTGTGTGTGTCTGTCTGTTATCAGCATATTTCAAAAACAAATTATGGCAGAAAGTTCAAACTTGGTATCCTAAGTGTGTATCATATACGGATGCTACAGTAAGCTTTTCGTTCAGATCAAGCAAATGGTTCGTGTACAGGGACAATCAAGAGAATTCTAATACATTACGTCTATGGGGGAAATTACAGGTAAGTAGAGTTTAACGTCTATAGACTGCACTAAACCAAATGAAACGAATATATATATATATATATATATATTGTAATAGAGATTGTCAACGGGGAAAAAAAATGTGTATGTAGGAGCCTCGCCTCCCCCCCTCGAGGGGAGTAAATTTTCATGATGGGTATCTTTCAACAGAGCTCGCCAATACCTTTAAAACGAATGGTTGAACCATCGATCTGCGATAATTTAAAACAAAGTTATCGATTTTTTTTTTACTTTTAAAGAAAAAAAAACTTTTAAAAAAAACCGTATTGTTATTATTATTATTATTATTATTTTTTTTTTTTTTTTTTTTTTTTTGAGATTAAAATGGATTTTTTTCGGATATTTAGTGTTATACTACTTCTTTAATATGGAAATCGTCTGCATTATCATAAAACATAATTTTTTTAAATAATAATTTTAATAAATTATTTTTTAAAAACAGAATTATTTTTTAATAACCGAATTAAATTTTCTATAAATCTAAGTGCATTAATGAAACGGGGGGTTGAGAGGGGCGGTAGCCCCCCTCACACAGAATTAATTATCGTATAAGACTCTTCCGAAGCCTAATTTGAATTGCTTAACATAGGTTTACATAACATCGTTATCTTACCTCTTAATCTCGAACCTGTATTTATAGTATCAACTTTCAGGGTAAGAGAAAGTCGTGTGAGTGACACACCACATTATTTTTTATTTTTCTGTGACTTGTTTATCATCCGGTATATAAAACCGTTTGACAGGAAGACTAACTGACTGATTCATCATCCCCCAGCCGAAACCTGTGCACCTAAAAGCATGAAACTTGGTGAAAACATTCCTTCTGTGACGCAGATACCCACTAAAAGCGATTTCACAAAATACTCACCTGAAGGGGGAAGGGGGCAGAACGTGATTTTACAAAAACCTCCTTATCTCAAAGAAAAAAAAAACAGATATCCGTAAGAATTTTGCTTTAAAATATAACTATCACTAATAACCTATTCCTAATAACCCATTTCTGGTATTTTAGAAATTCCACCCCTAAGGGGGGAGGAATGGGGCAAAACGGAATTTCACGTAACTCTTATTGTCTCAAACGAAAAATAGATATCCGTAAGTTGTTGTTGGGAATTCCTCTCGCTGGGGTCTTTCTAAAGGGTCCTATCCAGTATTTACGCGAGTTTCGGAGAAAGACATGGAAAACTACAAACGGCTAGGTCGATGAGCGGAACCTGCGATCAAATACGGTGCTTCCCATCTGCCAGCTATGTACAGCTTTGAACTCCCGCTCGCCCACTGGTGGAACCCGTAAGAATTTTGCTTTAAAATATAGCAAACCCAAATACCCAGAAAAAAAAAACTTCTGAAAACTCAGAAATTGAGCCCCCAAAATGGTGGGGGTGAAACGTGATTTCACATAATCCTCCATATCTCGTAAAAAGAAAAAAAGAAAAAAAAACAGATATCCCTAAATTTTTGCTAAAAAATATAGCAAACACAAATACCCAAAAACCTATTTCTGGAATTTTAGAAATTCGGTTCCCAAGGGGGGGGGAAATATGATTTCACGTAACCCTTCATATTATATACATATAAAAAGGTACTTTCCCCCACTAACTCAACACTGCCGTAGCGATTCTACAGGGGAATTCACGAATTTTGGTATGAAGGTTGGTTCTGGTCCTTCACACCCATTAAGAAGGGGTTTTGCAGAATTCCTCCCTTTCCCCCTAAAGGGAGGGAGAAAGCAGCAAAAGCACATTTGAGAGTATAACTCGGCTCCAATCTGCTTCACAGTGAAGAAATTGCACTTTGCAAAATTTGACTCAAGTTTGAATTTTTAGTTTTAAAGAGATAAAAAGGGATTTTTTTTTTTTTTTAGGGGAATTTTTCCAACATTCATATTTTCCAGTAGAACTCTACCAAAAATGACACATAGAAGTTGAAAATGGCACTGCATCTTCTGGAGGCATCCAAAATCTCATATTGGATGTTTGCGATTTTCGATTTGGAGGTGGAGAGACGTGGTGTTACAAGAGAGCAAATCCAAGCGCACCCTTTTTGCATTAACTTTGTCCTGGGGAATGTATGGGAGCTGTGTTCACGAATTTTGGTGTGTGAGATGGTTATTTGCATTCAACGCCAAGTATGACGGGATTTTGCGAAATCCTCCCCTTGTGGGGTTGTACGGGAACACTTTTCCAAGCGTAATTTTGCTCCAAATTATCTCCGTAAAGCAATTATTTGGTATGTGTATATGACTATGTGTACCTAACATGCACTATACAAGGATTTAGCGAAATTTCCCCTCTTCCCACTTTATGGTCGGAAAAGCGAGTACATATAAACAATCGAAGCACCAAACTTTGTGACCGCAGTTCTCATAAATTTCCCAGGGCAAGTTTAGTACTAAAAGGGGTGTCTCGAATTTGCCCTTCATAACACAAACCCCCCTCCTCCACCCAAAAAACATGGCAGATTAAAAAAATCAATGACGTGTTTTAGAAATATCCTAACGAAGACGCATGACTGTTTTCAACATCTATTTGTTCCATTTTTTGGTAGAGTTCTACTCAAAAATCCGGAATTTCCAAAATTTCCCGCCAAAAATCGATTTCCCCCTCCTTCCTCTTAAAAATCGAAATTTTCTAAATCGTAGACAATATTTTATTTGTACTCATGTGTAGTCTTTCTATGTGCAAATTCTTCACTGTGAAATAATTTGGAGCCGAGTTATCCTTACAAAGGTGTTTCCCCGCCCCAAGGGGGAACAGGGATAATTTCGATAAATCCCGTTACTTTACGTGTTGGATACATATAAAACAATCCAAGCACCAAAATTCGTGACAGCAGCTCTCATAGATTTCTCAGGACAAATTTAGCGCCAGAAGGGATGTCTCGATTTTACCCTTAGTACCCCCCCCCCCCAAAAAAAAAAAAAAAAAAAAAAAAAAAAAAAAAAAATCACAAAAAACCAAAAAATGTTTTTTGAAAATTTTCTAAGAAAGTTGCATACCTTTTTTCAACATCTTTGTTCCATTTTTGGTAGAGATTTTTATACTCAAAAATCCGGAATTTGCGAAATTTCCCGCAAAAAATTGATTTCCCTCCCTCTCCTTCAAAATCGAAAATTGCCAAATAGCAGATAGTGTTTTATTTGTTCTTATGTATAGTCTCCCCTTGTGCAATTCCTTTACTGTAATGTAATTTAGAGTCGAGTTATGCTTACAAACGTGTTTTTGACTTCCCCCCCGGAGGGGGGGGGACGGTGGGGAATTTCGAAAATATTGATAAATATAATTTTAAGTTGGGTAAAGATCTAATTTTCTGCGAAGCGCCGTGAAATTCCGTACAGCCGTTCTCAAGTGATACTCAGACAAATATAGCGTTACAGATATACGGACACCATGACACACACACACACACACGACAAAATTTTCTGAAGTCAATTCTGGCTTTCATGGTGTGTGAAACGTGAAGATATTGCAAATTTTTTTGATTCTGACAAATTTACAGACAAAAGTCTGATTTTATTAATATATTCGTAGATGTGTAATTTCTCAAAAGTTAAAGGGAGAGTAAGTATTTGATAACATGGACTTTTTTGCATCTTATATTGAATACTTCTGCAAATTAATAGATAAAGAATTAAAACGTGTTTCAATTGTTTTGGTACACCCTTTATATTATGAGCCTCAGCAAAAATAAAAATTTAAGAAAATTTTAAGAATTTATGTTAATGTGGTCAGCTGAATAAGTATCGTTTCGCAGTGGTTATGTATTACTGTAAATAATTAAAAAAAAAAAAAAAAAAAACTATTATTGATACAATTCATTAAATCTGTTAGCTTTAAACAACTGATAATAAAAATTTAAACTATTTTTACTTGCATTACCCGAAAGTATGTAAGGTGAAAGTATTGTATTTGGTCCAAAAATTTTATATCGAGTTTTCACCTGATTTAAACGTGTTAAGGTCTTCTGAGTCCAAAAAAGCAGTTTCTGGCGATTGATCAATGTGTGTGTGTATGTATGTGGGGAATTTTCTGACTGCTATATCTCCGAAACCAATAAAGATAGAACTACGAAATTTCAGAATTGAGACAGGTCTGGTGTACAGATGAATTTTCCAAATTTTGGTGAAAATTGAAAAAATAAAAGTAAAAATAAAAGTAGGACATTGGAAACTGGAAATTGGACCGTAAGTCCTTATCTCAAAAACGGCTCCAACGATTTTCTTCAAAGTTAGTGCATAAATAGAAATACTCTATGAAATGTCCTTTCGAATGATATAGTTGGTTAGTTCAGGAAAACTGATAGGCGTCCTGTATACATAACTGAATTTCAGGTCTCGCAAGTGCCTTCCTATAAAAACAGCTGTACGGATTTTTCTTTTTCAAATTTGCCGTATTAACACTTTTTTAAATATCCTATTGTATGTGATTGTTGTTTTCCGCAGTTGTTTATACCAAGTTTTGGTAACAGTCGGTATCTCAAAAACGGCTCTAACGACTTTCTTTAAAATTGTTGCATAAACCCATTTTAGATATCCTTTCTTACGCTTTACGAGATTATTACAGGAAAATTAATAGTCATCTTGATGATATAGATCAATTTTAGATATCGAAAATTGGTGTTTCAACTTTATCTTTTAACTTGCTATGTAAATTCTGTTTTATATATCTTTAAGCGTACATTAACTTTCTCTTACCAGAAATTTTTTCTTTATTTTTTAACTCACTATGTAAATTCTGTTTTATATATCTTTTCGCGTGCATTAACTTTTTCTTACCGGAAAATTTTTAGGTTTCTATTTTATTAGGTTAATTCTATGTCATCTGATCACAAATTTTCAAAATATGAACATAATACGTCTAATAGTGGGTATTGGAAGTCGTGTGGTTGTTTCACACCAGATTTTTTGAGAGCTTTTGGTGATTTGAATTATCTGATCAATATAAATAATCGAATCTCACGAGGATCGAGAAAATTGTTTCATGAACTCAAGAAACTTTCTGGTACAATAAAGTCATTTTTAGGAATTTTAGAATAGAATAATTTGTGGTTGTTTTAACAATTTTTAGTTTCAGTTGATCTGGTATTGATATCAATTAGGCAAATGTAATTTATACGAGCACAATTACAGAATTAGTCGATTCTTTAATCTATTTATAAACTTTATTATACGTCATTATTATATCTTCCAAAATGAATGGAAGTATGAACCAGGAAAGCACTGTGACATAATTCTTACACAGTATCTCTTTCCTTCGAGGTTAATTTTATGCCATTTTGATCCAGAATTAAATAAAATTTTTCATTTTGCTTGTGGATGTTTCAAGAAGTAAAAAATTACTTTAAGCCCATTTGTTTTAAATTTTATCACGACTCAGTTATCTGAAAAAGCAAGATTGTTCTACTTAGACTGCACAATTTTAATAGACTATATGAAATTTTGTGGGGTGGGAGAGGCGGAAGCGAAATCCATATACAGTGAAACTCCGAACTATCGTTCCCACAACGATCGCTTTCACGCTTTCATCGACTTATTTCTATGATCCCTGCACAACATAGTGTTAACGAAACCCGCATGTATCGTGCTTCAAAAAGTCGTTTCCTCGCATTCATCGTTGTAAAATTTTTCTCCTGACCTTATAAAATTTCCTCCTGAAGATCAAGCGGTTCCATATGGCATACAAACTGGAATTAATTCTTCCCTACTAAAATTACTGTTTTCCCCATTTCCGTAGAGGATCAAAATTGTGATGCCATGTCTCCGGACCATCTATTTATTTTGTAATTTTAGCATGGCAGTTCAGAAATCCAGAAAATTGTTTCGTGAAATGTGGTTACATGCGAAAAAATGATGAAGAATACCAAAGAGAAGGGCAAGAAAATGAGGATGACGATGATAATGCAGATGAAGAGTGGTTGCTTCTACCAAAGGATGCGTCTGGTACAAAATTTAGTGTTAATATTTGCATTAATCAAGACGTTGTGACATGCGGTATCCTAAAGCTTGGAAGAAATGTCTGTTTCGGTAGCCTTTAGCTTACCGTCTTCAGTGTATAAGGTTAACTGGAACTGGAGAAGTGCTTATATATATAGAAGGGGGACCGAATTCTGTTCAACCAATAGGATTACGGTAAAGGTGGGGAGAGTAGCCAATAGGAATTTTAGAAAAGCTAGATGTGTAAACTGTAGAAAAATTAAGAAAATGTGGACCGAATGTAAAATCTCTAACAATTAGAGAAATAGGGAACAGCGAAATCACAATTGACAAGATTTTTATAAATATAAAAAGCTTCAAAGAAATCGAGTTCATCAATGGATATAGGTCTGCAAATTATTTTAGATGAATCAAATTTTAAATTATGATTTTCCTTCCAGCAATGCTCAGAAATAGCCGATTTATTGGTTTCTTGCTTACGGACGTAATTAATATGTTCTTTTAGACGGAATTTGAGACTGCGTTTAGCTTGGCCAATGTATGACAAACCGCACTGACAGGAAGCACTATTACATGCCCCAAAAATTATACCTATCTATCAGATATTTTAACTAAGAAAAGGCGATTTTATCAAAAGGTGAAATAATTATTTTAAAATCATGTTGTTTAAGAATTTTAGCTATGGCATGACTGGAACTAGAAAAATATGGTAAAACAATACTGATATTAGAAGAGACTGATTTAGTAAACAAAGTACGAGGAAGTTGTAATTTTTGGATAGCTTTGTCTATAATGGAAGTGTTATAACCTCTGTCAATTGCTATGGCTTTCAGATAATTGATTTCAGAGTTTAATAAAACAGAATCAGAACAGTAACATCACAGGGAAGAAATTTCATTAAGTTCTAATTGTAAAGATTCATATCTTGCATTAGCTTGTTCATTAAAAGAGGGCTCTACCTGATTCAAAACAATAAAAATAAGAATAAAATATTTTCGGTTTTAGAAAAAAAAAATTAGAAAAGCATTTATAAATGTGGGCCTAATTATTATTTAGTTATATAAAAAAAAAAAAAAAAAAATTATTATTTTAAATAAAGAATAAATACAATGGAAAGGACAGACAAGTGGGCAGAAGAATACAGAAAGGAAAATTTAAAATAATTTTGTACAACACTTTTGAACACGGGGAAATTAAAGGAAGTAATTTGTTTAAAATTAATAATAATTATATATGTGTGTGTGTAAGTATATATGTATAAGATTCTTCAACTTAGGATATGAATTTCCGTACTTTAGCTACTGTTGTTAGTACGTGGTCGTGCTATTTTTTTCAGACGACGTCGTTATCAATTTTTATGTATCACCTTGAATGAACATGCAAACATTTTTATTCTTATTTAAGTATAAGCTGAAAGTTCGTCATTGTATTTGTCCGGATTATTAGATTTTATCAAAAATCTGTGCATTTCTTAATCAGGATAAAATACAGCTAACACCTTATCACGTTCAATCAGATAGTTGGTTCAAAAGATATTAAATAAAAACCCCATTTTAACTTTAAAATTATTGAGGAAAAAAAAAAAAGAAGAAGAAGAAGAAATTGATGCCAAAAATGAATTGATAAATAGTATATATTGATGGTTTAAATGGGTCCACAGAGTGAAAAGCAGAGTCTTTTACACAATCACAACATTTAATAATATAGAAAAGAAGAATAACATAATGCTGGCATTTCTTGCCGCACGCTTAGCAAAGCTTTCTCGTACGGACTCATATAAACCTCTCTCTCTCAGAGAAACGAAGATGCGCCGTTGATTACGTAATACAGTTACGTCACATCTGACGTCATGACAGGTGTGCGCTAGTTAACAGATGATATGAGGAAACATGCATTGAAATCCTATATTTCCCCCTTATTCAATAAATGTTTCGAAAATAAAACATATTTATGCATTATAATAGCATATTAAAAATTACAGAAAATTATTTTTATGCATAAGTTACTTAAAATGAGAAGAGTGTTAGTAAAGAAATAGAATTATAAGCAAATAATTATGGCTAATATAATAAAATAAAATACGTAAAATATAAGCAGTTAATTTCTTAATGAAAACACAGTTTAAATATATTTTTTTAAGTTCATCAGTCCTGAGTATTAAGTCCTATCATATCACAACATTTTTCATGTTTATATGCATTTAAACTTTTTGTTAAAATATCTGCAGGTTGTTCATCTGATGAAATATATTTAATGTCTATTAGTTTATTATTGTAAACTTCTCACACAAAATGATGACGTATGTCAATGTGCTTAGAGCGATTGTGATGAACAGGATTTTTTACTAATCTTATTGCGGACTGATTGTCGCACATGATTGCAGTCGGACTTGATACAATTTCAGGATCCAATTCTTTTAAGAAATTTCTAACATGAATTGTCTCTTTTGCGGATTCGGACAGAGACATATATTCAGATTCTGTTGTGGATAGAGCAACGGTTCGCTGCTTTCTAGATTCCCAAGAAATAGGTCCACCGGCATATTTAAAGACATATCCTGTATATGATTTTCTATCATTTATATCCGATGCCCAATCGGCATCAACAAATGCTGTCAATGGTTTATCGTCTCTGTAATACACAATTCCTAAATTTCTAGTGCCATTGAGATACCTTAGTATTCTTTTAGCAGCTATCCAGTGAGGTTTTCCTGGATTGTTATTAAACTGACTTAAATAATTTACAGCATGGGTGATATCTGGTCTGGTAGCAACCGACAGATACATAAGAGAACCAATTAATTGTCTATAAGGAATTTTTGACATGTATGATTTCTCTTCTTCTGTATTTGGACACATTTGTTTAGTTAATTTTGCACTGTTATCTAAAGGTGTATTCACCACTCTAGAATCTTCCATATTAAATTTATTTAATAAATCTTCAATGTATTTCTTTTGTGTTATAGTGATGCTGTCCCTATCTTGATTAAATTCAATGCCTAAGCAATAATGCAGAAGGCCCATATCTTTCATTTTGAAAGATTCTGCTAATTTATTTCTTATATCAAAATAGTGCTCTTCACTTTTAGTGAGACAAATTAAATCGTCGACATAGACGATTATAATAGCATGAAAAGGATATTTTGAGTAATAGACACATTTGTCGGAATTCAAAGAGTTAAATTTCATTTTTCTCAATTTCTCATCTAATTTCTTAAACCACTGTCTTCCTGACTGCTTAAGACCATACAAAGATTTTTTTTAATAAACACTTTATTTTCGTGTATATCATTTTCAAAAAATTCAGGAAGCTCCATAAAAATTTCTTCATGTATATCACCGTTAACATATGCCATAATGAAATCTAACTGGTATGCTGTGAAACCATTTTGAATAGCATACGCGATTGCAGTTCTTATAGATAATCTGGCTACTGGTGAAAAATTTTCCTCAAAATCTATATACCTTGTTTCTGTGAACACCCTTTGGCAACCAATCTGGCCTTAAATTTTTCAATTTGACCATCTGGTTTGAATTTTGTTTTTAAAACCCATTTACACCCAATTACCTTTTTATCTTTTGGTCTATCTACAATTTCCCAAGCGTTTTGCTTAACGAAAGAATCATATTCTAATTTCATAGCGTTCTCCCAATTTTTAGCATAATCTCCATTTAGCGCGTCGATCACGCCGGGATTAATTTCAATAAATGAGTTATCAGCTAATTGAGAAGTTTTATCTTTATATTTTGTATCTGTAATACACTCCTTATGAGACTTTTGAAAGTTCCAACTTTTAATTTTTTTAGGTCTGCCGGGACCACGTTTAAAAGGAGGATTGTTTATCCCTTCCTCTTGTTTACATTTACCGTCAGCACTCTCCTCCCCTCCACTCATATCTTCCACGTTCCCCCCTTCAGAAAGAGAGTCGCTCGCTTCCCCCCCTTTCCAAAAAGAGAAACTTTCTCCGTTGAACTCAGGGGGATGGGAAATCAATCCGCTGTTTTCCCCCCTTTGATCGCTGAGGATGTCTGCGGTTTGAGTAGGGATAGGAGTTTCATTTTTAATATTACAATCATTGCATTTATTCTCAGACGGAAAAATTAATTCTAATTGATCAGTAGTAGCTGAATCATTTGTTTGAAACTCGTCTATAAATCGAACCTTACGACTTATGACAATTTTTCTGGTATCCTTATTCCATAATCTGTAAGCGCGTGATTCATTTGAATAGCCAACGAATATACGTTCGTGTGACCTAGCTTCAAACTTCCCTTTTGATTTTTTATTTAGAACAAAACATTTCTGTCCGAAAATTTTAAAATAGTTAACAGTTGGTTTATAACCGAAAAACAATTCAAAAGGTGTTTTATTTTCTTTAATTCCTTTAGTGGGACACCTGTTTCTAATATATGCAGCGCAATTTACTGCTTCAGCCCAGAATGTATTTGGAAGGTTTGATTGCATTAATAAACACCTCGCCATTTCGCATAATGTACGATTTTGTCTTTCAATTCTAGAATTTTGCTGAGGCGTCATTGGAGATGAATATTCGCGTTTAATACCGCATTCTTCAATATATTTATTGAATTCCTCGCCACAATATTCCAAACCATTATCGGTATGCAGTATTTTAATTTTTTTTCCTAATCGATTTTCGACTGCCGCTTTATATCTCCGGAACGCGTACTTAGCTTCATCTTTTGTTTTTAGAAAATTTACTTCAATGTAACGAGATTTATCATCCAAAAAAGTAATAAAGTAACGTGATCCACCATGGGATTTAACATTTATAGGGCCACATAAATCAGAATAAACTACTTCTAATAATTCATCACTATGAAATTTGTTTTCTTTACAAAATGGTTTCACAGTTTGTTTAGACTGAATGCATACTTTACAATCTTTTAAAGAATCTTTTTCATTAAAATTTAAATCTCTTAACATATTTTCAGATTATTATAATTTTAAATCTTTTTCATTTAAATGTCCTAATTTTAAATGTCATTTATGAAAGTTGCTTACCTGAGTTGTGTCAGCGATATCCACCTGCGGCTGAAAAAAAATATAAATCACCTTTTCTCGTAGCACTTATAATCAGAGAGCCGTCCTGCTCCGTAATTTTTGCACCTTTTTCGGTAAATATAACTCGGCAGTTGTTTTCAGTAGCTTTTGACATAGACATTAAATTTCATTTCAATTTTGGAACGCACAAAACATTTGTTAACTTTAAATTGGTTACACCGTGATTACCGGGAACTTTTAATTTGACTGATCCAACACCTGTGATCTCCGCTGTTTCATCTACAGCTAATTTTATAAATGATCCAATTCAAGGTTCGAAATCTGTAAACAAATTCTTGTCATGAGCCATATGTGATGTCGATCCGCTGTCGAGACACCATTCGGAATGTTCTTGGAAAGAGTTACTGGCTGCCATCGTGAACTCTGTACTATCTTCAACCATTAAAGATCTTTCTTTGTATTTATTCGATGAAGTGAATTTTCTGTCTGAGATCTTCTTTCGGCATTCTGAGGCTTTATGCCCTACTTTTGAACAGTAATTGCATTTGAAGATTGCATAATTTCTCTCGCCATACGTGTTCTTGTTCTGAACAGGCTTTAAGATTTCTCGTTTGTTCTTTTCAGGAAGATTTTTCTTGTGAGTCGTAAAATACGCATTTGACGATTCTTGATGCTTTTTATTTTTTCTTGATTCATATTCTTCCATCATTTTAATTTTTAGAGCTTCAGGCTGCGGCAGTTCATCTCTTGCTTCGATAGCGCAACGAAAATTTGCGTAACTGTCAGGAATACTGTATAAGAGCAAAATTGATAATAGATCTTCGGCTACTTGAATGTCCATTTCTTTTAGCTTGTCCACTATATCAAAGAAAATATTGAGGTGATCGGACATATTTTCACTGTCAGTCATTTTCTTAAAGAGTAGCTGCTTCAATAGGGTGGCTTTCTTTGCCGGTCCTCTCGATTCGTAAACTTCTTTTAATTTATTCCATACTTCATTTGAGGTTGTACAATGTTTAATATGACACAATTCACTTGGGGTAATTGCTAGGATTAAATCGGCTCTTGCTTTAAGGTCATTTTCGAGCCATTTTTCTTCGTCTTCGGCGCCTTCATCGGGCTTAATTTTCGTTCCGTTAGCATACGACCAGTGATCATTCTTGATTAAAACAGCTTCTATCTGCAGCTTCCATGTGTCAAAATTATTTTTGGATAACTTTTCTATATTTAATATTTGCGACATATTTAATCAGCTATAATAGCTTCTTTATAAAAACAGAATCAAAAATACTTTCGATTTCAGCCTTTAGGCTTAACAGTAAGTCGCACTTTCGTTTTAGCGAATGTTAATTTAAATTTTTAAAAAGTCCGCAGTAAGATGCGTGTCTCTGGGCCCATAACCATTGTTGGTTTAAATGGGTCCACAGAGTGAAAAGCAGAGTCTTTTACACAATCACAACATTTAATAATATAGAAAAGAAGAATAACATAATGCTGGCATTTCTTGCCGCACGCTTAGCAAAGCTTTCTCGTACAGACTCATATAAACCTCTCTCTCTCTCAGAGAAACGAAGATGCGCCGTTGATTACGTAATACAGTTACGTATCTGACGTCATGACAGGTGTGCGCTAGTTAACAGATGATATGAGGAAACATGCATTGAAATCCTACAATATATACTGTGAAACTTGAATAATTCCAACTTGTTTAATTCGAAATTCTGGATAATTCGAATTTTTTACTCGGTTCCTCGGATTTTGTATTAAAATAATGTTAAAAAATCGTGAATAATTCGAATTTTTCATACGATTACCTTTAAAATATTACAGTAAAATTTGTTCCCTAGATTTTCTCAACTAATTTATTTTAACAGTCTTTCAAAAGAAGGATAAGGAAATACAAGAGAAGTCCCTACCTAATGCATCAGAAGATATGGTGCATATTCATGAATTTCGAAGTTTTTTTTTTTTTTTTTAATTAAAAGTCATATCTAATGTAGAAGATTCTATTTTTGTATCAATTGATAGGTTGAAGTCATATGCTATGACACAAAGATTGTTCTTAAAGAAGCAATTAAAAATATCTGACTATTGTTTTAAAAGTGTTGAATAATTAATCTCATAAAAAACATTGATTTAATTGGGGTTGGAGGTGGGGGGATGTATCAGTATTCTTAAATATAAAGTTTATGTGTTAAATCTTTGATTGTAGAATTTTAATTTTTTATTTATCTCTTCTTTTTTGACAAAATAGTATATGTAAATCGAATTTTTGGATATTTCGAATTTTCTGTGGTTCCTTCAACTTCAAATTATCCAAGTTCTACCTATATATAAACGAAAATAAACGAGCAAACCATTTTTTTTTAAACAATCAAAATAAAATTGAGAGAAATCGTGCTACAATGATAGAACAGCTTCTGTATAGAACTTATTGGAGAAATTTGAAATTTGCCACCGAAGTAGTTCGGACGTTTCTCGCCAAGATTTTTATTTACGCAATTCCGACAGCTATTTTAGTTCATCGCCAAAATGACAACAAAAATTTAAAAACCGCCAAAGGGCTCCTATGCTAGAGCTATACCAAAAAATTTTTAAGAAATGAATATCGTAACCGATTCTGGGATTGAAACACAGTTACTGAATGCCTTTATATGGAAGAATAGATTAAAATAAATAAGTCCTGTCGCACGAAATAAAATTATTTTTTGTGTAGATTTTCATATCTATTACATAGAAAACAAAGATACGATTGGCGTTTTTTTTTTTTTTTTTTTTTTTTTTCATATTATTATTATTATTATTGTTATTATAATTTTTATTTTTTTAGCATGTTTTCTCTATACTTTATTATTATATATATATGCATATATATAAATATATGTATATTAAACTTAATGCAAGTGTCCGTTTTCATTTGGTGTATTTTGTCTAAAAAAAATAATCCGCACGCCTTAACAAAGTACAGTTTTAAATCCTTAACAACATACACCACACAAAATTGATATTCATATTTTCACGAACATTAATTTTATAAAAGTTTACATGCAACAACAAATAGATTTTTTAAAAATAATTTACAAAAATAAATAGATTATTTTCATCTTAAGAAAAATATCGCTTTTATAAATAAGACTTTTTGTATTAAATTAAGATAAAATAACAATTAGCATTTTCAGGTTTAAAACAACTATGGGTTTTCTTAAAATTAAATATATATATATATATATATATATATAAATCAGTATCTTTTTCACACTGAAAAATGAATTAAATTAACTTATATAAGCTTAGAATTTTAAAAAGACTTATAACGAAAACTAAGTATTATAACAATTCACAAATTATTAAAATGTAACTTTAAAACTAAGTTTATTCGTAACAACTCTAACATCAAGTTTAAAAGAAAAAATATTAAAAAAAAAAAAAAAATACTTTTCTAAAATAATAACCGCGTAAAAGATTTATTTTGTCAAACCAGTTAGGAAGTCGATGCTTATGCGAAAAAATTAATTGCTGACACGCAACTAAGTAACATTCTTCAACCTCTCATTATTTTGAATAAACTTATTTGCAGAATCAGTCCTTTTTAAAACTAAATATATTTCTCAAACTAGTTTCTCTTTAATATTCTTAAACAAAATCAGTCTTAAAGAATAAACAAGCAAAATATAACTATACTTTTTAAAGCGTGTTACCAGGATTTAATTATTTTGTCACAATCAAAGAAAAACAAATATTACAGCTTAATATTCAAATTAAAATTTTACTTCCGTTTTCAACTTACAACTTTTAACTTAATTAAATATCCGGATTTCACGAAGAATAAGATGCTTTTTACTTACATTTAAGTCTTTTCTAAGATATAAGTTCTGGAACAAAATTATGAAACATATTTAATCTGTCACTTCATTTTTATTCTACTTGACAATGTTATCAAAGAAAATTAAAATCTTTAATTTTCTTTTTGTTTTTTTCAAGTCTAAAAGTGCTTTTATATTCTTTAAATTAATCAAGAAGAATCCATGGAATTAATCAAGGCTGTCATTTACTTGAAAAATGAAACTTGGAGGATTTTTTTATACGAAAGATGTAAGTAGATAGTTTCTTTTTAAATTTTCATATAATAGAAAATATTCATTTGAAAAAAAAAAATATATATATATATATATATGAAATTTATACTTTTAAACTTTTGAAGTAAAAGATTTTAATTTCTAAGTATTTAAGAATTAACTCCATATTTCATTCAATTTTCCTTTTTAAGCAAAATATCGTTATTGAAGGATACACAAATTAAAAAGCGAGCATGATAAAAACATGTTACTAAGACATATTTGGGTTACATAATTAACAGGATAATAATGAACCATATCGGTTATTTGTGTTTGGGGCTAAATCATCGATTGTTTTCCACCCCAGCTAATTTTTCATTCCTCATTTCTTTATGAATTTCCTCATAGAATATAAACATTTTCCCGTAAAATGCAAAAATTTCTTCATAGGATTCAAGCACAAAAATAAGAATGTAGCAGTTTCCCCTACATTGGTCACATGATTGAGGCAAAACCAGTAAGGAATTTTAGTTACCAACTTCCAATGTCTTGTTTTTAATTTATGAGAGCTATATTTCAATTGGATTAACAAATGATTACTCAGTTCTTACCTAATGCAAATTACACTAGAACAATCTATACTAATATATAAATGTGAAAGTTTGGATGGATGGATGTTTGTTACTCAATCACGCCACAGCGGCTAAACGGACCTGGATGAAATTTGGTACAGAGATAGAGAGTAGTCTGGAATAGAACATAGGCTACTATTTATACCGGAAATTTGATTAGATTTTTTAAAATTAATTAAATGTGAAAATAATAAACTGGTAATTGCATTTAAATTTTTGACTGTTGCCAATAAAGTTTACGAAGTATTTTTATTTATTTATTTATTTATTTATTTATTTATTTATTTATTTTTTCAACATAAAATGAAATAGGCTTTCACGCGAAAAATAAAAAGTTACTAAATGTTAAATTGGTCGATGAGAAAATGACACTTAATAATTTAAAAATAAAATAGTAATATTACAAATCTAACATATTTCTTCTGAATTTTATTTCATAGCATTTTTTTATATACCTCAACTTCAGATTTTTTTTTTTTTAGTACGGCGGATGAAACACGCGTGGCATAAAAGCTAATTCAGCATTATATTAAAGGTATTTTTTTATTGATAATTCTGGATTTTTTTTTTTTTTTTTTTTTTTTTTTGATGCTGAAGTAGATCGGACATTTTTCGCCAAGGAAAAGATAGAAAGAAATACGCAAGCGAAGTGATGACGTCACTGGCCGTTCGTGGATGCAACAAAAATATTTCCTATGTTAAACGCCCATTGGATTTTTTGTAAAAAAATATTAAAAATCGAGGAAAATTATTTCCCGATTTTAATCCGAATATTTAGGTATAGATATGTATTAGTTATCATGTCCATGCGTTAGATTAAGTTATTTTTGTTGTAAAATTGACAAAATTTGAATTTTAAATTTCAAAACTCTAGAAAAAAAAATGGCAAACTTCCATATTCGATTGAAAACACAAACATTTCATTTCAAAGGATGGTATTAACACAATAAATATCCAACTAATATACTACTTAAAAGGAAAATTATCAATATTCTATCATAATTTGAAGTCAAATTTGTTTTCAAATGTCTAAATAAAGTATCTGATATAAGATACTAATATGTTGCAGCGGAATAGACTTGATATCGGTCATCCTTGGCAGAAAAAAAAAATATCGCCAAATTATTTGGCGAACATAATTTAATTCTTTTCAAAAATCATGGTTATTTTAACAACTTATATTAAGAGAGTAATGAATAATATGAAACAATATTTCGTACAATGCATATTACGAAAATATACACCTGGCATGTATATTTTCGTATTACGTTTTTGATCACCAAATACAATAAGCGCCAAGAACGACAGAGTTTTGAAATTTAAAATTAAATTTTGTCAATTTGAGCAAAATAACTCAATCTAACACATGCGCATGATAACTATATATACCCAAATATGGGGATTAAAATCGGAAAATAATTTTCCTCGATTTTTAATAATTTTTTACAAGAAATCCAATGGGCGATTAACATAGGAAATCATTTTCTTGCATCCACGGACGGTCAGTGACGTCACACTTCGCTTGCGTATAGGAACAATAATCGCATAAATTATATTTTGGTCTAAAATGTCAACAAAAATTCAAAAGTCGCCAAGGGCATTAAGGCTGTACCATGATCAAGTTTACATATTAATTAATGTATTTATTTTTCTATATGCCAACTACTATTAACTAAGCATGAAGTATATATAACCACAAAATAATAATAATAATAATAATAATAATAATAATAATAATAATAATAATTGTCTCATGCGATAGAAGTAGCCGATCATAGCATATTGTAATATTATCTGTGGCTTGAAATTGCTGTCATTCTATGGTTGATCGATTAAATCAAATAAATATAGGAAATACTTTGAGAGCAAATATTATGTACATCACGTATAATGTTGTTCATATGTAACTGGGATTCAGATATAAAAGAGCTACTTAAAATTTTTCGATACTGTCCGTATCGAAATTGTCATATATGATAAGCAGCCAAATGGAAGCCCACGGGTAAGCCATTGTCGCAGGCAATAGGGACAGGCACCGGAGATCGCAAGGACGAACAAGTGCCGAAGGCAGCGGGAACCTAAAGCAAGCTTTTAACCGATTTCAGTTTTTTTTTTTTTTTTTTCATAAAGCTATATAGAAAAGAGTTGCCAGCGAAGCGGGCAAAGCCGTCCAAAATTGTTTAAGAACTAAAATATTATTCAACAATTCGCCGGAAGATGAAAAAAAAAAAAATCATTTCTTTGTAAAAAAAAAAAAAAAAAAAAAAACTTAAAAATTTGAAACTCATAAATATTATATGAATTTCACCACATAATTAAAATTTTAATTCACCAGTCACCAAATTATTATTAGAACCAGATTAATATTGTGCAATAGTGAACTAAAATCATACAAAGAAAGGTTTCGAAATAAAATTGATAATTGACGACCCAGTTTTTATATTTCCGCAACGCAGTACTGTTTTAGTACAGGATCCCTAGGAACGAATTTTAAATTTTTATCGCCATGTTGACGATAACTTTTTATTTATTTATTTTGGCATTCAAAATAAATAAATAACGGTCAATTATATGTTGGTTGTTCACGTGTTTCAAGCGCCCAGAACTTGCACGTGCTGACGGAAAATAATAAGTCATTTAATGTTGTATACAGACCCTGTGGCAGAAATTTATTATGCTTTCTGCGACAAGCTTCATCAACACCAAAATCTTTCTTCAGGTATAGTTTGAGACGTTAACATTTACGAATTCAAAATAAATTATTTTTAAATAGTAAATAATATTTCAGTATAACCAATGTATTTAAATTATAACTATGCACAAATGCATATATCTGCACTATTGCAAGAAAATACTCTTTTTTTTTTTTTTTTTTTTTTTAAGAAAGGTGATAATAAATCTTTTGATCTTAATTGTTTCAGATTTTTTGTTCACATTAATATTCAATATTGTTTTATAAAATATTCAATGAATTCAAATTATAAAATGCAGTAACACATGAAAAATAATCTGCAATTTTTTTTAAGGCATTTAAATCATGAAATGTCTAAATTAAACAAATGTTACAAATACTTTTAAAATGTCATTACTTTTTTTTTAATATTAAATATATATTTTTAAATACACAAATGCACTTATTTCGTAAGGTGCAAACCAAACAACATAAAATATAATATAGAACTCAAAATTAAAATACAACAAATTAAAATTAAAAAATTAATATAGAATACTGAATATAATGAAATATAAATAATTTACAACATTTATAGTTTTTGAGATTATTAGAAATATGCACAATAACATTCTAATACACAAGATTCATTTTTTGTATTATATACAAATAGCATAAAGATGTGTATTTGAAATCTAAACAATGTGATTTTACATTAAAGAATTCAGAATGTATAATTATACCATCATTTAAATACATAAAGTAAAACAGAATACAAGATCTAAGTAACACAATTATAGACAAAGCATAGTCGAAATATTTTCATAAAGATTGAGGCAAGTGAAATATTTAATTTTTAAGGAAATGTTGAAATCTGAAATGTAACAGATTTCATGGATAAATACTATAATAGAAAATAAAGATTACAGATGAATGAAATAAATAGAAATCAATTAAAAGTAATATTTGATATTGATATCTATACGAATAACTAAATAAAAATAAATAAATAAAAGCATTTGCTGTTTAATTAGTATTTATTCAAAACAACTATTATTAGATAAAATTCCTTTTGCTTACAAAAAAAAAAAAAAAATATTCAACAAAACCTTACGTTTGATTTTTATTCAAAAAAACTCTTTAATTTGCAATATTTCATTAAAAAAATAAACATTTTTAGTTCCCCATCATACTATAGGTATGGGGAACTTAGGTAATCGTGAAAATTTTCGACCTCGGTTTTTTGACTTTTTTATACGTTTTCAGGTGTGAGGAATCCGAAAATGACAAAATTTGTATGGTGTCTGTCTGTAGGGTGTCTGTTAGTGTGTCAGTGTGTCAGTCCGTTAGTGTGTTAGTCCGTTAGTTTGTTAGTCTGTTAACACGATATCTCACGAAGAAATGATCGCAGAGAGGTCAGATCAGTTTTAAAATATTACTTTCGATACTGGCAAAAACCCTATTCATTTGCAACATTCGAATTAAAAAACTTCGTAAGTTATGAGAAATTTACAATTTTCTTAACATGGGAGAATAGGACAAAATTTCACTTAAACGTGCATTAAATGGAAACTTTTTACATTAAAAATGTCGAACCAGTTTTAAAATATCAGTTTTGATGCCGGAATGAACATCAGTAACTATAAATATGCTACTTTGAAAATTTCGCAAGTTATTGGAAATTTACGAATTTCTTAACATGGCAGTATAGGGCAAAATTTCACATAAACGTCAATTTTTAGAGATATTTTCATCGTAAAGATGTCAGACTACTTTTGAAATATTATTTAGAACACTGGCATGAATATTAATGACTATGAATTTTCCAATATAAAAATTTCGTAAGTTATTGGAAAATTACGAATTTCTTAACATGGCAGAATAGAGCAAAATTTCACATAAACGTCGATCTTGAGGGATATTTTCATTGTAAAGATGTCAAACCACTTTTTAAATATTATTTTGGATACTGGCATAAATATCACAGACTATGATTTTTCCAATTTAAAAAATTCGTAAGTTATTTGGAATTTACGATTTACTTAAAATGGCAGAATAAGGAAAAATTGAGCATAAACTATTGAGCCATTTTGAGGATCAACTTGAGCCATTTTGAGGATCATAAATACATTAGACAATTTCAAAATTACATTTATGATATTCGTTTGAACAGGATTGAATACAAATATTCTAATAGGAAAATTTCGTAAATTATTCGTAATTATTTACGATTTTATCAACATAGCGAAATTGTAAATTTTTCATATAAATATGAATTTTGAGGATTATTGCATTGGAAATAGTAGCATGAAAACTAAACAACAGAATTGACCCTGATAAAATAAATTAATAGATTAGAATAAGATAAAAATATCGAAGTGAACGGTGGATAGCCTATTAGGCGGGGATTTCTTTCTGTCACTGTATCAAGCTTTGGTCAAATTCATTTCTTTTAACATGATTATAATATGTCTCCCACTAAAAATTTATGAGAACATAAATATGATGGGGAATTGAGCAGAGTCCACCTATGCCAACTAGTTTAAAAATTCAAATGTTTAAAAAATGAAATGAACAAGCTGTAGAAACTAATGATAAGAGTATTTTTGTAAAATAAATTAATGTTTTTTTAACGACTTCATATGCTTAAACAACAAGATTTAAAGCTAAGAATTTTAATCACAATTAAAATAATTACTGATTAGTAAAAAAAAAAAAAAATTAGAAAAGTTACCAATTTTATAATTTAAGATACCCATTAATATTTATTGCTAAGATCTTTTACTACATATAAAATGCTAAATATCAATAAAGTATTTTTAAGATTCTCATTAAGATTTCTTAATTTTCTATTTTTTGAAGCAAGGTTTGAAGCTTCATTTTTTATTTTGCGTATAACTACAGACTTACGTATAACTACAGACGTATTTTTAAGATTCTCATTAAGATTTCTTAATTTTCTATTTTTTGAAGCAAGGTTTGAAGCTTCATTTTTTATTTTGCGTATAACTACAGACGTTACAAATTTCCCCATGGTCTTATTTCTGTATATATTTGTGAAATGTATTGCATAGTTTGAAATAAACATTAAAATTAATGCAGCTTTAAAAAATGTACGCGTATTTACTACCACGCACGTATGCGCCCTTCGCATACATTAAAGAAAACAAAATCACTGGATGCAACTAATTTGTCGTACGTAAATCAGAAAATGTATGAAAATCGGTACAGCAGCAACCACGCGCTTAAAAAAAAAAAGAAATAAAATAAAATAAAATAACTGGATGCAGCTATTTTGTTATGCATGAATCTGAAAATGCAAGAAATATGAAATTCGGAAAATGGTCGCAAAGCCACATTCTTTCGAAAAAACATCTTCTTGCAATGCAATAAATACACACGACGCGAGCGGCAGGCGCGGCGCGAAAACAAAGTTTGAAGACACGAAAAGGAAGTTCCGATGTGAAGAGTTTACCAGTGAAAAGTGTCGATACACCTAATCATATCACCGCATCACGAATCGCTAATGCATGCCGTATCAAAGCTAACCCAAATGAGTTACATCCGCTTTATCTCCTCTCCTTATTCAGGATTGAGGAGATCGTATCTGCAGAAACGAAAATTTGCTTTGCAGAACAGTTTATAAACCATTCTTTGAGTTTCTTTCTCTCTCTCTTTCTCTTTCTCTTTTTCTTTCTCTCTCTCTTTTACTACCCCGCACGTATGCGCCCTTCGCATACATTAAAGAAAAAAAATCACTAGATGCAACTAATTTGTCGTGCGTAAATCAGAAAATGTATGAAAATCGGTACAGCAGCAATCACGCACTTAAAAAAAAAAAAAAAAAAAATCAATGGATGCAGCTATTTTGTTATGCATGAATCTGAAAATGCATGAAATATGGAATACGGAAAATGGTCGCAAAGCCACATTCTTTCGAAAAAACATCTTTTTGCAATACAATAAATACACACAACACGAGCGGCAGGCGTAGCGCGAAAACAAAATTTGAAGACACGAAAATGAAGTTCCGATGTGAAGAGTTTACCAGTGAAAAGTGTCGATACACCGAATCATATCACCGCATCACGAATCGCTAATGCATGCCGTGTCAGAGCTAACCCAAATGAGTTAAATCTCCTTTATCTCCTCTCCATATTCAGGATTGAGGCGATCGTATCTGCAGGAACGAAAATTTGTTCTGCAGAGCAGTTTATAAACCATTCTTTGAGTTTCTTTCTCTCTCTCTCTCTCTCTTTTTAACACAATGGCAAAATTTATTTGACTTAAATAAAATCTTTCTGCAAGAACATTTCTGTTTCTGCGACATTGTCGCCGTGTCGCCGTGTTTCTGTCACAGGGTATACAGATCGGTATTAGAATAAAAATAAATTATATATTTTTCCCGTAGATCTTTCAATGAGTTACAATTTTTTTTTAGTATACTTTATCAGACTCTGTTTTGCACAGCACCACAACGATAAGAGGTTTCATTACATTTCATATTATGATCAAACTGTCAGTTCCCACTCTCTAAAATATAAAGAGTGAGATCTCACTCTCAAAGAGTGGTATATCACTCTTTGAACATGCCAAAATGGAGCCAACCTCTAAAGAGTGAAAAGTCTCTTTTCGAAAGAGTGAGATTTCTCACTCTTTATTAAGAGTGAGATTATTCAGAACAATTTAAAGAATATGACAGTTTATTTTTCCTTAAAAAATTGTGTATATTAGACGATGTTGCTTCATTTCACCTGGCGAATCGACTCCAATTCAACGGTGCAAAGAATGCAGTTTGGATCTGTCGGGAATCGAACCCAGGCCGTTTCCGTAGCAAGCGAGTATCTTATCCACTGAACCACTGAGCACATATACAAGCTGCTTAATTTACATTATTAAGTCATTCTCATACGTGATCAATCATATTTTTAAATTTTTACTTCATTTATCAACAATATAAAATTAAAGAATTCTAAACGATATTTTAAAATTTAAATTATTTTGAAATTGCTAAAATTAAAATTATTTTAAAAGCTGTATACTTGAAAAAAAATCTTAATGACAAGAAGTCATTTAAAGTAGCTTATGCGGAAAAGAAGTTACTCAAGTGTACATGTTTAAAAAAAAAAAAAATAAATAAATAATAATAAAAATAACTGTTCGCATACAAATCTACAGAGTTTCCTGAATAAGTCGCCTGTTCAGAAGTATAAAACTTCTGTTGATTTTAAATATTAGTAAAATATTATAGCCAAATTTTTGAATATTTCACATGTGTTAGCTGTCAATAAATATAATAAAAATATAAACTGTTACAGATTTTAAGGCGTTGTGCATTAAATATTTGCATTGATATTTTCTTTTATACCTTATATATTTCTAAATAAAACTATTTACTTTCTAAGACTAATTTCGTTATGTTTCTTGTGATTTTCGATTCTCCATTAATAATATTACTTCAATTTTGTCAATCGTATAGAAAAAATAATTTACCAAACTATCTTTTAACATAATTATTTTCTATTTTTATTCTTCAAAAATCTTCAATACGTTCTGTTAAACAAATAGATACATGAGATCGTTTGGAAATAGTCCTTCATATTTCGTTCGAAATATGATAACCAGATGGCGCCAGCAATTTCTCACTCTACAAAAGTTTCATCTTGCAATAGATGACGACCTCACTCTTTGTGACAGAGTGACTATATGTCACTCTTTCACAAAAAGTGAGAAGTGTCACATTTTCCAGAGTGATAATATTGTTTTCTCACCTTAATTGGTGTCAAAATAGGGGTCACTTTTTTAAGGAGAGAGATTCTCACTCCAGAAATTTTAGAGAGCACACATACACATCAAAATTTCCACGTGAACGAAGTCGCGGGTAACAGCTAGTGGAAATATACATTAGAAATGATAATTACATCAATTATTAACATTTTCGCAATAAATTAAAGTTCAACAATTGTTTTGTCCATATTAAAATAAATAAATAAATAAAAATAAGAGAAAAAGCGTATCTAATGATTAGAGAGCCTACAGTAGACTCATCGTACAATGCGTGAGATGAATACAAAAAATTTATTTTTTAACATCACTAAAGTTTTAGAGTATCAGTCTATTGGACTCAAGTCTATTACACTCAAGTCTATCAGTCACGTCGATCAGTCTATTACACTCAATTTTATTTTTGTACAAAGCGATTGCTTTGACATAAAATTAGTGGTGTTAAAAAATAAAGATCATACCATTCATCTGGTAATCCTTCCTCCGCGTTGTACGAGACTCTACTGTACTTCTAATCAAATGCTGCAAATTTAGCTATGGTATGTATTGCTGTGATATTTATGCACTGTACGTACTCGTATTGATATGATATTTATGCACTGAAGACGGTACGCTAAATACTACTGAAACAGCTGTCTGCTTTCCTATTATTTCTATTTGGCGTTCTCGACGTTATTGTTTGACTTCTGATAGTCCCACGCCAAGTCTTCCAATAATATTCGTGATATACTAGGATTAAAAAAGAAAAATGATATGGACACTACATGAGTTCCTTATACACTCATTGAAATATACATATGTTGCGAAAACATTGACATATCTGTGTGTGGTAAACGGTCATAAAAAATTATTACTCGCTCACGAACCACAAATGTCACGATAATAGGATTACACACCGCAGAATACGTTCATTCCATAGTTCATTACCAAAACACTTATTGGCAAACGCACAGCTTGGAGTTCAATGGAATTCAATTGAGTATAGATGGCCTACTTTTTTATTATTTGGCAAACATTAGTGGCAAGAAACAATGCACGATGTACTTCGTTAAAGTTGAAAAATAGCATACTGATTCTGGTAACCCTGAACTACTATATTTTGCCAAATTTGGTTGCTAATCTCGCCAACTGACACGTTTATCGCTAACGCAGACATTGGCCTTAGTGATAAGCTTGGCAACCTAGCGTCTAATTTGACGACTTCGTAGCCAAATTCGCCAAAAAATGATAATTTAAGGTTGCCAACGTTTGATAGCTTTAACTTCAACAGCAACCTAGCTCTGGAATTTTCCAGAATGGGATTTGTTTCTAGAGAACAACAAACTTCCTTAAAAATTATATAAATCTCTGACGAGTCTATAAGAAAGGAAAAGTTACTTTCAACACACGGTATTAAAGCTAAAGTAGAAACCGATGGTAGTTTTTTTTCATTTCATTATTTCCGGAAAACTTTGCGATTTATTATAAAATTAGGTGATTTGACACCAAATTTGTCAAAAATAGTAGTTTAGGGTTCCCAAAGTTTTGAAGCTCTAGTTTCAGGAGGAGCATTTTTGGAATTTTCCGGAATCATCTATTGGCTACTATGTAGAACTACTCCGAAAATTCTATAAATCACTAACAAGGCTCTCGATGAATTCAGTTTCTGTTCAAACTTCGAGCTAAACGCTCGTCTATGAGACACTGTGTTTTAGGCAGTTTATCATTGTTTCTGAGCTAGGGAAATTCCTGCTGTATGGTGTACTTAACACTATTTGCTTAACTTTTGTGAGACGAATGACTGTTTTATTGGATCGTTTCGAGAATATTCACTGGTTATTTGTATTTTGTGGTATGAATAAAACTTTTATTCGGCTTTTTCAGAATAATCATTAAAGCCTATTTCTTTATGAATTACTTTCTATATGCAAAAATGTCGACAATTTTCATAACAATATCTTTACCGGCTCCGTTATAATCTTTTGTTGAAATAACTATGACGGTAGGTCAGATTTAATGGACAAACGTTTTGTATTTTCGGTTATTATGCATACAATAGATCATATTATAATATATATATAACATAGATTTAGTTTAGATATAGGTATAATTTTTGTGAATATCTCCAAAACGAAAGACTAAAACCTTGGATTCATAACTAGATGTTATAACAAACCTATATATGAATTTGCAGCGTTCTACGTCCTATCATTTTTAGGTTATGCAAGATACACATACACATACATATATATACGTACACACAGATCGTGTAAAATCGTAAATGTCTCTAAAGAGGGAGCTCGTGTCAAGACCAAAATTAGTGGTGTACAACTAGACGTCACAAACATAAATTGGCAAAATTTTGCGGTCTTTCGATTCTGAGCTATGGGAAACAAAAAAAAAAAAAAAAAAAAAAAAAAAAAAATCCCAAATCGGTTTCACAATAAGGAAGTAAAAAAAGCTCCCTTATGTATGCTGTAGAAATGTTTCTGTTGTCATGTCTTGAATAACTTGATACTGAAATTTATAAAGTTAAATGAGCAGTTTATGTTAGCGCAGAAGCCAAACAATCCACAACTGAAAAGTTAATGTATTATTATTATTATTATTATTATTATTATTATTATTATTATTATTAAGGGAGAACCTGATAAAATACTTAGAGAATTTCAATTTGATATGTATCTGATGGTCAATAATCAAAATTTAGAAATTTAGAGTTCCATATCCCATATTTATTTATTTATTTTCTTGCCTAGCTTCGAAGGTAATCGTACCCTCCAAGGCGTTGACTTCTTAAAAAGATTAGGAGTTGTGATGGATATGGAGAGTTAGAATAGCTAGTATTTTGTAAAAAAAAAAAAAAAAAAACATTATAAGTTTTTTTTTTGTTTTTTTTTTCTGAAATATATTTTTATGTCTGAAAGCAATAACTCCGTTGAAGAGGGTCATAGTTCTTGTCCCAAGACTGCAGTTGCAAAAGAGGATACATTACAAAGGATCCCTGGTTAATGAAGTTGGAATTAGGAACTTAATTTTCAGTGAGTAAAGAGAAATAACGGGTTCTTGATACAAAATATTACAAAAATATACCGCCGCCGTAAGCTGAAGTTAATGCTATTTATTCTATGCTGAATTTTGCTCCGTTATAATTTGTTAGCTAATATATTTTTAAATTTTGTTTTCAGTTTCAAAAATTTCACAGCTATTAAATTGGTTATTACTTTCTAAAAATTTATTATTTTAATTTTTATATTTTAGTTTGAAGCAGTGACACATACGAATTTTCACTAAGTGAAATTTTAGAGAAAATTTTTGAAAAATGATAACTAATTTAACATCTGAGATTTTTATAGGTTTAAAAACGGAATTTAAAAAATATATATTAGTTAATGAATTATAATAGGACAAAATTCCATACAGAATAGCATTGGCTTTAGCTTCTGGCGAGAATAACTAGAGTACATTTAAAAAAAATATTTTACGACTCTAGGAAGCGTTAACTCCTCATCTAATACAACGCATCAACATGTTTATTTATTTTTTACCTTAAAGCGTTCATCTATTTATCTTAAATGCAGTTATTTAGATGTGTATAAAAATAAATTTAACATAGTTGTCATTAAATTTACTTATCGTTATTTTTAACTTAACCTCAGTCTAATTTTAGTTTGAACAGTGAACAAACTTAATATGTGTAGACCATTTAAGAGTTTTAAAAAATTAAGCATTTATACTTTTATTGACTTTATTTTGAATATATTATAATCTATAACTTAAATATTTGAAATATATGTAGTTTGTTGTACATATAATTTATTAAATGAGTGAGAGCAACAAAAATTTATACGCTAAGTTTTAATGAAGTTATGTTAGATACTCGTCTGAGTATGTCCTTTTGCACTGAATCTGTAATTTTATTTAAAAGTTATAGAAAATGAACATTTCTCTAACTTAAAATTAACTTTTCAGTTATGAACTGTATTGAAACTTGCTTTGTAAGGCTAACTTAATTGCTGTCATACATTCTAAGACTTTTGAGACTGCAGCATTCCAATTGACTTTTGTGAGAGAACTTGGTGAAAATTTCAATATTTTAAAGCGGGAATTTGATAATAAAGGATCCCTACATTCACATAATTTTACTTTGGTGAAGTAGACTTTATTTTGAAGAAAATATTGATTTCACTGAATATCTTAAAATAATGGTACAGTATACTTTATTTTTCGATGTATATAAAAGACACATATCATATGTTCATAATAAAATATTAAACTAAATTTATTCATAAAAAAAAAAAAAAAAATATTAATAAATATATATATTATACGGCCCATTTTTAAATAAGAAAAATTATGCCAGGAAAATTTCTTGTAAACATTAAAAAAAAAAAAAAAAAAAAAAAAAAAATTATTGACAAAATTAAACAGTCTTAATTTGAAATTTCTTTTGAAAATACAAGTTTTTAAATTTTTTATTAGTCATCTCCATTTAAATATAATTTTACGAAGAATTTGCGAAGATCACACTGTTTTTCCTATATTAATATTTTTAAGGCTATAAATAAAAGAAATTTTTAAAAGCGCAAATCTTTTGAATTAAGATACTCTAAATTTGAAGAGAAATTCAGCAAAATTTAGAGTGAATCGGATAATTACTTATGATAAAAATCTGTATTTTTCTAGTAAATACACACACACACACACACACATATATATATCTATATATATATAATGAATAATTTGTGGAAAAATATTTAAAACAATTAAATAGCTATCTCTTTAGATAAAATAGAATATGCCATCTTAAATTAATAATTTTGCATTTTTTTGTTGTCCAATAAAGAATTTTGTTAATTTAATTAAATTGTCAATAATGTGTAAGATATGTGTTATTTAAAACAAGTAAAAACTACAACGTCAGAAACGCCAAAGAGAAAAAATTGGGAAGCAGAGAGCTGTTTCGGTAGCATTTAGCGTATCATCTTCAGTGAATAATGAAATGAGAGAGAAGTTCTCCTATATATAGAAAAGGGGCCGAATTCTGTTCAACCAATAGAATTACGTGGAAGGTAGGGGGTTGGTCAATAGGAATTTTAGAAACACTAGTTGTGAAAAATGTAGAAAAATTAAGAAAATGTGGACTGAATGTAAAATTTCCAACAATCAGACAAATAGGGTACAGCGAAATCACAAGTAACAAGAATTTTAAGATTTTTATAAATATAAAAGTTTTAAACAAATCGAGTTCATGAAGGGATTTAGGCCAGCAAATTATTTTAGCTGAATCAAATTTAAAATTATGATTTTCTTCCCAGCAATGCTTAGAAATAGCCAATTTATTGGTTTCTTGTTTACGGACGTAATTCATATGTTCTTTTAGACGGAATTTGAAACTGCGTTTAGTTTGGACAATGTATGGCAAACCGCACTGACAGGAAATACTATAGATGCCCCAAAAAATATACATATTTATAGGATCTTTTAACTGAAAAAATGTGAGTTTATTGAAAGGCGAAAAAATTATTTTAAAATCCTGTTGTTTGAGAGTTTTAGCTGTGGCATGACTGGATATAGGAAAATAGGGTAAAACAATACTGATATTAGAAGAGACTGATTTAGTAGACGAAGTACGAGCAAGTTGTAAGTTTTGGATAGCTTTGTCTATAATGGAAGGGTTATAACCTCTGTCAATTGCTATGGCTTTCAGATATTTGATTTCAGAGTTTAATAAAACAGGATCAGAATAAATATTAAAGACACGGTTAACACAAGTATAGAAAGCAGCCATTTTTTGGGTAGGTGGATAACATGAACGTGCATGGGGAGATAGAGAGACTGCAAAATTTTTACGATAGACGGTGGTGGAAAATCCATCTACAGTGCGAAAGACAAGAGTGTCAAGAAATGGAAGAGAGCGATTATTTACAGTACTCCGATGATTAGCTGAAGCTAAAAAATAGTATGGATTTGGATCATCAACAACTTCAGAGCCTGTAGAAAGCAAAGTTTGATGAAATTTTTTCCTGAATTTCTTTAATTTTTCTGCGTATTTGGATTGTTATAACATATCCATTTTTCCTCTCCCGTCACGATTTTCAACAAGAAAAATTTTTCTGTTTTGCTTGTTGAGCAGATTCATGCACTTCAATTCATACTTAACCTTGTTCCTCTGGCTTCATGCATGTGGCAAACGACTTCTGCCTTTTGAATCTTCCTCATTCCGTGAAAAAGATTAGAAACTGTGCTATCTTAATAACTTGAAACCAAAAGTCATATATGCTTTTCGATATAATTTCCTCCAGGAGAAATAAACAAATTGATTGCCCTGCTTTTGCAGCGCTTTTTCCTTGGTGAAATCCTTAACGAATGCTGTGAAGAATAATGGACTTATCGTATGACAACTTTCAACTTCAAAATTTCAAATTTTCTTTAATTTTTTTTCCAAGTTTTTTCCACTTTGATAACTCTGAACCAGTTCTTGTCACATTACACAAACGTGGCGTATTGATTAACATTGCAGTAGAGACAGAGGTCATACTAAAATCGCTTAACAGCTTATTACTACACCAAATAATTTCATTAATATAAATTTTATAATTAATTGGAAAACCAATGCCAGTTAGTATCAAAGTAAAGTATCAACATCTTTTACCATATAAATCTAACAGCAATATAATATTATATAGATTATATGAAATAATTCAAAAAACCAACCATAGTATTATATTCACATTACGCTTAATTTCACAATATAAGTACCTATTAAAAGAGAAATTTTACTAAAATCGATATCAAAATTTCTGAGATTTGATGCATGTTTTTTATGTCTATAATAGATGTGCTTTTGGACATATATATATATATATATATATATATATATATATATATATATATAATGCAGTCTTTGCATGTTATAATTAACAAGAAATTCTGCAAATGTGTCGTCTAGTTGTAAAACCCGCCAACTCCATAAATTTCAAAAATGAATTTTTTTTTCAGTTTTTTTTCAGTTCCAAGTAAACATTTTTACCATCTGGAAACAAGAAACCATGCCTAATACGATCAATCTCTGTGTTACTTGCGTTTATAAATAACGATGTACCGTAAAATCGGTCATCTCCATATCTGTGCGATTGTGATTATGCTCCACCCGATTAAAGCAGCACATGTATTGATTACGTTAGAGTTATCGAGTTTTCTCTCGCCTCTGACTGCTCTTTCTTGGTGCACACATGGTTTTTAATAATCGAATTTCGTATTTCTTTCGACTTTGGAGAAGTTGTAGAAGCAGTATCTTCTGACCAATCAAGGAAAGTGACCCTACGACGTGGAAAAGAAACAAAGCGAAAGTTCAAAGGTAATGTACAATCACTTTGTTATAGCATAACATTAATTGATAACGCGGCACTTGCGTTGCCGCTTTGACTGCAGCACTCGTGCTTACTTTGTTCGCCTGATGAAGGGTCGTGTGTTTTTTCGACCCGAAACAATTGTTGCGAGTTTATTGCATTTTATGGTGTTTATTCAAAGTTTGTAAGTAATAACTTAGCAGACCTGTATAAATTGTTTAATGATGTCAATCTCCAACTTCAAGGCGACGACTTAAACTTGATTAAGACTAAAAATATCGTTGCTGCTTTCGTGTCCAAACTGCTATTATATAAAAGAAATATAGGCAGACGTGAATTCAATAACTTCCCATGTTTATCAGCAGTATCATTCAAGCACGACGACTTGCTTGTTTACTCTCAACACTTGAAAAACCTCTACAATGACTTCAAGAAACGTTTCCAGGTCATTTTAAACATGGACATACCAGACTGGGTTTTGGATCATTTTTCCAATGTCAACACAGCAGGATCATCTCAGTTAGAAGAAGAACTAATAGAACTTACGACAAATGAGAAATTAAAAATTAAATTCAAGAATGGCTACCAAGAATTTTGGCTGCAGAAGTCGATTTCGCAACTGTATTCAGGATTATGGTCGATTGTTCAACGATTTCTGATAGCATTCCCATCTTCATATTTAGCAGAACGTGGATTTAGTGCTGTGGCAACATTGGTAACGGAAAAGAGAAATCGGCTCCATGTTACTGAACGCGGCGACTTACGATTGTTTTTAAGTAACATCGAGGCTGATATTAACAAGCTCCTTAAAATGCATCAAATTCAGCCTTCTCATTAGTTAAGTTAGAAATTCGATGTCTTTAAATTTTAATAAAAATACTTTTTAATATAATTAAGTATACGTTTTGATTGTTCTCTGAAACTGTCAATTTATTTATTTAGAAAGCAATAGTTTATTATAGATTACTTCGTATCATCAAAAGCCCTGCCTGTACTTATAACAGGTACGCTAAAACTTTTATTCCTCTTTTTTAAATAAAGAAGAAATTCAGTAGCGTTTCAATTCCAACGATATTCTATCTATTAGTAATTTTTTTTATTTAATTCTTGTTTTCACCATGCATTATGTACGCTCTTATTTCTCTGGAGTGGGAGGGGGGGGCGGTATTGAAATATTCACTAGAAAAGGGGGCACCAGTTCAAAAAAGGTTGGGAACCTATGGCTTAAAGTGTGCCAAATTGAACAACAGATTGGGATCTTGAAAATAACCGGCCATTCCGCACTCTCTTATTGATTATTTTCTCTCGACCAAAAGTGTTATCACCCCTATTTCAGCACTGGACTCGATGAGTCAGCACATGCGCAATGGCTTCCATTGTCGCAAGAAACATGATCAATCTATACGTACTGAATTCCTAAAAAATATTCAAGTTTGTTAGAAATTGTTAATAATTATGCATATATTCTAATAAACAGTTTTAAAAAAGCTGGTGCAGAAATTTTTAAAGCAAACCTTTAACAAGAAGAAGAAATATTTCAACATATTTTTAAATTAATTATTAATTAATTTTTATCAATTAAAACTACTGATTGTTATTTTGAAAAAATAGGTTTTTAATTGCTTTGGGAATATTGTTCCATCAGTTGCTTTACTTATTTTGCCTTTTGTAAACAGTTTTTATGCGAAACACAGTTTTTTTTTTTTTTTTTTTTTTTTTTTTTTTTTTTATCTTGTTAAGCGAAACAAAAGTATTATATTTGTTTTCCGGGCTTATTCGCAACCTTTTAATTAGGAATGAAATGGTTACTTACTTTAAAGTAATTACGTTGAAAAAGTAATTACGTAGAAAATGTGATTTTTGAAATATTCTAAAGAAGACACATGACTATTTCAATACCTTTGTAACATTTTTAGTAATGCTCTACTAAAAAATCCGGAATTTCTAAAATTTCCCCCAGAAAACTATTCTTCCCCTCCTTCCTGTAAGAATCAAGAATTCCGAAATCTCACATAATGTTTTATTTATACTGAATTCTAGTCTCCTCATGTGCAATTTCTTCACCGTGAAGTAATATGGGGACTTACATTTTTTTTTTGCTTCCTGCACCCCCCAGGGGGAAAGGGGAGAAATTTCGATAAATCCCGCTACTTTAGGGGTCGGATACATATAAACAATCCAAGCACCAAACTTTGTGACCGCATCTCGAATAAATTTCCCAAAACAAATTTAGCGCTAAAAGGGGTATCTCGAATTTGCCCTTTGTAACACATACACCCCCCCCCCCCAAAAAAAAAAAAAAAAAAGGCAGATCCCAAAAAATCGAAAACGTGTTCTGAAAATATCTTAAAGAAGACGCATGGCTGTTTTCAACATCTTTGTTCCATTTTTGGTAGAGCTATAATGAAAAATCCGGAATTTGCAGAATTTCCCGCCAAAAATTGATTTCCCCCCTCCCTCTCCTTAAAAATCGAAATTTCATAAATCGCAGATAATGTTTTGTTTGTACTGATGTCTAGTCTCCTCATGCGCAATTTCTTCACTGTGATGTAATTTGAAGCCGAGTTATGATTACAAATGTGTTTTTGCCTTCTGTCTTTTCCCAAGGGAGCAACGGTGGAAATTTCGATAAATCCCGTTACTTTAGGTGTCAGATACATATAATCAATCCAATCACTGAAATTCGTGACTGCAACTCTCATAGATTTATCAGGACAAATTTAGCGCTGAAAAGGGTATTTCAATTTTGCCCCCTCGTAACCTTCCCCCCCCCCATCCCACACACACACACACAAAAAAAAAAAAAAAAAAAAACCGCAAATCACGAAAAACCAAAATTGTGTTTTTGAAAATATTCTAAGAAAGTCGGATGGCTTTTTTCACCATCTTTTTTCCATTTTTGGTAGAGTTATACTCAAAAATCCGGAATTCGCGAAATTTCCCGTCGAAAGTCAATTTTCCCCCTCCTCCCATTAGAATCGAAAATTCCCAAATCGCAGATAGTGTTTTATTTGTACTCATGTCTAGTCTCCCCATGTGCAATCTCTTTACCGTGAAGTAATTTGGAGTCGAGTTATGCTTACAAACGTGTTTTTGACTTTTGCTCCCCCCCCCCACCTCTCAAGGAGGAAACGGAGGGGAATTTCGAAAATATTGATAGATATAATTTTAAGTTGGGTAAAGATCTAAGTTTCTGCCAAGCGCCGTTGAATTCCGTCCAGCCGTTCTCAAGTGATGCCCGGACAAAATTAGCGTTACAGACATACGGACACTATAACACACACACACACACACAGAGACAAAATTTTCGAAGTCGTTTTCGGCTTTCATGGTGTGTGAAACGTGAAGATATCGCAAACCTTTTTGATTCTGAAAATTTTTGAGTCTGATTTTAATAATATAGATAGTGCAATTTAAATTTTCCTGTTTTTAGAGTACCAGAAACTGGGTTTCACATAAATATGTGGACATAATGCAATTAAGAAGCCCGATTCAAAGTTTAACTTTCAACAACCTAAAATAAAATCCCAATATTTAATTAATATTTATTATTATTTCACAATTGGTCATATCATCTCAACAAGTTAATTCAACTAAATATTATTTTTTTAATTATTATTTTTGACAGTGCATATGCAATATGAAATTTTCAGACTTAAAATGCTTTATAGATAAAAGCGTTATAATACAATTTTTTTTATGAAAAAAAAAAAAAAAAAAAAAAAAAAAAAAAAAGGGACATGATATTAACAAACATAATATTAAATGTATCAGCCTCTGAAAGTTAAATAAATAAAATAAAATTTAAGTAAAAAATCATTTTTTAAAGTAAGAAGCTTTTTATTGTGAAGCCCTAAAAAGCATAAAATAAAATGTATTCTGGCAAAGACATGCTACAAAGAAATGAAAGTTTCAACACTAAGAAAATTTTAGAGAAAAATATAGGTACTTTCCTTTTGCAAGTGATGAAAATTTTTTAATGTTCAAAATATTTTAAAAAGCTTTCGAGACCAATATTCTTAGTTATTAGTTTTTGTAAAATCATTCGTTAGAATAGAAATCTCAAATGTCTCGAAAGCTTTTTAAAATATTTTGAACATTAAAAAATTTTCATCTCTTGCAAAAGGAAAGTACCTATATTTTTCTCTAAAATTTTCTTAGTGTTGAAACTTTCATTTCTTTGTAGCATGTCTTTGCCAGAATACATTTTATTTTATGCTTTTTAGGGCTTCACAATAAAAAGCTTCTTACTTTAAAAAATGATTTTTTACTTAAATTTTATTTTGTGCTTTTTAGTTACAAAAAAGGAAAAAGCTTCTTATGAAAACTAATTAAAATTTTTTAGGATATTTTGTAGACAACGGAAGATTTTCGTTTATCAATTGACATTTTTTTTTCGATTATTTATCTGCAAAAAAAGAACTATATCGTCTTTCGAGGACTGAATCCGGGACCATCGCGTTATCAGGAAGACGCTCTAACCAAATGTCTAAGAACTGTCAAGAAAAATCATAGAACATTCTAGAAAAATCTAACAAATACTTATACGAAAGAAATATTGTTCTCGAACGTTTTTTAAAATATTTGAAATTTTTAATTTTTTTCGTGTTTTGCAAAATTGAAATATCTATGATTTTCTTTAAAATTTTCTTGTTGTTGAAACTTTTATGATTGTATAGCATGTCTCTGCAAGAAAATTTTTTAATTTTAGGCCTTTTAGGGCTCCACAATATTAAAAAACTTTCAGTGTTATTTTTATTTATTTATTTGCTTACTTATATTTTTATTTATTTAATTTTTAATTTTAATTTTAATTTTAATTTTTACTGAAATTTTAATTTTGTGCGCTTAGTTACTCGAAAAGAAGCTTCTTTAAAAAAACTATCAAAATTCCTTAGGACATTGTGTAGACAACGAATAATTTTCTTTTATCAATTGACATCGTTTCTATTAATTATCTGCAAAAAAGTAACACATCGGCTTGCGAGGATCGAACCCACGAGCATCGCGTTATCACCATGACGCTCTAACCAAATGCGTTAACAAGCTATGAAAAAGGTTGTTTAAATTTACGTTAAAGTGGGGGCGCCTTCTTTTTCAGAATGACACAAAGACACGATGATAAGAATCCAATTTCAATAAAAAGCTTCTAAAATAATATATATATATGTATATTTAATTTTATATTTTGTGCTTTTTAGTATCTAAAAAAAAGCTTCTTTAAGAAAACTTTTCAAAAGTTCTTAGAATACTGTGTAGACAATGAAAAATTCTCTTTTATCAATTGGCACATTTTCTATTACACATTTCATCTGCAAAATTTAGCACATCGATCCTTCGGGGATGGAGCTCACCGCCATCATATTAGCAGCTTGACGATGTAACCAACTGAGCTAGCGAGCGACTATAAAGACTGCTGACATTTACTTTAAAGTTCAGGTGCCTTATTTATTAGCGTGACATGAAGACGCGATAACGAAATACAATTTCAATAAAACGCTTCTAAAAAGCTTCTAAAAAAATATTTATTTATTTATCTATTTCTATTTAAATTTTTATTTTGTACTTTTTAGTCCCTAGATAAAAAGTTATATAAAAAAAATCTTCAAACATTATTAGGATACTGTGTACACAACGAAATGTTACCTTTTATCAACTGATACTTTTTCTATTAATTATTTGAAAAATTAACATAACGCTCTAGCTAACTGAGCCATTAAGAGATAGAGATACAATGAATTGCTTACCTTTTTTTTTTTTTTTTTTTTTTCTTATGTGGAAGTGCCTTGTTTTTTAGCGTGACAGAAAAAGCGATGACAAATTCAACTTCATATAATAGTATATAATATATATGTAAAACTTCTAAAAATATTTATTTATGTATTTTCTACTTGAAACTTTTTATTTTGGGCTTTTTTAATATCTAAAATATTTTATGTTTTTTAATATCTAAAACAAAAAAGAAAAAACTCCTTAAAAAACTCTTCGAAAATTCTTAAGATATTATTGTATTCAGCGATTTTTTTTTTTTTTTTTTTTTATCAATTGATACCTTTTCTAATAATTATCCTCAAAAATCAACACGCCGGACCTTCCGGGGACCGAACTCTCGACCACCGCTTCATTAGCGTCGCGCTTTAACCAACTGAGCCATGGAGCCACTAACAAAACGGCTTGTAGTTACTTTAGTTGTTTACTTGCGTGACACGATGACAAAGTCAATTTCATATAAAAAGCTCCTAATAAAAAGCTTCTACAAAATTTATTTATTTATTTATTTTTACTTATATTTTTATTTTGTGCTTTTTGTAACTAGATAAAAAGCAGTTAAAAAAACTCTTGAAAAGTTATTAGGATACTGTGTACACAACGAAATATTTTCTTTTATCAATTGACACCTTTTCTATCAATTATTTGCAAAAAATAACACCTTGGCCATGCGAGGATCGAACACACGACTCTCGCATTATCAACATGACGCTGTAACCAGCTGATTCATTACGTGATACAATGAGCTGCTTACATTTTTTTTATATACATATATATATATATATATATATATATATATATATATATATATATATATATATATATATATATATATATATATATATATATACTAGCTGACCCGACAAACGTTGTTTTGTCATATAAATTATTTCTAGAGAATATTTTGCTAGAAAAAAATAACTAACTTATTGTAAGTGTGTAAGGATGTGGTATATAAGTGGAGGATATATGGAGCGCTGTGAACGGTGAAAGAATATAAAAATAAGAAAACACCAATCATTTATTTTTTTTAATTTATTAAAATTGATTCTTTTAAATTATATACATATCGCTACTTATAACAATATTACTAAAAAACAATATCAATCCCTTAATGCAACAGAGTGTACAATATTTTTTGTTATCCCATCATTCGCCAATACAAACAAACTGGATGGTTTGCCCACTCGAGAGCCACATATAATTATCCGCGTGAAAAACATGATGTGCTCAAATCTAAGCCACAGACAGACATCGTTTGGCCCTGAGACTTATGGATAGTCATTGCAAATGCCAATCTAATTGGAAATTGAGGGCGTTTAAATTGAATTGGCACATCTGTGGGTATAATAGGGATTCGCAGTAGTAATATATTTTCACCTCGGAATTTGTCATTTAAAATGATGGCTTCGATAACATTTTCCATTAATTTTTTTATGACTAATCGCGTGCCGTTGCACAACCGTGGTGGGTTCAAATTACGAAGCAAAATAACCGGAGATCCAACCTTCAGTTGTAAAATATGCGGTGGCATGCCTGGTAAATCCAATGAATTTAAAAACTTTGTTGGATAATTTACAGCTTCGGTGGCATCGCAAACTGTATCATTAGATTTGCATGACACCAAGTCTCCTGGTAACAAATGTTGTATCTTGAGATTCAATTCGTTGACGTCCACATTTTTTGCTGCTAAAATTGCTCTTTCTGCCAGCCACTCATGATTTGTGTATCGTCTGTGTACATCGGGAAATATCTGGTCAATAAGAGCATCTTGAGAATCAATGATTGTGCAGAAATCGGTCGGTAATTTTATGCATCCAATTTCATCTGTAGTAACTTTTCCATCGTCGATATCTAACAATTGTTTTGAGAATGTTTCAGCGGATGGATCTTGAAGCTTTTGAACGCACAGATTTACTTTCAGTTGTACTTTTTCAACATTACGACACAATGACGATGATTTTAAGCACGCGTTGATCTCATCAGCGTATGTTGAACGCGGAGTAACGGGAAGTGCTTGTCTGAAATCACCTGAAAAGAGTAACAGAGTGCCGCCAAATAGTTTGTCGTTGTTTTTTATATCTTTCAATGTCCTGTTCGACGCCTCAATCGAATGTTTGTGTGCCATAGTGCATTCATCCCAGATAAGAATTTTACACTATTTCAGCACTGTGGTCATGGACGATTGTTTTTTTATGTTGCACACTGCGTCTGGGTTATTTTGAATATTTAGTGGCAGTTTAAATAATGAATGAGCTGTTCTGCCTCCATCCAATAAAGTTGCCGCAATGCCAGATGATGCAACAGCCAATGCGATGCCATTATTTGATCGTATTTCGGCGAGAATTAGCGAAATGAGGAATGTTTTGCCAGTTCCACCTGGTGCACCCCCCCCCCCCAAAAAAAAAAAGAATCCACCTTGTCCTGCCAAAACTGCGACCATGATGCGGTTGTAAATGGTTCTTTGTTCTTCATTCATTAGTGGGACATTGCGAGCAACAATCGCTGCCATTTCTACAGTATTGTATTGTAGTTCACGATTCAATTCAGTGCTTATTAAATCAGATGCATTTCGATTTGTTGAATGCATACCGAAATGACTGAGTGGTAAGTTGGCAATGATAATGCAAAGATCTTCAATAGCAATCAATGCTTCATTGTACATAGCGTCACTGAATACTATCGTTAGATCGTTGCACCGTGAACGATGTTGATGCAATATGTCATCAGTCATTGAATCTTTGTGATTATCCTATAATGTCTCTGCTCGGGCCGGGAAACATGTAGTCAACACTATAGCGAATAGTAGACGAATTTGTTTTGCTGTACAGTTCAGTCCTACTTCAGCGAGCATACACTCCCACTGGTTGTCGTCTTCCAGCAAGCCGAGTGCAAGGCATGCATCTTTATACGTTGGATACTGTTGTCCATTCACTTTACGTAAATCTTGAAATGACAAAGGGCCTATGACATTAACCAATAACAGTCTAAGATAAAAGCACTCAGTCTGCCTTGGATTGACTGTAAATACTCGTCCCAAGGTGTTTGATTTGAATAAACCGGGACATGCATCAATCGCCGTGCCTTGCTTGCGGGGCATCCATTTTTTTGTTGGAGCCCATGTGAAATAGCGTGGTACTTCTGAATAGAGTAATCTCCGTGCAAAAACACCATAAGCATCCGCACGATTACACAATTCGAAAAATTCGGTGAGTGTAGTTTTTGGTGGATTTATAGCACGATCAATCGCTGTCTCGCTCGTGAAATATACGCGCTGGCCATTTTCAAGATGGACGGCTAAATGAAGAATTGCTGGATCCCGTTCATGAATTGGGAAACCAAAGATACGCCAAACAGCTTCATTGGAGCTGACGTACCGGCCAATTTGGTAAAGTGTTATTTCATCGTTGTTATTCACCGGAGGAGCATTCACATTGGTATTTTCAACTCGAAATACAGCCATATCACTGCCTTTATTCACATACTAGCAAATGTATTTGATTCTCTTCACTGAACTGCAGAACTGAACATTAATATGAGCATTGAATGTTTTGCTCAGCAGAGGCGAATATGGGACCACCCAACGGTTATCAATGTCAATATCTGTGTTGTTGACATAGACGACCGCCATAGATGATAAGATTGTCCGCCATTATCGGGATTTCTTCGACGATATATTGGATATCCGTCAACATTTGTGATCGTGAAATTTTTCGGAAAACTTTTAGTACATTTTCCATCTGCACAAATAATAATGGCCTAAAAATTCATTTTTCATTTTAACATAAAATAACTCCGTCGGATATTGACGAATTTTTTAAAAGAATATACCATTTTAACTAATTTTAACATTTTAACAATATTAACGTTGAAAAAATATTTTAAACACTTACGGTTAAAAATTCATTTTTCATTTCAACATTAAATAAATTCTGACATCGTGTTTACGATTCTAAAATATTAACTTTGAAAAAATATTTTAAACACTTCGTAAAATACGGTTACGATTCTAAAAATATTAATTTTGAAAAATATTTTAAACACTTCGTAAGATACGGTTAAAAATTCATTTTTCATTTCAACATTAAATAAATTCTGACATCGTGTTTACGACAACTCACGCCATCTAGGTGGAAAAGTTGTTGAAAGAGTTGGTTAAAAATTAATTAAGAAAGAACTAATTAAGTTACAACTTTCATTTGTAAATCTAAACCATTCTCGAATCCCCCTGAAGACACACAAAAAATTTCATTAAACTCAGTCCAGCCGTTTAGGAGGAGTTCAGTGACATACACACGCACAAAAGAAATATATATATAAAGATTATGGAAGCGTCTTGATTTTTTAACGTGACAAAAAGCCGATGACAAATCCAATTTCATATAATAGTAATATAACATATATATACACACATATATGTATATAAAGCTTCTAAAAATACTTTTTTATGTATTTTTTACTTGAAACATTTTATTTTGTGCTTTTTTAATATCTAAAATGTTTTGTGTTTTCCAATATCTATTTTTTTTTTCTCCTCAAAAAATTCTTAGTGTAAGCAACGAAAAATTTTATTGTATCATTTGACACCTTTTCTACTAATTATCTGCAAAAATGAACACACTGGGCCTTCCGGGGACCGAACTCACGACCACCGCTCTATTAACGGGACGCCCTTACCAACTCAGCCAAAGAGCGACAAACGAAATAGCTTATATTTACTTTAAATTGTAGGCGCCTTATTTACTAGCGTGACACGAAGACACGATGACCAAGTCAATTTCAATTAAAAACCTTCTAATAAAATATATAGTTTCCCGAAACTTGTTCCTTTAGTTATTTACTATTTCATTGGAGGAAAGGGGCAGCTCGGGAACAACCATAAAACATTAACACTCCTTTCACGAAATTTCCAAGCACGACAGAAGTCGTGGTTGAACCAACAACGCAAAAATCTTAAGATATATTTTTGCTGTACCATCCTTCAACATGAGACTAGACAGCAGATAAGAAGATGCTAGGAAACATATGTGACAAATTTGCCAAATTTAAATTGTGAAAGTCAAAACAGGTGAATTTATGTATCTTTATATTGGAAAGATTTTCTGAGTAACAGCTGAAAAAAAAAAAAAAAAAAACTACTTTAATGGAATAAATTTGTATCTTTACACTCCAAGAATTTATCGTAAAATTCGGAGAATAGACTGTTAAATTATATGGTCAGTTCCCTTCTTTGAGGAAAAAGTCCAGAACACATATTTGTAATAAATTGCTGTAAAATTCAGAGCGTTGACAGTTTAAATCACTTCCCTTCTTCAAGAAAAAAATCGTGACAGATTTAAAGATATGCCATTATTTTTAAGGTCAGTGACTGGGGCACTTTTTGACGATCACTGACCGTAATCTAATGTGTAAACTTTTTACAGTGTATACAATATATATTTGACTGAGGTTAAGTAGTTAATTATTGATCATAAATACAAAGACTGGTAAAAAAAAGGAATAAAATGCAAATTTTGACAATAATCTGTGCATGTTACATCATGCTCCTTACTTTTTTGCGAAGTGCCGGATTGGAACCTATGCCGCGCTTATTGCCGATCTGTTCGGAGTTTTCCGCACTTTTCTTCGAAACTCGCGTGAATGCCCTTTGTTCATCTCATCTCTCATCACTCGTGCTTACTTTATTCGCCTGATGAAGGGTCGTGTGTTTTTTCGACCGAAACAATTGTTGCGAGTTTATTGCATTTTATGGTGTTTATTCAAAGTTTGTAAGTAATATATCATAGCTGATATTTAAAAGCTGGTGTGACAACTTTGCGATGAAAATATTCTTTTTAATGCACGTTTAAGTGAAATTTTGTCATATTCTCCCATGTTAAGAAAATCACAAATTTCGTATAACTTATGAAATTTCAAATTAAAATATGGCAAATGAACAGAGTTCTTGCCGATGTCACAAGGGCTGTTTTAAAATCAGTTCCACCTTTTTACGACTATACGCTCTTGAGATATTGTGTACACAGACTAAAAAACTAACACACTTATAAACTAACATACTGATACCTGGCAGACAAAGGCCATATCAATTTCGTTATTTTCGGATTTCTCAAACCTGAAAACGTGTAAAAAAGTAAAAAACCATGGTCGGAAATTTTCACGATTATTTAAGTTTCCCATACCTATAGTATGATGGGGGACTAATACGACGTAACTATTGGAAATTAAATATTTAAGAAGTCTCAAGAAACATTTATTTTGGCGTCAATAAGCATTTATTCATCATGCAAGCAATGTATTTATTTAAAAATCAAACTTGGATAATTAAAAGTCATATACATGTTTAAATTTATAGAGACTTTATGTCACAACATTTTTCTATTATACAAAATTTACACTCTGCAGAATTAAAAAATTCCACAATAGTGAAGCACATGTTAGATTTTAATAAATTGAAAAACAAAAATATCTTATGTAACTTGAATATTTTCCTTTGTTATTTTGATTTTGAATTGCATTGAAAATTCTGAGATATATGTAAAATCAACTTTCAATGTTATTTCAAAATCTTTAATAAAGACTTTTTTTATCAACATTTATTTAATTTAGCGGAAGGCGTATGGAGACAGAGAAAGTTGAGTTCAAAAGAAATTTAATTAAATCGGCTGAAAATATTTGCAAATGAAGGCCCATAAAAAAGTTTAAGCGCAGAAACCTCAGATAAACACATAACCTGAAAGCGAAGAAATTTTTAAGTTAGAATTCATTATGGATTTTGCTAGTTTTTATGAGCTTTCCTTTATTCAATAAGCTCTTTTGTGAAATGAAAAAGTGTTTTGAACTCCACTCAAAAATTTTTTTTTCGTTCATCTTAAAATATTTTTTATGCACGAAAAAAAAAAAGTATCTCCTCAGAGGAATAAAGCATAAAAGAGAAAAGATATATTTTTTATCAAGCTGTACTTAAAAAAAAAAAAAAAAAAAAAAAAAAAAAGATAATAAGAGGTTTTAATTGTAATAATGGTGTTGGAAGTGCTTTATTTCTTTTTTAAAAAGAGAGAGAGAGAGAAAAAAAAAGGAGAATGTGTGATATTGATGATGTATTTTTTTCTTATTTTTAAATAAATCGTATTAAAAAAAATGCGAAGGAATTTACTTACACTTAATTTTCTTAAGCATAGAAGAAGAGTGAGACAATTTTAATTACAAATCAAGAGTGACCCATTGAAAACATAATAATATAAAGAAAGTAAAAAATATAAAACAATGTTTCATTATTATGAAACACCAACAATACTAAAAATAATGTTTTTTTCATCTTTGAAGGAAATTGATATATAGGGCCTGATTTCACGCAGGACAAATGAAGTCTGAACCTTCTGTTGAACAAGACTCCCAAATTAATTGCTTCACTCTGCTACCAATAAATCTTTGAATTTGTCTTAATTAGTTGAATGCAAAACAAAATATTATTGCATTATTAATCATCTGATAAGAAGAGCTACACATTTTCTAATGTTAAAAAGGAATGTGTTGGTGTTTGTATGTGAGTTAAGGCTTGTTGTCTATTTTTGGTACCTAGACCAGAGGGAAGGATCTCCGTGTGAGTCTTTCTTAAAGGGCCTTCAAAAGTCTTTCTTAAAGGGCCTGTCAAAGGTGCGTTGCCGCTTTGACTGCAGCACTCGTGCTTACTTTATTCGCCTGATGAAGGGTCATGTGTTTTTTCGACCCGAAACAATTGTTGCGAGTTTATTGCATTTTATGGTGTTTATTCAAAGTTTGTAAGTAATATTTTTTACAACGCCAATTTTGTGGTGCTTTTTTTTTTTTTTTTTTTTTTAATTAAATCAGCTATGATACTAGCATGAATATTATTAACTACTATAAATATTATGCTTTGAGAATTTTGTAAATTATTCGATATTTACGAATTTTTCAACATGACAAAATAAGACAAATTTCCGCATAAATGCATTTTGAGGAATATTTTCACCTTAAAGATATCTGACCACTTACAAAATATCATTTAGGATACTGGCATACGCGTAATTAACTATAAAAATTTTACTTTGAAAACTTTGTAAGTTATTCGAAATTTACGATTTTCTTGCCATGAAGAAGAAAATCTTGTTTTTCAGAATAGGGCAAAATTTCCCATAAATATCTTTTATGGAGAATATTTTCACCGTAAAAATATCAGACCACTTTTAAAAATTAACTATGAATATTTTAATATTTAAACTTCGTAAGTTACTCGAAATTTAAGATTTTCTAAACATAGCAAAATAAAGCAATATTTCACATAACCTTGATAACTATGTAGATCGTTGTATTGGAAATAGTACAGAATTTCACAAAAACTAGAGTACGAAACTTACCCTAATAAAATTGAGCAGCAAATTAGGATAAGGTAAATACAGGGTGGTAATAATTAAACTTCCCCTATAAGCAGCATCCTGCAGCGCAAAAGGTTGAACGGAATGCAACGAAATTTGGTATATAGACTATACTACACGAGATGCGCTCGCGGAATTAAAAAAAAAAAAAAAAAAAAAAAAATCAGTTCCAAAATGTCCATTAGAGGGCGCCTTTTCCGGAAAAACATTAAATTTAACACAATTAACAACCAAAACGGAATACAGAAACAATATGAGCATTTATTGACTAGTTTTTGATCAACTTGTCATCGAACCACATTAAGTAATTCCTGTTTTGGATAAAGCTTCCTCTTCTTCGCAAGCATGCAAATCTCGATATTTTTTCCTAGAACTGACAGCTTTTCCCGGTTTTACATTTTATTACTCATAATTCTTGTTCTGGATTGTTAATATTGTTACTGTATTCCGTTTTGGTCGTTTATTGTGTTAAATTTAATGTTTTTTCCGGAAAAGGCGCCCTCTGGTGGACATTTCGGAACTTTTTTTTTTTTTTTTTCGAAATTACGTGAGCGCATCTCGTGTATAGTCTATGCACCAAATTTCGCTGCATTCCGTTCACCCGTTTGCGCAGTAGGATGCTGTTTATAGGGGAAGTTTAATTGTGACCACCCTGTATATAAAATTGATCGGTAGGTAAGTCTAATGGATGGGGTACTTCAGTGTGCGACTGTATCAAGCGATCGGTCGAATTCATCTCGATTATGAATACAGTATGCCATGTAGTAGAAATTTATGAGAACAAATATGTGATAGGGAATTCAGCAGATTCCACTTTTGTCAACTAGTTCACAATAGTGTAGAATAAAATATGACGATGGTATGTAAAAGATGTATGAATAAATGCTTATTAGCGTCAAAATATGTGTTTCTTTGAGATTTCTTAAATATTTAATTTTACAAAAAAAACTTAGTTTGTAGTTACATGGTTGTCTATTAGAGTATGTAACATGTGATTAGTCGATTAGAGTGTGTAAGAATCGTTTTACTAATCCTTATGAACAAGTTCAAAAAATTTCAACATTTTAATTAACACATTTAATTTAAATTAGTACAATTAGTTTGATAAAATTATGTAGGAAATGTTTCATGTTTATGGCAGATTTAGAAAATGGTTATTTTATAATTGTTTTTAAAGTATCTCAATCATATTTAAATAATCTGGTGTGTCACTCACACGACTTTCTCTTACCCTGAAATTTAATACTATAAATACAGGTTGCAGATTAATAGGTAAGATAACGAGTACTATTATGTAAACCTATGTTAAACAATTTATATTGGGCTTCTGAAGATTTTTATATGATAATTAGTTTTGTGTGAGGGGGGCTACCGCCCCCCTCAACCCCCCGTTTCATTAATGCACCTACATGTATATAGAATTTAATTCGGTTATTAAAAAATATTTCTCTTTCTAAAAAATAATTTATTAAAATTATTATTTAAAAAAATTATCTTTTATGATAAGGCAGACGATTTCCATATTAGAGAAGTAGTATAACACCAAATATCCAAAAAAAGCCCATTTTATCCTCAATATTTAAAAAAAAAAAAAAAAAAAAAAAAAAAAAAAAAAATCGATAACTTTCTTTTAAATTATCGCAGATCGATGGTTCAACCATTCGTTTTAAAGGTATTGGCGAGCTCTTTTGAAAGATACCCATCATGAAAACTTACTCCCCTCGAGTGGGACTTCCCCCCCAGGGGGGGCGAGGCTTCTACCTACAAAAAAAAAAAAAAAATTCCCAGTTAACTGTCTATATTACAAAAAATATATATTTGTTTCATTTGGTTTAGTGCAGTCTATAGACGTTAAACTCTATTTCCTGCAATTTCTCCCATAGACGTAATGTATTAGAATTCTCTTGATTGTCCCTGTACACGAACCATTTGCTTGATCTTAACTAAAAGCTTACTGTAGCATCCCTATATGATACACATTTAGAATACCAAGTTTGAACTTTCTGCCATAATTTGTTTTTGAGATATGCTGATAACAGACAGACACACACACAGACACACAGACCATTTGCTAAAAACATGATTTTCGTATTCAGGGGACCTCAAAACGTGTAAATATAACAAAATCTCGCTTTCGAAAATTTGACCCAAAAACAATACTTTCTCTACCTTATGGGTAAGAGAAAGTAAAAAAAAACAATACTTTCTCTACCTTATGGGTAAGAGAAAGTAAAAAAACAATACTTTCTCTACCTTATGGGTAAGAGAAAGTAATAAGAGAAAGTAAAAAGGAAATTTTATGATAATGCCTTAATTATTAGATAAGCGTATTAATTGTCAATTTTTTATGTTTAATTTCATAGATTGTAAAAATAATAATAACTTTTTACTTTCTCTTACCCATGTATATAGTAGAGAAAGTATTGTATTTGGTTCAAATTTTCGAAATTGAGTTTTTGTTATAGTTACACGTTTTGTGGTCCTCTGAATCCGAAAATCAAATTTTTAATGGTTGGCTTGTGTCTCTCTCTCTGTGTGTGCGTGTGTGTAATCAGCATATCTCAGGAACAAATAGCAGCAGGAAGTTTAAACTCTGTATTCTATATCTATATCATATAAGGATGTACACTAAGCTTTTGTTTGAGATCAAGCAAATGGTTCATGTACAGGGACACCCAAAAGAATTCAAGTACATTACGTCAATGGGCGAAGTTGCTGATAAGTAGAGTTTAACATCTATAGAAATGCACTTAACTAAATGAAATGGATACATTTTTTATATGCGTAAAAGCGTGTTTCATGTAGAATATGGTATAAAAATCATTCACATTTTATCCATTTACAGGACTACACAAAAGAATTAGAATATAGTGGAACAATCCTTGAAAACTGATGGAAGTGCATTTCAGGTTGTGTGGTGTGTTATGAATATAACAATATATATTTATATTCATAATATAGTGTCTATATAATTTTTAGAAAGTACACAAGGCTACCAATAACTAAGCGAAAACAGTTTTTTAATTGAACGAATTAGTGGAATTGCTTTACTATAATAATATTTTACCATATCCAAGAAAACTGCTTAGGAATTAAAATTAGATCCTCATACCCATCCAGTAAATAAAGTATTTAAGCTAAATATTTATGGCTTGTTTTTTGTACATTTACACATTTTGAGGTTTCCTGAATACTGTAGTCATGTTTTTAAAGTTTGATCTTTGTCTCTGTCTCTTATCAGAGTAACTTATATAACTAGTAAATACTAATATAAATAGCAAATGATTTCTGGCAATTTAAATGTTGTATCTTGAAATTAATATAAGTTTGTAACTTGAAAAGTCTGATCAAGATTGATATGTTCAAGGAATGGTTCATGTGAAAGTTGTCTGGATAATTTTAAATAAACTTTTAAATGTAATAACATATTTGAATTCTATATGAATGTACGTACAAAATTCAAATAGGTGGTTAAGGAAGCAGTAGTCTTGCTTATACAAAATTATTTGTCAAATAAAGCTGTACGGAAGTTTAATTCGAATTTTTTTTAGCATAGGTTTATATAACATTATTCTTTACCTTACCCCTTAATCTTTATTCTATATTTATAGTACGGAATTTCAGGGGCCCACCACGGACCTACCAGCGGTTCTGCGCTCAAAGCTGGTAGACGCATGGTGCTGTGGTCGATCCCAGGTCGCACTCGCGAGCCTAGCTGTTCGTAGTTTTACGTGGTTTTCTCCGAAACTTGCGTAAATACGGACTAGGATCCCTTAGAAAGACCCCCATAGAGGGCACTCCGCATCAGGCCTAGGTCCTTAGTGCAGCCAATCGGCCTTACTCCCAAACACCAAACACCTGAATTTCAGGGTAAGAGAAAGTCGTGTGAGTGTCACACCAGATTATTATTTTATTTTATTTATTTATTTTCCATTATAAAATTCAAACAATATAAAAGTCGACATTTTTTTCAAATAAAAAAGTAAATTTATGTATCATCATATTATACAAAATTTCTTGATAATTGCTGAAAAAATATGGAAAAATGCCATAATAGAATAAACTTAATATGTTTATACTATATAGATTTGGCTGCGGTGAAATAGTTAATTATTGATCTTGGAACGCGGTAACGTTCCACCCCGTCAAGCCAAAACAAAGTTTAAGAAAAACAAATGAAATTTGCAAGGCAGGAAAATAAAATGACGAAATGCTACTAGTGTATATAGTATGTCGACAGAGCTTCTTCGACTTTCCGACTACCTGTATCTCAGCTCCACGTGTTCCAAGAACTAGATTTTATACACAGCCCTTGAGCATACCTTCAAGACAAAGCATACCAATTTGCAAGTTGATCGGATTAAGGGGCCAGGGAACTGTAACTGTAACTTTTGAAAACCTGAAAATTCCCTGTTACTTTCTTCTTGATCTTGTTCAGTTTGGTAAGTGTACAGCCTAAAGTTCTGCATCTATTGAGCTGAAATTTAGCATGGACATTTCTACTAGTATGTATTTAATGCCTTTTGCAATCGAAAAAAAATTTGACCAATATGCAGGGAGTAATTTTGAATTTAATGGAGTTTAACATAAAAATTTCGTAAAATCGTCAAGCGATGGCATTCGTTTCAAATGAATTTTAGAAACCTTATTCTACACTGTAAAATATAGGTTCTTAAAAATAAGTATATATTGTCTCAAAATAACTCCGAAACAATATATACTTAAATTTGAAAACCCATGTACTCATTTTTGAGTACATTGACATGTCAAACATGGGGATATTGGGATTCTTATTGGTCAACCACATTTTTGAGCCTGTCAATGTACTCAAAAATGAGTATATGGGTTTTCAAATTTAAGTATATTTTGTTTCAGGGCTATTTTGAGACAATATATACTTATTTTTAAGAACCTATTCTTTACAGTGTAGAAGGGACTGGACACTGGCAGAATGTTAGCCATCTTAGTGCTAAATCGGAGCGATCCCCGTAGAACGTAATGCTTTTTTTCTTCGCGATTGATACTATAAATATAACATAAATGCAAGAAAATTACGTTTTATTTGTTTGGAAAGCAATGCAGAATATAAATATGTTTTTTTGTTGTTGTTGTTGTTGTTGTTGTTGTTTAAGAGAGAGATAATTTGAAGAAAAACGATTTGTGTGTGTGTGTGTGTGCGTGCGTGTATGTACCTTTGATAAGATATGATTACTTTTTCAACTCCAATCGGAAAGCATAGGAATTTCAGTTATATATTTTTATATTAAGCAAAATACATTGACAGTGAAAGTAATTCTATCCTATTTCTTCTCAAGACATACATTTTTTATTTAAAAAAGATTTGGAAAATTAACGAAAATATGATGATCTTAGTTTTTGCCATGCAATTAATTGATGAAAAAGTATAAAACTATGGCAGTAAAAATGAAATTATTTTTTTATTATTTCATAAAAATATACATATAATATTTTTACAAGCTAAACACACACACACACACACATATATATATATATATATATACATATATATATATATATATATACATATATATATATATATATTACTTATTTCAATTACGCATTATTATTAATAAACACGTAATTATTATTTATTCATTCATTTATTTTTGTAAAAATATTAACCAGTAAATAATTATAAAAATTTAATTAATAATAATTTGTAAAAATATTTACTAATACTTTTACAAACTAAAAAATATGTTACTATTTATTTTATTTACGACTGATTATTTAAATGATTTTGCTTATTTTTTAGTTTCTAAAAATATTATGCAATGAAAAATAATAATTTTTCATAGCAAATAGTTTTTCATGCACCCAAGAAACGAACGCAGCTAACAAGGGTTATTGAAAGAAATAAGGATTTATCAGAAAGGTATGCGCAAATTTATTATCACTTCTTCATTAAACAAGGCGTGGAATTATTAGGAGTTAATAGCAGCGAAAAACCATGATATCAATCTTTTTTTTTTTTTTTTTTTTTTTTTTTGGTTACTTAAGAAACATAAGAGTTTCCTGGGCGCAGTGACTTTCACAATAGTATTATTTTTCATGAGATAAGGCATGTACATAATGCATTACAATTATATAGATTATTAAGTAAAAAAGAAGGTTCATAAAAACTAGAAAAATCCACAATGAATTCTAACTTAAAAAATTCTATTCTTTAAGATTATGTGTTTTCTGAAGGTGTATTTCATTACATTACATGATCAGAGGATTAGGTTATTTATACGTTAGATGTTTAGAGATATATTGAATTTATATCTATTAAATAAGATATATGTTATTTAAAAAAAAAAAAAAAAAAAAAAAAAAAAAGCTGTCTTAAAAGCTGTTTACAAACGAAGCACGTAAAATTTAATACTCTACCACGTTAACTTTATAAGTAATTATCATTTAACTAAGAAATTCCAAAAATATAATCCAATTTTATTGGTTCGTAAGAAATATGAAGAACTTGGGATAAAGAAATAACGCAAATGAAATGCAATAAAAATATAATGAAATACAAATGAAATACGGACATTTACAACATCTTGAATCAGGTACTTAATTTAATTATATTTAATATCGCATATTTAGGTATTTAATATATATTTTTTATCTGAAAATGACATATTAGTTTCGGAAATATGGTAATCAGAAGATTCCTCCAACACACATATACATGCATACACACATACATATATATATACACTGACTAATTTCCGAAAACCACTTTTTTGGAATCGAAAGTCCTTAAAACATGAAAATCAGGTGAAAAATCAGTATCGAATTTTTTGAATGATACTTCCATTACCTACAGTAGCCGGTAATGGAAGTTATTACCACAAATACTTATCAGAGAGTATTTATTTATTTTACCGTATTTCGCGTTATAATAAGAAATTCGCAGTGACTGTGTGGTATCAAAATATCGAGAAAGCTCTATAAAGTTTAACAGATTAAAAATCTGAAAAATAAAGTTTTTGAAAGTCTTAATTCCTGAGACCCTTTAAAGCAGAATATTGTTTTTTTTTAATTTATATTTTCTTTAAAATAGCTTTAACGCTAGTGAACGTGTCTTGAACCTTCATTAAACATAACGCATAACAAAATATTGAGGAAAAACATACTGATTGATATAATATTAAATTTTCGTAATATGTAGTTTATATATACAACATCTCTTCTAAGCTTCATATTATATCTCTTCTAAGCTCTGTTCAAAAAGCTGTTAAAAATTCCATTGTTCTTCATGACAATACCAAATTCTCGGTTTCCCCTTCTTCAGCAATTTGTGCTCGTTTTTATGCTTTACCTAAAGTTCATAAAAATAATGTTCCCCTCAGACCTATTGTTTCGAATATTGGTACTGCTACTTATCCCCTCTCTAAATTTTTAGCTGCTATTTTTTCTCCTTTATGCAGCGTTAATAGTCATACTATAAAAATTTCCTGTGATTTTGTTAAGAAGTTAAATAATCTGAATCCTGTAAATTGCTCAATGTTATCTCTTGATGTGAAGTCTTTATTTACTAATGTCCCCACTGAAGGTGCGCTTAATTGTTTAGAAAAAAGGCTACGCGAATTTCATTATTCTGACATTGAAATCAAAGAATTTGTTAATCTAACTAAACTCTGTGTTTCCCAAACTATTTTTGAATTTAATAACAAATTTTATAAACAGTGTGATGGTTTAAATATGGGTAATCCTTTATCTCCTATTCTCGCCGATATCTATATGCATTATTTTGAGGAAAAATTATTAAAGATGTTAAATTTAAAATGCTGGTTACGTTACGTTTATGACACTTTCATTCTTGTTGAAAATCCGTTTGATGTTTCTGCCATTCTTAATATTGCTAATTCTATTGATCCCCATATTCAGTTTACCTTCGAGTTAGAAAATTGTAATCAACTTCCCTTTCTTGATGTTTTAGTTACTAGGTGGGATTCCTCTTTTAAAACCTCTGTGTACAGGAAACCTTTCTCTGTTTCTAACCCTCCCCATGCTCTCTCTAATCATCCGGCTAAACAAAAAATTGGCACCTTTTACACTTACGTGTATCGTGCCCTTAAAATTTGTTCTGATACTTCATCTCTTAAAGAAGAACTCAATTATTTAAAGTCCGTTGCTATTAAAAGAGGTTTTAGACCTTCTATAATTGATAAAGCTATCAAAAAGTTCAGTAGGCCAACTTATAATTCTACTCTTTCCATTGATGATAAAATTAAACCTGATAATCTTGTTGTCTTGCCTTTTTATCCCCCCTTATGTTTTAAATTAGCCAAAGTTTTGAAGCGTTTCAATTTTCACGTTATTTTTAAACCTGCCAATAAATTCCAATTCCCTTCAACTAAATCCCCTGTTCCCGAGCTTCATAAGTGGGGTATCTATAATGTCCCTTGTAATAATTGTGATTTATCTTATATTGGTCAAACAAAAAGAAATCTTGAATGCCGTTTACGTGAACATTCTCGGTATGTTGTTAATCAAGACATTTCTAAATCTTCTCTTGCAAAGCACAGTTGGGAATTTGATCATAGTTTTAATGTTAAGAGTGCCAAAATTATCTTTCATGCCATCACGTTTCCGAACTGGATTTTTTGGAAAATTTAGCTATTTACCTTAATCGTGATAAAATTGTCAATGAAAAATCTGATTCCACTTTACTGTCTACAGCCTGGAAAAATTTGTTTAATTCAATTAAATAATTTCCTTCATTATGTTTATAACATAATAATAATTATAATTAAATAATTCTAAATAAATAAAATAATAATAATAATAATAAATGTTATTAAATTTACTTATTATTATAATATTAATTAATAAATTAATAAATAAATAGATAGATAAATAAATAAATAAATAACGAAAAAAAAATTAATTGTTTATTCCTTCCCTCCCTCCTTTTGTTTTTCCGTGTGCATGTGTGTTCCTCTCTGATTGGTCCTGCATTATGCTTCCTATTGGTTGTTTGTGTTGCTCCTCCACCTCTGGATTGTGCCCTGCTTTCAGTCTTGCTTTTGCCTCCAAGGACGTGTTTTTTTGCACCTGATGAAGGAAGGCTATGTCCTTTCGAAACCGGTTGTGCTGATTTAAAATTTATGGTGTGTGAAGAAGTCTTATTGTCTATTTATAGTTTATATATACGTTTAGACAATAGGGAAAAAATTTAAATTCTGTCAAAGACAGAATTTAGTTTAGTACGAAGGACTATTAATTTCAATCTGTAAAATTTTTATTTTTAATTTTTAATTTATATTTTATCCCATTTTTTGACCGTAAAACTGGGCCACGTACTTTTTTTAATGACTGAAATGAATTAAAATGAAGTGTTACCACCTAAATTTCCTAGTTTAGTTAATTTTAAAAAAATCTAATTGTCGTGTTGAAAAACTGTTTGCACCCCTGGATTCAGAAAAATTGCCCCTTTCATTTGGTAACGAATTTGTAACGATAGGACTGATATTTCTAATTTATTTTGGTGTTACACAAAACTGGTCTACAAAAAATCCAGATTTAAACTAATAGTCATCCGTCGTAAAAAGAAAAAAAAAGGGGGGGGGGGGAGATTTCCACAAATTAATTTAAGAGCATTCCAAAAATTTTATACAAAAAGTTATCTAGTATTCATTAATAAAATTTATATAAAAAGTAAATGCATATTCATATATCGAGAAAAAAGCAAAAATTAATAAGTTTTAATGGCATAGTGTAAGTAAGGAAGAAGAAAAAATACTATACTAAAAATTTTCTTTAAAAATATCCTAGCAGTTTTTGAATATGGGGCATAAAGTATACTGTAGCATGTAAAAATACTTATTTACTTTAATTAGTCATATTTATATTTAAATAACACAAATCTGCAAAATCGTACTTTTTTTGGGGGGGGGGGGGGGCACTGCACTGGGTGTTTTTAATGAATTTTGATGCACTGAATTCAGAAATGCTTGTCTTTTCTTCCTATCACGTAAGGGTTTTTCACAAAGTAAGGTTGAAGACAACACATGAAGATCGGAAGAATTCACACGGAGGCTATAACAAATTTGAAACTGTTTAAGTATAAAATTAAATAAAATAGCCTTTTATTTACACATTATCTTTAAAATGTATTTCTTTTTACATTGAAGCTGCATTTAGAGCTGTTTCACTTGTGCACGGTTTGAGAACTTTGAAGAGAAGGGGGTGGGGACTATGCAGCATTCTACAATAATTTGCTAACATTAACTCTTCATTCTCCCTGATACCTCCTTTGCATTTCTTTGATGTCTTGATGAAATAGCTCTCCTAGATCTTCACTTACATCATCCAGGTTTTTCAAGAAATTATTCGGATAGGATTTGAAAAAAAGGGAGATTTAAGCTCAAAAAATCCCATTTTTGTAAAAACTGTACATGAGGGAAATTTTTTAATAGTTTTTCCTTAATCAGCATCCAGAAATATACTAGAAAAATACTTGAAATACTAGAAAATTATCTTGAAAAACAAAATTAACATGTGTATGTAATCATAATAGTTATATATATATATATATTTAAAAAAAAAAAAAAAAAAAATCTGATCGAATATATAACAAGTAATTTCGGCTTATTCGGAAGGGTAGGTTGACTTCTTTTTTCTTATGAAGTATTCAATATTTCTACCAAGTCCATTAATAATTTGCAGCCGCCATTTTGTTTTTCAATGGCGGCTGCAAATTATTAATGGACTTGGTAGAAATCTGTCCAAATTTGTTTCGATTTGGAGTATTATTTTGGAAGTTATCGTGATTTTAAATTTTCAAGTGGTACCCTCATTTTAAGTGGCCAAGCTTAGTTTAAGATATCCGCCACTTTCTTGAAAATGGCGGATAAAGTTCATTAATAAACTTGTTTGAGACCCTTATGGGGTCTATATTTACGTCAACATTCAAGCAAATCCAGCCTTAAATACGCTTTTTAGAATGTAGATTTAAATTTTTCAAGCAGCCACCACTTGAAAACAAAAAGGCGGAACAACTTTGTTAACGAACTCATTCAAGATATTTATAAGATAAGTTCTCTGTCCAAATTTGTTTCGATTTGAAGTATTGTTTCGGGAGTTGTCAAGATGACAAAATTTTCATTGTATATAGTAGATAGACAGATAGATAGGTAGATAGATAGATAGATAGATATAGATAAACGAAGTGATTGCAATAGGTCGATTTCTGAAGAAATCAACCTAAAAATGATATCAGTACAATGTGTTTGATGTTCCTGAAAATGGATATGCACGCTTATACGTAATAAATTTCTACAAAGAATTTAAAAGTTTTTTTTTTTTTTTTTTTTACTTTATTTTTTGTCAAAATTTAGAAAAAAGAGAAATATAGCAAATAATATTAAAAATAAATTAAATTTTACACTTTTTTTTTTTCTATCAATTTTTTATTTCATAGTAAAATGACATATTTCTAGAATTTATTTCTTTATATCCAGCGTTTTTAAAACACCGTGATCTTTTTTTTATGCGTATAAATATATCAATCGTTTGTAGAATAAAAAAAAAAAGTTACTGAAATCCCTCGAGTTTTAGATTCATTGTAAGTTTGGAGAAATTTCAAAGTGATTCTGAGTGCACACTCTTGTATGTTTGTAGAAGCTAAAAGAAAAAAAGGCAAAGTTAAAAAAAAAAAAAAAAAAAAAAAAAAAAATAAGTAGAAATCTATATGTTTTTTTTTTTTTTTTTTTTTTTTTTACGGAGAAATGAATAAAGATTTTAAATTTTACATTACTTGACTTTTTTTTTTTTTTTCCATCTGTAAAAGGTTTTTATTCTTTGTTTGGTAAAACAATGTTTATTTTAAAGAAACTGGATATAAGGATTCCACAAAGAACAATTTTCGGTAGTAGCTACAGATTGATATTTCTCTTAAAGCCTTTTTATAAATTATATTTATTTACAAATACATAATTTTGAATTCAGCATCTTAAGTAATAAAATCTAATAGGTTACTACGTTAAATCTTAAGAAGGATATTTATTTTAATAATTATCATGGAAAAAAAAAAAAAACCTACACAGTAAAATGATCTTACATGATTTGGACTTAGTTTCGTAACTACACTGTCAAAAAAGTCCAGTTTGCTGCCAGAAATTTTCCGTAATTCAGAAAAATACGTTCTATCAACGCAAAAATTACGTTGATAGAACGTATTTTTCTGGCAGCAAACAGGACTTTTTTTTTGACAGTGTAGGAATTCTGAAAAGTTTGGTTTTATTTGTTTTTAATATCAATCAATCCAATTTTCAATAATTTATTTTTCCTTGGTTACGTTTCTCAAAATCAATAAAAACTGATTTCTGAGGTTTTTTTTTTTTTTTTTTGTTTTTGTTTAATAACATTTTTAACAAAGTTGAAAAGTGTTTATGAATTCAGTTCATTATTCTATCCGTCTGACTGTCCTCTCAATCCCCTAAATGAATGACTCAAAATGAATTCAGAATGATTTGAAATTGATAAATTTTACACGATATTATTCTTTTTGCGAGATTTTTTTGGAGGAAGGATTTACCTGGTTAGAGCCTCCCAAGAGGGCAGGTACTATCATTTGCTTATCTAATTTATTATTTATTCTATTCATTTCACTTTATTCGTTTATTTTGTAAGAGCACTTAAACAGTCGAGTTTTTCAAGAAGCAGTACCACGACTAGAAAATCTGAAATATCGAATAATGTATGAAGTTAATTCTATGGCTCTCTTTTAATCTTGCACAATGCACCTCGCAAATTTCTGAAACATATTGTGATGCATTGTGAAGAGCAAGCAGGAAATAATTTTGAACATTTTTAATGCTTAATTTGCTTTTATTAATCAAATTTACTTTCTTCAAAATATTTTTTTTTTTTTTTAGCTGTAAAATAAACGAGACACATTGTATAAAAGTGAAATGAAAAAAAAATTTAATATACATTTTCCCTTATAATTTGCACTAGGTAAGTGCAAATAAGTGTTCCTAGAGTAGGGTAAGGGTTCCAGGTAAGTGTTCCTAGAATACTCTTTACATGCATAAAGTGTACGGGATTACACATTAAATTCCGAATTCTTTTTAACTGATAATTATATACCGAGATCTTAGTTTGAAGACATAGCAAAGAGTATGATCCTTTAGGTTGATTATTAGAGTAATCATAATTTAGAAATACTTCTTAATTTCTTAAAATATATATAGGTCGCATTTGATTTTTTATGTGATGTATAAAGTAAAAGAAGGGATGTTATTGTACTAAAGAGAAATGGAATTGAGGTTATTTGTTTAAAGTAATACGTAGCACCATTTTTTGTTTTGATGTGATGACAAATCATCTATTCATCGGTGTTGCCAACTTTAATTTGTAGGAACTTTTATATTTAATATGAATCACTAATTTTTAATTGCAATGTTTGTGTAATCGGCAATCATATAGTATATCAAATATCATTTTCAGAATTATTCGCAATTATTAAAACTCCTTGCAGATTGGCAATACAGCTAAACATTGATTGGATAATACAACGAGATAAATAAAGTGGAGTGCTGATTCAATGGATAAATAATGAGCTTTCCGTGGTTCAACATGACTCACGTGATATGAACCAATAGATTGCTATGTTTGGCCCTTTATCGCTATTTTGGCATTTAAAATTTCAGTTCGGCAAATTATCATTATTCCGTAGAGGATCAAAATCCATCCCTTCCGTAGAAGATCAAAATTGTGATGGCATGTCTCCGGGCCACCTCTAGGAGTGAATCCCAGACCATTGCCAATTGCCCATTGCGCAGCACTAGTGCGACGTAAAGCCCAACCAACCAACCGAAATAAACTGTTTATAAAATAATTTTTCAGATATTTCACATTTTACTAAATAATAAAATACTTTTTTTTTTAGTTATCTCCCAACAAAGTTTAAAAGTGTTTATAAAGAAAAGTTAAACTTTTAAAAGAGCTAAATTTAAAAACAAATAATAATTCCTCGACTATTTTTAAATATTTTGTTGGTTGAATTTGACTACACGAAATAAAAAGAAGTAAAATAAAAACAAAAATGACTTAGAACAAAAAAATAATAATAATAAATTGCGTAAGTAAATTAAAGCGATTATGATTTTCGCCAACCTCCAAGCAGTTGCCATAGTATTTATTGAAGGTAAGCTGTAACCAAGGAAACCAATGCATAAATGGTTCATCTCACATGACTCATGTTGGACCATGTCAGGGTTACCATTTATCACTCTACTTTATTTATCTCGTTGGGACAAGATATTAGAAGCAAAGAGAAGCCATATGTATTTACTAATCCTGAACAATATCTCACAAATCTCGAATATTAAATGTTCAAACGCAGTACTAAGCTATACTCTGTTCGCGGAGAACTGATAGCGAAAGTAAACATGAAGGGCTGCTGTTTTATCACCAGAGTTTGCCACTTTTACGTTTTTTCGCTGAATGAGCGGTTTTGTTTCTGTTGACCGAAGGTTAGCTTTCCCTACCGTGTAAGTGAGTAGAGTTTGTGACAGCTGGATAAAAAACATTCTCTGGGTTCATTGCACTTATCTTTCCTTCTGAGGACTTTATTACATGCTTTCATTTTCCATAATGCTCATTAAACATCCGAAGAAAGATATCACCGCTACGAAATAAACAAACGAAAAAGAAGTCGCTCGTTTGTTTGTTTATTGATAACATATACATCAGATTTGTATGCTTGACTCGTAGTTCGCGGGAATCGAACCCGCTCTCCTACGCTCGAAGGCAATTAGCAGTGTGGTGGCATAACCACTCGACCACGGAGGGCTCATGTCACTTGCTTGTCAGAGAGACGCCGTTGTGTCTTCAATCTAATACCAGTCATTCAAGAATATCGCCAAGAATCGCGTCGCTTTATTTACTTTCGCTATCAGTTCTTAGCGAACAGAACATAAATAACAATATGGAAGATTATTTATTAAATGGATTCATGAGTCTTCATAAAATCGTATTTTAACGAATTTTGGCGAGAAATAAATGTTATATTATCATTGTTATCAGGAGTACACTAGATAATCTAGTTAAGTATGGTGGATTTAAGCTGTGTCTAATTCACTTTTAACAGCAAAAATGATTGGAGTATTGCAAAGGAAACTAAATCTACTTAATGCGAAGGCTCCGAATTACTAGAAAAACTTCCAAATTCAGCAGCTTATATCTTTAAGAGGTTCATAATATTTTCAATCGTTTCCTTTGCTTTCAGATAATAATCAAGTTTTGTTGTATGTAATAGTACGTAATGCATGTATTGTAAATTTAATGAATTTTAAGTATATTACATATATTATAAGTTGTCTAAGTTGTATAAACATTTTACAGGTGCTAAATTTCATAAAAGTGTATCTATATTGCTTGCATTGTTTTAATACATGTGCATTCATTAGGATGCTATTTTATTGTAAATATGTTGTACGTTGTATCCAATGTAAGTTGTTGTAAGTAAGTATGCAAGTTTATCCTAAGGTAAATGTAAATATGAGTAATGGGTATATGAATGTACAGATAGTTTATAGATAGATGGAATAATTGTCTGATAAATAAAATGGTAGAAAGGGTGATTTCATCGTGGCCCCACAGGCATATGTTAATAATTTCTCTCAATACAATAATTTTATTCTTTACTTCTCTTGTTTCATTTCAAATAACAATAATGGAAAATTCTCAATACAAATATTGTATCTTAAAAGTTGTTAACACATGCTTCAACACCATATAAAAACAATTAAATGCAATCTTTTACAGAATCAAAACTGTGTTTTCTACAGTTTTTTATATTTCGAACTACTGTTTTCTTCAATTACTTTGTATTTCAAACAGAAGGAAAAACAAATTCTCTACATGTGTTTCAAAAAAAAAGTAAACTTCAATTCATTTCCGCGCATAAAAACTTTCTATTTATTTTTTTATTTTTTATTCTTTTACACATACTCAAACTCAACTTGAAAATTTTTTGGAAGTTACTTCGAATCAAAATCTTTTGGGATTTAGAATATTCTTGATTTCTCTTTACAATGGACTTTTTTTTGCCCTCAGAAAAGAAGTGTTTATCTTCTTTTAAAAGGTATATGATAGGAGGAATTCACCCTCTCTGCATTTTTTTCTAAGAAAGAGAAAACATTTTTGCAAGATAGTATTATTGGATGAAATTTCTGTAGATATAAAAATTGTCGCCAAAAATAAATCTCGTTAAAAAAATAAAATAAATAAATAAACTTTTTAAAAAGCTCATAGACCGAATTTATAGGATTTCGAGTGAAAAATATTATAAATCCCAATCAGCAAAATGGAAATAGGATTTGAAGTCTGTATTTCCTCTATTGACAATAAAACTTGAAAGCTTTTTAGATGCATAGTTCCAATTTTTTTGTAAATGTAAAAATTTACTAAATATGTATCACTTCAAAACTTAGCATTGACAGTGGAAAAAATTAAAATAATTTATTTTATTTTATTTTTTCCATCAAACATATTAGGGTCATTCTCACATAACGGTAAATTTTGTGTCCTTGGCTAAAAAATGTTACTTGAGCAAGTCAGCTATGAAAGTTAAAAAAAATTTTCGACAATTCTTTTCAAGCACTACACTGTGCAGTAATTTGAATATCAAAAAAATTAAAATTTCAATATTTAAAAAAATTTTAAAGTTGTAAATGTCATTACCAAGGCTCGTCCCAAACTCCAAACTTTATTATTTGAACCTTTATTTTAAAGAATTGAAAAATTTAAAAATAAAGCTAACAATTTTCTAGGTATATTTAATGTTTCTATTTTTAATATATTTGGAACTTTAGACATAAAAGAAAAAATTCTATTAATTATTCTTATTTAAAACTTGTCCCTATGCGTAACTGTCATTACCAGGGTGCGTAAGTTTTTTTTCAGTACCTCACTACTAGATGGTGCTGTCATAATTATCAACCTGTCAAAAGTAAAGTATTTCATGCACTTACAAGCAGACAAGTTTTTTTTTAGTTTAAGTAAATACAAATTATTTCTTTTTGCTGTTTTTGTTCTAAAATTATAGTCAGTGTATTTTTTGTGTGTCATTACAAAGTCCATTATTACAGAAATACACTATTAATAAATTTGAATTTGCTGAATGATTTATAAAGATCTTTGGGACCGCATACAGAATAAATATTGCATTAGCTTTTAATTGTTATAATTTAGCCATAAATAGGCTTGACATTAAAAATGTCATTACCAAGGTGGTCATTACCAAGGTGTTCTGAAAACATGGTAATGATGTCTAGGAACACGTTAATGACTGTTTTAGACCTTTTTTTTTTTTTTTTTTTTTTTTTTTTTTCATTTCATAACTGTTCATTAGCAGAAATTGCCAAAATTCCATTTTATGGACTAATTTAGTCTATCATAAAGCTTTTTGTCTCATTTGACAGAAAGTTATAGGATTCATAAAGTGAAAATTATTCCAAAAATCTCACCATTGATATATCATCTAGACATTTTAATTTTTCTGTTGCAAATTAGAATGATAAATACAGCTACCCATAAATAAATGTGTAATTATTTGGCCATTGGTCATTTCTGTGGTTCTGTCTGTCATTACCAAGTTCACAAATGTCATTACCATTGTTCAAATTTGAGATTTATTTTTGATTTAATGAGATTTTTGATTTGTGAACTCTGTAAGAGTTCACGGCGTGGAGTTGTGTAGTAAAATCAATTCCCTTTAGACGGCGCTGCGTCGCCAATGAAAGAAAAAAGATAGAACCTATATTTTGTTAATAGATTTTGGCAACAGCCAGTAAGTTTAGTTTTTAGATTTTTGGATTCTTCGACTGCGTTCGAAGATAGAATTTCGATCTCTCACTATGAGAGTTAATTAGATTCGGAACTATGTTCCTTTAAGTATTTCTTTTTTGTATATAATGTATTTAAAGTGTAAATAGATCTTTTATTTTATTATAATTATTAAATTTCAAGAAGAATAATGCATCGTTGTCCCTTTTTCATTCTCTTGCTTAAAGCAATCCGGCATTTTGATTTTGTTCCTTTTTTCTTAGATTTCAAAAACCACTGAACCGAGAATTATTTTACACCATGTTGCAATGGAAAATTAAAAAATTAATTTAAGCTGTAATTAAGGCAAACGATCTCTGCTGGTAATTTTTTCCTCTATAGGAGACGTGGATAATTGCATTAATGTAAAAAAATCAGGAATTAAAACATTTTTTTTTTTTTTTTCTGAAACCAATATTTACCATTATCTGAGAATGACCCATTAAACATAAATGTAACGTATATGTTCTATTATGTATTTATTTTGAACTGTAAATATAGGAGTATTTATATTTTCATTAATATTTCACAAAAGATAAGTTGTACTGATAGTATCTAAACAACTTTTTACTGCTATCACTCCTTTACTTGTTATTCTACGAACGTAATGTTTTGCTATTGATAGTAAATTCATTGCATATGATTAAATAGTCTTGAAAATTGAAATTCAAAAAGTCATTCTTTATGTCAAAATTTCACATAACTGTCTTCAGTTTTACTGTTTTAATATTAAAAAAAAAAAAAAAAAAAAAAAAAAAAAAGTACTTGAGAAAATGCTTTAAATTCTCACTTTTTTAAGACTTTGGAGCTCCCTTAAAATTTAAAATTTAGGACATATGTTAACGTTTTCCATTGTAATAATTGAACTCTGTCTTAATTTTATAAGAGATTGAAAGAATAATGCACATTCTGGATCATCACATCAATCAGTGCAAGATTTTTTTTTTTCCCTTTTAATGACCAGTTTTATTTTACCATAAATTAGGCGTAAATTTCTCTGGAGATTGGTAATAATTTGAAAAAATTTTACCTATAAAATGAAATTTTAAAAAATGCGATTTCGATTGTTTTATTACTGTTAAGAAAAAGTCATACTTTAATCTTAATTGTTTATGTATAATAAAGAAACATTATCCAAAGAAATATTCTGTAATTACCCAGCTAAAAAATGTCTGCAGAAAATCTTTAAAAAAAAATGCAGACCATTTGAAGGTATTTGGAACATAGTTATTTGCAGAAAATCTACAAAATAAATCTGCAGAAAATCTGCAAAAGAAAGTTGAAGAGAATTTGCAGGTATTTGGAACAACTTATCTGCAGAAAATCTGCAAAAGAAACATTGCAGACAATTTGAAGATATTTGGAACAGTTGTCTGCAGAAAATCTGCATATAAAAAGGTGCAGATAATCTGAAGGTACTAAAACTTTTTAACCGGTACTTTTAGGCTTTTAATCCTGTGAATCTTTCGCTCAGGAGCCCCCACATCCTCACATAGGTAAGACCTACACAGTCGACGCTGGTTCTTGGAGTGTTTTTTCTCTCAGTGTTTGTCGCTTCTTCGATGGGGGTAAACGCCTATGTTGTCAACGTTTGCTTTATTGGGCTCGTTTGCCAGCATTCACAGAAATAGTATTTTTAATGATTTCAAAGTTTTATGATAAAAACCATAAGTTGGGTTTCTACAGTCGAATTTTTTTTTTAAGTAATTGAATATTATGTTAATATTTTCGGTCTGAGCGTTATTTTTAGCTAATGCTGTGGGTAGTATATTTTTCTTAAACTTAATGTTTGAGAAAGTGCTTTATTCTGCTACTAATTTTTCGCTTGTTACATTTAGTAGTATAATAAATAAAGCACTTTCTCAAATATTAAGTTTAAGAAAAATATACTACCCACAGCATTAGCTAAAAACTCCCAGACCGAAAATATTAATATAATATTCAATTACTTAAAAAAAAATTCGACTGTAGAAACCCAACTTATGGTTTTTATCATAAAAATTTGAAATCATTAAAAATACTATTTCTGTGAATGCTGGCAAACGAGCCCAATAAAGCAAACGTTGACAACATAGGCGTTTACCCCCATCGAAGAAGCGACAAACACTGAGAGAAAAAACACTCCAAGAACCTACGTCGACTGCGTAGGTCTTACCTATCTGAGGATGCGGGGGCTCCTGAGCGAAAGATTCACAGGATTAAAAGCCTAAAAGTAACGTTGGTTAAAAAGTTTTAGTACCTTCAGACTATCATCTTCACCTGTGTAGCAGTCATCATCAGAATTTTTGCGTGTAAAAGTGATATTATAAATGGGGGTATCTAAGGGGTTATTTTTTTTAAATACCGTAGATTAGATTTCCCTTAGATACCTCTTGGAGTTTATCAAATCCCTTTTACACTCGAAAATTCCGATGATGGCTGCTACATAGGTGTAACAAAGCAAAATATCTACAGTAGATAGTACAAGAATTTTTCATCAGCCATATAGTTTAACAAAAATACCACAGCATTGCCTAAAAACTGCCTAGATCGAAATATTAACATCAAATTTAATAATTTAAAAAAAAAAAAAAAAAAAAAAAAAAAAAGGAAAGAAAATCACCGACTATGAAAACCCTAATTTATACTTTTTATTGAGAATCATCTCTTGAAATCATTAAAAATACTAATTATGTGAATGGCAATGAGCCCAAGGCCAACATACAGAATGTGGCACCACAAGAAAAAGCGACAAAAGCACTGACAGAAACAACACTCCACGAACAAGCGTCGACCGTGTCTTCCTTTGAGGATGTCCCCCCTCCCCCCCCCCCCCCAAGCGAAAAATTTTCAGAGAATTAAGCATAAAAGTAGGGTTGTTTAAAACGTGTTTTAGTAATTGAAAGGCTTTATTTATCAGTTCATATAAATCAGAAGGTATTTTGAAAAACTTTAGCCCCCCCCCCCCCTCCCTTCCCAAATCTCGTTTTTCAGTTATGAAAGTAGAATCCCTCTGTGGATAATAAGGATCATTTTACGAAAAAGTTGCATAAATTGGTCCAGTAGAGGAGATAAACTGCCATAGCTGCCAACTCATCAGGAACAAAATTAGAAACACTTTGTGCGAAGGGACGAATTCACATTTTTTTGCCCTATTTACCCGTACCTAAGTAGGGTTAGTGTTAATTTTTCTGTAATAACCACGTAATACACGAGAAAGGATATCTAAAATAGATTTATTTAACTTATTTTCAAGAAAATCGTTAGAGACGTTTTTGAGATACCAACTTTTACCAAAACTTGGCTTACCCAATTATTCACCGGAAAACAATAATTACATACAAAATGATATTTAAAAGGGAATTAATACGACGAGTTTGGAAAAAAAAATCCTTACAGCCCTTATAGTTACAGAAATACTACTAGTAATATAAATTAGTTTTTAGTTAATTAGGATAGAAGTTTAGTTTGCAGCAACTGAAATTTAAATTTAATTATAAATATATTATTATCAGAAAAATGCAATTATATGAGGATGCATTTTATAACAATTTTTGAAGAATAAGAAACTTTCAGTAAACATTTAGATAAATATTTTGCAACAATTTCTTGTTTCTGTGTTTCTAAAATATTATTTTATACTAGAAAAAATTATTTAATAATTTTTGCATAATTATTAGCTAAATAACCTGGCGTGTCACTCACACGACTTTCTCTTACCCTGAAATTTAATACTATAAACACAGGTTGGAGATTAAGAGGTAAGACAACGAGTACTGTCATGTAAACCTATGTTAAATAATTCAAATTAGGCTTCGGAAGAGTTTTATATGATAATTAGTTCTGTGTGAGGGGGGCGGTAGCCCCCCTCAACCCCCCGTTTCATTAATGCACCTACATTTATATAGAACTTAATTCGGTTATTAAAAAATAATTCTGTTTTTAAAAAATAATTTATTAAAATTATTATTTAAAAAAATTATCTTTTATGATAATGCAGACGATTTCCATATTAGAGAAGTAGTATAACACCAAATATCCAAAAAAAGTCCATTTTATTCTCAATAAAAAAAAATAAAAAAAAATATGATTGTTAAAAGTAAAAAAAAAAAAAAAAAAATCGATAACTTTGTTTCAAATTATCGCAGATCGATGGTTCAACCATTCGTTTTAAAGGTATTGGCGAGCTCTTTTGAAAGATACCCATCATGAAAATTTACTCCCCTCGAGGGGGGAGGCGAGGCTCCTACATACACAAAAAAAAAAAAAAAAAATACAGTTGACTATCTCTATTACAAAAAATATATATTCGTTTCATTTGGTTTAGTGCAGTCTATAAACGTTAAACTCTACTTACCTGCAATTTCCCCCACAGACGTAATGTATTAGAATTCTCTTGATTGTCCCTGTACACGAACCATTTGCTTGACCTTAACAAAAAGGTTACTGTAGTACCCCTATATGATACACATTTAGAATACCAAGTTTAGAATGTCTGCTACTATTTGTTCTTGATATATGCTGATAACAGTCAGACACACACACAGACCAACCGCTAAAAACATGATTTTCGTATTCAGGAGACCTCAAAACGTGTAAATATAACAAAATCTCACGTTCGAAAATTTGATCCAAAAACAATACTTTCTCTACCTTATGGGTAAGAGAAAGTAAAAACATTGTATAGGAAGCACAGATGCATCCCGAAATATAATAACTTGAATTTGACTTTTTCACACGAGTTTTTATTCCTCTAAAATATAAACTTAGAAGATTTAGATATATTAAATTAATCTTTGAAAATAAAAAAATAAAGGAAGTCATGTTAAATATAAGTCACATTAAATAATACTGTAACACGAAAAAAAAAAAAAAATATGTTTGTATATATATATTATTTCTTATTTTCAAAGACAATTTGGTATAAGTTATATCATATTAAAAATATAAACAAACACACTGAATGTCAGAAAGAATACATTGAATTCAAAAAATAAGTAAATTAAAATAATATTTAAAAAAAAAAAAAGAAAAAAGACGAGAATTTTTCAAAATTTATTTATCGAATCTTATTATAAATAAACATTTAATCGTAAAAAATATCACTTTTTTTTCTTTTTTTTTCAAAAATAATGAAAATTATATTTTTTCTCCATTAATTATTCCTAATAAACGTGAAACTTTTTTTTAATGCCTAACCATCAGTTTGTTTAACAAAATATTAATGATAATAGCAAAAAAGAAATTTATATATATTTCAAATTTAAAACAAGTGAAACATATACTTTTTTAAAGTACGGAAATCGTATATCGTCGATTTAAATATTTATTTAAAATTTTTTTTCTTTATATAAACATTGTGTAACTGCTTCAGAAAATAATAATAATAATAATAATAATAAAAATGTGTAAATAATTCACACCTGCAAAGTTATTTATCGCGTAATTAAACAAAATATCTTCAATCTCAAAATAAATAAATAAAAATTAAAAGTAGTAAATCCACATACCACTTTACATTCATTCTACTGTCAAAAAGAAATATTTAAAATTGGTCTACATCATTAAACAAAATTGCTGATTTATTACTTCAAACAATTCTTATTAGATCTTCCAAACCGTCTAAAAGTTTTGTGTTGGCTTTACCATTCACCGGAAGCAATAGAAAACGTTTAAAAGTTTCGGTTATGGTTTGAAGTTTGAAGCTCATTCGCGCATCTGAATCACATGACAGTTAGACGTCACAGTAAAAGTCGAAACAGAAAATTGAAGTATAAGTTATCTAGTTTAAATGCGGAAAACTCTTGATTCTGCAATTTAATCGTTCATTTTTGTTAATCTGCTCATTAACGAATTTCGAGCTTCAACAGTAAATATTAATTTCTATCCAAAAAGTGTTATTTATTGTAAAATTAAGAAATTTTTACAAACATTAATATTTATGTTAAAATTTCATGAAGATTACTAAATTTTATTTTCATATACTTATTGCAATAGTACATATTTTTGTGGAACCTTAAAAAACAAAAAGAAAACAAGCTTTAAATGTGTAGGATTTTAAAAATGTACTAGATATATATGCATATATAGTATTATACGAACAGGTTCACAGAAAGTTTTCCTTACAGAAAATTTTTTGCATTTACTCATGAGAAAAGTAAAATGAATACTTTTTTTACTTTCTTCTATATTCAATAGAAGAAAGTCTTAAATTCGTAAAAATTTACGATCTCGGGTTTTTGATGGATTTACATGTTTTGAGAGCTGTAGAACACGATTTGACCATTTTTAGAAAATGTCAGTCTTTCAGTCTGTGTGTGCGTGTGACAAAATTTTGTGGCAACTGTATCTCAGGAACTACTGCACAGAATTGCATACAAATTGGTATGTAGTTGCACCTTGACATAAATTAGTGCTCATCAACTTTTGGTAAATATTGTCTTACTGGTTGCGTTGCCATCCCACTTTTATTAAATTTTTAACATGGTGGTATAGGACAAAATTTTGTATAAATGTGCTTAAAGAGAAATATTTTTTAATAATCATTATGAAATGTAAAAGAATTATTTGTAATAGAGATAGTCAACTAGGAAAAAATTTTGTATTTGTAGGAGACTCGCCCCCCCATGGGGGGGGAAGTACCCACAAAAGGGGGTAATTTTTCCAGATGGGTATATTTCGAAAGGTCTCGTCAATACCTTTAAAACGAATGGTTGAACTATAAATCTGTAATAATTTAAAACAAAGTTTTAGATTTTTTAAAATTTTCACGAAAAAATTTTTTTTTCTAAATTTTTAACATGGCAGTATAGGACAAAATTTTGTATAAATGTACATAATGAGAGTTATTTTAAACTTGTGATTGTAAAATTAATATGAATTAGTGATAATAGTAGTAGTTAACTAGAAAAAAAAATTGTGCTAGTGGGGGCATCGGTTCCCCCCCCCCGGGGGGGGGGGGGGTGAATTTTCAAGATTGGTATCTTTCGGAAGGTCTCGGCAATACCTTTAAAATGAATGGTTGTACTATAAATCTGTGATAATTTAAAACAAAGTTATGGATTTTTTTTATTTTCACAAAAAAAAAAAAAAATCGTAATTTTTTTTTTTTTTTTTTTAATATTGTTACTACTGAGTGAATTTGTATAGGAAAATATAGAAGAAAGTCTTGTGGTGGCCACAACATACAGTTTTTTTTTATTTTTTTTTTTATTATTGACAGTAATATACTATAATTTAAAAAAAAAAATCATAGAAAATTAAAGATATATATACGTCTTTTATTCTTAACTGTTTTTGTCCCAATCCGTCATCAATTGCCCAAAGCGCACAGTGCATAAGTGAGATAAGACCCACTCAGCTTATATATATGTATTAATTATAAAAAATTTCCAAAAACTGTAAAGGTTGAATAAAGATAGAAAATGCTGATTTTTTTTTCTTCAAAATGTCTGCATTTTGTTGGTAAAATTTAGTGACGATTTAAAAATCTGCAAAAAATCCGTACATGAAAGTGAAGATAGAATGAAGATTTTCTTTTGTCTTCAAAATGTCTGCATTTTGTTGGTGAAATTTAATGGTGTTTTGAAGGTCTTAAATATCTGTAAATTAAATTGCAGATTGATTGCAGATTTTTTTTTTTTTTTTGTCTTCAAAATATCTGCATTGTGTTGGTGAAGTTTGATGATGTTATGAAAATCTTCAAAAAATTTGTAGAATCAATTGAAGTTTAAATGCAATTTTTTTATGTCTTTAAAAAATATGCAGAATTTTTAAAAATATCTGCACATTTTTTTTTTTTTTTTTGGAGACATGTTAGAGATTTTTTTTAGCTGGGTACCTCTTTTTTTTTTTTTTTTTTTTTTACTTTCTCTTACCCATATATATAGTAGAGAAAGTATTGTTTTTTGGTTCAAATTTTCGAAATTGAGTTTTTGTTATATTTACACGTTTTGGGGTCCACTGAATCCGAAAAGCAGGTTTTTAGCAGTTGGTCTGTATGTGTGTCTGTCTGTGTGTCTGTTATCAGCATATCTCAAGAACAAATAGCAGCAGGAAGTCCAAACTCAGTATTCTAAATTTGTACCATATATGGACGCTACACTAAGCTTTTCATTCAGATTTAGCAAATGGTTCGTGTACAGGGACAGTCAAAAGAATTCAAATATATTACGTTTATGGGGGAAATTGCAAGTAAATAGAGTTTAACGTGTATAGACTGCACTAAACCAAATAAAATGAGTATATATTTTTTGTAGGCATAAAAGAATGTTTCATGTAGAATATGGTATAAAAATCATTCGCCATTCATTTACAGGGCTACTCAAAAGAACTAGAATATAGTGGGATAATACTTGGAAATTCATGAAAGTGCATTTCAGTCTGTACTATATGTTATCAATATAGGATTATATTTGTGCATAATGTGGTTTATGCATAATTATTAGAAGATGTACAGGGCTGCCAATAGTTAATCAAAAACATTCTTTTTTACTGAATGTAACAAGTGGAATTGCTTTACTACAAAATTTTATCATGTTCAGGAAAACTGCTCAGAAATTAAATTTAATTCCTCATACTCATGTAGTATATAAAGTATTTTTAAAACTAAATATTTAGCATTTCTTTTTTGTAAATTGGCACGTTTTGAGGTTCCTTGAATACTGAAGTCATACTTTTAACATTTAATCTTTGTCTGTGACTCTTATCAGACTATCTTAAAAAGAAATAATTTCAGACAATTCAAATAATGTATTTTGAAGTTAATAGAAGGTTGTTACTTGAAAAATTTTATGAAAATCCATAAGTTTCAAAGAATAGTGCGGGTGAAAGTTGTTGGAATAATTTGAAATGAATATTTGAATTTAATAACAGCTTTCGAATTCTCTTTAAATGTAAGTATAATATCGAAACAGGGCTTAATTTATTAAATTTTTAACAACAGTGATAACAACGATAGTAATATCCTGATGTGACTACTTCTTACATATGACAGATCTCATGCTGTATTTCATTTTTAGAACTGGAATGTTTAGAGTGAATGAAACATTTAGATTCTGTTTTCAATTCATATCAGTTTTGTACATTGCTTCTTTTACGTTTACTGGTAGTATTTTCTTCTTTCTTTTTCTTTCTTTCTTTCTTTTTCATTTTTTTTTTTTTTTCATTTTTGACCATTTATTTAACATTTAACTATGTATTTGGGGATGGTAGTTTACTCAAATTTTGTATTACACTATACCGTACCACAAACTAAATCTGAAATAAAAGTAATACATAAATTAAAAATTGTGAAAACGTGATTTTATTTCAAAATGTGCTAAAAACTTCAACTCAACAAATGTAAAAAATATACAAAGCACCCACTAAAATCTGTTCTCCCACCTTTGAGTTCTGAACAGCTACAACTAAAACGATTTAAAATAGAAGCATTAACCAGATTTTTCATTTTTATAACAGTCCTCAAAAACCGAACTGAGAACAAGATATTTATACTTTAAATCTCAAAATTTTAAAAAAAAAAGCTTTTATTTAAATTAAGATTTTTGATAGAACGTTTCAGTCTATGATTATCCTGCATTAAGAGGATTCTATACTTATCATCTCCGAAAGCCAAGGCTGATGTTATTCTAAGGTAAATTTCGCTCCATTGCAACTCATTAACTGTTATATAGTTTTAAATTACGTTTTCTCATTTAGAAAATTCACAACTGTTAATCATGTTATCGCTTTCTGAATTTTTTTTTTTTTTTTTAAGTTATAATATGCGAAATTTTACATTTTTTTCACTAAAAAAAGAAATATTAAAAATTACGAAAACTAGCAGGCTTCACCCGCTTCGCTGGGCACTATATTTAAAGGTTTTCTTTTTACTTTCCGAACACTATAGTGAGGAAAGTATTGTAATCATGTCAAAAATCCGAATTCGAGATTTTGATGTTTCTATACGTTTCGAGGTCCAACGAGTCCGTTTTCACTATTTTTACGATGATGTATGTATGTGTGTGTGTATGTATGTGTGTATGTATGTGTGTATGTATGTGTGTATGTCTGTGAGTGAACACGCTAGCGTCTAAACGCTTTGTTCGAATAAGCTGAAAGTTGGTACGTATATTGTAAGTCACCATAGTACGAACCCTATAGATTTTGGTGAATGTAGCACTTATAGTTTTTTTACAGGGACACAAAGAAAAATTCTTTATCATTATGGCCAAGGGACCAAAATCTTAAAAGTGCGATAGCATCTAAACGCCTTATTCAATTGAGCAAAAACTTTATACACATATTATAGGTCACAGATACTCAATCTGTATAGATTTTGGAGAATCTAGCACTTATAGTTTTTTTACAGGGACACAAAGAAAAATTCTTTGCCAAATTTTTAAAAGTGTGATAACGTCTAAACGCCTTATTAATCTCAGCAAAGAATTTGTACACATGTTACAGGTCACATTTGAACCAACTGTATATATTTTGGTGAATCTAGCACTTACAGTTTTTTTACAGGGACACAAAGAAAAATTCTTTATCTTTATGGCCTATGAGACCAGCGATAGCATCTAAACGCCTTATTCAATTGAGCTGAAAATTTGTATGAATATTATAAATCACTGTTGCACTAACTATAAGCATTTTGGTGAATCTAGCATTTATAGATTTTTACAGGGACACAACGAAAAATTCTTTATCCTTATGATCTAAGGGCTCAAAATTCAGTAGCGTTAAATAAAACCTCGTGTGATATATGGAGAAAAATACTCAAACACTCTGTTATGGTCTTCTCTTTTTTGTTTGTGTAGCAACACCTCTTTCTTTATTTTATCTACAAAACTGTTAGTTACTCAATGTTCGGAAAGTCGAGTGGAGTCACTCCAGATTTTTAATTGAATAATTGAAACGTTTAAATAAATATATTTCGATTGGCGACTATTTTCTTCACAGTTTTAGTATGAGATCTCCTTGACAATATCAAACATTTTCTGAACTTCTCGAATTTGAGCAACAAAACTATTATTAAAACGAATGTTCTCGAAAACAGTCAAATAGAAATGTTAATTCTTCGAATATTCTGGAAACAGTTGAAGCTGCTACTCGTACAGTAAAAGTCACTATTCAATGAATGGTCGAATCAGAGAACGTACGTAAGTCGTCTTCGCAGCAATCACTATAACGCACATATGTACGCTTCACGCACATGAAAAAAAAAAAAAAAAAAATCACTGGACAGCCGTACATCGCTGTACATGAATCTCAGGACACAGTAAACTCGGTTCCGCCGCAATCACTATCACGCATGTTAAAACCAAAAAACATCACTGGGACACCCCTACCTCGCTGTGAATGAATCTCAGAACACACGAAACTCGGTTCCGCGGCAATCACTATCACGCATGTTAAAGCTAAAAAAAAAACATCACTGGACAGCCAACAATGCTATGCATGAATCTGAAAACGCACGTAACTCGATTCCGTGGCAATCACTATCACGCATGTTAAAACCAAAAAAAAAACATCACTGGACACCCCTACCTCAAATCAATGAAAATCAAATAAGCTAATGAAATTTCTCGTAATTCCTCAAAACGTAACTCTAGTTCAACGTAAAATACACTCAAATCAATGAAAATCAAATAAACCAATCAAATCTTTCGTAATTCCTCATAGCGTAGTTCTAGTTCACCGTAAAATACACTCAAATCAATGAAAATCAAATAAACCAATCAAATCTCTTGTAATTCCTCATAACGATAACGTAGCTCTAGTTCAACGTAAAATACACTCAAATCAATGAAAATCAAATAAACCAATCAATTCTTTCGTAATTCCTCATAACGTAGTTCTAGTTCAACGTAAAATACACTCAAATGAATGAAAATAAAATAAAGTATTCAAATCTCTCGTAATTCCTTATAACGTAGCTCTAGTTCAACGTAAAATACACTCAAATCAATGAAAATCAAATAAAGCAATCAAATCTCTCGTAATTCCTCATAACGTAGCTCTAGTTCAACGTAAAATACACTCAAATCAATGAAAATCAAATAAACCAATCAATTCTTTCGTAATTCCTCATAACGTAGTTCTAGTTCAACGTAAAATACACTCAAATCAATGAAAATCAAATAAACCAATCAAATCTTTCGTAATTCCTCATAGCGTAGCTCTAGTTACACGTAAAATACACTCAAATCAATGAAAATCAAATAAAGCAATCAAATCTCTCGTAATTCCTCATAACGTAGCTCTAGTTCAACGTAAAATACACTCAAATCAATGAAAATCAAATAAACCAATCAAATCTCTTGTAATTCCTCGTAAGGTAGCTATATAGTCAATGTAAAATACACTCAAATAAACTAATCAAATCTCTCCTAATATTCTCCATTCTGCGTCATTATAGAAATGGGAAGTTTTATTTTCATATTTTTATTAATTAAAAGAAAACTAATCAAAAATTCGAAAATCTGACTTCGATGTGCACAATAACCCTTCGGAGGGCGCCTTTGTGTTAAATCACGTGACTGTCCAAGCTACCGTTTTCGAGAACAGGGAAATATACATATGTATATACAAAAATTGCTCACTTAATAGTATAAGATAAATTTTAAAAAGCGATAACCTGATTAACAGTTGTGAATTTTTTAAATGTGAAAACGGAATTTTGAAATATGTAATAGTTAATAAGTTACAATGGGATGAAATTCCCCATAGAATAACATTGGCTTCACCTTTCGGAGACGATAAGTAGAGAATCAAATAAACTGATTGGAAAATTCAGATAACGTTCAGACATCTATATATATATAAATGAATTGCTGTTCGTTAGTCTCACTAAAACTCGAGAACGGCTGAACGGATTTATCTTATCTTAGTCTTGAAATGTTCGTGGAGGTCTAGGGAAGGTTTAAAAGGCGAGAAAAAATCGAATAATTTCCGGGAAAACCCTAAAAACAGCCCTTTTCTATTTCCCATACAAACGTTTTCTAGAGTCAATTTGAACTTTATTGCTATTCAATAAAGTTCATATTAAATTATAATAGTCTTCGCGTGCGCTTTGGAGGATCTAATGTCGCGTTCCGAAAATAAACAAAAGTGAATCGCGAACGCGACAAAAAATGTATTTTAGCTAACTTCAGTTGTAACTGTATCAGATTATTTATTTAAGTTTGATAAATCTTAAGTTTTGTCACAAATTAAGTTTCTGAACACAACCATAATATTTGACATTAGATTTGACAACCAACTAATATGTCAATCATTCTGTCGCACTTCAGAACACGGAGATTTATGGCTTAAAGGTAAACTCCAAAAAAATAAATAAAAAAATCAGAACACGGAAAAAAGTATTACGATTGACGATATTGTGTTACGATCATGGTTACGATATTCTATGAGTGCATCCTTCTATCTTTGTGAGTGACGATTACCGCTACGTGCGCGAGAACTTACTTTACTTTTGTGATCCTTTGTGATAGTGACATTCCAAGTAGTGTGCTCTTTTTTTGTTGATATTTTGTGATAGTGACACTTTACTGTTAAGTTACTGTTAAGTGAGCGAGAAATTTTCTCACTTCGATTAATTACGTTACGATGCCGAGGAGAAGACGACCTGACTTAGGTCGTCGCAGTCAATCAAATGTGCGAAGAGCTACCTCACGTGCTAACCGCACTGATGACCAGAGAGAGACAGATCAAGAAAATAGTCGTATTGCTATGTCAGAATTACGTTATTTAGTGAGTGACAATGAAGTGGATAGGCTTAGAATGCAACGAGTTCGTGCACATCAAACACAACAACAGCGAGCACGACATAATGAAATTGAGCGAATCCGCAGACGCAGTGCTCCTGTGATTCTTGAACGAGCTGCATTCCACTATGATCCGGCAATTGATTATTGTGCCGAGAAATCGGTAACAATTGGGGAAATGAAAATAATTTGTAAATATTGTAAGGCGTTAAAATACACTGGTGAATCTACTGGATTATGTTGTGCTGGAGGCAAAGTAAAATTGCCACAATTGGTCCCACCACCAGATCCTTTACGCTCTTTAGTTTCTGGGATTGGAAATGATTCTAAGCACTTCTTGGCGAACATTCAGAAATATAACAACTGTTTCCAGATGACATCATTTGGCGCTACACATATTATACAGGACAATTTCATGCCCACTTTCAAGGTATTATACCAGAATATTTTTTTATAATATTCAAGTTTGTACTAAAATATATAACGAAAGGGGGTATCAACCCTGAAGGAGGTGAATGTAGGTCGAAATATGAAAAAAAAATTTGGCCCTCCCATAGTAAATCAATCAGCTAGTAGTCAGTTTTGTAAGGGAGGGCCAAATTTTTTTTTCATATTTCGACCTATGTTCTTTGGGGAAAGTTGTTGAGTTTCATGAGCACATTCACCTCCTTCAGGGTTGATACCCCCCTTCCGTTACACGCTGTATATATGAAATAATTAATGGACAAAATTTAAAATATTACAGATACAAGGACAAATTTATCACTTACTGGGGGCACTGTTACCACTACCTGATGCAGATCATCAATTTTTACAAATTTATTTTATGGGCAATTCAGATGCGGAAGTTGATAATCGTTGTGCTCACAATCCAACAGTGAAGAGAACCATTGTCCAAGAATTACAAATGTTTCTTCATCAGAATAACAATTTAGTAAACATTTTCAAAATAGCATTGGATCGGATGCCGTCTGATAGCCATAATATTATCATTCGAGCTGACAAAACACCTGCCGGTGAACACACAAGGAGGTTTAATTCACCTACCATTGATGAAGTGGCTGTTGTCATTGTGGGAGAAAATTTGCAATCTAGAGATATTGTGCTTCATCGTCAGAATAGTGATTTAAAACGTGTATCTGAAACACACAGGAGCTATGATGGATTACAATATCCTTTGATCTTCTGGCAGGGGGAAGATGGATATCATTTTAATATCAAAATGGTAAATCAAGTAACAGGTAAATAAATTGAGCAGGATTAAATAATATTTTTAAATTCAATTCATCTAAGTAACATTTATCATTTTTGATTGCAGGTGCTGAAACCAACAAAAAAGTTAGTGCTATGAATTTCTATTCATACAGACTCATGATCCGTCAAGGTGAAATAAATCATATTTTGATGTGTCAACGACTTTTTCATCAGTTTGCAGTTGACATGTATGTCAAAATTGAGACAGAACGATTAACATACATCCGTTTGAACCAACGACAGCTACGATCAGAGGAATACAGGAACGGCTGAACGGATTTATCTTATCTTAGTCTTGAAATGTTCGTGGAGGTCTAGGGAAGGTTTAAAAGGCGAGAAAAAATCGAATAATTTCCGGGAAAACCCTAAAAACAGCCCTTTTCTATTTCCCATACAAACGTTTTCTAGAGTCAATTTGAACTTTATTGCTATTCAATAAAGTTCATATTAAATTATAATAGTCTTCGCGTGCGCTTTGGAGGATCTAATGTCGCGTTCCGAAAATAAACAAAAGTGAATCGCGAACGCGACAAAAAATGTATTTTAGCTAACTTCAGTTGTAACTGTATCAGATTATTTATTTAAGTTTGATAAATCTTAAGTTTTGTCACAAATTAAGTTTCTGAACACAACCATAATATTTGACATTAGATTTGACAACCAACTAATATGTCAATCATTCTGTGTAATGTTTAGTCAGTTTTGTAAGGGAGGGCCAAATTTTTTTTTCATATTTCGACCTATGTTCTTTGGGGAAAGTTGTTGAGTTTCATGAGCACATTCACCTCCTTCAGGGTTGATACCCCCCTTCCGTTACACGCTGTATATATGAAATAATTAATGGACAAAATTTAAAATATTACAGATACAAGGACAAATTTATCACTTACTGGGGGCACTGTTACCACTACCTGATGCAGATCATCAATTTTTACAAATTTATTTTATGGGCAATTCAGATGCGGAAGTTGATAATCGTTGTGCTCACAATCCAACAGTGAAGAGAACCATTGTCCAAGAATTACAAATGTTTCTTCATCAGAATAACAATTTAGTAAACATGTTCAAAATAGCATTGGATCGGATGCCATCTGATAGCCATAATATTATCATTCGAGCTGACAAAACACCTGCCGGTGAACACACAAGGAGGTTTAATTCACCTACCATTGATGAAGTGGCTGTTGTCATTGTGGGAGAAAATTTACAATCTAGAGATATTGTGCTTCATCGTCAGAATAGTGATTTAAAACGTGTATCTGAAACACACAGGAGCTATGATGGATTACAATATCCTTTGATCTTCTGGCAGGGGGAAGATGGATATCATTTTAATATCAAAATGGTAAATCAAGTAACAGGTAAATAAATTGAGCAGGATTAAATAATATTTTTAAATTCAATTCATCTAAGTAACATTTATCATTTTTGATTGCAGGTGCTGAAACCAACAAAAAAGTTAGTGCTATGAATTTCTATTCATACAGACTCATGATCCGTCAAGGTGAAATAAATCATATTTTGATGTGTCAACGACTTTTTCATCAGTTTGCAGTTGACATGTATGTCAAAATTGAGACAGAACGATTAACATACATCCGTTTGAACCAACGACAGCTACGATCAGAGGAATACATTCATCTCCGCGATGCTATAAATGCCGATGGCAATGTGAATAATGTAGGAAGAATGACAATTTTGCCAGCCACTTATATAGGAAGCCCACGCCACATGCACGAATATGCTCAGGATGCTATGTCATATGTTAGGCATTATGGCCGCCCAGACTTATTTGTTACATTCACATGTAACCCAAATTGGTCCGAAATCAAGAGGGAATTGCTACATAGCCAAACACCAGTTGTTAGACATGACATAATTGCCAGAGTTTTTAAACAAAAATTAAAATCTCTGATGAATTTCTTAATAAAGCATTGTGTGTATGGCCGAGTCCGTTGTTGGATGTACTCTGTAGAATGGCAAAAGCGTGGATTGCCACAAGCGCACATTTTACTTTGGTTAGTGGACAAAATAAGGCCAGATGAGATTGATTCCATAATTTCAGCTGAAATTCCAGATGAAACAGTTGACCCAAAATTGCATGCAGTAGTTACCAAACACATGATACATGGACCTTGCGGACTTTTCAATTACAATTCACCCTGTATGGTCGACGGCAAGTGTTCCAAGCGATACCCAAGAGACCTGCTTGCTGAAACCATAACGGGAAATGATGGATACCCATTGTATCGTCGGCGATCAGTTGCGGACAATGGGCAATCGGTAGTTGTGAAGGTAAGAGGACAAAATGTTGATGTAGACAATCGTTGGATTGTGCCATACTCGCCAATATTGTCCAAAGCTTTTGAGACTCACATCAATGTGGAATATTGTAACTCTGTAAAGTCGATAAAGTACATATGTAAATATGTTAACAAAGGCAGCGATATGGCTGTCTTCGCTGTAACCAATGCAAATGATGAAATATCACAGTACCAGATGGGGCGCTATGTGTAAGTAGCAACGAAGCAATTTGGCGTATATTTTCATTTGCGATCCATGAAAGATACCCTACAGTAGTCCATTTGGCGGTCCATTTAGAAAATGGTCAACGAGTTTATTTTAATGAATCGAACGCAGCAGACAGAGCGGCACGTCCACCATCGACAACATTAACAAGTTTCTTCACAGTCTGTCAAACTGATGTTTTTGCTCGCACTTTGCTGTATGCTGACATGCCACGCTATTACATATGGAATGCATCATCGAAATCGTTTCAGCGTCGAAAACAAGGAACACCAGTTGAAGGACATCCAAATGTATTTGCTTCAGACGCTCTGGGTCGCATCTACACAGTACATCCAAATAACGATGAATGTTATTATTTGCGATTGTTGTTGGTGAATGTTCGTGGTCCGACATCGTTCAAACAACTGAGAACAGTTAATGGACAGCTGTGTGCGACTTACCGTGAGGCATGCCAACTATTACATTTACTTGAGAACGATTCGCACTGGGATGATACGCTCAAGGTTTCCGTAATATCTTCATCGCCGCATCAAATTCGTACATTGTTTGCGATTATCATATCGACATGTTTCCCCTCGAATCCAAAAGATTTGTGGGTTAAGTATAGAGATGACATGTCTGAGGATGTTTTGCATCGTGTTCGCCGTGAAACTTTGAATCCTACACTACAAATGACTGAAGAAATTTACAATGAGACATTGATCATGATAGAAGATATGTGTTTATTGATAGCAAATAAAGTATTGTCGTGTTTGGGAATGACAGCACCCAATCGTCATATGCACGATGCATTAAACCACGAGTTGCAAAGGGAACAACAGTACGACATTGAAGCATTGGCCGAAACAGTTCGTACAAATGTTCCACAATTAAATCAACAACAAAGAATTGCGTACGACACTTTGATAGAAGCTGTGAACAGTGGATCTGGTGGAATTTATTTCCTTGATGCTCCCGGAGGAACCGGAAAAACGTTCTTAATTTCATTGCTTTTGGCGAGGATCAGATCGCGAAATGATGTTGCTCTAGCGTTGGCTTCATCTGGAATAGCTGCAACTCTGCTAGAAGGCGGACGAACTGCGCATTCTGCCTTGAAATTACCATTAAACATGCAAATCACCGAAACACCAATTTGCAACATCGCCAAAAATAGCGCAATGGCCAAGATCCTACAGGTATGCAAATTAATTGTTTGGGATGAATGCACAATGGCCCATAAGAGGTCACTGGAGGCGCTGGACAGAACATTGAAAGATCTTCGTGACAACCAAAATATTTTTGGTGGGGCCATGATTCTGTTGTCAGGTGATTTTCGTCAGACTCTTCCAGTTATTCCCCGATCAACTGTTGCTGATGAACTAAATGCCTGCCTAAAATCATCGAATTTGTGGCAGTACGTAAAGACACTCCAATTAACAACTAACATGCGAGTATTTTTGCAACATGATGAAACTGCAAATGTGTTTGTGAAGCAGTTGTTAGATATTGGAAATAATAAAGTTGCAATGGACACCTCGACCGGATTCATCACATTACCCACAGATTTCTGTCACATCACAGATTCAAAAGAGGAGCTTATTCAGCGTGTTTTCCCAGATATAGCGCAAAAGTTCAATAACCATAATTGGCTGGGTGAACGAGCAATATTGGCAGCGAAAAATAAAGATGTCGAGGATCTCAATGCGACCATTCAGAATTTTCTTCCAGGACAGTTGGTTTCCTTCAAATCAGTCGACACCGTTATGAACCAGGATGACGTAGTCAACTATCCCACGGAGTTTTTAAATTCACTGGAATTGCCTGGATTACCACCTCACAATTTGCAGTTAAAAGTAGGATCAGTTGTCATCATGCTGCGTAACATTAATCAACCTCGACTATGCAATGGAACAAGACTGGCTGTGAAAAAGCTGATGAATAACGTCATTGAGGCAACAATCATAAAAGGAAAATACAAAGGAGAGGATGTCTTGATCCCGCGAATACCGATGATTCCAACGGATTTACCATTCGATTTTAAACGCTTACAATTTCCAGTACGTCTGGCCTTTGCGATGACAATATATAAATCGCAAGGACAGTCTTTAGAAGTTTGCGGAATCAACTTGGAGTTTCCCTGTTTCGCGCATGGACAATTATACGTCGCGTGTTCGCGCGTCGGAAAACCGTCTTCTTTGTTTATTTACGCACCACAAAACAAAACAAAAAATATAGTTTATGAGAAAGCTTTAAATTGATTAACAAACTGTATCATAACAGTGTGTGTCTGTTAATAAAAATTTAAACCTTATAAATAGCCAGTATTTCAGGAAAACTCTGTTTTTTTAAGTAAGCAACATGATGTGTCGAAAATAATAATAAAACTTCATGCTTCATTAAAAAAATGCTTTTTTATTCAATACGTTTTGTTTGTTTTGAAATTAATTTATACAAAAGTTTAGGTCTTTTATTTATCGATTGAGGCAGTACGAAGTCTGCCGGGTCAGCTAGTATATAATAAAAAATGCTTCGTAAATATACCTCTCATACACCATAATCCATAAAACATTTTTTACGAGTCCCTGTACACAAACCAATTGCGCTAGCTATACCATTTTCAATGGAGAACATGCTACAGTAAACTTCACTAACACGTAATTAATTTAAGACATTCTACAAATACTAACGAAAATTCGTGCTCGAACAGATAGATGGACATAAAGACAGACAGATGGATTACTTGAAATCATAATCATTCTTAAACAATGTTAAAGTATATTAAAACCACTAAGCATAACTGAAAATGTAATTTCAGCATTTTCCAGTTATAACCCTTAATGTATCTGATTATTTTTGTATGGCTTTGTAAACCTTAATGATAATCATATTCTATAGGAATTGGGCTTGTTTTTGTGTATATGAATAATAATTGTCATTTTCCTTATGATTTGTGATTTACAAAGGTATTTAAATATGTTTTATAAAAATGCCTTTCGTAGAACGCAATGTTTTGGACTTTTTTCGTGCGTCCCTATACACAATCCAGTCGTGTTATTTATACCATTTTCAATAGGGAGCACGCCACAGTAAAGTTGAATAATAGCAATTAGTTTGGATAAATTCTGAAAATATTTACCTAAATTAGAGAACGAAAAGGCAGACAAATTAGCCGAAACCGTAAACATTTTCCAACTTTGTTGGGAAGAGCTAAAAAGACCAAATATCAAACGTAAAGTAAACTTTGATAAGAGATTTTTAATTTGTATTGTTTTCTTAAATTTCATTAAGCACTGTCAATTCCACACTAAGAAAAAGTATTCCTTATATAGTCTCAGATTTGGGAGGGGGGGGGGGGAATCTTCTCAATATTAAATCTAATGTATACAATTTTAGTCCAATATAAATCAGTTATACCAATTGTAACTCTCACATTACATTTTACACTTTTTATGTAACTAAAAATGATAATGATAGACTCTTAAACTTTTTTTTTTGTTTAATAACACATAAAATATCATTAGATTCCCATAAAAAATATTTATTGTTTATCCCGTATCACATATCACATATCACATATAATGATGATATATAAACTTTCAATTTTAATGACATCTTCTATACAAATATGTTTTATTTTCATTGCACATTATTTTCTTTATAAATATAAATTAGGGCCTTATATCTTTTGCAATGCAAGATCAACGAAGAGTGCATATCAGGATAAATAAATATTTTTATTTCTGAAAATCTCTTTATAAGAATAAGAAAATTTGACAATAACTAAAGAAAATTCGTTAAAAAGTGTCACATTTTTAATAAATAAATTTTATTTCCACATATTTTTAATATAAATCAATTTTCTTTAAAAATTTTGAAATAAAAATCTCAAAAAATGTACACATCAGAAAAATTACAAATATTTCAATTTTTCGCTACTCGATTGTCGCATTATTATAATCCTATGGCTATATATTTCACATATATTTCATGAACAAGAAGATTTCCTTATAATTTTACATGAAATAGAAAAACTCTTTTGGGATTTAGTGCGTTCTCGATTCTATTTTAAGATGAAAATTTTATACGTAAAGTATAATAATAAAAAAAAACAAATATATGTTTACATTTAAACAAGAACGAAAAGAACTTAACAATTTTGCATATTCGTAAAAAGGAAACGAAAATATTTTGGTTAGATAGCATATCTTCAAAAAACAAAATAAAAACAGGATATAAAGACGACTATCAAAGACGAATAACAAATCTGGGTGATCGCTTCTAAAAGTTTTTACAACAAAGTAATTGAATTTTGAATTCAACTTTTCTTGTGTATTAAATGGCTTGAAACCATATTTCGTATCACGAATATAAAATGCAAATTTCTTTTCCGAAAATGCTGATAAATTTCAAAACATTCAATTTCATTATATTTATTCAATATTTTTCTAAAGAAATACCTCTAACTACCATGCTATGTATGCGAAAGATAAATATTTTTTTCTAGTTTATCTATTGATTATATGTAACGATGTTTCGAAATTTTGTTCCTATCTGTAGAAAAGTGTTTTGAATTTTTTAAAAATGTTTTCATTAAATTGTTTTTTTAGTTTAATCCTATATTTCATTTTGTTTTATTTTTTAACGATATTCTATTTTGTATATGCAAACTATTTGAGAAAGAAATTATCAGATTTCATACATTATATTCATAATTTTTAAATACATATTTTAAAATATATATCTGAATGCATATCATTTAGTTTAGAAATAGAATCTGTTTTGTAAGAAATTTTTATTCAAGATATGAAATTGCATTATATATATTTGTATACTAAAAATAAATCTTTGTTGACGCATCAAAGCAAAATAATGTATATGTATGGTTGTTACAGGAGAGACAGAAAAACTTTTTTATGTAGCACTGAAAAATTGTCTAAAACTAAAATAAAGAGGGAAAATAAAACATAAAAATAAATAAATAAATAATTACGTTCTTCTGTATGAAAAAGATGAACTTATTGAATTCGTAAGATTTTTCTTCGCCTATGTCTGTTTTTTGATGGATTTACACATTTTAAGGTGTTCTGAATAAGATTTGACTATTTTAAGAAAATGTATGTCTGTATGCGTGTTACAAATATCTTGTGGGCTCTGTATCTCACGAAATAATGCACGGAATTCTGCAAAAATTTATATGCTATCTTTACATTAATTGGTGTTGTTTTGGTTTTGTCATATATCGCTCACTAGATGGCGCTGCTATGTTGCGGTTTCTGCCATTTACAGGAAGTCTATATCTCAGCTTCTATCACATATAAATGCACCTTTTTTTGTTTATTATTTTTTTTATAAAGTTATTAATAATATGATTTATTGCAGTGATATTCTTAACAGTATTCAAATTAATGTGCCAACCAAGTCTCTTAGAAATATCCATTTATTTGTCACTCCATTTGTAAAATATATATTGGTAATTTTTCATTATATAAATTTTACGAAAATTTTAATGAGCTTTCTGTGGATTTAGATATTTTTAACATGTCTTTTACTGTTTTTAAGGCTAAGTGTTTTGAACTTTTAAATTCATAACATGTATTTTTTCTTTTTGTCTATGTTTGATGCATTATGTTATAGTTTTATTCAAGCAACACTGTAATTGGATGTTTCTGTAGTGTGCTTTTCTTTAGATAAATAAATAAAGACTTAATGTGTAAGATAGTACTTTGGAAAACTATGCTAATTCCATTCGGGTACATATTAGCCGGGACACTGTCTTGCTTTCTTGTGGGGTCAAGTAAATTTGAACGATGGAAATATCAGCAAAAAATGATCAAAATTCTTTTTACAATAACTTCAAACATACATACTTTTGAAACTTGCAATTTTCAACAAGTGATATTGTAGGAAATTGTACTTCTCAGTTATTACCTTTCCTTCTGTTGTGTGACTATATGCCTCCCCATATGCCAGCCAAGTGTTAGTCGTTCGCAAAAAAGATGGTAAACACAGAGTTTGCATCGATTACAGGAAGCTCAATCGTAAGTAAGTTAAGGATCACTACCCCCTCCTCCTATTTGATGATATTTTAAATCGACTTCAACATGCCAAAATTTTTAGTACGATAGACCTATGTAATGGATTTTTTCATGTACCCGTAAACAAACAGAGCCGCCCTTTCAGTAGTTTTGTAACCCATAACGGTCAATTCCAATTCCGCTACATGCCTTTCGGACGTAGCTCCTGCCCTTCAGTGTTCATGAGATATATAAACGCTGTTTTTAGAGACCTGATTGCTGCCGGCATAGTACTCCCTTATATAAATGACCTTGTAATTCCCGCGAGTAACGAACTTGAGGCCGTAGAACGTCTAAAAACTGTTCTCCAAACAGCTAGCGAGTACGGACTTGATATAAATTTTAACAAATGCCAATTTTCACATACCAAAATAGATTTCCTAGGTCACATAATAGAAAATGGTAAATTTTTGCCATCCCCTTCCAAAACTAAAGCTGTTTTAAATTACCCAGACCTTAAAAATGTTAAGGACGTACGTAGATTTCTTGGCCTTACTGGATATTTTAGGAAATTTATTCATTTTTCTACCATTGCAAAACCCTTAAGTGATCTTCTGCGTAAGGACACCCCTTTTCAATTTCAAAATGAACAAAAAGCCGCATTTCAAAAATTAAAATATTTACTTTCCCAAGAACCAGTTCTCAATATTCTTAATCAAAATTCCCCTACTGAGGTACATACAAACACGTCTATAGATGGCTTGGGGGCAGTCCTGTTGCAGAAAAACATCGACGGTAATAAATTCCACCCTGTCTTTTATTTTTCGAAGAAAACATCTGATAACGAAAGAAAATATACCAGCTTTGAACTTGAAGTTCTGGCTGTGATAGAAGCCCTCAAAAAGTTTAGAATCTACCTCCTGGGAACCAACTTTAAAATAATTACAGACTGTGACGCGTTCGTCAGGGCACTTAATAAAAAAGAAATAAATTCCCGCATTGCACGATGGGCTCTGTACCTTCAAGAATTCCACTACACTATTGAGCATCGAACAGGTTCCCGCATGGCACATGTGGACGCTCTAAGTCGAGCTCCACAATGCTTCATCATCCAAGATAGCCTACATGTAAAGCTTTTGAAAGCTCAGCAATCTGATGAAGAAGTTCAGGCATTAAAAACGCTTCTGAAGTCCACACCCCATGATGATTACACCATAAAAAACAACCTCCTCTCTAAAACAGCCAACAGTGTCGATTTAATCGTCGTCCTTAAGGACTTGCAGAATAGCGTAATAAAAGAAGCACACGAGCGTGGACAATTTGCAGCACTCCGTACCCAAGAGTTAATAAATAAAGATTTTTATATTCCTCACCTCAAAGACAAAATCGAAAGTTGCATCAAAAACTGCATAAAGTGTATACTATACAATCGAAAACGAGGTAAACAAGATGGTTTCCTCCACCCAATTGACAAAAACGATGCACCCCTGCACACATATCATATTGATCACCTTGATCCCCTTGCTACTACATCAAAAAAGTATAAACATATCATGGTTGTTGTTGATTCGTTCTCCAAGTTTACTTGGCTATACACCACCAAATCTACACACGCCGCAGAAGTTATCAGCCGACTAGAAAGCCAACGATCAATCTTCGGAAACCCAGCCAGAATTATCACAAATCTAGGTCCAGCATTCACTTCTACTGCATTTAGAGACTATTGCCACGACCAAAATATCACTCACATAGCAATTACAGCAGGTTTACCAAGATCGAATGGTCAGGTTGAAAATAAAAATTCCACTATCATCGCAATATTGTCAAAATTATCATCTGACAACCCCGAAAAGTGGTTTTCCCATGTGCCTGCTCTCCAACAAATCCTCAACTCGACATTTCAAAGGAGTATAAAGACGACACCCTTCTAATTATTATTTGGCACCAAGATGAAAAATAAAGACGATATCAAGATCCTGGAGCTTATCAACGACGAATCTACTAACACATTTCAGAGGCAACGGGAAGGGTGACGTATCGACGCAAAAAAAAAAAAAAAAAACAGATTCAAATGGTGCAAGAAGCAAATCGCAGTTAGTATAACCTTCGAAGACGACCAGCTGCTAAATTCCAACTCAACGATTTAGTCGCAGTTAAACGCACCCAGTTCGGGCCAGGCCTAAAACTAAAACAGGAATTTTTAGGTCCACATAAAATTACCAAACTTAAACCAAACGACACATATGACGTCGCCAAATGCGACTTCGTAGAAGGCCCATTCAAGACCAGTACATGCGCTGAATTCCTGTAACCCTGGAGCGACACCTTTCAGACACTTACTTGACATATTTCTTCAAAACTTTTTTTTTTTTTTTTTTTAAGAACTCTTACTTGGACATTTTTGTGTGCAAAATTGAACTTTTTTTAAAATCATACGTTGAACTTGAACTTGCCAAAATAATGAGCATAAAAAGTAGAGAAACTCTACTTTTCATGAACTATTTTTTTTTTTTTTTTCAATTTTCATGAACATTCTATACATTACCTGCCATATTTTCTTTCTTTTGGTGAAAATTATCTACCTATTTTTTTTTTCTACTTTTTGCTAGTATGTTATTAACATCTTATCTATACATATAAAAGAGTACTTCCACTCACTCACTCATTGACTCATAACGCACAGCAAAATCTACTGGAGCCACTGACTCGAAATTGGGTCAGATTATAGAACATATAGTGTAAGCACCCCCTAATAAGCGATTTTGCGAAATTCGCCCCCCCAAGGGGGAGTAGGGGGCAAAATGTGATTTCACAAAAGCCTTTATATCTCAGAGAAAAAAAAACAGATATCAGTAAAATTTTTGCTTTAAAATATAGCTAACACAAATATCTAAAAACCATTTTCTGGAATTTTAGAAATTCTGTCCCCAAGGGGGTAAAGGGGGCAAAACGGGATTTCACATGCGCAAAACGTGGTTTCACATACTCCTATATATCTCAAACAAAAAAGCAGATATACGTGAAATTTTTGCTCTAATATATAGCTAATACAAATACCTAAAAACTAATTTCTGGAATTTTAGAAATTCAGCCCCCAAGAGGGGGGGAGAGGGGGCAAAACTTGATTTCACATGCGCGAAACGTGGTTTCATATACTACTTTATATCGCAAACAGAAAAAAAAAGATATATGAGAGATTTTTCCTCTAAAATATAGCTCCCACAAATACTTAAAAATTATTTCTTTAATTTTAGAAATTCGTCCCAGGTGGGGCGGGAAAGGGGGGGCTATGGGGCAAAAAAAAAATAGAAACACAGTTAGACCGTTTAAAATTGGTACAGATAGGTTTTAGGGGCCTGCAAGTCGTATGAGGATATTTTCAAAAGTGTAAAGTTATTAGGAGGGTCAAAAAGTTGGGGGCGGAGTGGCAAAAAAATAAAAATAGAGTTAGATCGTTGAAAATTGGTACATAGAGGTTTTTGATACTTACAAATCGATTGCGGATATTTTCGAATTTTTAAAGTTATCAGGAGGGATGGGAAGGGGGGGGGCAGAGGGGCAAAAAAATAAAAGTAGAGTTAGGTCGCTCAAAATTGGTACATGGAAGTATTTGATACCTACAAATCGATTACGAATGTTTTCAAATTTGTAAAATTATTAGGATAGACAGGAAGGGGGGTGAAGGGGCAAAAATATATAAATAAGAGTTAGAATTAGTGTTGTTAGGTTTTGTGGCCTGATAAATAGATTGTGGATTTTTTCGAAAGTACAAAATTATTACGAGGGGCGGAAAGGGGACGGGCACATGGGTAAAAACAAAGAAATTCAGATAGAATGTTGGAAATTAGTATTATTAGGTTTAAAAGCCCGGGAGAACGATTGCGAGTATTTTTTAAAGTCTGAAATAATTAGGAGGGGCGGGAACGGTAGGTGAAGGAATATGCATGTCTGTATACTCTGCCGCAGGCAGTGGGGGCCCGCATCGATTTTTCCACCGATGGGAAAATATTCTTTTTTTCTTAAATATTTTATATTTATGTTTTTCCCTTACGATAATATAGTGATTCATTAAGAGTGTCGAACATAAATGCTCGCGCAGCGCAAAATGGCGTACAGTGCTGAAGACAGTTGGGACCCGGTGCGACATTTTTCCAATCAGAAATTCTCTCTTTCTCTCTGTCATTTTTTTTTTTTTTTTTTTCGCATGATAAAAATTAATGCAATTTTGAGAATTCATTAAGTATAGTGATTCATTTAAAAATAGTGACCAGCGAAGCGGGCGTAGCCTGCTAGTCTTATTTTATTTTAGTAATTTGATGATTCAGGTTTTGCCTGTAATAATTGCACAATTTTCCATTTGGTAATGTATACATTTTTTTTTTTTTTTTTGTTAATGCAGTTGTATTATTACTGTATCTATATTTCTATTATGTAGTATTGTATATTGTTTATTTTTATTTTTATTTCTTTTGTTTTTGTTTAATTTAATTTAATTTAATTTTTTTTTCTCTTGTTGTGTTTGATAACCTTCAGGCGAGGTCGCCTGCTTAGTTATGACGTCTCTGATACGTAGTTATGACGAGATTACTTTGTCACTATATGCGCGCGCACCTGATGCGCACCTTTGTTTTATCAGTTAGATGTATAACCGTTCTGGGAAAAAGACGTTCCCGCTTATGTAAAATAATGTTTCGCTTTAATGTTTAATAATCATTTATTGTCCCTTTTGTTTTGTTAATAAATGTTATAATGTCCTAGTAGCCTATGGTCTTTACCCTATACTATGAAAGGTTTTACCTATATATTATAGCTGTTAGAATGATTGTACATTTTTATATATTTATTTTATATATTTTTTTATGATAAAAATGTCAGACGTAATTTTTTATCGATATAAGCCTTGCGCGCAGGATTACATGCAAATGATACATCACATAAACCTTAAAAAAAAAAAAAAAAAAAAATAAAAAAAAAAAAAAAAATGTGTACATAGCAAAGTGTATTGTAATGTAATTGAAATGACGAAAAATAATTTGGTTGGAAAGTTCCATTCTTTTGAAAAAAAAATATTATAATTATTATTAAAAAAAATTCACTGTTTTTTTTATGTAATTATGCTTACTAGTATCGCTGAGTGGTCGAAACTCAACCGCTTTTTGCAAAGCAATGCAAAATAATTGCCTTCTCATAAACGGAATTAAGTTGCAGCACAGCAGCGACACTTGTCGGCCGATATTACAACAGCATAGTTTTACATAATATTCATCTCATACACCTTGTTTGATTTAGTGCGTTTATGTAATATAGAATTTCAGATGAAGCCAGTCGATTTGAGTTCAGGAAATTTCAAAACATGTAACTTCATCGAAAACCTAAAATCCAAATTTTTTCTGGATTGTATACTTTTTTTCTTATATATGCAGAAGATAGAATAATAAATCTACCTTTAAAAAAAAAAAAAAAAAAGTAGTTAATTTCTCTTTATTGGAATCCAAGGAAATCTCAAAACATGTGGATTCATCGAAAACCGGAAATCGAAATTTTTTTCGTATCTTCTACTTTCTTCTTATATATGCAGAAGCCAGTAATAAATTCACTTTTTTAAAAATAAGTAGTCAATTGAAATGCAAGGAAATCTCAAAACGTGTAATTTCATCGAAAACCAGAAACCAAAAGATTTTTCCATGTCTTATGCTTTCTTCTTTTATATGCAGAAGATATAGTAATAAATCCATTTTTTTTTTTTTTTTTTTTTTTTTTTTAAATAAGTAGTCAATTTCAGTTAATTGGAATGCATTATGTTTTAGTTTAAAAATATGTATTTAAATTAGAGCTAATATAAATAAATAAAAAAAAAGAAGAAGAAGAAGAAAAAGAAAAAAGAAAGAAAGAAAGAAATTAGATCTTAAATAAATTAGAAAGAAAAAAAATAGAACTTTCATAAATCAAATCCTTTTTTGATTTACGTATTTTTCAACAGTATAAACTTTTGATCTAACACTCATTCATTGAAATTTTTAACACTCTAATGGCTGTTTTCTCTCAGAATAAAACTAGTATGTTGTGGCCACCACAAGACTTTCTTCAATATTTTCTTATACAAATTCACGCAGTAACAATATTTAAAAAATATATATATATGATTTTTTTCCAAAGTTTTTTTTCGTTAAAAGTAAAAAAAATCGATAACTTTGTTTTAAATTATCACATATTTATAGTGCAACCATTCGTTTTAAAGGTATTGACGAGACATTTCGAAAGATACCGATCTTGAAAATTTACCCCCCCCGGGGGGGTACTTAGGGGGGAAGCGATGCCCCAAATTTTTTTCTTAATTAACTACTACTATTATCAATAATTCAGATTAATTTCACAATCACAGGTTAAGAATAACTCTCATTATGTACATTTATACGAAATTTTGTACTACTTTTGTCCATGTTAAAAATTTAGAAAAAATACGATCACAGCGCCACCTGTTGAGCGATTGATCCCCAAATCTAATCAGCCACAGTTTATGTCAGGGGCCAACTAAATACCAAGTCTGGTTAAATTTCGTTAAAAAAAAAAAAAAAAAAAAAAAAAAAAAACGTTTTTTTTCTGTTTTTTTTTTCGTTAAAAGTAAAAAAAATCGATAACTTTGTTTTAAATTATCACAGATTTATAGTTCAACCATTCGTTTTAAAGGTATTGACGAGACCTTTCGAAAGATACCCATCTTGAAAATTTACTCCCCTCGAGGGGTGACTTCCCCCCCAGGGGGGGGGGGGCGAGGCTCCTACGCATACAAAAATTTTTTCCCAGTTGACTATCTCTATTATAAATAATTCTTGTAAATTTCATAATGATTACTAAAATATAATTCTCTTTATGCACATTTATACAAAATTTTGTCCTATATCACCATGTTAAAAATTTAGAAAAAGCGGGATGGCAACGCAACCTGTAAGACAATTTTTACCAAAAGTTGATAGGCACTAATTTATGTCAAGGTGCAACTACACACCAATTTGTATGAAATTCTGTATAGTAGTTCCTGAGATACAGTTGCCACAAAATTTTGTCACACACACACACACAGACTGACAGACAGACAGACAGACAGACAGACAGACAGACATTTTCTAAAAATGGTCAAATCGTGTTCTACAGCTCTCAAAACGTGTAAATCCATCAAAAACCCGAGGTCGAAAATTTTTACGAATCCAATACTTTCTCTATATTACATATAGAAGAAAGTAAAAATTGTAGTCGAGAGTATAGTGATGCTACATGCTGCATCTATACAAATTACTATGTCCATGGTTTTACTTGAGTTTTAAAGAATTGCAAGATTTAACAACTTTCTGCTTTATAGGTATTTTTTAATATAAAAAAGTTAGTGTATAAAATGGAAAAATGTATAAAAAATAAAAGTATTTTTAAATACCTTCTTGACATTGTAAGCAAATAGTTTCTGTATTCTGCAAATCTGGCTAATCATATCTTTCGAATGATACGATTTTCAGCCTTCTACTCCCATAATTAATATGTTCGAAGTGTACCACAAATTTCATGTTTGTCTATTAATATAGAGATAATTACAAAACTTTTAATGTTAAAAAGCTAATTGTTCGTCATTTCATATATTTATATATCACATAAAAGCTGTTAAACTTTCATTAAATTCTGGCTAACTATATCGAAGATAATGTGCGCACAAGATTACATATTGACAAAAAATTCGCTGTGACACTTTTATAAAAAAATTTTAAATAAAAAATGCAAACTTATTTTAATGATTGTAATAGAGAGATAAAATCTTTCTTAACACCTGTTAAAATTCATGAGACATAAAATACCTTTCTTAACACCTGTTAAAATTCATAAGTTTTAAAAGTAAATATTGTCTGAGTTATTGTAAATCAAATTATGATCATTTTTTGCTGATAGTTTCTCTTTCTATGGTACCTGACCCCTTAAATGTATTTCTCATGTGTTGGGAGGTCATATTTCAGCCTCAATAGTATAAAAGTGCATTCCACTTATATGCTTTGAAAACATGGCCTAAGAAGAAACTATGCTGATTATTTTGGGTGCATATAGACCAACAGGTTTCACTGCTATTGCTTCTCTATTTTTTCTGTTCACGTAAATACTGCACTTACACAGAATTTCGAGTTGTCTGTATCTCATCATCTAGAACCTGAATTCTCACCAAACTGCACATATAAAATCTTTAGTGCGCGAAGATGTGTTGATTAAATTTTGATACATGTTAACCGACAAATGAAGTTGTTTTGTAGAATGAAACGCAGAAGATACGTATTCTAAAACTCATCTCTTTATGTAGCGAGTAAATTATATCGAATAAATAAAAACAAACTTCTTAGTAATGAGTAAAAAAAAAGGTACGTTGAGGTTCCTGATCAGTAGATATACTAGTTACATGTAACAATGAATTTTTATGTATTTCAAATTACTAGCAATATCATAATGGGATTTGCGTTACAAAATTTTTTGTAAATTTACTCGAAAGTATACGAGCTAAGCCCCTTAGAAAGACTCTATGGAGGGTATTCTATAGACGCCTAGGTCACACACCCAGACAGTACCCCCATCCATATTTGCTTTAAAATACATTGTTCCTAGAATCTTTCAGATACTTGGGCGATAGTTTAAAATATTTAAAAATCATTACGTCTCGTAGTTAAATTAAATTTTAATCACATTAAAAACTGAGACAGATAATATACACTAAAAATATACATTTTAAAATATTAAAAACACAAAACACAAATTTATACGTTTCGAGCCTTCTGATACTTATTCTAAATTTGTTACTTCTGTTTATAGGAAACCTACATTTTCAGGCCAATATTTAAATTTTAATTCAGCTAATCCTTCTTCACATAAATCTGCTGTTTTCCATACGTTACTTCACCGCGCAAAATTATATTGCAGTACCGATGAACTTTTCCAGTTGGAATTAAAAAGGATTTTTTCGGACTTAAAGCGTAATAATTATCCCTCTCGCTGGCTTAAAAGAAAATTAAAAGAGTATGACTTTAATAAGGATAATCATGAAACTAATTCATCTAAATCACCTAAATCGTTCGTTACTATTCCTTACTATAAAAATATTTCTGAATCTATTGCCAAAGTGTTACGCACTGTTAATTTATCTGTTTCCTATAAACCACAATTTCTAATTCGTAATTTCCTTTCTAATTTTAAAACTGTTATCCCCCCCCCCTTTTCCCGTACAAGTGTTATTTATAATATCCCTTGTAAATCTTGTAGTTCGGTTTATATTGGTCAAACAGGCCGTTCTCTTCATACTCGAATTAAGGAACATAAAACAAATGTCAAAAACCGTGATATACTTTCGAAAATAGTACAGCATGCCATAGAAACTGACCATTTACCTGATTTTAACAGTACTAAAATAATCATGTCTAATTGTTTAAATTATCACTCAAGAATTTTCTTGGGGGGCTTGTAACATAAATGCCACAGTCCTCTAAAAAAAACTCAGTCAATAAAATAATAGTCATTTTAAAATAAATGTCAATTCCAGTTATTTTTAATAGCCGTGAGTATTTATTCAAAAATATAAAATGACATAAGAGGACAAACCCAGTTCAGTTCCATATACAGTGAATTCGTTAAAAAGATGGTGGAGGAGAGAGAGAATTTTAATTGAGAAAAAGTTACATCTTTGTAGTACGGTGCTTATTATCAAACTGTCTCGGAATCAAATCCGACAGCACCAATGTAAAACGCCAGGTTATGGAAATATCACCACATTTTGAAGCCAAGGGCGCCAACACATTTTCTTTTGTGTTAATGATATTTTAATGGGAAATTTTTTAAAATAAAAAGACGGTTGAAAACATGGCAACCCCTTTTGGCATAAATCACATTCGCCAAGAAATACCGCTGGAAAGACAGGTGCAAGTAATTAAGAAATATTACGAAAATTCTTGCGACATAATGTCTACATAATGGGTTATTAGTTTACTTTTAACGGGAATTAAATACATTATCTGTATAAATAAAATAAAATAATAAAAAGATATAACGGAAAATTTCCAATAGAACATTTACAGCTATAAATATAAATTAGATTTATTGAGTAACTCAGTGAAAAAGGAAATGAAAATATAATTACTTTAAGGGATAATAAAATTAAATTGTGTTTAGATCCCTACATATATATTGCATTATGCTAAAAAGAGATCAATGTATTTAATACTGAATTTGTTCTTAAAATTAGAAAATGATAAGTATTTTAATTTTGATTACATAATTTACTAAAATTGAAATAAGTTTGACCTAAATACAAAGGATTATAAAAGTTAATACATTTTAATTGTGAATAAATAGATCTTTAATTATAATTGAATAAATTTGATGAAATAAAAGGATATGTGAGGAACTCCCTCACATATCTCTCCCGGTTGCCATGAAAAAAAATAAATAGCTCTCTCCACCACAATACAAAACAATAATCCAAAAACATACAAAACAACCATTATCATGTGTGTAAAGCATACAAATACTGTCAATCACATGCCAGACACCGTCAACAAATACATGAGTGTATATATATATTCTTCAAACAAAAATTTTAAAATGAATGTCTTGACAAATAATTTCTTGATCTTGTTACAGCTGATATATTGTAATACAATTCTTCTGAAAAATAAATTAATTAGTTTCATAGAATACACTTCAATAAAATGATCTTTTATTGTCAATCTTGTTTAAATCAAACAATTTGTATTTTCTCGTCAAACAATATATTAAATATACCTATTGAAATAATTTGAAGTATTAAAAAAATTTGTGATATAGAAAAAAAACTTAAAAAAAAGATTTTCTTCTTGAAAAGGAAAAAAAATGTGTTGTCTACAATAGAATCTTATGTAATTAAAAAAATAAATTTAGAAAAAGTGTACTTAAAATTGAGCACCAGTCATGCCATTTCACCAAGATAGGGGAAGAAAAATGTGAACCCAGCAAACAGCCAAAGTAGCAAGTGGTTTGTGAGGCCACTGCCAAATATAGCATACCGAGCAAAATGTGTGTACTCAAAAGAGGCTTGCTTTTTATATGTGTATGTTACAAGCATTTTGAGAAAAATATGTGTTCGTGTAAAAAGAAGAAAAGGTGTGGCTATTGAAAAATTTGCAAGGAGTATGACCGTGACATCATACTCCTGCAATAAAGTTCCTAACTGAATGAAAAAACTGACTGAGTGTTCCCAATATACAACATGAAAATAGTTAAAGTGTGTAAAATTATTATCATTATTATCTATTAAATGAAAAAAAATTTTATTAGCACAACATAAAAAAAACTCCATTATTATTAGTAAATATCAATGCTATAAATTTGATCAAAATTCAGTTACCTGAAATATTGAATTGGAAGAAAAATACTCCATAATATTAGTATTGTGTGACTAACACTTTTTATTTCTATTAAATTATATCTCTTCCCTTTTTTTAAAAAAAAAATTAAAAGAAAGATTTTTATTAGATCAATAGAAAATTTTAGCTATCTATATCTTGCCAAAACAAAATTTAAGAATAATGTTTACATAAAAAAAAAAAATCAAAATTTATAATGTTTATGAAATGATAAATATCCATTCACCCCGTTGGTGGCCGGCCATTGGGAAAAGAAGAATCCATCACTTCACAAGAAAAAAAAACAACACCTGAGTATTCTTAGATATCATCGAATACAAAGGGTTTAAAGTTATAAAAAAAGTAATAAAAGTTATAAAAAAAAATTTCTTTAAATATGAATTATTATGATTATACAATTTTATTCTGTTTAATAGAGAAATAATAAATCAAAGGTATACTTAATCTGCCACTAAATTTGTCTCAAAAATTCTATTAATTATCTTTTTCAGTTGCATTTCATGTAATTAATCTGAAAATAAAGGTATATTAGTGAAGGATATATACACCCCATGCAATATATGCAAACCAGCATCACAAACTTAACCAAACAAAATTGAACCATAATGAAATTCTTGCCCTTTGTCATTTTACTTTATATTAATTTTTTTTTTTTTTTTAAGGTACCTAGGTATTTATCTTAATTTTTTTTTTAAGTGCACTTATTAATGAAAAATAAAAAAATGAATGACGACATAAATTATAAATTTCTACTACATGTAGAAAAAGAAAGGCCTGTTTTTTTTTTTTTTTTTATATATAGATATATAATTGAGCAATACTTAAAATATATTTTTTTATATATATAAATGCAATCACATGCATAATGCTCAAAAAAGATCTTTTAAAAATTCAGCTCAATTATAAAATGGGCAATTATAAAGCCATGAGCTAGTGCTTAAAATATTCTGATCAGAAAAAGCACCCATATATATTTTCTTTAAACGCAAACTATAGCAAATAAAAAAAATAACACAGCATGTGTTATACACATATATATTGCTTATATATATGTATGTGTAAAATTATGTGATAAGAAAATATATACAATGTATTGTAACACACAAAAAAAAAAATCTATATACATATGCACAATAGCGAGAAAAATTTGAAAAAATATAGCCCATGTGTCCATTCCTATTTGTTTAGAAATTGTATGTGTAGGCAAACTATAATGAGCAAGTGAGAAAAATAAAATGTTAATGCCTTATATGTAATAAAAATTCCAATATTTGAAATATTTGAAAGGTATGCATGTGTAATGAAACTTAGAATGAGTAAGTGAGAAAAAAAATTCAATGTTTTTATATTCAATAAAATAATTCCAATATTTGAAATAACCATGTGTATAACTCAGTATATTTAAAAAGGTATGTATGTGTATTAATTAGAAAATGTTGTGTATATATTTTAATTCTAAAGATTAAGGTTTATTATATGTTAAATAATAAATATTAGTATATATGTAAAACAATGTGTGTGTGTAATTGTGAAAAATAAAAGAAATATTTCAAATACACGGCTAGCATATAAGCTAGATTTACATGTAAATATTTCAAAAAAAAAAAAAAATTGTAAATATGTGTAGATAACCATAATAATAAACATAATTGAAAACATTGTATTTTGTGATAAGACGAAAAAGAAAAAAAAAAAAGAAATATCAATTCCATGATTTGGTTATAATAGAGAATATAAAATTCCTATCTATGTTTGTGTGCATCTCATATATTTTAAAAATAAAAAATAAACTAGAAAATAAATATTGTATAACATATAGAAGTGAAAATTGGCAATAAAATAAAATGTAAAACAATAGTATGTAAAAGTAAAAAAAATTGTGTAAGAAGAAAAAAATGTATGTGTGAGAAAATTATGTCATTATGAAATTATATATTCCATACAGTTACATAATCAAGAAAAATTAAGTGTCGTGTAATAATATCTCATTGCAATTGGTTATTAATGTTGCAAGTTTTCAAATAATACTGCACTTGAATTAAAATGATAAATTATATGCTGAACAATGTGTGTGTGAAGTGCACCTACGTGCATTATAACTGAAAGTGACCATATGGCAAGGCTGGGATATATGCCGACACTTTCAAAAAAAAAAAATAGTGTATTAAGAAAAATGTGTTAAATCTCTTTTTTTTTTTTAATATCAATAAATTTCAAACTAGCACTGTATGTAACCAAACCGTTTAATGAATATGTGTATATACCTTCATGAAGTTGTGTATAAATAGGAAATTAAATATAAAAACACAAATCTATGCATTTGTTGTAAATGTATTGATGTTACGAAACCGAACTTTCTCAATCCATAAACTTTATGAACTGAAAGACTTATTCGAACTCTTTATTTTATTACTGTTTATTTCTTTTTTTGTATTGGCAACAGCCACGTTTTTGTTTTTCTTTTGAGGTAGATTGAGAATTGTGTTCGAAAAGGTTAGAACGCTGAAATGGCGTATGAAAGAATTGTAATATACTTTATATAGTCAACTAAATTGTAAATACATGTACATAAATTTATTAAATAATCGTGTTTTTTGAAGAGTCATGAAATAATGTTGAAGTTACCACACAATTCGGCAGGATATTAAACCAAGAAAAAATGAAGACATCTGACCCAAAAGGAAGCATTAAGTAAAGTTATTTTATGCATTCTATTATCTTTATTTGATGCTATGTTTTATTTGGCGCCCGAACAGGGACCAGATGTTTCTCATTTTAATTTGATATTGCATAATTATGTTTAGAATAAAAATGATAAAGAAATTACGCAAGAATTTCGATTTAAAGAAAGAAAAAAATAATGATCGTTTTTATATGAACAGATAATTTATTTTAAGTGATTTGTTTCTGTTGCTAGTTTGATTTACTGCAAAGAAATTTTAATTGTAAAATTGAATGTAATAAAGGGTACCGAGTATATTATTACAGAAATTAACATAAGTTATAGAACTTGCTACTCTTTTTACATATTATGGATGCAGTAATTAAAGCTAAACGTTCTACAGTTAGAACGCAGACGACAAAGTTATTTAAGAAAATTGAAACGAAATTACTTGAAAAGAATTATACTGAAGATGACCTTGAAGAATTACTTGCCGAATTAGATCTTAAAGAAAAAGAAATAAATAATTTAGATTCTCGGATATTTTCAAATATTACTGACGTAAAAGAAGTTGAGTCTGAGGTACTAAAATGTGATGAATACAATACGAGTATTGTCATAAATAAAACCAAAGTTAAAAAAGCACTTTCTAAGTTGGAAAAACCGCTTGTTCCTATTTTAATGCAAAATAATAAGATAGAAGAGAGTGCAATAGTTCGCCCGTTCGAATCCCCTTACGTAACTCTTCCTCGTCTTACTATAGAAAAATACAGCGGCGATCCGTCTGATTGGCAGAGATTTTATGATCAATTTGATTCAGCAATAAATAAAAATTGCGCAATTTCTAATGTTGATAAATTTAATTACCTTTGCAGTTATTTGACAGGTGTGGCGTCCGATGCGATAAAAGGTTTTAGCTTAACGAATAATAACTATCAGGCTGCAATTGAAACTTTAAAAGAAAGATTTGGGAAAAAAACGGTAGTTATAAATTCTCATTTAAATAAGCTTCTGAATTTAACTCCTGTTAAAAAATCAAATGATATAGTTGCTCTTAGGAAATTGTTGGATACTTGTCAGACTGAGATTAGAAATTTGGATGCGTTGGAAATAAAATCTGATAATTATGGTTCATTACTCTGTCGAATACTGATTAAATTATTACCTCAGGATATTGTTTTGGAAATTGCAAAACAATGCGATTTAGATGAAAATTGGGATGTTTCAAGGGTTCTTGATATTTTGAAAACTGAAGTAACTTACAGGGAAAAAGCTCAGTTTTTGACAAAAGATAGTCGCGAAAGAGAATTTAGTTCTCAATCGTATTCTTCCTTCCAAAGTGCAAAAAACGAAAAGCTTCTAAATAATAAGAATATTTCTAAATACCCAACTGCTTCTAATTTGTTAAATGAAACAGATAAAAATTCTGATTTGTGTTTCGCTTGTAATGGGGAAAACATGTTTTAACTGAATGTAAGGTTTTTTCTAGTTATCCATTACAGAGAAAGAAAGATTTTTTAATGAAACATGGATTTTGTTTTATATGCTTAAAACGGCGGCATACTGCGAAATTTTGTAGAAGTCAGATAAAATGCGAAGTGTGTAATAGAAGACATTTAAAAATTATGTGTTCGGAATCTAAAACAGTTAGCCAAGTTGACCCGTTTCTAAAGAAAGCGAGGTTATTAATAATAAAGTACTGGGGAATAGAACACATATGAAAGATGTTTTGTTACAAACTGTGACTGTTAAGTTAAGGAATGGTAAGAAAGAAATACCTTGTAGGGTAATTTTTGATACAGGATCAATGCGTAGTTACGCAACTAAAGAAATTATTTCTAAAATGGGTTACGATGTATTAGGACACGAGAAAATGACACACAGCCTTTTCGGAGGCGTTGAAGAAACTAGGACACATAATAGTTACAGAATATATATAAGTTCTCTCTCTGAAGATTATATGTGTAATTTTGAGGTCTATGACCAGGAAGTAATCTGTTCTGATATTCCTAAAATTAGAAATGGCCCATGGGTAAGGGAAGCTGAACAGTATGGGATAATATTTTCAGATGTTGAATGTTTCAATAAAACTCTTGACAGAAATAACAATATTGATATACTAATTGGTGCAGATATTTATGGAAAACTTTTGACGGGTAATCATAATGTTATCTAGTGGGTTAGCTGCTGTAGAAACTTTACTGGGATCAGGCCCCGACTTACGGCAGGGCATACGGGGCAAATGCCCTGGGCCCCCCATCTTGAAGGGCCCTACAGGCGAATGCAGAAATTCTGCAACCTAAAGACCTCTTATGCCACTGCAAAGGGGCCCCCCAGAATAGGCTTGCCCCGGGGCTCCAGGTAGTCTAAGTCGGGCCCTGACTGGGATGGACCCTAATGGGTAAAATTACTGAAACTAATTGTAATAGCGATAGCTCTATGCTTGTTGTCTCTTTATTTTCTAGAATCAAAAATGAAAAAATCAGTGATTTATGGGAGTTAGATCTTTTGGGCATAAGGGATTCCGTAGAAAGTAAAAAAAGAGATGATCTAAATAAAGAAACTCTAGATTTATTTAATTCAACAGTTAAACGGGATTCGAACGGGAGGTACGTTGTTTCTCTTCCATGGCTTAAAGATCATCCTCCAATACCCTCAAATCGCAAAATAGCAGAAAAAAGATTATTATCAACATTGAGATCATTGAAAACTTCTGGAAATTTAGAGAAATACCAAAATGTATTTAATGACTGGCTACATGAAGGTATAATCAAGAAAATATCTGATTTAGGCGATAGTGGCCATTTTTTGCCTCACAGAGCTGTAATAAGGCAACATGCCACAACACCTGTGCGTCCTGTCTTCGACGCTTCAGCTAAAGAGAAATTTTCCTATTCGTTAAATGACTGTCTCGCAAAAGGTCCAAATTTAATCGAATTAATACCTGCAATTTTACATAGATTTAGAAAAGGAAGAATAGGAATAAGTGCCGACATCAAAAAAGCATTTTGCCAGATTGGTTTGAACAAGAATGATCAGAACTTTGTCAAATTTTTGTGGTTCGAAAATGGTGATTCTAATAAGTTACAAGTATACCAACACTGCCGCGTTGTCTTTGGACTAAATGCTTCTCCATTCTTATTAGCTGCTACTTTAAATCATTTATTTGACAAAATCGAAGAGCCTTACAAAGAGATAGCCAACAGACTGAAAATGTCATTTTATGTCGATAACTGTACAGTCGGTAACAAAAGTGCCCGAACACTAGCGAAAATTCCTATGTAAAAAAGGTACACTTCGTACGGTTTTGTTAAAGAAATCCTTGTCGAATCCTGATCTTAGTCAGTGTAAGAACATGATTCGGCAAGGATTTATTTAGCAAAACTGTATTAAGCGTACTTTTTTTACATAGGAATTTTCGCTAGTGTTCGGACACTTTTGTTACCGACTGTATTTCCAGTCTAAACAGTACAGAAGAATTGCGAGAATTCATAAAAACTTCAAGACAAATTTTGGCATCAGCTCAGTTTGATCTTCGAGGTTGGCAGTATACACAAATTGATGAAGACTTACTAGACGAAGATTTTCTTAATGACATGGAGATAGAATCTGAAGAAAATTCTGATATAGCAATTTTGGGGCTGATCTGGAATAAGAAAGATGACACAATAAGATTGACGAATTCATCTAATGATAAAGAAGAACCTAAATCAATTACAAAGAGATCAGTTCTTTCTGTGGTTAATAAAATATTTGATCCCATCGGTTATACAAGTCCAGCCACTTTGATGCCAAAACTGATTCTGCAAAAATGTTGGAAAGAAAAATTTAATTGGGATTCTCCGTTGACAGAAGAAATGACAGAATTCTTTAGAAAATGGAAGAACAGCTAGAATTATTAAGAAATATAAAGATTCCTCGCAGAATTTCAGAATTCGACTTAAATGACATTTTTACTGATGATGAAGTTATATACTCAGAACAAAGAAAAACAGTTGCAACAGCAATTGATGTTTCTACTCAAGAATATGATCTTTACGAAAAATGTTATTTATACCAAAATATGCTAAACGTTACAGCTTGGATTCTTCGATTTTGTGAAAATGCAAAGAAGTCAACAGAAAACTGCTTATTATCTAACTTAACAGTCGAAGAACTTAATAAAGCGGAATATGCAGTGCTAAAATATGCAAAAGAGAAATGTTTTTCTAATCAGTCTAGGAACAAATTTAACTTTCCGACATTTATTGACGAGAAAGAATTAATTAGTGTCTGTACCAGAATTTCAATGAAAGAAGACTCACTTAATTTCAGATATCCAATTGTCTTATCAGCAGATCATAATGTAACATCTAGAATAATTGAAGAAAAGTACGAAGAATTAAGTTCTATAGATTGGAAACAAGTAGTAGATTACGCAACAGTAAGAAAAATTAAGTGGAAGTTCAACCCTCCACCAGCTCCGTGTTGGGGAGGCATTTGGGAACGTATGATAAGAATATTAAAAGCTATTTGGAAGAGAATTCTTGGAAAAGCACAGCTTGACTACGAAGAGCTATATACTTTAATTTGTGATTCAGAAAGTATAGTTAATGCGCGACCTCTCACATACATGTTGAAAATCCAAGTGACTTAACACCTCTCACTCCCGAAATATTCTTAAAGGACATACGTGAAATTGGAGTCACTGATCTAGACTTGATCGATAAAATGAAGTTCAAGAAGAAATATGCCTATCAGCAAAAGTTAAGAGAAGAACTTCGACAAAGATTCCGTAATGAATACTTAGGAACACTTCCAGAATTTGCTTCGCTAAAATATTCTACCACATTTAAAGAAGGTGGTGATTTAGTGCTAATTCAAGATAATAATCTAAAACGTCTTCAGTGGTCTATGGCTAAAGTGTTGAGATTGTATAAAGGCAGAAATGGACAATTTTGCGTAGTAAGACTGAAACCCATAAATGGTGAACTGCTACGTCCATGTCAACGTTTGTGCCCCTTGGAACTTCATGATGAAAGCCGCTCTAAACTTCAACAGCAAACTCGATATGGTCGCTTAGTGCAACCAGTGCAACGCCTTGGTGTGGACAATAAGAGCGCTTTCACACTTGCCGACACGACACCGATAAAACGTATTTGATTGTCGTTATCCGACATCCGTGCAGGCAAAATACAGTGCTATGTACTACGTGCTTTCACACCCACCGATTTGAGGACGTACTTGTCGTTCCGATAAGCCGACATCGTTTGGCTGTCGTCGAACACCCAAGCTCCCCATAAAATCGTTCCGATAATTTTCTCTCATTCTCCGCCATGTTGGTTTTATAATCAACGTGAGAGTGTTTACATTTTCAGTATTTTTTGAAGGAATGATATTTCAAGTGCTGTGGGTGTATATAAAATGAACATGTTGATGGAATTGATTAAAGAAAAATAAGGATAACTAAAAAATATCTGATTGGAGTTGAATTATGGAAGCTGATTGTCAAGTTTTCAGATGACGAACTCGGAAAGTGAAATTTCCTCGGAAGTGAAAAATAACAGGTAATAATATTTTTGGGAATTTCTTTGTTAGAGTATAAATTAAAAGTGTATAATACAACATGGTATTAATTAAAACTGTAAATTTTATGTGCATTATATACAGTGCTTAATATATTGTGTGTTTAAAAAAAAACAAAAAAACTGTGCTCATTTATAACTTTGATAAACAAATGGAATTTTATTTAAATTGATAATTAAACGCTCGTGTACTCTAATTTTCTAGATAACTATTATATACTATTATTCTAGATACTCTATTTATAAATGTTGAACTAAATTAATAGTGTCAAGTTTAATACTAAATTAATGCTCTCATTTTTTTGTGTATTTGTATCCAATATTAATAATGGAGATGGTTGAATTTGGGGTGAAGTTAAATTTCTGAACGGATTTTCTTCAATTATTACTTTTTTTTTTTTTTTTTTTTTTTTTTTTATTATATTTTGAAATCCCCGTCCCCTTTTATTTCTCTCAAATAAATACCCTAATTATTTTGCTTTGTGTGTTGTTATTTTTTGCGGAGATATAATTATACACCTAGTAATCTATATATATTATATATGTAATGTTTTCAAATATATAAGTGTACTAAATAATTCAAAAATATAATTATATACCTAGTAATCTATATATATTATATATGTAATGTTTTCAAATATATAAGTATACAAATAATAAATAATTCAAAAATTTGACCATTCAAGTAATTTTTATTGACATCATGCATATTTAAATTATATCATTAATTCAAGAATATGCTTTGTTTTATTTTGTAACTGACTTGATTTTAACACTGTATATAATGCACACAAAATTTATAGTTTTATTTAATACCCTATTATATTATATACTTTTGATTTATATTCTAATAAAGAAATTTTCAAAAATATTATTACCTATTCTTTTTCACTACTATATAAATTTTATTTGTGAGTTTATCATCTCAAAACTTGAACATCTCTTCTCTTGATTCATCTCCAATCATTACTAAAAAAAAAAAAAAAAAAATTGCATTCAGACAGAGATAGCTTGCATAACATTTTTAGAACCTTTTCCCATTTAAATAGACACAACTACACTTTTCAAAATAATATATATATATACACATATTGATAATAAGAGCTTTGAGTTATAATATAAAGATTATATATATATACATACATATATAAAATAAAATAGGATTGTCACATGTAAATTATATTTTTATTCTTTGGTTTGCCATAAAAACAATAAAGTCACTTTTTGTACAATTTTTGACAATTTATTTATTATCCATTGAAACTCTTCTAAAAAATATATAAATAAACAGGAAAATGTGAAGTAACTAAAAATGTTGATTTCTTATTACTGATCAATAACTATGAGCAATGATTTACAAGTAAACTCCTTCCAAATATTTTTAATGGGGGGGGGGGTCTGATTTTCACCAGTTGTAATTTTACAGCTTTTTCTTATTATTATTATTTTTAAAAGTAATAAAATGATTGAATGCTAACTAAATTGTTATCCATTGAAATGTTTTGAAAACACAGCTGATAAATTTTACTCATACCTCCTCAAATGAATCTCTAATTATGGGATACTACTAATAAAAGGCAACTTTTTTAAAGATTAAAATTTCCATATCTGAGGAAAATTCTTGTATTATCTGAAGAAGTTAGTTTTAGAAACTTTTCCAGTTTAAAAAAGCTAGTCATTTTTTAAAGAATTCAGATTTGAGATAAAGAATGAAGCAGATTTATATTAATCTCTTTGATGGGTGTCACTTAAACAATAGGGGGGAAGGAGGGGAGATAAAGGTTATTGAAAGTGCTAAAAGTATGAGATCATGTGTGAAAAGAATTGAGAATTGTATGCATAACAGACATTGGATATAAATCTTCTGAAATTCAAAGTTGCAGTGAAAGAAAAAAAAAAAAAAGAAGGGGGGGGGGGGGGCTTACAAGCAAACGCAAGATTTATCTCAAAATGATAATTTACAGTTTTCAGAAGAGGTGAAATTGTAATTGATTAATCTCTCTTTTTTTTTTTTTTTTTTTTTTAATAGTTTTGTTAGCTGGTTTTAGTATTTTACCTATTTTCTCAATGCTACATTAAAAGTTTATTTGAAAATCATTACTATGGGGGAAGAAAAGAAAAAGATTGAAAGAGAGAGAGAAAAAAAAGATTTTTATTTACTGTTTGTTTCAAATAAAATAACTTTTTTTTCTAAAGATGTTATTCTATAACATGTCTATTTTTTGGTAAGCATACTTAAAAGTATTTAAATTATTATACAAATTGCCAATATAGTAGAGTTTGTTGTCAATTTTATATTGATAAATTATATTATAATATCAAATACACTTTTTAAGGCACTAAATATTATGTAAAAACGATTGATTAATAACAATTAAGTTTATTAAGAAATGCAACCTCTGAATGAGGGACACGTCTATATAAAGGAAAAGTACCTGGTCCCAAAGCTGTGCCTTATTTAGAGGTAAAGTGTGTATAGAAGGCTTTATCAGAATTATAAGAAACAACTAGAAAAAAATAAATAAAATGAAAAGATATTTTCAACCCAGTCTTCATCCTATTTTCCAAAAATAGCTTATTAAGAAATGCAACCTCTGAATGAGGGCACCTCTGTATAAGGAAAAGTACCTGGTCTGAAAGCTGTCCCTTATTTAGAGGTAAGTGTGTGTATAAAGCTTTATCAGAATTATAAGAAACAACTAGAAAAAAAAATTAATTATTTAAAAGAAAACACATTTTCACCCAATCTTCATCCTATTTAAAAAAAAAAAAAAAAAAAAAAAAAAATGGCTCGTATAAATAAAACAAGAGCGTGGTTTAAAAAGGTAAATCAATTGTATTTATATAAAAAAAAATCTAGGTTTGACAATCATGAAAATGTAGGTTAATTATTAATGAAATGTTTTAGAATTTAATGTTTTACCTTGAAACATACAGTGCCCCCCCCCTTTTTTTTAGGTTACTTAAAATAAAGGAGCAATGCTTCTTAAAAAATAAATAAATAAATAAATAAAATGAAAAAATGGGATTTAATAAATAAATTTTATGCGTTTGTTAACAATATGAAAATGTGCAAATATTTTTCTAATTAATTCATTTAACAAATATATTTTGCATTTAAAAAAGAAAAGTTGTATTCCTGTAATTCAAATGCACCAAGTATCAATTTTGTTTTAAATTATAAATTGATTAAGTTGATAAAATTGCGTGAATTTAACTCATTTTTGGCGTCTGATGTCTCATTTACCATGAAACATTACCATGAAATTTAAATTTCAAAAAAATAAATAAATAAATAAAAGAAAAAAAAATATAGTAAAATATTAATTTTCTGTTCTCTTTAATATATTCGTCTTGTTATATAAATTTGATAATTATTTTTGATTAAAAACTTAAATTATCAATAAAAGTTCCTTCACTAATGTAAAAATAATTAAAATATTTCGCAGGATCTTTTGTAGTTTTCCAAAAGGCATATAAAATTCATCTTCCACGTATCTTGATTATATGATGCATACAGCCAGTGAATTTCGTCCACCACCCCTTTTATTTATTTTTTTTTTCTACGGCGATGCGATATGATAAATATGACAACCGCAATTTGATATACGGAGGAGCTATATTGAATACGTGCTAGCACAGCGCAATCTCGGAATGGAATGAAAAGGGAAATCCCCGTTTTGAAGGAACGATATCGGTGTAGTGTGAAAGCAGTGTACTATCCGACACGATATTGTTCCAATTGTTGCATTATTTATCATCCGATTTAGTCGCTGTCGTGTCGGTCAGTGTGAAAGCGCTCTAACGATCCAGATTGAGCATGTCGTATGTCCTTCCCTGCTCAAGGTGGGGAGGATGTTACGAAACCGAACTTTCTCAATCCATAAACTTTATGAACTGAAAGACTTATTCGAACTCTTTATTTTATTACTGTTTATTTCTTTTTTTGTATTGGCAACAGCCACGTTTTTGTTTTTCTTTTGAGGTAGATTGAGAATTGTGTTCGAAAAGGTTAGAACGCTGAAATGGCGTATGAAAGAATTGTAATATACTTTATATAGTCAACTAAATTGTAAATACATGTACATAAATTTATTAAATAATCGTGTTTTTTTAAGAGTCATGAAATAATGTTGAAGTTACCACACAATTCGGCAGGATATTAAACCAAGAAAAAATGAAGACATCTGACCCAAAAGGAAGCATTAAGTAAAGTTATTTTATGCATTCTATTATCTTTATTTGATGCTATGTTTTAATTATAATTATATAATTTCAAGAAAAATTGTTTGGCAACTATAATGTAAAGATGAGTTTTAAATTTAAACAGATATTAAATTAATAATTCAAAATCTTAATTAGGTATACCATCTTTTATAAAAATGTATGTGTATTATTTTTAAATGCATTGAGAAATCAAAAAAAAATATATAAAAAAATCAAAATTCAAAAATTTTTTATCAATATTCTGCATAATTTCAATAGAAAAATTTGACAAGGTTCTCAATATTATTTATTTACCCTTGTCTTAATGTTATCTTAATTAATTTACTGTTATTATTACATTTAAAGAAGTTTCATCAAAACGAATTTATGTAGCAAAAGGAAATTTTGAACTAAATTCCAAAAGTAATTGATTGTAAATATTTGTCAAAAAAATATAATGTTCCACAAAAATAATGTCTCGTCACTCATCGTCCTTAAATTAAAAAAAAAATATATCGGTCCAGCCGAATTGTTTAGACAATGAACAGCAAAACACTAAAAAAAACTAATGCAACACTAGGAGGTGCATGGAGATGCATGCTACTCATAGGAGCTCAAAAATGCACAAGCTCTTCCTCCGGAAACATTACATAACTTGACAATAAAAAAATGTATATTAAATTTTGACTAACAATAAACGAAGTACATGTATTAAAAATTAAGAATTTATAAGGAGAATGAATACCTTAATCAATGATAACAAGAATATTTTCAGCAGATTAATTAAAAATAAAATAACATGTCTATGATAAATTTATAAATGTTTAACTTCTGCCAATGGAATTCACATAACTCTTTTCTTTTCTTTTTTTTTTTTTTTTTAATGCAAATACATCACTATTTCATTATAACCAAAACAAATTACATTTATACCGAGAAGGGATTGTGTTTAAATACTGAAAAAATAAAATTGTGTCATTTTATTCATGCATTTATTTTGTTTGTGTGTAAGTGTCAAAACATATAAAAAATTTTTAAACATCATAGTTTCACGACCAATAGTAATTGGATTTCCATGACGGATTTAGGAAAACAATAAATTGTGAAAAATTAAAATAATATATTAACTTCAATTCCCTTTTATTTTAAAAAAATTAATCCAGAATCTCCTCTCTTTTTAAAAAAATATATTTCTTATTTATTAGAACAATTTCAAAATCAAAAAAAAACACAATATGCAATTATAAAATTTTTCAAACTCAAAATTGAAAATAAAATTTCTTATATAATATATAATATAACTGACTGTGCATACACAAGTTGATAATAACAATCATTTTTCATCACAAAAAAATCTAATATTAATTTATCATTCAAAATTATGAAAAATATTTTCGTTCCCTTTTTTTTTTTTTTTTTTTTTTTTTTTTATTATGTACTAATTTATAAACTATGTATCAATTCAGCACAAAACAAGAAAAAAAAATCTGAACTTAAAATATTTGAATATGAAAATAAAAATAATACACTGAAATGTGATAAATTATTATAATATGTAAGTTTGTATATATATTATACATAAAAACAATAAAAAAATCTTTTTTTTTTTTTTTTTTATCCTTAATATTATCTTTAAAATTGAAGAATTCGTATATGTAAAAATATGCAATTATAAAATATAAACTTGTTATTCTGTATTTAAATAAAATAATTTCAAATTAAAATTGAGAAAAATTTACTCTCAATCATTTAAAACTTTTCAAAAAAAAAAAAAAAAAAAAAAAAAAATGACAGAATTAACCTGTATATTTATTAAAAAATGTTATGAAAATGTATAAAAAATGAAATAATAGATAATCAAAAAAAAAAAAATTTGGAACTCTTCCCTCACTATATGCAGATCTTTATACAAACCAAAATTATAAATGATAATTTTAAAATTGAACGCAAAATCGAAAAAGTATATATAGTATAACATGCTAATAACATATTTTATATATATATATAGTTTTCAAAGGACGAATGCACAGATATTTTGCCTAAATTTATTTTCATTTATTTATTATAAAAAATTATTCCAAAATTAAATTATCTACTTAATAAAATATTTATTTATTTGCAAATATATGTGCATTCCCATAGTAAAAAATATGTATTTAAATAATTGAAACATGAATGTAAAATAATCTATAAAATGAATGTAATATAATTATAAGTAAAGAGAAAAAAAAATATATGGTCTTATCTGTTTCCGCTATGTCCATAACTCGCACACATCCTTCCAAATTAAACACAGACACAAAACCTGTTCTACGACGAATTACCACCGAAAACATTTTTATTACTCTTTTTCTTCCACGTAGAGTTCCAACTTCAGACAGATAAGAACTCATTTCTAAGATGTGAGGTGCAGCGCAGAATATCGACATTCAATAAAAATTGTCTCGGACATCTGGAACGGGAGAACCGCTTGAAAAGTCTGGTCCGGCATGTTGCAGCGGCGGTCATCTGATACGGAGAAATAAGAACGAGTCAACATCTACCCACCGACAAGTCAAGAGAAAGGAAGTGCTGACGCTGAGCGATCATCGTAATCATTCTTTCTTTTCAAATAAACATAGGCGAAAGGCGTATTCACATTAAATCGAAGTAAAACAGCGGATGATTCATCAGAGATTAAAAGTTATTGCTACGATGATAAGAGACTCCATCCTTCACAATCTTGTTTACGAAAAATAGTCATATCAATCTCTAATTCCAGAGATAAACACAGACGAGAAAACGATGACGAAATCCAGATTGCCGGCGTATATGGAAGCAACAGGGAAAAATACTGTCGATCGGAGAATAATCCATCACTTATGGCAGAAATGTTCTTCGTATTCATCTCTCGAAAATGGCTTCAAAGTTGAAAAAAAATTACAAAAAAAAGGTCCTTTAAAACAACACTCTTGTCATATCACTATAGTCAAAAAGTTTTCGCACGTACTTGCCGCAGAAAAAGGTATTTTATATATCTTCGAAAATAAAAAATTTCGCTTGTTGAGAAAAAAAAAAAAAAAAAAAACACTTTCCTATACATTCCTCTCCTCCACCGTAACGAATTCTATGGTCACTGAGCACCATATTTATGTAACATAAATGCCACAGTCCTCTAAAAAAAACTAAGTCAATAAAATAACAGTCATTTTAAAATAAATGTCAATTCCAGTTATTTTTAATAGCCGTGAGTATTTATTCAAAAATATAAAATGACATAAGAGAACAAACCCAGTTCAGATCCATATACAGTGAATTCGTTAAAAAGATGGTGGAGGAGAGAGAGAATTTTAATTGAGAAAAAGTTACATCTTTGTAGTACGGTGCTTATTATCAAACTGTCTCGGAATCAAATCCGACAGCACCCTTGTAAAACGCCAGGTTATGGAAATATCACCACATTTTGAAGCCAAGGGCGCCAACACATTTTCTTTTGTGTTAATGATATTTTAATGGGAAATTTTTTAAAATAAAAAGACGGTTGAAAACATGGCAACCCCTTTTGGCATAAATCACATTCGCCAAGAAATACCGTTGGAAAGACAGGTGCAAGTAATTAAGAAATATTACGAAAATTCTTGCGACATAATGTCTATATAATGGGTTATTAGTTTACTTTTAACGGGAATTAAATACATTATCTGTATAAATAAAATAAAATAATAAAAAGATATAATGGAAAATTTCCAATAGAACATTTACAGCTATAAATATAAATTAGATTTATTGAGTAACTCAGTGAAAAAGGAAATGAAAATATAATTACTTTAAGGGATAATAAAATTAAATTGTGTTTAGATCCCTACATATATATTTCATTATGCTAAAAAGAGATCAATGTATTTAATACTGAATTTGTTCTTAAAATTAGAAAATGATAAGTATTTTAATTTTGAATACATAATTTACTAAAATTGAAATAAGTTTGACCTAAATACAAAGGATTATAAAAGTTAATACATTTTAATTGTGAATAAATAGATCTTTAATTATAATTGAATAAATTTGATGAAATAAAAGGATATGTGAGGAACTCCCTCACAGGGCTAGTACACAAATCAACATTTTTCGCCACTTAATGAGGCATGCGCAGTTCCAGATGAATACGTTGTACTCACTTAATGAAAGTCTGTTGTTCATCTCAACATTTAAATTTGATGTTTTTTACTGATGTGGAGCCTGTAAAAGGCTCGAAACGTATAAATTTGTGTTTTGTGTTTTTAATATTTTAAAATGTATATTTTTAGTGTATATTATCTGTCTCAGTTTTTAATGTGATTAAAATTTAATTGGGCGATAGTGTAGAGTTCGTGTCGAATCCAGTTTTGAAGATATCCTCCATCTGTGAATTCTCAAGATATAATGTGATTACTGACAAAACAACGATTACCAAACTTTTGTCTGATCGTTGTCCTATTTTGGGATACACTTTGCGTATATAATCATGACCTTTCGCTAAATAGTAAAAAGATGTCAATATTGAAAACGTCAAAAATACAATTTCAAAAAGTACAAAATAAAAAGTACAATTCGCATACTGCAGTTACGGTAGCATTAAGCATGTCGTCATCAGTACAGAACAACAAGCTGAATTAGCGCTCCTACAACAAAAAACGTATTGTAGAGTCGAATTAATCAGCCAATAAAAGGATAAGGATTGTTGTGAGATTAATCAACAGGAAATTTCAAAATTAGTCACGTTATTTTTACGTTTTTAATATTGATATCATTTTACTTTACGATACACTTATTGCATGAGCAATTAATAAAATTATTTATCTACATTACGCTCTATGAAATCTAGTTGTCGGTAATGCATTAAACTATTTAAAAAAGAATAAAAGTGATATATTTGTTAAAAATTTGCAAAAGCATGGCCATTACTGTAAATAGCATGTTTACCATTAATACTTCTTTTACAAGGAAGTATTAAAGCAACTGTACGTATTACATCCTATGGGAGCTAATTATCTGCAGTGCATTATTATTATTTTTTTTTTTTAACAGAATAAAATTGATGCATGTTTTAGAATTCTGTTACAACATGGCCATTACTGTAAATTGTGTGCTTGCCGTAAGTAATTCGTTAACAAGGCCAGACAAACGAATTCCAATACATACTGTTGAACAAACATACCCACTTGAAGAGAAATACCTAAACACCCTATTCTTCTGCCCATCTGGTAGCCGAATGATTAACAATGTAGCTTTCAGTCGCCACGTTCCAGGTTCGAAATCCTGGTTCAGGCATGGATATCCGTATTAGATCGAAATCGCCTTTAACCAGAAGTCCTTTTCTACTGAACTTTAAAATTCGGAATAGGATCAGAGAGCGGCACGTCAAACCTTATTCTAATTCTGAGTACATGACAATCTGCTCCTGCTGTTTTGGTCCTGTCATTTTGGTCCCTCCATTTTGATCCGTGCTTGGTTCCGCTATCACGGTTCATTATAGTATAACACGGGGGGAAAAGAAAGGAAAGAAAAAAGAAAATTCTTGGAAAAGGTAAAGTAATTTATTTATTGCAACAATAAGTAGTAACAAATAGAACTAAAAACAATATTTAAAATTTAGATATTTTAATTTTGTTTTTTATGGTATAGTCAGCGAATAAAGTGGAAATTTCTGAAGAATGAGATCTTAGATGAATATTTACATTTGGAGGGTAAAATATACACAACCTTTGTTAGAAATGACGTAGCTAAAATAAACAGGAACGCGAAATTTATTATTTTGTCATTTGAACCTTTAGAGGCAACTTCACCAAATTTTGATTGATAAAAAGTGTTTTATATATGTGAAGATTTCAATAGTGTTATTCTATCTAAGCTCCCTAAATTTCACTTTCAATAAAATACAAGGTTTTGAAAATTTAAACTCTTAATGTGGCTTCTAATTGTCACAGGTCATTCCATTTTTAGTTCCCCATCATACTATAGGTGTGGGGAACTTAGGTAATCATGAAAATTTTCGACCTCGGTTTTTTGACTTTTTTACACGTCTTCAGGTGTGAGGAATTCGAAAATGAGAAAATTTGTATGGTGTCTGTCTGTAGGGTGTCTGTTAGTGTGTTTGTTAGTGGGTTAGTGTGTTAGTCCGTTAGTCAGTTTGTTTGTTAGTCTGTGTACACGATATCTCACGAACAAATGATCGCAGAGAGGTCAGATCAGTTTTAAAATATTACTTTCGACACTGGCAAGAACCCTATTCATTTGGAACATTCAAATTAAAAAACTTCGTAAGTTATTAGAAATTTACGATTTTCTTAACATGGGAGAATAGGACAAAAATTCACTTAAACGTGCATTAAATGGAAACTTTTTACTGTAAAAATGTCAGACCAGTTTTAAAATTTCAGTTTTGATGCCGGAAGGAACATCAGTAACTATAACTATGCTACTTTGAAATTTCGCAAGTTATTGGACATTTACGAATTTCTTAACATGGCAGTATAGGACAAAAGTTCACATAAACGTCAATTTTGAGAGATATTTTCATCGTAAAGATGTCAGATTACTTTTGAAATATTATTTAGGACATTGGCATGAATATTAATGACTATGAATTTTCCAGTATAAAAATTTCGTAAGTTATTGGAAATTTACGATTTACTTAACATGTCCATGTCAGAATAAGGCAAAATTGAGCATAAACTTCCATTTTGAGGATCATAAATACATTAGACAACTTCAAAATTACATTTATGATATTTGTTTGAACATGATTGAATACAAATATTCTAATAGGAAATTTTCGTAAATTATTCGTAATTTACGATTTTATCAACATGGCGAAATTGTAAATTTTTCATATAAATATGAATTTTGAGGATTATTGCATTGGAAATAGTAGCATGAAAACTAAACAACGGGATTGACCCTAATAAAATAAATTAATAGATTAGAATAAGATAAATATATCGAAGTGAACGGTGGATAGCCTATTAGGCAGGGATTTCGTTCTGTCACTGTATCAAGCTTTGGTCAAATTCATTTTTTTTTAACATGATTATAATATGTCTCGCACTAGAAATTTAAGAAAACATAAATATGGTGGGGAACTGAGCAGAGTCCACCTATGCCAACTAGTTTAGTGTTTTACAACAAAATTTACGGGAAATTGGGGTTCTGTATAAGCACATTTTATATGTTAGTGTTAAGTAATAATATACAAAAGTTGAACAAACAACAATATTGGGCCTTAATTTTCACACATCCGCTAAACTTAAGTGAATAAATATTTCATTTGTGATTGCCGATATAGTCAGTTTACCCAATATTTTAGTACAAAAAAATTACGGAGTCCTACAAATTAAAAATAAAGTATAAGGTTTCAAAACTGAAACCGATGCAACTTGCTCTGCAAATTTTACAATTCACACAAGGGTTCCATTTTCGAACATAACTGACATACTTATGAATCCCACATCTGTACTATATCCAAGCTTTGTAAATATTAGTGTCACTTATCCCACAAACTGAAATCTGAAAACAATTAAAGTGATTTCAAAACACCACATTATCAATATGTCATCGGGTGTGCAATCATGAAATAAAAGAAATAAAAATAAACTTTAATGGCTGTTTAAAATTAACAAGGCAGAGATCTCTCTAGTCTTGCTGTTTTCTGCTATATAATAATAATAAAGGTCATTTCCATACTAGAATTTCGAATATTTTTTTTCATTTATTTCTAAGGGATGGAATTTTTGAGGAAAAGCTGCCAAAGTAGGCGTTCTGGGCTGATTTTTGGCACGTAGCAACAAAAATTTTCAACTGCAACAATTTTGTTACTAATAGTAAAGTAAAAATCAGTTTACAACCAAATCAAGTAAAATCTCAGTGAAATAAAAAGAAACTATCAATTCGAAAAAGGTGGCAATCACATTTAAACACTTAAAAAATAATACTTAAATTTCGTAGGAAAATTTTTCGAGATTAAAATAACTCTGGATTTCAATATAACGGAGCAATCCCAATGTTTAAAATTTACGTATTGACCGTTTTATTGTTCATTAATTAAAGTTACTCTAAAACACTTCATTTCAAACATGTCAACAAATATTCAATCACATTATAAACTAGCTGGCATAGGTGGACTCTGCTCAGTTCCCCAACATATTTATGTTCTCATAAATTTCATATTATAATCACACACATATATAATCATGTTCACATATTATAATCATGTTAAAAGAAATGAATTTGACCAAAGTTTGATACAGTGACAGAATGAAATCCCCGCCTAATAGGCTATCCGCCGTTCCCTTCGATATATTTATCTTATTCTAATCTATTAATTTATTTTATCAGGGTCAATTCCGTTGTTCCGTTTTCATGCTACTATTTCCAATGCAATAATCCTCAAAATTCATATTTATATGAAAAATTTACAATTTCGTTATTTTAATAAAATCGTAAATTACGAATAATTTACGAAATTTTCCTATTAGAATATTTGTATTCAATCATGTTCAAACAAATATCATAAATGTAATTTTGAAAATGCCTAATGTATTTATGATCCTCAAATTGGAAGTTTATGCTCGATTTTGCCTTATTCTGACATGTTAAGTAAATCGTAAATTCCAAATAACTTACGAATTTTTTTAATTGAAAAAAAATCATAGTCTATGATATTCATGCCAGTATCCTAAATAATATTTCGAAAGTGGTTTGACATCCTTTACGATGAAAACATCCCTCAAGATTGACGTTTATGTGAATTTTGCTCTATTCTGCCATGTTAAGAAATTCGTAAATTTCCAAAAACTTATGAAATTTTTATATTGAAAAATTCATATTCATAAATAATCATGCCAGTGTCCTCAATAATATTTTAAAAGTAGCCTGACATCTTTACGATGAAAATATCTCTAAAAATTGACGTTTATGTGAAATTTCGCCCTATACTGCCATGTTAAGAAATTTGTAAATTTCCAATAACTTGCGAAATTTTCAAAGTAGCATATTTATAGTTACTGATGTTCATTCCGGCATCAAAACTGATATTTTAAAACTGGTCATTTTTACAGTAAAAAGTTTCCATTTAATGCACGTTTAAGTGAATTTTTGTCCTATTCTCCCATGTTAAGAAAATCGTAAATTTCTAATAACTTACGAAGTTTTTTAATTCGAATGTTCCAAATGAATAGGGTTCTTGCCAGTGTCGAAAGTAATATTTTAAAACTGATCTGACCTGTCTGTGACAATTTGTTCGTGAGATATCGCGTACACAGACTAACAAACTAACGGACTAACGGACTAACCCACTAACAGACTAACACACTAACAGACACCCTACAGACAGACGCCATAAAAATTTTGTCATTTTCGGATTCCTCACACCTGAAAACGTGTAAAAAAGTCAAAAAACCGAGGGCGAAAATTTTCACGATTACCTAAGTTCCCCATACCTATAGTATGATGGGGAACTAAAAATTAATATGTATTCAAATGGTCGCGAAAATTAGAAGGACCAAAGTGAGGTTAATTTTCACTAATAGAATCTTGTGTTAAGAATTGATGAAAAATATGACCGACTCTGCCTTCAAAGTCGTGAAATTTAATGAAGATAATATTAAAAATTTGCCATCAAATAACACTGTATTGTACCATTCCAAATTAGTTAAAAGATGCCTTTTAATCTGTGATTTGATGATTTCTCATAATTTAAAAATGCACAGTTTCAAGCAAAGCTAATAAAGGCTAGAGAACTGCCACCATGAAATATGTGAAATGTGAGCGATGTTGATTAAAATATGGAGTTTAAAGTTTAAGTAGGTGACATAAAAAAAGTGTTGTAGAAAAACTAATAATGAAAACAAAATGCGGCCCGTACAGTTCAGATTTTTTTTTTCTAGATAAAAGAATGTGTGCAGATTTGCAACATATCTTTAGATTTTTGATATTCCTATTACATTAAAAATAATCCGGTGTGTCACTCACACGACTTTCTCTTACCCAGAAATTTAATATTATAAATACAGGTTGGAGATTAAGCAGTTAAGATAACGAAATATGTTATGAAAACCTATGTTAAAACAATTCAAATTAGGCTTCGGAAGAGTTTTATATGACAATTCGTTCTGTGTGAGGGGGCTACCGCCCTCCTCAACCCTCGTTTAATTACTGCACCTACATATATATAGAATTTAAATCTGATATTAAAATTAAAAATCACATAAAATTATTCAGGCAATTTTCGCACGCAACATTCCTTGAAACTTATCAATCTTGATCAAACTTTTCCAGCAACAAACTTATATTGTTTTCAAAATAAAACATTTGGATATCCTAAAATTATTCGTTTTTAAGTTACTCTAAGAGAGACAGGCAAAGATCAAACGTTAAAAAACTTGATTTCGGTAATCAGAAAACCTCAAAACGTGTAAATATGCAAAAAACAAGCGATGAATATTTAGCTTAAAAACATACATTATATACCACATGTCTATGAGGAATTCATTTCAATTCCTGAGCAGCTTTCCTGGACATAGTAAAATATCATATCAAAGCATTTCCACTAACAATAAAAAAGAATGTTACTGCTTAAATATTTGCTGTCCTGTATATCTTTTGAAGAATATGTACAGACCACATGGCGCACCTAAATATAATCCTGTGTAATAATACACGGCACAACCTGAAATACACTTCCATCAATTTTCAGCTATTGTCGCACTATAATCAACTACTTTTGTGTAGCCCTGTAAACGAACAGTGAATGAATACCCTACCATATTCTACATGAGACATATTTTTACGCATATAAAGAATATATATCCATTTCATTCGGTTTAGTGCAGTCTATAGATGCTAAACTCTACTTACCTGCAATTTCCCCCATAGACGTAATGTTTTTGAATTCTCTTGGGTGTTCCTGTACACGAACCACTTCCTTCATCTCAACGAAAAGCTTAGTGTAGCATCAGTATATCATACACATTTAGAATACCAAGTTTGGACTTTTTGATACTATTTGTTCTTGAGATATATTGTTAGCAGACACACACACACACACACAGACCAGCCGCTAAAAACATGATTTTTAGATTCAAAGGACCCCTAAGCGTGTAAATATAACAAAAACTCACTTTCGAAAATTTGACCAAAAAACAATACTTTCTCTAACTTATGGCTAAGAGAAAGTAAAATATAAAAATAAAATAAATAAATAAAAATATATTTTATGCTATTTTCCCGGCTTTTATTTTGTATTTTATTTTTTATTTTTTAGTTGTAATTTTAGAATGATACCAATAAGAAGAATATGGTGTGTCACCCACACGACTTTCTCTTACCCAGAAATTTGATACAATAAATACAGGTTGGAGATTAAGAGGTAAGATAACCAGTACTGTTATGTAAACCTATGTTAAACAATTCAAATTAGGCTTCGAAAGAGTTTTATATGATAATTAGTTCTGTGTGAGGGGGGCTACCGCCCCCTCAACCACCCGCTTCATTAATGCACCTACATTTATATAGAATTTAATTCTGTTATTAAAATTAAAAGTTTACTTAAAATTTTACAGACAATTTTCACACGCAACATTTCTTGAAACTTATCAATCTTGGTCAAACTTTTCCAGTAACAAACGTATATTAACTTCAAAATACAACACTTGGATATCCTACATTTATTCGTTTTTAAGTCACTCGAAGAGACACAGACAAAGATCAAACGTTAAAAAAACTTGACTAGGGTAATCAGGAAGCCTCAAAACATGTAAATATACAAAAAACAAGCGATGAATATTTAGCTTAAAACATACATTATTTACCATATCTCTATAAGGAATTTATTTCAATTCCCGAACAGCTTTCCTGGAAATGGTAAAATATTATTAGTAAAGAATGTTTTCGCTTAAATAATTGCAGACCTGTATATATTTCGAAGATTATATACAGACCACATGGTGCATCTAAATATAATCCAATAGTTATCACACATGGTTCAGCCTGAAATATACTTCCACCAATTTGCAACGATTGTCGCACATTTATATATTTCTTTTGTGTAGCCCTGTAAACGATTAGTCAATGATTTCCTTGCCCTATTCTACATGAGACATGTCTTTATGCATATAAAAAATATATATTCGTTTCATTTGGTTTAGTGCAGTCTATAGATGTTAAACTCTTCTTACGTGCAATTTCCCCCATAGACGTAATGTATTTGAATATTTTTGAGTGTCCCTGTACACGAACCATCTACTTCATCTCAACGAAAGGCTATATGATACATATTTAGAATACCGAGTTTGGAATTTCTGCTACTATTTGTTCTTGAGATATACTGATAACACACACACATAGACAGACACACACACAGACCATTCTCTAAAAACATGATTTTCGTATTCAGGGGACCTCAGAACATGTAAATATAATAAAAACTCACTTTCGAAAATATGACCCTAAAACAATACTTTCTCTACCTTATGGGTAAGAGAAAGTAAAAATGCTTGCAACTTTTTATTTCATTTATTTTGTTTAATCTTTAAAAAAAAAAAAAAACTGTTTCACGGGTGAATTAAATAAAATGAAAATTTAATCCTATACTCTCAAAATTTTCTGATAAATCTGACGTTACAATAGATTAACAATTTTTATTTTGATGTATTTACTTTTTAAATATTAATTTCAGTTAATCAAATAATATTATATGTTTTGTAGTACGACAGGACTATTTTCTTCAGACAGCGATTTTAGCGTTGTAGAAATTTACCGCAGGCCACTTTGAATCAAGAACATATATATATATACGGTGAAGCTAGGAGAGATTGCGCACATAGGGGGATCGGTGGGAAAAAATAAAGTGGGCGAGTTGTGATTTCAGGTGGTTGTATAACATCAATAGTGAAGTGCCGACTTGAATGAGCATGATGATTGCTTCAAGAATCTAAGATAAAACGTGGTTACTTTGTCTCGTTTTAAAAAATAAATTATTATTTAATAAAAGTCTGCACAATCTCTCCTACCAAAATGGGAAAGTTTGCGCTTTTCTATTTAATAGATGTTACGCATTGACTTTTATAATATTCTGTACTAACAGATGTGAAGTCGTTCCTTCACATATTTGAGTTTTAATTACAGTTTTAAATAAATGCAATAATTAATTACTATATTTTCAATAAATTAAATGTCTAATAAAATATCTAACGAAATTCTAAATTGCTTTTTATATTTAATCGCATTTGTCTCTATGGATAAATATCTTGGTTCTAATAATATTTTATCCATTAATCTATTAAATAAAACTGCTGAGAACAAAAACATATTCTTTAAAATGAATAATTTATTTCTGCTAGTCATCTTTTTAAATGGCATCTCTCAGAGTTCTAATCTCTCCTAAATCATTTAATAAAATAAAATATAAAGAATATTATTTTCATCTAGTAACCGTTGTATAGATAAAGATTGCATTTCATTCTTTTAGATTGCGTAAGTTTATTTATTAGAAACTAAATAAAGCAATAAATTTCCGTTGTAACATCATCAAAGGGGTAATTTATAATTTTCGATGACAGGAAGTGCAATAATTCATAGCCTTCCCGTCTCTATTAGGCAGACGATTTTTAGTCCAATTAAAATAGGAAAAATAGAAGAAAAAAATCGTGTAGTTTTGAAATTTTGCATACTCATAGCCGAGGGGGTCCTGAACAACATACTAAAAGTCCCCACCCGTGGGAGGTGAGCGGGGGGGCAGGGGGGCAATTAAGGGGGGCAATTTTCAGTTTTTATTAAATATCTTAAAAACTATCGCATTTAGAGAACAAATGTCAATTACAAAATAAATCTACGTAAAATTTCCTACAAAAATGTATATTACATTTTGTTTGTACTATCATTAGTTTAGAAGATATAGGGAGATGAAATAACACATTTTCTTGAAAAATTCTTTTTTGCAATAGTAAAATCAACTAAAGTGTGCAATTAAAAGGGTTCTTGTCAAATATTTTCTAATGTACAAAACAAATATATATATAGGGAATATGCAAGGATAATACAGCATGTTTTGTAAGTTTTAAATAATTTTAAGGCTAGTAGGCGCAAGTGGCGGTTTGAGTAGAAATCTGGATAAGTCCAGACAAAATAGGAAAAATAGAAAAAAAAAAATCGTGTAGTTTTGAAGTTTTGCACACTCATAGCCGAGAGGGTCCTGAACAACATACTAAAAGTCCCCGCCCGTGAGGGGTGAGCGGGGGGCAGGGGGGCATTTAAGGGGGGCAATTTTCAGTTTTTATTACATATCTTAAAAACTATCGCATTTAGAGAAAAAATGTCAATTACAAAATTAATCTACGCAAAAGTTCCTACAAAAATGTATATTACATTTTGTTTTTACGATTATTAGTTTAGAAGATATAGGGAGATGAAATAACACATTTTCTTGAAAAATTCTTTTTTGCAATAGTAAAATCAACTAAAGTGTGCAATTAAAAGGGTTCTTGTCAAATATTTTCTAATGTAAAAAACAAATATATACATAGGGAATATGCAAGGATAATACAGCATGTTTTGTAAGTTTTAAATAATTTTAAGGCTAGCAGGCGCAAGTGGCGATTTGAGTAAAAATCTAGATAACGAAGACCCAAAACCGATCAACATTAAAAAAAAAAAAAAAAAAAAAAAAAATCGTGTAGCTTAGAAATTGAGCACAGTTATAAAGTTAAGTGCTCTGAATAACATACTAAAAGTCCCTAACCATGGGGGGGGGGGGGCATTTAAAGGGGGCACATTTCAGTTTTTATTAAGTACATTTAGAGAAAAAAAATCTCAATTGCAAAATTAATCTACGTGAAATTTCCTAAAAAAATTGTATATTCTATTTTGTTTGTATGATCAATAGTTTAGAAGATATAGGGGAACGAAATAACACATTTTCTTGAAAAAATCTTTTTTTTTTTTTTTTTTTTTTTTTTTTCAATAGTAAAATCAACTAAATTGTGGAATTAAAAGGGTTCTGATAAAATATTTTCTAATGTACAACATAAATATATGCATAGGAAATATGTAAGGATAATACAGCATGTTTTGTACGTTTTAAATAATTTTAAGGTTAGTAGGCGTTAGTAGGTTTTTTTCTCTAAATGCGATAGTTTTCAAGATACTTTATAAAAACTGAAATCTGCTCCCTTTAAATGCCCCCCCCCCCCCATGGTTAGGGACTTTTAGTATGTTATTCAGGGCACTTAACTTTATAACTGTGCTCAATTTCTAAGCTACACGATTTTTTTTTTTTAATGTTGATCGGTTTTGGGTCTTCGTTATCTAGATTTTTACTCAAACCGCCACTTGCGCCTACTAGCCTTAAAATTATTTAAAACTTACAAAACATGCTGTATTATCCTTGCATATTCCCTATGTATATATTTGTTTTTTACATTAGAAAATATTTGACAAGAACCCTTTTAATTGCACACTTTAGTTGATTTTACTATTGCAAAAAAAGAATTTTTCACGAAAATGTGTTACTTCATCTCGCTATATCTTCTAAACTAATGATCGTACAAACAAAATGTAATATACATTTTTGTAGGCAATTTTACGTAGATAAATTTTGTAATTGACATTTTTTCTCTAAATGCGATAGTTTTTAAGATATGTAATAAAAACTGAAAATTGCCCCCCTTAAATGCCCCCTTGCCCCCCCGCTCAGACCCACGGGCAGGGACTTTTAGTATGTTGTTCAGGACCCTCTCGGCTATGAGTGTGCAAAACTTGAAAACTACACGATTTTTTTTTTTTCTATTTTTCCTATTTTGACTGGACTTATCCAGATTTTTACTCAAACCGCCACTTGCGCCTACTAGCCTTAAAATTATTTAAAACTTACAAAACATGCTGTATTATCCTTGCATATTCCCTATGTATATATTTGTTTTTTACATTAGAAAATATTTGACAAGAACCCTTTTAATTGCACACTTTAGTTGATTTTACTATTGCAAAAAAAGAATTTTTCACGAAAATGTGTTATTTCATCTCGCTATATCTTCTAAACTAATGATCGTACAAACAAAATGTAATATACATTTTTGTAGGCAATTTTGCGTAGATAAATTTTGTAACTGACATTTTTTCTCTAAATGCGATAGTTTTTAAGATATGTAATAAAAACTGAAAATTGCCCCCCTTAAATGCCCCCTTGCCCCCCCGCTCAGCCCCACGGGCAGGGACTTTTAGTATGTTGTTCAGGACCCTCTCGGCTATGAGTGTGCAAAACTTGAAAACTACACGATTTTTTTTTTCTATTTTTCCTATTTTGACTGGACTTATCCAGATTTTTACTCAAACCGCCACTTGCGCCTACTAGCCTTAAAATTATTTAAAACTTACAAAACATGCTGTATTATCCTTGCATATTCCCTATGTATATATTTGTTTTTTACATTAGAAAATATTTGACAAGAACCCTTTTAATTGCACACTTTAGTTGATTTTACTATTGCAAAAAAAGAATTTTTCACGAAAATGTGTTATTTCATCTCGCTATATCTTCTAAACTAATGATCGTACAAACAAAATGTAATATACATTTTTGTAAGCAATTTTGCGTAGATAAATTTTGTAATTGACATTTTTTCTCTAAATGCGATAGTTTTTAAGATATGTAATAAAAACTGAAAATTGCCCCCCTTAAATGCCCCCTTGCCCCCCCCGCTCAGCCCCACGGGCAGGGACTTTTAGTATGTTGTTCAGGACCCTCTCGGCTATGAGTGTGCAAAACTTCAAAACTACACGATTTTTTTTTTCTATTTTTCCTATTTTGACTGGACTTATCCAGATTTTTACTCAAACCGCCACTTGCGCCTACTAGCCTTAAAATTATTTAAAACTTACAAAACATGCTGTATTATCCTTGCATATTCCCTATGTATATATTTGTTTTTTACATTAGAAAATATTTGACAAGAACCCTTTTAATTGCACACTTTAGTTGATTTTACTATTGCAAAAAAGAATTTTTCAAGAAAATGTGTTATTTCATCTCCCTATATCTTCTAAACTAATGATCGTACAAACAAAATGCAATATACATTTTTGTAGGAAATTTTACGTAGATTAATTTTGTAATTGACATTTTTCTCTAAATGCGATAGTTTTTAAGATATTTAATAAAAACTGAAAATTGCCCCCCTTAAATGCCCCCCCTGCCCCCCGCTCACCCCCCACGGGCGGGGACTTTTAGTATGTTGTTCAGGACCCTCTCGGCTATGAGTATGTAAAATTTCAAAACTACACGATTTTTTTCCTCTATTCGTCAAATTTTGGCCTTAGTTGCCTGGACTATTTCTGACGCTAAAATTTGGCATAGGTGTTTGGCGTTAATTCTTTAACGGACATTCTAAATTCAAAATATTTATATTAATTTATTCGAGAGACAATGGCGCTATTTTGGAAAACTTGGCGTGATTCAGCAGTTTGATCCATTTTGCGAGATTGATAACTTTAGAATTCGCTCCTAGATCGTTGTTAAGTGAATACGTACTCTTAAACCCTCTCTCTCACCTCATTCCTTTGCATTCTCGAAACTCACGGACTAAATGTACTGCCGCTTTAAAAAGATGTTGAATTGCTTTATGAAAATCTCCAAAATAAAAAATATTATTTATTACTCAGTCTGTGTTACTTTCTCGGCCATCTAAATATTTTATAGCAGAAAGGACCTGGACAGTATATGCAACAACTTATACAAGAATACCGGAATTACTACTTGATAACAGAGAGTTCACAGCTTATTGGTAGGCAATGAGGACGGGTTTGTTGAATGTCTGGAACTGTAGTACGAAATAATTTCGCAAGTGACTGGACTAGTTCAACTCATTCGAGACGTCGCATCTTTTTGGAGACTGTCCATAGAATCGGAAACTGAACATTATTCAGGAGTGCCACAATCGACAAAAGTCACATCTGTGGTGGGATTTACCTCTCGAATGCTAATGTTAGCCTATGAGAAATTTATTGCAACGTATTTAACTATTATTGTATATTTCTTTAATTTTGTATATTTTTAATTACAATGCTCTTGTTTAGTACAGCTGACGAGTGCATAAATAGAAGCGATAAAACTAAATGCAAGCAAAACATATCAGCGTACTCAAACTTCTTTTTAAGTACTGGAATCGTCGAAATTTCAATAAAATAAAATAAATGTAAAGGATTTTAAAGTTGAACGAAAATATTTCAAAGTGAAATTTGGGTTTTGCATCTTGAACATTTGTGTTCGGAAGATTTTGAAATAATAATAATAATAATAATTAATAAACGGTGGGTGGATTCTGAGCTTAAAAGTGGGCTGGACTAGCCGTATATCATTGCACACATGGTGTGATATACATCTTTTTTGCTCGGAAATGCATTGCACAGACAATGTGTAATCTATTTCGAACAGGTTAACTTGTGGCAGGTGGTTGCCCGATAACTGCGTCATTTACAACAACGTGGACAACGAGAGATTCGAACAGCAAACAAGAAACTATTCAAGCTGAAAAGGAAAGGTACTAATTTTAATTTAAACATGTTATTTAATAAATTTTGTAATCTTTATCTGGTACCTTTTTTTGTATGTTTGTTTGTTTGTTTAACATATATATTTTTTTTTATATATAAATTTTTGTAATTCTTTTTAAATCTCTATTATTTTTCTGATTTTTTGATTATTGAATTGATAAATATTCCCTCCCAATACAAAAATATTTAATGTCGTTTAAATGCAATTATTATTATTATCAACTATTATTATTATTATTATTGTAGATATAATTAAGCGCGATCTCTCCTACCCATGTGCGCAATCGCTCCTGCCCTATATGGAGAGATTTCGTAAAATAGCTCTCTTGGTTTTATTATAGCTGTTGTTTTAAGTTATTACAGAGCAACAAAATAGTGAGGGAAATGCATAGAAGAAGGATCAATTCAAAATTATTCACCAATAGTTTAGCAAAAAATTGTTATTTGAATTTTGCAACGCTGAAACGAGCGATTCACTGCAAAAAAAGTTATCTCATGTCATGCATCCAGTGTGATATGATGAGTGCGCTCCATTACGATCTATCAATGTCTGATGTAAGTGTAACTGCTGAACACTACAAGATACAATTCCCATGACTGAATCAGGAAATCGGACAAAAACGTATATTTACCGGCAAAGGTTTGCTCTCCATGAAATAAATCCTTGGTAATGCAAGGTATCATGTTGAAAAACCTTTCAAGGACACTTCAGCAACGCTTGGTTCTGCGGTTTTGAAACCCGGCATATAGTTCCGAGAGAGTCCCTTCGAACGACGATTTGTTTCAATCGATAAGCAGTACCTCGTCTTCTGCACCTTTTCGGACAATAGACGGAGTTCTAAAGTGATCAGACGAATTCATCACGTTAAAACACGAATCGTTCTATACTGGCACCCATCAGTTTTCTGATCGATAGTGGAAAGTACTTAGGCTGCTACCCCGAACACATCAAAATGTTTCGATCGTCGAATGTTGCCGTAGAAAAATGTTTTCAGAAATTATAAAGTGAACGGTATCGTAAAAACAGTTCCAATTGCTAATTCCACATTGAAATTGTTTGATATGTTTGTTATCGTAACTTTTTTCCAGAATAGCAAGTGTTTAAAATCTTAAATTTATTTTTAAATTTTACGTCAGCATGATGTCACATTACACCATCTAAAGACTTCGATATGGTCTTAGTAGCACATTTAGATAATGAAGAATGATATTTTGATTAATAAAGATTAATCTCAGCTTTCAGTTACATATCCATTTCTCTGAAACATACTTTAAAATCTATTACTACACACAATTTAATCAATTTATTTTTATATAAAAATTTTTAGCTAATGTTTACTTTAAAAAAGAAAACAAAAAAAGTTTAACACAGAAAACTGAAATAATCGTTATTAAAATAATATTTATAAGTAATATTATACTTTCATTTTGATAAATTTCTCTCTCAAACTTTCATTTCTCCCATAACAACTTTCTTTATTTAATTCTCATTCCAACAAATATTCGTATATTTATGTAATGCTTAGGCAGTGTTTAAGAATATATACTTAAATTCTAGATTTTTTTTTATTTCTTATAACCTCATTCGAATCGTACTCTCTTGGGATTCAGTATCTCCTTGATTTCTTTTTACTGTGGACATTTCCTTTTCTGGAAAATGTATGGTATCTCTTCTTTTAAAAAGGAATGGTGGGGAATTTCACTATCATTGCGTATTTGAGAAGAAAATGAAAATATTTTTGCGGAGATAGCGTTATCTTAATAAAATTTCAAGACAGTCGTCAAGAACGAATGACGGGGCTAGATAATCTTTAAAAAAAGTTCTTTAAATATAAGGATAATAGAGTTTCAAATCGAGGTTTCTTAAAGATTTATAAACGTGACAAAAATATAGAAATGCAACACGAAATTTAATTTAAAGCCGAGGATTTTTGACATTTATATTTCTTTTCATTACAGGATTAAAATATTTTGAATGTGAATCGCCTTAAGAAATGCAAAATGATAAATATATTCACTCAGGTATCATAAGAATTAAAATGTATTAAATAATAATCTAGAGTTGATCCGTTACAATAAAAAACTTTGGTTGAGGATTTTGCTTTACGGTCATTTCTTGCACATTAAGACTGATATGACCGGGAGCTACAGGTAAAAGAGGATTCTAAGCTACTATGAACATCCACGCTTGATCCGAAATTCGATTGTTGTTGTGAGGGTTAAAGCCGATTTGACTACTGTAGGGTCCTAGGTCTGGGAATAATTCACTTCGAGGGGGGGGGGTCTTTATGAAGGTTTCCAGCCCGTATTCATACGAGGTTCGGAGAAAGCCTCAGAAAATTCCGAACGGCCTAGCAGACGAGTGCAACCTGGTAAAACAAGATTCGAATTCGGCATTTCGCACCTGAAGACCAGAACCTTAATCATTCCAGCAGCAGATGGATATACAATAAAATTAGAATCAACTTAATAATTACCAATAAATAACCTGCTCATTGTACAAGTACTACGGAAGTTAAAGTATTATTTTCAAGCAGTTCAATCGAAGACTTTTGAACACAAAGCAAATTAGAGAAAGAAACAACAGAATTAGAAACGTGAATAAAATAAAAATATGTTTCCTTAAGTGAGGTTTCATTTTCGTGGATTTGAAAAATTGTATTATCATAAAAGTTTTTAACCTCTTCACGCCTCAGGAAATATCCTTGCTCAAAGAAAGAGTTTGTTGCATTTTTGATAAACAACTTTTATAACAAGCATTTAAAAAGAAAAAAGAAAAGTTGCTTTAAAAGGAAAAAAAAAAGAAAAAAATTGAAAAAACTATTTTTCCAACTGGGTACATAAGATTTCAATTACTAATCCATGTATGAGCATGAATTCAAAAGTACAGGGTTGTTACAAATGAATCATCTGGTTTTCATACATTATTACGTCCGAAGTTAGAAACGTATATGTTTGCATGACAACGCAAACGAGAGGGCGTTAACTACAGTTTCACGCTGCGTATGTGCAATGTGCGTGTGGTTGCCATGGTTGCTGTGCGAACGTCATATTCAAAATGGCGACTGGACAGCAGAAAGCGTTTTGTGTACTAGACTTTTCAAAATGTGAATCGCTCATCACCGTTCAGAAAGCATTCTGGCGGGCATAAAACAGTGTTGCCAGATGCTCCAAAGTGAATTTCCCCAAACAGTTCTCAAATTTCCCCCAAACAAGGGTTTTTTCCAAAAAAATCCCCAACTCAATTTATATAAAAATGTAAATTTTTTGGAAAAAGTTAAAAAATATTTAATAAATTTAAGCTCACATTTTTCCCCAAATGAAGCGCTTTATAGAAAAAAATCCCCATTTACAAAAATAAATTTCAATACGCTAGTTTTTAGAAATTTTTAAATTTGTGTAACTTTTGCAATTTGTCTGAGTCTTTGTCTAACTTTCTGAATTTCCTCATCTCTAATCATTTGTACTTAACGCATAAGTATATAGTATATAAAAACAGTTTTTTTTTTTTTTAATGCATGAAAAACAAGATATACCCAGGGAGCTTAAAGAGCTTTCGTCAAACTGAATATTCCATCCCTGCAAGTTTAATTCAAGCTAGCTAAGACAAAGCATCCAAATTTATGCTAGTCCAGCTTACTATAAGTTTGATTATTCAAGCGAAGCAGTAATTAATAAGTATTTAGCATTCACTATACTTGCTATAACACATATAAACCAAATAATTCTGGGAATCGGAGATTACAAGTGGGGGAAAAAAAAAATCAGAATAAATTTTATAATCAAAAAGATGAAAAAGTTGCTTTTCCATTTCTGAAATACAAATAGCATCCAGAATTGCCCCCTTTTTTTTTTATTGAATTTTAGGAAAATGTCATACTTTACTAATTTTAAAGAAAATCCCCGTGTATTTCCCCAAAATTTTTCTTTTCCCCAAACTGTTCCCCACTAAATCTCTGTCCCCAAATATTTCCCCTGAAGCTTCTAAACTCCCCAAAATGGGGAGAAATCCCCAAGTCTGGCAACACTGGCATAAAAATGCAAACCACCAACCAAACAAAACATTCTGCGCTGGTATCGACAGTTCAAAGAAATCGATTGTTTATGTAAAGGCAAAAGTTCCGGCCGACCAAGCGTTACTGAAGAAACAAGAACAGAATTAGAGAGAGTTTCATCCGTAATCCCAAGAAATCAACAAACCGCATACAACATCTATAGTATGGACGCCAATCTTGGTGGCTCTCGGCTTATTTTCATGTATAATTCATTGTTGTAACCCAATTATGTTCCGAAATTAACGCTTCTTAAACCCGATGATTCTTTTGTAATAACCCTGTATTATCATTTAGTGTGTTTTGAAATTAGTATATTATTCGTTCGTATGTTTGCTACACGTTTTAAGAACCTATACCTTATTTTTATACCGATTTCTTAATTACATATTATTTTTTTAATAATTATATATGCTTTTCCCTTTAAGATAGTTTTTTTTTTATCCCACTCTTTTATGTGTGAACCAAAATTCAAGAAATCAAAAACGAATACAGCAATAAATAAAATACCTTCATGAAAAATAAAATTTGTTTTCGAAGAATATAAAAAAAAATATATAAATTTACACAGTTTATTATAACAAGTACGCAAATTTTTAATAATAAATATGTCAAAAATAGGAAAAGGCTATGCAGAAACGTATAAAAATGCCAGTTCTGTTTGCAGGACATTACAATCAATGCCAAATTATAACCAGTATTTCCTACAAAGGAATTAAAAACAAATTCAACTAGCAGGTCTGCCGATAAGGAGCCTCAACGTCCTATTTACGTGACTCCTAACTCATCAGATTGTTTTTATTTATTCCATATAATTATATATATATATATATATATAGAGAGAGAGAGAGAGAGGGAGAGAGAGAGAGAGAGAGAGATATATATATACATATATAAAGAGATAGATAGATAGATAGATGTATATATATATATATATATATATATATATATATGATTAACTTGTTATATAACCAGGTACACTTCTGATTTCGTTATATTTAGTATAGTGTAACCAAGCAAAGAGCAGAGTTCCCCAGTTTTTTTTTCTTTAATAATATAACTGTTTTCTTGCCAATGTATCCAACTGCATGAAATACGAGTAATATAGTGAAGTTTTTATTTGATAGTTTATAGATACTACTCAAGTTTATAGTTTAATATTTGTTTTATATTTAATATTAAATTAAATTTTTATTTTATTTGAAAATTAGATTAAAAATGAAAATTTCATCTGACATTGAAATAAACTATTAAAAAATGTGAAGCTTTCAAAACATCGATCTTATTTTAAATCGGGAAAAATAACGTTTTAAATCATCAACTAAATTCGTTACCTTTTCATTATGTCTTTTAAAATGTTGGTTTTCGTTTGTTGTCTTTTAAAATTATAAAATTGGAGAAATGTTGAGTTTTACTTTCAAAAGCACACACAGTATATAAACATATATATATATATATATATATATATATACAGAGATAGTACAAGCTTACAGAAAAAAAAGCTGAACTTTTCACGACCCCCCCCCCCCTTACACATGTCCAAAAAGTTTTAATGAGGATTTGCATTGATCCCAAGAATAATAATTTCAAGCTTAAAAAGTCTGAATTCAGCCTTAAGGCTGAAAAGTAACATGTCTGTATATATGAATGATAGATATCATAATAAATTTTAACATTAAAATTATAGCATTTAATAGATACATGCTAATACCAACACAACAAAAATAAAACTGATTGTAACACAGTACAAAAACACAGTACAAAAACTAGCACAGAAATGTTGCGACTCATATTTAGATCCAATAAGAGACAAAACCAATTTAAATTACTTACGCCCGCATGAATAAAAAGTACCGTTAAACCAAATGACGGAGAAAATTGATGAAGAAACTCATTAAATGTATTAAAAGTTATTCAGGAATTAAGAATTCAGTTAAAAAGAGCGAAAAAAATAAAGGACCACAGGAATACTAATTGGAATAAAAATGCTTAAAAATAGAAGTATTATCGCATCAGGGAGCATGTACTTCTTTAAAACAGAGACAGCTGCAATATTTCGTAAAACAATATAGCTAACAATACCGAAGATATATTGTTCATGCTCCAATCGAGCAGCAAAACCATTTTGAATGAGAAATGAAATAAAATATTAAATCAAATGATCAATAAAACCAGAGAGAAAAATGGAAAAAATCAGAGTAACCACATGTAAAGCTATCACACAGCACTGAGAATAAACTGTTGCCATCAAAACAAAGAAATTAAAAATAAATTAATTCCTTGCAAACATCGATTAATCGATAAAAAATTAGCAACTGAGCATTTTCAATAACGATAAAATTCACTTTGTAATTGTATTATGAATTAGTTAAATTTTAATCTTTTCTTAAATCAAATAACTTAAAAACTTTCATGGAAAAGAATTGAATGACAGCAATCATTAATATATCAGTGTGCTAGCGCCACCTATCGTGAAGCTAGAATATATATATAGATATATATATTAATAATATTTTAAAACATAGTGAAAGCCGAGCGACAGATGCAAGACCACTGAAACCACATAGACCAATAAGAATAAATTTTCATCAAATTAAAATTATTTTAGAAGACTTATGTTTAATAGTTGAAACAGTTAATTTTTACTTATTGATCCCGAAACAAAAGATACAAACAAGCAATGAGAAAATAAACAATAAAGACACTGTTTAAGACAAATTTTAAACAGGAGTAGTTCAGAAAGGTGGAAAAAAAAACTCATTAGGGGAGACTTTTTTCACCCTTGTACGTACGATTCCGTTAAGCTAGTGGCTGTAGTAGCAACTTACTAGCTGGTCCCCATCGTACATTAAAAACTGAAGTCAAATATGAAGAAGAAAGAAGTAGTAAAAAGACTATTTAACACGAGAATTCAGAGAATAATACAAAAAACAAAAACAAAATAAACAAAAAAACAAACATTAATCACTGGACAAGGCAGCAGCATTCAGGTGGAGTACATCAAGTGAAAATAATTCAAATGTTTAGTTGTCCATAGCAAATGAAGAAAAAGAAGACACTCATGTAACATGGAGTGCTTAAATTGAGTCTGACCTGGCATTAAACCCTTAAAAAGGAATTTTAATTGGATTAGCTAATAATTTTGTTTTAGTGTATTTTAATGATTACACTGTTCGAAATAATAACTTAAATTTTCAACTAATTTAATTTTTAGTAAAACTGTAATAACATTGGATTAAAATGTTATCAGACTCAATTTTATATGTGTTTATATATATATATATATATATATATATATATATTAAAAATATAAGGATTTTAACCAAATTTTTATTTTGATTCCGTCAATAGTAACATAGTGTTTAATACTGATAAAATCTTCTATCATTTTCTCATTTTTAAGAGGGAACTGAAATTCAATTCATCCTAACAACGATAACTTTTTGAATAATTCCCATAGTATTTGCTTTAGGTTGCTATATAAGTAGCTCAATACATTTGGCTAATAAATTATGCAAAGAAATTTTTGTTAAAACTTGCGCATGTACAATTAAAACTTATATAATAAAAATGCTCATATTTAATTAGGTATTTAATATTTTCGTATTGTGATTGCAGTATCTTGTGTCTTATATAGTGTATCAAGCTTCCTAAAAATAATATAACATTTGGTTTGATACCCTGCTTGTTATAATAAAAAGTGTTTTTCTTTTTAGAGTGTTTAAAAAAATATATATATTTCCATGAATGTATACGCTAGTCACATAGAAATGAATACAAATAATTAGAAGAGCTTCATAATTGCATGCTACAGCTAGAACACATTTCCACCAAACATTGATTTTTGGGTGATCCCAAACATTTCGATTTTTCTTTAATTTTTTACCAGTCTCTTTCTGTCTCTCATGGCTAATCCTTTGTTGAAATATATAAGTTATAATTAGTTCTTTATACGACTTAAGTGTCAGAATAATTCATCAAATTGTTTCCACATATTTGACAAAGCGTCTGAAATCGAAAATGTCCGGCCACTTATGGAAAGGCAGTGTTTAAATTAATGATGCATGTAAAAATGTAAAGGTGATGACTTTATGTAGAATTATAAATACTCAATCAAAGTATATCTACCCAAGCAGTAGCGAAAATCTTAAATTTACTTCATATTTTTAAAAAAGGTTCATTTGTCCAAATAACGATTAAATTTTAATTTTTCATTGTATAATTATCAGAAAATTTGTCTAGAAAAATACATACTTGTCTGAAGACCAGCGTCACATCATTGAATAATAATGACATTAGTTTAAAATAAGAGACCACTTTGAATCGCATGCGTATTAATATGATAATTTGTCACTGCATATCTATTTGATATCATTTTATATTCTAGATAGTACAAGAGTGTAATCTGTTCACCAATAAAAATACATGCTTCCAAGAAAGTATAAAATGGAATTTAATCTTATTCATATTCATAAACATTTTTTTATGTATGAAGTATCGATTAGATTTTATATTCCCTGATATTTTAAATTACAACAATAAAACTACTTTTTCAAATAAAAATTCCTGTTTTTATGTAATCCAGCTCTTAAAAATGTATTCTTTTGAATAAGTATTTGTAGATTCAATCATATCTAAAATTCAAAAAAAAAAAAAAAAAACTTTTATACTCCGATTTCAGGATTTTTCAAAAACATCTCAGTGCTCCAAGTCCGTCCCACCGTCTGCTTTTGCAATAAAAATAGCCATCAAATACCGTCGAACGTTTCGGTGACAATCGTGAAGATAAGGTTTAAGTTTTATGGTATTTCTATTTGTCTTTCATCTAAAAATTTTTACTTTTATTTCACTTTAATGACCAATAAAAATAGGCAGAGGCAGTAGATTTAATCATCTTTGGTATCTTATCCTGCCGTAGTTATAAAATGAACGGACACTACTTAAATGTATAATGAAAATAAATATAAACCGTTTAATGGGACGTAAACATCATCGCAATAGCCTTGGATCATAGAACAAAATTATAAAATAAAATAATCGTAAAAATTCTTTTGAAGTGAAATTTTCGTTTGCAGTTTTATTTTATTTATTTATTGATATTGAATACTAAATAAAAGAAAATTGATGCAAAATAAAAATAAAAATATTATTTAAAAATTTAATTTCACTTAAGAATAAATCGTACTAATAGAGAGAAAACATAATTTGTTTTTCTTCGTCAGAGCGTTGTATAGCTTTCATTCAAATTTCTTTTAAATATAATTAAATATCATTTATTTTAAATAAAATTTTCCCAATACCATCTTCTGCAATCAGCAGGAATAATTGAAAATTTTACATCGCCAAGATCTTTTTAATTAAACTTTCTTTTTGACTAAAATTACAAAAAAAAAAAAAAAAAGTAAAATTGTGTAGAAATCATTGTTTATTTAGGTAAATAAAAAATAAATAAAACATTATCAAGGATACTTGACAAACTTCTTCTTCTCCTTCTTCTTTTTTTTTTTTTTTTTTTTTTTTTTTGTTACTGTTGTTTGTTTATTTGTTTGTTTTGTTTTCCTGGACTAACAGGGATTAGTTTCTAAACCTATAGAGGTATTGTGCCCCAAAAATATGTAATGATTTCATATATCAATTTTATGTTTTGAAAATTCTTTGAAAATATATTGGACTTCTAATGTCAGTATATTTCATATTGAACATAAACGTTCATCATTGCAAGCCATCATTTGTAGCCATCTTAGTGGTGGATTTTGACTTACCAAAATCATTTTAGAAGAAATCTATTCATCTAACAAACTTCATGAAAATTTTTATGCTAGTAAGTTTCTAAAAAAAAATTTTTTTTGCTGTGATTTTATTTTCTTTATTAGTACAATTTAACAAAGCAAAAAAGTCTTAGAGTAAAAAAATCTGCGTATTCCCCGCATATATTTTTCTAAGAAAATCGTATTGTTTGATAATAATAACCGTTTCTATAAAAGAAATACTCTTTTTACAAGATTTCGTAAAACTACCCACGCAAACGGCAGTCTTAAACAAACAAATCGTTAATAATTATTGCATGTGGCTAACAATGTAAAACGTTTATGCATGATTTTTATTTTTTAATGTCTGGATATTAAAAAAAGTCTATTATTATCTTAAAAGGAATATAAAAAAGCTCTGTGTTTTTGCAGGGACTTTTGTGTCTATATTTACATGCGTGTTTTTGCAAGGTACTGCACTACACACTTAGTGCAGTGTAAGAGAAAGTAAGCACGAAGTACACAAGTAAGGGGGGGGGGGGAAACTTAATTTTGATCTGTGTATTAAATTGTATCATTAACAATTTATTGCATTTTTAAAGTAAAATTTTATGATAATTCATTTTTTTTTTCTTATTAATAAAATGAGCTTTCTTTTAACTTTACTTATCTCTAACTTTCGCTTTACTATATCTCTGGACACTATCTGTCCTAAGAAAGATTTTAATAGAATTAAAATAATTTAATAGGATTAATAGAATTAATAGAATTTTTTATTTCTATTTCAGTTCTGATATCATACATCGTGCAAGAGAGTATAACCAATTTTTTTTTATGCTCTTTTCTCATTATCAGGAATAGTACGCTGGCATAGCTTTAGCATTATTATTTAAGAATAACATTTCCTTTATTTAACTGCAAAAAATTATTATAAAATATCACTATATAAAAATAGTGGTTCTAAAGCTCCGACAACGCGTCACATCTACTTGATAACTAATTCCCATAAACTTTCTATATTAAGACACATAAAATATATATATATATATATTTATGTATATTGCTTTTAAAACCTTATTTATATATTAATACGTCAACATGAAATTTGTCGTACGTTTTTAGTCTTTTTTTTAAAAAAGAGAGAAGTGGCTTAAAACTAGTATCGTGCGAAAGATATGGTTAATGTGCGTTAAAAAAGTTTGTAGTAATGTCGAGAGGCATACAAAAATACTTTTTCATATGATACTCATAATCTTTTGTATCAGAAATTCCTATCAGAGGAAAGCTGTTAAATATGAACGTGCAATTAAAATAAATAAATATACAAATAAACAAATAAACAAATAAATAAAAAATAAAAAATACAACGGTACGTAATATAGCTTATTCTGTCACTTCATTTTTTTTTTTTTTTTTTTTTTTTTTAATCAAACATAACGCCACATAGGAGAATCGCTCTTTGCTTTATTCAAACGTTCTTTTAGAATTTGTCTGTTAGTAATATAAGTAAGCAGATTTTATTTATTTTTTATTTGTCTTACATCAGAAGTGAGCATAATTTTATTTTTTTTTTTTCAAACTGTTGGCATATTGTTTTGATATAGTCAGTGTTGTTTGCTATTGAAGTACCCATACGAGGAAGTTTGGTAGTCGAATTGAGAGACAAATAAATAAAGAAGTTCATAGGAATATGCATTGTCGTGTACATAAAAATGCTGTTTGTATTTATTTATTTATTTATTTATTGAAGAATAGAGTAATTACAAAGAACGCTGTTTACAAGAATTTTTTTAATTTATGCATTTATAATTTATATGTTTATTAAAATAAAATAAAATAAAATAAAGTGGTCGAGTTTCGACTATTGTACAATACTAGTTTTCATAAAATTGTTATTTAAGCAAAATATTTATTTATCAATTTTAAAAAATCTAATGATTTTTAATGATGAGGAAAAACCTGCCTTTGAAATTAATATTTGCTTTCTAATTAAATAAATTTCTTTATTTTTCAGGGGGGAAAAATGATAATAAATCACACAATTTTTATTTATTATTAATGAAAGATTAAACTTTTGTAACTTTCGGGATTCAATTATTATATATTAAAAATATTTTTATTATCAAATAAAGCCTTAAAGTATTTATCTAAATTTTAATTTACTTTTAGATAAGAACTGAAAGTAATTATAAAGCTAACGATTTTTATCAAAGCAGCAATATATAATATATTAAATCAGTGGTCTTCTTTGCATTTTGTATATAAAATTGGTTCTTAGAAAACGAATTAGTATAATAAAAATTAATTGGTTTCATTAATTTTTTTTAACGAAAAATGTATGTTTATGTTATTTCATTAACTATGCTACTAATTTGTATTTATTTGTATTTAAGATATAGAAGATGGAACTAAATAATTGGATTTAAAGCTGCTTTTTTGATATTTTGAATTTAATTGCCTGAATTAAATATTCACTACGATCAATTATATTTTCTTTTTCCCCAATTTCAGATATATACTAACGAACGAAATTCAGATAACTAACTTCCACTTAAAGTGGAATATTAGATAGATTTTGAATTTTCATATATCAATAATATTTTTAATATGGCTTTAAAAGATAATGACCATACATATTTGCTTTAATTATTAGATAAGGTAAGCATTCTAGAAAAGGTAATGGTTTAAAAATATTTAACGTTGTGTATTAATTTGTGATAATTTGAAGTTTAAAATAAGTTTTTTAACGGAATTATTTGATTAAATGTGTATAACTTATGAGATATGTAAAATTTATTTTCAAAACAAATAAAAACAAACATCAATAATTGGAAAATTTATTAATGTGTTATCTATATAAGACAATTTCCTCGATAAGTTTGTTCATTTTTATTATTTTTAAGAGCATAAATTATGCATATTGCTATTTTTAATTAATAAATGTAACAATAACAGCATAAACACTTTTTTAGGAAAACTATACAGTCCAATAAGCATAGGAAAACGTATCAAATCACTACACATAAAAAAATATATAATATATATATAAATGATAGTTATCGTAATAAAATTTAACCTTAAAATTTAGAAATTATTAGATACAAAACAATACCAACACAACAAAAATAGAACTGATTGTAACATATAGGTAAGACTGACACAAAAATGTTGCGATTCAGATTAAGAACCAATAAGAGACAAAAAATATTTAAATTACTTACGCCGACATGATTAATAATAATAAAAAAAGGACCATTAAACTTAATGACGGAGAAAGTAAATAAAGAACCACAGAAATAATAATTGGATAAAAATGCTTAAAACTTTAAGTATAAACGCTTCAGGGGGATTGTACTTCATAAAGCTGTAAAAACCGCATCAATTTCGTAAAGCAATATAGCTAATCATAGCAATTTATATTGTTTTCGCTCCGATCGATTTTTTTTGTGAAAAAAAAAAAATGTAGTTAAATTTTTTTGTCGACTTAGACAAACAATTAAATATTTCGCACGGATGTGAAAGAAAAATTTGCAAATGAAACTCCTATAATTTGCACAATTTTGCGATTAGAACATTTTTATTTTGCCTCCTACTTGTGCATACATGAAGTTTTAATTGCAATGTTGACTTGCTGGTTAAAACGTTATTGGTGAAGTGGTAATAACGTGGTTATTTCCCCTCAGATAAAAACCGCCGACTGAAGCAGCAGTTAGCAGTGTTATAACTCCTTTGCAAACTGTAATTTGTGGTGACAACCGACTCGTAGAATAGGATTTATATGCCTCTAAATATCTGCATGCGAACGAGTACAGTTTTTGATGAAAATGTGTGATCTGGTCACGCACAACACCCTCTATCGACAAATAGCTTAATTATTATTTTTTCTGTACGAAAAAAAAAAAAAAAAAAAAAAAAAAACTTCACGAGAATAATTTTTTTCACAAACAATGTTCAATTCTAGCAATTCATTCAATAGTTATGAATTCTTAAAACGTCTACCGACTTATGGGACACCCTGTATATATATATATATATATATGTATAAGTATTTGCACATATTCGAATTTAGAAGCTCTGTCAAATATATCAAACAGTTTTTTGTTTTGAAGAATTATCTTGAAACTTTGGGTGAATAAAGAACATGTTATGTCTCATACATTGCAACAAAAGTTTTGTCCTGAAGAGGAAAAGTGGTCCAGTAAAAAATCAAACAAAAATCAGAACGTTTTGGATCAGCCTGGCAAAAGTAATGTTTGAATCGCGTTTCTGCTGTAGCATGTGATTATGCAGTTTCTTCTAATTATCTGTATAAATTTTTATGAAGCTGCCGCATATATTCCTTCAGATATAACGATTTCTTTAAAAAACAGAAAAAAGAAACACCACTTTTTTAATTATAACACGTAGGATATTAGACCCAGTGCAAAGCCATTTTTAGGAAACTTGGCGTACTACACTAGACAAAGCATACTGCAATCAGAATGCAAAAATGTTAAATATCTAACGAAATACGAGCATTTTTACTAAATAACTTTTAACTACGCATGGAGAAAGCTTTTAAAAATTTTCATTTGCATAATTTAATAGCCAAAAGTACTGAGCTATTTATATAAAAACTCAAAACAAATATCGTGTAAATTGTAAAAGTTATGAGTTACAGAATGAACAGAATTTCAGTTCTTCTCCATAAAAAAAAAAAGGTGATGATAGAGGGTTTTATTAATATTTAATTTACAATCAGAGAAAATCATTGGGCATTGATTGAATCAAAATAAAAATGTAAGTAAAACCCCTTATAGTTTAGCTTTTATTTTGAGAGGAACTGGAATTCTGCTCATTCTATCTTTCGTAACTTTTTGAATTTACACGATATTTGTGTGAGGCTTTCATATAAGTAGCTCAGTACTTTTGACTATTAAATTATAAAAACAAAATTTTCTAAAAGCTTGCACTTGCGTAATTAAAAATTATTTAATAAGTCGTTGCAAAAGTTCGTGCGGACGCGGATCATTTTATTGCCTCCAAAGACGAGAGATTATATCACCGTGGTATACACTTTTACCCGAAAAATGGGCAAAGGTTGTAGAAGGTAATGGAGAGTATTTTGATTAAAAATTGGCATTTGATTTGATGTATTTTTATGAAATGAAGCAATAAAAAACCGCACGAATTTATGCAAAGACCTAATAGTAAAAAAGCTCATTGTTCGTAAGCTATTTAATATTTTCGTATTCTGATTGACGTATGCTATGTCTAATCTGGTATGCCAATTTTTCTAAAAATGCCTTTACACTGGGTGTAATACCCTAAGCTTTAAAAAGAAAAAAGTGGCAATATTTTTTTGCAATTTTTTAAGGAAACCATTACATCTCCATGAATATATGTGGTAGCTTCATAAAAACTTATACAGATAATTAGCAGTTTTCATATTTACGTACTACAGCCAAAACGCGTTTCAAATATTACTTTTTACAGAGTGATCCAAAATATTTTGACTTTTGTTTAGTTTTTTACCGGTCCTCTTTTCGTCTTCAAGACAAAACATTTTCTGAAATATATGAGGTATAACATGTTCTTTGTACTCACAAAGTTTCAAAATAATTCCTGCAGAATTTTTCTAGATATTTGACCAAACGTCTAAATTCGAAAGTGTCCAGATACTTATTGGTAGATGGTGTATGTATATATATACATCTGTATAATAATATTTTTTTAAAGCGTAGTAAAAGCCGAGCAACAGAAGATTTAAGACCACTGAAACTACATAGACCAATAAGAATAAAATTTCATCAAATTAAAATTACCTGTGAAGACTGATTGTTAATTATTGAAACAATTTTACTTTCTATTTCTGAAACAATAAATTTTACTTATTGTTTTATTTTATTTAATTTAATTTAACATGAAACTTACCTTAATATTATTCCTCGACAATTAGATACTATTTAAATAATGTTGCCTGTGCGTTAAAACGACATGAAACCAAAACAAAAGTATCAAACAAGCAATGAGATATGTACATGTATATAACGAAAAATAAACAGAAGAATAATTTACCACAAGAACCCATAAAAGTCAATTTGGTAACTTAATTAAATTATTTAAATAATAATGACCAGTAATTTTAAACGATTTTTTTTTTTTTTTTAATCATTTTAAGGCAATTGTAAGAAATAATGCAAACAACAACAAACCACTTTTCATTACACATACAAATTAAATAAAATTTGATAATTTTAATAATGTCTAGTAATCAGAAAATCAATAGCAATAGATATAGAATTAGAATAAAACTTATATATACACCCCGCGACAAAAAGATAGTTACAAAGGGTTTTTTCTTTGATTTTTTATAAAATAAGATTATCCAAATTGTGCTTATCATTTATTATTATCATAAAATAACACTATTTCCGGACTAATTTTTGTTTCAAGACTAATTTAGAAAAGTTTTAAGAATAAAATTTTTCTAATTTAAGACTACACACTCCGCGATAAAAAGATAGGAACAAAGGGTTTTTTAAAAATTTTCATAAAATAGCATTATCTAAATTGTGCTGATCATTTATTATCATAACAAAATATTATCATATCAAAAGCATTTTAAATATTTGAATCATATTCAAAATAATCATATTCAAAAATTAAAAAAAAAAAAAAAAAAAAACCTTTGTTCCTATTTTTTTGTCGCAGTGTGTAGTCTTAAATTAGCAAAATTTTAGTCTTAAAATTTTTCTAATTTAGTCTTAAAACAAAAATTAGTCCGGGAATAATTTTCCCCGTCTAATGTTATTTTATGATAATAATATATGACAAGCACAATTTAGATAATGTTATTTCAGAAAAATCAAAGTAAAAACCCTTTGTATGTATCTTTTTGTCGCGGGATGTATATATATATTCATGTTTAAACCGCTTTTTTCCATGGAAATGTTTTCGATAATAAATTTTTTAGATTACAGCGTCTGTGAAATATACTTCTGATATTAGTAATACGCTATGCTCTATTCATTGATGATTTTCGTTCTCCATGGGCATTTGATGAGTATGAAAAGTGATCATTTCCTCGTCTAAAATGATCCCCATTAAATTGAGGATCTTCAGAATGTTAATGGTCTAAAAGTGCAATCTTTACTCTTCCGAAAATATAAAAATTCTTTCCACGAGGGAAATTTTTTTTTTTCTATTATGGAGAACAATGTTTGAATTTTATATTGGTGTATTTGTTATAGAAATTGGAATTTCAAAGTTTGATTCTATTTCTATCAAGCAGTTTCTTGTTTAAAATTTCACAAGCTATTTTTTTAAGTAATTTGAAATTTAACAAGGTTTTTTTTTTTTTTTTTTTTTTAAGTAATTTGAAACTTTACGTGATTTTCTTTCGTTTAAGTAATTTCGAATGTATTTCTATTTATTTATTTATTTATTTAAGTACATTGAAATTTTACAAAATTTTCTTTCACTTAAGTAATTTGAAGTTTAACGAGCTTCTCTTTCATTTAAGTAATTTAGAATTTCATGTGCTTTTCCTCCATATAAGTAATTTGAAATTTCACCAGATTTTCTTTAGCTGAAGTAATTTGAAGTTGTAGGAGATTTTCTTTACATAAATTATGTAAAATAAAAGTATGTTTAATGTATTTCAATTTTACAAGTCATTGTTTGGTATACTTCGATTTTCTTGATTTCTAAGTATTCCTATATAATAATGTTTAAACGCTTCTTTACCTCAACTAGTTTTTCATATTATTATTTTTTTTTTTTATGCGTTACTGTTTATATGCTATTGTTATAAGAACCCTAATGTTTTATTTTTCAAATATAAAACTTTGTTTCTTTCATTTAAACTTTACTTTTTATTCTAACAAACTCGACGCTGTTGAAAATCTTGAAAAAATTTGCGTTTTGCAAATACTAAAATAGCAGAACATATTTTCTTAAGCTATTTAATTGAAATGTATTTTCCTGTTCAAAGAACTACAGATCTTTGAAATCTCAAGTATTTCTTTTTGCGCATTTTCATAGAAAAAATGTATATAAATCTTGAGATGATTACATTCTCTAGAGATTGAAAATTATTTCATGTTGCTATCTTAACCTAGACTATCTGTCTCGAATCTGATCAAGGATCTTTTCCTTGATCAATTTGCAACTTGCTTCGCATAAAATTTCATGAAATAACTAACAACGATCACGAGGTACTAGAATAATATCTGTTTTGAAATTTTTAGATTTCCATAAACCTTTTTACATTTTCTAAAACACCTAAAAAAAATAAATAGAAAAAAACTTTCTTTAACTTCTTTATATCGGAAACCTGAAAACTACTCACATATTTTTACTTCCATTATCCTACTACCGTAGGTAATGGAAGTATTGTATTCGGTCCAAAAATTTTATATCGAGATTTCACTTGATTTACACGTTTTAAAGTCCCCTGAGTCCAGAAAAGTGGTTTTTGGCATTTGGCCAGTGTGTGTGTATGAATGGAATCTTCTGGCTATCATATCTCCGAAATTAATAAAGACAGACCTACAAAACTTCAGAATTGAGACAGGTCTGGTGTACAGATGAATTTTTCAAATTTTGGTGAAAATTGAAAAAACAGAAATGGGACTATAAGTCCGAATCTTTAAAACGGCTCTAACAATTTTCTTCAAATTTGCTATATAAACATTCTATTAGACGTCCGTTCGAATGATATAGTTGGTTAGTTCAGGAAAATTGGTATGTAGTTACACCTTGACATAAATTAGTGCTATCAAATTTTGGTGAAAATCGTCCAACAGATGGCATTGCCATCCTTCTTTTTTATTAATGTTTAATTTTTTAGGTATAGGACAAAATTTTCTATAAATTTTCCCAATGAGAAATATTTTTAACGAATAATTATGAAATTAAGAAGAATAATTTATAATTGTAATCGTGAAGTAGGAAAAAATTTTCGGTCATATAGAAACAACGCCCCCCCCCCCCCGGAAGATGAAGTTTCCCTCATGGGAACAAATTTCCGATATGCGTATCTTTTAAAAGAACTCATCAATATTTTAAATGAATGGTTAAACCACTGATCTGTGATAATTCAAAACAAAATTATCGATTTTTCTTTTTCATTATTAACAAAAAAAAAAAAAAATGTCGTTAGTACAAATAAAATCGACATTCATTGGACATTTAATATTATACTTCTATGAAAAAAATATCTTCTGTGTTTATCATGTAAAATAATTATAATAAATATTAATTTTAATAAATTATTTGTATTGAATGAATTTGCATAGGAAAATATATAAGAAAGTTTTGTGATGGCCACAACGTACTAGATTTTTATTGTAATTATTATTTTGCAGAGATTTTTTTTTAACATTTTATGTCTATAACTATATTTCTATATTTTAGTTTTATTTAATTCGGTTTCCACACGAGTATAAAGTAATTTTTTTTTCCCTTTAATCCTCGGACCTACGCTATTTTGCTGTTGCTTGATGCCGCCCTTGTGCACACCCAACTCACATTTTTCTTTTCTTTTTTTTTTTTTTTTTTTTTTTTTTTTTTTCTTTCATTTTCCTTTTCTTTCTATATCGTGCTTTATAATTTCAACCCAAAATAACTGTTGTGGGTTTTATCAATTTATGGTGTTAGCTTAGCCGTCCTAAAAGAATGAATATGAATGATTTTTTTTTTTTTTTTTTGTAATGCAATGCAGAAGGAAACGTTCTGTAATAAGCCCTAATATTGTATAGCAATTCGAAGTACTTTTGGATATATTTGACCGATGGGCAGAAAAGTAATTTATAAACACTTTTCAATTTTCTTTGAAAATATTTAAAACTGAGATTAAACTATTCCGTGGGCTCTTCCCATCGTCGTCTGCTCAATCACGTGATGTGTGAATAACGTAAATTCGAATTCAATTGAATATTGTTCTTAAGAACAAAAGTGTTGATATTTAACACTAAACCTACCTATACTTCATGTATACCTATTCCTACCACAGCGGGTCAAGTGACCCGTCTTTAAAATGTTATAGATATTACTATGTATAGCAAAAATATATTATTTAGCACATTTTGGTAATGAAACATGGACGATGTGATAACGTTATTTGCAAGAAATTCTGACAAAAAGTTTAAAATGGATCATTTGGCCCATCGTGGTAGGTTTAGTGTTAATATGAAATAAAAATAAAAGTAATATTGTGCATTTGTAAACAATAGAATAATTGTATTTGTAAATTTAATAATTTAAAAAAAAAACACTTTATGTGTTTATTTATTTTTACCTGTAAGAATCGATTTTTGTATGTTTTTATGTAACTGTTACATTAACTGATCTAGCAATAAATAATAGCTTGTTAAAATGTTTTCAATTAAATTTAATTGCATGAAGGTGTTACAACAAGTTAATTAACTTAGTTACTGGTCTAAATAGCTTTGCACCGTACGATGTTGCACTGTCAATGATTTAAGTACCAAAAAATCAGAGTATTTAACATGTTCTACATGAACATCAATAACAAATATAAACTAAATGATGATTCTAAATGTATACAGCAAACAAAAGGTGGTGAATAATGATATAAAAGGGATTAAAAATTATGATGTATAAAAAAATAACATGGATTAAATTCGATAGATTAAAAATAAGAATAAAAAATATTATTGATATTATTATTAATAATAATATTATTAATTATTATTATTATTAATAATAATATTAATAATATATGTTATTTCAGCAATCGCTATAAGTATAGAAGACTTCGTCTGCTGTTTGTTTATCACCTATCATTTAACCTCTGCGGTCATGAGGGAAGAGTCCATTGTCATTTGTTTCATTGTTATGACAGTCTTATATGCTTTAAAAATAGTAAAATAAAAAACAAATAGCAGGTATTTCAAATAATTAAAACACGTTTTAAAAAATAGATTTAGCTTTAGACGAATGTTAATTAAAAGGAAATATTTTGAAGTTAAGTTGTTTAAAGTTATAATTATTTTCTTTTATTGTTATCTCAAATTTTATCAAGATAAGAGAACTGATTTTACCAAAATAAATTTATAAATAATTTATAACGTGTATAAAGCTGGCTTTATAAATAAAAAAAAAAAAAAAAAAAAAAAAACGACCTTGAATTTAATTAAATACGTTTTCTATAAAACTTAAAATTTTCAATTCGAAGAATGCTAGCTCGTAAATTATAAAGAGTCAAAGCCTTGAATTTAATTAAATATTATTTTTCTTTAAAACTTTTCATTTTCATCCGAATTTAGCGAGTTTCAGACTGTGAATCCATAATTATTATACAACAGCAATTTTTATATTTTGTCAAAATTAGTTAAAAATTTGCGATTTTTCGAAAAAGTTTTTGAATACTCTAACATAAAATACCCCGTGTCTTGTCTTGTAACATGAGTTTAAAGTTAGAAGATTTACAATTCTCAAATTTTTAAAGATAAATTTAAAATGGTCTGAAAAAAAAATTATAACAATAATAATAATAAATAAATAAATTATATTTCCTTTAATTGAAAAAAAAAAAAAAAGAAAGAAAACTCATTTTTATTCGAATTTAATAATTTTTGAACTATGAACTCATAATCACTATAGTCAAATTTTATTTTTTGTTAAAATCAGTTAAAAATCTGCGATTTTTTTTTAAAGCTTTTGCATATTCTAATCTAAAGCACACCGTGTCTTATCATGTAGCGAGTACGAGTTGGAAGTTAGAAGATAGACATTTCTCAATTTTTAAAATATCAATGTTAATGGCGTGAAAAAAATTTCATTTTCATTAATTTATGATATTAAAAAATAATTAAATAAATAAATAGTTGAAAAAAAGAAAGAAAGGGGAAAAAAAACTCTAATTTTTAATCGAATTTAGCGCTTTTTGGACAGTGATCTCATGATCACAATTTATAGCCAATTTTTAATTTTTGTCTAAATTTGTTTAAAAATTCGTGATTTACATATATATATATATATATATATATATATATAAACCTACGTAACGTGTTTGAAATTCGCAATCTGCAGTTATTTAAGTTCAAATAGCCAATGTTTGCCAACATAACATTATTAAGTGTAAAAGCATATTGCTCCTGTAAAATATCATTTTAATTAATTTTTAACAAAACCTGTCAAACCTTACAAATTTTCGCCAAACATAGCTAAGTACCATCACGATTAAATCAGCGTTCTTAAAAAAAAAAAAGAAAAGAAAAAAGAAATCGGTTTATTTGTTTAAGAGCTAAAGTGCCATAAACAGACGGAGAAAACATTCACACATATAACACCCCTCTTTTATGGTCGGGAGTTAAATAGAACATACTTGTTTCTTCATTAAGTATTAATACGTAAAAGTGAAACATTTGAACATTTCGAAAACAAAATTAAGTATGCTTGTCGCTTTCTATTAGAAAATAAAGTTATTTTGAATTATTGTAGAGAATGATTAAATTATGCGCCAGAATATTTTCCAGTGAATTCGAAATTTATTCGAGAAAACACGACATTCACTTATAAACAGCTCCAATGTAAAATAAAGAATAAAAAATTCAGTTCACAACAATTCTGAATTGTCTAAAATGCTTGTTATTTATTTCATTGATTGTCATATTTATGTATATGAACAAATGCAATCAAAGAATTAAATAAATGACAAATCTTTTAAACGATTGATAAATATTTTAAATTAAATTCACATCAAGGTCGATTTTAATTGAAAAGCACAAAATAATGAATTTTATTATCTTTCGAATAATCTAATGATTTAAAATTCCATCCTTGGAATGGAATGCACTGCACCGATGAAACAGAGAAAAGGGCGTTTAGGATTCATCATTTTAAATAGAAAACTTTCGAGTGAATTTCAGTTTGAGAAGAAGTCTTTTTAAGTTACTACTGTCATCAAATAGAAGTGATGCATTTTAATATAGTGACCAGCGAAACGGGGAAAAAGCAGCTGCTATTCAATAAAATCCTTATAAAACTATAATACGTATATATGAAACAATTCTCAGGTTGTACTATAAACTATTTAACTATATATATATGTATATATGTATATAATTATTATTACTATTATTATTAATTTTCAAATTTAATTTCTGATAAATTATCGTTTCAATTTTAAAAATTACTAGCAGGCTTTGGCTGATTTGCTGGTCACTATATTTAAAAAAATTAAAAAAAAAAAAAAACTATATTTTAAATTATTATTTAAAAAAATAATAATAAATAAATAAAATTAAATAAAATTAAATCTCTTAAAATTTTCGCCTTCGACAGCGTCTTTCCCGCCTACACTATATTGGTTCCTGGTCTCCATTGCTTCATTTTGCTCCTTAACCAGACATTTCCTTTAAATACTAACTACGGAATGAATGGTGCTGCTGTTATTCAACAATTACATTTTTCGAACAAACATTTTTCGGACAGATTATCATTTTCACTCTATGGCAGGAGGAGGCAGCACCAGACAATCTTCCCAGCTGATTGTGATCTTGAGCTATGCTGATAACAGATACACAGACTCACACGCAGATCAATCGCTGAAAACATGATTTTCGGATTCAAGGGAACTCAAAGCGTGTACATTTAACAAAATCTCGATTACGAAAATTTGACCCTGAAACAATACTTTCTCTACCATATATATGGGAAAGAGAAAGTAAAAAACTTGTATGTTATGGCCAACACGAAACTTTCTTCTACATTTTCTTGTACAAATTCATGTAGTACGAATTACTTGTTAAAATTAACCTTTATTAAAATTATTTTCCATGATGAATGCAGATGATTTTAATCTCAGAGGAATATAGCCCTAAATTTCTAAAAAAAAAAAAAGGTCAAGTTTTTGCTGACATCCAAGGTTTTTTTTTTTTTTTTTCCGTTTGGAGGGGGAAGGGTAAAAAATTATACACACACGCTACATTTTTACAGAAAAAAAACACCAGGTAGAATAATTCGAATTAATGAACAAACAACTGTATATGAAAGTGAAGCTTCATGCAAGGCAAAGAATATTGAGAAAGTTAATATGAGCTATTTCTGAAACATTGATAGATGAGATTATACATATGGTGTCCGCTAATCGGCCCCTGATTTTAAAATTAAATTTCTGCTAAACAAAGATAGGTAGAGGAATGAAACAAATGCATGTATTTTTTTAAAGCTGTAAAAATCTTTTACGGGAGAATCAAAACTTCTTACAAGTATTGTCAAAAGATGGCGTGACTGGCAATTCACGTTGCCATTCACGTAAAAATGTGATTCGTCTGTGAACCAAATGTATCCAAAGCCAAAGTCGAATCTATCTTCATAAATCATTTTTAGCATGTTCAGTGCAAAATTTTCTCTTTGTTGCACAGTTCGAGTTGCAATGGTGTGATGACATTGACTCTTAAACGAAAACGGGCGTAGATTATTTCTCAGAATTAAATGGTGCTAGATTCCTTCAATCCCGATTCTGTTGCTTCCTATGGATTTTCTCAGATACTTGTGCATAAGACTTTTACAACTTTCAAAATAAAAATGCCGTTTGTTTCTGTTGGTTTAAATGGGACCACAGAGTAAAAGCAGAGTCTTTTTAACATTCACAATAACATTTAATAATATAGAAAAGAAGAATAACATATTGCTGGCATTTCTGTGCCGCACGCAGAACAGCTTTCTCGTACAGACTGAATTGCAGTTTCCATTGCGGTTGGTTGGAAGTCGTTTCGAGCGGCGCTATTCAGAATCCTTTGATGTGGTCAAGCGGTTGGAGGTGGTTCCACGGGTTGGTTCGAAAGGAGAAAGTTCCTGGCTCTAACCCCCTGCGGAGATAATTGAGGGGCCAGACGCAGATATCTTTGTCAATTTTGCATGCTTTCCTTTGAAGTAACTGCGTGATCTGTTAAAAAAAAAAAAAAAAAAAAAAAAGGTTACAACTGATGACAAGACATTTGGCTCTTTGTGTCGGGAGCGTGATTAATGGTTTTTTGAACCTCGAAGTTCCAACCGCAATGGAAACCGGCCTTAATACAAATCTCTCTCTGAGGAGCGAAGGTAGAGCCCCTATATTATAGGTGCCTTAAGCGAAGGATGCGCCGCTCTTCTGTTGATTACGTAATACAGATACGTCACATCTGACGTCATGACAGGAGTGCGCTGATTGATTAGCAAATGATATGAGGAAACACTCATTGAAAATTCCTACATTTCCCCCTTTTTTCAATAAATGTTTCGAAAATAAAACATACTTATACATTATTATAGCATATTAAAAAATTACAGAAAATTATTTTTATGCCAAAATTACTGAAAATGAGAGAAATGTTAGTAAAGAAATAAAATTATAAACAAATAATTATAGTTAATATAATAAAATAAAATATGTAAAATATAAGTAGTTAATTTCTTAATGAACATACAGTTTAAATATCTTTTGAGTTTGTCAGTCCTAAGTATTAAGTCCTATCATATCACAACACTTTTCATGTTTACATGCATTTAAACTTTTTGTTAAAATGTCTGCAGGTTGTTCATGTGATGATATATATTTAATATCTATTAATTTATTATTGTAAACTTCTCGCACAAAATGATGTCGAATGTCTATGTGTTTTGCGCGATTGTGATGAACAGGATTTTTTACCAATCTCAGTGCGGACTGATTGTCGCACATGTTTGCAGTCGGACTTGATACAATTTCAGGATCTAGTTCTTTCAGGCAATTTCTTATATAATTGCCTCTTTTGCAGATTCGGACAGAGACATATATTCAGATTCAGTAGTGGACAGAGCAACGGTTCGCTGCTTTCTCGATTCCCAAGAAATAGATCCACCGGCATACTTAAAGACATATCCTGTATATGATTTTCTTTCATTTATATCCGATGCCCAATCGGCCTCAACAAATGCTGTTAATGGTTTATTGTCTCTGTAATAAACAATTCCTAAATTTCTAGTTCCATTGAGATACTTTAGTATTCTTTTAGCAGCCATCCATAGGGGTTTTCCTGGATTGTTATTAAACTGACTTAAATAATTTACAGCATGGGTGATATCTGGTCTGGTAGCAACCGACAGATACATAAGAGAACCAATTAATTGTCTATAAGGAATTTTTGACGTGTATGATTTCTCTTCTTCTGTGTTTGGACACATTTGTTTAGTTAATTTTACACTGTTATCTAAAAGTGTATTCACCTTTCTAGAATCTTCCATATTAAATTTATTTAATAAATCTTCAATATGATTCTTTTGTGTTATAATGATGCTGTCCCTATCTTGATTAAATTCAATGCCTAAGCAATAATGCAAAAGGCCTTTCATTTTGAAAGATTCTGCTAATTTATTTCTAATATTAAAATACTGCTCTTCACTTTTAGTGAGACCAATTAAATCGTCGACATAGACGATTATAATAACATCAAAGGGATGTTTTAAGTAATAGACACATTTGTCGGAATTCGAAGGGTTAAATTTCATCTTTCTTAATTTCTCATCTAATTGCTTAAACCACTGTCTTTCTGACTGTTTAAGTCCGTACAAAGATTTTTTTTAATAAGCACACATTATTTTCATGCATATGATTTTCAAAAAATTCAGGAAGCTCCATAAAAATTTCTTCATTTAAATCACCATTGACATATGCCATAATAAAATCTAACTGGTATGCTGTGAAACCATTTTGGATAGCATACGCAATTGCAGTTCTTATAGAACTTAATCTAGCTACTGGTGAAAAATTTTCCTCAAAATCGATCCCTTGTTTCTGTGAACACCTTTTGGCAACTAATCTGGCCTTAAATTTTTCAATTTGGCCATCTGGTTTGAATTTTGTTTTTAAAACCCATTTACACCCAATTACCCTTTTATTTTTTGGCCTATTGTCTACTCTAAATTGAATAATCTTAAGGATATCAAGAATTGTGTCAAGCAACGTTTCATATTATTTAAAGACACTCATTAAAATCAATTTTAAATTGATTCAATAATTTAAGTATTGTCTTAAACACTTTCATTAATAAATCTACTTTTTAAAAAAATAATATTATGTTGATGTTAATTTAAACCTATATTAAGTATCAATTATATTTATAACCCCCATTTTAAAGCTGAAATAGTTATTTAAATCCATAAAAGTTACCTAGTAATCTTAATAATTAATGGTAAAATTATTATATTATATTTCAGTTCAAATGAATTTGCAATCAAGGATCAAGAAGCTAATTAAAAAAACTGTGATTCTTGTTTTTAATTGATTAATTTATTTATTTTTCGGACATCCTTTTTTATCTTAAAAGTAGTCTGAAACAATAAGGTGGCGATTTTTTTCTGTCTGAAATAAAAATTCCTCTCATCATAAAACAATAATTATTTGGTTGGTTGGGATTTACATCACACTAGTGCTACGCAATGGGCAATTGGTGACGATCTGGGACCTAGAAGTGGTCCGGAGACATGCCATCGCAACTCTGATCCTTCACGGAAGGGTTAAGTCGGTTCTCTCCCGCTTCTGTGACTCCCAGAGGTGTAATTTTGATGGGAACATGGAGGCCATTGCAGCCACAACAGATTTTACGTGCACCAGCCACCATTAGCGTACACGACGGTCTTTGGCCGACTTAAGTACCAATTTATGTCAAGGTGACTTTTATGAGTGTATATATATATATATATATATACACTAAGCGACAAAAAAAAAAACCGCATTCGGATATTTTCCTTTTTTCTTTCTGTAATCGCTAATTTTGTTGTTTCAAAAGTAAATTTTTGAACAGATTTTATTGCTTTGTGTTCCGCGTGCAATTGAGGATTGAGCCAAGTGTTAAAAACAAGATGCAATTATTCCGAAAATTGTAATTTTAGAAAGTATTTCAAAAATGACCCGAATAAGGCAATTAACGATACCACAAAAAATATTAATTTTAGAGTGAAAATCAAAAAAATATTTTAATACGTGGGATGTCAAAATGATTAAATGTTAACAAAATATTAGTGATCTGATTTATAGCAAGATATAATATTTTTTGGCTGTTTAAACTGCACATTTGTCCTTAGACAGTCACGTTACTCATCCAGTCGATATGACCGCAAGTTAAAAAACCAGCGCTCAAAAAATCAGTTTGTATTACATTTAGAACATAACAGGGATTCAGAAAAAGTGTTTAGTAACATAATTTATCTAATTACAGTGAAATAACAATTAAACAAAATAGGTTTAATTGCCAGAAAATCTGAAAAACAAATTCATTCTTAACGGTAAGAATTAGAAAACCAAGACATTAGAGGGTTAAAAAAATTTTTAAATGATCAATTAATTATTGGGCTGAAGTTATTATCTCTGATGAGTCGAGTTCTTATTTCAAACGGACGGAAACAAGCAAATGTGATCACGAAAATGTGACTGACTTAATGAAAATCGCACTTTTAAAGCAATTACATGTTCTCCGTACATTACGATACGAAAATGCAAGCGGAACTAGAAAAAAATATTTATGATATTTGGCACAGTGAAATTTTTGAGTTTCATGTTAAAAAACAGTAAAATACTATGCCACATTGCGCATTAAAGCAGTAATTCCATATAAAGGCGGAATTATCTAATCCAGAACACATATTTTTATTACATAAGTGTTTAGATCTAACAAATAAATAGTTTTATTTCAGGCATTAAAATAGCACTTGTTTATTTAGTATAATAAATCATGATAGAATACAAAGTATATGTTTATTATATTACGTTTAGAAAGAAAATTTTATGTAGATTTTTATTAAATACTTCGTAGAGTGTAATAAAACGAATTATTAAACCGAAAATGTACATAGGTATCATGTTATGACTTCCTTATTATACAAACATAACAATTTTATTTGTTGCAATCATTAGTTTTTAAATTATTACAAACCCAAAAGGTATAAGTCAATTTTTCTGCAGTGCGGCTTTTTTTTTTTTTTTTTTTTTTTTTTTTTGGTCGCTTAGTGTGTGTATATATATAGATTTTAATAAAAGTCTCTGCCTACGTATTTGAACATTAGCTGTCACAAAATTTTTGTCACACACAGATATAAACGGAACATTTTCTAAAAATGGTTAATCTTATTAAGAACATCTCAAAATGTGTAAATAATTCAAAAACTGGAAACCGAATTTCTTTTACAAATTCAATACTTTCTTCTATGAGTATAAAAGAAAATAAAAGTTATGAACGTTATAAAAAAAATGAAGGTAAATAAATAAATAAAATACTTTTACATTTTTATAAACAATTTATTTAAGGTGATTTGTAAGTCATTTTCGCAAATCAAATGTTTTTTCGTAGAATTTTCAAACATACCACTTGAATATCGCAATAATAAATAACTGTGAAACATTTCCGAATATCATAATGCTTCTACTTTATCATTTATTCCCCTTTTTAATCAAATTCTTCTGAAATATTTTAACGTTATCTACCAACATTTCCAGATATCTAGTACTCGCAGGTAACGACAAAACTGAACAAATTCAAAACTTGGAAAGATTAATCACTCAGGTACAGAAGACTTTATTAGAGAGTATATTCTAACGACTTGGAAGTAAGAATTTCAAAAGTTAGACTGGAATTTAATACCAGTTTGTTGAAATTTATATTCACTGCCTAATAATCTCTTCCACTGGCGATGTATAAATCTGAGCTCCTTCTGTTACTTAGTATGTACTTAGTGTCACTCTTCCGGATTGAAAGAGATTTGGGCGAAACTTATTTCTAAAGAGGAACTCTTAAGTTTTAGTAATAGCAAATATATTTTTAGTATTTAACAGAAAAGGCTTAATGTTTAATCTCATATTTAAATAAAAAGATGACAAGTTAAATTTCGAGAATTTTTTTTCGACAGAATTAATTAAAAACAGAGGCTAATGAACTCAAATAGTTGATTTTCCTTTCTCTTAAATATGAAATATCGTTATTCGATTATTATGCGTGTTTGTAATATTTTTTGATTATGTATTTTTTTCTCCTTAAATTATGACTGATGCCAACATGTTTCTACTAAAAATCAGTCGCAGCTATATAGTGTTCGCGACGCCTGCGACCATCGAGCTCGATGCCTGCGACAGGAGGGAGTCTGGGGTTACGTAAAGGGCTCGTTATAGAAAAGCAAAAATTGAATTTTTTTGGAAGTAAAAAACACTTTTATAAGTAACTATGTAAATCACAATACTGTGGAAGTTTCAAAGTTTTTTATTATTAAGTGTTTATTAAGTTTTTAAATTTATTCTTAATGAAGCATCACAGCATATAGCAAAAGCACATTAAACAAAACTAAATAACATCATTTTATTCTGCCTAAAACTTAAATAAGTTTTCTTTTTAACAACCGGAAAATTATCCAACATGTAAGGAAAATGCAATTGCAGACAGCTATTTCGGTAGTATTGAGCGTACCGTCATCGGTGCATGAGCTCTGCTTGCAATTCCATTTTTCCTTTGACGTTTCTACACGTTGAAGAATTTTCCTATGGTCTTATATCTAGCCCCAAGTCTCATTTTAATGTTTTCGTTTTCTTTCATAATTCGTTAATACAAAAGGCAACTGTCAATGTTGAGGTATTTCCACAAAATATTAATATTTTTATGAACTATAACGAAAACTTTATTTATTTTATTTTATTTATTTATTTATTTTATTTTTTATTTTTTCAGAAAATGAAATTTTTCTTGCCTTTGTAAATAATAAATATAATTTAATGACCTCTAAAATAATAAAATTCGATAATGACTTTTTTTTTTTTTTTTTTTCTGATCAACGGTAGTTTTTTGCAGCAGAACTAGTTTGGAAAATTTATAAATCAAGACTGTCGGCGCATTAAAACCTAATTATCTGAATTTTTGAAGGTTAATTTTTATGAAAGCCATAAAATTGTCTTACAAAATGTAAATGAGTCTACTTCATATTATATGACAGAAAAGTTACGAGCGGTTGTCTTTAAAAGACCCGGTGAACTCATTTTGCAATTAGAGTTGGTGCTAGTATTTTTTTATTCTATTTACTATTACCCGAATACTGTTGACCCGAAGTTATACTAAAAAAATAAAATAATAAAAGAAACCGGAGATTCCCCCCCCCCCTGTATAATAGATATAAAATTCTATTTAAAAAAAAAAAATTATTACTTAATTTACTACGAAAGTTTTTTTTTTTTTTTTTTTTTATCTAATCTTTTATATAAAGGCATGCGGTAAATGCATTGCATTCCTTAATAGTTGTTACTATACTCACTTTTTAAAATTGCTTTCAAACGATTTTTCGCAATTTTATTTTAAATGTTCTTGTTTAAACTTGGTATGAGAGAGAAAAGGGGTGAAACTTATTATTATTTTTTTTTTTTTTTTTTTTGACCAAAATGTACAAAAATTTTAAAGAAAAAATGTAAGAAATAAAATAAAATAACTGATTTTTTACCTTAAAATATGAAGTTGCGTTCCTTAACAACGGTAATTATATTCACCTCTTAAAATTTCTTTTGTAAGTTTCATCTCAATTTTAATTAAATATATTTTTTTTTTAACTTGTTGCCAAATGGAAAACATCCTGACCGCAGCAACTGATGGTGATGACGAATTGCCAAATTGAAAACAATAGTCCTGTCGTATTAATAACATAAATACTCTTTTTTTTTTTTTTTTTTTTTTTTTTTTACAGTTATACAGTGATATCAAAGATTACTGAAAATAAAGTATTTTTCTGTCAAGTTTTTTAACGTTTGATCTTTGTCTGTGTCTCTCAGAGTAACTTAAAAACGAGTAATTTTAGGAGATCCAAATGTTGTATTTTGAAGTATATGAGTTTGTTGCTGGAAAAGTTTGATCAAGACTGATAACTTTCAAGGAATGTTGCGTGTGAAAGTTGTCTAAATAATTTTAAGTGAACTTTTAATTTTAATAACAGATTTAAATTCTATATAAATATGTGTAGAAATGAAACGGGGGGGGGGGTTGAGGGGGGCGGTAGCCCCCCTCACACATAACTAATTATCATATAAAACTCTTCTGAAGCCTAATTAGAACTGTTTTAACATAGGTTTACATAACAGTACTCATTATGTTACCTCTTAATATCCAAAATGTATTTATAGTATTAAATTTCAGGGTAAGAGAAAGTCATTATTTTTTAGTTTTTACAGTTATATAGAGATATCAAAGATTACAGAAAACAAAGTATTTTTCTGAAATTTAAATTTATACTAGTTAGCGGTTTAAGGGGATTTGGCACCTTTGATTTGGCCCCACCGAAGGTTTCATATAAAAGCTTACATTTCTATTGAATATTTATAACTTGAACTGTAATTAGGTTTATTCGATAAAATATATATTCAGGCAACAGTTTTTGTGGTGTTTGATATACTTTTTAAAGATCTTAAATCTTTAAATAGAGTTTTCTCAGTTTTCATTTTTTCATGATTTTATTATCTTCAAAATCCTAAAACTTTTATAAATATTTAGGAAAAAATTAATATTATTTTCCTGATGTTTAGTAGAACCTATTTAAAAGAATTAAAGATGAATTGTGCATTATCGTTAAAGAAAAAAATATTAAACACAAAAATATAACAATAATCATGCTTTGTTTTGCAAATTTTACATAAACATCCACTTTTTAATTTTTTACCCAAAAACTAATTAATAAATGTCAAAACGCATCCCTAATTCTTTTAAGTAGGTGCTAGTAAGCATCCAAAAAAAGTATGAAGTTTTTTCTACTGAGATTTTACATGTTTGTGGAAGTTTAAGCATTTTGAAGATCCTAAATTCGTGAAAAAATGCAATTTACTGGGAAAACACGATTTAAAGATTTCAAATCAGTAAATAATGTATAAAAATCCCTAAGAATTGTTGCCTGAAAATATATTTTATTGAACAAACCTAGTATAGTTCAATTTATAGATATTAAACGGAAATATAAGTTTTTATATGAAACTTTTAGTGGTGCAAAGTGCCCTTATGGTCCACATATGTCGCCCTTGTATTACTAACTTTAAATTACTAAATACAAAATTCTTCCTTGGTATTACACAATTATATATTTTATGGCTATAAAGAAGTTAATAATCTATTCTAAAAATTTTATTGTTGTAAAGTGTCCGCAGTTATTTTAAATAAATATGAAATTTCTGTAGTTCTTAGGCCGCAATACCTTGAAGCAGATTTTATATTGATATCTTTTAATGAGCATGGTTCATCTTTTTAGATGTCTTGTCAAAATGTCACAATATTAAACAGTATAAATTTTATGAAAAAGAAAAAAAAAAGAGAGAGAAATATATAAATGCGTATATCTTTATGTGTGTATCTTCATCTATTTTTCACTTCATATTAAATTCTGAGGTATTATATGTGGATCTAAGGATTCAGTAGAATATCATGATTTTGTAATTTTTGTCGTATTGATTAGAATGATTGTGTTGTGATTTTCTTTGGACCTTGACATTGCAAAGTTGGATAATGTTTTATAATCCATGCGTCTATCACATTTTTTGCTTCGTGTTTAAACAATAAACTTGCCCTTCCGGAAGACAATTTTGATTTCATTCGTTCAAGTGGCCACCATTTTGAAATAAGAAGGCAGACCATATGTTCATTAATAAACTTGATGTAGACCTTGATATGAAAAATGTTTATACTAAGTATCATACAAATCGGTTCATAAACACGGTTTTCATGTGAGTTTCAAATTTTCAAGAAGATGCCACATTTAAACAAGATTTTGAATCAAACTAATTAAAAAACTTGGCTAAAAACCTTGATATCAGCTATGGCTGTAACAAGCTTCCACAAATCGGTTCACAGGTACTTTTTATTTGTTTATTTTATCTATTTATTTATTTTCTATGTTTGAAAATTTTGAAGTGGCCACCATTTTGAAACAAGAAGTTAATTAACCCTTTCACGTTCACTGCATAATTTCTTTTGAAAATTGCTACATTAATTTCAAAAAAGGCTATTAAATACATACATAGCTAATCATAAATATTAAAAAAATAAAAAATAAAAAAAAGAAGCCCTTTTAATTTTCGAGAATTGTTGACAAATTTATATGCTAACCTGATTAAATTGAAATAATAATTAGTTTAAATAATAAATAATTTTGTAAGTAAACACTTATCAGCGGTAATCGCTCGATCATACGAAAATCGGTATTTTCCAACGAAAATCTGCAGTTCACTGGCTACTTTAACACTTCATTTTTGATCCTCGAATATCGGAGGATTACAAAGTTAATTCTCGGATCTTTTCGTAACGCATGCGCACTCCGCAGGTCAGCTTCGTAAACAAATCACAAACATGGCTGACGTTGACGATCTATTCTCACTAGATGATATTGAAAGCTTAGAACTATTGGAAACATTTGAAAGAAGGAAAAGGACGGTGCATCAAATATGGGTAAATGATTTGGATTCTTTGGATAATGTGGCATTTCGATATCGCTATCGATTAAATAAAGACTCCGTGGAATTTCTAATACGAATGTTAGATAATAGGCAGGCTGTCATCAGACACAGAAGAGAATATTGCATTAACTTCGGCAGAAAAAAAATTAGTAGCTTTAAGATTATACATAACAATCAAAATTTTAAATCGTAGCATAAACAGTCGTCTGCGTGATTATTCTTTTTAAAAATTTTCTAAAGTAAAATTGATTCTTAATCCGTGTGTTAACCAAAGCGAAGTAAACACGAGTATCAGTGTTGCCAATTTGCTTTTACCCTTTCTAATTTCTAATCCGATTGATTAGTTAATTGAAGCCGAATGGTGAATAAATGCTATCTTCTTTCTTGGCCAATCAAAACAAAGCTTTTATTTCTCTTCCAGTTAATCCACGGATTACGTAATCGGCTGATGGTGAATACCGTAGGAATTTAATCCAGTGTTAGTTTTGATTCTCGAATTCGCTGATCCATGGTTTAATCCTCGATCAATGAAGTTTGGTGAATACGGCCCTTAAAGTGATTTCTGCATATGATTTCCTATGAAGCATAATTTGTTAAAATCCGAAGCAGTGCTGCTATCTACTGAACAGAGAAAGAACAAAAGCTGGAAAATCGATTAAAACAAGGAAAAAATCTGATAAACTGATATGGGCTGCGTACAAACCAAGTTTCAAGAAAATTGATTTATAATTACGTTTTTCTTATACGAGATTGAAATTTTTAAGTGGCCACCATTTTAAAACAAGGTGGTGAATTGAACTGACTTGGTTGATAAGCATACCGAGTTTCATGCAATTCGATTTAAAAAAAAGATGTTTATCTCAGTTTTAAACTTTCAAGAGCCAAAATTTTAAATAAGTTGACGAAACAAGTTAATTTATAAACTTAGTTGATCTTGATATGGGCTGTGTACATACTAAATTTCATGCAAATCGGTCCATAAATACGTTTTTCATGCTAATTTGAATTTTTCGAGTGGCCACCATTTTAAAACAAGACGGCGGATTGAGTTGATCATTAAATTTAGTTGAGATCTTCATATGGAGCATGGATATAAAAAGTTTCAAGCAAATCGGTTCATAAATACGTTTTACACAGGAGCTTGAAATTTTCAAATGAAATTTGGAAACAAGCTGGTGGATCAATTTGGGCAACCAACACATCCAAGATGCATCTAAGATGTTCATTGTCAGCATTTGGTTCAAATAGATTCAGCATTTTGGAAGTTATCCTGATGACAAATTTTGCATTTAGATGGATAAATAGATGAACTAAGGGACTGAAATAGGTCGGTTCCTAAAGAAAACAGACTAAAAGGAAAAATAGTATTGAAAATAAGCTGAGCATATTTTCATTTCATTCTGAATTATAGTTTATTTCTTCACATACAAATACATAAAAATCCTCTCAAACATATAATAAAAAGTAAATCATAAGAAATGAAAAAAAAAAAAAATTGTTTGTTGCCTTATTAAAACAAACGTACATATATAAATGAATTGTTTACGATAAATATTCAAAAATTCAAACCAATAGAAAGTTTTTTTTTTTTTTTTTTTTTTTCAAATTTTTTATGTTTAAAACGCTGAATAAAATTGAAAGTGTATGAAATTGTAGGACATTCGTTGCCGACTAAAAGTTGACTCTAAAATATAACCAAATAACACACTCAAGGGAAATTTTGGAAAAGGAATAAAATACAATTTAAGCTTGCCGATAAGTTTAAAGATAAATATATTTCACGAAATTCAAAAATGATAGAAATGTCGACTTGACCTAGCAACAGACTAGAAAGTCAAAAATAGGATACAGAATAGAAAAGAAACCAGGCGAATATATTGAAACGAATATATATCTTTTCATATTTTTTTATATTTAAGCATTTATGACGAAGCATATAATGGTACAATGAATTTCTATATAGATCTATATTTTCGTTGTAAAAAGTTTACAACGAAAAAAACTGGACACAGAAATATGAAAATATTGTTTTGTTTGACTAGATTTAAAAATAATTTATAAATTTGTGTTTAATTTGTTATATAGATGTTTGATGAAAATTTGATACGATATTTCTTTCGAAAAAACGGGTGGGGTGACTTGAATTTTCTTTTAAACATCAAATTACTTAAGATGTAATAAGAAGTAAACATATTTTTGCCGGGAATTGTAAAGTTATTATCAAATGTGTCATGGATAAAGGCCCGCTTGGAATAAATATAATTTTATTTTTACGCTGACCAGATTATAGATTGGCTATTGAAAATAAAACTTATAATATATATATATGAAATGAATTTGGTGGCTATAATGTTTAAATATGAAATCCAGTTGGCAGCACTAGCAATAACCATAATCATAGTTTCACCGTTAAAATTAAACTAAATGGTCAAATTTCTGAAATAGCGTAAATCTTCGTAAAATAATAATAATAATAATAAAATTAATTAATACTAAAAAATAATACTAATACTTAGGATTAAAATAAAAACTTAAGGTTAAATTAAAATTTAATTGGTTGAAAATTGGATATTAATTAAGTCAGCATGCAAAGAACTCAACTTCCTGTAAAAAGCCATTATCTTCTATTAAGTTGTTTGCTCGTGTTATGAATTCAGTATTTATGGCTCATGTATTGATTTTAGTTTTTATAGTTTGAGTTTCACAATCAGGCTAAATAAAGTCTAAATCACATACATCTCTTTCAATTCAAGGCACTTTTTTCTTGAAGATTCAGTTTATAATTTCATTATTAATTCATGGTTATTGATGTGTTTTTAGTTCTTTGGGAGGTATCCTGTTTTTATTTCTTTGTAAAATATTTTGTTATTATTTCATCTAGTTCATTTCAGGTTAATTTTTCTTGTAGGTTCGTGATATCAATTGACATTTTGCTAAAATGCATATCAGTTACAGAAAACCTATACAATTCTTCGCTCAATGCTGTGAGGATAGTACTTGAAAACGTCTTATAGCGTTATGAGATTTTAAGCACAAACTCAGTTTTGTTCTGTTTTGGTCCGAACTTCTTTTCCTCACCTCAAAATTAATAGGTTCATTTCATAACATTGTTCTCTTTTTTCCCCTTAAAATAATATCCTAGTGTCAACTTTCTTTTCCTCAGAATATTATTACACGGTCCTATTTAATTTTCATCAGGTATTGTAGTCTTAAAAATTTAAGTAAGTACTAATAATAACCTTAAAAATTAAATCAATTTAAGATATCTAGTTATTTTGTTTGGCTTGTGTATGTTTCTTTAGTGAATTATTTGACTGACTATTCTTCGTTCTCATTCTTTTCTTTTACTATAAAAGGCTTATATATATATCATTTGCGTAATTAATTAAAAATTTCTTTACCAATATTGTATAAAATTAAAATTGAAATCATCGTGTTAATTCTTCATTGTAATTCTGATTGAGGATCAAATTTACATCTTTAAAATTTATAATAAGTTTATTCTAAACTAGCAGGCTACGCCCGCTTCGCTGGTCACTATTTTTAAATGAATCACAAAAATTAATGAATTCTCAAAATTGCATTAATTTTTATTATGTGATAAAAAAAGAGAAAAAAAAATTCTGATCAGGAAAAATGTCGCACCGGGTCCCCACTGCCTTCGGCAGCGTAGACCCGTGCGCTGCGCGCACGTATTCCTTCACCATCCTTATGACTTCTCAAAATTCCATGTTATTACTCATAAACTTTCATTCTTAAGAAAAGGAACTAAAAAATATATCATTTAGCATCGGGTAAAAACTCACACCGGGACGCCACTGCCGTCGGCCGCGCAGACCAATGCGTGCTGTGCGCGCACGTTTGAGGATATACGTGCGCTGTACACGCATATTCCTTCTCAACTCAAACTTTTATTATTAAGAAAATAAAATTAAAAAAAAAATCTTTTATCAACGGGTAAAAACTCGCACCGGGTCCCAAACCCATGCGCGCCTATTCCTTCCCCACCGTTCCAGCCCCTCCTAATTAACTTGCATATACCAATTTTGAACGGTCTTACTCAATTAGCTGAGATGCAAAAGAAAACCTGATCAGGACACTTTAAATTGTAAATCAGGTGAAATCTCGAATTCCACTTTCGATAATGTAAAAGAACTTTAAAATATCTTTCGAATGATGTGTTAGAAATAATTTAATCATAATTAGAATATGAAATATTGAAATTTAAAAATATTACAGCGCCATCTGGCTGTAGAAATTTCTGTAATCTATTGTTCCATTCCAGATCAACAAAGCTTTCAAATGATGTATTACTCATGAAATTATTTTAATTAGTAGATGAGATACAAAAGAAAACCTAATCAGGAGACCTCAAAACGTGTAAATCGGGTGAAATCTCCAATTCCATTTTCGATAATGTAAATGTACTTTAAAATGTGTATCAACTAAAATAAGCTTTCAAATGATGTTTTACTTATGAACTTTTTTTAATTAATAACTGAGATACAAAAAAAAAACTGATTCAGGACACCTCAAAACGTGTAAATCTGGTGAAAACTTTCGATAATTTAAAAAACTTTAAAATATCTTTCGAATGATGTATTACAAATAATTTAATCATAATTAGAAATTGAAATATTGAAATTTTAAAATGTTACAGCGCCATCTGGCGGTACAAATTTCTGTATTCCACTGTTCGATTCCAAATCAAAAAAGCTTTCTAATGATGTATTACGAAATTATTTTAATTAGTAGCTGAGATACAAAAGAAAACTAATTCAGGAGACCTCAAAACGTGTAAATCTGGTGAAAACTGTCGATAATATAAAAGAACTTTAAAATATCTTTCGAATGATGCATTAAAAATAATTTAATCATAATTAGAAATTCAAATATTGAAATTTGAAAATATTACAGCGCCATCTGGCGGTAGAAATTTCTGTAATCTACTGTTCGATTCCAAATCAAAAAAGCTTTCTAATGATGTATTACTTATGAAATTATTTTAATTAGTAGCTGAGATACAAAAGAAAACCTAATTAGGAGACCTCAAAACGTGTAAATCGGGTGAAATCTCGAATTCCATTTTCGATAATGTAAAAGTACTTTAAAATGTGTATCAAGTCAACAAAGCTTTCAAATGATGGATTACTTATGAAATTTTTTTAATTAATAACTGAGATATAAAAGAAAACTGATTCAGGACAGCTCAAAACGTGTAAATCTGGTGAAAACTTTCGATAGTTTAAAAGAACTTTAAAATATCTTTCGAATGATGTATTAAAAATAATTTTATCATAATTAGAAATTGAAATATTGAAATTTGAAAATATTACAGCGCCATCTGGCGGTACAAATTTCAGTATTCCACTGTTCGATTCCAAATCAAAAAAGCTTTCGAATGATGTATTACTTATGAAATTATTTTAATTAGTAGCTGAGATACAAAAGAAAACTAATTCAGGAGACCTCAAAACGTGTAAATCTGGTGAAAACTGTCGATAATATAAAAGAACTTTAAAATATCTTTCGAATGATGCATTAAAAATAATTTAATCATAATTAGAAATTGAAATATTGAAAGTTAAAAAAATTACAGCGCCATCTGGCGGTAGAAATTTCTGTAATCTATTGTTCCATTCCAGATAAACAAAGCTTTCAAATGATGCATCACTCATGAAATTATTTTAATTAGTAGATGAGATGCAAAAGAAAACCTAATCAGGACACCTCAAAACGTGTAAATCGGGTGAAATCTCGAATTTCATTTTCGATAATGTAAAAGTACTTTAAAATGTGTATCAACTAAAATAAGCTTTCAAATGATGTATTACTTATGAACTTTTTTTAATTAATAACTGAGATACAAAAAAAAAAACTGATTCAGGACACCTCAAAACATGTAAATCTGGTGAAAACTTTCGATAATTTAAAAGAACTTTAAAATATCTTTCAATTGATATATTAAAAATAATTTAATCATAATTAGAAATTGAAATATTGAAATTTTAAAATATTATAGCGCCATCTGGCGGTACAAATTTCTGTATTCCACTGTTCGATTCCAAATCAACAAATCTTTCAAATGATGTATTACTTATGAAATTATTTTAATTAGTACCTGAGATACAAAAGAAAACCGATTCAGGAGACCTCAAAACGTGTAAATTAGGTGAAATCTCGAATCCCACTTTCGATAGTATAAAAGTACTTTAAAATATCTTTCGAATGATGTATTAAAAATAATTTAATCATATTCAGAATTCGAAATATTGAAATTTAAAAATATTACAGCGCCATCTGGAGGTAGAAAATTCTGTAATCTACTGTTCAATTCTAAATCAATAAAGCTTTCAAATAATGTATTACTTATAAAATTATTTTAATTAGTAATACCTATTAATTAGTAATACCTATAATTCATATTTTAATTAGCTGAGATACAAAAGAAAACCTAATCAGGAAACCTTAAAACGTGTAAATCACGTGAAATCTCAAATTCCATTACTTATGATAGTCGGTTAATGGAAGGTGACAGAAATTTGTGGCGTCTACTCTTGAAATTCCATTCAAATAAGTTTCAAAATGACATATTACTTTTGAAATTATGCTAATTAGAAGCTGAGATACAAAAATGATATAAACACTATTATAAAACGATTTATGTCTGACTTTTTCGTGGTTTTCTCCGAAACTTGGGTAATTCCGGGCTAAATACTGTTCAAAATCCATAGTATGAAATGTGAAAGGAGTATCAGAATTCGAAATTCTGCAAAATATAAAAGAATAAAGGCGTTCTGGGTTTTTCGTTGTTTTCTCCGAAACAACCGTTCCTTTTCTACGTTTTTGCCCCTCCCCCCCTTTCCGTCCCTTCTAATAATTTTACACTTGAAAATATCCGCAATCGATTTATCTTTCCTTGAAACCTAATAATAACAATTTCAAACGCTGTAACTCTTTTTATTTATTTATTTTTATTTATATATATATATATTTTTTTTTCTGGCCGTTTGCTTGCCCCCCCCCTCCCCTTCAAGCCCTTCCTAATAATTCTACACTTTCAAAAATATTCAGAATCGAAATATCGGGCGTTAAAAACACCAATATTACGAAATTTCAACGGCATATCTCAATTTAAAATAGTTGAAAATATAATACAAAATTTAATCTCATTTTTTTTGTTTATCCACTTATTTTCATGAAAATTGAACAGTAGCTTTATAATATGCTGTCTAGGCCGAATATGAATTCAAATGTAACGTGAATTAAAATTTGAAAAAAATTGAAAATTGCAATATTTTTCCCTACTACAAAACACGTGACATCTTGATCGGTTGCAATCATTTCCTTTTTGATGACAGACGATGGGTCTTCATTACTGGCATTTGAAATGATGTTGCCACAGAAAATTCATACTTTAGTTAATTTTAAAAAATCTAATTGTTGTACCGATAAACCACTTGCACACTTAGATTCAGAAAAAATGCCCCTTTCATTTGGTATCGAAATTGTAACGATCGGACAAATATTTCTAATTTATTTTCCACTTTTTCTGCTTTGAGATCGCTTTTAGATTAGACATGAGTGGACATTTTAATTAATATCTCCACAACTAATTAAAATTTTTAAATTCTGTTTCGAGGAAAACATCGGAAAGGCTCCAGAGCATCCGTATGTCAATTTTTGTACTTCTGCGTTCAATAGGGGCTGAACGTATAAAAGAACAGACAGACAGACAGACAGACAGACAGACAGACAGACAGATAGACAGACAGACAGACAGACAGACAGACAGACAAACCTTTCCTTTTATTATTATAGATTATTGATGATTCCACCACTTGTTTTAAAGGTATTGACGAGCTCTTTTGAAAGACACTCATAATGAAAATTTGAAGAAGCGATGCTCCTAGATATATACAAGAAAAAAAAAATCCCAGTTGACTATCACTATTATAAATAATTCTTTTTAATTTCATAACGATTCTTAAAATATAATTCTCTTTACACACATTTTTAGAAATTTTGACCTGTCATGTTAAAAATATAGAAAAAGCGGAATGGCAACACTACTTATTGGACAATTTTCACCAAACGTTGGTAGGCACTATTTCATGTCAAGGTGCAACTGCATATGTAATTATGTGCAATAGTTCTTGAGATACAGTTGCCTGAAAATTTTGTCAAACACACACAGAGACAGACAGACATTTCTTAAAAGAGTCAAATTGTGTTCTAGACCTCTCAGAATGTGTAAATCCATCGAAAATCCGAGGTCAAAAATTTTTACGAAACCAATACTTTCTTCTATTGAATATAAAAGAAAGTAAAAGTAATAATAATATGATGATGAAAGGAAAGATAGGTCAATAAAGAAAGAATATAAATCAAATGTATGCTAAAATAATTAGTAAATAAGGAAATGTAGGTCATTTAAGAATATTCTTTTCTATAATATTCAGTACAAGAAAAGTATATGTGTCTCAGTAATAAAATAAACAATTTAGACATACCACCCCTCTGTAAAGCAACGGAATAAGCACCGCAAATTCCTAGCTTTTCTCTTACTAAATTAAACTGTATAAAAGCGGACGCCAATACTACTTATTTACACTTTAAAATTATTAAAGTAGCATCACTTATGCTCGTATAATAATTCCCTATAACATTAAACATAGTAAAATTATTCCTACGGTAAAAAGTAGTTCACTAAAATTAAGAACTCAAACTATATGAAAAAATGCAACTAACATCGTTGCTGACTTTATTCTGTTCTATTTCTTGAATTAAAAAACAAAAACTATGGATGCCACAACATCACATAATCTTTACCTTTTAACAAAATTTGAAGATAGCACGCGCTCATATTTTACATAAAAATTAAAAGCATTAAATTCATTTAACTCTTTTTTTCTTTGACATATTGTTCAGCACGTGAACTTACAAAAAATAGAGGATAAATAATAAACAAATTTATACACTGAAATTGAAAATGGCTCAGTTATAACATCCTCCCACCTTTTGATTATAGGTTATAATCAAAACCAAATGTTGCAGGTGTAGTTCTCAATACATTAGTCTTTCAGGGACTTTAATTCTCCTTCCCGCTTTGCTATATCTGACTGGTTCCTCTTCTGAAGTTACAACGGGTTTAACAGTTTGAGCAGAGGTTTCCTTTGAATGGTATGCTTCTTTCAGTTTTGAACTATTATTTGATGATGTTACTTCTAAAGGATATAATCTTTGAATAGGTCGTAAAAGTTCATGTTGCGAAGGTTGAACCTTTACAAGTCGAACTTTCTTATCTTTGCCAGGAATAAGTTCTGTGATACGGCCTAGTGGCCAGTGGATTCGTTTCTTGTTGTCAGATCCAATTAATACAATATCTCCGACAGCGATACCCTTTTCTGACTGTCTTCTATTTGCTCGCTGTATGAGAGCACCCAAATATTCGGATCTGAATCGATCTCTCAAAGCTCTGAGTAGGGACTGCCTGTATCTGAGCCTCTTTGATAAAGAATTTTGTTCAACTGCATCAACATCTGGAAGCTGAATTTCGTGAACATCTTGAAGAAACATAGATGGGGAGATAGGCTTTACAGTCGCATCTTCAGAAAGGTATGTTAGAGGCCTTGAATTCACTACACTTTCAACATCAGCTAAAAGAGTTGTCATTTCTTCGTACGTAAGATAGGCGCGTCCTAAGACTCTTTTAAGAAGATCTTTTATTACCCTAATCAGCCTCTCCCAGAAGCCACCCCACCACGCCGCCGTTGGCGGGTTAAACTTCCAGTCTATGGAGTTGACAGACCCATATTTTTGTATACATTGCCAATCTAAGCTTCTCAAATAATTAGCTGCGCCAACAAAATTTGTTCCGTTATCACAGTAGATAACAGAGCATCTTCCTCTGCGAGCCACAAATCTTCTCAAACCCATCAAAAATGCATCTGTGGAAGCAGAGGTCACTAGCTCTAGATGAACAGCTCTATATATAGCACATGTGAAAATCAAAATCCAACTCTTCTTATCGTTCTTAAGATACAAAGGACCAGCCATATCTATGCCTGTAAGTTATTTTAGTTTTCAAACGAATGACATCTTGCTCATCCTTACAGGTTCGTAATGTCTTCAATCTTTCATCACTTTCCGAAGAGAAAGATTCTTTTTGAACCATACGTAGAGTTTTTATCTCAGCTTCCCTAAATTCAGTAGCCGTCAATTCGCCTTTACTCTTCTTATCAGGATTTAAACAATTATGCTTAAAGCGAAGAATCCAAGCAACTAAACGTATGATTTTTTCATAACTTGAAAAGTAGCGGTAATACCAGTTATTGTTGGATGGAAATTCAGGTTTCGTCAACATACAAGTAGACTTTGACCTTTCTTTCTGAATTTCTTCCTCATTCCAATCTTCATCGGAAGTGTTCATGTGGTTTCTAAATTCTGCTGAATCTTTCATCCAATGTGGGCCCTCCACCATCTGATTAAAGCTAATTGCTTAGCCTTACAGCCTCTAGACGGCAAGTCTGCTGGATTCTTCTCACTTGGTATATGTTTCCATGATGAAGGACTGCTTAATTTCTGAATCTCTTGAACCCGATTTCGGACAAACACAGACCAGCTCTCATTTCTTGATATCCAAGCAAGCACTGTTGAGGAATCGCTCCAGTAATATCTCTTCATTTCCTGCCAACCCAAAGCATCCACAACAGTTTTCGCCAAACGAGCGCCAATAGTAGCTGCTAATAGCTCCATCCTTGGTACAGTCGTATTCTTTAAAGGCGCAACTCGGGACTTGGCAGCAAGCAGAATTATTTCCCCTTGATCTTCTTTTTCTATCCTCAAAAATACTACTGCTGCGTAAGCATCTTTACTACCATCAACGAAAGTATGAATTGTGCATGCATGTAAGTTTTCTGGAGTGATCTGGATATGTCTTGGTATCTTAACATCATTTAAATATTTAAGTTCTTGAAACCATAATAGGAATTCTTTTTGTAAATCACCAGTTATTTCGTCATCCCAATTAATTCCTAATTTCCAAGCTCTCTGTAACATCAATTTAGGATAAAGCATCACCGGAGCAGTAAAACCAAAAGGATCAAAAATTTTATGAACTGCCGATAACATACTTCGCTTGGTAATCCTTTCTGTGTTGAAATCGTTTAGCCATTTCATGTTGACTTTTAATGTATCGGAAACCTTATCCCAAATCAGACCCAATACTTGAGTTTCCTTCTGGTTCGACGTTTCATCGTGATCACCAGTGTATTCCCACTGTCTTAAATCAAAACCACCATTTGCCATTATTTTCTTTGAGTCCGAGATAAATCTCTTTAGATCTTCTTCACTGTGCACACTAGTGGCGACATTGTCTACATAAAAACTGTGCAAAAGCCTTTGCTTGAAACTTTCCTCAAAATTTGCACTATTTTTGATGTGATATTCAATTACTGATGATAAAAGAAAAGGGCTACACTTTACACCGAAAACGACTCGTGCATGCCTAAATACTTTAAGTTTCTTCTCTTTTAGATCTTTCCACCATAGAAATCGCAGAAAATCTTTATCCTTTTCACAAATGCTAATTTGAAGAAACGCTTTTCTAATATCAGCGGTTACACCAAATTTTCTTTCTCTGAAACGTAGAAGAATATCTGGGATAAGCTCAATCAAATTTGGGCCACACTGCAGACACTGATTTAAAGATGGATGGTTAGCCAACTTTGCTGAAGCATCGAAAACCGGACGGATAGGTGTTGTACTACTGGTCTCTTTCATAACTGGGTGATGAGGTAAGTAATTACCATAAGAGTTCACTTTGGTAGCAGTAACTTCTTCTATGATCCCCTCATTCAACCAGTTCATAAATATATTTTCATATTTTCGGTACATGTTCTTAGATAATAACTTAGAAGTTGTACTTTCCAAACGTCTTACAGCCAAACTCAAGTTATCTGGTAATGCAGATGTGTCGTCAGCCCAAGGAAGACAAATTTCGTAACGACCATCCTTGTTAATTTTTACTGTCTCTAAATGTTCCTTTGTTTGACGGTCAATCTCACTTTTAGATTTCTTTTCTATTGTATCTGTTATTCCGATCAAGTCCAATCTCCATAAGTTTGAGATATCAGCTTCATTTACAAACAAAGACGTCACCATCATTGCTAAATTATCTGTTGAGACTTCGGTGTGAGGCGCTTTGCCCATCAATGTCCAACCAAGGTATGTTTCTATGGCAACAAGACCAGATGTCAATACTTTTCTTTTGCCAGTTAACATCTTTCCCATAATATCAGCACCAATCAATATTTCGATAACTTCACCGCAATGACTTACATCAGATAATTCGATTCCATATTCTTTCAACTCTTTAATCCACGGACCATTAGTGACGGGTTGAATGTTTTCACATATAGTAATTTGATCCATCACTTCAAAATTACAGGTGAACTTCTCCTTCATATCCTTAACCTTTATTCTATAACAATTATGTTGGCATTCCTTTGTTGTAACTCCGCCAAACAATGAATGCATCATTTTTTCTTGACGAATGGGAGTATAATTCATCTCTTCTGCTATACTTTTCAAAATATAAGATTTTTGGGATGCTGAATCTAACAATAAACGAACTGTTTTTTGCTTGTTTTCGGAGATGAGTTTCACTTTTAAGGTTTGAAGGAATACTTTAGCACTTTGCTTATTAAAATTTGTCATGTTTATTTCACTACTGACTGAATTTTCTTCAACCTTTTCTTGTGCAGTTTTACCCTGAGAATCACGCAAATCGCACATCAAAGGCACATGCTTCTTAGAACAGATAATGCATCTTAAAACTGCTCGACATTTTTTCACTGTATGATTAGGTAACAAACAAGCGAAGCAGCAATTTTTATCCTTTACAACCTTTTGTATCTCAGTTAAACTCAATTTTCGAGCTGAAAAGCATTCAGAGCTCAAAGGTTTGCCTTGGCAAAAAATGCATACCCTTTTGAAATCTAAAGCAGAAGACGTTGTCAATAAACCTGCAGCTGTCGATATCTTATTTCGCATATAGTCTGCACTTGCACTGTTTTTCCTTTTAGAATATTTATTATCTTCACGCTTTGTCAAACCGAAGCCCGCTACAGCTAAAGATATTCTCTCTTCACCTTCTACTTCCGTTTTCAAAAAATGCATCAGATTATTCAACCTTCCTTTAGCATCTGTATTAGAAGAAGAGAGATTCGAGCGATTCCAGGCCTTCAAAAAGTCTGCTGGGAAACAAGACTCAACCATAGGGTATAAAATGGAGGCATATTTATCAGTGGTAACACCTAATGTTTCTAGCGCCCGTAAATATGACTCAAGCTTATCATATAATGAAGTTAATGCAAATCTACCTTTTGTTTGCACAGATATTATCAATTTCAATAACTCTCGTACATACACTTCTACTAGAATATCTTCCCTGCCAAAACGAGCCTTTAAACTTTCCACTGCCTTTGAATAATTGGCGCCAGTTGGCGGGAAACTTTCAACAACTTCTCTTGCGCGTGAACCAGCGATTGTTGCTTGTACTAAATACTGGAACTTGTCCTCTGGGGCAATCTCATCATCTTTATCGATTTGTTCAAATTGGCTCCAAAAAGGCAACCAATCCTTAATTTCCCCGCCAAATTTCCTGAATTCCAGCTTAGGTAAAGTAAATTTTCGTCTCATAGTACTATTTTCATAATTACTTAAAATAGCATCAGTTTGAATTTGCCCAGATGATTGTATTCTCGCCAATTCTAAATCATGATTCAATCTTAATTTCTCTTTCTCCAGTTCTGCTTCTTTTTCTAGCTTTAATGCCTCAGCTTCTTTTTCTAGCTTTAACTTCTCGAGTTCTTTTTCTTTTTCAGCTTGTTTTTCTTCTTTCAAAGCTTGTTCTTGTTTTTCTTCTTTCAAATCTTGTTTTTCTTCTTTCAATTTTCTTTCCGCTATAGCATTTTCTAAGATATCTTTCACAAATTCGGGATCCTTTTCATACTCTTTACTATTTAAAATCAGCTCTTTTAAGCTTGCTATTGTGAACGTCGAAGGCAAAGTCTCTCCAATTTCTTCGGCTACCCATTTCAAATCTTCTTTTTTAAATCCTTTAACGGTTTTAAACATCTTTTTAATCTTAATATAATCAAAATAATTTTACTTCACTTGAAAGGTCCTGTCGCAGTGACTCCAGTATTTTTATGTAAAGCAACGGAATAAGCACCGCAAATTCCTAGCTTTTCTCTTACTAAATTAAACTGTATAAAAGCGGACGCCAATACTACTTATTTACACTTTAAAATTATTAAATTAGCATCACTTATGCTCGTATAATAATTCCCTATAACATTAAACATAGTAAAATTATTCCTACGGTAAAAAGTAGTTCACTAAAATTAAGAACTCAAACTATATGAAAAAATGCAACTAACATCGTTGCTGACTTTATTCTGTTCTATTTCTTGAATTAAAAAACAAAAACTGTGGATGCCACACGCATCACATAATCTTTACCTTTTAACAAATTTTGAAGATAGCACGCGCTCATATTTTACATAAAAATTAAAAGCATTAAATTCATTTAACTCTTTTTTTCTTTGACATATTGTTCAGCACGTGAACTTACAAAAAATAGAGGATAAATAATAAACAAATTTATACACTGAAATTGAAAATGGCTCAGTTATAACACCTCCTCCCTGCCCCTCCCAAAAAAATGGATAATGGTAATGAATAAAAATACTTACCAAAATTCACATATCCTCGCAGATACGTGCTTGATTTTGCAAACAAAGCAAAACAAAATTACTTCTCTGGGGATACAATTGTCCACCAGGTGGAAATGTGGTCTAATAGAAATGTTGCCAGATGTAATTAAAATATATTTTTCCCTTTATGATAAGGGAATGACAAAAAAGGTGCAATTTTTTATTTTATTTTATTTTTTTAACAAATCGTAGTTTTTTATGTTAACCTTTGAGTTGTACTTGATAGTTTTTAATACTTTAAAACCCACATTTCACAAATATATCACTTTTAATTTTATTTTTTGGAACGAGATTTATGTCAAGTTAAAAATAGGGACATACAAGAGAATGACATCTTTTACACAAAAAACAAATTCTTAGTACTTCATGTTTATAAAAAGTATTTTTTAACTATTTAACCCATTATATAAACAAAAGGACAGGTCACTGAAAACTTCTTGAATTGTTTCAATTTCATTCAAGTTTTTATGCATTATTTTTATAGAGCAGCACAAATTAGTAGTTCAAAGAAAATAACTAATACGTGCAATTCTCTTGCCTAGGTTTAAAATTACAGAATTCATAACAATAATCCAATCATTTATATATAAATCAACAATGTTACATATTTTTGGAGTAATTTTATTTTATAAGTTTCCTGCTGTCTTTCTTTTTTGGGATGATTAAGTATTCTTTAATACACGAAAACTTTTTCTTTATTTTACATTGGTATAGGTACAGATCTTTGTTGATTATTTCAGGATCTTATATATTAAAACACAACACTAGATTATTAAGACCAAAAAACGATCTTTTGCGATCTTTTATATTTTCTGTATAAATTTTTTCAAAATGTTTTCGGTCTAAAATTTCCCAAACAAACATATTAAATATGTTTGGGAAAGGTTATTTTCACTGCCAATTACATCTTCATTTCAATTTTGAACGAACTTTTGTTATAATAATATGAATAAATTTAATCAATAAGTAACCAGCTTTGACTGCCTAAATAAATAACTACAGTAATTTTATTTTATAAGTTTCCTGCTGTCTTTCTTTTTTGGGATGATTAAGTATTCTTTAATACACGAAAACTTTTTCTTTATTTTACATTGGTATAGGTACAGATCTTTGTTGATTATCTCAGGATCTTATATATTAAAACACAACACTAGATTATTAAGACCAAAAAACGATCTTTTGCGATCTTTTATATTTTCTGTATCAATTTTTTCAAAATGTTTTCTGTCTAAAATTCCCCAAACAAACAAAAATCTTTCCCATTTAATGACTGATGGCAACGTAAATAAAAGAATGTTTTTAACATAAAATACAATTCAAGTTAGAGTGGGCTCTTACCACCTGACGTCAGAGGTCACATGATAGAGGAAAAACAAATAGCAGACGAAGTCTTGTTTATCTATAGCGATTGCTGAAATAACATATTTTCTATTCTTATTTTTGATCAATCGTATTTAATCTGTGTTATTTTTTTATGCATCATCATTTTTAATCCATTTTATATCATTATTCATCACCTTTTGTTTGCTGTAGTATACATTTACAATCATCATTTTGTTTATATTTGTTCTTGATGTTCATGAAGTATTTGTTAAATACTCTGATTTTTTGGTACTTAAATAAGTGACAGTGCATTATCGTACTGCGTAATTCCATTTAGACCAGTAACTAAGATAATTAACTTGTTGTAACATCTTTATGCAATTAAATTAAATGAAAACATTTTAAAATTTCAAATTATAATCCATAAACATTCCACAAGAACAAGCTATTATCTATTGCTAGATCAGTTAATGTAACAGTTACACTAGAACATACAAAAATCGATTCTTACAGTTGAAAATAAATAAACACATAAAGTGTTTTTAAAAAATTATTACATTTACAAATACAATAATTCTACTGTTTACAAGTGCACAATATTACTTTTATTTTATTTTATTTTATATTAAATATTAACATTTTTGTTCTTAAGAACAATATTTAATTGAATTCGATTATTCGTTTTCCTCTATCACATGATTGAGCAGACGAAACTGGGAAGAGTCCATTGTTTTCAATTCCTTATTTTCCTAAAGATGAAATAAACAATGGGGGTAATTTTTTATTGAATATGAATATAATATATGAATTTGATTATTATTCATATGGAAACCGTTAACGGAATATGAAAATTTATCGTATAAATATTTTGCATGATTGATCATTTTCTCGCTTAGGAAGCTATGTTTGCACTATTTTGATATTATATATATATATATATATACATTTACTTTCACTATATATACTACTCATATATACTTTCCATATATACTTATACTACACTATATATACTACACTATACTTTCACTATATATACAGTGAAACTTGAATAATTCGAACTTGTTTAATTCGAAATTCTGGATAATTCGAGTTTTTTACTCGGTCCCTTGAATTTTGTATTAAAATAATGTTAAAAAATCGTGGATAATTCGAAATCTATTTTGGATAATTCGAATTTTTCATACGATTAACTTTAAAATATTACAGTAAAATTTTTTTCCAAGATTTTTCTCAGCTAAAATGCATTATTTATTTGAATAGTCTTTCAAAATAAGAATAAGGAAATACAAGAAAAGCCCCTACCTAGTGCATCAGAAGATATGGTGCATATACATGAACTTCTTTTTTGAATTAAAAGTGATGTCTGATGTAGAAGATTCTATTTTTGTATCAACTGATAGGTTGAAGTCATATGCTATGACACAAAGATTGTACTTGAAGAAGCAATAAAAAATATCTATTTTTTTTTTTTTTAAGTGTTGAATAATTAAGCTCGTAAAAAATATTGATTTAATGGGAGGGGGGGGAGGTAGCAGTTTTCTTAGATATAAAGTTTATATGTTAAATCTTTGATCATAGAGTTTTAATTTTTTTAATTTATCTCTCCTTTTTGACAAAATAGCATGCTTGCCAACATCCTAATTAATATTCTGTAGTGTTGTTAGCCCCGCCCTTTTTTTCACACCAGTAAATTTTTAAAGTAATATTTTGCAAATGCAATTACGATTAAATAAGAAGAAAAATACTCTAAAACGGATACCGGTGTGAAAAAGAAGGCGGGGTTAACAATACTACGAAATTTTAATTAATATGTTGGCAAGTATGAAATAGTATATGTAATTCGAATTTTTGAATATTTCGATTTTTTCTCAGGTCCCTTCAACTTCGAATTATCGAAGTTCTACTGTACTTACACTTATATACTTTAATTTTTTTGTAAGTTAGAGTTTTGCTTTATCATTTTGCATTATTTTAGAGTGGGGATTATTTTACAAAGTGAAGTCTTAAAATTATCCCTCTGTTGTATACTTTTTAATTTACATATTGTGTGCACTTATATCAGTTTTACCCTCTTCCTGTTCCACAGGAATATGTATTAGTTTAAAACAATGTTTTCAAACTGCTATAGCATGTGAAGACTTACCATGTGAAAGAAGTACCACGTGAAGTTTTACATTTAAGTGTCTTGTATCCATCAGGTTTTGACGGGCAATAGTAATATATTAATTTCAAAAATAATAAGTTATCTTTGAATTCTTGAATTAATTATTTAATTAAGTTTTCTTTTTTTTTTTTTTCTTTTTTTTTTCTGTAAAAATAATTGAGTTATTTATCACATTATTTATTTGTTAATAATATAGTACATTTTTAATTAGCGATTTTCTACATTTATTAATTTTTACTTGCTTCGAAAGACTAGTTTAATATATTTTTAAAAAAAAAAAATCTACTAATTCTTCTTTCAATAAAAAGATAGAAATCATGACATTTTTAATCCTCTCCTACGTTTATCCTAAACTACGTAAACTTGTTAATGCGTCTTTATCTAAATATAATTTTTAGTATCCCAAAACTTGCTGAATCTAAAATAATATATAAGGCTTTTGCATTACTATACATATAATATCCAGCCGTGAAAACAAAAATGAAACCGACTTGGATCAAACTTTAATCTTTTACACAGGGGCAAGACAGACTTAAAACTATCCGTTCCTTCAGAGTTTTTACTATGATAATTTTGATGATGCAATTGATACATATTTTCAGTGTTAATAATTTTTATGTTGATCAGTTTTATTATTCTATAAATTGTAATTTTAAAAGCCAGTTAATGAATAATTCCTTACCAACCAGCTTCTTCTAAAAAAAAAAATCTGAAATGGAACTCAATATATTACTAATATCGTATTGAATTTTCATGATATTCGATTGACCTTTACATATGAGTTGGTCTGTTAATAGGACTAGTAAATTATGAAAAGCGAATTTCGATATCATTTATGTATGCCGTAGTTAAAAATTATTGATTGCAAATTCTTATGCTTCATAAAACATTTATTAATTTCATTTTCTAATTTCAAAATGTTATTTTTACTGTAATTTATCATTTTTTCTAAAAATGATGTTACATTGAATTGGAAACCTGCACGATTAAAAAAATAAAAGGAATAGAAAAGAAAGAAAGAAAATGGAACTGAAAATGTTTGGAATGTTTTAAGAAACATTTATATTTTTATTAATGTGTGTCTTTTCTCATGCATACGAACAGAGATAATGCAGTAAATAATCACAATCATATTAAAGCTGCAAACATTTCGAGTGTCATGATTCCAAATAGTATTATTATTACTATCATTATTTATCATTATTAACATTATTGTTATTGTTCTTGCTGCTGTTGTTCAATTTATAGGTTTGTGATAAAAATTTCACTAAAGTGTAGGAGATCTAACAAGCTTTTTATATCCATCAAGATCCAGGAGAAGTCACCAAGTGTTTCTCGAGATATTATCGAGAATGACTTGAATCGAAAGCAACCAATTTTTTATTCGCATACTGTATTTATAAATCAAAATACTCGAACACGCATTATATTTTACCTCACTAATATATCTGTCTTACATCTATATATATAAAAGAGCAGAGTCTGTCTGTCTGTCTGTCCGCTATAGAATCCTAGGCTGTTTCACACATGGTGACAAAATTCGGCAGGGTTAATGTTTACGACCCGAGAAACTCAACACCGCAAGCGATTTTACAAAATTCGCTCCCTAAGGGGGGGAGGGGAGCAAAACGTGATTTCACAAAATCCTTCATATCTCAAACAAAAACACAGATATCCGTAAAATGTTTGCTTTAAAATATAGCTAATAAAAATGTCTAAAAATAGATTTCAGAAATTTTGAAATTCTGTCCCCAAGGGGGGGAGGGGGGCGAAACGTGATTTTACATGCGTTAAACGTGATTTCACATAATCCTATATATCTCAAACAAAAAAACAGATATACGTGAAATTTTTGCTCTAAAATATAGCTAATGCAAATATCTAAAAACCAATTTCTGGAATTTTAGAAATTCAGCCCAAAGGTGGGGCAGCAGGGGGGGGGGCTAGGGGCAAAAACAAATAGAAATACAGTTAGGCCGTTAAACATTGGTACATATAGGTTTTTAAAGGCCTGCAAGTCGAATGGGGATATTTTCGAAAGTGTAAAGCTATTAAGAAGGGCGAGAAGGGGGGGGAGGTGGGGGGGCAAAAAAATAAAAATAGAGTTAAATTGGTATATAGAGGTTTTCGATACTTACAAATCGACTGCGGATATTTTCGAATTTGTAAAATTATTAGGAGCGGCGGTAAGGGGGTGGGGCGGTAAAGGGGGGGGGCTATGGGCAAAAACAAATAGAAATACAGTTAGGCCGTTCAAAATTGGTGCAGATAGGTTTTAGAGGCCTGCAAGTCGAATTGGGATATTTTCGAAAGTGTAAAGTTATTAGAAGGGCCGGGAAGGGGGGGGGGGACAAAAAAATAAAATAGAGTTAGATCATTCAAAATTGGTACATAGAGGTTTTCGATACCTACAAATCGATTGCGGATATTTTTGAATTTTAAAAATTATTGGGAGGAGCGGGAAAGGGGGAGGGAGCGGAGGGGCAAAAAAATAAAAATAGAGATAGGTCGTTCAAACTGGTGCATAGAGGTTTTTGATACTTACAAATCGATTGCGGATATTTTCGTATTTGTAAAATTATTAGGATAGACGGGAGGGGGGGGGCGAAGGGGGAAAATAATAGAAATAAGAGTCAGAACATTTTGGGAATTTTTTCCGAAGGCAGTGAGAACCCGGTGCGACATTTTTCCCAATCACATTTTGTTTCTCTTTTTTTTTTTTTTTTTTACGTGATAAAAATTAATGCAATTCTGAAAATTCAGTAATTATAGTGATTAATTTAAAAATAGGGACCAGCGAAGCGGGCGTCGCCTGCTAGTATATATATATATATATATATATATATATATATATATATATATTGTATATATTGTATATATTGTGTGTGTGTGTATCTCTATAAATAAAACAGAAATGCAGCACATGCAATTATCAATACGGAACGTGCTTCAATAGCACTTAGTAATGTTTTTACATTTGATACTTTTCAATTAAATCTGTGTAAATTTATACTTTCCATATGTGTCGCCTTATTGCAAAACCGGCCATCTCTTTAAAGTTGAAAAATGCGTTTTTTCAGGTTTTTTTATGTTCTAAGTAAACGTTTCCACTATCTGGAAACAAGAAACCATGCCAAAGCCGATACATCTCTGTGTTATTTGCGTTTGAAAATTATGATGTGCTGTAAAACCATGACATAAAGCCGTGAACGTGGTCAAATCGTAAGACTGGTGAGTTTGAAAACCGGTCATCTCCATACCCGCGAGATCACAATTCTGCTCCACTGGACTACAGCAGTACATTTTTTGATTAGGTTAGTGCTATGCTATCATGTTATCTTTCGCCTGTGACTGCTCTTTCTTGGTGCACACAAAGTTTGTAATAATTGAACTTCGTGTTTTCTTCGATTATTCAGAAGTTTGTATCTCCTAAACAATCAAGGAAGAGGGAAACTGAACTTATGACATGGAAAAAGATCAAAGCCAAAGTTAAAAAGTAATGTACTATTATTTTGTAATAACTTAATATTAACTGATAACAAAATAGCATCACAGTTAGCTCATTATGATTAATTAATAATTTGCTTTTAATTTAATAACATACCTATGATGATTCAGCAGGTTATGGCGACGTGTTTATGTAAGTTTGTTTAGAACTAGGCTAATTTCCCATTCTATTGAAGAAGAGTCCGCATTTCTATGATGATTCAGCAGGTTATGGCGACGTGTTTATGTAAGTTTGTTTAGAACTAGGCTAATTTCCCATTCTATTGAAGAAGAGTCCGCATTTAATGAATTTGGGACCATTTGTGATACGTTTTCATAATTTTCTAGAGTTATTTTTTTTTTTTTTTTTATGGACATCGGTTAATTTTTATCAGATTTTTTTTTTTTTTTTTTTTTAATCTTTATCATTTTTTTTTTTTTTTTTTTTTTTTTTTTTTTTTAAATCAGATAACAGAAATCAGTTATTTTTAATTATAATTTAATTGAACAAAACATTTTCTGCATTTGCTACTGTAAACATCCAATATTCCCACTAAACTTAACCAAAATTAAGTTCTGGTTTCTTGCAAAACCGGCCAACTGTAAAGTAAGTTGCAAAGGCGGCCAAATCCAAAATAATAGCTTAAATAACCCCCTCCCTTCACGTGCCTCTGCCACCTTATTTCGAGTTTTGGAACAAACTGTCCAAACTAAACTGTTTTGGTTCCACTAATATTTTGACTTGGTAGGGCATAAAATTAGTTTTTCCCAAAATTTTTATTTTTTGGAGATGGCCAATTTTGCAACTAGACGACACATGTGTGAAGGTGTTCACATATATTTGGTTAAATTTTAATTGAATTTTTAAATAAAATAAAATCTAATGATAAATTAATGCATTATTGCAATAAAAAAATAATTAAATTTTAAGTGAGATATTATATTTACATAATTTGTTCTTAAGCATTTGGAGAAAGAATTATTTTTAAATGTCGTTAAAAATTACACAATTTTAATTATACATACGACCTACACTATTTATTAACATAAAACAATAACACACATCATTCAGAAATCTAAATTGTATATGTTTTATATCTAAATCTTAAATAAAATGTTTATCTTTTTAAATAGAAAAGTACTTTATTTTATGAGATAAAAAGAAAATAAAAGAAATAATATCTAACGGAAATTCTGACATTAAACGTAATTATAAAAAAAAGTGTTCTCAAATAGTCATAAAACAAGAAAACTCATTGTCAGAATTTATATTATTGCAACACCGGATATAATTTATTTTAAATTACCCAATATTAATGATTTCAGTTCATAACGGTCATGTTCTCTAGTCAAACGGTCGCTTGGCGTAATGTTGGCGGTTAAAAGGTTAATACAATTATAAACCGTCATTACAAATTCAAAAAATTAACATTAGTTTATTATCTAAAACAAAGAACTGAAGTTGGCTTTCATTTTTGGCGAAAATAAGATAAAGCGAAACATATGACTGCCCTTCCAGGGGTTCTCCCCGTGCGAGGAAAAAAGCAGAACCACAGTTTTTGCTTTTTCATCGTATAGTAAATACGTAAGTTTTTTTAGCCCTCTCTCTCTCTCCCTCGCTTCCCGAGAAATGCTTGGGTTTTATTGCAACTAATATTTTATATGTGAACTTCCTTATGTGACTTCTTAAAAATATATACTCAATAAAGACAGTTTAAAATTATCAAGATTTGAATGGTTTCTATTTGTTCTCAAACGCAGTGTACAGAAATTTATGGACAAACGATAGACTTATTTGTAAGAGAAGGATTTCTCCCCCACAACATGTACGTTTAATTAATTTATATAGAAAAAATCAGCATATTTTTATATGATTTACTGCTTCATTTAATTTAATTTTCAATACAAAGTATGAGTAAATTAAACAAGAAATTTAAAAAAAAAAAAAAAAAAAAAAAAAAAAAAAAGAGCTGTAAAAATTATTTAGTGATAGTTGAATGAAACACTCGTTTTAATTAACTGTTATAAAATATAGCTACTGCTTTATAGATGTTTAAGAAGCATTGGTGAAAATAATAATAATAATATATTAATAATGATTCTAAAATAAACTAAAAAGCCTATGTTATATTATTTTTGAGGAAAAGGGTGAAATTAGTAAATACTGCACATAATTTATAACTATTTGCAATACTTTCTCAAAAAACATCTGGATTATATTTAACTAGTGTGCAATAAAAAGAATCATGCAGAAAAGAGAGTTCAAAATAATTACTTTAAGCGCGCAATTTTAAGATTAATATTACTAGGCTTTGACAATTAATTGATATTTTCTTAAACTTTATAAATATCAAGGGGGGGGGGAAAGAAAATAATTATCTTCTCCTTGGAAAACAAATTCATACTAACCCATATCACACACATCGGGATTAATAGTACTACTCTCTTTCCTTCCCCCCTCTATGTAAATAACCATCACAATAACTTAAAAAGAATTGTGGCGCTCGGCGCCGCAGCGAATATCCGATATTTTCCTCCTCTATATATTCCCAAAGTATCAGTAAGTAAAGATCTCGCAATATAGTAAATAAGGATCTTAATTCGATGCCTTTGCCGTTATCTGCCCAATCTCCCATCTTGTTTGTTAATGACTCCAGTAGTACTCCTTGCCAAAGGCACGTATCAGCTTAAGTGCTATCGCTTCATCAGGGCTTTTCCGAACAGGCACGAAATTCTCTATCTTAAGGGATTTGCAACGAATGATTTGGAACCGGATGATGATCAACGGAGCTTTAAACTCTAATGATAAAAGATATACATAGGGCACGTTTTAGATGCATTATAATAGAACTTTTACCCTTTAAGAATACATAAAGCAAAAATTATGACCATCCTAAGTTTCTTCCTCATGATATTGCCTACGTAATAGCTTTTGACTTCATAATGGTCTCTAATTTTGCTACATTTATGCAAGATTTCTGGAAGGTTATAAACATAAATGAATAATACATTCTAATGGCAGTTTGTGGTTTAGTACCTGTGGCATGTTTTCTGGGGGATTATGGAATTAAAAAATGTTGGTCGTGAAGCGACAATTTTTGGCGATAATTGTTGTCTGACGCTGATACTTTGATTGGTCAAGAATTGGATTATTCGAGCTCTAGTTATACATTTACTTAAATATTTGTCTATTATTTGTTTATTTGAATATATTTTTGCATGTCTCATTTTTTCAAGTAATGTAAAGGCACAATATAACAAAAAAAGTATGCAGAATTCATTTATTTATTTATTTATTTATTTATTTTTAAATTTTGCATTAACATACAGTGCTTTTATGGGTGTCCATTACTAGTATCACAAAATTTCATTATAACCAATAGTGGATAGATCTGTCAGCAACAGACTCATTTAGCTTTTAAAGATAGATCCAGTAATGCACATAGTTCAGTGTTCTCCCGAATTCGGGATGTGAAATATCATTTCATTATAAGTAAATAAAGAAAACCTATTAACTTCATTCCAAAAGAGTTTCACCGCCGTGCCCCGAGGCTTCTTCAGTTGTAGTGTCATTTCATTTCACTCGAAATTATACCTTAATGCTTCAAAAGTTTTTTTCTTTCAAATTTTTAGAAGAGATTTGCATTTTTTTGGAAATGTCACACGGAATTCAGCAAATATCTAAAAGAAAGAATGGTTGGCCTTTTTATTTATAAGATTATCCCACAAAGGATGATTAAAATACTATTAAGACTCATTTTAAATAATACAATTTGTTAGTTAAGACTTTAAAGTTTTAGAGATTATATGTTTTCAATTTATGGTACAATTTTAGATATACAGTAGAACTTGGATAATTCGAAGTTGAAGGGACCAGAAAAAAATTCGAAATATCCAAAAATTCGAATTACATATACTATTTTGTCAAAAAAGAGATAAATTAAAAAATTAAAACTCTACGATCAAAGATTTAACACACAAACTTTATATCTAAGAATACTGTTACATCCCCCCCCCCCATTAAATAAATATTTTTTACGAGCTTAATTATTCAACACTTTTTTGAAAATAGTCAGATATTTTTTATTTCTTCTTTAAGTACAATCTTTGTGTCATAGCATATGACTTGATACAAAAAGAGAATCTTTTTCATTAGACATGACTTTCAATTGAAAAAAATCTCGAAGTTCATGTATATGCACCATATCTTCTGATGCACTAGTTAGGGGCTTTTCTTGTATTTCCTTATCCTTCTTTTGAAAGACTGTTAAAATATATTAGCTGAGAAAAATCTCGAGAACAAATTTTACAGTAATATTTTAAAGATAATCATGCGAAAAATTCGAAATATCCAAAATAGAATTCGAAATATCCATGATTTTTTAACATTATTTTAATACAAAATTCAAGGGACCGAGTAAAAAGTTCGAATTAGCCAGAATTTCGAATTAAACAAGTTCGAATTATTCAAGTTTCACTGTATATATATATATTTTTTTTTTTTTTCCGCGCACAATTGAAACAGAAATACCGTTTGTAATTAAATATACATTTTCAGTTAGTTCACATTTTATTCCGCCTTTTCTGAAAATATTCAAATGTGTCCACTACTGGAACAGAAAATGTGTTTATTAATGAGTTTTAAAGTGTCCACATTTGGAGTATTTTAAGCTCAGTGCAAAATCTAATTTGTTGAGTATAAAAATTATTCAGTCAGAGTTTTTCGCAGTAAAGCCGTGTACATAAAGAGAATCCAATTAAGGTATCGAAAACTCGTTATAAAACAGCCTCTAAAATTAAGACCATTACACAAAATACTGACCAGCAAATGTTCTTAAAATGTCCACTGTTGATGCATACCCAATCGGTGATTGAATTTTATTTCGTTGTTTTTCCTTCTTGTTCATAATTTTAATGTTTATCAGAGAACTAAATGCAAGTGTCGTTACGTGGTTTCATTTAACTTGGTATGTTGTTTATTAATTATTTATGTGTGTGGGTTAAATCTAGGAACTGAATTTTCCTCCACTTCTTATAATCCGATTGAGCTATAATTTTGTGTACACATATGACTCCAGTGACAGTGCATGCTCAACTAGTAAACGGATTTTGAAGTGGGCCTCTGGGAGCCCTGAGACCCTAAAATTAATTCAAAATTAATATCAAATTTTAGCCCACCTACTATTTTCTCATTGAACTGAAATTTTGCACACGTGTATAACTCCGATGACAATGCATGGTCAAGTAGCTCCCGAATCCAGATTAAAAAAATTTGTTTCAAATTTTAGCCCATACTCTATCATCCGATTGAGATAAATTATGCATATATTTATAAATCCGACAACAATACATGGTTATGCAGTAATATATTTAGAGGAAGGGGGAGAGTCAAGAGCCCCAACTATAGTTAAAAATTTCTTTTCGAATTTGTACCACTATCCATCATCGGATTGAGCTGAAGGTTTGCATACATGTATATTTTACACATGTGATGACTTGGAGTTTTTAGTACATTTCGAAATAAAATCATGTGTTTAATTTTTATTTTTAAATTTATGTTGTTGAGTTTTACCTTCCTGACTTGCGAATTTTGTTACATACCGACATTGAGTTTTACCTCTATGGGTTTTATTTGTGTTAATCTCGTAAGAGAAGAAGAGAATGTTCATTCTGTGTTTCCTGATTGAGCGAGAATGTGTTGGAAAATAAAATTGAAGATGGGCCCTCCGTGGCCGTGTGGTTATGTCATCACACTGCTAATCGCCTTCGAGCGTAGGCGAGCGGATTCGATACCCGCGCTGTCCCTGGGTATTTTTCCATTTCTTCGTATTGTTATTCTGTCATGTGCTATCTGTAATTATCTGACGAAGATTTACGAGCAGACTACGAGTCAAGAATACAAATATGATGTACAGTCGGTAACAAAAGTGTCCGAACGCTAGCAAAAATTCCTATGTAAAAAAAGTACACTTAATACTGTTTTGTTAAATAAATCCTTGTCGAATCATGTTCTTACACTGACTAAGTACAGGATTCGATAAGGATTTATTTAACAAAACCGTATGAAGTGTATCTTTTTTACATAGGAATTTTTGCTAGTGTTCGGACACTTTTGTTACCGACTGTACATGTTATCAAAATTGAAGGATGGACTGACATTTTATTTGTTTATATTTTGTTATAAAAATTGGATTCATCAACTAAGTTATGGTTTGAATGTGAATTTGGTAATAAAAATGAGATCCTAAAATTAAACAAATTAATTAAATTTTTGAAATATTGTGCTAGAAACTTAGAAGTTTCTAAAATCTGTAAGAATACTAATCAAGTGCACTATTCAAAAAATGATGTGCTATTAACAAACGTGAAATGATCTATGAGTGCAATTATTGCTATGATAATAGCCATATGTTATGTATAAGTGTCTTAAATTTCTAGCTATTTCTGTGGATTAAAGAGTTGATTACAAAAGTTGTGTTCTAATTGCTTTTTTAATCATAGTGTAAAAATTGTTTATCTAAATTTACTCGTGTCAAATATAGTAAAAAATCTAACAATTTGATTAATTTTGAGAAAATTAACAAAACGATCCCCAGTGGTGTATATCCATAACAAATCAACAAATTTGTTATTCTTCTAATAGAGGTAGTGAAACAACCACTTCAAGTTTATTAAATCTAAATGCAACGAGTTTCGAAGCAAATAGTGTTAATAATATATCTGAAAATCACACATTCGTCGGAGCAAACTGTAAATTTTTTATAACCCCCAGAATGAAAAACTTTTCCCTCAAGGTACTAAAAGTTATACATTTTTTTCAACAGCGGTAATAAACATTCATATGCAAAATGTTGAAATAAGTAATAATTCAAGACCTTCTAAAGATCTTATAGATATTCTCAAAGATTCTCAAGTTAGTTTTCTTAAGAAAGATATTCCAGATATGTTAGGTTGGTTGGTTGGTTGGGTTTTGCGTCGCATTAGTGCTGCGCAGATGGGCAATTGGCGACGGTCTGGGACATACCCCTAGAGGTGGTCCGGAGACATGCCGACACAATTTTGATCCTCCACGGAAGGGGTGGCTCTCCCGCTTTGGTGACCCCCAGAGGTATAATTTTTGATGGGAACATGGAGGACATTGCGGCCACGACAGATTTTACGTGCACCAGCCACCATTAGTGTACACGACGGTCTTTGGCCGGCTCGAGTACCGAACCCACAATCTTCCAATTACAAGGCCGGCGCTCTACCGACTGGGCTACCGCTGCCCCCAGATATGTTAGGAATAAAACAGCAAGTAATAAATTCTCCTATATATGGACTAAATGATTCTCTTATTCTTAATACTAAAGATAAATTAAGTACGTTAATTGAAAACTCTAATGGTGAATATAAGAAAAAGGTGGAATTTTTAATCGTAGATAACATAAGATTTCTAACATCGTATATACTCAGCTGATACATACAGTGCTCCAGGAATTTGAAAAAACTGGTCGCTAACAAAATTTTCTAATAGCCAGTAAAAAGCCCCCCTTTTTACTTTGCCTTTTTTTTTTTTTTTTTTTTTTTTTGTACTTGAATATATAAATTAAAATTTTATGCATAAAAACCAAATATTTACTAAGCTAGAATGATTCGTTAGGAAACACCAATTTTAGGGGTGGGAATCGATTAAGAGTTTTAACTGGGTTAAACGTAATTCATTAATCGATTTATCAGATTTTTAATCGGTTTTTATTTTTCTTTATATAATTTTATTTCAATGATGAATAAAACTCTCATATTGTGTACATATATATATTATTCATGTACAAGAAGCGGCATTTTGTTTAATAACTGTCCTCCCCCTTTTCTCTATCAACAAAAGTGCAACAACTTCTTTTGAGAGGTTTTATTTTTATTTCTTTATTTCTTTCTGTATTATTTCTTTTATTATTATTATTATTATTGTTTTGCTTTTTCATTATTTGATGGATGTTTCTTAGAACGTTTGTTAGCAAAGTATGTAAAAAAATATTTTGTAGGCAGAACAACATTTTTAATCTAATTCGTAGTCTGAAAATTTTAATCGGATTTTTAAGATTTTTAACCGATATCGATTAATTCGATTAAAAAAATTGATCGGGACTAAGCATTGATCGATTAACCGAACCGATTAATCGATTAATCGGCACAGCCCTAACCTATTTATATTTAACATCATGAAACCCATGAAACCGGTTTCATTATTTTCACTAAATAGATACATCATTGGCATTGATACATCATTACATCGATCAACGATTCAGCAACAGCTCGCTAAGCACGCACAAACAAGTGCAGTGTAAACCAGTTCCCTACAACGGTGCAATAATTTAACACCCGTTACGACACGTGCATGGAGAAAAATGGTGTAAATCGTTTAACGGTGTATTGATTCAACACAGTGTCTCAAAACGTAGTGAGAGGAGCGGTGATCAAAATGGCGAGAGTTAGACTACATCGAGAGTGGATTAGAAGCCCGGTTCTGTGACCAATTTTTTCATCAAAATATTAAAATGGAAAAAAAAAAGTGTTGAGTTTTCTTAAAGTTGAAAACATTGTCGCCAGTTAAAATACATTAATCGCCAATGGCGGCCAGATGACAGTATTTCACGAGCCTTGTATATATATATACATATAATACATATATACAGTCGGCAGCAAAAGTATCCGAGCACTAGCAAAAATTCCTATGTAAAAAAAGTACACTTAATACTGTTTTGTTAAATAAATCCTTGTCGGATCCTGTTCTTAGACTGACTAAGAACACGATTCGACAAGGATTTATTTAACAAAATAGTATTAAGTGTACTTTTTTATATAGGAATTTTTGCTAGTGCTCGGATAATTTTGCTGCCGACTGTATTTATATATATACAGGGTGTCCCAAAAAGGTTGAAACGCGCTTTATTTCTTTACCCGTTAAAGGTAATTGGGTAATGTAAATTGAAAAAAAGGCCAAATTTCCGTAGAAAAGACGACTACCTTAAAAAAAAAAACACCATCCCATTAATTTTTTAAAAATTACATTTTTTTAATTTTTGTACGGTCCCTCTACGTAAATGTTGTCAATTACAAAGATTTATTACTTTCCGAACACTATAGTGAGGAAAGTATTGTAATCATGTCAAAAATTCGAATTTGAGATTTTGATCTTTCTATACGTTTCGAGGTCCCCTGAGTCCGTTTTCACTATTTTTGCGATGATGTATGTATGTGTGTATGTATGTGTGTGTGTATATCTGTGAGTGAACAAGCTAGCGTCTAAACGCTTTGTTCGAATAAGCTGAAAGTTGGTACGTATATTGTAAGTCACCATAGTACAAACCCTATAGATTTTGGTGAATCTAGCACTTATAGTTTTTTTACATGGACACAAAGAAAAATTCTTTATCATTATGGCCTATGGGACCAAAATCTCAAAAGTACGATAGCATCTAAACGCCTTCTTCAATTGAGCAAAAAACTTATACACATGTGATAGGTCACAGATACTCAATCTGTATAGATATTGGAGAATCTAGCACTTATAGTTTTTTTACAGGGACACAAAGAAAAATTCTTTATCATTATGGCCTATGGGGCCAAATTTTTAAAAGTGTGATAGCGTCTAAACGCCTTATTAATCTGAGCAAAAAATTTTTACACATGTTATAGGTCACAGTTGCACCAACTGTATAGATGTTGGTGAATCTAGCGCTTACAGTTTTTTTACAGGAACACAAAGAAAAATTCTTCATAATTATGCCCTATGGGACCAAATTTTTAAAAGTGCGATAGCATCTAAACGCAATATTCAATTGAGCTGAAAATTTATATGAATATTATAAATCACTGTTGCACTAACTATAAGCATTTTGGTGAATCTAGCATTTATAGGTTTTTACAGGGACACAACGAACAATTCTTTATCATTATGATCTATGGGCTCAAAGTTCAGTAGCATTAAATAAAACATCGTGTAATATATGGACAAAAATACTCAAACACTCTATTATGGTTTTCTCTCTTTTGTTTGTTTAACAACTCCTCTTTCTTTACTTTATCTATAAAACTGTTAATTACTCAATGTTCGGAAAGTCGAGTGGAGTCACTCCAGATACTTTTTCATTCAACAAGACTTTCAGAAAAAACCGCATATCTTTAAAACCCACCGAATTATGATACAGAAAATAAAGTGACTTATGCCATTTTTCCGTATCATTTAAAAGGCTGGCTTTTCGGTGAAAATAGGGATAATTTACAAATTGATAATGGAAATGTTTAGATGAAAAACATGATGTGTCGAAAAATTCTCAAATGCATTTAAATTAATTCTTAGAATTTTAAAATGTGTTTCGAATTTAGCATCTTGTTTAATAACGACTTTGAAACGTTTTACTACGACAGTTTTAATTTAAGTTGATTTAAAATAATAATAATCTCCTTATATTATTAAAATCTGTGCGCGTCTGTCTGTCTGTCTGTCTTTCTGTCTGTCTGTCTGTCTTTCTGTCTGTCTGTCTGTCTGTCTGTCTGTCTGTGAGAAATGCGTTGTGACCGCTAAAGCTCCGGCGCTAATGGTCGCAGCGCTTCGAAACCGGTGTCGACAGACGCAGAATTTCTTCATCTCGACATCGCGATAATTCGCTAAGCGATGCGACCATAAATAGCGGAGATATTAATTAAAACGTCGACCCATATCTACCGAAAAATGACCCAGAATTCATGATTAAATGCTTAAAAAGCGACATTTTTACGGAAAAAGTGGAAAATAAATTAGAAATATCTGTCGTATTGTTACAAATAAGATATCAAATGAAAGGTCCGATTTTTCTGAATCCGATGGTTTAAATAGCTTATCGATAGGGCAATTAGATTTTTTAAAATTAACTAAAGTATGAAAAAAAAGGTGGCAACAAATCACAAGAGTTTTATTAATTTCGCAATAGACGTATTTCGGTTACCATGGCGCCGGGCGAAAGAATAAATAGATTTTACTTCCTGCTTTACTGATTTTGTACTGGAAATAAAAATTGCAAATTTCAAAATGCTTCAATTTTCTTCAAAATTATTTCAATCTTGCTACAAACTTTTAACATCACAAGACGAAGTTGCAGTTTAAATATCATCGGGTTTCGAGACTAAATAAAAAATGTACAATTTAATTGCAAATTAAATGTTATTATAATACGCGTATTTCAAATTCTAACTATGATTAAATTATTTTTAGTACATCATTCGAAAAGTACTTTTATATTATCGAAAATTTTAACCAGATTTGCACGTTTTGAGGTGTCCTGATTAGGTTTTCTTTTGCATCTCAGCTAATTCAGTTAGACCGTTCAAAATTGGTATATGTAGGTTAATTAGGAAGGGCTGAAAGGGTGGGGAAGATATAGGCGTGCACCTCGCGCACGGGACAGCGCTGCCGAAGGCAGTGGGGACCCGGTCCGACATTTTAACCGATGAGAAATGATTTTTTTTTTTCATTTTCTTTTCTTAAGAATAAAAATTTGATTTGAGAAGGAATATGTGCGCGTAGCGCGCGTATATCTTTACACGTGCGTGCCAAGCGCTTATGGGTCTGCGCTGCTGAAAGCAGTGGGAACACGGTGTGAGTTTTAACCCGATCAGAAATGATTTTTTTGGGGGGCACGAAGGGTCAGGGAAGGAATACGCGCGCACAGCGCGTGTATTCCCTAGCGCACAGCGCGTGTATTCCCTAGCGCGCACGGGACTGCGCTGCCGTAGGCAGTGAGGACCCGGTCCGACTTTGTACCCGATGAAAAATGATTTTTTTTCTTTTCTTTTCTTAATAAAAATTTGATTTGAGAAGGAATATGTGCGCGCAGCACACGTATGCCCTCACACGTGCGCGCGCAGCGCGCATGGGTTTGCGCTGCCGAAGGCAGTGGGGACCCGGTGTGAGTTTTTACCCGATCAGAAATTATTTTTTTTTTGAGGGGGGGGCACGGAGAGTCAGGGAAGGAATACGCGCATACAGCGCGCACGGTGCAGCGCTGCCGAAGGCAGTGGGGACCCGGGCCGACTTTTTACCCAATCAGAAATGATTTTTTTTTTTTAATTTCTTTTCTTAACACTAAAAGTTACTGTTAGTGATTCATTAATTTTAGTGATTCATTTGAAAATACTGACCCGCTAGCGGGCGAAGCTCGCTAGTTATAATAATAATAAATGAACACAGATTTCACAAAGCGGGTGAAATTTTTTTAAATCTTCAAATCTTGTTATGCAATTCATGTTGCCAATAATTATATTTATTTAATATTTCATTGTTGAAAAATATTCAGATAAATACATTTGACATTACAATTAATAAAAGTATCTCAGAATGCATAAAATATTAACACAGTTCATGAATTTATAATTATGTATTCAAATTTAATGTGCATTATAGTTTGTAATAATAGTATAGCATACTGTGTATATCAGCAAAGACGGAAGCAGGGTCAACAAGATCACTTATATATTAAATTTTGGATCGTAATGGATTTTTAATGAATATGATTGATATAATGAAGCAAATTTCTTTAAATTTGTTAGGAAAACAATTAAAAAAATGCATTTTACAAAGCATTCCCAAAATTTTTTCCATCAACTCCAATGCATAACTGAACTCTTCTAATTATATTTTTGTAAAAATTTTGGAGTTCTGCTTCAGAAATATTGTTGCAAGCAACGATTATCTGTTGCTTAAGGTCATTCAAGTTTACGGGTCGAGTATTATAAACTAATGATATAAGACGACCCCAAAAATAAAAATCGAGTGGTGTTAGATCTGTGGATCTGTGTGTGTGTGGGGGGGGGGGGCATTTTGTGGGTCCTTTCAAACCAATCCACTGCTCATTAAAATTTTCGTTCAGCCAATTTGTCACATTTCTAGCTGTGTGTGCAGGCGCTCCATCTTGTTGAAAATACATACCTTTTACTAATGATAATGGTGTTGTTTCCAAAATATTTGTTACTATACCATTTAAAATAAGCTGCATATAATTCGGGGCTGTAAGTGTCCCTTCATAAAACACAGGACCAATTAGTTTTCAATTCCGAATTCCGCACCACACTGAAATAGAAAACTTTATTGGTGATGAATCTCTTGCTCAAAAAAGCGGTTTGTATTATTCCAGTAATGATCATTATGTGTATTTATTGATCCATTTTCCGTAAATAAGCATTCATCTGTCCACATAATGTTCCTAACGAAATTCGAATCCTTTTCTTGTTCCATTACCAACCAGTTGGAGAATGCTAAACACCGGTGATAATCAGAAGGGTATAATGCTTGAACGCCATGAATACAATATGGATGCCAATTGTGTTTTTAAAGTATTCTATTAATTGATGTCCTAGGTATTCCCGTATGTGAGCTTACTTGCCGACTACTTGACTGGAGATTCGTTGAAAAATATGCTATAACGTCAATTTCTTGGTCTTCAGTGTAGAATCGATATCTCCCTGGGCCAGGTCTTGGATGAAATGAACCGGTAGTTCTCAATCGTTCCATCATTCGATAAACAAATGTACAGTCACCCCCCCCCCCCCACACACACACCTAATTTCGCCATAAATTATCGTAGAAACATGCGACTGGTACCGATCAGTTTGTAATAACGTCTAGTTTATAATGTTATAGTTAGATTTTACTTAGGGGGTCGTCTACATATTAAAACTGACATCAACTTCATTTTTTTCAATGGTAACCCCCCTTTTTTATAATTTATTTGAATTCTTTGGATCAAATCATCACGGAAAATGGTATAGTTTATATATTTTGCTCAATTTTTCATAGAGTTATAAGCTGTCAAAGTTTGGGGATGCTAATGTTAAATGAATGTGACAAACATTAAATCATATCTTCCGAAATAATTATGATATTTAAATTCTGTTTTTTTATTCGTTAGAATTAAGTGACCCAAACATATTCCATGCATATTTTTAATAAAAAAAATTTTTTTTGAAATATGAAAATTATTAATAATTTCATATTTGAAAAAATTATGAATTATGACCTATGTTAATTTCTGCATAAATAGAACGGGCATCATCAAAAACATGGGTTTCCAAATTTACAGCTCGTTCTTAACATTATTTTTTGAGTCACAGTGATTTTTTACTGTTGTTAGGGAGCCGTCACTTATCATAATTTGTATCCTCTGTGAGTAAATATCTGTATATATTTTGACGAAAAACTATTTTAATTTACCTTAATGTTATTCTAATTGTATTCTAAGCAACATTTCGATGTTTATAATACAAATTGGAATATTTTTTATAAAATTATCCCAATGGAAGCGAGAGATTGTGAAAAAATTCCAAAAGAAATGAAGCCCCGCCTCTATATTACGGAAACAATATTAAAAAACTAGTTTCCGCATTCGTATATGACTCTCTATGTGACGCTGGTATGCATAAATGTAAATGACATTTACTACATCGAATGCTGAAGACAAAATTTAAATGATTTAATTGGAAGTATGTAAAATAATTTTGTTTTTTAATGTAAAGTTTTAGAAAAACTGCGTAAAGGCGTGGCTTCCGTTGCAAAGAGGTTTATACTCGATTCTGAAATGTTAAGTCTTTGTTCTTAAATATTACATAACGTTTCCTAGTTTCTCCCTGCCAAAATTCTATTTTGTCCCTTTTGTCTTTTGTTTTTAACTTGAATATTCTAGGATTCGTGCGCCTCAAGTTAAGTATCATGGCGGTAAAAAAACGCGGTAAGACGAGGACTATTATTTGAAAGAGCAAGAAGCAGTGAACAATACTTTTGTTTTTTCCTTTTTTTAAATTAATATAATTGATTTTTATTAATTTTTATCAGATTTTTTAAAACAAATTTTCTGTTTTAATCTTGTTGTGACATTTTCGCATTCGCTTACTCTACCGTTTATACTATTTAATTTTTATAGCATGACGTAACATACTAAAATATAAAAATTTTATTAAATGTTTTTTTTTAATACTGAATAATATAGTGGTATTTTATTTTATTTTATTTTTAAGTTTTTAAAATCTATTATTGAAACAAAGCGCAATATTATTTATTTTCTATTATTCTAATCACGGCGTAAAACTGGCGTCAAATTTATCACGGAAAAAGAATTTAAAACAAAGTAATATGACTTATTACTTTTAAAGATATAGATTTTACACATTTAAAATTAAGAATTCAAGTACAGTAGACGACTGCAGAACGGGGAATATTCGTTCTAGGCAATAGGAAACCGTTTTTTCTATATCCATATTTCTTTTCATATAGATATACATAATAATTATACTCTTTCTAGTGAAAGTATTTGTATTCATACTATTTTGTTTATATAAATATGAACATAAGGAATATTCTTAAGAAATATCGTAACACACAAATTGTGAAAGAAACGCTTACTGAAGGAGTTACAGATTTCAAAATGACGTGAAACTACGTCAGTAGTCGCGAAAATGTTAAATATCCTTTCTCAGATTTTAGCTTAAATCTTGTTATCTATATTTTTGTATAATATCTATTGTTGGTTTGTACGCCTAAAATTAAATGTAAAACTTTACAGTAACACTTTCATGCGAGGCTTACTGTATAAATAAAAATATACCCAACAAGAAGTAGATAATTCCTTTCCTTAAATATTAAACACTTTTTTTTTTTTTTTTTTTTTTAAACCGCTGTTAATATTATTATCATTATGACTATTGTTCTTTTACCTTGGCATCTAGATTTTTGTAATTCAACATTGTAGGGTTCATATGATTCAAGCTATTTAATTTTCTTCATATGAAGTGATGTATTTAACTATTCAATGATTAATAAATTGAAACCAATAAAAATATTTTAATTCATAAGGTAACACAGAAAGTTCTGCGAATTTGAATCGTTTTTTCTTTCAAAATTAACATTTCTGAACTTTTTTTCCGGTGTGAAATTTAATAAATAATGTATATAGAGTGGTAGATCACGATTTGCATACATGTATATTTTACACATGTGATGACTTGGAGTTTTTAGTACATTTCGAAATAAAATCATGTGTTTAATTTTTTTTTTTTTAATTTATGTTGTTGAGTTTTACCTTCCTGACTTCCGAATTTTGTTACATACCGACATTGAGTTTTACCTCTATGGGTTTTATTTGTGTTAATCTCGTAAGAGAAGAAGAGAATGTTCATTCTGTGTTTCCTGATTGAGCGAGAATGTGTTGGAAAATAAAATTGAAGGTGGGCCCTCCGTGGCCGTGTGGTTATGTCATCACACTGCTAATCGCCTTCGAGCGTAGGCGAGCGGATTCGATACCCGCGCTGTCCCTGGGTATTTTTCCATTTCTTCGTATTGTTATTCTGTCATGTGCTATCTGCAATTATCTGACGAAGATTTACGAGCAGACTACGAGTCAAGAATACAAATATGATGTACAGTCGGTAACAAAAGTGTCCGAACGCTAGCAAAAATTCCTATGTAAAAAAAGTACACTTAATACTGTTTTGTTAAATAAATCCTTGTCGAATCATGTTCTTACACTGACTAAGAACAGGATTCGATAAGGATTTATTTAACAAAACCGTATGAAGTGTATCTTTTTTACATAGGAATTTTTGCTAGTGTTCGGACACTTTTGTTACCGACTGTACATGTTATCAAAATTGAAGGATGGACTGACATTTTATTTGTTTATATTTTGTTATAAAAATTGGATTCATCAACTAAGTTATGGTTTGAATGTGAATTTGGTAATAAAAATGAGATCCTAAAATTAAACAAATTAATTAAATTTTTGAAATATTGTGCTAGAAACTTAGAAGTTTCTAAAATCTGTAAGAATACTAATCAAGTGCACTATTCAAAAAATGATGTGCTATTAACAAACGTGAAATGATCTATGAGTGCAATTATTGCTATGATAATAGCCATATGTTATGTATAAGTGTCTTAAATTTCTAGCTATTTCTGTGGATGAAAGAGTTGATTACAAAAGTTGTGTTTTAATTGCTTTTTTAATCATAGTGTAAAAATTGTTTATCTAAATTTACTCGTGTCAAATATAGTAAATATCTAACAATTTGATTAATTTTGAGAAAATTAACAAAACGATCCCCAGTGGTGTATATCCATAACAAATCAACAAATTTGTTATTCTTCTAATAGAGGTAGTGAAACAACCACTTCAAGTTTATTAAATCTAAATGCAACGAGTTTCGAAGCAAATAGTGTTAATAATATATCTGAAAATCACACATTCGTCGGAGCAAACTGTAAATTTTTTATAACCCCCAGAATGAAAATCTTTCTCCTCAAGGTACTAAAAGTTATACATTTTTTTCAACAGCGGTAATAAACATTCATATGCAAAATGTTGAAATAAGTAATAATTCAAGACCTTCTAAAGATCTTATAGATATTCTCAAAGATTCTCAAGTTAGTTTTTTTAAGAAAGATATTCAAGATATGTTAGGTTGGTTGGTTGGTTGGGTTTTGCGTCGCACTAGTGCTGCGCAGATGGGCAATTGGCGACGGTCTGGGACACACCCCTAGAGGTGGTCCGGAGACATGCCGACACAATTTTGATCCTCCACGGAAGGGGTGGCTCTCCCGCTTCGGTGACCCCCAGAGGTATAATTTTTGATGGGAACATGGAGGACATTGCGGCCACGACAGATTTTACGTGCACCAGCCACCATTAGTGTACACGACGGTCTTTGGCCGGCTCGATTACCGAACCCACAATCTTCCAATTACAAGGCCGGCGCTCTACCGACTGGGCTACCGCTGCCCCCAGATATGTTAGGAATAAAAAAGCAAGTAATAAATTCTCCTATATATGGACTAAATGATTCTCTTATTCTTAATACTAAAGATAAATTAAGTACGTTAATTGAAAACTCTAATGGTGAATATAAGAAAAAGGTGGACTTTTTAATCGTAGATAACATAAGATTTCTAACATCGTATATACTCAGCTGATACATACAGTGCTCCAGGAATTTGAAAAAACTGGTCGCTAACAAAATTTTCTAATAGCCAGTAAAAAGCCCCCCTTTTTACTTTGCCTTTTTTTTTTTTTTTTTTTTTGTTCTTGAATATATAAATTAAAATTTTATGCATAAAAACCAAATATTTACTAAGCTAGAATGATTCGTTAGGAAACACCAATTTTAGGGGTGGGAATCGATTAAGAGTTTTAACTGGGTTAATCGTAATTCATTAATCGATTTATCAGATTTTTAATCGGTTTTTATTTTTCTTTATATAATTTTATTTCAATGATGAATAAAACTCTCATATTGTGTATATATATATATTATTCATGTACAAGAAGCGGCATTTTGTTTAATAACTGTCCTCCCCCTTTTCTCTATCAACAAAAGTGCAACAACTTCTTTTGAGAGGTTTTATTTTTATTTCTTTATTTCTTTCTTTATTATTTCTTTTATTATTATTATTATTATTGTTTTGCTTTTTCATTATTTGATGGATGTTTCTTAGAACGTTTGTTAGCAAAGTATGTAAAAAAATATTTTGTAGGCAGAACAACATTTTTAATCTAATTCGTAATCTGAAAATTTTAATCGGATTTTTAAGATTTTTAACCGATATCGATTAATTCGATTAAAAAAATTGATCGGGACTAAGCATTGATCGATTAACCGAACCGATTAATCGATTAATCGGCACAGCCCTAACCTATTTATATTTAACATCATGAAACCCATGAAACCGGTTTCATTATTTTCACTAAATAGATACATCATTGGCATTGATACATCATTACATCGATCAACGATTCAGCAACAGCTCGCTAAGCACGCACAAACAAGTGCAGTGTAAACCAGTTCCCTACAACGGTGCAATAATTTAACACCCGTTACGACACGTGCAGGGCCCGACTAATGAATTTTTGTGCCCAGGGCACTTTCAATTTTTCGTGCCCCCTTAGAATGAATGAAAGTGTAAAAACTATTTGGGGCATAGGATGGGTAGGAGCAAGAAGGTATACTGTAATCCCCCCCCACACACACACACATGAATCGGTTTCTATATTAGCACAATTTTTAATAGGCAAATGGACTAACTAAAAAAAAATTTGGCTGAAAGATGACTCTTTCTCGGTTTTCTTCCTCAATGATATTTAAAATTACTCTTGTTAGTTAAACAACAAATTCTAACTTAAATTTTATTCACATATGTGATACACAGTTGCGTTAGAGGAAATCTATAGAATTTATTTCAAATACTCTTAACTTTTAATAAAATTTTGTGCCCCCTTAAAAATTTCGTGCCCAGGGCACGAGCCCCGAGTGCCCGTGCGATAATCAGGCCCTGGACACGTGCATGGAGAAAAATGGTGTAAATCGTTTAACGGTGTATTGATTCAACACAGTGTCTCAAAACGTAGTGAGAGGAGCGGTGATCGAAATGGCGAGAGTTAGACTACATCGAGAGTGGATTAGAAGCCCGGTTCTGTGACCAATTTTTTCATCAAAATATTAAAATGGAAAAAAAAAAGTGTTGAGTTTTCTTAAAGTTGAAAACATTGTCGCCAGTTAAAATACATTAATCGCCAATGGCGGCCAGATGACAGTATTTCACGAGCCTTGTATATATATATACATATAATACATATATACAGTCGGCAGCAAAAGTATCCGAGCACTAGCAAAAATTCCTATGTAAAAAAAGTACACTTAATACTGTTTTGTTAAATAAATCCTTGTCGGATCCTGTTCTTAGACTGACTAAGAACACGATTCGACAAGGATTTATTTAACAAAATAGTATTAAGTGTACTTTTTTTATATAGGAATTTTTGCTAGTGCTCGGATAATTTTGCTGCCGACTGTATTTATATATATACAGGGTGTCCCAAAAAGGTTGAAACGCGCTTTATTTCTTTACCCGTTAAAGGTAATTGGGTAATGTAAATTGAAAAAAAGGCCAAATTTCCGTAGAAAACACGACTACCTTAAAAAAAAAAAAACACCATCCCATTAATTTTTTAAAAATTACATTTTTTTAATTTTTTGTACGGTCCCTCTACGTAAATGTTGTCAATTACAAAGATTTATTACTTTCCGAACACTATAGTAAGGAAAGTATTGTAATCATGTCAAAAATTCGAATTTGAGATTTTGATCTTTCTATACGTTTCGAGGTCCCCTGAGTCCGTTTTCACTATTTTTGCGATGATGTATGTATGTGTGTATGTATGTGTGTGTGTATATCTGTGAGTGAACAAGCTAGCGTCTAAACGCTTTGTTCGAATAAGCTGAAAGTTGGTACGTATATTGTAAGTCACCATAGTACGAACCCTATAGATTTTGGTGAATCTAGCACTTATAGTTTTTTTACATGGACACAAAGAAAAATTCTTTATCATTATGGCCTATGGGACCAAAATCTCAAAAGTACGATAGCATCTAAACGCCTTCTTCAATTGAGCAAAAAACTTATACACATGTGATAGGTCACAGATACTCAATCTGTATAGATATTGGAGAATCTAGCACTTATAGTTTTTTTACAGGGACACAAAGAAAAATTCTTTATCATTATGGCCTATGGGGCCAAATTTTTAAAAGTGTGATAGCGTCTAAACGCCTTATTAATCTGAGCAAAAAAATTTTACACATGTTATAGGTCACAGTTGCACCAACTGTATAGATTTTGGTGAATCTAGCGCTTACAGTTTTTTTACAAGGACACAAAGAAAAATTCTTCATAATTATGCCCTATGGGACCAAATTTTTAAAAGTGCGATAGCATCTAAACGCCATATTCAATTGAGCTGAAAATTTATATGAATATTATAAATCACTGTTGCACTAATTATAAGCATTTTGGTGAATCTAGCATTTATAGGTTTTTACAGGGACACAACGAACAATTCTTTATCATTATGATCTATGGGCTCAAAGTTCAGTAGCATTAAATAAAACATCGTGTAATATATGGACAAAAATACTCAAACACTCTATTATGGTTTTCTCTCTTTTGTTTGTTTAACAACTCCTCTTTCTTTACTTTATCTATAAAACTGTTAATTACTCAATGTTCGGAAAGTCGAGTGGAGTCACTCCAGATATTTTTTCATTCAACAAGACTTTCAGAAAAACCGCATATCTTTAAAACCCACCGAATTATGATACAGAAAATAAAGTGACTTATGCCATTTTTCCGTATCATTTAAAAGGCTGGCTTTTCGGTGAAAATAGGGATAATTTACAAATTGATAATGGAAATGTTTAGATCAAAAACATGATGTGTCGAAAAATTCTCAAATGCATTTAAATTAATTCTTAGAATTTTAAAATGTGTTTCGAATTTAGCATCTTGTTTAATAACGACTTTGAAACGTTTTAGTACGACAGTTTTAATTTAAGTTGATTTAAAATAATAATAATTATAATAATAATAAATGAACACAGATTTCACAAAGCGGGTGAAATTTTTTTAAATCTTCAAATCTTGTTATGCAATTCATGTTGCCAATAATTATATTTATTTAATATTTCATTGTTGAAAAATATTCAGATAAATACATTTGACATTACAATTAATAAAAGTATCGGAGAATGCATAAAATATTAACACAGTTCATGAATTAATAATTATGTATTCAAATTTAATGTGCATTATAGTTTGTAATAATAGTATAGCATACTGTGTATATCAGCAAAGACGGAAGCAGGGTCAACAAGATCACTTACATATTAAATTTTGGATCGTAATGGATTTTTAATGAATATGATTGATATATTGAAGCAAATTTCTTTAAATTTGTTAGGAAAACAATTAAAAAAATGCATTTTACAAAGCATTCCCAAAATTTTTTCCATCAACTCCAATGCATAACTGAACTCTTCTAATTATATTTTTGTAAAAATTTTGGAGTTCTGCTTCAGAAATATTGTTGCAAGCAACGATTATCTGTTGCTTAAGGTCATTCAAGTTTACGGGTCGAGTATTATAAACTAATGATATAAGACGACCCCAAAAATAAAAATCGAGTGGTGTTAGATCTGTGGATCTGTGTGTGTGGGGGGGGGGGCATTTTGTCGGTCCTTTCAAACCAATTCACTGCTCATTAAAATTTTCGTTCAGCCAATTTGTCACATTTCTAGCTGTGTGTGCAGGCGCTCCATCTTGTTGAAAATACATACCTTTTACTAATGATAATGGTGTTGTTTCCAAAATATTTGTTACTATACCATTTAAAATAAGCTGCATATAATTCGGGGCTGTAAGTGTCCCTTCATAAAACACAGGACCAATCAGTTTTCAATTCCGAATTCCGCACCACTCTGACACAGAAAACTTTATTGGTGATGAATCTCTTGCTCAAAAAAGTGGTTTGTATTATTCCAGTAATGATCATTATGTGTATTTATTGATCCATTTTCCGTAAATAAGCATTCATCTGTCCACATAATGTTCCTAACGAAATTCGAATCCTTTTCTTGTTCCATTACCAACCAGTTGGAGAATGCTAAACACCGGTGATAATCAGAAGGGTATAATGCTTGAACGCCATGAATACAATATGGATGCCAATTGTGTTTTTAAAGTATTCTATTAATTGATGTCCTAGGTATTCCCGTATGTGAGCTTACTTGCCGACTACTTGACTGGAGATTCGTTGAAAAATATGCTATAACGTCAATTTCTTGGTCTTCAGTGTAGAATCGATATCTCCCTGGGCCAGGTCTTGGATGAAATGAACCGGTAGTTCTCAATCGTTCCATCATTCGATAAACAAATGTACAGTCACCCCCCCACACACCTAATTTCGCCATAAATTATCGTAGAAACATGCGACTGGTACCGATCAGTTTGTAATAACGTCTAGTTTATAATGTTATAGTTAGATTTTACTTAGGGGGTCGTCTACATATTAAAACTGACATCAACTTCATTTTTTTCAATGGTAACCCCCCTTTTTTATAATTTATTTGAATTCTTTGGATCAAATCATCACGGAAAATGGTATAGTTTATATATTTTGCTCAATTTTTCATAGAGTTATAAGCTGTCAAAGTTTGGGGATGCTAATGTTAAATGAATGTGACAAACATTAAATCATATCTTCCGAAATAATTATGATATTTAAATTCTGTTTTTTTATTCGTTAGAATTAAGTGACCCAAACATATTCCATGCATATTTTTAATAAAAAAAATTTTTTTTGAAATATGAAAATTATTAATAATTTCATATTTGAAAAAATTATGAATTATGACCTATGTTAATTTCTGCATAAATAGAACGGGCATCATCAAAAACATGGGTTTCCAAATTTACAGCTCGTTCTTAACATTATTTTTTGAGTTACAGTGATTTTTTACTGTTGTTAGGGAGCCGTCACTTATCATAATTTGTATCCTCTGTGAGTAAATATCTGTATATATTTTGACGAAAAACTATTTTAATTTACCTTAATGTTATTCTAATTGTATTCTAAGCAACATTTCGATGTTTATAATACAAATTGGAATATTTTTTATAAAATTATCCCAATGGAAGCGAGAGATTGTGAAAAAATTCCAAAAGAAATGAAGCCCCGCCTCTATATTACGGAAACAATATTAAAAAACTAGTTTCCGCATTCGTATATGACTCTCTATGTGACGCTGGTATGCATAAAAGTAAATGACATTTACTACATCGAATGCTGAAGACAAAATTTAAATGATTTAATTGGAAGTATGTAAAATAATTTTGTTTTTTAATGTAAAGTTTTAGAAAAACTGCGTAAAGGCGTGGCTTCCGTTGCAAAGAGGTTTATACTCGATTCTGAAATGTTAAGTCTTTGTTCTTAAATATTACATAACGTTTCCTAGTTTCTCCCTGCTAAAATTCTATTTGTCCCTTTTGTCTTTTGTTTTTAACTTGAATATTCTAGGATTCGTGCGCCTCAAGTTAAGTATCATGTCGGTAAAAAAACGCGGTAAGACGAGGACTATTATTTGAAAGAGCAAGAAGCAGTGAACAATACTTTTGTTTTTTCCTTTTTTTAAATTAATATAATTGATTTTTATTAATTTTTATCAGATTTTTTAAAACAAATTTTCTGTTTTAATCTTGTTGTGACATTTTCGCATTCGCTTACTCTACCGTTTATACTATTTAATTTTTATAGCATGACGTAACATACTAAAATATAAAAATTTTATTAAATGTTTTTTTTAATACTGAATAATATAGTGGTATTTTATTTTATTTTATTTTTAAGTTTTTCAAATCTATTATTGAAACAAAGCGCAATATTATTTATTTTCTATTATTCTAATCACGGCGTAAAACTGGCGTCAAATTTATCACGGAAAAAGAATTTAAAACAAAGTAATATGACTTATTACTTATAAAGATATAGATTTTACACATTTAAAATTAAGAATTCAAGTACAGTAGACGACTGCAGAACGGGGAATATTCGTTCTAGGCAATAGGAAACCGTTTTTTCTATATCCATATTTCTTTTCATATAGATATACATAATAATTATACTCTTTCTAGTGAAAGTATTTGTATTCATACTATTTTGTTTATATAAATATGTATTTAACTATTCAATGTTTAATAAATTGAAACCAATAAAAATATTTTAATTCATAAGGTAACACAGAAAGTTCTGCGAATTTGAATCGTTTTTTATTTCAAAATTAACATTTCTGAACTTTTTTTCCGGTGTGAAATTTAATAAATAATGTATATAGAGTGGTAGATCACGATTTATTTTTTCTAAGTGTATAGACGGTCCCCTAACACATTTTCACGTGTAACTCTGTTTAGAATTGATTTAAGGTATATAAATAGGTATGTTTTCCGAACTGACTAATAATCAAAATAGGGGTCGTCATTGAACAAAAATGAAGTTTATACGTGTTTTAATATGTAGATGACCCCTTAAGCAAAATCTAACTACACCATTAAAACTAGACGTTATTACAGATCGATAGGTACCAGCCACATGTTTCTACGATAACTTACGGCGAAATTAGGTGGGGGGGGGCGTTTTTTTTTGGGGGGGGGGTGATTGTACAGGAAATTTCAGGCGAATTCGGATATCGCCGTCCAAATTCCCGCGCAGTTTCTGCATTATTTTTATTGCACAGAGAATAAATAATCATTGTTAATTCGGACAGCTCATCACTTGTTAAAAAAAAAAACATAATACACAAACAATTATACTAAGTTCTTAATTTGACAATCTGAAACTAAATAACTCTGAATCTTTATTTTGATATGTAAAAAAAATTCGTTTGAATTGTCTTGAAATTAAATAATTTTAGGAAAAAAAGTGAATTAAAAAAATATCGTCTACATTTCATTATACATTTTTTAAAAGTTATTTCACATAAATATTTAAAACGTCCATATTATAATTAAATGAAAGAAAAAAAATCGTCTGTGTATGAGTAGGTATTTATTAGAACATTGTTAAAAAAAAAAAAAAAAATACAAATTTGAAGACAAATTACATAGATGAGCATATTATTTCTTTCTTTCTTTATTTATTTTAAAATAAAAATAAAGGTCAGTTTAAATACATAAAAAGTTTAGATTACGTTGTTTTATCACGAATCAGTCTAACATACTGAAGAATAATTTTAATGCAAATGCTATGATACATTTTATCTTTTTATAAGTCACAAATTTACATTTCTATTTTGATATATGATACCTATAATCAGAGTTCAGTTTTCAATTAAGTATAATTCATTCATTTTAAAGATACAAGAATGTAGTTTTTTCCAATGATGTTGTTGCGGTGAAAATAAAAACTTTTTAATTGACGAAAATTGTCTAGAGGGGTCGTATAAAAATTTAAAAAATGTAAATTTTTGAAAATTAACAGGAAAATATTTTTATTAGCGAAGTTTTATTTCCTATCTTATTTTGTACACTTTTGCAATTTACATTACCCTCTCATCTCTAACAGGTAAAAAATTAAACCGCGTTTCAATCTTTTTGGGACACCCTGTATATATATGTATAGGTTAACATTAGCGTAAGTAAGTTAAAATGAATTTATCTGTTAAATGGTTCTGTAAATGAATCATAAAAAATATATGCTAACATTTAAATTAAATTAACTTTTATGTGTGTGTTGTTGGTATTATCATGTATCTATTAATTGCTAAATTTATAATGTTATTAAATTCTTCACTTTATCTATACATATAATTATTTACAGAGTTGGCCGCATAGAGAAAAATTGCTTAGTTTTTACTTTCTATTTCAACCTTAGAAACAGCGAAAGTAACCTTTTTTGAATAAGTTTATATTTTAATAAAAATAAAACGTAATTTATTCAAGCTGTATTTTTATATAGCTTTTTCCTTTTTAAGTTCTATAATAGTATAAGAGCATTATTCAATGCTTGAAATAAATTTTGAATGTAAAGAAAATACCTTTCAGAAAGTATCTAAATTTCTTTTAGGTAAATATGCTGCAACAGAAATATTTTCGAAGGAAGAAGCTGTATAAAGTTTTAGAAGAAACTGCAGTAAAATTCTTATTAACAAACCGAAAACTTCGTGCTTAAAGAAAGAAATTCATGACTTAAAAAATGTAGGAATTCATTTTAAACTGTGTTTTGAAACAGTAAAACTTTTCAGAATAAATAAATTCTCGCTATGCTGAAATTTTCAATAAAATATAAATAAAATAAAGTACGTATATAGCAAAGTATCCAATGCTGTTTTGTAATAAAATGCATATTATATATAATATAAAGTTGCGAATCGTAAATCATTATAAAATTTAGCATTGGAGCGATACATTGTTCATGCAAACAACGTTCAAAATATAATTTTAAATCGGGTAAATTTTAGCACACAGAAGATACATTATTAATACTAGTTACGGTCAAATAAATAAAGGATTAAAGTCTTTATTGGTAACTAAATTTGAAATAAATGCTTACGCTAAATATTACTTATTAAACCCATTCTCGTAATCTCTCAAAGAATGAATTTTTCGTTTGAAATTTAAGAAAATTAGCCATCAAAAATCATCAAGTTTAAAATAAGGGAGCAAAAATATTTTAAAAATGGAATTAGAATTGGAAAATGCTCAAAACTGTAAAGGCTCCATCTTCAGGGAACATACAATCCGGCAGAAAGAGCTGCATTATCGCAAGATTTCGGAAACTGTATAGCTGTAATAAGCTTAAATAAATAAATAAAAATAAATAAAAAATACAGTGTATGTCCCTATCTTGTGACAATACCCAACATTGAAAAGGAAATAAAGAAATAATTTTAACAATTCATAGATTTATTTTATTACGTTGACAATAAAAAAAATATATTCACATGTTTTGCAAACTCCAAATCCACACTCAAAATGAGTTGACAACATTATTTTTATCCAAGTAAGTACAAAATGTAAGTGTGAGAATTATCCCAACTGATCTAGTGAAAAGAGCCTCAAGTGAATCATTACCAAAATTATTATAATTAATTTATTTTGGATGAAGAATATGTAAAACTTGCCTTGAAATGGATTGAATTTAATTCAGCAATTTCAGATTATTATTATTATTTATTTATTTATTTTAAAGTTGTGAGAGCTTGCGCAATCTCTCGAGAAAAATGATAAACATTGTACGTGAAAACAAGTTAATTATTTAAACTAGTTGGCATAGGTGGACTCTGCTCAGTTCCCCCTCATATGATGTTCTCATAAATTTGTTGTACAGGACATATTATATACATGTTAAAAGAAATGAATTTGACCAAAGCTTGATACAGTGGCAGAATGAAATCCCCGCCTAATAGGCTATCCACCGTTCACTTCGATATATTTATCTTATTCTAATCTATTAATTTATTTTATCAGGGTCAATTCCGTTGTTTAGTTTTCATGCTACTATTCCCAATGCAATAATCCTCAAAATTCATATTTATATGAAAAATTTACAATTTCGATATGTTGATAAAATCGTAAATTACGAATAATTTACGAAATTTTCCTATTGGAATATTTGTATTCAATCATGTTCAAACAAATATCATAAATGTAATTTTGAAGTTGTCTAATGTATTTATGATCCTCAAAATGGAAGTTTATGCTCAATTTTGCCTTATTCTGACATGTTAAGTAAATCGTAAATTCCAAATAACTTACGAATTTTTTAAATTGGAAAAAGCATAGTCTTTGATATTCATGCCAGTATCCTAAATAATATTTAGAAAGTGGTTTGACATCTTTACGATGAAAACATCCTCCAAGATTGACGTTTATGTGAAATTTTGCCCTATTCTATATACCATATGTTAAGAAATTCGTAAATTTCCAATAACTTACGAAATTTTTATATTGGAAAATTCATAGTCATTAATATTCATGCCTGTGTCCTAAATAATATTTCAAAAGTAGTCTGACATCTTTACGATGAAAACATCCTCCAAGATTGACGTTTATGTGAAATTTTGCCCTATTCTACCATATGTTAAGAAATTCGTAAATTTCCAATAACTTACGAAATTTTTATATTGGAAAATTCATAGTCATTAATATTCATGCCAGTGTCCTAAATAATATTTCAAAAGTAGTCTGACATCTTTACGATGAAAATATCTCTCAAAATTGACGTTTATGTGAAATTTTGAGCTATACTGCCACGTTAAGAAATTCGTAAATTTCCAATAACTTGTTAAATTTTCGAAGTAGCATATTTATAGTTACCGATGTTCATTCCAGCATCAAAACTGATATTTTAAAACTGGTCTGACATTTTTACAGTAAAAAGTTTCCATTTAATGCACGTTTAAGTGAATTTTTGTCCTATTCTCCCATGTTAAGAAAATCGTAAATTTCTAATAACTTACGAAGTTTTTTAATTCGAATGTTGCAAATAAATAGGGTTCTTGCCAGTGTCGAAAGTAATATTTTAAAACTGATCTGACCTCACTGCGACAATACGTTCGGGAGATATCGTGTACACAGACTAACAAACTAACGGAGTAACACACTAACAGACACCCTACAGACAGACACCATACAAATTTTGTCATTTTCGGATTCCTCACACCTGAAAACGTATAAAAAAGTCAAAAAACCGAGATCGACAATTTTCACGATTGCCTAAGTTCCCCATACCTGTAGTATGATGGGGAACTAAAAGGTGTATTTAGCTTTGATTTAAACATAATAGCTTAGTTTTAATTGGAGAAATATAAAAAAATAAACAAATAAATCAATAAGTAATAACTATTTAATTTCAGTGCGAAAAGACAAGAGGAAAAAATAAATGAATAAATAATTAATAAATTTTAAGTTTTATATTATTTGTTAAGAAGTTTAAAATTCATTAGCGTATATATTATTCAAACATAATAAAATAACTTTACGATTATGTATAACATACCTGCTGCATTTGAGCTCAATCAAATGAAAAATTTAGACACTATCTTATGCATAAATTCATTACCGTAAGAATAGCAAATACGAATTCAGGGTATTTCAAAACTTATAGAAACATTAAAATGCCACAGTCGGATTTTTTCATGATTACAATACTTCTCTTACATAATATATGTTCAGAAATTAGTGATATTTCCTTACATCGTTCGTACTTTTATAAATTTAGCGAATGGCTATTTTAGATAATATCGCTCAGTGATCAAAACTCGAACTTTTTTTTTTGTAAAGCAAAGCAAAGCAAAGTAATCGCCTTCTCGTAAACGGAATTAAATTTCAACACAGCTGCGCCACTTGTTGCCCGATATGCACCCGAATTAAAACAGTGTAGTCTTACATACTGTCCATATCATATATCATGTTTGGTGCGTTTATACACTACAGAACTTGACATGCAGCCTTGACATAAATGGGGTGACTCCCAACATAGTAGCACCACCTATTGGGTGATATATTGCAACAGCTAATCGCACCAATTCAAACCAAGGTCCAACCAAATATCAAGTTCGGCCAAATTAAGGTCATTGGTTCATGAGGTAGAGTGTTCGAGAAGCTTTGCTAACTCTAAAAGCAGACTTTTTCTAAAAATGGTCGAATCGTGTTCCAGAAATCTCAAAATGTGCAAATTCGTCGAAAACCAGAAATTGAAAAGCTTTCTGAATCTTATATTTTCTTTATTTTTATGCAGAAGATATAGTAATAAATCCGCTTATTTAAAAATAAGTAGTCAGTTTAAGTTAGTTGAAATGCATTATGTTTAAGCTAAAAAATGTGTCTTCAAATTAGAGCTGGCGAAAATCAGAAAAATAAAATAATAAAAATAATAATAAATATAAAGAAAGAAAAGAAAAGAAATTATGTCATAAATAAATTAGAAAAATAATAGAACTTTCACAAATCAAAACCTTTTTTAATTTGCATATATGTTTAGTAGTATAAAACTTCGATCTACCACCCATTCACTCATAGTCACTTTTTACACTCTAATGGCCGTTGCTTCTTAGAATGAAAAATCTGTAGTCGAGAGTTTAAGAATGCTACACCTATACAAATTACTGTGTTCAAGGTTTTATTGCCTATTAATATCATGGATATAGTAATAAGATATAGATTGATCAATGAAGGGGGAAAAAGTGATACCTTTTCATTTGGAAAAAGAGGGTCATTTTACTCTCTTATGGATGTATTTCCCCGAGTGAATATACACGGGAATACACATAGATAATTTAGCAAATAAAATGTATGCACTAAAAGAGAATGAAAAACTCCAGATACCCTTTTTTCTTTCTTTCTTTCTTTTCGTTTTAATTTCCTTTTACTTTATTTTATTTTATTTTTTTTACTATACTCTAGTAAATTTTTTTTTTATATATATTTTTTTTACTATACTCTAGTATACTCATGTCTGCCCAAAACTGTCTTTCTTTCGGCATTTATTATTATTATACTTCTTTGAGATAAAAATCGTCTGCATTCATCATGAAAAATAATTTTAATAAATTATAATTTAATAAATTATTTGTATTGCGTAAATTTGTATAGGATTATATATGGAAGAAAGTCTTGTGGTGGCCACAACATACTAATTATATATTAAAACTTTTGGGGCTGCTAGCTACATTTAAAAGAATTCTGAGAATTCCATATTACTTACTAATATAAAATATTAAAAAATATTAAAATTTAAAAAAAGTATTCCATCAAATATGAAAATAGTAATTATCTCATAATAATAACAAAGCAACTGATTATAAAAATTATATTTTTCATAACTTACTTGAATGTAACTTACTTATGGAACCTACCCCATTTCTTTTCATATATTTATTAGAACACTTAAAAGCCACGCAATATTTCGGCATTTTTAAAATCCATTACCATTCTATTCTGTTACTGTTTTCGAGTTTTAACTCTCTAATGGCTGGTGCCAAAAAACTTTTTCGGCCTCAAAAATCTTTGCTCGTTAACATGGAGATGATAGATCTATATAAATTACTATATCTATGATTAATATATATAATAGATCCTTCACAGTACTTTTGTTAAAAGCCTTTTATGCTCATCTTTTAATCATACATTTATGACAGATATTGACAATAAAGTCACTCTGCCAACAATTTATACTCATTTCTTTTAATTTAAAAAATCTGTTTATTAAGCTCTCATTTTTTTTTTTTTTTTTTTTTTTTTTTTTTAATGTCTCTCATTTTGAAATTTGTTGGAAACTAACGTTATATATTGAGGATTTCACGAAATTTTTGAATTAAACATCTCGAAGTTCAAAGTAACAACCCCTTATATTGTTAAAATATATATATATATATATTATTGCAAGAGGCAATCATACAAAAAATGAATGTTAATGCAAACTTAGTTTAACTGACGCTGCATTTGTATATTTAACAAGAAGTTAACCTGCGAATTTCATGCTTTAAATGTGAGTTTCTTGAGTCAAAAGCTGTAAAAAACATCATAGGTCTTGAAACCGTCAGTTTAAAATACAGGTGGTTGAATAGTACAAAAAGGTCTGGTCGACATAATATAAAATAGTAGCGTTTTGTCGGTTTTACTGTCCTGCGCTTTTCATTTCAAATTTTATTTGTAGTTTTTCCTCGTTTTAGATTGGCAGGGCGTTACTAGATTCCTGTTAGTATTCTGGCATAATTAAGAGTGAGAAGTTTTTAAAATTAGATTTGTAATGAAAATTGTAATATATTAATGAATAATTGAATTAGAGATCGCTTTTGTAATGAGAGAAGGAAAAATTGCTTAAAGGGAAGCAAACAGTACATGATTTTTAAGAAATGTTTACTGAGAACGAATAATATATATAATTTTTTTTTCCCATACCCATACATATGGTAAGAAAGTATTGTTTATGTGTAAAATTTTTGAAATTGAATTTTTGTTATATTTACACGTTTTTACGTTCCCTGAATGCGAAAAGCGTATTACGATCAACCGTTAACGGCTGGTCTATGTATCTATGTGTGTGTGTGTCTGTTTTGAACACATCTCAAAAGCAAATAATGTCAGGAAGATCAAACTTGTTGTTCTACATCTTATTATACAGGGATGCTACACTAAACTTTTCGTTGAGATCAAGTAAATGGTTCTTGTACAGGAACATACAAGAAAATTCAAATACATTACGTCTATGGGCGAAATTTTTAGTAGGCACAGTTTAACATCTATAGGCTACACTAAACGAAATGAAATGAACAAGTACTTATATATATATATATATATATATATATATATAAACATGTTTCGTGTAGAATATGGTATGAAAATTATTCACCGTTCGTTTACAGGGCTACCCAAAAGAACTAAAATATACTGGGATTATACATGCCAATTGCTCGAAGTGCATTTCAGGTTGTGCTGTGTATTATTAATATAGGACTATATTTAAGTACACAATGTGGTGTGTACATAATTTGTAGAAGACTGCCAATAATTAAAGAAAAATATTTTTGTTTATTGAATGTAATTAGTGAAAGTGCTTTGCAAGAAAACTAACTGCACAGGAATAAAAATCAATTCTTCTTACCCTTACCGTAAATAGTTTTTTTTTTTTTTTTTTTTAAGTCAATTTTTTGAGTGCTTATTTTTGTATAATTATTCGTTTTGAAGTGTTTGAATTCTAAAATCATGTTTTTAACGTTAATCTTTGTGTATATCTGCTATCTACGTTAATTAAAAATAAATAATTGCGGACAATTCCAATATTGTATTTTGAAGTTTATATGAGGTTGCTGCATGAAAAGTTTGATCAAGATTGATAAGTTTCAAGACGTGGTGCGGATGAAAGTTGTCCGGATAAATTGGAATACACTTTTTAATTTAAAAACAGCCTTGAATTCTATATAAATTTTGGCACTGTATTTAAACGGGGGGGGGGGAGAGGAGCGTCATCCCCTCATACAGAATTATTTGTTAAATAAAAATATTCTTGAACCAAGTCTAAATTCTTTTTAACGTAAGACAGCGTTTGTTATCTCAACCCTTATATTTACGCATCTGTCTTTATTTATAGTATTGAAGTAAGTCACCTATAATATAGAGGCTCTATACTGAAGTGCAGGGTAAGAGAAAGTCGTGTGTTTGCCACATCAGATTTTTTAATCTCATGAAACTAAATATTTTTTTTGAAAAATAACCCCTGAATTTTTAAAAAATACTTCTTTAAGCATTATAAAAAAAAATTAATTGAAATATATATATATATATATATATATTCAAAATTGAAATAGGAGAATTTTTGTTTTAATTCCTTATCTAAATATATTTATTTATTTATATTTTATATATATTTATATTTATATTTTATTTATTTATTTATTTAAGCAATTTTCAAATTTCATTTCGCATTTTTTTCTATCATAACAGTTTTTTTCAAAAGCGCGCAACTCCCTTTATGAACTTTTACAATGTATTTTTAAGAATCTGCTCGGTAATAAAAATGCAAACAAATTTTGACGGAAATAACTTTTCCGCCACGGATTCAAGGTTTATATTCACTGTTTGTTGTCCATCCACTCGCACAACATTCAAATGAACGTAAACGGAAAAGAGAGATTATTGAACAATTTTACTTTGAGCATAGGAAGGAAGGACCGTAACTGCACCGGCATTATTCTCCAGAGAGGATATATTAAACTCATTCTGAGCAATGGAGTCAAAATCCGGCTCCAATGTTCTAATATTAAGAAGAATTTATGAGAACTATGTTCTCTCGTGGCCTGCCTGCTGCATTGTCAATAGCACTTTTGGAGTATTTTCGAAACTTAACGCACTGCATTAGTATGAACTGTCGTTAGTTTAAGATTTTGATAAGATTTTTATGGAAAGTCATAACAGTGATGTATAACGTAAAGGCAGAAGATACGGTTGAACAGTTCCTCTCTTTAAGCGCATTCAAATGAAATTTAAGTTAGCAGCGAGGTTGAATGTCATAGATAAAACGTAGGAGAGGTTTTAAATTCCAGTGAGAGAAGCCGGATAAAATTGAATGTAAAATAAATATTAGTATTTTAAATTCTCATCTTCTGCTTATGAATTCTGCACATTTTTTTCCATTATTAGATCATATTTTTTTGTAAATGATACCTGTCTTATGAAAAGACGATTTTTAGAAACACTGTGTTTTAAATTACAATAACACAAAGCATTTAAAGAATTAGTAATTTTATTTAAAAATAATAATAATAATAATAAAGTTTAGAAACACAGCATTTGAAATTTCAAATTAAATAAATTGCATTCAAATAGAATAATTATGTTGATAAATCTTCTAGTTAAATATATTAATATTTATGCAAATAGGTGAATATCCTTTTTCCCCTCGTATCCTTCTGATGCTGCGTTTTGAAGCATAATGCTGTAATTGTTAATGATTAATGTCATAATGAATTCTGGCATAAAAATGTTTTAAAGTGATGAAAATAAAACATAGTAAAATTAAATTTAAAATAAATATATATATATATATATTTTTTTTAAATCCCCTTAAGTTTTTGTCTCCTGTTTATAAATTCTCCATACTCGTGCCTTTATCAAATAACTAGTTGGTATGCGCCCACTTACCGCTCCATTTTTTACACGCATATTTTAAATTATTTCTCCTTGCAAGTTAAAATTACTAAACATTGATTTATACAATGTCTGAAACAAATTACATCATTTTTCATATCATAATATTTATATGTTTCAAAACCCAAACGTCTGCAAGAAATTGAAAATGACATCATAATTCATTAATTTAAACTTTATAACCATATGTCTATTTTGTTATTTATATTATTAATTTCTAGAAACGTAGTTAAATTCTACATTTTTTTTTTTTTTTTTTTTTTTTTTGTGTGTGTGTGTGTGTGTGTGGTATTTAAACGTTGCATAGCAATAAAAAGTGTTTATTCTAAAAAGAAACAGAAAAGAAAGAAAGAACAAGAAAGAAATTGTTTTGTTTTATTCAAGCTTTGTTTAGTGGATGAATAAATTCTAATTATCTGATTATTCAAGCTTTGTTTTCCGTGATTGAAAGAGCTATATTATATAACTATATACTGAAATAAATTTTTAAAATGAGACTTTTTTTCTGTAAATGAACTATCCGCGATTGTAATGAAATGCTCGCCCTCTGGTGGGATAAGGTGAAATTAACAATACCACGGTTAACTTTCGTCGAGACGCCATTGCTTGCTGTATATTCTATGTTTAGCTTCACATATATTTATTGAATAAAAAGGAATAAATCCGGTAAAAGAGATAACACATACTGCTGTGTGCTACAGTGTAACTCCAAAATATCAAGAAATCCGCAATTAAGCTTCCATTTATTTCCAAAAGACAAATTTAGAATTTCATTTGCTTCGGCTAATGTAAGTAAAGAAGATTTGAAACAAATATTTGTTCAGCTTCAGCTAAACATCTACTTCCAATCAAACTTTGAATAAACTGAAATTTTTTTTCCAAAGACAATCGATTTTCCATGATGTAATGGCGGAGAAATTACAGCACGAATATTAAGTAGTAACACAAATACAAAAATAATAAATACACGTGGCTATCATATTTACTAACAACAAATGTGAGAAAAGCGCCATCTATCGATCATTACAAACGCGGATCAATGAACGAATCTTCCAAAACCATACAAACCACGGATAAAATTTTATTTTATTTTTCGCAAAACATTGTTGCAGTTGTGATATAATTTTTCTGTTAAATTATAGTTTTTTCATTACCTTTTTAGCTTGAAATGCACACGTATAAAATAATGGATTAAATTTTACTTTCTTTATTTTAATAAATTGTTGTACCTATGACGTTAGTCTAGAGCCTTAACCCCAGGAAACCAAGTTTTTTTATTGTTAAGAAGATAATTTTATCAGTTTTTTAAAAAGGCAATTTTAAAACGATTGGAGAAACACTGTATTTTACATTACAATAATACACAGTATTTAAAGTGTATAAGTCTTATAAAAGGACAATTTAAAGGTAATATTAGAAATACAGTATTTTTACATTCTAAATTAAGTGATTAGCAGTCATATCAAACAAATATGTTAACAAATCTTCGAAATAGAGATACATGCGTGCATACGTAAATAGTGTCTCTCTCCTCGTATTCTTCTGAGGTTGTGTTCATTAATCTTAATGCTAATTTGACTAACTTTCGAAATCAGGATTCCATTTTTTACACTTTCCAACAAGATTGAAAAGTGTTAATGACTTCGGTTTGTCTGTCTGTATGTATGTATGTATGTCCGACTGTCCGTCCGCGCTCTAACTCCCGTAAATATTTATGGAATTTCTTGAAACTGATATATGTTATTCAAGTTCACTGTCGAACGTTTCCTATTGAAAATGGAGTTTATACCTTTACTGGTTTGTGTACAGGGACACCCGAAAGTATTCCAAAGCATTGTGTTCTATGAGAGGTCTTTCTATAAACCATATTTTCATACCTTTACTATAGACATATCCTAATGAAACTGAAATATGTTATTCAAGATTACTATCGGGTGTTCCCTATTGAAAATGGGGTTTATACCTCCACTGGTTTGTGTACAGGGACACCCGAAAGTATTACAAAGCATTGTGTTCTATGAGAGGTATTTCTATAAACCATATTTTCATAGCTTTACTGTAGACATATCTTAATGAAATTGAAATATGTTATTCAAGTTCACTATTGGATGTTTCCTGTATAAAATGGAGAAAATACCACCATCGGTTTATACACAAGGACACTCAAAACTATTCCAAAGCATTGCATTCTATGAGAGATATTTCTATAAATCAAATTTTATTAATTTTACTTTCCACGAAGTTTTAGGAAATTGAAATATGTTATTTATATGCACAAAAGAATGTTTTGCATAGAATATAGCATGATTAGAATTAGACTTACAGGGTGACACAAAAATATCCATTTATATTAAGAGCTATTAATAAAAAATTGCTAGAATTGTACTATCGTTTACGTTAAGCTTTTTTAACACTTTCTGGCATTTTTTAAGTGTGAATATGATTTCAGTTTTAGTTTTATGTATCTGCCTGTCTCTCTCTCCGAGCTCTAACTACCGTAAATATTTATGGAATTTCTTAAAACTGATATATGTTATTCAAGTTCACTATCGGACGTTCCCTATTGAAAATGGAGTTCATACATTTACTGGTTTGGGTACAAGGACACCCGAAAGTATTTCAAAGCATTGTGTTCTGTGAGAGGTATTTCTATAAACCATATTTTCATGCCTTTACTGTAGACACATCTTAATGAAATTGAAATATGCAATTCAAATTCTCTATTGGAAGTTTCCTGTATAAAATGGAGGAAATACCACCACCGATTTATATACAGGGACACTCAAAAGTATTCCAAAGCATTGCGTTCTATGAGAGATATTTCTATAAATCAAATTTTAATAACATTACTTTCCACGAAGTTTTAGGAAATTGAAATATATTATTTATATGCACAAAAGTATGATTTTCATAGAATACAGCATGATTAGCATTAGTTTTACAGGGTGACACAAAAGTATCCATTTATATTAAAAGCTATTAATTAAAAAAAATACTAGAATTGTACTTTCGTTTACATTAAGCTTTTTTAACACTTTCTAACATTTTTAAGAGTGAATGTGATTTCAGTTTCTGTATCTGTCCATCTGTCTGTCTGACTGCCCGTGCTCTAACTGCTGTAAATATTTATAGAATTTCTCGAAACTGATACATTTTATTGAAGTTCACTATCGAATGTTCCATATTGAAAATGGAGTGAATATCTCTTCTGTCTTGTGTACAGGGACACCCAAAAAAAATTCGAAAGCATTGTGTTCTATGAGTGTTATTTTTATAAATATATTCCCTATAGATTGTTCCCCATTTAAAATGACATTAATAGGTCCTCTACAACTAGTTTATTTACAGGGACAAAAAAAAAAAAAAAAAAAAAAAAAATGCCAATGCAATACGTTTTAGGACAGAATTTTTTGAAAGTTTTATTTAAAATCTTTCTACTGTAAAAATCATAAAAATATTGAAATGTATTGCGAATATTCTAAAATATTGTTTTGTATGGAATATGATATGATTAACTTTCTGATTTACAGGGCTACACTAAAATATTCAGAGAGATCAAAGGCTGTAATTATAATCTAATGGCTGCATTTTATTTTGCGTTAAGCCTTTTTAACACTTTCTAAAATGCCTAAGAGTAATTTTAAAATCAATTACTCTATCTGTATATTTTTCAGTCCTTCTGTCTATTGTGTGATAACGTAGGCAAAGAATATTAAAAGTTATTCGATACAACAATTACGTACAGTTGGAAAGTGTTACTAATCAATGCGTACTGCAGGATTTTTCTTTCTTGTTTATTCGTGAATGTAATGAAAATGTTAATCACAAAATATTCAATAGCATTAAAACTATGAATAATAAATATATAGAAAAGTATTATATTTTAAAGAGCATTAATCAGAGCATGTATAAATATTGATTAATTTTGAGTTATTATCATTAACAGGTACACAAGACAATATATAAACATCATAACTAAGAGGTTTTTACAATTTTTATGTATACTACATTTTCAAATATTTCAGAATTTGTGAATTCTTGATAGTGAATTTTACTGATTTTACTCGATAATAACTAAAATTTAATTTGTCCTTTTATTTTGAATTTAAAACCAAAATATTTTTAAATAGATACTAGCAGGCTTCGCCCGCTTCGCTGGACCCTATTTTTAAATGAATCACTATAATTACTGAATTCTCAAAATTGCATTAATTTTTATCACGTGAAAAAAAAAGCGAAACAAAATCTGATTAGGAAAAATGTCGCACCAGGTTCTCACTGCCTTCGGAAAAAATTCCCAAAATGCTCTAACTCTTATTTCTGTTATTTTCTCCCTTCGCCCCCCCCCTCCCGTCTATCCTAATAATTTTACAAATTCGAAAATATCCGCAATCGATTTGTAAATATCAAAAACCTCTATGCACCAGTTTTGAACGATCTATCTCTATTTTTATTTTTTTGCCCCACCACTCTCCCCCCCCCTTCCCAATAATTTTAAAAATTCGAAAATATCCGCAATCGATTTGTAAGTATCGAAAACCTCTATGTACCAATTTTGAATGGTATAACTCTATTTTTATTTATATTTTTTGCCCCTCCGCCCCCCCCCCTCCCGTCCCTCCTAATAACGTTACACTTTCGAAAATATCGCCATTCGACTTGCAGGCCTCTAAAACCAATCTGTACCAATTTTGAACGGCCTAACTGCATTTCTATTTGTTTTTGCCCATAGCCCCCCCTTACCGCCCCTCCTAATAATTTTACAAATTCAAAAATATTCGCATTCGATTTTAAGTATCGAAAACCATTTGTGTACCAATTTTGAACGATCTAACTCTATTTTTATTTTTTTGCCCCCCATCCCCTCCCCCCCTTCTCGCCCCTCCTAATTACACTTTCGAAAATATCCCCATTCGACTTGCAGGCCTTTAAAACCTATCTGTACCAATTTTGAATGCCCTAACTGTATTTCTATTTGTTTTTGCCCATAGCCCCCCTTACCGCTCCACCCCCTTTCCGCACCTCCTAATAATTTTACAAATTCGAAAATATCCGCAATCGATTTGTAAGTATCGAAAACCTCTATATACCAAATTTGAACGATCTAACTCTATTTTATCCCCCCCTCCCCTCCCCCTTCTCTCCCCACCTAATAACTTTACACTTTCGAAAATATCCCCATTCGACTTGCAGGCTATTGAAACCTATCTGTACCAATTTTGAAAGGCCTAACTGTATTTCTAATTGTTTTTGCCCCTGCTGCCCCATCTGGGGGCTGAATTTTTAAAATTCTAGAAATTGGTTTCTAGATATTTGTATTAGCTATATTTTATAGCAAAAATTTCACGTATATCTCTTTTTTTTTTTTTTTTGAGATATATAGGATTATGCGAAATCGCGTTTTACGCATGTGAAATCCCGTTTTGCCCCGCCCCCCCATGGGAGCCGAATTTCGAAAATTCCAGAAATTGGTTTTTAGACATTTATATTAGCTATATTTTAAAGCAAAAATTTTACGGATATCTGTTTTTCTGTGTGAGATATGAAGGATTTTTTGAATTCACGTTTTGCCCCCCTCCCCCCCCCCCCTTGGGGGGCGAATTTTTTCAATTTTTTTTTTTTTTCTTTTTCCTAAACCATCCCTGACCTATAAGGAAAAAAACAAAAAAAGAATGATCGAAATCGGTCAAGCCGTTTACGATTTTATAAAGGACATACAGACAAACATTCATTTTTATATATATAGAAGATAAAAGTGTTGCACACACCATTTTTTTTTTTTTTTTTTTTTTTTTTAGGACTGAGGGCCTATTAGTCTCAATCTGGGATTTTTGCGTTGTCGGTTTCGATAGTTGGACATTTGTCGAAATCTAAAATTTATCGAAAATATAATTAAATAATTTGAAAGCGATGTTATAATTTGAAAAAAAAAAAACTAATATTCCTCCGTCCTAAACTAAATTCTGCTTTTGCCAGAATTTCATCAAAATCTTTTTATTATTATTATTATAATTGAAAGAAAAAGAAAAGAAAATTAATAATAATCAGTATCGTTACAAGCGATATCGAAAACGTTTTTTTTAATAATTTTGAATTAGGAAATAAAAAGTGCGCGTGAAATAATATGAAATAAAAATAAGTAAAAAAAATGAATTTAATTATTCAATGTTTTTGTTTTTCGGGGGCTGCTCATGCATATAAAAAATGCATATTAAAACGAGTCGAAGAAGGAAACGAAATAAGTATTAAGTTATATTACGGTAAATACGATATATAATATGATACGATATATTAGACCTATCGTCCAGGGTTAGTAGGCATTTTCGTTGAAAGAAATAGTTTGTTCGTTCGGTGCAACTTGCACATTAGTCCCGTGAGGTACATCTTTCACATTAGTCCCTTGAGGAACAACTTTCACTTTATTCCCGTCAGGTACAACTTGCACATTAGTTCCCTTTAAATATAGTGATTTTTATTAATTTACTTTTCTTTTGTTTTTCTTTCAAAAATAAAAGAAAGATTTTGATGAAATTCTGGCAAAAGCAGAATTTTGTGTAGTACGGAGGACTATCAGCTTTTTTTCTTCTTTTTTTTTAAAGGACTGAGGTCTATTAGTCTCAGTCTACGGATTTTTACGATGCCAGTTTTACGATCGTTGGACATTTATCGAAATCTAAAATTTATCGAAAATATAATTGAATAATTTGAAAGCGATGTTATAATTTGAAAAATAAAAATAAATAAATAAAATAAATAAATAAATAAATAAAAAGCTTTAGTATAGGACTCCTTTGGCAAAATTTTAACTTTGGCACCGATGTAACTCGAATGCTTCTCACAAAGGTCTTTACTAGCGCAATTATGATATCCGCATTTTAATTTATTAAAAATAATTTACAACAAAAAAGTTACTATATCAATGGCATCCTTAAATTACTAACTCAAATTCAAACTTAACTAGCTGGAACCCGTCGAATTCGACGGTCACTTTATTTATTTATTTTTTTTTAATCAGGAATTTGCATGTTAATAAATATTTTCATAGAGGTATTTGGCATTAGTTTATTTATTTAATTTTTTTTTTTTCTAAGCCCTAAACATTTATCTTGTACAGTCGACAGCAAAATTATTAAAGCACTAGAAATAATTCCTACTTCAAAGATCAGCACCTAATACTGTTTTGTTAAGTAAATACTATTTGTCGAGTCATAACCTTAGTCTTATACTGGAGTGGTTTTACTTAGCTTTTGGAGATGCCTACAGCCAGGTATCGTAGTCTCCGCTTTTATTTTCAGGCCAGTTTCATAAATGAGAAATTTATGTCCCTTTTACTATCACTACTTTTATACAATAATTTATATCCTGTTTAATCACAATATATTATTTTAAAAATACAATAATAATTCCTCTAAGAAAAAAAGTGTAGTAGCAAAACAGGCGGAATTTTCTCATCCCTAAAAGTGTCTAGGGCAAAAAAAAAAAAAAAAAAAAAAAAAAATGGCGGTGACTACGACCCCTGTTACGAATGGGTATAATGCTTAATTTGCAAAATGTGGGCACACATTAAATGTGTGAGAGGAAAAATGAGCAATTTTTCTTCGTTTTGTATTATCTTCAGTTCTGACAAAGAGTGATTTCTATATTGATTAGATATTTAATTTTCTCTTTATTTTATTATAATCCATTCGATATAATTCATTGTTACCATACCAAGAAGGTATAATTGAATATTACTTATTTATTGCCTTTTTTCAATAAATTGACAAATGATTAATAGCAAAAACATTTTAAAATATTGTCCTTTTTATTATTAGTATTTCCCTTAAAAGTGTTACAATTTGCCCCACGTGTGCTAACAATTTGCTTCAAATCTGGGACAAATTGTAACAGGCAAATAATTTTGAAAAAATATTTTTTGTGCTAAAATTAGCAAAATTAACGAAAGGTTTTTTTTTTTTTTTTTTTTTTTTTCTAAGAATATGGATAGATGAATATGTATGCTGTGGAAAACAGCAATTATAAATAGGAAAACGTAAATACATTTAAAAATCTGTATAATATTTCTCTAACGTAGACCAGTTACGATTATTTTTTGTAGAAACGATACGATAGTGACTTAATAAAATACGCGAGGATAAAAAATAATATTTAAACAATATTTAACTGGACGGACTCAGTTCAGTGATCTAAAAAAAAAAAAAAAAAGGACATTTTTCTGATAAGATCATTTTATAGAAAAATCTACTTTTAAAAGTTGCATCTTTACAATCTTTCTGAGCGTCATTTTAAACCTAGCAATTGTTTAAAGATAAGTGTTTAAATATGCACTAAAAGTTTGAAATAAAAGTTTAAATGTGAATTTTTGTCATAAATCAACTAAAAAACGCAATAATAATAAGCTATTTAAAAAACTTTTAAAACCCAAATTCTTAATGTATCGTATCACATAAACCTTTTCGAAGTTAGAATAAAATTTAATTTGCAAAAAAAAAATTTAACTATTTTGTTTATTAACCAAAATTCATGAAATTTGAACTGCAAGTTGGTCTTGTGTTGTACAGGCTGTATATTAATTTTTGTGTTCGTGAGAGAAAATTTAAAAAAAATTTAAAACTGGAATTTTTAATCGCACTTCAAAAACATGTGACTTAATGAGTAGCAAATGTTTCTGTTCTCTACAAACGGTTTTAATACAATCTTCTGCTTCTGCCACCTAATTTTAATACTTTAGTTAATTTTTAAAAATCTAATTGTCCGATCGATAAGCTGTTTAATTCATTGGATTAAGAAAAATCGCCCCTCTCATTTGATAACCTATTTGTAACGATACGACTGATATTTTTAATTTATTTCCCCCTTTTTTTCTAGCGTGACATTCACAAACAAACTTACCTACCTACCGTTCCAGAAAGTATAATCAAATAACATTTATTTAAAAATAATAAAATGCAATTTTCTTAATGCACTAAAAGAACAAAATAACTTTTTCAGCTCAGTACCGCCGATCTGAATACTTGTATTTTACTACTATTCCAATAAAATTGCACCTCAAACGAAGAACAGGGCTATTTTAAACCATTTTATACCAAAATTTCCAATATGGCTAATTTCAGCTCATGCTTTCATAAATCCATAATAATATAAATGTTCATGAAATTTTGGTATAAAATGGTTTGAGCCGCCCTTTTCTTTGTTTGAGGTGCAATTTTATTGGAATAGTAGTAAAATGCAAGTATTCAGATCGGCGGTACTGAGCTGAAAAAGTTATTTTGTTCTTTTTAGTACATTAAAAAAAGGACATTTTATTTTATTTTTTTAGATAAGTGTTATTTTTTATTTATTTTTTATTATTATTTTTGTAATAATTTATTATAATTTTTATATTTTTGATGCGCTACCTAGATTAAAATCGCTGCTGCTAAATTAAAGTTCTTGGCGAAAAATGTTCGGTGTACTTCAACGCAAAAATTTAAAAAATCGCCCAGGAGGATTTTTAAATAAAACTAATTTTAGTACAACATATATTAGCATAGTAAAGTATATTAGCATTTTATCAATGTGTAAAAAAAAAAATTTAAGTGATAATGATGTCAATTTTTTTGAAATGCATATATTTTTTTTTTTTTTTATTGATCACGTTCAGATAAATGTATTTATTTTCCTGTCGGGAAAAAAAAAAAAAAAAAAAAAATGAAATCTTTTTTTTTTTCTTGGCAACAATTAAATTATGGATAAAATTTAAATGGTTAATTTTTTTTGCTATTATTAGCTTATTATTTTCATATTTTGCCATGTTTTTATTAACTTCTTTTCTTGTTTGTTTGTTTGTCCGGTACAAATCTTGCAATCTATTTTTAACTAACTTCCCTACTAGCTAGACATTCGAAAATTTCACAATAGCTCACAATCCGATGACAACACAATACTTTGAAGTCCGATTCTCGAATATTGTTCTTATAATTAAAATATGAAAATAATAACCTCCCAATACCTTATAAATCGCCATTAAAAATAATAGCTATAATTTAATGGTTGCCAAAAAAATTTACGAGTTCATTTTCATTCTACATAAAAATAAATACATTTAATTAAACGTGAGCGTTAAAAATTGTAAAAAGTTAAATTATGCATCTCACAAAAATTGACGTCATTATCACTTTAAAAATTTTATTTGCTGTAAAATTGATACAATTTTAAGTTTAAATTTCAAAATTGTAGAAAAAAAATGTCAAACTTCCATTTTCGAATGTAAACATAAACATTTCATTTCAAAGGTTTATATTTACACGATAAATATCCAACTAATGTTCTAATTAAAAGGAAAATAATAAATACTAGCAAACCCGTGCGAAATTTTCGCACTTTATTTCTTTTCTTATTTACCTTTAATATTTGAAACTTATAAATATTATATCAATTTCACCACCTAATTAAAATTTTAATTTACCGGAAGTCAAATTATTATTATAACCAAATAAATATTGTGCAGTAGTGAAGCCAGGATCATTTAAAGAAAAGTTTCAAAATAAAATTCATGGTTGACAACCCAGTTTTCATACTTCCACAGGCAGTACAGTTTTAGAAAAGAATCCCCATGACTCTTTTTAATTTTTTATTGCCAAGAGTGTGATGACCTTTTATTTATTTTTGGCACAATTTTTGTTAAAAGAAAAAATAGATATTTTTTGGTTATACTTTTTATGATTGAGTTTTTTACTTAATTTATGATAATGATTCATATTCTGTACATGTCTTCAAAATAATGCTAGGATAAAAGTGACGCTTGCAAAGATTCTGAAGAAGCAACTTTTAAAAATACATTTTTCCATAAAATAATGTCATCAAACAAATGTCGTCATTTTTTCTTATTAGTTCATTTGAGCTAAGTGCGCGTGCTTTTGTTCATTTTTAAATATTATTCTTTTATCCTCGCTTATTTTATTAATTTCACAACTATCGTATCGTTTCTACAAAAAAAAAAATTGTAACTTGTCCACGTTAGCGAAATATTATATAGATTCTATCATAATTTGTAGTCAATTTTTTTCTCAAATGTCCAAATAAAGTGTAAGATATTAATATATTGCAGCGGAATATTTGATATCTGTCGTCCTTGGCAGAAAAAAAAAAAAAAAAAAAAAAAAAAAAAAAAAGTTCGCCAAATTATCTGGCGAACATATTTAGTTCCTTTCAAAAATCATGATTGTTTCAACAACGTCTATTAAGAAAACAATCAGTAATATGGAACAATATATCGTACAATTCATATTACGAAAATATACATCTGGTACATACAGTTTCGTATTACGTTTTTGATCACCAAATACAAAAAAATCCAAGGACGACACAATTTTGAAATTTAAAATTAAAAGCTTATCAATTTTACAGCAAAAGCAATTCAATCTAACACGTGTAGACAATAACTTATATATAACTATATCCAAAAGGGGGATTAAAATCGAGAAATACTTTTTCTTAATTTGTAATAATTTTTTACAAAAACTCCAATGGATAATTAACATAGGAAATCTTTTTTTTAACCCCACTGCCGGTTAATGACGTCACACTTCGCTTGCGTATAGCTATGGTTTAACGATTTAACAGAAAATTTAAAAACATGGTATATAAAAAGTTTTTTTAATCTTATTATTATTTATTAATTAAAAGAAAACTAATCAAAAATTCAAAAATCTGACTGTGTTAAATTGTAGTGTCAGACATGACTAATATTTTAGTGAAAACCCGAAGTATTTAGGTGGTCTGATTGCTGAGATATAAGCAAAAAGATGTGACACATTCGGACAAACGCCGGTGACAGACAGACGGGTATCCGCGTTTGTAATGATCGATAGATGGCGCTCTCTGAACACTGCAGTTGTTAGTAAATATAACAGACACGTGTAATTATTATTCTTTCTCCGCCATTTCATCATGGAAAGTCGATTGCATAATATGAGGATATGCAGTGGTGTGATAATTTCACCTTAGCCCACCAGAGGGCGAGCATTTCATTACAATCGCGGATAAGAAAAGGTCTTAAATAGGTACTAAGTATTTTTTTTTAATATATATATATAAATTATGCTAAAATGAATAAATAAAAAAATAATTTAAAAGGCATCGCCAGCATGGCGGCAAAAATTTAAAAATCGTCATAGGGGTCGTATACTTAACTGTCCTGCCAGGGGAAGTACGAAAATCGGGGCATCAAGCATGTATTACATTTTGAAACTTTTCTTTGACAGATTTAGTTTAACTATCATTAGCGTTTCATCCCACAAAAACTGAAAATAATTTAGCTTCTGGTGAATTTGAATTGGGTGATGAAATTGGTATAAGGCTTAAAACACTCAAAATTTAAAGGTAAGGAAAAAAAAAAAGAAGAAGAATAAATTGCGAAAATTTTGCACGGGTTCGCTAGCATATTTAACTTTCTAAAAACTGTTACAACCAGTCCCACGCTTCCATAGATTCATCTTCTTTTCCGAAAATAGGCCTATCTTTCGTTAAGTAAAATTGCAAACATAAAATAGAATACTGAACATCTAAATGTCGATCAAGTTATCTGCATAAATAATTGGAATGTTAGTTGTCATGGTCATCAAACATAAATAGCAAACAGGTTGCCATATCATGTTGCAAAGAATCCAGAACGACATCGTTAACGTTCCAAATCGCGCCAAAAGGAAATCGCCAAATAGGGTTATGGACCAACTTGCAAGTTGTACCTTAAATCTGATAAAAAAACTTTCATATTTTTCAAAACCTACTGATAAGTGAAAAATTCATTCTTGATTGTATTGTAAAAACGAATTGTCGGTTTGAGGTATCCGAAACAGACCATCACCATTCATAAATTGGATGGTTTTTGAATATTTGTTGACAATATTTTGAATAAGTATTGATGATGGCTCCTGATATTTGTTGGCGATATCTTCTGAATAAGTATTAATGTTGGTTTCTGAATAATTGTTGACAAAACCTTCTGGACAAATATTGATGATGATATCTTAATAATTGTTGGTGATATCTCCTGTACTTGTGTTGATGATGGCTTCTCAATATTTGTTGGCTACTTCTTCTGGATATGTACTGATTACACCTTGAAAAACTACTTTAGCCATTTTCTTTCTAATAATAAACAGAACGAAAAACAGATATTTTACCTGGAGACATTTTGTACATTTAGGCCAAATATAAAGCATTCCTCCTTTGTTCCCTCTCACATTAAGTTAAAAAATATTTTTTTTTTAAATTGAAAAAAAGAAAAAAAATCGTGCTAAAGCAAATGGAACATTTTGGACCTCTTGACGAAATTTGAAATTTGACAGCGAAGCAGGTCGGACCATAGACCTATTATAAGAGTGGACGGAGCATTCCATTATTAAGGGAATATAAGAAAAGGTGCAAAGATGAAACCATGTGAATGTTGAAAAAGGTTACCTTTTTTGGCATTTATCGCGTTATTGGCAATTTTGAATATAAATATATTATTATTACTAGCAGGCTTTGCCCGCTTCGCTGGACGTTAAACTTAAATGATTTGTCAAAATGCCATATCTTTATTAATAACCTAAGTTCTCGCTGTGATTGGTAGAGGTTTTCTCGCTCCCAATGTTAGGAGTCTGGGTTCCCACTGTCTTCGGCACAACTTACCCACTTCTTACTTCCCCACCCTCAGCGGGTGAGTTCGAAGTTTTGCAAAATCCCACTAATGTACATAATGCGTACACTTAATCAATATCCACACACCAAAATTAGCCATTCTAAGATAATTCAAAGCGAATTCAAACGGAAAAACATGTTTTTTACACATGTTTATTGCCATCCGACTCCGAGAAGGGGGGGGGGGGATTTCGAATTTCGTGAAATGCAGTTACAATAAGTGCCGGATGCATACAAACAATTTACGCACCAAATTTCGTGACCACAGAAGTCTTTAATAGACAGTATTATAAATAAAAAAAAAAAATTAAAAATTATACAGACACGACATTATTTCATTATTTAAAACATGAAAATCTGACATTGACAGATTTTAATTTAGTGACAGAGGCCTACTGCTAAACTTGTTAATATCGACAAATTCTTCTTTAGTTAATTCGTGACGATCTAAATTCCATGATAAAGTTTTCATTAAATCAAACCAATGTGTTTCAGCTGCAGATATTGTAACAAATAACGTTGGAAGTCCAAACTGTCTTATAGCCGCAAAACAACGTTTTTTCTCTTTTTCCCAATGAGGGGGAGGTGTGCCTTGGGGGGGACTCATGTCAAAGGTGTGCCTTGGGGGGGACTCATGTCAAAGTTGTACCTTGGGGGGGACTCATGTCAAAGTTGTACCTTGGGGGGTACTCATGTCAAAGTTGTACCTTGGGGGGGGGGAATCATGTCAAAGTTGGGCCTGGGGGGGACTCATGTCAAAGTTGTGCCTTGGGGGGACTTCATTCAATAAATCCCCATTCAATAAACCGACTGAAATAGGCCCTTAGGCTATTAAGAGTGTATTATAAAAATTCGACAACGCTGTACCGACTGAAATAGGGGTACCTTGGGGGGGACTCATGTCGAAGTTGTGCCTTGGGGGGACTTCATTCAATAAATCCCCATTCAATAAACCGACTGAAATAGGCCCTTAGCACTATTAAGAGTGTATTGTAAAAATTCGACAACGCTGTACCGACTGAAATAGTGGTACCTTGGGGGGGACTCGTGTCAAAGTTGTGCCTTGGGGGGGACTTCATTCAATAAATCCACATTCAATAAACCGACTGAAATAGGCCCTTAGCACTATTAAGAGTGTATTATAAAAATTCGACAACGCTGTACCGACTGAAATAGGGGTACCTTGGGGGGGGAGTCATGTCAAAGTTGGGCCTGGGGGGGACTCATGTCAAAGTTGTGCCTTGGGGGGACTTCATTCAATAAATCCCCATTCAATAAACCGACTGAAATAGGCCTCTAGCACTAATTAAGAGTGACCTATAAAAATTCGACAACTGTACCGACTGAAATAGGCCTCTAGCACTAATAAATACAAAAAGCACAGCTTAAGTATCGGAACCTTTTGGGGACTTAAGTCATTTTTGCGATGAACTGAATTGGCTATCTCAATTGTGCAATTAAAGATCTTGGCGAGAAACGTCCGAGCTACTTCGGTGCCGAATTTCAAATTTTGCCAAAGGGATCCAATACTAAAGCTGTTCCATGTCGAATCTGGGTTGAAAACGGAAAAAGGGTAAAATAAATTAGAAATATCAGACCTATATTTATAAGTTTGATACCGAATGCAAGGGGCGATTTTGCTGAATCCAGGGGTTCAAACAGGTTTTCGATGCGACAATTAGATTTTTAAAAAATAACTAAAGTATGAAATTTAAGTGGCAACGGAAAAACGGATAAAGGGAAAATTAAATTAGAAATATAGGACCTATCATTACAAATTCAGTACCAAATGAAAGAGGTGACTTTTCTGAATCCTGGGGTGTAAACAGTTTTTCGATACGACAATTAGATTTTTTAAAATTAACTAAAGTATGAAACTTAGATGGCAACACTTCATTTCAATCTTTTCATAATTTGTAGTGAAAATCACGCGAATACAAAAGTCTTTAACTTAAAAATTTATTTTTATGTTTCATTTTTTCATTCAAAGCATTTTAGTGAAAAGATATTTATGGCGCATGCGCAGGCGTTTTTTACCCACAATTTAAACACTAATTATAATTTTGAAAATTTCTATATATATAATTTCAAGTTGGGTGAAGACCTAAGTTTCTGCCAAGCGCCGTTGAATTCCGTCCAGCCATTCTCGAGTGATGCCCGGACAAACGTGTTTCAGTCTTTTACCCCCTAGGGGGGAACGGGGGGGAATTTCTGAAAAGTTGATAGATATAATTTTAAGTTGGGTGAAGACCTAAATTCCTGCCAAGCGTCGTTGAATTCCGTCCAGCCGTTCTCAAGTGATGCCCGGACAAACGTGTTTTAGTCTTTTACCCCCTAGGGGGGGAACGGGGGGGAATTTCCTAAAAGTTGATAGATATAATTTTAAGTTGGGTGAAGACCTAAATTACTGCCAAGCGTCGTTGAATTCCGTCCACCCGTTCCCGAGTGATGCCCGGACAAAAAAAGCGACATTCGGACACGATGACATACACACAGACACACACACACACACACACACACACAGGCAAAATTTTCTGAAGTCATTTTCGGCTTTCATGGGGTGTGAAACGTGAAGATATCGCAAAATTTTTCGATTCCGACAAATTTACAGACAAAACTCTGATTTTATTAATATAGATTATTATTAAAAGATACAACAAGCAAAACTGGTGTAAAATATTACAGCTGCTGAAATTTACTTTTACCTTTTTATTAACATCTAACAAAGTACAAAAGTTTTTATAACTTCGGTTTGTCTATACGCGTTTTAACTATCATAAATAATTATGGACATTTTTGATATAATATAGTTACACAAATTCAATTTAGAGAAATAAGTATAGCAATTATAAGCATTTTATAAAAATAATTACTTAAAAAGAACGAAATAATAAATTATTAAAAAGAATCTTACCTGTGAAATAAAATCCTTAATTTACATAACTTCTAGGGTTTTTAGAGTACATCTAATTACTATTTCTTGCTATAAAATTCTTTTTAAATTCGAAACAATCTAACTTTTAAAGTGAAATAAAAATTTTAAAAAGAATTTTCAAAGAAAAAGGGAAAATATCGTCTGCTTAATAAAAAGCAGAGTTTAGAGCATGGCGAGTAAATTTCAGTATTGGCCAGTTTGGCTTCCTCTAGATCAACATTCACATGACCTTTTTATGAGTTATCTTTGCCATTAAAAAAGGTTGCCATTGTCCCGTCCACTCTTATAATAGGTCTATGGGTCGGACGTTTCTCGCCAAAATCTTGACATGCGTAATTGCGATAGAAATTTTAATTCATCGTCAAAATAACTGAAAAATTTAAAATCTGCCAGTGGGGTCCTATATTAGCTGTAACTAAAATATTTTAACAAATGAATATGGAATCCGTTGGTAAGGAACGCAATTTAGTAGTTGCCACATGCCTTCATATGGAATAATAGACCCCCCCCCAAAAAAATAATAATAATAATAATAATAATAAATAAAAAAAATGTCCTGTCGTATTAAACTAAATTATATTTTATGCAGATTATCTTATATTAATTACGTAGAAAACAAAAATAGGCTTCGGATTTTATTATTAGGACGGAGGACTATTAGTTTCAATCTGGAGTTTTTGTAGACCAGTTTTGTGTAACACCAAAATAAATTAGAAATATCAGTCCTATCGTTACAAATTCGGTACCAAAAGAAAGGGGCGATTTTTATTAATCCAGGGGTGCAAACAGTTTTTCGACACGACAGTTAGATTTTTTTTAAATTATCTAAAGTATTAAATTTAGGTGGCATCACTTCATTTTAATCCATTTCAGTCCTTTTAAAAAGTATGTGGCTTAGTTTTACGGTAAAAAAAATGAGATAGAAAATAAATCTATATAAGTAAAGTAAAGAGTTTGTCGGTGGAACACATCAGGGATGACCATTCCTATTTTTGATTGGTCTAGATTTAACTACTTTGGGGAAGGAAGTCGGACATATATAATATATCCGGAGCTTTTTAAGGAAATGGCTGATCGCAGATATACACAAATTTGCATGATGGTTGACATGACCTGTTCTGATGCACCTCGAAGCCCGAATGTCGAATTTTTTATTAGATTTTTTAAAGTTAATTAAAATATGAAAATAATAATCCCATAATAGCTTTAAAATTAGACATTTCAATTTGTAATTGTTTCCATAATAATAATAATAATAATAATAATAATAATAATACAAGCTATTTTTTTTTTTTTTTTTCATTACCCGACTACTGTAGGAAATAGAAGTATTGTATTCGGTCCAAAAATTCGATATCGGGTTTTCACCTGATTTACACGTTTTAAGGTCTCCTAAGTCCAAAAAAGTTGATTTTGGCAATTGGTCTGCGTGTGTGTATGTATGTGTGGAACATTCTGGCTATCATATCTCCGAAACTAATAACGATACAACTACGAAACTTCAGAACTAATACAAGTCTGGTGTACAGATGAATTTTCCAAATTTTGGTAAAGATTGGAAAACCGGAAGTGGGACCATAAGTCCGTATCTCAAAAACGGCTTTAACGATTTTCTTCAAAGTTGCTATATAAACACTCCATTAGATTTTCCTTTCGAATGATACCGTTGGTTAGTTCAGAAAAATTGACAGTCATCCTGTATAAATAGCTCAATTTCAGGTCTCGCAAGTGTGTTTCTTTAAAAACGGCTTTACGGATTTTTTTCAAACTCGCCATATTAACCAGCTCTTATATATGCTTTTGTATGTAATTATTGTTTTTCGGTCAATAATTGAGTATGCCAAGTCCTGGTAAAAGTTTATGTCTCAAAAACGGCTCTAACGATTTTCTTGAAAATTGTTACCTAAATCCATTTTAGATACCCTTTCTCATGTCCCTTTCTCATGTATTACACGAAAATTAACGGTCAACCTGATTAGGTAGTTCAGTTTTAGATCTCGGAAATTTGTGTTTTAAAAATATCTTTTTCTCTCTCTCTTATTTTTTTAACTTGCTATGTAAATTCTGTTTTATGTGTCTTTACACGTGTATCAAGTTTCTCCTACTGGAAAATTCCAAAAAGTGCATATAATACGTGTAATAGTGGGTAATTGAAGTCGTGTGGTTTCAACACCTTTTTTTTTTTTTTTTAGTGCTAGAGGTCTATTTCAGTCGGTACAGCGTTGTCGAATTTTTATACGTCACTCTTAATAGTGCTAAGGGCCTATTTCAGTCGGTTTATTGAATGGGGATTTATTGAATGAAGTCCCCCCAAGGCACAACTTTGACATGAGTCCCCCCCAGGCCCAACTTTGACATGAGTCCCTCCCAAGGTACAACTTTGACATGAGTCCCCCCAAGGCCCAACTTTGACATGAGTTCCCCCAAGGCCCAACTTTGACATGAGTCCCCCCAAGGCCCAACTTTGACATGAGTCCCCCCCCAGGCCCAACTTTGACATGAGTCCCCCCAAGGCCCAACTTTGACATGAGTCCCCCCAAGGCCCAACTTTGACATGAGTCCCCCCAAGGTACAACTTTGACATGAGTCCCCCCCCAAGGCACACCTTTGACATGAGTCCCCCCCAAGGCACACCTCCCCCTCATTGGGAAAAAGAGAAAAAACGTTGTTTTGCAGCTATAAGACAGTTTGGACTTCCAACGTTATTTGTTACAGTATCTGCAGCTGAAACACATTGGTTTGATTTAATGAAAACTTTATCATGGAATTTAGATCGTCACGAATTAACTAAAGAAGAATTTGTCGATATTAACAAGTTTAGCAGTAGGCCTCTGGCGCTAAATTAAAATCTGTCAATGTCAGATTTTCATGTTTTAAATAATGAAATAATGTCGTGTCTGTATATATTTTTTATTTATTTATTTATTTATTTATTTATTTTTTCTGATAGGCTCACATTTTTTTTTTTTTTTTTTTTTTTAATACAATTAACTTTTGATTTTTTTTTTTTTTTCTTTTTCTGATAGGCTCACATTTTTTTTATAATACAATTAACTTTTGATTTTTTTTTTTTTTTTTTTTTTTTTGTATAGAACTCTCAAATTTGCATGTATGAACTGTTTGCTTTAAATTTTTCTAATAAAACATTGTTTAAAAGAAAAATTTATGCACGTTCAAGAATGTATCTTTATAATACATTGTACATTATTTCTTTTTTTTTTTTTTTTTTTTCAGTCTGTCGAATTAATGGGAAATTTCTCACAGTTCCCTGCTTAAAATATATTAAAACTGAAAAAATATGTCGTGTAAAATGTATTGCTTTTAAAATCTGTGAAAATGATACAAGTAGTAGATTTGAATGTCGGTTTGGAGAAAAAATCGTTTTGTAACTATCTAAACATCGTGCTTTGCAGTGCGAAACATAAAGATTGGAGAAAACATATTGAAAACTTTTCTAAATCCTGAGTAATTTTGTAGGAATGAAAAATCTGAATCTCCGTGGAAAAGCCGGGAAATGAAAACATAAATTCGAACAGAATTTTTATCCTTTTCATTCCTCATTGAAAGATTTTATGTATCCCATCCACATTGCACATTCATGCAGAAATGAAGAAGAAATGAAAAAAAATCGGATTCAAAGTATCGTCTGTTCAATCAAATTCGAATATTTAAAAAAAGCAGAAAATAAATAAATAGAATACTTTAATTATGAATTGGAGTTTCTTCTTAACGAATTAGCTCATTAACGTCCATTGGTTTCGAATTAAAAATAAACATTTTACATTTTTTATGGAACAATTTTGTAAAGTTTTTTCATTGTTTTACTCGATTGTTAAACTTTTGATTCGTTTCTGTTCAGTTGGTGGCAACACTATTCCAAAATTTAATAAAAGATGTTTCAGCGGAAGCCAAATGCAAAAAATAATTTTAAATTTCTTAGTAAACACGAGAGTGTGTAGTTGCTGCTATAATGATGCACTCGTGCCAGTTTTTTTTTTTTTACCTGAGAAAGGGTCGTACTATTATTTTCACCTGAAACAAGTATTATGAGTTTTCTTGAAATTTATAGTGTTTAGTTACAAAGTTACTTATTAATTCATATTAATTATTATTTGAATTTAATCAGGTTAACAAATAATAGTTTTATACCAAAATTGTTCGAAAATTAAAAATGCTTTTATTATTATTATTATTATTATTATTATTATTATTTCATATTTCAGATCAGTTATTATTTAAAAGCCATTTTTGAAATTGTTTTAATAATTTTTAAAAGAAAATATAGAGTGAACATTACCGAATTAAAATAATAAAATATTTTTTAAAAAATTACTGTCTTGAAATTTTATAAATGTGTTCGTTTTAGAAAATAATTTATTAAGTCGGTCCTAAATTCTCCCAAACTCAATGACTATGAACTAAATTTGAAGTAATATAGTTCATAACAATGGAGCATGATTAAAATTTTGTGTTAATATTGTTGGAAGTAATCTTACGGAGAAACCTTACCATTACGAATGGTTTTCTGAAAGTTAGAATTTTATGTCATAAATCTAATAGTAATTATTGCAAAATATTTTCCTTTCCCTAGAGCATTTGAAAACTCGGCTGAATTCTTAAAATCAATGAATTTTCAATTTCGAAAGATCTTAAAGCTAAATTCGGAAACAGCCCTGAGAACTGCAATGCAAATCAAATGACTTATGAATCAGAACAGTGATATGATTATCATCAAAGAGAAATTTTATATTTCTTTTCCGAATGAAATTCTTAGAATATCGCCTTACATTTAAACCGTCTTGATAATTGGCCTCTGTTGTACAGTTACTCAGCCGGTATTTCTTCGGGCAACTATACCCTGGAGAACAAAACTTCCTATGCATAACGAGAAATGATATTATTGCTCTATCACATTACATTATGCATTAACATTTCGCTAGAAATATCTAATCTATATACATCTCATAGCCATTGTTTCATCAAACAACTGACTCAGTTCTTCAATTTTTTCTTCAATAAATTTTCATTGTATGTCTTTAAACATTATCAGATTGGTAGTGGAGTGAACGAAATTGTTCTTTTTAAGCTGCACTTTCTCTGGCTCAAAGCATGGGGAGCAAAACATAAGTCACTTCAAGTAGGGCTTTTTCCCCGAGGCGTGCGCGACAGCACTTGCATTAAAATCGTTCTGATTATGGGCTGCCTCCATTGAGAGGGCTATATTTCCAGAAGAAACTATACCGTAGGGAGAATATCTCTTTGTCTCGTTGTCTCTACAGATATTTCATAGTGTTCCGTCATTTATTTTAACAAGCTTTATTCCGTTTATATTTATGACTTAATGATCCGACGAAGATAAAGAAATGTGATGACTGGATCTTAATTTTAAATGATGATTTTCGAAATCATCAAAAATACTTAAAATGATTTCACACTGAATGTAAGAATGGCTTTTCAAACCTTCTTTTCTGAATTCATTGAGCACCTGGTTGATTGAAGAGCTGCCTTAAGGATATTCATTTTATATTTAGCAATGGTTATTAAGAGGCAAAAAAAAAAAAGATATGTATTAGAACTAGTGAATCTTAATATTATTATCATTAGAAGAAAATTTGAAATATTATAGTAAAGATGAACAGGGACCGATTTACTCAGTTGGAGGCCCAGGGCACTCATGTTCAATGGGCCCCTTTTCCCCGTACTTTAATATTACAACAAACAAAACAAACCGCATATTTTTGATTCACGTGTCTAAAAATTTTCTCCACTTTTCATTTTATTGGTAAGACTTAACTAGATCCGATACTTGTCTATTGGATCAACGTGCATTGCACCCTCTGCACTGCGGTGCGTGCCTCGGATTTAGTTAGCCTTAGTAGGACTTTGGAATGCAGTATCGGTAGTATGCAGTTTTATTTGCGTTCAGCAAAAATATTGCAATTTTTTCCATGAACTGACAGTTTCCATGAAATATTATACTGCTGATTTATATAACAGCGCATTAATACCTCCATCTATCGACGAAAAAACAAAAAGCAATGATCCTTATAGCAAAATTTGGAAATTTTTCATTTTAACTATTTTTTTAAATGTATGATTGAATTTGTTGGAGGCCCCCCTCAGTGAGAGGGCCCAGGGCACATGCCCCGAATGCCCTGCCTTAAATCAGGCACTGAAGATGAATTATTGAAAAATGAGTTTTTCACGAAATTATGTCATACATTTAACAATTAGTGTTATTGCATTCAAAGCGACGCATATTTTTTTAAGAATTAAACTATTCATAATATAAGTAGAAAAAAGGGAGAAAACAAGTAATAATAAAAAAGAACGAGAATCATTTCTCTGAAAAAATGTAAGAATTTCTTTCTTTCTTCTTTATGTACCTGTAAATGCAACTTTGTAATGAATACAAGCACTTGAATAATATTTGTTTTGCCAGAACGATGCTACTTTTTTTTTTTTTTTAACCCCTTAACGAATGCATATTTTTCAAAGACCAGCCCATAAAATCCACATTTTTGTCTAATTAAAAAAACGGATCGAAAATAAATATATGAATAATATAAATATTTATTCTGTACATATCTCCAAATACATTACATATAGTTTGGTTTGGTACTGGCTGGTGCTTTCATGTACCCTAAAATATTAAAGGAAAAATACACGTGGGGTGTGGTCACTGCCCGTGATTATCACGGAAGAGAGAAGGAAGGGGTTAAATCAATGATTTCCCACCGGTTCGTACGATAATATTTTCGTATTAGTTCTAAATTTCAGAAAAGGTTTCGGATATTAAAAAAATTTTAACATTAAAGAATATGCATGCACACAAACACGTGTAATTACCAAAGCTTGCACACTGGTCTGGATATCATATGTATGGCCTGGGAAAAAAAAAAAATCATATTACAAGAAACAAAGACGATGGCAATCATTTGGAAATAAATAATGACTATTATTAAAAAATTATACACTCAGGAGTTTATCCACATTTAAAATTATATTAGTTTTAAATTATCAATAGCAACAAAAAATTTCAAAAAGATATTTTTAAGATTAATAGTTTCATTTCTTTATTTATTCTGAAATATTATTTTCCTCTTGTTTTGTTTCTGTCTTTAATTTTACTGAAAACTGAATAGAGTGCAGACACCTGTTTAAATTATTATCTGTTGCAAGATGCAAAAATAAAATTATTTAAACATATTGTTATTATTATTATTGTTATTACTATGATTTTGGCGTGAAATACAAAGTTATATTTATTAAACCTACTCCCCCTGATTTTTATGTTAACCCTTCAATGCAGGATTTTTTATATTTTTACCAAACATTTTTTTTTCTTCATGTTCATGTTTGTAATAAATATGGAAAAATATTTAAAAAATTATTTAACATTTTTTATTGATTAATTTTTGAATTTTTATGTTTAATGAATATATAAATCAAACCTAAAAATTCAAAATAGTTCAAAGATTCTGTGGTTAAATCTTAACACAGAAATAAAAAGTATATACCTTCAGTAACATAGAATAAAAATTTTAAGTCTTTAATACCGAGTTTATGAATTGCACAAAGCTAGCTTAACCACTGAAAAAAACATAAACTAATTCTGAGCTTTTGGCTGTTTGATTGTGCTATATACTGGGGAAAAGAAAAGTCAATAGAGATATATTAAGATAAAAATCAACGCAGTAAACTGTGCGTTTTGTAATATTTTTAATGCTAAATTCTGTAAAAATTGGTATGATTGATATATGCATCACAATGCATTGAAGGGTTAAGTACGACTTTTTATCTTCACCCACTTTTGAGCTGTCTATGCTGATATTCTTATCTATCTTTTTTATATATATAAGAGATGAGAGAACATTATTTTTAAAGTAAATTTAATTTGGGACATCATTCAGTTTAATTTGTGAGTTTAACTAATTAAAAAAATTATATTAAAAAACAAATGTATTTAAATAACAAAAATCTAAAATTCAGTAACCCAAAATGAAAGATCTGATACTTCTAAATTTATGTTAAAAAGGCATTAAAAAATATTGAATCGATACTTTATAGTCTAAAAGCTTTCAGCAAGATTTATTTTAATCCGGGAATTATTTAAAACAAATTTATCAACAAGTAAATTTAACATAAATCTAAATAATCTTTTTGTATACTTACGAATATCTTCAGAGCACAAGAATTATCCTCTGGGACACTTTTCCAGGTTTTTAGGACGTGTAAGGTGTTAAGTTGTCGTTTAAAGCTACAAAAATACCTTATATCATCATCAAAAAATTCCCTTTTTATACTTTCTATAGACTTTTTCTGCTTTATATTATTATTATTATTATTTAGCAAGTTGAGCATATAAGCATTCAATTTGAAATATATTTCCCCAAGGAAAGAATGCGTAAGTTTGTCACGTTTTTTAGCTTCAACTCTTGAAAAAAAATCATATTATGAATGACTACCTCTCTGTTATGCTTAAGTTCATCACATAAATGGGGAATAAATAAATAAATAAAAAGGTGAAAAGCATTACAAATTTTCAACGTATATATCATTATTTTTAAGGTTTAAATAACTTTTGTGTTCAACAAATCGCCTTTTCAAAAAAATAAATAAATAAATAAAAGAAAATAAGAAAGAAAGAAAGAAAATAAAGTCATAATTTTGAACCAGTGGAAAATAAAGGAAATTTTTCATTTTATTGTAATACACTTTTATAGTTTTTTCTTTATTATTTAAAATTCGGACGAAATGCAAATTTTCAAAAAACTTTATGGCATAAGAACTGAAGATATGCAATTACACTGGTCTGCAAAATCGTACTTTTCAATTATTTATTTTCTTACCTTTATTTACTTACTAGCAGGCTTTGCCCGCTTCGCTGGACGTTAAACTTAAATGATTTGTCAAAATGCCATATCTTTATTAATAACCTAAGTTCTCGCTGTGATTGGTAGAGGTTTTCTCGCTCCCAATGTTATGAGTCTGGGTCCCCACTGTCTTCGGCACATACCCACTTCTTACTTCTCCACCCTCAGCGGGTGAGTTCGAAGTTTTGCAAAATCCCACTAATGTACATAATGCGTACACTTAATCAATATCCACACACCAAAATTCGCCATTCTAAGATAATTCAAAGCGAATTCAAACGGAAAAACATGTTTTTACACATGTTTATTGCCCTCCGACTCCGAGAAGGGGGGGGGGGGGGAGATTTCGAATTTCGTGAAATGCAGTTACAATAAGTGCCGGATGCATACAAACAATTTACACACCAAATTTCGTGACCACAGAAGTCTTTAATAGACAGTAGTATAAATAAATAAATACAAAAAGCACAGCTTAAGTATCGGAACCCTTTGGTGACTTTAAATATTTTAAGCCATTTTTGCGATGAACTGAATTGGCTATCTCAATTGTGCAATTAAAGATCTTGGCGAGAAACGTCCGAGCTACTTCGGTGCCGAATTTCAAATTTTGCCAAAGGGATCCAATACTAAAGCTGTTCCATATCGAATTTGGGTTGAAAACGGAAAAAGGGTAAAATAAATTAGAAATATCAGACCTATATTTATAAATTTGATACCGAATGAAAGGGGCGATTTTCCTGAATTCAGGGGTTCAAACAGTTTTTCGATGCGACAATTAGATTTTTAAAAAATAACTAAAGTATGAAATTTAAGTGGCAACGGAAAAACGGATAAAGGGAAAAATAAATTAGAAATATCAGACCTATCATTACAAATTCAGTACCAAATGAAAGAGGTGATTTTTCTGAATCCTGGGGTGGAAACAGTTTTTCGATACGACAATTAGATTTTATAAAATTAACTAAAGTATGAAACTTAGATGGCAACACTTCATTTCAATCTTTTCATAATTTGTAGTGAAAATCACGCGAATACAAAAGTCTTTAACTTAAAAATTTATTTTTATATTTTATTTTTTCATTCAAAGCATTTTAGTGAAAAAATATTTATGGCGCATGCGCAGGCGTTTTTTACACACAATTTAAACACTAATCATAATTTTGAAAATTTCTATAGATATAATTTCAAGTTGGGTGAAGACCTAAGTTTCTGCCAAGCGCCGTTCAATTCCGTCCAGCCGTTCTCGAGTGATGCCCGGACAAACGGGTTTTAGTCTTTTACCCCCTAGGAGGGGAACGGGGGGAAATTTCTGAAAAGTTGATAGATATAATTTTAAGTTGGGTGAAGACCTAAATTCCTGCCAAGCGTCGTTGAATTCCGTCCAACCGTTCTCAAGTGATGCCCGGACAAAAAAAGCGACATTCGGACACGATGACACACACACAGACACACAGGCAAAATTTTCTGAAGTCATTTTCGGCTTTCATGGGGTGTAAAACGTGAAGATATCGCAAAAATTTTCGATTCCGACAAATTTACAGACAAAAGTCTGATTTTATTAATATAGATTTATTATTTATTGCACTGTTTTGGGTGTCTCTATTTTTTTTTTTTTTTTTTTTTTTTTACGCTGAATTCAGAAACGCTTACCTTTTCTTCGTATCACGTACAGAGACTGACTTACAAAAGTGGGGGCCCAGGGCAAAATCATTAATCGGGATCCCCTTTCTATAATAAAATGCTCAAAGTGAATTTTGTGTGCATGTAAAATACTTTTAATTTCAAAAAGCAGCTGATTTGGGGACTTTCTTATAAATGAAGGCGCGGACGCTTGCCTCATTTTCCCCTTGGGAGATCAGGCCCTGATCACGTAAGGGTTTTCCACACAGTAAGGATGAAGATCGAAAAAATTGACACAGAGGCTATAACAGAATCGAAAGTATTTATGTATAAAATACGTTAAACTAGGCTATTGTTTATACATTACCTTTTAAATGTGTTTCTTTGCATCGAAGTTCCATTTAGAGCTTGAAGGCATTGAGGAAGTGAGAGGGCTCTTTGCAGCATACAACAATAATCTGCTAACATGTTAATTGCAACACGTAAATTAACATAATAATTGTAATTGTAAAGTAACATAATAATCATGCCATTGGGTCTGATACCTCATTTCCATTTCTTTGATGTCTTGACGAAATAACTTTCATTGTTCTTCACTCACATCGTCTGGATTTTCCGAGAAATAACTCAGACGAGAATGGAAAAAAAAAAAAAAAAAAAAGGAGTTTGAAGGTCATTTTTGATAAATGTCCCATTTTCTGTCAAAATTGTAAGTTATAAACCATTTTGAATATTTTTCAATTAATCAACATACAAAAATACATCAGAAAAACGCATCTCCTAATCGCAGACCTGTATTATAGTAAACGTAAGTAATATCTTCTAAAACGGATTAATATCTTCATTGTATTTTTGTTTAGACTTGAAAAAGTGGAAAGTTTCCACAACTGATACACTTAAAAAAAAAAAAAATCTGATGTGGGCACCACATGACTTCCTTATACACTTTTAGAAATATACATAATGCTAAAAAACATTGTCATTGGATCCGAAACAGTTGGCTAAAAATATTTTAAAAAATGAATTATCACCGTGTTCTGAGCTTTTCTGAAAGTTAGTTAAAAACCGATGCATGATTTGTACTGGTAACGCTGACGAAGGCAGCAGAGACCCGAAAAAATTGGCTAAAAGTATTTAAAAAATGCGCTTTCACCGTGTTCTGAAGTATTCTGAAAGTTTCAAATGTCTAGGTAGTCGGGAAGTTAGTTAAATAAATTTTCTGTTGAACCATATATACGCTGTCGAAGGCAGCAGTCACCTGAAACAATTGGCTAAAAATATTTAAAAAATGCATTGTCACCGTGTTCTGAGTTTTTCCAGAAGTTTTAAATGTCTAGCTAGTCGGGAAGTTAGTTAAAAATCGATTGCAAGATCTGTACTGGTAACGCTGCCGAAGACAGCAGGGACCCTAAACAGTTGGCTAAAAGTATTTTAAAAATGCATTTTCACCGTGTTCTGATCTAGTCTGAAAGTTTCAAATGTCTAGCTAGTCGAGAAGTTAGTTAAATTGTAAGATTTGTCCAAACCGTTTTTGAGTTATTACCGTTTTTTGATACATTTTGGCCATTATGAACCTAATTTTCCTAAATATCTTCAAAACGGAAAATCATACAAAGTCCAAAAAGGGAGGTGCACAACTAGATGTTATAACAAACATATGTACCAATTCGCAACTTCTTACGTTCAATCGTTCTTGAGTTATGCGACATACTCACACACACACACACAGACACACATACATATAGACGTCACGAAAAATCGTGTAAAGTCCCTTATATATCTAAAACGAGAGCTCGTGTTAAGACGACACTTGCAGGTGTATAACTAGACACCATGACAATCACACATATAAATTGGCAACATTCAGCGATCATTCGTTTTCGAGCAATGTGAAATACAAAATCCATTTCGCAAATCGGGATTACGAAGTAAAAAGTGAGACTAAGAGAGAGAATTTAAAATTATTCGCAAACAGAAACTTATAATAAAAATATATATATTGTTTATGCCTTGTAAAGAATGGCATAAAAATTTAATCTTGAAAAAAAAAAAAAAAATCATAAGTTAGTTTTTAATGTGATTTTAGAAAAATTAATAAATGCGTCAAAGCATTTTTAGTTTTCTTTACTGACTTTTTTCTTGTGTTTTTCTTGATATTTAAGTCATTATTGTATCTCTAATATACATATTTATGTAATAAATAATAACTTAAATTGAAAATTTTAAGTATATAAATTTTTGTTCACCTAGTTAAAACAAATACATTTTAAGTGAAAATTTGGTACCTAACTAATTTGCATTTTTTACAACTTGCTGAAAATTTTTGTTCAATTCCATAACTGAGAGAAAAGTTACGATTGATTTTTTATTAAATATTTGTTTTAATCATGCAAATTGCATGACGTATATACTTCCCATCGCGAATCTTAAATATTTAGATGATTCTTTATAAAGAATAAGTTTTTTTTTTTTTTTTTTTTTTTTTTTTCTTTACAGGATCGTGTTTTTAACCCATTCATTCCCAACTTTTTCCCTCCATAAAACAATAAATCTTATATTTAGTCATAACTTTATTTCAAACGTAATGTATATAAATATTTTTACTTTCTTCTATATGTAATATAGAGAAAGTATTGGATTCGTAAAAATTTTCGACCTCGAGTTTTTGATGAATTTACACGTTTTGAGAGCTGTAGAACACGATTTGACCATTTTTAGAAAATGTCTGTCTGTCTGTCTGTGTGTGTGTGTTTTTGTGTGTGTGACAAAATTTTGTGGCAACTGTATCTCAAGAACTACTGCACAGAATCTCATACAAATTGGTATGTAGTTGCACCTTTACATAAATTAGTGCCTATCAACTTTTGGTAAAAATTGTCTTACAGGTTGCGTTGCCATCCCGCTTTTTCTAAATTTTTAACATGGTGATATAGGACAAAATTTTGTATAAATGTGCATAAAGAGAATTATTTTTTAGTAATCATTATGAAATTTACAAGAATTATTTATAATAGAGATAGTCAACTGGGAAAAAATTTTGTATGCGTAGGAACCTCGCCACGTCCCCCCTCGAAGGGAGTAAATTTTCAAGATGGGTATCTTTCGAAAGGTCTCGTCAATACCTTTAAAACGAATAGTTGAACTATACATCTGTGATAATTTAAAACAAAGTTATCGATTTTTTTTTTACTTTTAACGAAAAAAAAACTTAGAAAAAAATCGTTTTTTTTTTTTTTTTTTTTTTTTTTTTTACGAAATTTAACCAGACTTGGTAGTTAATTAGGAAAAAATTTAGGGCATCGCTTCCCCCCCCCCGGGGGGGGGTGTAAATTTTCAAGATCGGTATCTTTCGAAAGGTCTCGTCAATACCTTTAAAACGAATGGTTGAACTATAAATATGTGGTAATTTAAAACAAAGTTATCGATTTTTTTTACTTTTAACAAAAAAAAAAAGACTGAAAAAAATCGTATTTTTTTTTTTTTTTTTTTTTTTTTAATATTCTTACTGCGTGAATTTGTATAGGAAAATATAGAAGAAAGTCTTGTGGTGGCCACAACATACTAGTTTTAAATAGGAGTTATAGCAGTGTACGAATGAATATAGCTAACAAAGCAACTGATAGATGTTTATTTATGTTTAATATAATCTCTGATGCCATTAAAAATCATAACTTTTCAAAAAATAAAAATATCAAAATTTTGGAGAATAACATATTGTAATTAATTAAAATGCATATTATAAACATTAAAGAATAAAAAAAAAAATACTTCAAACAGTTAATTTACTTAAATTGTTAAATTTTGTCACTAATTTTCTGAACTGAAATAAAGATAATATTTATACTGGTTGATCAATGTGCTTAAATTATTCAGCTGTCTGCTTGGACACAAAATTAATGATTTTTTACTATAAATTCATAAAAATTGAAAAAATAATGGTATTACAAAGTAGAAAATTTTAAAAATGCACTACACAACATAATAGTTGCTTCAAATAAATTTTAAAACTTAAATAAATGTTCCTACCTTTCCCTCCCCCCCCCCCCTAAGAAGGGACCCATTTTGGCGAGCTCTGAAAAGCAGGAGAATAGCCTCCAATAGCATCAGTGCCCCGGTTCTTCAAAAAGCATAGTTGGGCCCAGTCCCTGATCCTTAATATCGTAATTTTTCAGCAGATTTCGCAAGTATAGCTTTACACATTTTTAGCATTCGACAGATTACGTATGAAATCTATAATCATCGTATATTAGAGGTACATATTAAACAAGTTAAATTTGTAAATAAGATTACAACGATAAGATTAACCTAGTGCAATTAAAATTGAAAAAAAAAATAAAATAAAGAGAACATTCTAATTTAAAGATGGTGGTGTCATAATCATGATATAGGCGATACAGGCGATTGTCTTTGCAAGGAACCTAAGCCTGGGTAGAATATCATCCGTGAGAGGCCTTTAAAAGGGATCCTTGCGGTATTTACACAAATTTCGGAGAAAACTGTGGAAAACTTCGAGCGGCTTAGCTGATCAGTATGACGGGGTTCAAATCATCACCGTCTATCAGCTTTGAAAAAAAGAAAGAAAAACTTTCGGCTACTGGCAAAATTATAATTTTGAAAAATTCATGAGCGTGGAGACCGTGGTATTCTTCGAATGTCTGTTGATCGTTTTCATTAAATGTTTAAATTATTTTCTCCGATGCTTGCAGTGTTAATACTTTGGGGATTTTTTTTTTTTTTTTTTTTTTCTTTCAAAGAAGCCGATTTTTGAAAATTCTATTAGTAGTACAACCTCATGCGATTTTCAAACATCACTCCAAGATTTTCCATAATTCAAATTAGATTACGTTATTCAGATACAAATGCGTTTAAGCATTATAGTAGAGACATGCTTCTAAACTTTTTGAAGGAAAAAACATAATGACTATCAAAAATTCACAGTATATTGGCATACAGTTGCTGTGATTGTCTCTGTTTTTTGCCCATTTATAAGAAACAGATATGTATATCAGGGCCCGAAATTTCCGCTCGCCAGCTCGCCATTGGCGAGTGGAATTTTTACTGTGGCGAGTAAAAATTTGGTCTAGTTATAGATAGAATTCTTACACGATATGGTGACAGAAAACATTCTTTTTATAGATTTAAATATGGCAAAATCTTGCCATCTTATAACCTCATATTTAATCCCAGCATGGGAAAAGGAAAATGCTTAGTGCATGCATAAAAGTTTTAATCTCTTCGGCAGTTCTGTTTCTCCCATTGTGATTTCTCCAAGCAGAGTGAGAATAGACGAGCAGAGAACCTCTTTGCCCGTCGCCCACTATCCGGGAGAAGAGAAACGTGAAAGTTCGCCTATGCGATATTGGCGCATGAAAATGAACCCGAGTCCTTTTAAAGATACTGCCTATGTTTATTTTGTTGAATAGTGATGAAAAAACAGTTCACATTTTTCAATTTTTTACTGAAACTCTAAGAATTTCCGCTTGTAATGATTTGTAGGTATATAAGCAACGATTTTACCTAAAAAGTTATTCCGAAATGGCTGTTTCAAATGACAACAATGAACAAGTTATACACATCGACATTCCGTCTGATTACAAACATAAAATGGACCAAAAAGACATTTCTGATGTAAAAAGTTAAATAAATAAATAGGTAAATAAGGAAGCTTAATCTTTCATAATAAAAAGATTTTCACAGGATATTGTTTAACAAAGATTTTTTTTTTCTTTCTTTCTTCTCCTTCTTTTTTCTTTAATGGCTCTTTGCATTTATGTTATTAGACATTTTAACATATTTCAAATCTCAAATACAATACATTATAATGATTTTTAATTATAGATAATTATGAGACATGATGATAAACGACACGCTTTTAATATATATAATTTTAAGCATATTTGTAAAAGCATTTCAACAAGTTAGGGAAAAAAAATGACAACTCTATTTTGTGGCGAGTAAAACTTTTTTTTCGGCGAGTGCAATCTGAGTTGAAATTTCAGGCCCTGAATATATATATATATATATGTAAGAAATAAGAAGTATAGAAAATGCTAGAGATTATAAAGTTTTAACGTATATTTCTATTCCTCTTTTTCAATTTTTTTAGTGCATATAATCCAACTCTATTCAGAACTGATGATTAATTGACTGATTGATTTGAAACACTAATTTTATTTCAGTTACGTAAAAAAAAAAAAAAAAAAAAAATGCAAAATTAAGAATTCGGGTAAGAATAATTTTACAAAAGAAAAAATAAAGGAGAAGATATATAGTACAGGCCAATATTATTATTATTATTTTTTAATACATGTTTTCCATAGAAATACAAGTAAAATATGTGTGCTACTGAAAGTTACATTGATATGCTGCTAGTTACTCCACAAATATAAATAGCAAAATGTTAACCTTTGAACAGTCAAAGTTTGAAATAGAAAGAACATAAGATTAAATTGTGTTATGTAAGTTTCAAATATGTTACATGTTTCCACATATAATTTATTCAGCTCCTGTCTTGTCATATTTACAATCTATAATAAAGATACAATGACATTCTTTCACTAACTGTAACCGAAAATTCAAGGAGTGACTGAAAATGAATTTTCACTAAAATCAGAAAAGTCCTGACGTAAGAAAAACAAAATAAAAATAGATGCTTTGGACCTGTGGGCATAAGAGAGAAAAAAAAAAAAAGAAAATTGATTTTTTTTTTTTTCCCTTTCATATTTAAGACGTCGAACGAATGTCAAATTCGAACGGGTAAAAATGAAATAAGATCTTCAAAGAATTTTTTTTTTTTTTTAACTCTTTTTTTTTTTCTTTCCCCAAAGCACATTTTAAAATGGAAGGATGAATACTTAAGTGGTTTTTTATAGGGAGAAGAAATAATTTCAAGAGTTTAAAATTCCTGCTTCAAATACAATATCTGAGGGTAATTTTTATTCATTTTCATTTTGAAAGAAAGAATTGTTGAAAGATGAGCCGCACTACAGTAAATTATTTTCGTAATGTATCATTGGCTACATTTTTCCTTTCCTAAATGGAAGTTATAAATCACGTGCGTTCTTAAATCATAAAATATTGTTTAATCAAAACTGTATATCATTTAGGTGTCTTCCCATATGCACGATTCCCATTTGCGTAAAGTGATGAAAAATTCCCGTTTCAGCGATTTTTCTTTCTCTTTGCGCGAACAAAGTAAAAATACAAGAATAGTACGAGTTACATGCGTTCTCAGATTCATACACAGCGAACTAGGGCTGTCCAGCGATTTTTAGGTTGATTTCTTTAGAAATCGACCAATTGCAATCACTTCGTTTATCTATATATCTATCTACTAGCAGACTTTGCCCGCTTCGCTGGACACAATACTGAAATGAGTTGTCAAAATCCCATATCATTATTAATTAACCTGAGTTAAAGTTCCCGCTGTGCTTGGTACAGATTTTTCTCGCTCGCATCGTGAGGAGTCCGTTTTCCCACTGCTTTCGGCAGCAACTTACCCGATTCCTACTCCCCCTTCCCCAGTGGCTAAGTTCGAAGTTTTGAGAAATCTCGACAAAGTACATAATGTGTATAACTAATCAACAACAACACACCAAAGTTCGCCAATCTAAGATAATTTAAGGCGAATTCAAACGGGAAAACGTGATTTTACACGTGTTTATAGCCCTCTTGACACCAAGGGGATAAGGGGGGGGGGATTTCATAAAAACCCGTTACACTAAGGGTCGGATGCAATTTACGCACCAAATTTCGTGACAGCAGATCCCATAGATTTCTCAGGACAAATTTAACGCTAAAAGGTGTGTCTCGAGTTTGCCCCCTCGTAACCCACCGCCCCCTCCCAAAGGAGAAAAAAAAAATGCAAGCTCCAAAAAAAAAAAAAAAATGTGTGTTTGGGAATATCCAAAGGATGTCGCATAGCCTTTTTTCAATATATTTGTTCCATTTTTGGTATAGAGGTCTACTCGAAAATCAGGAATTTTCAATATTTTCCCCCCTCCCTTCCCTTAAAAATCGAAAATTCCTAAATGCAGATATTGTATTATTTTGTACTCATGTCTAGTCTGCCCATGTGCAACTTCTTTACTCTGAAGTAATTAGGAGCCGAGTTATGCTTACAAACGTGTTTTTGTCTTTTGCATCCCCCAAAGGGGAAAGGGGACTAATTTCGGAAAATTAGATAGATATAATTTTAAGTTGGGTAAAGACCCAAATTCCTGCAAAGCGCCGTTGAATTCCGTCCAGCCGTTCTCAAGTGATACCCGGACAAACGTGTTTTCGTATTTTGCCCCCCAGGGGGGAACGTCGGGGAATTTCTGAAAAGTCGATAGATATAATTTTAAGTTGGGTAAAGACCTAAATTTCTGCGAAGTGCCGTTGAATTCTGTCCGGCCGTTCTCAAGTGATACCCGGACAAACGTGTTTTTGTCTTTTGCGCCCCAGGGGGAGGGGAACGTCGGGGAGTTTCTGAAAAGTTGATAGATATAATTTTAAGTTGGGTAAAGACCTAAATTCCTGCGAAGCGCCATTGAATTCTGTACAGCCGTTCGCAAGTAACGTGGGGGAATTTCTGAAAAATTGATAGATATAATTTTAAGTTAGGTAAAGATCTAAGGCGTGTGAAACGTGAAGATATCGCAAAAATTTTTGATTCTGACAAATTTACAGACAAAAGTCTGATTTTATTAATATAGATAATGAAAATTTTGTCATCACGATAACTCCCGCAATACCTACTCCAAATCGAACCAAATTTGGACAGTGAACTGATCTTATAAATATCTTGGATGAGTTCGTTAACCAAGTTTCTCCGACTTTTTGTTTTCAAGTGGCAGCCACTTGAAAATTTCAAACCGACATTGTAAAAAGCATATTTAAAGCAAGATTTGCTTGAATTTTGATGTAAATACAGGCCACATAAGGGTCTCAAATGAAGTTTATTAATGAAATTTATCCGTCATTTTTAATAAAGTGGTAGATATCTTAAGATAGCGGGACCACTTGGAATCACGCGACAACTTGAAATTTTAAAATCACAATAACTTCCGAAATAATACTCAAAATAAAATAAATAAATAAATAAATAAATAATAATAATAATAAAAAAAAAATCTGATGTGGGCACCACATGACTTCCTTATACACTTTGAGAAATATACATAATGTTAAAAAATATTGTCACTGGACCCGAAACAGTTGGCTAAAAATATTTAAAAAAAAATGCATGCATACGTAAAAAAAAAAAATAAATAAATAAATAAAATTGTGCCTTGAGGGGACTCATTTTAAAATCCTTGGGGGGGGGGGGGGGACTCATGTCAAAGTTGTGCCTTGGGGGGACTCATGTCAAAGTTGGGCCTTGGGGGGCCTTATTTCAAAGTTGCACCTTGGGGGGACTCATGTCAAAGTTATGCCTTGGGGGGGACTCATGTCAAAGTTGTACCTTGGGGGGGACTCATGTGCCTTGGGGGGGGACTCATGTCAAAGTTGTGCCTTGGGGGGGGGACTTCGGATCCGAAACAATTGGATAAAAGTGTTAAAAAATGCATTTTCACCGTGTTTCTGAACTATTCCGGAAGTTTCAAATCTCTAACTAGTCGGGAAGTTAGTTAAATAGATTTTCTGTTGAATCATATAAACGCTGCTAAAGGCAGCAGTGACACGAAGCAATTGGCTAAAAATATTTAAAAAATGCATTGTCACCGTGTTCTGAGCTTTTCTGGAAGTTTTAAATGTCTAGCTAGTCGGGAAGTTAGTTAAAAATCGATTGCAAGATTTGTACTGGTAACGCTGCCGAAGGCAGCAGGTATCGGAAACAGTTGGCCAAAAATATTAAAAAAACGCATTGTCAACGTGTTCTGAGCTTTTCTGAAAGTTTCAAATGTCTAGCTAGTCGGGAAGTCAGTTAAATTGCAAGATTTGTCCAAACCGTTTTTGAGTTATTACCGTTTTTTGATACATTATGGCCAAAACCAATGTATTTTTGGTCATTATGAACCTAATTTTCCAAAATATCTCCAAAATGGAAAATCATACAAAGTCCAAAAAGGAAGGTGCAGAACTATATGTTATAACAAACCTATGTACCAATTCGCAACTTTCTACGTTCAACCGTTTTTGAGTTATTACCGTTTTTTGATACATTATGGCCAAAACCTATGTATTTTTGTCATTATGAACCTAATTTTCCTAAATATCTCCATAACGGAAAATCATAGAAAGTCCAAAAAGGGAGGTGCACAACTAGATGTTATAACAAACCTATGTACCAATTCGCAACTTTCTACGTCCAACCGCTTTTGAGTTATGCGACATACACACACACACACACACAGACACACACACACACATACAGACGTCACGAAAAATCGTGTAAAATCCCTTATATCTCTATAACGAGAGCTCGTGTTAAGACGACACTTGCAGGTGTGCAACTAGATATCATGACAGTCACACGTATAAATTGTCAACATTCGGCGATCATTCGTTTTCGAGCAATGTGAAATACAAAATCCATTTCGCAAATCGGGATTACTATACTTCCTTATACTTTGTATAAGGAAGTAAAAATTAAGTATTTATTAACACATAGAATTGTCAAGTTTATATGATTCAACAGAAAATTTAAAAACGGGGTATATATATAAAGTTCTTTTTATCTTGTAATTTTCTTTTTTTAAAGGTCGAGGCCTGAAAAATGTCTCATTATGATATCATTAATATTTAAATAAAATACAGGGTATCCACTTAAGTCCGTTCCAACTCTTTTAACTGTTTATCGGCTGCAACTATAATCATAAAAGTGGTATGGAGGCATAGTGAAGTGGCTATGCGCTACGAGATACGATCGCTTACAGAGTCCCTTGATGGAAAACAGCTAAGTTACCATTTCCAATTTTAGTATTAATGCCTATTAGGGATATTTTCGTACTAAGTTCATGATTTACTATAACTTTGTATTTGACTATTATCTTCTATCTCGTACCGTTTTCGAAATAGAAGCGCTAACTCTACCATTTTTCATCGGGTGGTGCCGTAAGCGGTCTTAACTTGTACCATATAGTCACTTTTCTATACCTAGTCGTCACTTTATGATTGTAGCTTCATCCTTTCAGCAGTTAAAAGGATAGGAACAGACTTTAGTGTCCGTCTGTCTGTTTAGTGGTGACTGTCTGTTTTCATAATTTTTGTCCACTTATGACTTTATGAAAAATGTTTCGATTTTAATACTTAAATAAAAAAATAAATAAAAAAAAAAAAAAAAAAAAAATACTGCATTTGTGATAATAATAAAATGTATTTATATAAGAGTACTCACTCATTTTCTTTCACTATTTTTTCATCACTTTCTTCATTAATAAATGCACTTTGTTTATTCATATTTAAAACACTTTATACACAAATTTTACGCGTACAGCTATTCACTGTTGTACATAGATGATTGTCGTGATGCACGACAGCTTTCTTATTTAATTTAATTATTTTGTTTAGTCATTTTAACAAATCCAATTTATTAGATCGCATTATATCAAAAATTACTTCAATTTCTTTAGTTTCCGTTTCACCCCTGTATCATTCTTTTCCCAGCAACGCGCGAAATTCGCTCGCTGGTCATTCATTTAAGGTTCCCCCTCTCATCTGCTCGTAGCACGCTCCTCCGCGATCATTCGCGTTGATTGGCCACCAGCGCCGTGACGTTTTGGAGGCTTGCCGACCTGAGAGTAGAAGAGCTGTTCCCGTGAGCACTTGGATATCCGAACACCTACGAGAAGGTCGCGTCCGTCGGTCGTCGCGCGGTTTCCGCGTGTGCGCACCGCGGGCCTCTCATGGCTTCGCCGGGCGGACTTCTGGAACTTATAAATTAATTGTTATTCAACCCGAAACAATATATTTCTGTGAAATAAATTTATAACCGTTATTATTAAGGAATCACGGAGCAGGAATTTTATTGAATATGCGTTTTTGGACAAATTTGAAGAAGATGCACTGAGATTGAAAATTACCACACGTGATTTTCTCATACTCGCCAAGTGTGCTTTCAGTAACTAGATGTCGTATTAATTAGAACACCAATACTTGTATTTTTCGCGATATAATTCTATATTTCTATACGAACACAGATCGGTAATATTATGCAAGAACATTGTTGAGTTTACCACGAGTATGCACCCAGATGGAGAATGATTCCAAATTGGATCGCAATGGAGCAGCTTGAAGAAGCCAATTGTGACGACGTGCCACTGACTCGCACCGTGTCCTGTTTTATATGAATTTCAATAAAAGCAATGATATTCAACAATCTGAGTGTTTTCCTGTATTCTCAAGATCTTCCGGTATGTATCTTTTTTATATTAGCATTTCCACTATTCACATATGTGTGACCCTCGTGACAGCGATATATCTTATTTGTAAGAACCTGGAAACCAACTAGAGTCGTTACTTCGTAAAGAACGGAACTCTTTTCTTAAATCTTGTTTTGGTAGAAGACTATACCAATTAATATAATTTTAAATCACAAGTAGAGACCCAGGGTTTCTACTTCGTGATACATGGTGCCGTACTAAGTTCGCAAGAGGTGCCACACGTGTGTATTTCATCTTATAACTCATTTTATGCAAGAAAAATAAAGGAAAACCATTATTTGAAAACTTGATATCCTAAGCTGAAAAATACATAAAAACAAAAGAAAAATACTGAATAATACAGAAGTCCGTTTATTTCATTTGGACTTTCCTTTACCTAAGAAACATGCTGTATCCTCAATTAATTTCATTGCTCACAATTCAAACTATGAAAGCAACAATACGTTACCGATATTTAACAAGTCATAAAATTGTGCTACTAACATTAGTCAACATGATTTAAGATTGCCTGAAATTTAAGTTAAAAAAAAAAAAATTTTTTTTTTCAATTCCATCGTCGACATAATGTATGCGTTTCAAAGAAGATGTGGAACGCTATATGCTTCATTGAAGATATTCCGACACGTTTAGTAATGCCGGCCAGCTCTTCAACACGTTACGAGTAGTCAGCATTCAGATGGGCGCCCAGTGAAAACGATCTGGATATGCATTAATATATCATGTATCCTTACCTCATTACATTAATACTCATTCGTTTTTTTTACAGCTTGAACTATAGAACGATTCAATTAAAAATTAAGTCAACGGAAATCTTTTTTTTATACTAGCTATAGTTAGTTATATATATTTTCTTATGGACATCTTACGTTACAGATGTCCGGGTAAAATTTTTTTTCCATATTTAATATATCTTCAAAGATTCAGTTTTTGCTTGTTTATGTGTTGTAGTGGTGTATGCATAAAAAAAAAAAAAAAAGTATATATATTTTACCATATATAGCATAAATTTATTTTTTTTCTCGATGTTCAGCCAACAAAATTTTTTTAATTTTTTTTTGTATGTGTGTTTATTTTTTGTTACTAGAGTTAGAGCCTTTTACAAGCTCTGATTTTTTCTATTTTTGAATTAAACATCGAGGCAGCATACATATATTTGAATTATTGCGTATCTTTATTATTATGTAGTAATTTGTGTAGAGAAATGTGTATATTTCTTGGATTTTATATATATCATGATTTATTTTTTATTGCTTTTTATTCATGTATGCAAATATATATATAGTATACGCTTACATTTTTTTTATTTTCTAATTGTCAGAATTTTTTTAATAATTCACAAGAGGTGATTATGGTTGGTTTATTTTCCATCTCTTACAATTTATTTATAAATACATAGAGCAAAATTTTTTTTACTTTTATTAGAAGCCACAATTTCGAGTAATATTAAGTGTCTGTCAATTGTGGTAGCTCTATATCAGGCTTAGTAACACGAAAAATTTGATTTATTTATTTTATTGATTGTATATATATATATGTGTTTTTTTTGTATTTTTACTCGTATATTCACATTCAGTTTTAATCTTGAGTTTCGTGGTGGCTCTACATCAAGCCCTACTACGTAAAATTTTTATGGTGTATTTAACTTACTGTTTACGTAATCTTACTCATAGATACACATTCCTTTTATTCAATTTCTTAAGATAGTTTTTTTGTCAACTTTTAATAGATACAAAGTCTGAATTTTAGTGTATTTGTTGTTTATGTTTTTCCTCATTTATCACATGTTTATATGATTGGCTTAACTTATGTCTTTTGCATAAACTTTAGGTATAGCTAAACCTTTTCCCATTCATTTATATATAAAAAAAAAAAAAAAAAAATATTACATAAACAAGATTCTTTTCTCATTCCTTTTATATTTACATGCATATTAATAGAATGACTTGCTACGAAAATTATGTTCCTTAAGGATTTTTTTTATAACCTCATTTTTTTGGCTTCTCACATTATAATGTCACTTACTTAGCATTTTTATATCATTACCCAATATGTTTTCAATTTTACACATGTGTTTTCTGGTAAAACTTAATTGCGTTTTTTTTTACCTCGTTTCTTTTTCAATCTTAGGTTTTGATGTCACATAACTTCAAGTTTTTGTTTGCATTTCCAAAACTGTATTCCATTTTTAAATTCTCCATATAACCTGCACACTATATTGCATTGGGTTAGGAGTCTTCAATTTTTATTTACATTTATTCACATTCAATTACCCTTATTTATTTTGTTCATATTTTTTTATTCTTGTTGACTGAAGCATTTTTGGTTCTTTGTTGGAGGTTAAATTTTACCCTGTTCAACTATGTCCCAATAGTTTTTAATGTTTGGACAGCGTTTATTTTGTAGGTGTAAACGTCTGTACCTTTTCACAATTTATACACTTTACACATTTTCACTCACATTCACCAGTTGTTTTGGAGGAGGCAATTTGGTGGTGAGATTGCATAGATTGTTACGGGTTGATTTTTATCTTCTTTCATAACTCTTGATGTGCTTTTGTCTTGACTTATTCAATAGATGAACTTTATTTCATTGTTTATTACTTACACGTTCATTTTCGTTCATTGCAATAGTTGTTGTTTTGTTCTGACCCTTAGGGTGTCTAGTTTACATTAATTTAATAGCTCTTCATGTGGTTCTCCTTTCCTGCACTCATTGGCACCCATTGATGGGAGCTTGACGTCCTTTGGTTCCTGTTTATGGACAATACGCTTTGGTACTGCTGGACAGACCTATGCGGTATTGGCCATTTGTGCAGTATAGGCAATGACCACTGTTTAGTATTAACATTTTTTTACTAATTCATTTCATTTGTTTTGTTTGTTTTTCTCACACATTCTCATTACTAGTTACACTCTTCAATAGTTTTGTACTTACTCTACATTTTGTTCAATTGCATCTTCACAGTGAGTCAACTCGTTAAATTCATTTTTTCATGTTATGTCATATGTTGTTCATTTTTTTCACACGTACACATACTCCTTTCAATTTTGTTTTGGAAATGTTGTTCAATTTGTATTGTATGTTTACACTCCACACATTCCTATACTATGGCATTTTCTCATAATCAATAGATTTATTCATGTTATGTGACAAAAATTTTTTTTTTCTTTCAATCTCGGTACTAATATTCACATGTTACCGTACACTTATATTTAATGTACACTTATAGTTAATGTTGTTCACTTATATTTAATATGTATATTTAATGACACACAATTCTCATGTTGTTTGAATTTTTTTTGTTTACAATTTACTGACCTAAACAGATTCTATTTGTTTTGCATTCGATTGTTTGTAGTCGATTCACTTTTCCAATATTATGATATATTCGATAGTATTTTATCGTTACACAATTTCCTGGTTACACGTCACAAGTGGTAACCGAAAATTTGTATTCTCACATCCAATAGTTTTAAAAATGTGACATTATTTTTTTATTTTTCATTACCAAATTGTTCTGGTACATCTTAAATTTAGATGTTTACATTTTTGCTCAATAGAGATTTTTTTTTAACATTATTTTCAGACTCTACGTAGCAACACAAATTATTGGTTTAGTGTTCAATTTTTGTGTGATATTTTTCTTTCTTATTTGCATTTAGATGTGCATAAAAGTTATACTTCAATACTCACGTTAGTGAATTTACATTTACAATGGATTGTTTTAGTAGTGTTAAATTACATGTATATATATGCATTTGTTTTCTATATATGTTCTATACTAATCCAAAAATAATTGTGCATTTTTGAATATCATACCAGTCAACAGGTGCAGTGAGCATTTCTTACACAATTTGAACTCTCTATATTTTTGAGAGCATTTTTTTTTCGTTAAAACTCAAATACTTGTCATCATTATGGGTTACCTAACCAATTATATATATGTTTTCTGCCATAGCATTAAGGATCAGTTTAATTTCCCATGGTCAACTTTCTATAAAGAAAAAGACACAAATTCTGGCAGATATATATATAGATAGTTAATAATTATGAGTTCTATATTTTTTTTTAAAAATGGTGAAATATCTCCTTATCAAGAGATATTACTTTATGATTGCTATTTTCAGTGTTCTCGATTTTTTTTTGCATTCAATTACTTATCCCTTCCCCATTGTTTTATGTACTCATTGTACGACTGTTACAGTAATTTTATTCGAACAATAGTAATAGGAATTCTGGCTTACCTAAAAAAAAATAAAAAAATAAAATTTCTCCTTTGGTAGTATCGAGATGGTATCTTCTGCAGGGATACAGTCCTGATACTTGCCATTCCCCTTTGTCAGTCTGGGAACATTCCGGACCCTGTTCTTGAACTGATAATTTTGTTGTAATTTTTTAGCAATACTTGTTTTTTTTGTTTAGTTTGTATGTTTCTCTGTTGGTTAACTAAAGATTATTTCCAATATTGAACATCAATTTAGTCAGTAATAAGTCTTACTTCTACATTTAGCAATTTGGACTCAAAAATCACATTTCATACAGAAATTTTATATGTATTTAAAGGTATGGTTGTAGTGATTATTCAGGAACTTTTAAAATTTTTTTGTTTTTTTCCACTACAAAGTTTTTTTTCTTCAACAATGTTTATCTTAAAATCTATCATTATTTACTTTACATTTTCTTTTACAGTAGGATATGTAAATTTATTGATTTGATCATTACATGCAATCAGCATATGTAAATTCAGTTACTATTTGTGTAACGTTATTTTAATATGTAAATTATCAAGAGAACACATGACACTGTTTTAGCAAAGAAAATATCTTTATTAAATTTTCAATCAAAATATTTTACAACATGTATACTCACCTAGTCACTGTTAAAACATCAGTCACTGTCAACAAAAGATGATGTTGAATTTTTAAATGACATGCTGTGTGTCTTTGTGTAATCCTCTGTAGGTGACAATTCCGTGGCCGTCTGATCCATCGTCTTCACTTCCACTGCTCCTGTCCTTTCTTTTTCTTCATCCCGGTGCTTTATTTTTTTTTCAAATCCCTTTTTCGGGGAGTGTGTCGTGATGCACGACAGCTTTCTTATTTAATTTAATTATTTTGTTTAGTCATTTTAACAAATCCAATTTATTAGATCGCATTATATCAAAAATTACTTCAATTTCTTTAGTTTCCGTTTCACCCCTGTATCATTCTTTTCCCAGCAACGCGCGAAATTCGCTCGCTGGTCATTCATTTAAGGTTCCCCCTCTCATCTGCTCGTAGCACGCTCCTCCGCGATCATTCGCGTTGATTGGCCACCAGCGCCGTGACGTTTTGGAGGCTTGCCGACCTGAGAGTAGAAGAGCTGTTCCCGTGAGCACTTGGATATCCGAACACCTACGAGAAGGTCGCGTCCGTCGGTCGTCGCGCGGTTTCCGCGTGTGCGCACCGCGGGCCTCTCATGGCTTCGCCGGGCGGACTTCTGGAACTTATAAATTAATTGTTATTCAACCCGAAACAATATATTTCTGTGAAATAAATTTATAACCGTTATTATTAAGGAATCACGGAGCAGGAATTTTATTGAATATGCGTTTTTGGACAAATTTGAAGAAGATGCACTGAGATTGAAAATTACCACACGTGATTTTCTCATACTCGCCAAGTGTGCTTTCAGTAACTAGATGTCGTATTAATTAGAACACCAATACTTGTATTTTTCGCGATATAATTCTATATTTCTATACGAACACAGATCGGTAATATTATGCAAGAACATTGTTGAGTTTACCACGAGTATGCACCCAGATGGAGAATGATTCCAAATTGGATCGCAATGGAGCAGCTTGAAGAAGCCAATTGTGACGACGTGCCACTGACTCGCACCGTGTCCTGTTTTATATGAATTTCAATAAAAGCAATGATATTCAACAATCTGAGTGTTTTCCTGTATTCTCAAGATCTTCCGGTATGTATCTTTTTTATATTAGCATTTCCACTATTCACATATGTGTGACCCTCGTGACAGCGATATATCTTATTTGTAAGAACCTGGAAACCAACTAGAGTCGTTACTTCGTAAAGAACGGAACTCTTTTCTTAAATCTTGTTTTGGTAGAAGACTATACCAATTAATATAATTTTAAATCACAAGTAGAGACCCAGGGTTTCTACTTCGTGATAATGATAGATACCTATACACCTATATACTTTCTCACAAACAGCTGCTTGCGTATTCGTCCGATTTCGGAGCAGCTCGTCTCGATCCGTGCGAGCGTCGCACGCACACAAACACCGTGCCGAAGTCTGCCGAGCTGACTGTCTGCCGAACTGTGTTAGGTTTATTTTCGTTACGGAATTTCTTGATTCGGTCGCCGCGCTCAAAGCCCGCGATAAAAGCTATGCAATAGCTTAAAAAGCTTAGCCTGATGAAATTCTCCAGAATGTGAGTAACAGGTGTTAGTCTATCAGTCTGTTCTCATGTTTTTAGTTATCTTTGGTTTTTCATCTATATAATTCCTTAATGAATGCCCCAATTTGAATGCTTTTTTACTTTCTTCTATATCCAATAGAAGAAAGTATTGTAAAAATTTTCGACTTCCGATTTTTGATGAATATACACGCTTTGAGAAGGTCCAGAACACGATTTGATCATTTTTATAAAATGTGTGTCTGTGTGTGTGTGACAAAAATTGTGTGGCGACTGTATCTCAGGAACTACTGCACAGAATTGCATATAAATTCATATGCAGATGCGCATTGACCTAAATTAGTGCCAGTCATCTTTTGGTGCCACCACTTTTGGTATCAACCACTCTTTTGGTGTCAACCACGCAATTGCTATACAGCGATTTCCGCAGTTTAAGGAGACGCTATATCTCAGGTTCTATTGCGTATAATCAAACAAAACTTGATATGTGAGAAGGTCATTCTAAGACATTACGCTGATTCAATTTGAATGCTTTTACATATTTATATCATTTTTCTTGCGGGCATGGGACATGTGAAGGCACCTTCGAACGTCTTCCCATGTTCTATAACATGAATATATTTTCACTGAAAAGTAAACGTAAAAACAACTTAAAAAAAAAAAAAAGAATCAACTCCAAAAAGCAAATGCAATTATTATTTAAACTTCTGAAAATTACCATGGGATTTCAAAATTGTGATGGCATGTCATCGACCACACTTAAGGGTAAGTCCTAGACTGCCGCCAATTATCCATAGTGTAGCACTAGTGCGACGTAACACCCGCTCACTCACTCACACTCTAAAAATAAATTGAAAACTGATGTGAAATGGAATTGTAAATTGTGTCTAAAAATATAAAATAAATTCCTTCGCCACAAACGCCATAAACATTACTATTCATTATAACCTTTGAAATCGGCGCAAAATGAAATAAAAATTGCTGCATTTTATTTAAGGAATTATATGGGTTCGAAGGCTAAAAAAACATATTTTCTCCTTTTTTTTTTTTTTTTTTTTTTTTTTTTTTAATAAATAAAATTTTTCATTCAAAATTTTGAACATATAAAAGAGCAACATTTTAAACAATATGTAATAAAATTTTCATAAAATTTTTTTCAAGATTCGGCCGGTGGGTCCTGTTTTCAGAATAGCTGTATTGCTCGAAAATTAATGCAGCGATCTTATTGAAATTTTGTACACTTCTTCAAAATAGAATTGAGTAGTGCTTGAACGAAGAATTTTATATGTATATATATATATATATATATCAACTAATTTTACAAGGCTATATGTTGGGTAAATTGTACTGAAAATTATACTGTTTTTGCATACAACTCTGCCAAGAATTCAATTTTCCATGTTTAAAGGGGGGGGGGGATATATTTTTTTCTTTTCTTTTAGCCATCGAAACCCATGTAACTTGCCCTCCCCCCCCCCCCGCCCCGTAACATACAAACTTTAATCAATTCAAAATACGCTACCTTTCCATAAATGACCGGATACTTTCGATTTTAGACGTTTTTTGGAATATCTCAAAAAGTACTCGATAAATCATCTTGAAACTTCAGAAGTGTGAAGAACATGTTGTACTCCATAAATTTCAGTTAAAGTTTTGCAAAGAATGTAAAAGGGGGACCAGTAGAAAATTAAAGAAAAATGAAAGTGCTTGGTATCAATCTGTAAAAAGTGATGCTTGAAAAGCGATCTGGCATTAACATGTGATTATGAGGCTCTTTCAAATTATCTGTATAAATTTTTATGTCTCTACCAATGTAATCAGGGAGATATAATAGATCTTTTAAAAAATGCACACAAAATAATAATAATAATAATAATAATAAAATCACTTTTTCAGTTTTAAGGTTATAAACCCAGTGCAAAGCTATTTTCAGGAAATTTGACATACAACATTAGACACAGCATACTGTAATCAGAATGAAAAAATATTAAATATATAATGAAATATGAGCATTTTAACTAAATAATTTTTAACTTCGCATGCGTCAGATTTTGCGAAATTTCATTTTCATAATTTAATAGCTATATACAGGGCGCGAAATTTCTGCGCCCCAGCTCGCCATTGGCGAGTGGAATTTTTACTGTGGCGAGTAAAAATTTGGTCTAGTTATAGATTCTTACTAGAATTCTTACACGATACGATGACAGAAAACATTCTTTTTATAGATTTAAATATGGCAAAATCCTACCATCTTATAACCTCATATTTAACCTCTCCTTTTTAGATACTCGGAGAGCCTAGTCTGTGTGTGCGCTGCCCGAGAAAGCCCCATTGCCTATGCGATATTGTCACATGAAAATGAGCCCGAGCCCCTTTAAAGATACTGCCTATGTTTATTTTGTTGAATAATTATCAAAAAACTGTTCCTATTTTCCAGTTTTTTTTACTGAAACGCCAATGATTTGCGCTTGTAATGATTTGTAAGCAGCGATTTTATCGAAAATGCTATTCCGAAACGGCTATTTCAAATGACAACAATGAACAAGCTATACACATCGACATTCCATCTTATTACAAAAATAAAAAGGGACGAAAAAGACATCTCTAATATAAAAAGTTAAATAAATAAATAAATAGATAAATAAGGAAGCTTAATCTTTCATAATAAAAAGATTTTCACAGGATATTGTTTGACAGAGAATTTTTTTTCTTCTTTTTTTCTTTAATGACTCTTTGCATTTAAGGCATTAGGTACTTTAATCTTTTTCAAATCTCAAATGCAATACATTATAATGATTTTTAATTATAAATGATTACGAAATATGATAATATAAGACACACTTTTAATATATATAATTTTAGACATATTTGTAAAAGCCTTTCATTTATTTTCACTTCACATTATAAATAATTAAGGGGAAAAAAAAATAACAACCCTATTTTGTGGCGAGTAAAACTATTTTTTCGGCGAGTGTAATCTGAGTTGAAATTTCGGGCCCTGGCTATATATATTGAGCTACTTATATGAAAACCCCAAACAAGTATCGTGTAAACTCAAAAAGCTATACTCGATATAATGAACTGCTATTCAGTTTCTCTCGAAAAAAAGCTGAACTATAAGGGGTTTTACCCACATTTTTATTTTGATTCAATGAATGGTAATACAGTTTTCGATGATCGTAAATAAATATTGAGAAACCCCTTTATCATTTTCTTATTTTTGGGAACAGTTGAAATTCAGTTCATTCTATCGCACAGTGGCGCCGGAACCGGTATGGCAGGTATGGCCGTCGCCATACCAATTTATAATTTGATGTGGCAAATATATATATTTTTTTAAATGAAAAAGGTTTCAACTTTTCAACAAGCTTTCATATTTTTTGGAGAAAATTTTACTTCCATAAATTTTAATGTGAACGAACTATAAATTCAACTTTTCTCCAAAACTTTCGGGGTGGCTTTTCTTTTTCTCATCGTTATACTTTGGAATTCTCTTTCTGTTTGCCCTTTTACTTATTTTTAAGCGAGCACAACAGCATAAAAATAAATTTGGAATCATAACAACGAATTATCATACAGAAAAGTGAAATTACGTTTAAAAATGTAGGGGCTGAGTGATTACGTGTCCGCCTTAGGCGCCGATTACGAAGAAAGGGGGAACGTTTTTGGGGCTATTGCCCCCACGGAAAATTTCCAGGAGTCGTTGCCAAGTGACAGCCTCATAGGAACTTTAAACAAACCAAATTTGAATTTTCTGCAATTATTTGTTCTTAACTTATGCTGTTAACAGATATACATAGAGATCAACCGCAAAAATTTGACTTTCGTATTCAGGTCACCTCGAAATGTGATATTATTCAAATAATCAAAGTTTAAAATCTAACTTCAGAAAATACTGTTTGCAGTACGAGTATGAGAAATTAATGCTTTTTCTGAGCAGTGTTTGTCGATTTAGTAAAATGTTGCAAAGCATTTACATCAATTATATTCAATACAAAAGAACGTTTAGCTAAATTTTGCCCTGTATGTTGCCTGTAAACTATATACCCAGCACACTGTTTACTTAAATTTAGCTCTTTATGAAACACGCATAACACAAAATGAAATATACTTCCAACAATTTCCAAGTTATAACCCCAATATATCCAAATACTTTGAGTAGTCATAATTTATTAGCCAAATTTATAGTTTTACTCTTAGGAGAAAAAAAGGAAAAACCTAGAAAATATCGTTAAAATTTAGAAAAAGATATTGTTGCTTAAATAATTTAATTTCAAGTGCTCTCGAAGGAAGCAAGCTGTGATAAGGGGCTATTTACAATTTATACACTTTTATTTGAAAGCAACGAATAGTAATGTAAGTTTGTTGATTCAAATAGCTACTACCATTTTACTTCTCTTTAGGCGTATTTTTTTACACGATAAATAGTGTTACGAATTTGTAAATAATTCATAGTTATTTTTATGTAAATTAATTGAAAGAGGTTTAGTCAGGTGATAAAATGTTAATTTTCAGCATTTCTAGTTTGTTTTCGAATTAAAATAGCTTAAAAACCCGTTAAAAAGCCTCATTAAGGACGGTAATGGATTTGGCGCCAAATTTGGTGACTTTTTCGCTCCTTCGTGATTTTTTGGCGACCTTAGCGAGAAAATCCTTACCATCGATATACCAAATATGGAAGCTGTAACTTGATTGGCCGATGAGTTTCTGAACTTTTTACCCATTGTTCTACGCGGGTATTTTAGAAGTTGTTTTACGCCAATAGTCAGTCTCAGTTTAATTTTCGACAATGCTTTCATTGCTACTGAACGTGTTCTGAGCCTCTTTGAATTGCAGTCGATTGCTGTATATTAATGGTCTGATACAGTTTGTATTGTGAATTTTCTGTTGTTATTTAAGCTGTGTTTACTGGTGAAAGTGAAGTTGATACTTCGTTTACAGACCTGTAACAACCTTCTCAAATTTTCTGTAAATAAAGTTTCCAGCCTCTGCAAGATTCGCCTTTCATTCTCGGACAACTTACAAACACCGAAATACACGCAACAATATCTTTGGACATACTAAATGAATCTGAGAACTTGTCATAGTATTTTATTGTATGCGCACGTTAGGTCTAAATTCTAGATAGAGAGAGCCCCGTCAGTGATGTAGAGATTCTGGTTTTGATCTCCAATCAAACAGACAGGAGGTGCTCGCTTCGAACTCAGATTGCACACTTTGGTCTTAGCCGTTCGGAGTTTTCTATGGTTTTCTAAAACTCCCGTAAGTATCAGCTAGGTTTTCTTAGAAAGAAACTCAGACCTAGGATCCATTTGTAGTCAATTGTATTTAATCTCAAATATCATTAGGGCAACGGTAGTCCAGTCGGTAGAGCGCCAGGCTCGCAATTGGAAGATTGCGGGTTCGGTACTCGAGCCGGCCAAAGACCGTCGTGTACACTAATTGTGGCTGGTGCAAGTAAAATCTGTCTTGGCCGCAACGTCCTCCATGTTCCCATCAAAATTATACCTATGGTGGGTCACGGGAGATCCATCCCTTCCGTGGAGGATAAAAATTGTGATGGCATATCTCCGGACCACTTCTATCGTTGAGTCCCAGGCCGTCGCCAGCTGCCCATTGCGCAGCACTAGTGCAACGTAAAACCCAACCAACTAACTCAAATACCATCGAAGTGGGAAAGCTATCCCTTCCGTGGAGGATTAAAATTGTGATGTCATGCCTCCGGACCACTCTAGGAGGAAGTCGCATACCGTCGCCAGTTGTCCATTGCGTAGCACTTGTGCGACATAAAACCCAACCAATCCAAATACCATCTAGATAGAGAGTACTAATTTCCAATTGCTCTGCTGATTTTTGTTTTTCTTGCTATACCAAGTTTAATTAACTTCCGGCGCCACTGCTATCGCATACAACTTTTTGAGTTTACACGATACTTGTTTGGGGTTTTTATGTAAGTAGCTCAATATATTTGGCTATTAAATTATGCAAATGAAATTTCGCTAAATCTTGCGCATGCGCAGTTTAAATTATTTAGTAAAAATACTCATAATCCATTAGATATTTAATGTTTTTTTCATTCTGATTGCAATATGCTGTGTCTAATATTGTATGTCATCTTTCCTGAAAACAGCTTTGCCCCTGGGTTAATACCTTGCGTATTATAGCTAAAAAAGTGAAATTTCTTTTTGCAATTTTTTAAAGAAACCATTATATCTACCTGATTACATGCGGTAGAGACATAAAAATTTATACAGATAATAAGGAAAAGCTCCATAATCACATGCTACAGCCAGATCGTATTTCAAGCATTACATTTTACAGGGTGATACCAAACACTTTCGTTTTTCTTTAATTTTTTACTGGTCCCCTTTTTACTTTCGGGGCAAAACTTTAAACTGAAATATATAGACCATACTATGTTCTTCACACTCCTGAAGTTCCAAGATGGTTTGTCTAGTACACTTTTTGAGATATTTCAAAAAACGCCTGAAATCGGAAATGTCCGGTCATTTATGGAAAAGTAGTGTATGCCTTTCACTTGGACATCTGCAAAAATAGCATAAAACTACTTAGATTCAAATGAAAACTCTAGAAATTTCGTAGAAACACAAGGAAGTTCGCCGCCAATAGTATACAGAGATAAAACAATAAAGTGGAGTGAGTTTTAACGTCGCACTAGGGCTACATTACATAAAACAATAAAGGAAATTATGAAGATTGATCATTCGAGACAACAGGGGTTATAGCTATCGGTCTCAAAGCGAATCTGTAAAAAAAATATTTAATTTTGCACAGATTTCAAAAGTTATGATTAATAGTAGTGTTTATGTTGTCTGGTGAAAGAATTTATTTTACAATTTTAGGCGCAATTTTTTATTTTATTTATAATAGTTTGGAGTCGGTATTTTTTCATTATTATAATTATTTTAGGAAAAATAAAGTTACTAAGAATAAGCAAATTAATGTTAAGCTATAACGTTTACAGTACAACACTACTATGATATTGTCAATAAACTAGTTTAAGTAAACGAACTGTTCATTTCTTTGTAGAAGGCTTTACTATATGCTCACAGGAAGTGCTACAAACTTAAAATCGTAAATTCTGAAAACGTTTGTGTTCAAAATTCAAAATAAAACAAGAATGAAAAATTATACAGTACGCATTGATTACACAGGTCTACATCAAAAATTTTGATTTGATCATTTTAGCTGATCTTTGTTTTTTGGTGAGTTGAAACCGAAACTGAAGCAAGTTTTTTTCCTATCACGTACAGATTTTTGCCAATACAGGGTGCCTACCTATACAATTTCTTTCATTACTCTTCCACCAATATAATTATAGGGTAAGTTTTATAGTATGTTTCCATGATCAATTAATCATGGATACCTATTGTGGGATTGCGTAGCACTAGTGCGACGTAAAAACATACCAACCAACCTTTTGTTATGATGGTATATATAAGAAATTGTGTCGGTAAACACCTTGTATTGACAAAAATCTATACGTGATAGAGAAAAACTGGTTGCATTTTCGGTTTCAGCACATCAAAAAACATAAAGATCACCTAAAATAATCAAATCAAATTTTTTCAACATCATTTTTGTAGATCTGTATAACTGTGCGATCACTTTCCAACTGTGCGTAGTTGTCTTTGCCTACGTTATCACACAGCAGACAGAAAGAAGCGCTAAAAAGTATACAGATTGACTAATTGAATTTAAAACCACTCTTAGACATTGCAGCCCTTAATGTATCTGAATATTTTTAAGTGTAGCCCTGTAAATCTGAAGGTTAATCATAACATATTCTATACAAAACATTATTTTAGAATATTAACAATACATGCCAATTTCGTTATAATTTTTACAGTAGAAAGTTATTTTAAAATGATATTTTAAAATGTCTGTCCTAACTTTTTTGTTGTTGTTGTTGTTGTTGTTGTCCCTGTACACAAACTAACTGTACAAGACCTATTAATGTCATTTTAAATAGGGAACATTCCATTGTGAACTTCATTAATACATATCATTTTTTTAAAATTCTGAAAATACGGACGCTAGAGGCGGGAGACAGATAAGATAGAAAGATTGACAATCGGACAGACATATAAACAAACTAAAATCATATTCACACTTAAAAATTGTGAGAAAGTGTTAAAAACGCTTAATGTAAACGAAAATGCAATTCCAGCAAATTTTTATTAATAGCTCGTCTTAATGTAACTGAATATTTTTGTGACCCTACTAATACTAATTATACTATATTCTATAGAAATCATTCTTTTGTGCATATGAATAGCATATTTCAATTTCATTAAGCTTTGTGCAAAATAAAGTTATTAAAATTTGTTTTATAGAAATGAAATACCTCTCGTAGAACACAATGCTTTGGAATACTTTCAAGTGTCCCTGCACACAAACCAGTGGTAAAGGTTGTCCAGGAATTACTGTCTGAAAATTAAAACTCACGCATATCAAAAGTAAGGAAAGAAAAATTAAAATAATTATTTGCATATGAAAATAAATTTATTTAATCACAAATTAATATATTCATTTGACACAGCTGGTGCCGTAATCACCAACTAATCGCAAGTTCCACTTGTCGAAGCAGGTTCTTCCCACGCTTTTCTGCTACTAACTTCGAGATCTTTAGCCATTCCTTTCTGAAAACTGCTAAATTCAAGAGGTTTTTCCTTCTTCTTTTGTATTCTAACTTGCATAGTGCCCAGAATTTTTCTATAGGGCGACATTGCGGAACATTCGGCGGATGGTCTTTCTTGGGCACATATTCAATATTTTTCACTTTCAGATATGACTGCACAATTTTGCAGTAATGACTTGATGCTAAATCTGGCCAGAACAAAAGCTTTTCTTTGTCTCTCTGAGAGTTAAACTATTTCAAAAACGGACCTTGCAGGATGCCCTTTGGGTATCTTTCTCCATTCAAATTCTGCTTGGAAATGAATGGTTCGCTGATGCATCCGTCCTGTGATATCGCTTGCCAGACGAGAAATTTTCCCGGAAACTTTTCCTTTCTTTTAACTTTGGAATCATCTGGGATTTCCACACCAGGAATGTCATTCCAAAATTCTTTGCATGGAATCTGTTTATAATCATAGGGCACATAAGTTTCAGCATCTATTATTATAAATTTTCCACCACCCGATTTCACCAGTTGTTTGCAGAGTTTCTTGCAAGCCCTTTTTGCCCTTTCAGCCTGACCATTTTTATGTAGAGGTACAGAAGAGTCAGTCCTAGTTACAATACCCACCTTTTTCTTCAGTTGATGAACGGATGATTTTGATATTCCAAGCTTCATGGAAGCTTCTCTGTTTAAAAGTGATGGATCTTTAATGAGAAGACGTTTCAACTTTGCAGCATTTCAAAATGTGCAGACTTTTAGGATTCGACCTGATGATTGTGAATACTGAACACTGCATGTCCTAATATACTGTTCCAATGCTCGATCGATGAATCGTTCTACAAATCCTAGAGTTTTGAAGTGGTTTCTTGTGACTTTCCTGTTAAAGTTGTGAGCCAGGGAAAAGTCAATAATTTGATTTCTTTTAATTTGGTTACTTTTTGTTTTCATCTCAATCTAAAAAGAAAAAATATTTTATCAGCTTAATTTTGAATGTTTCGCTTATATTTTAAGAAAATAGAAATAAAAACTTAGCTGTGAAAACATATATATATATATATATCTTTTAATTTTCAGACAGTAATTCCTGGACACCCTTTAGTATTTACTCCATTCTACATAGGAAACACCCAATAGTGAACTTGAATAACAAGTTTCAATTTCATTAAGATTTAAATACAGTTAAGTTATTAAAATATGGTTTATAGAAATAACTCTCATAGAACACAATGCTTTGGAAAACTTTCGGGTGTCCCTGTACACAAATCAGTAGAGACATTAACTGCATTTATACAATAGGGAATATCTGATAGTGAACTTGAATAACATATATCTGTTTCAAGAAATTCCATAAATATTTACGGAAGTTAGAGCGTGGACAGACAGACAAACCGAAGTCATTAATACTTTTCAACCTTGTTAAAATGTGTTGATTATAAAAAGGAAGAAGAAGAAATAAATGGGTTTAGGTCAGCGCTCTACGGTCATTTTTCGCGCATTAAAACTCATCAAACCGATACCTACAGCTTAAATGAATTCCGAACCACTACGATCACTCAGGCACGAATCAGGATTCGAACCCAGCATTTATAAATTGAAGGCAATAATCAATCAACCATCAAATGGGCGAATAAAAGTAATGAACGTGTGAGTAACAGATGCTCAGTAAAAACTGAAAAGCTATTAGAAGACTTCAAAACTTTCGAAAAAGAATGACTTAACCAGTATGCTTCCTATTTATATTATAAAATAATGGAAAAATTTTCATACAGCTATTTTTGTTTTCTTAATTTTTTATAAAAAAAAAAAAAAAAAAAAAATCTACACACTTTATAAATAGTTTCAAAACTCTTTTGACTCTTACTATACATGTGTAAGTGTGCATTTATATGCTTAGTGAAATATATATTGTTTTTTACTTTTTTTTTTGGTTTAGCTATACATGTAAATTTATTAATACAGAAACAGAAGCAAAAAAACTGTGTTAAAAACTAGAGTATTTTTTAATTCTCTCCGTAACTCAGCTTATAATTTCCTTTTTCAGTAGGGGTGTTCGAAAACGGAAGCGAGTGGGAAGACTGAATTCTTTGACGTTACGAAATCAAAAAAAAAAAAAAAAAAAATTAACAAAGCAAAATTAACAAAAGAAAGGAAATTCACTGCCTATCATATATAAGATAGAAAAAGGAGGAAATGCATGTGAGAGAAGAAAATGAGATAATGTATCGCAGTATTTTCCATACATTCCATTTTATCAGAGTAGAATTCAGAATCGGTAAACCTTTTACATTCTTTACGCTTTTTCTCTTTTATTGGATTATTTATACGCATAATATTTTTATTTTCGAATTAACTGGATGTTGTTTCGTGCAAAAATGTTTTTTTTTTTTTTTTTTTTTTTTTTTTTTTTTAATTTAAGAAATCTCTACCAAAACTATACATGAATATGGCTATGAATACAGGCTTACATCCCTTATGAAGACCAGGCCTAAGTTCCGTAGGGCTGCACACTAAACAGATTCACTCTTTTCTCCTCACCATGTTAGTCCAATGAGATTTTTATTGCTTTGTATTTTAAGAATAACTCATTAAAAAAATACAAATTGTTTATATCCTTTTTTTTTTTTTTTTTTTTTTCCTTTTTGTTAAATTTCATTCTTTTCCTTTTATATTAGTGAACAATAAAATAATAATAATAAAAATAAATTTAAATATTTTATTTCACTAAGTAAACTCAGGTTTTCTAATTCTGTAGAAAAGAAATATTTATCTATTTTTAAAATAAAAGAAGACGTGTTTATAGAGCGGAATTCAAAAAAAAAAAAAAATCGAAAATCTTTATTTTATAATGGAATATATTTATAAAACGAAGCTGCAAAAATTCCATGGATTTTTTTTATCAAAAATACGATCCAATTATAAAACATACGATCTGTTTTCTACAATAAATAAACATGATACATAATTTTTTACCTTCATTTACGGAGGTATATGGATAAGCTAATTCCATACCTCCAAAAGTATCGTAAAGTTTTAAGTATCACTATAAAGTAATGTTGTAAATCACAAACTCTGAATTTGAATACAAAATTTTTAATTTTTTTGAAAAAATTAAAATGTGCCATGCTAACTACTTTTTAATTTATTCCCACGATTTTACATTGTTATAGTTTAAAAAATACATTCGAAAAATATTTGGATATTACTTTGTAAATTGATTGATACGTTTTTTCTTTGTTTCTTTTATTTATTTATTTATTTCATATTTTTATAATTAAGTGTTAAAAATATACATGCAAACTCTGCATTCAAACTCCTTTTTTGTTTAATTATTATTACCCGACTACCGTAAGGTGATGAAAGTAAACAACCAAAATGCGGTCAAAAATTCCGATATCGAGTTTTCATAAGATTTACATGTTTTAAGGTCTCCTGAAGTAAAAAAAAAAAGGCTTTGGCAACTGGTCAGTGTGTGTCTGTGTGTTTGTTTGATGAATCTTTCGACTATCATATTATCTCCCAAACGAAAAAATTAGAACACCAAAACTTTACATGTAAGACGGGTCTGGTATGCAGATAAATTTGCCAACTTTTGGTGAATATTGGAAAACTGGAAGCGAGACCGTATTTTAATTTTTGTCCGTAGCCACGAAAAACCCAAATAATGCTAGGAGAAATGTATAACTCTGAACGATGACTATGTAAAGAAGCCTTAAAAATAACAATACAAATTAAGTTTCTAATTTTTTTTTTTTTTTTTTTTTTTTTTTTTTTTTACGAATAAACTTTACAATATCTATTCGTATATGACGCGTGATCCTAAATACATATCAAAATTTTTTTTAATCAAATAATTAGTTTTACAAAGTTCAAAGTGGTGACCTTCTGAATGCAGTAGAACATGATTAAAATTGAAAAAGAGAAACCAGTATCATTTTTCTGAATGCTGTTGCCTCGTTCATTTCCTGAAATTTCCCCTGCATTAAGGTGTCTCTCACCTCTGAATTTCCGCTCCCGTAACTCAGAATTTCATTCCCGTTTTTCGTCCTTTCATCTCGATTCGCAATGAGTTTTCTTTGCTTCCTTTTATATTTATTCTAATTCCGCTGAGACGCTGAAGAATTCAAACATCAGAACCCTTCCTTGCTCAAACACCCCGGGTGGCATATTATGAAAGACTAACGTTTTCAGCCCCTCTTTGGCACATTGGCGAAACCGCTGAAGCACAACCAGGTTCTATCGCCAATTCCCATTCCGCTTCTCCGTAGGTTTTTTTTCTTATTTTTTTTTTCTTCTGTTTTGTTTTGACCTTGATCGACGCATCGTTTCTTTTTTCAGTCTGTGCCTTGCTTATTAGATGAAATTCTTATAATGAAATACCTTAGTGAATTATAATATAATAAAAATGAAAGAAAGAAATTTGACATTTATGTTAAAATAATAATAATAAAAAGTTTTAACTTTCTTTTTTCTTTCTTTCATTTTTTTTTTCTTTCTTTCTTTTTTTGTTATTTATTTAATAACCAATCACACATTTATTTATTATTATTAAAACTATTTTATAGAAAAGTTGATATATTTTACGTTTATTACTGAGTGGGAAAAAAAAGAAAGAAAGAATGAATGAATGAATGAAAGTGGAGGCGACAACTTTTATTTTTTTCAAAAATATTAAAATTGAATATGTCAGCTGAAGTGAAATATAATACTTAAAAAAGGAAGAAAATCATCTGACTTGCATAGAGCATAATTACTTAATCCAACTGTACTTACTCGTTACATAGTTTAATCTATATCCTTCAGTATATTTTACCTGACAAGTGACACTCACAAAACATTTTATTTTTAAATTTCGAAGGAAGACAACTCGCAACAGTTATTTTTATAGCTTTACTTTTAAAGAAAATCGTACTAGAGTTTAGTTATGTGCAGGCCTGTACGTTATTTAAAGACAGCAAGTACACAAAATTATATTTTGTTTTTAACTGCTGAGAAAAAAATATCACAAAAGCATATTTGCCAACTTGTACTTTTTTTTTTTTTCCTAATGGTAAATTTTAATAAAAATTTTTAATAAGTGTTTTAGTAGTTTTCTGTTATTAAGCATAATGAAACTTTTTGCAGAGAAATAGTGGTGCTAAAAAACCGTAGAAGTTGACACCTATGTGAAAGAAATATTTTATGATTTTATTTCCAAAATGAAAGCATTTAAAAATTTCTGTAACTTCTATGTCATCTAAAATTTTCATATGCTCTATTGTCTATACAGTACACTTAAAAAAAGTTCTAAACATTTTAAATCTAGTATAAACAATTTCCATTTACATCTTACAATATATCTCAACATAAATGAATAATTTACGCTAATCATACCTTATTCTACAAGAGAAATAGGTTTGTGCATTTAAATAATGTGTAATTATTTAAAAATATTTTCCACAAACGCCAATGCATCGTAAAGTTTTAATAAATGTCAGTACACAAAACGATTGCGCAATTAACGCAATATTCAAATGAAAACACCTCAAAAAACTTCGATGGTGTTTTACGAGCATAAAAATAACTGCACATTTTGATACAAGAATGAAAGAAGCTAGAAAAATTAAACTGAACCTAATTTTGGTTTCTAAATAATCAATATAAAATTTCTTACAAAACCAAATTTAATTTAGGACGATCTATATATATATATATATATATATATATATATATTTTAACTTTTATTACTTTTTTGTATTATTATTATTTGATGCTACAGAACAAAAGAAAAAAAAAAATAGTTGGTTTAAATATAAAAACAATGTTTAATAAATAAATAAAATAAAATAAAAATTATTTACTTTAAAATATGAAGCTGCTATCCTTAACAACGATTAGATTCATTTCTTAAAAATTTTTTGGCACAAGATAAAAAAAATAAATAAAAAAGAAGAAGAAGAAGAAGAAAAACATCTCTTTTCTGCAATATTTATCTTTAATTATATTTTTTAAACTTGTTTTTATTTTTACTTTTTCTTACCCATATACATGACAAAAAAAATATTGTTTTGCGGTAAAATTTTCGAAAGTGAGTTCTTATTGTATTTACACGTTTTAAGGTCCATTAATCCAAAAGTCAGATTTCTGGCGATTGACCTGTGTGTCTGTCTGCGTACATGTGTGTGTGTTTGTATCTCATCAGCATATCTCAAAAAATATCGTAGCACTATATAACCATAGAGAAAGTATTGTTGTAAATAAAATTTTCGAAATCAAGACTTTTTTTTTTGCATGTTTTGAAGTCCCCTGAAACCGAAATTCAGATTTTTAGCTCTCTCTCTGTGTGTGTCTATGTGTTACCAATAGCATATCTAAAAAGTAAATAATAGCAAAGTGTACGAACTTAGTATTCTAAATCTATATCATATAGAGATGCTGCACCAATTTTTGTTGAGATTAAACAAATTCTTCGTGTTTAGGCACGTCGAAAAAAATTTCAAATGCATTATGTCTGTAGGTGAAATTTTTCGCAGGTACAGTTTATGTTATACTAGACAAAAGGAAACGAATATACATTTTTTTATATGCATAAAAGCATGTTTCGTGTTGAATATGGTATGAAAATCATTCACAATTCGTTTACAACGCTATCCAACAGATATCGAATATAATGGAATTATATTTGGAAATTGTAGAAAAAAAAAAAAAAAAAAAAAAACCTCAGTGATGAAAATTAATTCTTCTAACGCATGCGGCAAACAAAGTATTTTTTAAATGAAATTTTATGTGCTTGTTTTTGTATAACGCGTTTCGAGTTTCTTTGAATACTAAAGATTAAGATTTTAAGTGTTTATTCTTGTGTATGTCTGTTATCAGCGTAACTAAAGTAATAATAATAATAATAATAATTGTAGCCAGTTTACATGTTGAATTTAAAAGTTCATGTGAGTTTGTTACTTCAAAAGCTTGATTAAAATTGAATTCCATGGAGTGATGCAAGTGATAGATCTCTGAATAATTTGAGTAAACTTTTAAATTTAATAACTAGTCTTTTAGTCTAAATTTTATATAAATATAAGTAATATATTCAAACGGCTCCTCACACAGAATTATTTGTGAAAGAAAAATGTTCCTAAACCTCTTTTGAATTCTCTTTAACGTAGGCTAATATACATTACTTGTTAACTTATTATTTAATGTGCAATCTGTCTTTATTTAATTGAAATGAGTTGTGTGAGCGTCACACCAGATTGTTTAAATTAAAACCAGAATTTTAACCAGACTGTAATAAACAGATAAGTAAATAAAAGAGAGAGAGAGAACGTAAAACCATTTTCAAATGGTGTATTTTGTCTGAAAGCAATATTCTGATCGCCCTAATAAATGTATTATTTTTATTTTATTTTTAATATTCGATAAATATAATTAAAACAAATTATTCAAATTGTAACTGACGCATTATTTGAACTTGTACACAAATTTACAAATATAGAAAAATCAAAATTTTTTCGTAAAAAACACATTGAATATTTTATTGAGCAAAAAAAAAAAAAGGGGGGGGGGGTAATTTATTGCTTTTAATAATCCAATCTAATCTCCTATCATTTTATGATTACGTACACAAATTGCGGAAGATTAGTAATATCAATTCGAATTCCCGACCTTTAAAATACGCTTAAATAATAATAATATTCATCAAAATAAAATAAAATAAAATAAACTTTTATTTTGTTTTAATACCCATTAAAAATAAATTTCCTCTTTTGAAAAGACTTTCATTTTATTGCATCGTCATTTACAACTTACCAGTTAATTGCAAAACAACCCCCTTCTTCCCCCTGTTTCTTCGAAGAACGGAATAGGGTTGTTGTGCGCTGTATATATGAGGTAGGGATAGGGGAGTACCATATTTAGTGTGAAGCATTTCATCCTCGTCAACGAAGTTCCCGCGCCAACGGGTGCTGAAAGCGTTAGTCTTTCATAATATGCCCCCGGGTGCAAAAGAGAAAATTATCTTCTCGTAGATTGGAAAGAAAGGGGGGAGAGAAATCCCTATATTTTTTATGTGGTTTTTATCAAAACTCTGAAGGAGATATCGATCTTCGGCTACTTTAAGATTAGTTTCATAAAAAGTTGGGATTTCCAGATTTGACTCTCTATGTTATGTTTTCATAAGTTTTGGAGCATTGTTAAAAAAAAACAACTAAATTATAAAATATTGAAAAAAAAAAAAAAAAAGAAAAGAAAGCGATAGAAAGAAATAGGAACAATAATCGCATAAATTATTCTTTGGTCTAAAACGGCGACAAAAATTCAAAAGTCGACAAGGGGAGCTATATTAAGGTTGTACCATGATCAGGTTTACATATTAATTAATTTATTTATTTTTCTATATACCAACTACTATTAACTAAACATAAAGTATGTATAACCATAAAAATAAATAAATAAATAATAATAATAATAGTCTCATGCGATAGACGTAATAGCCGATCATAGCATATTATAGTATTATATTTGGTTTGAAATTGCTGTCATTTTATGGTTGATCGATTAAATCAAATAAATATAGGAAATAACTTGAAAGTAAATATTATGTACATCACGCATAATGTTGTTCATATGTGGCTTTGAAGCCACTAAGAATTTTCGACTAAGTATCAATTTATGAATTTCGAATTAGGATTGATTAAATTTAGAAACTCAGATTAAGAATTTCTAACGAATTTATATTAAATTCATTCTGCAACTTTACTTTATTACAAATCAAAGTAACATGCATATTAATTAAATGAGAATAAGTTTAATTCTACTTACCCCCTCTGCCAGTATTCCGAATATTAACGACACACCACACCACAAAATTAGAAGACTATAATTCAACATTTGAAGCATCGTTTATTTGACTTGAATAATTAATTACGACTTTTATTCATATTTAAGAATTAATACTGGAACTATAATGAATACGATTAGAATGTTTAATAGTTCCGATTTTATTTTAAAGTCTTGAGATACCTTGTACCTCGTTCGGATTCGAAAGGCGACTGAAACAAAACTGCTCAGCGCCGATCTTAATCGGTTCAGATGTGCGCACCTTCTCCATCCCCCTCCTCCCCGACATCCTCCGGGGGGGGGGGCTGAGCATGGCAGACTGGCGATTCGATTGACGGGTCTTTTGGTTATTCCCGATGGCGTCTTCAGGGTAGCCACTCTAATAATTCCATCCTCACCCGGATGGACTTCCAGAAGGCGTGCCAATTTCCACTGAGCCGGCTGAATAGAAGGCTCCAACACCAGGACTAGCTGACCAGGTTGCAGATGTTTATTGCCCCTCTTCCATTTTTCTCTTGACTGGAGTGACGTCAAATAAGACTTTGCCCATGTACTCCAAAATTGCTTCTTGATCTGCTGGAGGAGTTTCCACCTGGAAGAAAAACTGGTACACAATGGATTAGTTTGGTTAAAAGAGTGTTCAGGAAGCTGGAGAAGCGGAGCCCCAATTAAGAAATGTCCTGGTGTAAGTACCAGGAAATTATTGGGCTCGGTGGAGAGTGGGACTAAGGGTCGTGAATTTAAGCAGGACTCAATAGTAGTGAGAATCGTAGCACACTCCTCAAACGATAGGCAACTGCCTTTACACGCTTTAAGTAAATGGCGTTTGGCCAATTTAACCGAAGATTCCCATAGGCCGCCAAAGTTAGGCCCGTAAGGTGGCATAAAATGCCAATGAATTTGTCTAGTTGTGGCAAAGTCTTGAATAATATTGGTTTTTGAAAGTGTCACGAGTTTCTTCAAATGGGCGTGGGCACCAACAAAGTTGCGTCCGTTATCTGAGTAAATGTCAGTAGGATAGCCTCGACGCGCTATGAATCTTTGTAGGGCATATAAAAAATGTTCAGTTGATAAATTCGTGACTAGTTCGAGATGAATTGCCTTGGTGCTCATGCAGATGAATAGGCAAATATAGGACTTAAATTTTGTTTTTCTTCGTTTATGTTCACACTTTGTTTGAATAGGGCCTGCATAATCAAGGCCAACATGTTGAAATGGTCTACAAGGGTTGACTCTTGCACTGGGAAGGTCACCCATCATTTGTTGAATGGGGGTCGGTTGGACTTTGGCACACGTGACACATTTACGAAGCTCTTTTTTCACAGTGGATCTACCATCAGGAATCCAGTAAGACTGGCGAATGAGATTTAATACTAGGTCGACACCTCCATGAAGACTATACGTGTGAAAATGTCTTATTAATGTCGATGTAAAAGGGTGATTTTTAGGTATGAGTATTGGATGTTTAGTATCATAGGTCAGAGTGATGTTTTTGTCAATTCTACCTCCCACTCTTAATAGATTTTCTGAATCAAGAAACACATTGAGATTTTTTAATTTACTGCTGTTTGTCACGGGTTGGCCGCGCTGCAAAAGGGCGATTTCTGAAGCAAAGAACCTTTGTTGTACACATTTAATCACAAGGTTTTTAGCCTCTGAAATTTCTTGTACTGAGACTGGTCCTTTCAATTTTGTAGCATTTCTACTGTTATAAATAAACCTCTTCATAAATGCAATTACACGAAAAAGTTTATTACTTGATGAAAATTTTGAAACCAAATCCTCTATAACGGATTCATGCATTGGAGTTGACTCTATTAGTCCAGGAATTCCCACAATTGTACATGGGACTGAGGTAGCAATCTTGGACTCGTGATCTGAGACCGGAATCTTTGACCAATCAGGTCCAGACCACCACAAGTTAAAGTGGTTTAATTTGTCGGGTAACAGCCCACGGGTTGCACAGTCTGCTGGGTTATGTTTGCTTGGTAAGTGATGCCATGATGTTGTGTCTGTGAGAGCTCTAATTTTGTTTACTCGGTGTAGGACATATGTGTTGCCCTTTAAGGGCGGATTTAAGATCCAACTACGGGCGATTGTTGAGTCTGTCCATAGGAGAATTTCCTCAACCTGATAATCCAGCGAGCTCTGGACGACTGACAAAAGTTCCGAGAGTAATACAGCCGCGCATAGCTCCAACCTAGGCAAGGTAATGGGTTTTAAAGGAGCTACACGGGTTTTAGCTGCAATCAATTTTAAAGATGAGTTCTGACTTGGGCGTATATAAATTACGGCAGCATATGCCTTTGTTGACGCATCACAAAATCCCAGAATCTGGTACATAGGTTCGGATTTCAGGTCTAAAAATCTGGGTACTGACATGGCCTTAAAGGAAGCAATTTTTTCATAAAATTCGTTCCACCTGTTTTGAATGTCTGGTGGTAAAGGATCATCCCAACCAAGTTTTAGCTTCCAAACATCTTGGAGAAGCAATTTTAAAAGAATAGTGGCAGGGGATAACAGACCCAAAGGGTCGAAGATGCGTGCAATTACGGACAATAATTGTCGTTTAGTTTTGACGTTTTCTTCTGTGTTGACTCCAACCTGCAGTGTATCCGATGTTAAATTCCAGTTTAGTCCTAAAATACGTTGGGATTGATCGGGGTTTAAGGATAATTCCTGATTTGTTGATTTTAGAGCCTCTGGGACCTGAACTAGAGCTTCCACATAATTTGAAGCCCATTTTCGCAGCTTGAAACCCCCAGCATTAAATAATGCCTGAAGGTCTGTGACCAAAGATTGAGCGGCTTCGATTGTTTCAGCCCCTCCAAGGAAATCGTCCATATACAGGTTGTTGCGGGCAGCCTGCACAGCTACGGGAAAATTGGGTTCTTCATCGTTTAATAGCTGTAATATGGTACGCAGGGCTAAAAATGGAGCACAGGCTGTGCCATAAGTAACAGTGTTCAATTTATACACTCTGAGTGGATCTGAAACATTGGCCCTCCAAAATATTCTTTGAAAGTCTGTATCAGGCTCTGCGATTAGAATTTGCCGAAACATTTTCTCGATATCACTCGAGAGGGCGACTTGATTTAAACGGAATCGAATCAAATTGCAAAATATACTAGATTGAAGTTTTGGCCCTTTGTGCAAATTGGAGTTCAGGGATTTGCCATTTGTAGTTACGGCCGACGCATTGAACACTACCCGTAGTTTCGTAGTGCTACTATTTTCATTTATAACTCCATGATGGGGCATATAATAATTGGGTTGGCGATTAAGTTCTTCAGCCCTTAGTAAAGTCATATGACCTAAGTCTGAGTATTCACACATAAACTTACAATATTCCTGTTTTAGGTTGGGATTCTGCGCAAAACGAGCTTCGAGCCTTTTAAACAGTTTTAGTGCACAGTTGGCACTTTCACCCAAATCTATCTCATCATGGAGGGGTAATTTGACAACATAGCGACCTTCGGGGTTGCGCTTGGTGGAAGATTTATATAGTTCCTCTGCCGGATCGGCTTCGGTTTCACTCTTAGAAGATACTATGGGCTGATTGTCAAAAAAATCGTTCAAGTTAAGGCAGTGTAACGAGGAGCTATATGTTGATTTTGGTTCCATTCCATCCCTTGAGAGGGGGCCACTGAGTAAGTACCCAAGTGAACTGGGAATGGCAGATGGTTCTCCTGGCCTTCCCGATACTGGTGTGCCACAAATTAGTGACGCAAAAATATCTGCGCCTAATAATACTTCGATTGGTTTTTGCTTGAAGACATTCATATCAGCCAACTGCAGATTTTTTGTATGTGGCCAAGACGTCGCCTGCACCCAGAAATTTGGCAGAGGGGTAGTAACCCTATTTACTACTAGCGCTTTCAAGTTCCTATACTCGTTAGCGAAATATGGCGAGAATGAGAATTCCGTAAAATTCAAAACAGTTTCTGCGGAAAGACCGTTTATGCCTATAAGTCGATGAGAAGTGCCAAACAAAGGCAAATTTAGCTTCTCAACGCACTCCTTTGTTATGAGACTATTTTGTGAGGCACTATCAACTAACGCCCGACATTGAATAATTTTGCCGTTAGGTGACCTAACCTTTATAAGGGCAGTAGCCAATAATACCTTTTGGTTACTAAATTTTGCATTAGATTGTGAACTATTGGCCACCGACGTAGTAACAAGGCCGCCTCCCTGATCTGCAGAATTCTGTGCATAAATGTGCAGAAGAGTGTGATGTGAACCTGCACATACTTTACATTTAATATTAATTCTACATTGACGCACTTGATGATTAGTTCGCAAACAATTTTCACACAGTGATTTTGATTTAACTAAGTCCCATCGCTCCTGAACACTAATTCGATTGAATTTGGGACATTTAAACAATTGATGTACTTGAGAACAGGCGACGCATTTATTTTCTTTGACTAGCATTGAATTATTGACACAAGATTTTTTTACACTATTACCTTCTACTGGCTTCTTAAACATCCCTGGTTTATTTTCAAGCTTTGTTTGACTCGACGCCTCCCTTTCAATGAATGTACGAAACGAATTTAAATCGGGAATAGTTTGCGTATTCTCTAGACTGAGCTCCCACCTATGCCTAACGGATGAATCCAATTTTGAAATCATGAAATTTATAAGAATAAGATCGCTAAGAGGATTAGATTCCAATCCGAGGGTCGATAAATTTCGCACCGCTTCGTTACAAGTATCTATTAAATTGAAAAACGATTTAGGATCATCCGCTTTGTTTACTTTTACTGAAAAGATTTTATTTATTTGAGTTATAGCTAATTGACGTTTATTTTCGTAGCGCTGAGTAAGAATTTCCCAACAGTGTTTAAGATTTTCCGATTGTAACGAAAATCCACGAATAAGTTTTGATGCACTACCTCTTACACACGATTGGAGGTATTGTAGCTTTTCAACCTCACTAAGGCTGTCATTATCCAGAATTGATGATTTAAATAAATTTTTAAATGACAACCAAGATTCATTATCCCCGCAAAAATAAGGAATTTCAAATTTGGGAAGACTAATATGCGAATTAACAGAAGTCCCGGGTTTGGTACGTGCATCATTATTTACATTTGGAGTATTTGATTGCGATTTACCCTCTAATACAACGGATAATTCTAACAGAGTGTCCCTATTCTTTAACACCTCTTCAGAGTTTTCATCGTTTTCCTCTTCGGAAAAATTTGTAACTATATCCTCGAATTTAACCTCCAGTGCATTTACCTTATCTTTTAGGATCTTTAATCTGGCTTGATCGCTTTTATCGCAATCATTGACCTTCGATTTTATAAATTCTATTTCTTTAATTACATTTTCAAATTTTATCACTTCATTAGATTTTGGGAACAACGCACTCTGTTCGGCGTCATTCGCCCTTGTTTTTCCCTTTCTACCCATCTTATGAGCAAACTAATTACAAACAATTAAATTTAAATATGAATTAATCGATTGCATTAAATTATTATTCTGCAGATCAGGAAGTAAAACAAAACAAAAATATAAGAACAAATGAAAAGAAACAATACATATAGATTTTTTTTTTTTTTTTTTTTTTTACTGAAATAAATAAACTAATAAAATATTAAATGCACTTTTCTCATTCTCATACACTTTTTTTATTCAACAATTACTTAACATGAAAGTTTATTTCTGAAATTCCAAACCGAAACTTTCGGTTTGAAACCCAAACTATTTTGAATTACGTTTTCTCTCAAAACAAAACTTCTACGTAAGCATGAAAGCGAAACTACTTTGAATTACGTTTTATATCAAAACAATTTAACCTTGTATTAATGATTTATTTCAACAAATTAATTTTAATTTACTTGAAAGCTCTTATACAGATAATTTAATCCTACGTAAACAAAAGAATTTTTTCAATTTACAATTTTTTTTTTTTTTTAATTTAACGAATTACGATTAATTATCTAATTAATAGGTAATTAAACCTCCGGCTCGACGGACCACTATGGCTTTGAAGCCACTAAGAATTTTCGACTAAGTATCAATTTATGAATTTCGAATTAGGATTGATTAAATTTAGAAACTCAGATTAAGAATTTCTAACGAATTTATATTAAATTCATTCTGCAACTTTACTTTATTACAAATCAAAGTAACATGCATATTAATTAAATGAGAATAAGTTTAATTCTACTTACCCCCTCTGCCAGTATTCCGAATATTAACGACACACCACACCACAAAATTAGAAGACTATAATTCAACATTTGAAGCATCGTTTATTTGACTTGAATAATTAATTACGACTTTTATTCATATTTAAGAATTAATACTGGAACTATAATGAATACGATTAGAATGTTTAATAGTTCCGATTTTATTTTAAAGTCTTGAGATACCTTGTACCTCGTTCGGATTCGAAAGGCGACTGAAACAAAACTGCTCAGCGCCGATCTTAATCGGTTCAGATGTGCGCACCTTCTCCATCCCCCTCCTCCCCGACAATATGTAACTGGGATTCAAATATAAAAGGACTCCTCTACTTCAAATTTTTCGATATCGTCCGTATCGAAACTGTCATATATGATAAGCACCCAAATGGAAGCCCACGGGTAAGCCATTGTCGCAGGAAACAGGGACAAGTACCGGAGACTGAGAGGATGAACAAATATCTGCCGAAGGCAGCGGGAACCCAAAGCGAACTTTTGAGCGATTTCATTATATATTTTTTTTCATAAAGCTATATAGAAAAGTGTTTCTTTTAAATATAGTGACCAGCGAAGCGGGCAAAGCCTGCTAGTGACAATATAAATTATTCAAAACTAATTTATTTTAATAATGCATAGAGTTAACGCTCAACAAAAAAAATTTAACTACAAATCTGGAACTGCAAGAATCAAATATAACTGGCTATAAATAAAATTAGAGTTTTACAAAGGGGAATGAATTTTAAAGCTCTAAATAGCTTAAGTATGTTTCAAAAATACATCTTAAATATTAACTACTGTAAATAGTAATTAAACCGAAATCTAATAAGCACACGTCTAACAATTGACTTTACATCTTAAAATATCCAATGCACAGGTGCAGATGATAATTTTAACGAGCTGAAAAAGCTCTATTTATCTCGGTGGGTTTTAAGGGAACACTTGGCATTATTGAAGTTTCCATATAAAAGTTTATATTTCCATTTTATACTTATAAATTAAACTATATTAGGTTTTACAATAAAATATATATTCAGACAACAATTCTGATAGTTTTTGATATAATTTTTTACAGATCTGAAATCTTTAAATTGTGTTTTCTCAGTCTGCATTTTTTCAAGAATTAATGATCTACAAATTGTTAAAATTTCCACATTTGTTTAAGAAAAGACTTAATATTTTTGAGGTTGTTTAATAGAACTTACTAAAAAGAAGAAGGAATAGATTTTTCAAATCTTTAAAAAAAAAATATTAAAAGAAAAAAATTAATATTTACATAGACATGCGTTTTTTAATTTTTTTTCCCTAAAAAATAATTACTGAATTTCAAAATTCACCCTTAATTCTTTTAAGTAGCTTCTACCGAGCATTAAAAAAATAAGTTTTTTCTTAAATATCTGTAGAAGTTTTGGTAGGGTAAGTGCACCAGTGATTGACACTTTTAGAGCAATCTCTGATGTTTTTAATGTTCTAGTCATCAGAAAATATTTTTAGAAATATTAAGTTAGTACATATAGTATGAAAGACATATTCAGAACCACATATATGTTGAAATATATACATTTGATAACAATATATATATATTATGAATTTTTATTTGACACCCATTCAATGTTCCAGTAATTGACACTGCCAGTTTTTCATTTTATCAGTAATCGGCACCCTATGTTCCAGTGTTTAACACTGCTAGTTATTCACTTTACCAGTTATTAGCACCCTATGCTCCAGTGTTTGACATAAAATGTTAAAATTCTTATATGTAAAATATATGATTTTATTATTTTTCTTATTTATTAATTATTTCGGGATAGATGTCAATTACTGGAGCATGCCAATCACTGGAGCACCTACCCTATTTGTATATATATATATATATTTATATTTATTTTTTTTATAAATTCATGATTTTCAAACTGAGAAAACGCAGTTTAAAGATTTAAAATCTTTGAAGAATGCATCGAAAACCTCAAGAATTGTTGCTTGAATATATATTTTAATGAACAAACCTAGTATAGTTCAATTTATAAATATTAAATGGAAATATAAGCTTTTATATGGAACCTTCAGTGGTACCAAGTCCCCTTAAGCATAAATGAAATGAAATGGGTAAAAGCACCAAGTAATGGACGCTTTTAAACTCTTAAAACAAGTTTTCTTGCATCGATTTGAGCAACGTTCATGGTTTGTGTTACAATCGTCTATCTTGAACTACAAAATATTTCTAGCCATCAGTTTTAAAATGTCACTAGTTTGAAATAAATTGCACTTCATGTAATTTTGGCTTTTTTTTTTTTTTTTTTTTGTAGTTTTTATAAGGAAATTTTATCTGCTTATTTTTAAGGGGACAAGGAACAGTGAAATTAATAATTTTTGTTTTACATTTTATTGCTTCTCATACCAAATACTGCCATGAAATCTATAACTTTTATGCATATAGTGTTTTTTAAATAATAAATGTAATTTTTGAGATGAGAAGGCCTTTTTTAGGGGAAAAATAATCTATAATAATATTTCTCTAACGCGGACCAGATTCAATTATTTTTTGTCGAAACAATACGATAGTGGTGCAATTAATAAAATACGCGAGGATTAAAAAAAAAAAAAAAAAATTATACATGGACAATATTTTTTAAGCACGCGGACTCAATGAACTAATAAGGGAAAATGGTGATATTTGTTTGATGAGATTATTTCACGGAAAAATGTATTTTTAACAGTTGCTTTTTCAGAATCTTTGCAAGAGTCATTTTGAACTTAACAATACTTTTAAAGATACAGAATATGAACATTTATGTCATAAATTGACTTAAAAAACACAATCATAAAAAATAAAATCAAAATAGGAATTATTTTATTTTAAATTTATTTTATTAAACAAAAAATTTATACCAAAATTAATAAAAAGTCATTGCCAACATGGCGACTAAAATTTAAAAGGCGTCGTGGGAATCCTATATTAAAACCATGGTAATATTAAAACTGTACTGCCTGAGGAAGTGGGAAAATTGGGTTGTGAACCATGAATTTTATTTGGAAACCTTTCTTTAAATGATTTTGGTTTCATTATTGTACAATATTAATTCGGTTTTAATAAATAATTTGGCTTCTGGCAAATTAAAATTTTAATTAGGTGGTGAAATTGGTATAATATTTATGAGTTTCAAATTTTAAAGGTAAATAAGAAAGGAAATAAAGTGCGAAAATTTCGCACGGGTTTCCTAGTACAAAATAATGTCCACTTTCAAAATTCTACCTACATACTAATTCTAAATTATTTTTAAGCTCCAAATTTTTTTACTGAGTATTTTTTGTCCGTATCAGAACACATCTGTGCATTGAATTTTTATCTCAATGATAGCATCAGTTACAAACAAAAAAGTTTAAAACTTGAAATCTTCATAAAATTTTCTTATAATTAAGAACTTATAATGCGACTGAATTTAAGAGTTCATAATAGCAGTAATAATTCCTTGATTTCAAAATGAATGCCCAGTTTTGTGATAAATACACTAATTAACATTCACACTTTTTTTTTTTTTATTAGATGAAAACAAATTAGCAAGGAGTATTATAAGTAATTAATTATTTCCGAAAGGAACCCAAGGAAAATAAATTTAAAGTTTCAAAATTTGTAAAAAGTTTTAAATATTGTTTGAAAAGCAGCATAATGATATTATTTTAAATGTATTACATAGCTTAGTACATTCTATAATTACTATCAAGATGTTTTTAACTGAATCGATTTTGATAATTTTCACCATCCCTTGTCCCTTTAAGTGATTTTATGTACCATTTATTTTCACATCACTAAAATAAGCATGCAGAATTTATTTATTGTGCTAAATTTTAATTTTTGTATTAACAAAATTGATGGAGAGCTTATAAATCATTTGAGATTTGCGGATGACATTGTACTGCTTGCCTCCTCTTTTGAGGATTTGCAAGAAATACTTCAGGAATTAAAGAAAACAAGCTCGTTGGATTGAAAATTAACCTCAACAAGACAAAAGTTATGTCAAATTCCTTTATTTCTCCACTGAAGATAACTGTTGATATGGATGAATTAGAAATGGTATGCAGTTATACTTATCTGGGACAAGTCCTTACGATGAAGGGAACACCATGGAAGAAATTAACAACCGAGTTAAACTTGCATGGAGAGCATTCGGAAGAAATAGAGCTATATTCAAATGTGACCTCCCAATTTGTTTGAAAAGAAAAGTGTTTGATCAGTGCTTTTAGCTTGTTTTAACTTATGCTTCAGAAACTTGGACATTAACATGTAAAGCTATACAAAAACTTCAAACAGCCGAGAGAAGCATGGGGAGATGCATGTTAGGATTCACCCGAAGAGACAGAAAGCGATACACTTGGATTAGGAAACAAACCAAAGTTACTGATGCTATTTCTGGAGCCAATAAGTTAAAATGGAGCTTGCGAGAAGAAATGATGATAGATTGACCACCAAAGTCTTATTTTGGATACCAAGAGATAAGAAAAGACCGAGGAAGAGACCTCTGTGTCGTTGGAGAGATGAAATTGTGAAATTTGGAAGAGCAGAATTGTAGAATAAAGAGGATTGTAGAATAAAGGGCAGTTTGGTATCACCTAGGAGAGGCCTTCATCCTGCAGTGGATTGATAAAGGCTGAAATTGATTATGATAATGATGATATAATCATTTATGGTTCACAACCGGTACAACAAAATGTCATAACGAACAGTAGTGGACCGCCATTTCAACTATTGTCTCATTTGAATTTTAAGGCCAGAATCGCACATATCCCAGTCTTCTCCTAAAGTCAAATGTGGAACAAATATCAATTCATTTAACTCAAACTTTGATGGCATTGCTCCAATACGTTCATAAGAGATTATTATTATTTCAAATGTTAGCAGAGGTTTACATGTTTTTGTAAAGACTCGAAGGTTTCAAGTATAGTTGCACCGAATATTCGGTTACTATTCGACATATTCGGCAGGTGACACCGAATATATCTTGATATTCGGCAACCGAATAGTCGAGTTAAATTTTAAATTAAATTAAAATATTGAAACTGGTAAAAATATTTATCATATAAAATTAAACTTTCCTTTCTTTCTTTTTTTTTTTTTTTAATTATTATTCATCAATATTATGATGTCAAAGAATATTAAATAAGTAAAAAATACCAGTCTAATAAAGTTTCTATCTTAATTTCTAACCTAATTCAAAATAGTCTGCATTAAAATGTAATATATTTCAAAATAATCACTTATTATAGTTTAATGACGGGGAAATTGTAACAGCATATAAAACTACATTTACTTACAATCAGACAGGATAAAGTACAAACTAACTGAAACTAGTTGGCATAGGTGGACTCTGCTCAGTTCCCCATCATATTTATGTTATCATAAATTTCTAGTGTGAGACATGTTATAATCATGTTAAAAGAAATGAATTGGACCAAAGCTTGATACAGTGACAGAATGAAATCCCCGCCTAATATGCTATCCACCGTTCACTTCGATATATTTATCTTATTCTAATCTATTAATTTATTTTGTCAGGGTCAATTCTGTTGTTTAGTTTTCATGCTACTATTTCCAATGCAATAATCCTCAAAATTCATATTTATATGAAAAATTTACAATTTCGCTATGTTGATAAAATCGTTAATTGCGAATAATTTACGAAATTTTCCTATTGGAATATTTGTATTCAATCATGTTAAAACAAATATCGTAAATGTAATTTTGAAGTTGTCTAATGTATTTATGATCCTCAAAATGGAAGTTTATGCTCAATTTTGCCTTATTCTGACATGTTAAGTAAATCGTAAATTCCAAATAACTTACGAATATTTTAAATTGGAAAAATCATAGTCTATGATATTCATGCCAGTATCCAAAATAATATTTAAAAAGTGGTTTGACATCTTTACGATGAAAATATCCCTCAAGATTGACGTTTATGTGAAATTTTGCTCTATTCTGCCATGTTAAGAAATTCGTAAGTTTCCAATAACTTACGAAATTTTTATATTGGAAAATTCATAGTCATTAATATTCATGACAGTGTTCTAAATAATATTTCAAAAGTAGTCTGACATCTTTACGATGAAAATATCTCTCAAAATTGACGTTTATGTGAAATTTAGCCCTATACTGCCATGTTAAAAAATTCGTAAATTTCCAATAAATTGCGAAATTTTCAAAGCAGCATATTTTTAGTAAATGATGTTCACTCCGGCATCAAAACTGATATTTTAAAACTGGTCCGACATTTTTACAGTAAAAAGTTTCCATTTAATGCACATTTAAGTGAATTTTTGTCCTATTCTCCTATGTTAACCCTTTGTCGTTCAGTGTTCCACTACATAGACCACCTAACTTTTCCAACCGTTAAATTCAATTGCAAATACATAAAAATAGGTTTATTTTTTACTTTGAACTTTCCTTTTCATCCATAGATGGCATCACTACACAAGGCAATCCATGATATTTAGCTGGGACGCGTTATTTTAAATCCTCGTATTTACAAGAAATTTTGTATATTTTTTTTTGTGACGCAAAAAAGATTGCTTGAAAAAATATTTCTATGTTATATCATTGGCTGTACTCTAAATTATTTATTCTATATTATTTTTAATTTTTTATACAGCAAACATACGAGGAATCGTTGAATAAAATAAGGTGTTCCATCTCATGGAACACTGCGACACTAGCGCTTTTCATATTATGCATCCGAAAACAATGATGAGAGAAGACAGCTGTGTTTACGTGCTCTGTTTTCCTCTGTTTGGAGGGAATGACGTCAAGATATCAGATGCTGCGAGGGAGGGTTGGTTGTTTAGAAAAAAAAAAAAAAAAAAAAACGCGCAAAACTAGTTTCATGTGCAAAACCTGCAATGCTGGTTTGTGCTTCTACCAAAAGAGTGTGACGTGCTTCAAAAAATTTCATGAAGCTAAAAAATAACAAGCGTCTAGGGAGAGAGTGCAACAATCCAGCAGACCGGAAATGAGGTTTCGGCCGAGGATAGATCTAAGATTTCTGCTTAGCTAGTGTCGCCATCTCTTGATTAGATAATAAAACATGAAACGATTGAAAATGTATATTTCCTGTTATTAAATAAACTTAAAAACTAACTAAAATTAAAAAAAAAAAAAAAAAAAAAAAAAAAATGGAGGAGGGAAGGGAAGTAGATAGAATAATGATCGCTAAGAATGCATAAAAATTTAAATTTTATTATCTTTTTTTCCATGATTTAAACGCTTTTTATCTATTTATTTTAAATTCTTGTTTACTGCATTAAATATGTTCTTAATTGATTGTTTATGAGACTTGTTTTAAACGTGTATTACATTATTACTTTTGTAAAATTCATTTTATAAAATTTTGTAAATTTACAAAGACTGAAAAACACTCAAAAACCATGCTATAATTTTTAAGAAATGTTTTTAATCTATGAGCTTACTAATAATAATAATAATAATAATAATAATAATAATAATAATAAATAAAATGGGAAGGGGGGGGGGAGATAAAATATTAATCTATAATAATACATGAAAAGAAAATAAATTTTATTTCTTTTATACATATTATGACTCAAATGCTTTTTATTTATGTGTTTTAATACTTGTTTATTACATTTAGTATGTTCTTAATTGATAATTTAAGAGACTTATTTTAAACGTATGTTACTTTATTATTTTTATGAAATTTATTTAATAAATTATTTAAACTTTCAAAAATTAAAAAAGAACCAAAAGTCATGCTAGTTTTCAGGAAATGTTTCGAACTTTAACTTTACATACATATATATATCTGTGTAGAATGCCTGTACACACACATACAGACTCAGAAGATATTAAATTAATAAATACATTAAGTAATACAATGTAACTTATAAATAATAAAAATATATTATACACATAATAAATTTTTTTACAGTGTACTTACTTAATTAAAAATATAAACATGATATTATATGATAAATATTAAATAATATTAATTAAATATTTAATAATAATAATAAATAATATCAAATATTAAAAATTAAATAAACCATAAATATGAACTATTAAAAAAATATATTATTTAAAATAGTGTATTACTAATTTAAGTAATATACTATTTTATATTTTCAGGTAATAAAAATATTAAATTAGTAAATGTAAAATTATATATATATATATATATTATTAAATATTGAATAAATAAATAAAATTTTAAAAAAAAAGAAGAAGAAGAAAGAAAGAAAAAAAGACACCCCCCCCCCCCATAAAATATGAATGAACTTTTATGTATAGATATTAAATATATTCTAATAATTTTAATCTCAGTAAAACACTTTTTTCTCTCCATATCGCACACACACACACACATATATATTCAAAATCTTATAATGCTGAACATTTTATATAGTTTTACATTTAAATAGTATAAATTATTATTAGAAATTTAGTGAGCAAATTAATTTATTTAAATATTATAAAACTTTTATTATTATTATTATTATTATTATTACTTTTTTTTTTTTTTTCAGTATACTTTTGCAGAAATCTATATACATATATTTAACAGAATAAAGTGTTATAATGCTAATATTAATATTTTTTAAAATAAATTATTATGGGTTGTAATAAAAATCGAAAAATGTGTTATTCACTCATTCATTCATTTTTATTTTATTTATTTATTTATTTTTGACATATTTTATGAGTTTTAATTCTATTTACAAGGTTTGTATCATGACATAGTCATTGTTGTTTTAAGTACATTAAAAATTTTTGTCATTTTATCATGATGTCAATTATTTTTATAAAAGTAAAGAAAAGTTTTTGCTGTCACTTAATAGAAAAATACAAAACACTAATAAAATTAATTTTAAAACAAATTAGTTTCCCTTATACATTTATGTTATTTCAAAAGTTTATCTTTTATAAACCTGAAAGGGGGGGGGGGAAACCTCTGATATTAAATAAATAATAATTAAAAAATAATAATAATAATTTATGAGAGTGTGTTTTTCATTAATACCAACAGATGGCAGCATTAACTCCCATTTAGATTGAAATGAAATGAAGAATATTTGAGATGGAAGCTGAAGTCCGTACGCATGCTCAGACAGCCATTTCCGTTCTTGCTGGAAAGTTGCACTCTCTCCCTAGACGCTAGTAAAAAATAGACTAATTGTAAATATTTTTGCACATAGGACTTGTATATATGTATACTAACTGTAAATATCAAATTATTTCATAAAAATCTGATGTGGGCACCACATGACTTCCTTATACACTTTTAGAAATATACATAATGCTAAAAAACATTGTCACTGGAGCCGAAACATTTGGCTAAAAATATTTTTAAAAAATGCATGCATACATAAAAAAAAAAAATAAAAAATAAAATTGTGCCTTGAGGGGACTCATGTCAAAGATGTGCCTTGGGGGGGACTCATGTCAAAGTTGTGCCTTGGGGGGGACTCATGTCAAAGTTGTGCCTTGGGGGGACTCATGTCAAAGTTGTACCTTGGGGGGGACTCATGTCAAAGTTGTACCTTGGAGGGGACTCATGTCAAAGTTGTACCTTGGGGGGGACTCATGTCAAAGCTGTGCCTTGGGGGGGACTCATGTGCCTTGGGGGGGACTCATGTCAAAGTTGTACCTTGGGGAGGGGACTCATGTCAAAGTTGTGCCTTGGGGGGACTCATGTCAAAGCTGTGCTTCGGGGGGACTCATGTCAAAGTTGTACTTTGGGGGGGACTCATGTGAAAGTCGTGCCTTGGGGAGGGGACTCATGTCAAAGTTGTGCCTTGGGGGGGACTCATGTCAAAGTTGTGTCTTAGGGGGGGGGGGACTCATGTCAAAGTTGTGCATTGGGGGGACTCATGTCAAAGTTGTGCCTTGGGGGGGACTCATGTCAAAGTTGTGCCTTGGGGGGACTCATGTCAAAGTTGTGCCTTGGGGGGACTCATGTCAAAGTTGTGCCTTGGGGGGGACTCATGTCAAAGTTGTACCTTGGGGGGGACTCATGTCAAAGTTGTGCCTTGAGGGGGACTCGTGTGCCTTGGGGGGGACTCATGCCAAAGTTGTACCTTGGGGAGGGGACTCATGTCAAAGTTGTGCCTTGGGGGGACTCATGTCAAAGTTGTACCTTGGGGGGGACTCATGTCAAAGTCGTGCCTTGGGGAGGGGACTCATGTCAAAGTTGTGCCTTGGGGGGGACTCATATCAAAGTTGTGCCTTGGGGGGGGACTCATGTCAACGTGTTCCGAACTTTTCTGTAAATTTCAAATGTCTAGCTAGTCGAGAAGTCAGTTAAATTGCAAGATTTGTCCAAACCGTTTTTGAGCTATTACCGTTTTTTGATACATTTTGCCCATTATGAACCTTATTTTCCTAAATATCTCCAAAACGGAAAATCATATAAAGTCCAAAAAGGGAGGTGCAAAACTAGATGTTGTAACAAACCTATGTACCAATTCGCGACTTTCTACGTCCAACCGTTTTTGAGTTATGCGACCTACACCCACACACACACACACACACACACACAGACACACATACATACAGACGTCACGAAAAATCGTGTAAAGTCGCTTATATCTCTAAAACGAGAGCTCGTGTTAAGACGAAACTTGCAGGTGTGCAACTAGACATCATGACTGTCACAAGTATAAATTGGCAACATTCAGCGATCATTCGTTTTCGAGCAATGTGAAATACAAAATCCATTTCGCAAATCGGGATTACTATACTTCCTTATACTTTGTATAAGGAAGTAAAAATAAATAAAAAATAAAATTGTGCCTTGAGGGGACTCATTTTAAAGTTGTGCCTTGAGGGGGGGGGGGACTCATGTAAAAGTTGTGCCTTGGGGGGACTCATGTAAAAGTTGTGCCTTGGGGGGACTCATGTCAAAGTTGTGCCTTGGGGGGACTCATGTCAAAGTTGTGCCTTGGGGGGACTCATGTCAAAGTTGTACCTTGAGGGGGGGACTCATGTCAAAGTTGGGCCTTGGGGGGACTCATGTCAAAGTTGGGCCTTGAGGGGACTCATTTCAAAGTTGCGCCTTGGGGGGACTCATGTCAAAGTTGTGCCTTGGGGGGGGACTCATGTCAAAGTTGTACCTTGAGCGGGACTCATGTGCTTTGGGGGGGACTCATGTCAAAGTTGTGCCTTGGGGGCACTCATGTCAAAGTTGTGCCTTGGGGAAGGGACTCATGTCAAAGTTGCGCTTTGGGGGGGACTCATGTCAAAGTTGTGCCTTGGGGGGGACTCATGTCAACGTTGTATCTTGGGGGGGACTCATGTCAAAGTTGGGGGGACATGTTAAAGTTGGGCCTTGGGGGGGGGGACTTCGGATCCGAAACAATTGGATAAAAGTGTTAAAAATGCATTTTCACCGTGTTTCTGAACTATTCCGGAAGTTTAATATCTCTAACTAGTCGGAAGTTAGTTAAATAATTTTTCTGTTGAATCATATAAACGCTGCTGAAGGCAGCAGTGACACAAAGCAATTGGCTAAAAATATTTAAAAAATGCATTGTCACCGTGTTCTGAGCTTTTCTGGAAGTTTTAAATGTCTAGCTAGTCGGGAAGTTAGTTAAAAATCGATTGCAAGATTTGTACTGGTAACGCTGCCGAAGGCAGCAGGAATCGGAAACAGTTGGCCAAAAATATTAAAAAAACGCATTGTCAACGTGTTCTGGGCTTTTCTGAAAGTTTCAAATGTCTAGCTAGTCGGGAAGTCAGTTAAATTGCAAGATTTGTCCAAACCGTTTTTGAGTTATTACCGTTTTTTGATACATTATGGCCAAAACCAATGTATTTTTGGTCATTATGAACCTAATTTTCCTAAATATCTCCAAAATGGAAAATCATACAAAGTCCAAAAAGGGAGGTGCAGAACTATATGTTATAACAAACCTATGTACCAATTCGCAACTTTCTACGTTCAACCGTTTTTGAGTTATTACCGTTTTTTGATACATTATGGCGAAAACCTATGTATTTTTGTCATTATGAACCTAATTTTCCTAAATATCTCCAAAACGGAAAATCATACAAAGTCCAAAAAGGGAGGTGCACAACTACATGTTATAACAAACCTATGTACCAATTCGCAACTTTCTACGTCCAACCGTTTATGAGTTATGCGACATACACACACACACACACACACACAGACACACACACACACATACAGACGTCACGAAAAATCGTGTAAAATCGCTTATATCTCTAAAACGAGAGCTCGTGTTCAGACGACACTTGCAGGTGTACAACTATACATCATGACAGTCACACGTATAAATTGGCAACATTCAGCGATCATTCGTTTTCGAGCAATGTGAAATACAAAATCCATTTCGCAAATCGGGATTACTATACTTCCTTATACTTTGTATAAGGAAGTAAAAAATCATATAACTAAGATTTTTTTTTTTTTTTTTTTTTTTTTTTGGGGGGGGGGGGATGGGGTGTAGAGTAGCAAGCCTCCCCGTGATGCACCATGGGTCATGCTAAATGTATTACACAGGTATAATACAGTGTTTTTTAATTTATATGCAAAATCTTCTACTCATTTACGCGCTTCTCTGCGATGCTCTTAGACGCACTTTTCAGAGCTCTAGTGGCGCAGTGTTCCAGCTGATGGAACACCCAGATTCAAAACGGTAAGTACTATCTTTACAAGATTATACCTGTGTACTCCTTTAGACCTAAGTAGATAGCCTATAACTTTTTTTGTTGAAATTCCAACTTTAAAGGGTAGTGAGCTGTAAAGGGTTAAGAAAATCGTAAATTTCTAATAACTTACGAAGTTTTTTAATTCGAATGTTGAAAATGGATAGGGTTCTTGCCAGTGTCGAAAGTAATATTTTAAAACTGATCTGACCTCTCTGCGATCATTTGTTCGTGAGATATCGTGTAAACAGACTAACAAACTAACGGACTGACACACTAACAGACACCCTACAGACAGACACCATACAAATTTTGTCATTTTTGGATTCCTCACACCTGAAAACGTATAAAAAAGTCAAAAAACCGAGGTCGAAATTTTTCACGATTACCCGAGTTCCCCATACCTATAGTATGATGAGGAACTAAAAATTAAGGATATAAGACAGTTTAGCAAAAACCAGTCATTGTATTTGAATTTTGGCAAATTATAATATAGGAGCAAAAATTTTTCTGGCTGTATGTGTTTGAGAGACAACTTGTTGTTTTATTTATTAGATCATTTTGTTTATTATATTTCCACTCTTTGGAGATTAAAACACATTTTTAATAGTTACTCTTTTTTTGTGTGTACATATATGCCGCTTTGATTGCAGCACTCGAGCCTACTTTGTTCGCCTGACGAAGAGTAGTGTTTTCTTTCAACCCGAAACAATTGTTGCGAGTTTATTGCATTTTATGGTGTTTATTCAAAGTTTTGTACTTATTACTTTAAAACGCTAGTTCTGTGGTGCTTTCTTATTATATATATATGTATATTATTGGAGTCTATTTTCCTGATGTTTGATCAGTATTATGTTATATGTATTGTGTGTATATAGCCTACATGTAAAATAAGATTATTTTTTGAAAATTCAAAAAAGGGAAATATTTATTTGTTCTTATTTAATGTATTTGGCTCCTATTAATCTAATTACTTTAATGAAATTCAAAATTTTACATGAAAAAAAAAATGATTTAAATATACATTTTATTTCTATTTTGACTATAAAATTTATCTTTTAAAGCTAAATACTTAGATTTTATGTTGATACTTTTTAATGTCCATTGTATTCTTTTTGCATACAATAAATGCTTAAAATAATTAAGTTATTCTGGGTATAAAAAATAATTTACACTGAAATTTAAGTATTCGGTCAAAATTTTGTCCGAATATTCGGTATTCGTTATTCGGCAAAAATCACTATTCGGTGCAACTCTAGTTTCAAGTAAATATCTGAAAGAAAGATTGGCAGATTAGCTAGCCTTGTTATTTATAATAAGATTAGTATATATGGGGGGGGGGGGTCATTATTTACAAATTAAGACACATTTTAAATAAAACAATGTGTTATTGAAGACTGCAGCCATTAAAAATTTAAGAGGTAATTTGTTTTTCATTTATATATTTTTTTTTCGTTTTTTTAACGCAGTGATGAAACAACAACAACAAAAAAAATTAAATAAGTAAATACATTTTCTCAATTAAATATTCATTTTCAACCAACTTTCCTCTTATTTCTCCTTTTCTGAAAAAATTCAAAAGGTGTCCACTACAGCGTTTTTGAACTTCTACTAGTGGCGCAATTTATGACCTCTATAAAATTAATAGTCTATTAACTCAGATTTATAAGAAAATTTCCATGTTTATGCAGATGTCAAGTACTAAATTGCTAGGTTTCTGGAATTAAAGAATTAAGAGAAGACAATATTTAGCCTCACCAACAGCCAAAGCTCACGTTATTCTATGGAAGTTCCTTTTTCTTTTTTTTTTTTTTTTAATATTTTATTTTTGAGTTTAAAATAAGGGAAAAATGAACTATAAGAACTTGTATCTCACTTTTTACCTTCAAAATAAAATATTCAGCTTAGATTTTAAATACCTTGTAATATTTTTAAAAATGAATTTGAACATTTTCTTGCCAGCCGCCTGGCCATCCTCAGGAATTCCGATGATCAGAATGTTTCTTCTCTGTACTTGACTTGATTGAAGAATGACACCTAGTGTCTAAATTTCTCAGTGGTTTCACATCACCACATGCACGTGCATCAGCTAAATTTTCTATGTTTTTGTGGCTAATATCATTTTTTTTTTTTTTTTTTTTTTTTACATTTTCAAAATTCACATCTATTTACTTACTCTTATCCTTACGGTAGAGAAAGTATTGTTTTAGGGTCAAATTTTCGAAAGGGAGTTTTTGTTATATTTACATGTTCTGAGGTCCCCTGCATACGAAAATCATGCTTTTAGCGAATGGTCTGTGTGTCTGTTATCAGCATATCTCAAGAACAAATAGTAGCAGAAATTCCAAACTCGGTATTCTAAATGTGTATCATAGAGGGATGCTACACTAAGCTTTTCTTTGAGATGAAGCAAATGGTTCGTGCACAGGGACACTCAAAAGTACTCAAACACATTATGTCTATGGGGAAAATTGCAGGTAAGTAGAGTTTAACATCTATAGACTGTACTAAACTAAATAAAACGAATATATATTTTTTGTAATAGAGATAGTCAACTGGGAAAATTTTTTTGTGTATGTAGGAGCCTCGCCTCCCTTCCCCCCTCCCTAGTAGGGAAGTCTCCCCTCAAGGGGAATAAATTTTCATGATGGGTATCTTTCACAAGAGCTCGCCAATACCTTTAAAACGAATGGTTGAACCATCGATCTGCGATAATTTAAAATAAAGTTATCGATTTTTTCCATTTTTAACCAAAAAAAAAAAAAAAAAAAAAAAAAAATGTAATATATATATATATATTTCCCTTTTATGTAACATTGAGAATAAATTCAACTTTTTTGGATATTTAGTGTTATACTACTTTTCTAATATGGAAATTGGCTGCATTATCAAGGAAGATAATTTTTTTTAATAATAATTTTTATAAATTATTTTTACTGAGTGAACCTGTATAGGAAAATATAGAAGAAAGTCATGTTGTGGCCACAACCAACGAGATATATAAAGTAGAGTGATAAATGGTAACCTTTCAGAAGGTCCAAGATGAGTCATGTGACATTCTCTCCTTGCACCTGCGTATTCGGTGGTTCCCTTGGTAACAGCTTATTTTCAGTAAATTTCTATGGCAACGGTGGCCAAACACAGCAGCCTATTGGAGCATGTCACGTGATTCATCTTGAACCACGGAAAGCTAATCCTTCATCCATTGAATGAGCACTCTAATTTATATATCTCGTTGGCCACAACACACTAGTTATTTGTTGTTAGCAGATGTGCTTTACTAATAATATTTTACTATTTCCAGGGCCGCCCAGGCGGTAAAATGGTTAGCGTCCCTGACTTCTATACAGTCAGGCCCGGGTTCAAATCCCGGATAAGGCATGGATGTATTGTCCTTGTTTATGTGTTTCTTGTATCTGTTCTTGTTCTAATAAAAACTTATATACCCTTGTGGTGGTCTTCTGTGAATTTCTGTAAAATTATGGAGCAATCGAGACGAAAGTCATTGTAACTGTAGGTCTCAATAAATGTCATATACAACAACAACTACCATTTTCAGGAAAGCTGTTCGGGAATTGAAATAAATTCCTCTTAGAGATATGGTAAATAATGTATGTTTTAAGCTAAATATTCATTGCTTGTTTTTTGTATACTTACACGTTTTGAGGCTTCCTGATTACCGCAGTCGTGTGACTTAAAAACGAATAATTTTACGAGATCCAAATGTTGTATTTTGAAGTTAATATAAGTTTGTTGCTGGAAAAGTTTGATCAAGATTGATAAGTTTCAAGGAATGTTGCGTGTGAAAATTTTCTGTATAATTTTAAGTAAACTTTTAATTTTAATAACAGAATTAAATTCTATATAAATATAGGTGCATTAATGAAACAGGGGGTTGAGAGGGGCAGTAGCCCCCCCTCACACAGAATTAATTATCATATAAAACTCTTCCGAAGCCAAATTTGAATTGTTTAACATAGGTTTACATAACAGTACTCATTATCTTACCTCTTAATCTCCAATCTGTATTTATAGTATTAAATTTCAGGGTAAGAGAAAGTCGTGTGAGTGACACACCAGATTATTTTTTATTCTATTGGTTTTTCTTAAGGTAATGATTCGGTCATATTTAATATCATCGAAATGTTCTTTAATGCATTAATTTTCTTCTTTGTTATACAGACATAAGTTCCTATTTTCAGATGTATTACTTGGTTGTATTACAGGAAAATTTTTAGTAGTACTGATTACCTAGGTCAATTTTAGATCTTGGAAATGAATGTTTCAAAAAAAAGGGGGGGGGGCTCTACTGATTTTCTGGGAATTTGTTAAATAAACTATCTTTTAGATGACTTTTAGTTATCTCTTTTAGATGATGAGTCATTATATATGTTCCTACAGGAAGATTGGTAGCAATCTTAAGTAGTTAAGTAAATTTTATATCTTCTGACCACACTATCTTCAAAAAGAGGTTATGGTGTTTAATATGGATAATAATGGGCAAAGCGAGATGTGTGGTTGTTACACACCAGAAAACTTTTCCTTTAGTTTTCTTCAGTTTGTGCTTTTTCTTCTTCCCTAACAATATTTTTATACTCACTTTGCTTAATCCTTCCACATGGATACTCATACAAATACATGGAATTATACACCATCTTTCACAACATCCCCAAAATAATCTGTCAGGTTATCAAGAATACTCTTTGTTGGTAAAGATAATTTATATCACCCTCCAATAACTCAGGGAAGGTTTGTTGTTTCCAGTCACTGAATACTGAAATTGCTTCACTATGATTATTAGTGAAAATGTTTTTAGTCTCGACAAAAAATCATCATCTGAGTTTTTTTTTTTTCTTTTTTTAAATCTCGAACATTATTTTTAGTAAGTCTTTTGGGAGAATGCCTTCCTTCACGCATAATATGTTAATGTTACAGACCCAAGGCTGTTTGCAGAATGACAACTATACGATCAAAGCATGTCAATCTCTAAGCTAAATATGACTTTAGCGAATTTTCCCTAGTGCCCTCAATGATCATTCCCATAAATTTCAAATACTTCATTGAACTTGCTTTAGTTCAAATCAGAGCACTTCATATCTTTAAACAATCTTTTTGTTTCAAATCTAACATAGATGCTTTTAACAGTTTTAGATCCCCACCACACATTTAATAATTTAGAGAGAAAAAAGATAAGAAGTAAAAAAAAAAAAAAAAAAACTAAATTAAATTTTTTGAAAATTTTATTTCTAAAATGTATACTTAATTAGGTAATATTTTTTAGGTAAAATATAATACATTTCAATTAACTGAAATTGACTACTTATTTTTTTAAAAAAATGGATTTTTTACAGAAGTCTTCTGTTTTTAAAGAAAAAAGTATGAGGTTCAGAAAATTTTTCGATTTCGAGGTCTGTCTTACTAGGTTACCAAAACTGTACGAATACAGTACCTCATGAACCGATGAACTGAATTTAACCAAACCTGGTATTTGGATGGACCCTGGCTTGAATTGGAGCTGATTAGCTTTTGGGCTATATCACCCAACAGGTGGCACTGCTATGTTGCTATATCTTCTAATTTCAGGGAAGGCTCAGTATCTACAGACCTACAGTGTACCAAACTTAGTATAAGATATATACATATTATTAGGTTGTAACATATGAAATGTCCGATTCTCACCAGTAAAATTTTTGAGATTTGGTTCCTTATAAACTTTTTTGATACAGTCGTTAATTATGTATCATTTTAAAGCTAAAACCTTGTTACTTTTCGAACACTATAGTGAGGAAAGTATTGTAATCATGTCAAAAATCCGAATTTAAGATTTTGATGTTTCTATACGTTTCGAGGTCCCATGAGTCCGTTTCGACTATTTTTATGATGATGTATGTATGTGTGTGTGTGTATGTCTGTGAGTGAACATGCTAGCGTCTAAACGCTTTGTTCGAATAAGCTGAAAGTTGGTACGTATATTGTAAGTCACCATAGTACGAACCCTATAGATTTCGGTGAATCTAGCACTTATGGTTTTTTACAGGGACACCAGGAAAAATTCTTTATCATTATGGCCTATGGGGCCAAATTTTTAAAAGTGCGATAGCGTCTAAATGTTTTATTAATCTGAGCAAAAAATTTTTACACATATTATAGGTCCCAGTTGCACGAACTGTATACATTTTGGTGAATTTAGCACTTACAGTTTTTTTACAGGGGCACAAAGAAAAATTCTTTATCATTATGGCCTATGGGGCCAAATTTTTAAAAGTGTGATAGCGTCTAAATGCCTCATTAATCTGAGCAAAAATTTTTTATACATGTTATAGGTCACAGTTGCACCAACTGTATAGATTTTGGTGAATCTATCACTTACAGTTGTTTTACAGGGACACAAAGAAAAATTCCTTATCATTATGGCCTATGGGACCCAAATTTTAAAAGTGTGATAGCATCTAAATGCCTTATTCAATTGAGTTGAAAATTTATATGAATATTATAAATCACTGTTGCACTAACTATAAGCATTTTGGTGAATCTAGCATTTATAGGTTTCTACAGGGACACAACGAACAATTCTTTATCATTATGATCTATGAGCTCAAAGTTCAGTAGCGTTAAATAAAACATCGTGTAATATATGGAGAAAAATACTCAAACACTCTATTATGGTTTTTTCTCTTTTGTTTGTTTAACAACTCCTCTTTCTTTACTTTATCTACAAAACTGTTAATTACTCAATGTTCGGAAAGTCGAGTGGAGTCACTCCAGATTTTCTTTTTCATCTGATGTGTTTCAAATAAAAATATTGTGATTTGGTGGTAAGTTTATAGCTTTATTCGTAGGATGAATTCTAGAGATTTTAGAGTGCTATTTTCGTATGAGTGGAAAAGTAAGCATAATGCTGCAGCAGCTGCCCGAAACATTAATGCTGCATTTGGTAACGGTTCTGTAAATGAATGTACCATTCGATGTTGGTATGCAAAGTTCGAAACTGGGGATGAGAGTCTCACAAACGAAAACCAGGGCAGACCAGAGACTGTTGTGGACAATGAAGTTTTATGAGCAATAGTTGAAAAAAATCCAGGCAATACTGTTAGAGATTATGCAGAAGAACTAGGTGTATCTCCAACAACCATTTCACGTCATCTAAAATTGATTGGCAAAGTTAAAAAATTGGATAAATGGGTACCGCATGAATTGAATGAGAATCAGAAGCGCAAACATTTTGAAATCTCATCTGCCCTTCTTTGCAACCAAAATGATCCTTTTCTCAAACGAATTGTAACTTGTGATGAAAAGTGGATTTTGTAAGACAATCGTAAATGTTCAGTGCAGTGGCTGGACGCTGACAAGGCTCCACAACACTTCCTAAAGTCGAAAGTCCATCAAAAGAAGGTTATGGTGACTGTTTGGTGGTCCTCAGCTGGTTTAATTCACCATAGCTTTCTAAAACCAGGCGAAACCATCACAGCGGAGAAATATTGTAGAGAAATCGATGAAATGCACCAAGAACTTACACGTAAACAGCCGGCATTGGTCAATAGGAAGGGCCCTATTCTTCTCCATGATAACGCTAGACTGCATGTTTCAATGATCACTCGTCAGAAGCTGCACATGTTAAACTATGAAGTTTAGACCATCCACCATATTCACCTGACCTATCACCTACAGATTTTCACTTTTTCAAACATCTCGATAACTTCTTGCAGGAGAAATGCTTCAAAAATCCAAAGGATGCTGAAGCGGCATTGAATGAATTTGTTGCCTCCAGGACGACTACATTTTATGATACCGGCATAAAAAAACTTGTTTCTCGTTGGAAAAAGTGTATTGAAGCTAATGGTTCCTATTTTGATTAATAAAGTTTGTTCTGTAAAAATATATTCTTTCTTTAAGTAGACCATGAAAATCGGACATTTCATATGTTACAACGTAATATGTAAAACTCTGCTAATTCAGTTTGAATGCATCTTGGCCAATAGGTGCTATGTTGCAATTTAATCGCATTTTGAAGAAGACTATATCCAAGCTTCTATAGTATAAAAATGTACAATACTTTGTATATGAGATGGATATTAGGTAAATGTGTGCTGATTCACTTTAGATACATATCGGATGACATGTGGTGCTGTTTTTCTGCATTATTTTCTGTTTACACGAAAGCTAATGCTGTATTAATACACCAAGCCCTGTATGTTATTTATAATATGAAAAATTATTCTTATTGAATTTTTATGTATATAGGCCAAAAAGTGGCGCTGGTATTACTTTTTGAAGCTTCACAGATGACTATATCTCAACATCTATTGATAAAAATTGCACAGAATTGCATATGATATATAAAAGGTAATTGTGAGAATATATACTAATTAATTTTTTGTTCATGTCAACCAGTAGGTAGCACTGTTATATAAAATGATGTAGAAGAAAGTATTAAATTTGTAAAGATTTTTGACTCCCAGTTTTCAATGAACTTACACGTTTTAAGATGTCATACATTATTCACCCATTTTTAGAAAATGACTGTCTGTTTGTACATATGATGTAGAGGACTGAAAGTGGTGTATCATTCCAAGTGTCAGCAAAATTTTGTATCTCATGGACCAATAGACTGAATTTATACTAGATTGATATTTCGTTAGACCTTGACTTAAATTGGCAATAATAAACTTTTGGAATGTGTCACCCAATAAGTGGCTATAATTCAACCCATTTAAATGAAGGTTATATCTCAACTACTTATAATACATTCAACTAGTACATATAAAACACAAACTTGGCTTATAAGATGGATTTTAAGTAAAACTATGCTGCTTCATCTTACTACTCGAAGCTGCAATTTAAATCTATGAGATGGCAATATCTCTGTCTCTATGGCATTTAAATAAAACAAACTTGGTAAGTGAGACTGATGATATGTAAAACCATTCTGATTCAGTTTGGCTGTATATCAGATAAAAGGTGGCGTTGCTATGCTGTAATTAATATTCATTTAAGGAAAGGCAGTTTCTATATATATATATATATATATATGCAACAAACTTGCTATGTATTTATTTATTTTCAGCACAGAGTCTAAGAGCATTATTTAGATAGATATTTAAAATTTTTATTTTTATTATGTAAATGCTTACTTAAAACACTGGTCGAGTTTCCACCAATGGGTGATACTACACTCCTGCTCAAAAGTTAAGCAAGATTTGCAAGTGATCAGTTTTTTTTTTTTTTCAATATAAAAACTTATCTCTCGATGAAATGTGTTCAAACATTGGGTATTTAAAGAACTGGGTCTTCCTCATGATTTATTTTACAAAAGCAATTTATCTGCAAAAAAATTGAAATTTTAATATAAAATTTTTTAGCATTGATTAATGTAATTTTTTTTCCCCCCAGATGGCAGCTGAAGTAGAAATTTTTTGCATTGTTACCAACATCAATACATTTTAAAGTTTCAACTTCTATGGATGCACAATACCAATTCATCACCACATACATCTTTCTATGTACTATAGTTAATGAATTGTAACAATTTAAATATCAATTTTTAAATATTATAAAATATGTAAACTTTTCCAGAAAAAAATACTAATTTTCTCCAACATACAATTAACATTAACAATGAATCTTAAGTAAAAAGGATACAAGGTGATTTTAACATCTTGTTTTACATTAAAATCTATCATTTTTCATCAGACTATTATTTTCCTTTAGAAGATCTTGTAACAAAAATATGATTTTTAAAACTGAAAATAATACTAAGCTTATCTAACATGCCCCCACAAGGGTGTTATCCAACTGTACTCGAAATATACCAACTGCCCTTGTTAGTCTTAACCCCCCTTTCATTTACTCTCTTGCGAGTTTCTGTCTTACCACCCCTTCGCTCTGAATAGGAAGAACCTAAAAGTCTGTTGGTGAAATTATATCAACTGCTGTAGCTGGAAGTTTTTTGTTGTCAAGAAAGTGGATCTTACATTAAGGAATAAGAAGGTACTTACCTATTATCCACATGCCAGTGAATAATTGCCAACGATCGTCAAATTTACATTAACATAAATATAAATGATACAAAAAATTTATAATTAATTATACTTACGCAAGCCTAGTATTAGGGCTTCTTAAAATTTTAGGGAGGAATTTTAGGAATTTTTTCAAAATTTTAGGAAAATTTTAGGGGAAAACCGATGATATTGTAAAACTTCTAAATCCGTAATGGGTAATAATTGACGTGTTAAAATTGGAAATGTTGTGTTGTCTTGTATATTCAGGTTGAGCCAAACAAAATTAAGAGCCCTTACTCCATCAAAATTTAAATAATCTATAAAACAGACGGCCCTTTCATGTAAATCATGCTTTCTGCATTTTCAGTACTTGGTTCGATGAAACCTGTGGTGTATTTCGTCACTGTATTCCTGATTCAATCTATTGGACTGTTGGTAAGTGACGTCACGTCCAATCAATGATCTGCTCATTCCTCTTTACTTTATCTCTGCTAAAACAGATCAGTCTTAAAAATGTAGTCGTTTATGTTACTTGTGTATTTCATCTGTAATTGTCATAGTCATCTATTAAATTTTATGTGTTTAAAATGAAACGCCTCGTCATATCCTAGTTATGGCTTAATCATAAATCTTCTCCTGCCCATAAAATACTATAATGGCGACAAGGAATAATTAAAAATGAAATCTGCAATTCATAAAAAAAGAGAACGGAATATGTTCTAAATATCTCACGAAGAAGAAATTGGTTATTGGAAATGAATCATAAAGCAAATTGGATGCGGCAGCTGTGAGTTTTATGTCTACTGTCAGGGCGGAAATGCATAGGCGCCATCGATAATTACTCGTCTACGATTTTTTATTTGTCGAGAAAGAGAGGGAAAAAGGTATTTACACATTTATTTTATTTTTTTTCTTTCTGTTCTTTTATTTGATTGCATCTTTTTATTATTAGAGGTAGCATATTTTCATTAAAAATGTTTCAAAATTTTAAAGAATTCAATGATTCTGTTGAGTCTTTTGACACTTATATTAGAAGATTAGAACAGAATTTTATATTGTTTGATATAAAAGATGAAAAAAAACTTAGTGCTTTAATTACGTTTATAGGACCGAAATTATATAATTTACTTACAAATTTATTGTTCCCAGATCTTCCTGAATCAAAAACTTACACTGAATTAGTAGATGTCTTAACAAAACATCTATGTAAGATTCCTAACAAAATTACTGAACGCATTAAATTTAGAAAATGTTATCAAGGAGATTCTGAATCAGTTCAAGATTTTAGTGTTCGTTTAAAGAAATTTACAACACATTGTGCGTTTACAGGCGATTCGCTGTCAGAAAATTTGTTAGAACAATTTTTACGCGGATTAAAAAATGAAACAATCCAAAGTAAATTAATGTCTCAGGTTGAAGATTTGACTTTTGAAAAAGCAGTAGAACAAGCCGTAACTATGCAAAGTACTGAAAATGACATGAGCGAATTACATAATAAGAATTTGAATTTGAATAAAGTTTCTGTTAGTGTTAGGAAACCAAAACAAAATTATTCTCAAAATAACTTAAGTAAACAAAACGTGAACAAAACTGCGAGTGCAAATAAAAGTAAAACTCATTGTTATCGTTGTGGAAATAGCTCTCATTTAGCAAATGTTTGTAAATTTATTAATGCAGTTTGCAATTTTTTGTAAAAAACGCGGTCATTTGAGTAAGGTGTGTCGGAACGCACAAAACAATGTTACTCAAAAGAAAAATGTAAATGTTCTTGATACTGTAGACATTTTGTCATTACAATCTGAAGGCACTAAACCTATAAAAATTTGGGTTTTGATAGAAAATAGTGCTAAAGCAGAAATGGAGCTTGATACAGGATCGGCGATTTCCGCTGTACCGATAAATCGTTTTCGGAGATTATTTCCAGAACATAAAATGTTTCCTGCTGATATACAATTAAAAACAGCTACTGGAGAAATTTTCCAGCCCGAGGGATTTGTTAGAGTAAATGTAACTTACGAAAACAAAACTAGGAATGTTAAGTTATATTTGGTTAAAAAAGACAATTTTCCTTTATTGCTAGGTAGGAATTGGATAACTACATTTAATATATTCCCAAACAATTTACAAACTGTTCCGGTAAACAAAGTACAAATCTCAGAAAATTTAAATAATTTACTGAAGGAATTTCCGGATTTATTTACAAATAACGTAGGTGAAATTTAAAATGTTAAAGCTGAATTACATTTAGAGAAAGACTCATCACCAATATTTTGTAAATCGCGAACAGTTACGTATGCATTAAGGAATGCAGTAAATGAAGAATTGGAAAGATTAGAAAGTGAAGGGATAATAAAAGCTGTTAGCACTAGTAAATGGGCAACACCCATTGTTCCGGTGGTAAAACCTAATGGTAAAATTCGTTTGTGCGGCGATTTTAAAGTCACGGTAAATAAATTTTTAAAGGTTGACAAATACCCGCTACCAAAAATTGAGGATATATTAGCAACTTTAGGGGGTGGATTACATTTTACAAAGATTGATTTAAATCAAGCATACTTGCATTTACCGGTAGAGGAAAATTCACAAGAATTACTTACTATTAACACTCCTAAAGGCTTATTTCAATTTACACGATTACCATATGGAATTGCCAGTTCGCCAGCAATATGGCAGAGAACTATAGAACAAATTTAAAAGGTATAGAGGGTATTTCAGTTTTTATCGATGATATATGTATCTCAGGGGAAACGGATGAAATACATTTAGAGCGATTAAAACAAGTGCTAGAAAGGTTACGTGAATATAATCTTAAAATAAATAAAGAAAAATCTTTTTTCATGAATGATGAAATTACATACTGCGGTTACAAAATTGATAAAAATGGCATACACAAAACGCAAAAAAAAATTTCTGCTATTTTAAATGCTCCAATACCCAAAAACTTAACTCAGGTAAAAGCATTCTTAGGCTTAGTATCTTACTATTCTAGATTTGTTCCTAAATTATCTACGATTGCTTATTCTTTAAATGAATTATTACGTAAAAATGTAAATTTTCAGTGGACTAAAAAATGTGAAAATTCATTTAATGCAATTAAACAGGAAATTACTTCCGAAAGGATTCTCACCACTTTAATCCTTACCACTTTAATTCAACCACTTTAATCCTAAATTACCCTTAATTTTAGCCACTGATGCTTCTCCTTATGGAATTTCGGCAGTACTTTCGCATACAATGCCAGATAAATCCGAAAAACCCATAGCTTTTGCTTCTAGAACTTTGTCTTCTGCAGAAAAGCGGTATAGTCAGGTAGATAAAGAAGCGTTATCAATAATTTTTGGAGTAAAGAAATTTTTTCAATTTTTATATGGTAGGAGATTTACACTGTATACTGATAGTAAACCCCTAGTTTCCATATTCTCACCCGTAAAAAGTATTCCGGTACTTTCGGCAGCTAGAATGCAAAGATATGCATTATACATACAAACATTTAATTATATTAAATATAAAAAATCTACAGAGCACGGAAATGCCGATGCTCTATCACGTCTTCCATTACGTAGTGAAGACTTACTGCTGCCGTCGTCCGATTCGCTACAGCCAGAAAAAATGTCACCAACTTTGTCACCAAATTTATTTGGCAACCCTGATGAATCCGATTGTTTATTTATTCATCAAATCACTTCGTTACCGTTAACTACAAAAACGTTGTGTGCAAGTTCTAAGCGAGATCCAACATTGAAAGAAATGTACCAGCATTTAATATCAGGCACACAGATGCCAAATTACTTACTTTTCGGACATAAACAAGAAGATTTTTCTATACTAAATGATTGCATACTACAAGGGAATCGTGTTGTAATTCCTACTGTTCATAGACAAAAAGTGTTAGAAGATTTACATTTTGGCCATTTTGGCATAGTTAAAATGAAAGCACTGGCACGTAGTTTTGTATGGTGGCCAGGTATTGATAAAGACATTGAGAATTTAGCAAATAACTGTTCTGTTTGTATAAAAGTAAAACACAATCCTCCTAAAATGGACAACCAGCACTGGGAATGGCCTACAACACCTTGGAACAGAATACATGTAGACTTTTTTGGTCCAATGATGGGGAAAATGTTTTTAATCGTAGTAGATGCCCACAGTAAATGGACAGAAGTGTTCATTGTTCCTAATACTACTGCTGAGAACACTATAAACTGTCTTTCTTCGCTTTTTGCCAGATATGGCTATTCTGTGTCCCTTGTGTCTGATAATGGGCCACAATTCATTTCAGAACAATTCGAACATTTTTTACAAAGTAAAGGCATAAAACATAGTTTAACTGCACCATATCATCCCTCTACAAATGGTCAGGCTGAAAGATATGTCCAAATAATTAAAAAAGGATTGAAATCCTTAAGTTCAGAACCCGGAAATCTCCAATTTAAGTTAAACGAATTTCTATTCCAATACCGAATAATGCCTCATATTACAACATGGGAGAGTCCCGCATCATTATTTCTCAAGAGAAATATCAGATCAAAACTGGATTTACTTGTACCAAATGTTAAAAATTATGTTGAAAACAAACAACATAAAAATGTTTTTAACAAGAAAAAGATAAGAAAATTCCAAGTAAATGAAAAAGTTGCAGTACGCAATTACACGTCAGGAGATAAATGGAAAATAAGTAAATTGCCAGAATAGGCAAACTACATTACAAAATTCAAGTAGGTTCATGTGTATGGAAAAGACACGTTGATCAACTAAAAAGTGTAGGTTCCAGAGTACAACTGGAGGAAACTACAAATCCTGGTGAAATTGAAAAGAACACTCTTAATGGAAATATTCCCATGGTTTCCGATAGCAAGAGTCCACACCTGCAAAGCAATGGAGAATCTAAATCTGGTAGGAGGCCTGCCATTATACCAGATCCAATGCCAACCGATCCTGCCATTACACCAGATCCAGTGCCAACCAATCCTTCCATTACACCAGATCCAGGGGGGGGGGGGGGGATTATGTGCGTGATACTGATTGCTGAGAAAACGAGTTACTTGGGTTTTCAGATTCATGCACAGCGAGGTAAAGGTGTCCAGTGATTTTTTTTTTTTTTTTTTTTTTCATGTGAGCGAAGCATACATACGTGCATGATACTGATTGCTGTGAAAATGAGTTACATGCACTTTCAGATTCATGCACAGCGAGGTGGGGGTGTCCAGTGATGTTATTATCATTTCTTTTTTTTTTCATGTGAGCGAAGCGTACATACGTGCGTGATACTGATTGCTGCAAAAACGAGTTACACGTGGCAGGAGGTGTTTGCATGTCTGAGGGCAGTTGGTACTTTTTTAAAGTGGGGGTAAAATAAACGAGTGCAGTTGGTAGTCGCCCCTGCACAATTAATAGCCTCAGATTGCCCACAAAATTAGAATTTTTAAAAATTCTCTTTTTGATTTTTTCATCATGCTTTAAAAGCCTGCTTAGCGGAAAGGAACTTTCATAAGCCAACACTTAATATTTTTACTTTCCGAACACTATAGTGAGGAAAGTATTGTAATCATGTCAAAAATCCGAATTGGAGATTTTGATGTTTCTATACGTTTCGAGGTCCCCTGAGTCCGTTTCCACTATTTTTGAGGTGATGTATGTATGTGTGTGTGTATGTGTGTATGTATGTGTGTATGTCTGTGAGTGAACACGCTAGCGTCTAAACGCTTTGTTCGAATAAGCTGAAAGTTGGTACGTATATTATAAGTCATTATAGTACGAACCCTATAGATTTTGGTGAATCTAGCACTTATAGTTTTTTTACAGGGACACAAAGAGAATTTTTTTATCATTATGGCCTATGGGACGAAAATCTTAAAAGTTCGATAGCATCTAAACGCCTTATTCAATTGAGCAAAAACTTTATACACATATTATAGGTCACAGATACTCAATCTGTATAGATTTTGGAGAATCTAGCAATTATAGTTTTTTTACAGGGACACAAAGAAAAATTCTTTATCATTATGGCCTATGGGGCCAAATTTTTAAAAGTGTGATAGCGTCTAAATGCCTTATTAATCTGAGCAAAAAATTTGTACACATGTTATAGGTCACATTTGCACCAACTGTATAGATTTTGGTGAATCTAGCAATTATAGTTTTTTTACAGGGACACAAAGAAAAATTCTTTATCATTATGGCCTATGAGACCAAATTTTTAAAAGTGTGATAGCATCTAAATGCCTTATTCAATTAAGCTGAAAATTTGTATGAATATTATAAATCATTGTTGCACTAACTATAAGCATTTTGGTGAATCTAGCATTTATAGATTTTTACAGGGACACAACGAAAAATTCTTTATCATTATGATCTAAGGGCTCAAAGTTCAGAAGCGTTAAATAAAACCTCGTGTGATATATGGAGAAAAATACTCAAACACTCTATTATGGTTTTTTCTCTTTTGTTTGTTTATCAACTCCTCTTTCTTTATTTTATCTACAAAACTGTTAGTTACTCAATGTTCGGAAAGTCGAGTGGAGTCACTCCAGATTTTTTTATAAGTTACCCTTATAAGTTACATATAACATCTTCAAGATGTCTTCAGGATGAAAAAACATTCCAGAAACATCCTGAAGATGTACTGTGGACAAGTGTGCTGTTAGAGTAATTATAATTAAAAATTGTTCAAAAGTGACTCAATTTTCAAATACATTAAACGTACTACATGAAACAACAACAACAAAAAAAAAAAATATATATATACATATATAATGAAAGAATAAAAAAATCAAGATTTTAAATTAGTATTTTAAATTATGTGATAACTTAATATTAATATCTCAGATTAAATCTTAATTTTAAGAACAAATAACAGGAATTCTATTCTGCCCACGTAAAATTGGTTTTACCTCAGAACTTCATAGCGCAGGAATCTGATTTAAGAATAAGTTTTAGAATCAAAACTATGCAATCGTCAAAGTAAGCGGAAAAACATTGCAAAATACTTAATCCCAGATGTCCGGGTCAACCAATGATAAAATATAGGCGGGATTTAGCTCAACTAACTATCCAATAAGAATTCATAAGAAAAGTTTGAGTTTGCACCGAAATATGCAGTATTTAAGCTGGAACACACGAGAAATTGTGACTTTTTTCCGATATTCACTTGCTTAATAAATCCACGTTATAATTACAATTCATGATATAAAGATTTACGAAATAGATTTGTGGCCCTTCAGAGTCCTGCGGCTGAATAATCGCCAACCATCGGCATTGTTTTTCCGGAACATATCACTCAGGATGTCCGCACACCTGGCCCATTTCCTTTCAGCTATTTGCAATTTATCTTTTAAAATCAAAGTCATATATGGAAAGTTGTTATAAGTAAATTCAAAGTTTATAAGACAAAATTCACCAAAATTATACAACTGATTTATTTAATAAATTTATTTTGAACTCACCAACTGACACAACATATGTAAATATAAAGTAATAAAACAATATTATGATCGCCATAAATGTTTATTAAAATATCTTTTTCTTGCAGAAAATTTCTATGATTTTTTTTTTTAACATATTACATGGCAAGCACATATTTTTCAAAGCTGCAAACTTTGATTCACACTATTCTAACGGGCCCTAGCAGTATATATTTATTATATGATTATGTTTTTTTTTTTTTTTTATGTATAATTTGAATGGTTTACTATTAATGTTGATTTATTTGGTTTCAAGAAACAACAGATCAAAGAAATCTAAATTGCCACATTTCTACATCCAATGAAGGAGTATCGTAAAGTTTCAATTATTTCTAAGAAAAGAACAGAGATATCCAGGTAAAATTAATATATTATGCATAATAATTGATTCTTATATAGATGTTGTAAAATACAGCTAATAATATTGATTTGTTTAGAATTTTAAAAAGGCCAATTAAAGTAGCCCTCATTCACCCTATTCTACAATAATAGCATTCAGTAGATAAGTCAAGAAATATCGAAAATAACTCTGGATGGAGACCATGTAAAAATAGTCTTAAAAATAGTAAATAAATTCTTTTTTTATTATTTAATTGTGATACTTTACTTGCATAATATATATAGAAGGTAAAATCTTCATGTATCCTGCATTTAACAACTCATGATCCTCTTCTTTTTTCAATATCTTCAGCCCAACAATAATAATGATAATTACTGAGCTACGTAGGTCTTTTAGTTATATAAAATTATAATATGACATTCTAAATTTTGTCTTACGATCTAATAAGTCTGCTTTCAGTTGAAAATAATAATAATAATACCAATAAAATTACACAGACAACTTAGCACAAGATTTTATTAAAGTTAAAAACGTTTAGTCATTTTTAAACATGGGATTCAATTTTTAGCACACTATCAGGCACATTTTGTATCAAAACATATCATCTACAAAATCTGCAAAACCTTTTAATTATTTGAATACTCAAAATCTGCAGTCATAGTAATTTATAAATGTATCACATCATTATTTTAAAACATGTCATAACTTTTCTAATATTAGCATTGAAGATATACAAAAAATAATTTCTGAATTTAAGTGAAACTAACTTCAGTTGAAAAGGGGAAAAAAAAGTTAAATTATATTAATTAAATAAAAAATATATTATTATAATGTGAATATCTTTTTTAATTTCATAAATATTTTTTAAAAATTAGTTTTTTTTTATTTACTTTCATGTGGGATATTTTTTTAATTGAATTTTAAAAATATTTCAAAATCTCTAATTGCTGAAATCTATTATGTTCCAAGAAAATCTGGACTTTCAAAATTGTACTGTATTTATGGACATATCTAAATAAACATTTGTAAACAAGAGTATCCTAATTTATTTTCAAGCATTCATAATAAAATTTAAATATATTTTCACAAAATTTTTTTAAACATAATTTTTTAATTTTTATTATGTTTTGTAGATGGATGAAGTGGTTCCTCACACCTTCAATTATGATTTCATAGTTATTTTCATACTAATCAAATTTCAAATTTGCTTATTTTATAGTACTATTAGATCTATTTTAAGGGAGGGGGGGGGGAGATAGCTTATAACAAGAATCTGAAATAAGAAAGGAAAATAAATATGCTATGTTTTTAAAATTATTTTGCAAAGATCACAGATAATAAAACATCAGATACAGATGTAAAATAATAAATTCTCTCTTATAGAACAAACAATGGGCAATTTACACTCACTGTACTTAATGTATGCCACCAAATATATATATATACATATATAAGACATTGGTATTATATTACTACACTGGTAAAGTAGTGAACAGAAAGAGGAAAAAGAACCCGTTTTAACAACCACTACTGTGGTTAATGAAACAATAAATCATGCACACTACTATATAAGAAAAAACAAATAAAATTCAAAATAACATACACGGCAAAAGATGGATATGATTGAATTTAAATATGAAATTACTTTTATTCTAAAACTATAAGCAATAAAATTCATATGATGGAAGAAAGTTGTACCTCGACCCGCCCAAGGCACATGAAAAAAAAAAAAATTCAAATGATGTAAAAGAAATCTCATTTCATTAAATGATGACTGGCAAAATAATTATGCTAAATAAACACAGCTATAAAATATTATTCTCCGAGTTGTATAAACAAATATATACAAAGATATACCAACAAATAAAATGTTTATGAACACTATTTATTTACTCAGCACATCTGAGTTTGCTAAAGCAAATAAAATCTCATTAGTAATTACAAACAAAATGATACGTGGTGTAACATAGAACAATCATTGAATATTTTTTAAGTATACATAACCTCGTTTAGGCTAAGCATTATAGAGTCTGTTTTTAAAGTGACAGTAAATAAGCTAAAAATTTTCATTGAATATATAATTTTGTAAATTAAAAATTCTCAAAAAATATATTATTTTAATATCAAATATCAAAACATGTTGAAAAGATTGTTACTACAAAAAAAAAAAAAAAAAATGATTGAAAAAAAAAATTAACTACATAAATTTTTTAAAAGAAAGAACATTTTGCAAAATTAATAGCAACATTATTGTACATTATATATAAATTATTTTAACAATATCAACTGAAGTGTAATATTTTGAGATTTATGTTATAAAATGCAGACAGATTGTACTCGTTTATTACTTTATAATTGAGAGAACTTGCATACTAGATTTATAAAATTATAGATATAAAAAATATGAAGCAATTTTTGCATTAAATACTGACTGACTTTACTTCTTTACTCAAAAATTTTAATTTTCAGGAATCCTAATTCACTAGTAGATATTTCTAATATTTTTCTTTGCATTTTTTAAAAATAAGAATATGACAAATAAAATTAATACATGATGTATTTGTCCCAAATTTGCGATGTACTATTTAAGAGTACAGCAGATTATACTTAATATGAGGCAATTTCTAAAAATACAGCAACAATTAATGAGAAAAGTTTAAACATAATTCATAAAATACATTTTATAGTCTGTTGATTTTGTTTTCAACAATAAAGTCTATAAAATTGTTATTTTTAACTTTTAACATATAAAAATATTTAGACCAAAATAAGATTGTTCCAATAATTAAAACTTTAAAAAATAAAATAAAATTTAAACTATCAATATTGTCTAATAAATATAATAAAGCAGGTTTGTGTACATGATCATACACAGATAGATGTAAAGAGATTTATACAGAATTTTATTTATTTTTTGGTTTAGAATCTCTCAGCTGAATCATTGAATTTAAAATTAAATTACTTAAGTATATTTAAAATTCAAATTGAAATAATAAAACATAAATTAATATTATAAAGATAATTAGTTCATAAAATTATTCATAGTAAAAACTTTTTTTTAAAGCAATAACTTTTCACATTTTATTTCAAAAAATAAAAATTTCTGCTTATTTACTAAATATCTTTTTGAAAACTTTTGTTTTTATTCAACATAAATATTTTCCTTTTTCTCTTTCTTAATTTTTCCAATAAAAAAATAAATAAATAAAAATAAGGGAGAATAGGCACCTTTAACAAGTGATTGTTATATTTTGAATATACAATTGAATTTTTGGCATATTTGAATATTTTGAATACTTAGTAAGAAGTGCTAAGCTACATTGAGAGCATTCTGAGACATATCGATTTGAAAGTTATACTGAAATCGTAATCTACAATTTTTGCCATTTTCTTTATGAGATATTCTGAATAAGAATAAGACATTACTTTAATGATATAAATATAATATGTATGTGTTGTTCTTTCCCACAAAACAAGTTCTAGAAATTTGGAGCAAAAATGAAATGTTTCATACATGCTACTAACAAGTGATTTTACAAGCCCATAATATGTAGGACATTATAACTTACAATTAGTGATGTGGGGTGGAAAATTTTCAAAGCCAAAAAAGCAATTTTTTTACATGACATATTTAAACTTTTCTTTTATTAGTCAGAGTACAGTTATTAGTTACAGTAATGTCAGATATAGTACGAAAAACAAAAGTTTTTGATTAAAGACATCCTTTAGAAAGCTAACAAATATATGATTTGAGCAACTTGCTCGAAAAGAAGGTTATTTTTTATAATACAAGAGATCTATTGTTGTTAATCAGAACATTGCTTCAATAAATTTGTGGGAACATAATTATAAAACATTTGGCAACATAACAAAAAAAGAAGAATATATTGATAAATTAATGCACTACTGTACTGCCGAGCTTGTATCTGTTTTTCAAAATATTCATTTGATAAATAATGATACAGCGACGCTTTTCAAACTCAGGCAGCAATTCTGATTTCAGTCACCTCAAGGTCTCTGATTCTGAGAATGACTTGGAAAGTTAGGACATTATCATAATCTTAGTTAAATATTCAATAAAATAAGAGCAAAACTTAAAAAATTGCTTTAATTACAAAACTGGCATCCTTGAAAATTTTAGAGAAAAACACTACATAAAAACACAACTTTCTTCTCTAAATCACTTTTTAAAATTAATTTATAAAGTAGAAAAAAGTCTTTTTATGCAAGCAACAGGAAATATAATTAACTGCCTAAATAAGTAAAGAACTTGATTTTGAATAAAATTTAAGGAGGAAGTCTAATCGATAAAATGAATGACACCATAACTTGTAACTGGAAGTTCAATTAAAATAACTCAATATTTCTTTATTTGCTTAAAATACCTAAAATTGAATTGCACTTGAAAAATCTCTTAGTGGGTTAAAGTGCATAAAATTTAAAATAATAATAAAATAAATAAATAATAATAATCTTCTAGATTGACTTTTTTGAATAGAGGATTGCATCCAAACCAATATTACCAACTGCTAAAAAATATGATGTTGTGTTTGCAAGTTATGCTTAAAAATAACAAATAAATAAAAAGTAAAAATAAATAAAAATCAAAAGAATTTTAGTGAAATGAACCCTTACATGGTCTGAGCCATACTTTGCTAATTACCTTGTTTGATTTATCTGCTATTGGCAGCCAAACACCATATGGAGAAATTTGTTATCAGAATTAATTATTATCTATTATTGTTCAACATTTAACTGTCACAAAATTCACAATTGTTAAATTTCTTCTTGTTTTCTTTTCTTTTCTTTTTTTTTTTTTTAAGTAATGAAGTGTGAAAAAGCACTTTGCTCAATTTTTTTCCACATCATAACTTCAAAATGATGCATTAAAAATTAAAGGGGAAAAAAAAGGGGGGGGGGACAAAGGCAAATAGGAAAAACAAAGGCATATTTCATTATTCTAGATTTTTTAATAAAGAAATCAGAAAAAAAAAAAAAATCAATAATTTTCATAACAATTTTCCCTGTATACTAACAGGGACTCAGCTGTTGGCAATGATATGTGGAGGGTTTTTGAGAGCTACAGAACTTACACAGGCACCTTATTAAATAGATTATTCAATCATTATATACATGCAAAATAGTCATTAAAAATTATTATAACATCCTAGCTTTATACATATTTAAAAACTATTAAACCATAATTTATATGTTTTGTTTATTTATTTATTTTTGAATTGAATAATCAAAAATAAATAAAAAATTGAAAATATGAATTTTTCTTTGAATAGATTTGATTATTTGTAAATTTTAATGTATTAGTTTTATTTTACAAAAAATTGATAATTTAGAGACTATGAAAATTTTCCAAAAAACTTTCCATTTCAAAATTTTCCGGATAACCCATATCCCTACTTATAATAATAAGCAATATATTACAGTGCTGGATTTATCTCACCTAAAATGTGGCTTGACACTTTCTTGCCCTGACCTCCTCAGTTGCATGCTTACAGTTACAAACTTAAATTTCTATCATTTTAAATTGGATGTTTAACATTTAAAAAAAGATTTTTCCTTCAGCATATAAGCTTTGTTCTATTCAAATTCTTAAGCCTAATTGAGCAAACTGTTGTTATAAAGATATGATGAAGTAATTAAAACTATGAAATAAAGAATTGAAGTTACATCTAAATATTATCATTACAGGATTTAAAAAAATTGTGAAAATAAAAACGCATTAAATATTTGAGAATAAGTCTACGTAATATGAAAATCCTACTGATATGTGAAACATTACTTTTATCAGGGTTGCCACTTGAACAGGAGAATGAAATTTTTTGACTTCAGCTGGTTATCCAGAAATATTCTAAGAAAATTTCAGCCTAACTGCATATTGAACATTGGTTGTGTTCAAGACAATTTAATTATGGTATCACTTGACAACACAAAAGTTGCATATAGTGATAGCATCTGTCGCTTAAAAGCAAGATAAGAAATTTCTTTCATGAGCGGAAAAGAAGGGTGGGTGGGGGTGTTTATAACAAATGGTGGAAGCTTTAAAAAAAAAAAAAAAAAAAAAAAGGAAAAATGACCCTACGTTGGCAGACAAATTATTTTTTGGCAATCTTATAAAATTCTCTGACTTTTATAGATTCTGAAGAAAATATTCAAACTTCCAGACTTTTCTCGTCAATTTTCAAATTCCCTGACTATTCCAGGTAGCGTAGCAACCCTGTTTTATTTACTACTAACTATTTCTGTCTTGCATGTAGTCAAAGTTTATTTTCCTTGACAAATATTAACAATATATATAGTGTAAAACTATACTGAATTTATTTATGATATAAAATTTCATGATTATGAATTTTTTTTTTTTTTTTTTATTAACAAGATAGTTAGAAATCCAGTGTTTGAAAAAAAAAAAATCAAAGACCAAAAATAGTGAAATAGGATAAAGAAAAAACTGTGATAAAATAGGAAATGCCATTGATATGTAAACTGTTGTGAATATATGTAACTTATATATATGGAATTAATCATACAGCACTATTGTACTAAGTCAGCAGAGCCAAAAATTCAGATAAGGAATTTATTAATAACATATCCAAGTATTGCACAAAATATACATTCAATCAAGAATTCATGACAGAACAAGATTCATTTGAAGAATATACTTCGAGGTGTTCCCAGATTCCTTAAAAAATGACTTCTTATTCTCAGATTAAACAACTGGCATATAAATATGGAAAAAAAAAAAAAAATGGCTATGATTTCTTTTTCATGTTAAAATGAGAACAGCAAAGTAAGTATTGACTAGATGACTAGAAAATGTAAACAACATACTTGGTGACCTTGACCTACGTGTAAACTTGAGAATATAAGCTACATCTATTTTTTGCAGACAAAATCTAGATGGAACTTGAGAACAACTGTTATTTAAGCTCTAAATGTTATTATAACTAAAAGAAGAGATATATTAAATGAGTTTGCTAAGATCTCTGTCGAAAGTGGGTCTTAATAATGTAAAAAAACACTATGCTTTAGAAAATAAAGCTTCTCCAAAGTTTATTTTTTCCAGGAATAGTCAAATGCAAAATTTTTTAATGCAAAGAGCAGATGTTAAGAGTTTGGATTTGATAACAAATCACAGCACGAATGGATGACAGATGTTTTGTAACAACACTTATGCTTATCTAAAAGCATAAAAGATAGGCGAAAAGCTGATCCTATGCTTAAAACATTAGATAACTATGAAGCACATTGTTCCCTTGATGCAATAATTTATAACAAAGAACATGTACCTACATTAAAGAACAAATTTCACTTAATTGCATACTAAAATTACAACAACCACTGTAGGCTGAAGTTTCAAGAAGTGAGAAGTTTCAAATCTAATTTGATGGTGGCATTCAATGACAAAATTATTGCAAATTCAAAACACCAATGAGATATATATATATTAGAGTGCTGATTTAATGGATGAAGGATTAGCTTTCCGTGGTTCAAGATGAATCACGTGACATGCTCCAATAGGTTGCTGTGTTTGGCCCTTTATCCCTATTTTGGCATTTAAAATATCAGTTCGACAAATTATCATTATCATTACGTAACATGATAGTCCTATGACCGAAATAAATTGTTTTTAAAATAATTTTACACATATTTCACATTTTAATAAATAATAAAATATCTTTTATTTCATCGTTTCCCAACAAAGTTTAAAAGTGTTTATAAAAGAAAATTTAAACTTTTAAAGAGCTAAATTTAACAACAAATAATAACTTTTCAACTGTTTTTAAGCATTTTGTCAGTTAAAGTTCAACTACAAGAAATAAAAAAGAAGTAAAATCAAAATCAAAATGATTTAGAACAAAAGAATATTAAACTGCGTAAGTAAACAAAAACATTGGCGTTTATGACTTATGCGAAGAACAATCTCCAAACCGTTGCCATAGAAATTTACTGAAAATAAGCTGTTATCAAGGGAACCACCGAATACACAGGTGCAAGGAGAGCATGTCACATGACTCATCTTGGATCTTCTCAAGGGTTACCATTTATCACTCTACTTTATATATCTCGTTGCAAGACACACAATGATTATTCACAATTTAACAGTTTTATTGAACATTTAGAGTAGGAAGTATGTTTTTCATAAAATAGAAGTTCTATTTTTTTACAGCAATATTTCTAGAAGGTAACACAGAGCCTACTTTTGCAACCAATAGACCAATATTTGAAAGAACCACCTTAAAAAAAAAAAAAAAAAAAAAAAAAAAAATGCATCACAGAAAATTAAATAAGCCCAAAACTTTCAACTTCTACTGCTCTTATTTCAATACAATGCAGCTTAACCCAAAAATATAATTATGAATAGAAGATAGGATATAAATAAGAAAAAATAAATAAATACTAACACTTTTACCCCTCAAAGAAAAATATAACTGAAGCTGAAACCAAATCACATTTAAAAAAGAAATGTAACTCTGCTTTTCTAAAATTAAAATATGGTAATTTTGTTGATTCAAGAAGAAATGATGAATACACAATATCTCTGCAGGATAAATATAACTATATATAAAAAAAAAAATAATAATAATTAGTGATACAGAGGATCACGCAAAAAAGACTCATGTCTAGAATGTTTGCCTGCTAACGATTTCATTTTGGATCAATTTTGCGAGAGATAAAAAAAAAATTCTTCAGTACTTTAATCAGATTTAATTACAATTAAATATATATATATTAAGGTGATAAAAAAAATGTTAAAAACTTTTAATTTTATAAATATTTTTAATTTTTTCAAAGTCTTCTTATATATGGGGTGCGCATATTTAAATTAGTTATTAGATAGAACAGAAAATTTCAAATTTTTAGAGCTTTATAACACAAAATATAACTTACAGCACATTTGATTTATTTAGATAAATTTAACTTTTTTAAAATAAAGAAATTTTTAATTTTCTCAAAGGCACCTTAGATATGGGGTGGGCATATTCAAATTAGTTATTAGATAGAACAGAAAATTTCAAATTTTTAGAGCCTTATAACACAAAATATAACTTACAGTACATTTGATTTATTTAGATAACTTTTAATTTTTGACTTTTATAATAAAGAAATACATTGTTTTTCTCATATAACATTTAAAATATAACAAATTTACCTCAAGTATAAAATGTGTTCATTGCATTTTTTTTTAAGAAAGAAAAAAGAAAAGAAATGTTTTAACAGTAAAATATAATTAAGTATAAATAATACAAACACAAAAAATTTGAAATGTGTAAAATGCAAAACAAAATTACTATTCAGAAAAGTAAATAAATATTAAATATAATGCTCGAGTAACTTAATTTTATCCAATAATTTTTTTTTTTTTTTTTTTTTTTTTTTTTGTAAGTGTAATTTATATTTTGTCAATTGTTATTCACATTTTAGGAGCAAAATTGTAAAAAAGTTTTTAAAATCGCCTTTTTTAAGAATAAGATACATAAAACTAATATTGTAAGAATAAATACCTGCATTAAAGAATCTATTTAGGATACTCTTGTATTATTAAAAAAAAATTACAAAAACTATAAAAGAAAAATCATAACATAGGCTACATTTTTAAACAATGCTTTTATTGAAGAAACTGATTATTTACATAATACAGTAAATATTATTTAGGCATAAAATTACAATATATTACAGTTAGAACTGTTTAAAATATTGTACAAATATCTTATTTACTGAAAAATTACAAATTATTACTATTTTAGCTAAAAACACCAGACAAGAGACAAATTTTGTAGAAAATATGCTTTGAAATATAAACATTGAGCCATAGAGTACTAGATATAACCTAAGTATGAACATTTTTTATTCATTTCATTAATTATAATTGAAAATTAGTATAAATTATGCATAACATTAGAATCCATAAAAAGTATTGGAAAATAAAACTATAATTTTTTTTTTATTCCTTAAAAAAAAAAAAAAAAAAAATCCATGTGCAATTAAAATATTTATACTTTTATAAGTCAATAAACTAATCATACTCATGGATATGAGCAGCATAAATTTTTTAAATTATTTTTATATTTTCGTAAGTTATAATGTGCGACAAGATTTCGACACACTTAACATTAATTTTGTGCAAGATTTGTATTACTCATATTAGCAACACCAATATTTTAACATTTTATGATATGCTCATACCTTAAAATTTTTTAGAGTTATCAAGTTTTAACTGAATGAATGGTAGTATTTTAATAATTTTTCATTATAAGAATTTTTAAATTGCTAGCGAAAAATACTTTGTAATTTTCATTAAACATTGTTATTTTCATTAAACAATGGATGTATTAAGTTTTATTTTTGTAAACCTCATCCTATACAACCATTTTATCATTATTTTAATGAACATTTAATACATTTTAAAACTAAATAACAGTGCAAGGCAAGCCTGAATATTAGAAATGCAATTCTGAAAAAAAAATCAGCAATTTCTAATTTATTTCATATTGGCTAAAAACAAATTTTCAGTTATTTTTTCAAAATTAAATTCTATCTTATAAATTCTCGTTAAAAACAATTTATGAAATTACTAAATTTATTTAAAATATTTCCTTTTATTTTATGTACCGGGAAGGGGGGGGAGGGGATCAGAAAAAGCTGAATTATCAGGAATGCTTCATAAATCAATATATATATATATGTATATTAATAATTAAAAAGCACGATTCACATTAAAGACTAGGATAGATTCCTACAATATTTTTAAATAATCACACTCGAGAATTATGTCACATGAGGGCTCTTTTCACCTTTTTTTTTTCCCCCACTTTGTTTATCGATTTTTTTTTTTTTTTTTTTTTTTTAAGTTACTTTGAGTAATATAATAATTGCTTTCAAGCCTATGATCTTCTGTTTTTAGCTTCTCTAAAATTTCTTAAAAGGGAAATAGAAATTTGGGTAATTAAGAAAAAAATAAAAAAAACTTTTTAATTCCAAAGATTTGTTAAAAGAATACATTAAAGAATATATTTGTATATTTTATTAACAAACAGTTGCAAAATTGCTATAGGCTGCAATCATATATTAAATAAAACAAGTAATTACTCACTTAAATTTTATAAATACTTAAATTTTTTTTAGAGTGGAAAAATCCCACTCAATATTTTATTCTAAGGTAAACCAAGATATTTGCAAATTAGTTAGTTTTGCAGTTTTTTGTAAAGAGAAAGTAAACATAATATTCTTTTAATTAATCTAGGTATTTAAATATTGTTTTCTTATTTCCTCAACTTTCTTTTTGCAGTCAGTAGCATTTAACATGTTGAGCGCCACGCGAATTCTTAATGAAATCGCCGTCAGGCCACGCATGCTGCTTGTGTTTCAATAAAATCTATTAAAATGCCTTAATGATATAATCCTGAAATACAAAAAATTAGGTAAATTTTAAATAAGTTTTCAGTAATTGCTTAAAACAATGTAAATTTTTTAGTTTTATATCATATCTTACACTGTCAGCCACCTGTGGTTGACGCAACTTTATATCATACTGTACACTGTCAGCCACCGGTGGTTGATGCAGCCTAAATGGAAAGTTCAGTGTCAGCCACTGATGGCTGAGATGGCACTCAACGTGTTAAAAATAGTAATGAAACTGGGAAAGAATGTTACAAAGAAATCTTCAATTATCTTACTGTGATTAAGTGCTGTTTTAAATCAAGAGTTATTCCATCCAAACAGTACACTATTTCACTTCTAATTTCAATGTTGCCACTCCCTAGCTAGTATTTGACTATTAGTCGAAAACAGAATGGGAGTAACCAGTTCATCATGTCATGCGAAAATAAACATTTAAAAAAAAATATATATATATATATTTTTTTTTTTTTAATTTATTTTTTTTTAATGAGGTTTTTAGAAATATTGCAAGCATTGCACAATCCCATGAGTAATATAATATTGCAAAGCCTGATAAGATTTCAACTTTTAAGCTTATTGGATGGGAACTAACTTACTCAATATAATATATTAAAATAATAACTCTCAACTTATTTTTCTTCTCCCAGATTTTTACACTTTTACAAGACAGCTGTTTTTGGCAAATATTCCAAATGTAATGTAGATATAAAACAAGATACAAAAAATTATCTTGAATTTGTGTGCATTATATATACATAATGTTAAATATTTGAAAAACTGGCATAAAAAACAAATTGTATAAACTTAAAAAAAAATTAAATAAAATATAAAGCATGTTTTGAAAATACAAATTATCTATATAAATAAAGCAAAGATTTTATCGGTGGAACACATCTGGGTGGACCATTCCTATTTTTGATTGGTCTAGATTTAACAACTTTGGTGATGAAAGTCGGACTTTTTTTTTTTTTTTTTGTAAAAACTGATTAATTGTTTTAAAAGATACTGCATAGATGTTATACTTTTTTAAAAGAGCTCTAAAAACTGTACATTTTTTGTGAGGACACTATATACATCAAGTTATTAGATTTAAAGATATTACGCTGCAAAGTTTCACAATGCAATATTATTCGATTGCTTTTATCTTAAAATAAGAATACAAAAAAATAAAAAAATAAAGTCTACAATAAAAGAATAATGAATAACTTTTTAAAAATTATCAGTTTTGAAGTTCTAAGAGCTACAATTTTTAAATTACAGCGTACTTATTTCCCATACATCATAATCTATTAAATTTGTAAACATTTGTTGATTCATTCTTGAGAATCATTCAGATAAGACCACAGAGCAATTGTTGCAAAACGAGTGCATGGTTGGTTGGGTTTTACCTCGCACCAGTGCTGCACAACAGGCAACTGGCGATAGTCTGGGATTCATCCCTAAAGGTGGTCTGGAGACATACCACCACAATTTTGATCCTCCACGGAAGCAAAACGGAAGAAATATTTTATAAATATAGTATAAAGAGCTGGGGACATAGGCAACGGGTACCTGAAGTGAGGTTTAGAGCGATTTCAATGTTTTTTTTTTTTTTTTTTTTTTTTTTTAAGTTTTTATTTATAATGCAATATAAAAAATAAATGGTAATTCCAATTCTTTTGAAAATTCATTTAAATACAGTGACTAGCGAAGCGTACTTAGCCTGCTAGTTAATAATATAAAAGAAATCGTCAATGTACAAAAACACATTTTTATTTGGGAAAAAAAAAAAAAAAAAAAAAAGCAGGGACAGAGAGAAAAAGAGATTTTTAAACAACCAGCTCAATTACAATTTTTACATGTACGATAAATCTTTCTTGAGTTGAAATATATTGATTCTCCCACCCCCCACACAAATAATGTTTTATAAATTTGTAAAAATTGGAGTTAAGAAATGTCAATAATTGAAGTTCATTTTAAAGTTTATTTGAAAAGCTAATAGAGATTTTTAGTGTAATAATTTTCAATTTATTTTATGAAAAACAAATTAAATTTGATGAAACTGATGAAGAGATAATGATGGAATACTGTATAATTTAAATGCATTCTTAATATTTAATATTCGGCAACTATTTCACTAATATAACTTTATAAACTACAAAATTATGTGGAAAATATATTAATCCATATTACAACCAGAAAGATGTTTCAAATTTTTGTAGCTTTTTATAAAAAAAAAAAAAAAAATGTTAACATGAAAAATTCCTTAATCTCAGTGTTTAAAAATTGTTTACCCTATTTCTCACCTTTCCTCTTGCAACCAATAAGATAATACAAATGAAAATGGGAAAGATCTCAAAACAACACTGATATCTTATCTTCTGCAATTTAGTAATATTTGGAGAGAAACATCAATTCGCTATGTGATAACAAAACAACTGTTGAAAGAATTTTGGAAAAAAAATAAATAAAAATCTGCCGGCAATGATTAAGAGGCTTGGTGACAGCAGGGGGTTTCTCCCTATAATATTAAATATAGGGAGCATATTACTCTAAATTTTATCAATATATAACAGCACTTTTTTTTTTTTTTTTTTTTTTTTTTGTTTAAGTACATCAAATGATCATGTTTTGGATAGATTTAGGTGATAAATTCTGCTTGTAGGTGTTTCAGCATTGAAGCTTTAGAATTTCTTTTCTTAGTCATACGTCATATTATATTAGTTCAAGTCTTTTATTATATATAAGCAAAATTTAAGTATTCAGCGTCAAAATTAAACTTAATGCACAGTGATTCATATACATGCATTAAACACAAACTTTCCTAATAACAGTATTATACAAATATATAAGTAATGTATTATATCAAAGAATTTTTTACTATTTTTCATTGCCTTTTCTGGTCCTAAATATGTGTACAAAAAAATATTGGCTCAAAACAAAAATTTGTGCAGACATCTAATGAGAAAAAAAAAAAAAAAATTAATTTATGTTTCTTGCATTTCCTTCTACAGCTTATGTTATTTACCGCCTTTTATTTTTATTTATTTCCCCCCCCCCCTAAAATATGTATTTATATACTTTTTTAAGTGGTAAACTTTTAGAGATAAATAAAAAGTTTTATAGTGAAATTTATCATTAAAAATGTATAATATATATTTCACAAAATAATTATATTAAACGGCAGCAAAAGAAGACAAGTTTTAGAAGGAAACACAAAAACTCAAAATTTAGATTTTTCTTGTTAGATGCCATTAAATTATGAATGTATCTTAAGCCATAATGAAAGAAAATTCACTGCTTATTGACTAAGCCTCTTAAAAGAAAACACTACCTACAGTACATTAAACAATACTGCACAAATTATAATTCTTAATATTAAATGTACTGCATAATGATAAATATTTGAATAATTAATTAAAAATAATAATAATAATTGAAGTATCCCCCCCCCCTCCATTTTCAACAAGTTAAGCAATTATTTTACCTACAATCGCATTAAAACTATATACCGAAAATTCTTTCCTTTCTTATAATATGTTCAAAAATAATTTCTGTTTGTTTTTACCAAAATAAAGATTTGAGATGAATGAAATATTTTTTCCACTAAAAAGTATGTTCGTGACAAACATTCAGAAATTAATTCACAATTTAACATTCAAAGTAATTTTTATGATTACTGAATATATTATAATAGTATAAGAAAGAATCAAACTTTCAGTATGCAGTTTTTAATGTGATTATATAAGTAAATGTTATGTTTATCTACCATTGAATGGCCCTACATCCCATCATGCTCTCTTTTACCTAAAGGGTCTTTCATTTTTAATCATTTTGACCTAAAACCATTGCTGCATATTTATGCATCTTTACCGATTTTTTACTCTTTTTCACCTTTCATAATTTTTAAAGGCTACCTGAACAAGAATACATATTATAAAGATAATTCTGAATTTTTTTTTATTTTCTTACACACAAATTAATTTTTTTTAATCCAGTAGGGAAACATAATGGATCAGAAAATTGAATGCTGGATACAAAAAAGATAATTAATAATTAAGAAACATTTGAACAAAGCATTAGAATGCCTAAAATATCCCACCTTTTGATATTCCAGAGAATTTTTTATTTAATTCATTTTTAGGGCTTAGATTATGGTAATCTAATTATATATATATATATACATATATATATTTATTTATTTATTTACTAGCCGCCTTCGGCGACCAGCTGGTGTTCGCGATCTCTAAAAAAATCCGACTTTACGAAACTCCCGCTCGGTGGCGCCTGCGGCGCCTTTTTCCCGTTTCAGGTCTAATAACAGCTTATTGATATATCGTGAAAATAGCTTATTGAAATCGCAGTAAATTCCCGCTCGGTAGCGCCCTCTTCCCTTTTCAATATCTGAAACAGCCTGTTCGCTCACCATGTTATGATCTTTCAAATTTCTGACTTTAGCTAAGTCCCGCTCTGTGGCGCCACCCGTTTTAGAACTTGCACCTCGCTCATTAGAATTTGAAATATTGAAATTTTAAAATATTACAGTGCCATCTGGCGGTATGAATTTCTGTAATATATTGTTCAATTCCAAATCAACAAATCTTTCAAATGATGTATTACTTATGAAATTATTTTAATTAGTAGCTGAGATACAAAAGAAAACCTAATAAGGCACCTTAAAACGTGTAAATCAGGTGAAATCTCGAATTCCACTTTCGATTTGATACTATAAAAGTATTTCAAAATGTCTTTCGAATGAAGTATTAAAAATAATTTAATCATAATTAGAATTTTAAATACACGTATTAGAATATTAGAATAAAATTTAATTTGCAATTGAATGTAAATTAAAATGTTTTTTTTTCTTTTATTCTGCGAAATTTCTTTCAGTAATCCCCGAAACTTGCATAATTCCGGGCTATATAACGTTAAAATCCTTAGTACGGTATGTGAGCAGAAATTCGATTTCAAAACTCTGCAAAATATTAAAGAATAAAGGTGTTCTGGGTATTCCGTTGTTTTCTCCGAAACTCCCGTTCCTTTTCTACATCTTTGCCCCTTCGCTCCCCCCCCCCCCCCCCCACCCCTTTCCGCCGATAATAATAATTTTACACTCAAAAATATTCACATTCGATTTACCTTGCCTTAAAATCTAAATATACCAACCAATTTCAAACGCAGTAACTCTTTTTTTTTTAAATTTTTGCCCCTTTCCCCCTTCCTCAAGCCCTCCCTAATAATCGTACTCTATCAAAAATATTCACAATCGAATTATCGGGCATTAAAACCAAATACTACAAAATTTCAACAGCATATCTCAATTTAAAATACTGCAAAGTATAAAAGAAAACTTAATCTTATTCCAATAAATACGACATTTTTTTATTTATTCATATATTTTCATGAAAATTGAACAGTAGCTTTATAATATGCTGTCTAGGCCAAATATTAATTCAAATGTAACATGAATGAAAATCTGAAAAAGGTTGAAAATTGCAATTTTTATCCCCACTATGAAGCACCTGATATCTTAATTGGTTACATTCATTTCCTTTTTTATCGCAGACCGTTGTCTCCATGTGTTTTGTTTCCCATCGAGACAGCTTAGAAAATCGTCTGCTGATAGAAAGTTTCTTTTTCTCGGTCATTTTTCCATCGACATGGGTCGACATTTTAATTAATATCTCTGCAACTAATTAAAATTTTTAAATTCTGTTTTCACTATCAACTCGGGAAGGCTTCTGAGCACACGTATGTCAAATTTTATACTTCTGCGTTCAGTAGGGGCTGAATGTATAGATGCTCAGACAGACAGACAGACATCTTTTATTATTATAGATTATCATATTACTTAAAGTATATTTGCACAAAAAAGGCGTTAAAGTCAGCACTAAAAATTATACAAAAATTATATAATTTTGAGTAGAAAGTAATAAATAGGTGCAAGAGTTTAAGAGTGGGTGTAGTTAACAAAACGTTAATAAATACAAAAACAACGAGTTAAAGCAGGGCCTGAAATTTCAACTTAGATTACACTTGCTGAAAAATAAAGTTACTCACCACAAAATATGATTAACTTACTCTATTTTTTACGTATAAGGTGACAAGATTTGTTTATTGGAAAAAGAGGAGAAATCACGCATTGTCTTTTATTTTATAAGAAAATAGAAGACATTCAATTTTGAAAAAGAGGTCATTTTAGAGGAGAGAGGACACAAAACTGAATGAAAATGATTATAAAAACTGATTCAAAAGCTACTTTACACAGTGGTGGAAACATTTTTATCTCAAATAATGAATTTAGATCAGTACACCTTAATTTAAATTAATAATATATGGATACGAGAAGAAAAATCCCTAATTTTTATAGGTGTCACTGGACAATATAGATTATTATTATTATTACTAGCAAACCCGTGCGAAACATTTCTTTTCTTATTTACCTTTAAAATTTGAAACTCATAAATGTTATACCAATTTCACCACCTAATAAAAATTCTAATTTACCAGAAGCCAAATTATTATTAAAACAAAATTAATATTGCACAATAGTGAAACTAAAATCATTCAAAGAAAGGTTTACAAATAAAATTCATGGTTCACAACCCAATTTTCATACTTCCACAGGCAGTACAGTTTGAATATAGGACTCCCACAATGCCTTTTAAATTTTTGTCGTCATGTTGGCGATGACTTTTTATTAATTTTGGTGTATGTATATATATATATATATATATATATATATTGTTTAAAAATAAATAAAATAAACTAATTCCTATTTTGATTATATTTTTTATGATTGTGTTTTTTAGTCAATTTATGACATAAAAGTTCATATTCTGTATATATCTTTAAAATATTGCTAGGTTTAGAATGGCGCTTGCAAAGATTATGAAGAAACAACTGTTAAAAATACATTTTTTTTTTCCGTAAAATAATCTCATCAGACAAATGTCGTCATTTTTTCTTATTAGTCCATTGAGCTGTCCGCGTGTTTAAATATTGTCCATGTATAAATATTTTTTTATCCTCTCATATCATATCGTTTCGACAAAAATAATTGAAACTGGTCCACGTTAGAGAAATATTATATAGATTATTACTACTTTTTGCTAGAGAAAAAAAAAAAAAAAAAGTGGCACTTTCATGCAATTACTTAAAAAAAAAGTTGGTAGGATTTTTTTTTTTTTTTTTTTTTTAATTATTAAAATCATAATCATAAAAGAACTTTTGATTTCAGATGTTTTTTTAAATATCTCAAAAAGTACTTTACGAATCATCTTGAGACTTCAGAAATGTGAATAACATGTTACACGTCATATATTTCAGTGAAAGTTTTACCCCAAAATTAAAAAGGGGACCAGAAAAAAATTAAATAAAAAGGAAAATGTTTGGGATCACCCTGTAAAAAGTAATGTTTGAAATGCAATCTGGCTGTAGCATGTGATTATGAGACTCCTTCTTATTCTCTGTATAAACTTTTATGAGGCTACCATATATGGCCACCATAGATAACGGTTTCTTTAAAGAATTGCAAAAAAAATTCTCAGTTTTTTAACCATAACACGCTAGGTATTAAACCCAAAGCAAAGCCATTTTCAGGAAACTTGATACACAACATTAGACACAGCATACTGCAATCAGAATGCAAAAATATTAAATACCTAATGAGCTATGAACATTTTTACTAAATAATTTTTAACTGTATATGCACTAGCTTTAGTGAAATTTCATTTGCATAATTCAATAGCCAAATGTATTTAGCAACTTATATTTAAAAAAAAACCAAAGATGTATCATGTAAACTCAAAAAGTTATATGCAATAGAATGAACTGCTGTTCAGTTCCACTCAAAAAACCAGTTAAACTATAAGGGGTTTTACTCACATTTTTATTTTGATTCAGTCAATGGAAATACAATGTTTGTTGATTGTAAATTAATGTTGAGAAAACCCCTTATCCTTTTCCTTATCTTTGAGAATAATTGACATTCAGTTCATTCTATCACATACAACTTTTTGAATTTACATGATATTTGTTTGGAGTTTTCATAAAAGTTGCTCAATATTATCGGCTATTATGCAAATGAAATTTTGCTAAAGCTTACACATGCACAGTTAAAAACTATTTAGTAAAAATGCTTATATTTCATAAAATTTTTAATATTTTTGCATTCTGATTGCAGTATGCTGTGTCTAATATTGTGTGCCAAGTTTCCTGAAAATGGCTTTGTTTTAGGTTTAATATCTTGCATGTTATAGTTAAAAAAATAATATATATAACTTTTTTTTTTTTGCAATTTCAGAAACTGTTATATCTCCATGAATATATGTGGTAGCCTCATAAAAATTTATACAGAGAACAAGAAAGAACCTCGTAGTTACATACTCAGAGATGCCAACTTCTAATGACAAAAAAGCAGGAGATTTTTTAACAGAAATCACGAGACTTTTTCCAACAAGAAAGTTTGAAAGAAAAATGAGTAAAATAATGCAAATTTAATTTTAAGTAAAGCTTTATAAGCTTAGGAGGTATTTACAAAGCATCAGTATTAAAATTAAATGAATAATATGTTTCTTGCCATAAAACAATAATAATAATAATAATAATAATAATAAAAAAACACTCAGACATACAGTTATTTAAAATTTAAGTCAAAATAGACAGATTTGATCATTCTGCTCCTAAACAAATGAAAATATCAGCTATATTCTAATGAAATTTGAATACTTTAAGTTTTCAATAGTAAAGTATTTAAAAAAAAAAAAAAAAAAAAAAAAAAAAAAAAAATCTTGATAATAAGATTTTTCATTATGCAAAAATAAAAGTTAAAAATTTATTCTTAGCAAAAATTAGTTTCAAAGTATTGTATAGTAATTCACATTCAAACTGAACTTGATAAATTGCAGGGCAAGATAAACTTCAATTTTCTTTCAAATTTTTTTACCCAATCCCACAAATTTTAAGCATAAATTATGCTAAGAGGGATAGATAAAAATCACATAAAAAAAGCAGGAGAAATGAGTGGAAAAGCAGGAGCATAGAAAAACAAGCAAAAAACTGGAGACTCCTGCCAAAAGCAGGAGACTTGGCATGTCTGCATACTACAGCTGGATTGCATTTCATGCATTACTTTTTTACAGGGTGATCTCAAGCATTTTCATTTAATTTTTTACTGGTTCCCCTTTAATTTTTGTGGTCACTGAAATATAATTATTCACTGAAATATATCAGATGTAACATGTTACTCACACTCCTGAAGTCTCAAGATGATTTGTCAAGTACTTTTTGAGATATTTGAAAAATGTCTGAAATCGAAAGTGTCCGGTCATTAATGGAAAGGTAGTATATTTGCAGATATATAATTTTAAATTTCAACATGCATAGTAAGTTCACAATTTGAATTATGGTGTATTAATTAAAAAAAAAAAAAAAAAAAAGAAGGGGGATTACTGGCAGATTAGGGTATTTATTATTTTATGTTTTTCAGCAACAAAAAGTTTAATTTTAAAAACAAATATTACCTCTTTAAAATAATAATAAATAAAATATATTTTTTCTTTCACTAAAAACTTATGTTAACACTCTGACTGTCTTGAAAAAGGGTGAAAACTGTAATGTTATAAGTAATGGTAATTAAAGTTACAGTTGTTTCTCTTTGAAATTAAAATATAATTATGCATTTGAAGATAAACTTTATGACTGTTTTATATGATCTTCACACTTCAAAACAAGCTAAAAATCCATAATAATGTAACTTTGAAATATATGATTATTACAGAAAAACTAAGAGTTCAGTGAATGGTTATACCTGAGAGCTGCAATCAAAAGTTTAGAAAAATGCTGTAAATAATAATAATACTGTTTATATAATAAAAGTAATTCTGAATATACATAAACAATTCCTTTCTTATTAGGGAAAGAGGGGTGTAAGGGGGTAAGGGCATTTAAATACAAATGATTACATAAAAACAGACTAGCCATTATACAATTTTTAAATTAAAGAAAATATATCAACTTTATTTAACTCAGGTAATTAATAGCTAATTACCAAAGTAATTATTTAAACAACTTTATCAGGTAATTAACAGAATCAATATTTATGTTTCTACACAACAAAGCACTACAAATGCAAAAGTACAAGAGAATCAGGGAGTCATAATTTACAATGATGGTGCTTTAAAATTCAAATGTTTACGATTAACATTAAGCAATAGAAAATAAGTACAGAGATAAAACACATATTCATAAGAACTTATACTTTTAGTATTTTCATTCAAAAAAGAAAGAAAACCAGTTTTCACAATATTTTTCATCTGGTCCTAATAAAAACTTCCTAAGATGTCATAAAAAGTGCTTGAATTAGACAACAATGAGGTAATTCTTTTTATCAATAAATATAAATATTGTAAGAAATTTTTTTGTATAAAACAGCAACAGGACGGCCAGTTTAGGAAAAAAAAAAGTTGTAATTTATATTGCATAGAAACTGATTACTTAAATTTTCGCAAAATAGTAGTAAAATTGCTATAACCTTTCAAAAAAGACACTTGTAGTTATTATTACAATATATAAAAACAATTTATTAATTCAGAATCTTGTCAGCCATAAACATAATTAGAAATTAAGATAAAAATTAATCTCTATAAATATATATAGTATTTACATTATATAAAATAGATAAGAAAGCACTGATATAAAAACCAATTAAATATCATCTTAAATTAAAACTTTTAAAATGAAATCTTACATACATACTTGATCTGCAAATGAACAAATATGGGAGCATATGAGGAACAAAATGAATAAAAACACGTCATAAACTAATTTTTTGAAAGTATAAAATGAATATTTAGTAAAAAGTTATTGCTATTTAGGCATCATTTGAGAACAAATCCAAAAGTCAATAAAGATGAAAATGCTCCTTTAAAAAATAAACAAAAACTTATAATATTTACATATTAGATATTTCAATATATTAACAACAAAAAACAATATTTATCTTTTAACAACCAATAGTTAAATACTAAAACAGAAAATAATGAGAACTTTTTTAAAAAATCTAATTTTATTAAACAGTAAAAATAATATGGAATATTTGTGCTAAAATAAAGAACAGAAAGCAGCGACAAAAGACTAGGAACAGTGCAATGCACCTAATATGATACACTGCATCACACAATGTCTAAGAAGATTATAAAACAGACTAGGGGGTTTGCATCTAGTAGTCCCAAGATGCTTTTAAGTAAAAACAGTACAAAAGGATTCTAATTTGAATCCGTAATTACATACATTGTCCTTAGTTCATCCACCCAAACTGCACTGAGAAAACTTAAAAAATTTCAGTATTCACAAAAATTATACCTGTTTTAATGAAAGATAAGTAAATGGAAGAACTTTCTTTGCACAGGTTTTCTTTAATAATAATACAAAATATTCTGCAATTAAAAGCTTGTCCTACTTCATGTTAATGAAGGCACACACTGACTGGGAAATAAAAAACGAATTTATTTATGATTATCTTCTTCTCACTAATATGTATAAAGAGTATGTAGAGTTCTTGGTGGAAAACAAAACTTTTGTAGAATGGCTTCGGCTGGCTGTAGCAATTTAAGTAGCAATGAAAAAGAAAAAAAAAAAAGTTGAAATGATGACAATGTGCAAATGATATCCTAAAAGGATGAATACTAATGTTGATGAAAAATACTGTCAAAAACATAATTAAGAAAAATCATATATTATAAAAGAGGAAAATATTTCTTTATACTATTTCCATTGCTATTTTAGTTTAAAAACAAGTGAATTCATTTGTTAGGTATGATACTGAATGAAAAATCATAATAACTGAATTTATGACAGTTGATATTTAAATTATTATTATTATTTTTTTTTTTTCTTTTGCAGGTGGAAGGAGTAGTCAGGTACAGTGATATTTTATTCTCTGGACAGTGATTATAAAAATGAACCGAAGTCATTCATTAATTTATTTCCTTATTAAATAGTCTAAAACCACAGTTTTTATGATTCACAGCTAGATGACCCATGATCTTTCTCTTCTCTTTTTGTTTGGGGGCTAGGAGGAGAACTAAGTAGTGAACTATTATTTGAAGCTATAGAATTACGGGGGCTAGATTGATCAGGAGCACCCTAAAATAAAGATAGGAAATTGAATTAAACGAAAACAGCAACAAATAAATAAACAAAAGCGCTAATAAACACTAGTGAACTAATTTTAAAATAAATGATTTTTTTTTTTTTTTTACTGTACATTTTACTTAAAATGTTGCAATACTTATGAGTTTTGTAGAAAAGTTTATAATAAATAATAATATAATGAGTAACAACAATAAAAATATAAAAAACAAATTTTGTAAAACACAAAATTTTCATTTAAAAAGTTTTTTTCATTAATTAACAGTTTAATAACATAATGTTATGAATAAAAATAACTATGCTTATCTACCATTTAATGATATTGTTTGTTATTTTACTCATATTTTTAAGTATATTATTAAGCATATTTATATTTTTAAGTATTCCTTACATACATATATATATATAATGCAATTTTTTTAAGGAAGTATTTTTGTTGAGTGATTTCGTTACAAGAACCACAACTGAAAGTAATTATTTTCTTTATTTAATTATTCATAGATATAACAAACATATAATTGCTAGTTCAGTTGTTCTATATTCTTAAGTAAAAACTCTCATTTTCTTATTAATTTTTATTCCTAATGAAAATCCAAACTGAATTATTTTAAAGATAGGAAAATAGCTCATAAGCCATTTTTATTTTACAACTACATTTGTTTAAAATTTAAGCTATTATTGTAAAAGATATATTTCAAATGTTTTAGATGAAACAGAGGCTTGTTCAACCACTTTTAGGTAATTTGACAATCGTAAATTAAATTTTTACTTGCTAGTTTGAATATTTATTTTACTTGATTATCTCAACTATTAATCTGTATCTAAACAATGTTTATGAAATGATAATTTTTTATAATAAACACAGGGGTAGAATTCAATCAATGCATAGAATTCAACATAACTTTATAATTGGTTCGAACTTTAACTTAAATTGATGCTGATTAGATTTTAAAACATATCATCCAACAGGTAACACTACACTGCTATGATGCAATTTCTCTATTTTAAAGAAAAGCAATATTTCAAGCTCTATGGCAGATAAATGCACCCAACTGGATACGCAAGATGTATTTTTTGAAAAACTATGCTGATTCAATTTATGTGCATATCAAATGGCAGGTGGTACTGCTATGTAGCAGTATTTCTGATTTATGGAAGGCTAAGTCTCATCCTCTATGATATATAAAAGCACCAAACTTGGTATGTGAGACCTATATTATGAAAAATTATACTTATTCAATTTAAGTGTATATCGAATCTTAAGTGGCACAGGTGTTATTCACTTTCTGCAGTTTTTCAGATGACTATGTATCAACTATTATCAGTTAATATTGCAAAAAAAATTACACAGTTAAAATCTTTATTGTAAGTGATTAAATTTTTGTACTTGTTAACTGTCACTGTTATGTAGAATGATGTAGAAAGAATTTTTATGTTAGTCATAGTAGAAATATGATTTATAGTACCTTACAATTCTGCTTTGAAAATAATTAATGTAATTCTATTGTGTTTTTGTGGGAAGAATGAAGAATCTATATTATAAAATAAATCTTTTGAAGAAACTGTGATTTTTTTTTCATTCACTAAGTTCAAGCTGATACAATTTATACAAATCAATTGTAGGGGAAATAAAAAAAGTATTAAAAAAGTATTATTTTAAATATCAAATTAATGAGTTTGTCTTAAAATATTAAATTCAAAACAATTTTTTTGTTTTCCTTACATCTTTAGGACCTGACGAACTTTGTCCAGATACTGGAGTATAAAAACTAGAGGAATGATCCTGAGAAGACACTGAGCCATCTGGAGAAATTATTTGCATAGATGTAGCTGAACGCTGATTAGATGACTTCCCTAATAATGAAATAACATAGCTCATATAATAAATAACAAAGAAATAAAATTTGTTTAAAAGAATATTACTTTTGAAACAAATTGTCAATTGATCTGAAAAACAAGACTAACTCAATAAATACATTTATTAATATCACACAATCAACAGATTGGGAAGAAAATCGTATTTATTGAAAATTTATTTTTCCAACTGCGGCTTATTCTGTTGAGCTATCAACATGATAGACCAGAAGCTCTGCCTAAAGGTTGTCTGAGTGAGTAATGCCCACCAGTTGTCAGCCTGGATAGCTCAATTGGTAGAGCCTTGACATTGTAAGTCAAAGTTCCGGGGTTCGACTCCCGGTCCAGGCATTATTTTCACTCAGTTGAAAAAATTAATTTTCAATAACTCAATAAATGTAAATTTATCGGGTTTGAATTTTTTATTATTTATATTATTAATAGTATAAACTTATCATTTATTTAAATAATATTGTTTTACTTATTGTTGAAGATTTCGAAACGGAGAAAGTAGCACCAGTCGAATAAGCATAGACATCATGTGATTAGAGACGAGAACTTTATTCTTTTTCTTTTACTTTCCGAACACTATAGTGAGGAAAGTATTGTAATCATGTCAAAAATCCGAATTCGAGATTTTGATGTTTCTATATGTTTTGAGGTCCCCTGAGTCCGTTTTCACTATTTTTACGATGATGTATGTATGTGTGTGTGTATGTGTGTATGTCTGTGAGTGAACACGCTAGCGTCTAAACGCTTTGTTCGATTAACCTGAAAGTTGGTACGCATATTGTAAGTCACCATAGTACGAACCCTATAGATTTTGGTGAATCTAGCACTTATAGTTTTTTTACAGGGACACAAAGAAAAATTCTTTATCATTATGGCCTATGGGAGCAAAATCTTAAAAGTGCGATAGCATCTAAACGCCTTATTCAATTGAGCAAAAAATTTATACACATATTATAGGTCACAAATACTCAATCTGTATAGATTTTGGAGAAACTAGCACTTATAGTTTTTTTACAGGGACACAAAGAAAAATTCTTTATCATTATGCCTATGGAGCCAAATTTTTAAAAGTGTGATAGCGTCTAAACGCCTTATTAATCTGAGCAAAAAATTTGTACACATGTTATAGATCACAGTTGAACTAACTGTATAGATTTTGGTGAATCTAGCACTTACAGTTTTTTTACAGGGACACAAAGAAAAATTCTTTATCATTATGGCCCATGGGACTAAATTTTTAAAAGTACGATAGCATCTAAACGCCTTATTGAATTGAGCTGAAAATTTATATGAGTATTATAAATCACTGTTGCACTAACTATAAGCATTTTGGTGAATCTAGCATTTATAGGTTTTTACAGGAACACAACGAAAAATTCTTTATCATTATGATCTATGGGCTCAAAGTTCAGTAGCGTTAAATAAAACATCGTGTAATAGATGGAGAAAAATACTCAAACACTCTATTATGGTTTTCTCTCTTTTGTTTGTTTAACAACTCCTCTTTCTTTACTTTATCTACAAAACTGTTGATTACTCAATGTTCGGAAAGTCGAGTGGAGTCACTCCAGATTTTTTTTATTGGTTAATGGACATAGTCTTCCAGTCAAGAGAAAACTGATACATTCGTAATTCGTAGTCGATTATATTGCAAACATGAATATTATTCGTGGTTAAACTTTATTCATTATTTTGTTATAATTCATTAAAATCAGAAAAAATGTTCAAGTCCAATTCGAAACTCATAAAACCTTAGTAGATGTTAATTTGTGACACGATTCTAATAATCTGTCAGATGATGATATTTTGTTTTCATCAGTTTTATACATGGAATTCGTTGATTAAATTGAACTTTGTAACTCATATTCATTATTTTATTTATGTGTGGCTATGATCTTTACTTCAAGCAACTACGGAAAGTGGGGAGAGGTGAGTTAAATTTAACTTAATCTTATGCATGCTAAATAAAGTTTGGGTTTGAAAAATTTATTCTTTATTCAGGTTACAATTCTTATTCTTTTATTTCAATTCTAATTAACATACACTTATATTTAAATTACATTATGTTTTTAGGGTTGCTTCTAATTCAGATAAATGTTTTGAACATAATAGGCTGTGTATTGTGAGGGCCATAACCCTTTCCGACCCAGACCGTATGATCATGCAGGTTAGACATTGATGACATCCACTTACATTTTTGCATCTGAAACAGTCGTATGTAATAAAATCAGGAAATGAATGATCAAGCTAATTAGCAAAAAGTGTAAAGCACAATTTTCAATCAACAAATGTCGGTTATAGTCCATATTTTTCTTTCACTTTGCAAAAACAGAAGAATGTAATGTTTTAAAGTAAAAATATTTCAGGTCGGAAAGGGTTATAAGAAACCCAACAAACTGCGAAGTGACACTCGTCAAATAGGAAAAGCATAATAAATTATCTCTAAAAGAGATCTTTGTTAAGACACGTGTCATTAATATTAAGATTGAAAACACGTTTTCTAAAAATCATACTTTATTTAAAAATTATCCAAAGCTTTTCACTTTGAAAAATCAAAGCATCATCAGAGATTTAATACATGTTTCCAATGAGCAGTTTTTATATATTTTACATTTCACGGTTGACAGTTAAGTCCTTTAGTAAATTGAGGAATGCTGAACAAAAGCAATAGTAACTTATGAAGTCTGGTGAAGGTTGGATCAAGGAGAAGAAAAGGAAGGAGTGGAACTTTCATGATTATAAAGGCACTACATGTAACTATTGTAGGATCAACAAAGTGCTGCAAGTAAAAGCAACTAATGCAAAGTGCTACAATAGTTACAACTCTTACATGCAGTGCCTTGGTAATCATGAAAGCTCCACTTCTTCCTTTTCTTCGCTCCTTGATTCAATCTTCACCAGACTTCACAAGTTACTATTGCTTTTGTTCAACACTTCTCAATTTACTAAAGGACTTAACTGTCAATCATGAAATATCAAATATATAAAAACTGCTCATTGGAAACATGTATTAAATCCTTGATGATGCTATGATTTTTAAAAACGAAAATCTTTGGATAATTTTCAAAATGTTTTAAAATAAAGTATAATTTTTAGAAAATGTGTTTTTAAAATTGTTTTTAATCTTTCTTAAGAAAAGCATCAAAAATCCAAACTGAATAAACTTACAAATACCTATTTAAGGCTGTACATACAGATTCCCTCTTTCTTTCTTACCATGTTTGTCCTGAAGTAGATTTTACCAACGTCTAAAGACGATTGTATTTGGAACTTTGTTTATTGAATATACAATCACATTGATTGCTTTCCAAGCCCTAGTATGTAAGAACCTATTTAAATACCCCAACAACTACTTCCCCACAATGTTATCCAATGGGATTTTTGTTGCTTCATTTTATAAGGATTTCTCATTCAAAGATGAAGTTTTTTTTAAATTCTGTGTTCAACATATTACTCTTTGAATATGTCACCGTTTAGCTTAGAGAGCAATTTTTTGAAAAAAAAGAATTTTAAAAAACATCATTTTTGGAAGAGATATTCTTAAAAAATGAAGAAACAAAAATCCCATTGGATAACATGGGAAGAAAAAAAGAATCTGGTTGATGTACAGCCTTAAGTAATATTTTTAATAATAAACAAAACATAAGCTAAAATAAATATCATATGTATGAGTTGCCAAATATACCAATAGTGTGGCAGTTGTCTGATGAAAAAATACTAGTCTGTGATCCTCAATTTAGAAAAAAGTATCATTTCAAAGGTTTACTATGATTAATGCCTTTTTGCTTTTTTTTAAAGATTAGTTGTTAAGTTAGATGCATGAAGTCTGGTTTCTGTGTATGTAATAAATATATTATAAGTTTCATGGTATAGGTAAGCACATCACATATTGAAAATAGGATTTTTGTAGGAAAATATGGATTTTAATGTACTGTGTAAGTTTGAAGCAGAATAATTAGTTTCCAAAGTGGATAAATTATCCAAACATAATACATAATACACATCTTGTGACTTCAAGTAGCCACTTAACGAACATTTCTTTCAATGCCAGTTCACAGAAGTCGTCTGTATAATGAATTCATATGACTAAATGAAATTTTCATTTTAAAAAAGGCAAACGATTTCTTTGAAATCTTGTAGAAGTTTCAGAATTAATACAGAAGCATGACAGTTTGAAGATGTCATCAATACTTGAAAGAATTAGTGGATGTATTGTCTATTGTCATTTACTAATAAAATATTCTTCATCTGAAGTTATATTAAGAAAGATGTTAACAAATTAGCATAATTCCTCTAATTCATCGGTATCCTTCGCATGATTATTATCTATATCCACAATAATAAGGAAATTCAATGTAGGTTGTTTTAACAACTGCGCTCTTTGAGTAAAACATTTGCTTATAAAGGAGGGAAGTGTGGGGGTAAGATTATTATATACTATAAAAGTCACAATAGCAATAGATTTGGAAGCGAATTGTAACAGTAGTGTAAAGTATGTGTAAAGACATACCAAACTTCCTGAAAAGGCATTTTAGAAAGCAAAAGTAATCACCAAAATAATGGTATACTGAACTTTAAATAGCAAGCTTACACAATGCTAAAAAGAAAAGAGAGTAAATATTATGCAATTTACATTACTGCCATTAACATAAACTAAAACTTACATGAACAAATAAGAAATTAAATCAGAAAGACATGTGTACAATAAATTTTGAAGGGCAAAAAGGTCTAGAAAATACCGCACAATTATATTGTGAGAAATTTAATAATTATTCATTTTTCTGTAAACTGAATAATATTTTAAATTGAGATCAAAAATGGCACAAAGATTGAATTATGCTTTAGCATTAGAATTTTGAGGTAAAAGTTATTTATCAATTTCAAAGATAAAGAATTTAAATATTTTTTCACTAGTTTAATTTTGTTTAAGAAACTGGACAGTTTATCAGAAGATCTTTTTTAGAGAATATGTCAGGCAAAATGTCTGATTTTGCATGACAATAGGATTTTTCACTTTCATAGTAATTAATTGTTGGATTTTTCATCATTTCCTGTGATATGTTTGAAAAGGTTTCTATATATAAACAGATCAAACATGACCAAAACATTAATTTATCCTAGAGTTAGAAATTTGATATTTAGTATAAAGTTTATTTTAAAACACTAGGCTTTTACTAAGAACAATTTGTAAAATTAAAATTTTAAAAGAGTAAAATATTTTTTTGTATGGGCATACGTATATTCAAATGTCTCTAAGGTTAATTAAAAAAAAAAAAAAAAGAAAAGCAAAAAAGAAAGATACACAGAGGGGGATTATTATCAACTAGAGATGTCTACATCACATACATTTTTAAGCATTACATGTTGAAAATTAAAGAAACTCTTGGTAAATCCAATAACCTTGCTACTTTACCTGATAAGGAACCAGTTTTACTTTTCTCATCTTGAGGCGAAGAATTTGGCTTATACTATTTAAAGAATTTAAAAAAAAAAGATTAGAAAAGAAAATTACTTTATGATGTACAAATGTAAGAGAAAACTTGATTAAATACAAAATATTACAAACCTGAGGTAAATCAACTAATTTTTGAAGCTGAATACCAACACCAGGTCCCATATGTGAAATATGGTTAAAATTTGTAGGTCCTGATATTAACCTAGATCTTCGATCGACATTTCTGAAACATAATTACAAGCTAATTTATGTACTCAAATATAAGAATATGAATAACTATTTAACAAAAACAGGAGCATTCAAACAAAACATTATTAAGTCTTTTCCTGCCATTAAAATAAAATCAGAAGTTTTGAAGATTTTCTTTTTCCTTCTCCAAAGACTCAACAATAATAAAAATGCTTAAAAGTTACAGCACATATAACATAGAGAAAGTACGTTAAAATTTAGAACTTACATTCTGGCATGTTTGTTGGTTTTAGAAAAATTCCCTGAAAGTTTTTTAGATCTAGGCTGATATCCTCTGATTTTTTAAAAGAAATATTCTAGGTGATAGTACATGAATTATTATTTTAGATTTTCTCATAATTAATTACAATAAAAAAATTATGTTGGGCCTTTACAAAACCATCTTCTACATAATCTTATAAATCCATGCAGTGCAAATTATTTAATAAAATTATCTCTTTCATGAATGGAGACATATTTCATCGCAAATAAACAATAAGACTAAATTGTCAAAAGAAAGTCAATTTTGTGCTATAGAAATAACTGAAACAAAATAAATAAATAAATAATTATAACTTTAAGTTCTTATAAAAACGCTCATATTGAAAATTTGCACCAAAATAATTCTCATTAAGCACATTTATACAAAATTTTGTCCTACAATGGCATGTTGAAAATTTTGAAAAAATAGGATGACACCACCACCTGTTTGGCAATTTGTACCAAAAGCTGACAGGCACTAATTTATGTATCAATGCAACTGTATATAAATGTATAGGAAATTCTGTATCTTAGTTCTTCAAAATAATTGTCACACTTACAGGCACATATTTTCTAAAAATAATCAAATCATATTCTGAACCTCTCAAAACGCAAATGAAAACCGGAAGTCAAAAATTTTTACAAAACCAGTATTCTTTCTATTAAACACAGAAGAAAGTAAAAATAACTATAATGAGTATAATATATAAATATGTACACATTCACATTTAATTAAGAATCATCTATTGTATCATCTAAATATTATTTAAGAAAGAAAAATGCATCGAAATAAATCAACTAGATGCAAAAGAATAAAATTTCATCAGTGTCAATTTGGTACAGAATCTGTTACAATAAACTAATCGTTGCAGTCCTAATTATTCAAAGAGAATGGTGCAATAATCTCTTTATCCTATTCACAAAAAATTAACAAATAGGGTGTAAAAAAAAAGTGTTATATTCTAACTGTTACTTTAGATTAGAGATTAAATTGTGTGGACATTTAATCTGTTGCTAAGCTGTTGCACTTCCTTATGATTTCAAAAGACAAATCGGATGTGCATTATTTTCAATTTAAGTTTAATATTTTCTGCAATAAATTAACAAGCTTTTGTTTACAGAATTTCACTGATAAAATTTATTTAGTTTTTGTATTCAATATGTAAATGTGGATTACTTATTAAACATATTTCTTTGTTCATGGAATGTTCGGTCATTCTGATAAAAATTTTACAGAACATAACCCCCCTTTTTGCCACACAAAAATAGTCTTAACAGTTGAGAATTTAACATTCAAAAGGTTTTCATGGAATGTAACCCTTAGAAATTTTAAGGGATTTCAGTACTAATTAATTAAACGCAATTTTTTAAATATTTTAATAAAATATGAAAAAGAACTCTTGACTTATTATTCTACCCAACATTTAGGTATAGTTAAATACTATGCAATCTTTTAACAGAAGCTCATTTAACAAATCATAGGAATCTGTCAATGAAACCTCTCCAGAAAACAATGGTAATCAAAGAATCATCCATTTTAGCTATTAAATTATGTTGAATTTTACCAAGTGCCCACCTTCTTAAATAACTTTTTTTTTTTTTCAATAAGTTGGAACATATTATTTTGATTTTCTTGATACTACGATACACATAGTATTTATTTATTTTAGTTGTTCCTACATCCAAATAAATTATTATAATTATAAAATTGAATTTACCCTTTCCCAGCTCTCTCAGGTTCCCTGACAGAGAATCTCCTTCGAACTCTGTTTAACATTGCTTTTGACTGTCTACTTTTTAATGGATGAGCAGTTTCAGGTACAAGGACTCTATCCGATCTATGAAGAACATTATGAAGATATATTATGTGTGGCAAATCAGTGGCAAGAGAAAAACATAGTAGTCCACTTCGGCATAATGGTTTAGTCTAAAAAAAATATTTTCAATGAGTTATTTCAACCAAGAAAATGAGTAATTTCAAAATTAATCAATTATATGTTTTTTTAGTTAGTTCCAAAAAATTTGGTAACCAAGCATACAAATTTGTTATTTACATCAAGATGACCAAAATTTTATAGTTATCAAAATAATGAAAAAGAAATTATTTGTAAAATTGACATCATATAAATAATAATCAATAATAGAAATTAAATGTTTTGTTTGACATACAGTCGAACCTCGTTAATATGGACACGCTTACCCTGTGTTCACATTAGAGGGTAGGATTGCGAGAATCTTGCAATATTTTGAAAAAGCCCACTGAAAAATATATCATAAAGGGGGTTTACCCCAGTTTCTTCACATTGCTCTTTGAGTATTTGTATTTCATCAATTTTTTAGTTTAGTTGAGTAATACATTAATTGCTTTCAAGTCTGTAGTTATCTTTTTAACTTCTCTAGACTTTCTTGATAAAAGAAAAAAAAAAAAAAAAGGAAATATTATGTAATTATTTCAAAATACTAATTGCAAACATGTGTTAAAATATGTGTAAATATGTGTGCCAAGTGTAAAAAGTAATTCTTCAACAAGTCTCAACAGAGGAGGAAGCATGCATGTTGCCTCATGTTTTTCAGGCACTTCAATTAGGTGAAGGCCAGAAGAACACTAGTAAATAATTGGCTAAAAAAAGGGGGGGGGGAGAGAAGTAAGGAGCAAAGGACCCTCATTTATCGGTTTTGTTTCAAAATATTTGTTATCAATTATTTCTAAAAAATGAAATTAATTTTTAAAAAAGTCAATGGGCCTGTTTATGCTGCTCAGCTGGAGAAAGGAAGTGATGTCTCCCGACATTCCACCAATTCTCCGACTCAGCAGGTCCTCTCATTCAGCACGATGTGGGGAGATAGGATAGCAAAATTAAAAATATATATATTTAGGCAGGTACAGATTCACTGGAGTAGTTATTCATGACATAGTTTGAAATATTGAGGATTATTATAATACTGTAACCCCTTACCTGCCGAGGGAAATTTGCAAGATTCGCTTCAAAGTGCCACTGTACTCTTTCAACTCTGAAATGAGTAAATCTTTCAAAAACACTGTCAAACCGTAACAGTAGTTTCACTAGTAGTAGTACAGTACAAAGAATCGTACTTCGGAGAAACGTATATATACGCCCAAGGCAGTTAAGGGGTTAATTTAAAAGAATAGACAATTTCAGACTGTCTTAAGATGAGGGTTTGGTCTACCAATTTCAAAATTTCTCTCAGATAATTGTTTTAAAATTTTATAAGGTGCTGTACAAGGACAGATAATTTAAGAGTATTAGGAAAATGAAATTCTTCATATAATACTTCATTACCAACTTTAAATTTAGCAGGGAGAAATCGAGCATTTGGTTAATTTCATTCAAGATTTTGGGATTCATTAAGGAAACCATCTTTATTCAAGCGTAGATGTAGGTTGGATGCACTTGGCCGAGCTTTCGTCAATGAGTAGTGACTGCTTGCGGCATCCAGCAAAAGACTTTGGGAAGAGAGGGTCAGATGATATCGGCTCCTGCGTAATTTATGATGAGAGGGATTCGCAAATATGTTTAGCTATTGAAGTCTATGGCAAAAGTGTCTCAATGTTTGTGATTTCATTTTTTGTTAGTGGATTCGCAGCTCCTCACTGGATTAGATTTTTCCTGAGGCTCCTATAGGAATTTCAGGGCTTATTTTTTTTAGTTTTCAGATTTATATCAGCATGATTCGACTTTTAATTTCTATATATTTTCTAAATTCTGCATAATTAAGTTTTTGGCCACAAAACAGACTTTAAAGGAGTAATACGAATTATTAGCGATTTACAATTTTGAATAGAGATTTTCACACTTTTAAAAAGGATTTTTAATTAAACTATTTTTATCCTCTCATACATACAGTCAACTCTCAAAAATCCGCAACCCTAAAATCCACAATTCTCTAAAATCCGCATATTATTTACAATGTAAACAAACATTGTCACAACTGATTTATTCATTAGTGGATTGCAAAAATTCAGCTGTATTGGGAGATAAATCAGTTATTAACTGGTGCTGATGAATCACCAATCACTCAGCATATTACAGAGGAGGAAATGATAAGTGTAATTATACACAATTATAAAAAAATAATTTATATTAATTTAGAGGAAGAAGGAGAAAGGCAGTTTTCATGAAAGATTTTCTCTCATGAAGATAAATATTCACATTTTCTCATAGCACAAACTTATGTGATTGACTAAGAATTACTGACTTTTTTGCAGGTTATCGGAAAATAAATATGTATGAATATTCTTACTTAAACTATTAATGATCAGACTTTTCAAAAATCTAGATAATTTGCAACTCTAATAGAATGCATAAAAATTGTTCATTAAATTAAACTTTCATGAAATATTTGTACTTTTAATAGGCACACTTTATTTCAGCATTGTATGTATAACATATAAATTGTTTCTTGAAGATTTTCTAATCAAATAAGGTTTTAAGATGTAAATAAAAGAAATTACTCTAAAATCTGCAAAATTCAGAAATCTGCAAAACAATTCGTTTTAAGCTGTGCGGATTTTTGAGAGTGTACTGTATATATATATATATATATATATATATAAATTAATAAAAAGCCCAACAAATTTAAAACAAATACTCAATTAATTGTGAATTTTACAAATCAAATATTGAACAGTATTAACATTACGTCTATCATTAATGACAAAGAATGTATGTTTCTGATTAAAGATTTAAATCTATCTCGTACCTTCAAATATCCTCTTCCTCTTGGAAGAAAGATATTCAATTATAATTCTGTTTCTAAGTCTACCTCTTTTACTAACACTGTAACCTGTAAATGCAATGATCCTTCTTTCTCAAAATTTATTGACAGAGACCATGGACATATTATCACAGGTAATCTCAATATTATTGACAATTATCAATTAAAAAAATTCATGAAATTTGGCACCAAATTTAGACTTCCAGTTAAAACTAGCATTCCACAAATCTTACAACAGTTTTCTTATGACCTAGATTTATTTATTTATAAAATATCTATTACTCATAATAAACCTATTGCCTACTTCACTCAATGGAAAGTTTTAGTGTTACAAAAAATCAAAAATGCATTATTTATCAATTCTTCAAATCTGGTGTTATTTAAAAAATCTGTACTTCTTAACTCAATCAAATCACTACAGGATGACTATGTGATCACTTATGTTGACAAATCACCTAATAATTATGCCATTATTTGTAAATCCTACTATCTCTCTATTTTAAACTCTTCAATCAATAATAGTAACATCTTCAGTTTAACTAATAATAACCTTATTATTAATAACCGAAAAATACATAATTACTATAAACTACTTCAACTTCCCTTCAATAACTTTAATTATCCTTATATAGTTCTCATTCCTAAGTTTCACAAATCTCCAATTAAATTTCGCACTGTCACTGTTGGGTGTAACACTTATAACAACAATGCTAATAAAGCTCTACTGGATATTCTAAAGCAAATTTACAAATGTACTTGCAAAGTTGATAATTTACACTGTCTTAAAAATAGCTTTCAATTAATTCAATACATCAAATCGCTCGATTCAATAGACAATATTATGACTTTTGACTTTCAAGATCTTTTCAATAATATTGAGTTATCAGATCTTAGTAATATCATTTACAGTCTTTTTCAAGAATATAAAGCTCAAATTAATCTTCCTTACAATTTTAAAGAAGAAAAATTTAAAACACTTCTTAACTTTGTTATCCATAATAATTATATCTTCCACAACAACGATATCTATTTGCAACAATTAGGCATTCCACAAGGAGGTTGTAGCTCCAGTATTTTGGCAGATCTCTATCTTTATTATTATGAAAAGCAAATTTGCAATGATGATGTTCGATTTTATCGTTACATCGATGATATTATTGTATTTTATCTCAAAAAGAACTCAGAAAATGGTTTTTCCTTCAATTATCCACCTAATTTAAAGCTAACTCAAAATACTCTGACTAATCAATCTATTAACTTTTTAGATCTCAAAATAATCATCGATGGTAATAAACTTTACACAGATATCTATGACAAACGGCAAGATTTTTGTTTTAATGTAAACTTATTTACACATTTTAATTCATGTCTGCATCTTTCGGTATTTAGAAACATCATCATTAACCATTTATTTCGAATTAATAATTTATGCTCTGCAAAGTTTAAAAACAAGAATATTAATAAACTGATCACAGCCACTGCTAAAATGGGTTTTCCTAAAAACTTTGTATTTTCTATTTTATATCCTTAACCATGTCTCTGTCAGTACAAAAAAAAAAAAAAAGCTGTGTACACTCTTGTGTATATCAAAAAAAAAAAATTATAAAATAATAAAAGACAATAAAAAAGGTGGCGGTTGGGTGGGCAGATGTTTGATTACGGAGGTGGGGTGGTGTTGTAAGGCTGGATGGTTGGGTGGGTTTGTGAAATGAAATTAAAAAAAAAAAAAAAAAAAAAAAGTAGAAGGTTTGTTGCATTTGCTTTGTATTACTATGCATGCTTTCATTTTCCATTAAAATTTCAGTTTTTTCCTTATTGAGTTGTCAACTATATTTAATGTTCTAATTATACTGTTAAACACAATGTGATTAAACAGTTAATTTCATTGTGGCTTCATGGTTTCATTGTCGTTCATCTGCTTTGAAATTTGCATTTTTAAATCCATATGGTTCCTGTTTCTGGTTGTGGCAGGCTGGGGGAGTGTTGCCGGCATAAAACTAGTGTAACCCCACAGGCAAGTCACAAGTCTTGCCGCCTGCCTCCTTCTTCCTATCTTGTGTTTCTTGGGTTGTTTTTTCATTAATTTTGATAAGTTTATGGTTTTAAGTTAAGATTTGTTGTTTTACTTCATTGATTCGTTTGTTTTGCAGGCTGTTAATTGGTGAATCTGGTTTCTTTGCATTGGTGTATTTCGTCCACTGGTGATTTTTTTTTTTTTTTGTCTTGTTGGTCATTGGTGTTTCAGTGATCTTGTATCTGTTGCTTGGCTTCTACTATGCTTAATAGATCATCTTTATTATATATATATATATATATATATATCAATTCTTCAACTTATTATTCATAACACAGAGTATTTTTTAATACTTTTTTTTTATTTAAATATTACCAGGGCAAAAAAAACCAAGCCTATTACCTAGACAAAAAAAAAAAAATGTGGGAATGCTAATCTTCAGAACTTACATTCGTATGCCTCTCTCATTTTCAAATCTATTGTTGAATTTTGAGAAACTTTACTTCAGTTGTCCAAGCATAAATTAAATCTTACAAAAAATCAGTGTAACATTTTTAAATTTTGATATTTCTGGTTAAATTAACAGTCTTCTTCTTTGAAAATAAATTGCTGTTTACTTTTCTGCTTTTGATATTTTGATTAAATGAGGAATTTGCACACATGGGGAATTTGAACAAAATCCTACTTTTCTGGTAGTTTTAAGCCCATAAATTTCAAAAAGTTTATTAAAAATGCAAAACAAGTTCTCATTAATTTTAAAACTAACTTTAAAATTAATCAAAAATCATGTGACTTCAAAACGCTGCCTGACATCACACTTTATGATGCTTCAATGTTTACATTTTGTTAGCCTAGTTAGCAAGCAGCAATTCGTTTCAACTTTCGTAATTATCAATCGTTTATGTGATTTCTGAGCATTGCTTTTTCATTTTATAATCATTTAATATCATTATCACCATTTTCCATTATCATTATTTTCAACTGTTTTCTTTTCATGGCAGTTTCCCAAAGTTTTCGTTTAACGGGATCCTGTGGAATGCTAAAGAATGACTTTTGAGAAGCATTAGCCTTTGTATTAGTGCAGCGTGGTACAATACAATATTTATACAACAATTTTTAATATCCGTCATTATTATAAAATACAAAACTTATTTCACTGATTTAAGAAGCAAAGCACGAAATCGAACGTAAACAAGGATTACTCCCGTTTGTTGTCATAAAGAGTGACATCAAGATATATTATACACGTTTTCTCTATAGAGTAAGTAGTGCGGTGTTAAAATTGTTATAAATCAGTAATTAGATTTCAAATAACGAAAATGTATGTATTTATTTTCTTAACTTTTCATTTTCTATTATATAAGAATAAAATCAGAAAACGTGCAAATTCCTCATTGTAGTTTCAATTTGATGCCCAGTAAACGAAAACATACAGACTGTTTTTATTTATGGTTAATTCTAACAATTTCTAGCTACTGTGTCAAAAGTGACAATGAAAAAGCAGTAGTCTCTTGCTGGTAAAATTACATAAAAGAAAAGCTTGTGCTCCAGAAGTCCAAGTTACATTACAGTACTTTTCTTTATAAGGAAAGAACAGTAATGAGGAGGGAGGAGTGGGGGGGAGACTTTGATTTTTCAGAAATGATACACGAATGAGTTCTGGTACATACTATTTATGTGTTCTCATGCATTTCATCTAATATGTAAAAAGACACTAAAATGAAAGAAGTATGGTCCCATGCATATTAAGCCCTGGATATAACTAAATTAAGAAAAATAAAAGCACTTCATAAATATGTTAGAAAAAAATTGTGAAAAATTGATGTACAGTGACAGACCTTTTTGATATTGAGAGTTTGTAACCATTCACCAGTTGCGACATCAAAAATATCTACATGCGTCTCACTATATACATTTAAATAACCTTCTGTATAACCTAAAAAATATACAATACATACATAAATTCAATTTTAAAATAAACACAAACTAATGTACTATGGCAGTTACAAACGTTTTTTAATATAATGAAAATATTTTTAAATAATGTGGTTAAGTTATTTGCAGTACTATGGATATTATTTATTCTCTGTAATTCTATTTATAAGAAACTAACAAACTTCACGACAAAAACATTTAGATAAAAAAGCAGCACCCGTACAGGGCTGCCACCAAATCAAAGATGTGAAAATATTTGAAAAAGTGACTAAAATTTCCATAAAAGTGACCAAATAGTTACAATTTTTTTTTTTTTAAAGTGACCAAATAGTGACCTATAATTACCAAAGCTAAGGAAATTGCGAAATGACTCACAAAAAATTTTAATATTTATACTCAGACTGTGACAATTTGTTTTAAGTTTTAATTCCAGCTGATTTATAATATCAATAAATTGGGAGTTAGGAAAACAAACAAGAACAATAAAAATTTTTCTTAACACTGCAGTTTACAAAGTTTTTTTTTTTTTCCCATGAGAAGGCCCCCTCAACACAGGGAAATACTTTATATATTAATGTTTAAACAAAATGTGCAAATTATATTTCGAAAACTATTGACCGTTATTTAATAGTTGCTTGAGGTTTTTCCAAACTTCATACACTTGTATTGATTATTGTATCTTGATTAGAAATAACTATTGCCAGTGAACAATGCTATAAAAACAAGATTTACAGTAAGTATTCAATTAATTTTGTCTCTCTTTTTTTTTTTTTTTTTTTTTTTTGTTAAAAGATTGCCGTGATTAAGCTTGACTTTTTCTTTAAATTAGTTTGCATGAGTTTAACTTGCTTGTGAAGAAACTACTCTTCCTTTATTTAGAACTTTTACTCATTCGAGCACAGTGGCGGCCCGTGAACCGAAAATAGGTGAAGAGCTCAAAAATAATGTTTAAGTATTTTAAATCATAATTTTTTATTAAGCATGGTCTAAACTAAAATTAACTAAAAATACTTATTTAAATGTAAATTTATATTCTATAAATGAACACAGCGTAAAACACAGTGTGCCTCTTCACCAATTTTCGGTGCACAAGCCGCCACTGTTCCAGCATAACTTGAGCAACTTTTGCCTCTTCTAAATTATTCTTTTCTAAAGTTTTTTTTTTTTTCAATTTTGTCTGAGATCAAATAAATTCTTATTTATTTTTTGTTTATTATCTTTATCTTCTTTTAAAGGAACTCTCAACTTATCGTCTCTGAAAGCCAAAGCCAATGTTATTCTATGAGGAATTTTGCACCAATATAAATCATTAACTAATACATAACTAATTTAAATTCCATTTTCATATTAAAAAAATTCACAACTGTCAAACAGGTTATTGCTTTCTAAAAATTGATTTTTTTAATTTTTAAGATTTCATTTTTAAGCTAAAAAAATTGCAAAATTTCACATTGTGAAAATTTGCAATTTACAACTTCAAAATAAAATATTAAAAAAAAAAAAAAAAATAGAAAACTATAACTTTTTTAAGAGTTGCAATTTTTCTGAATGTGAAAACTGAATTTAAAAATATGTATAAGTTAATGAGTTATAATGGGGCAAAATTCTTCATAGAATAACATTAACTTTGGCTTCCAAGGACAATAAGTAGAGCCCTCTTATATATTCAACTCTTTTTTCATCTTGGCAATTGTTAGTTCCTTTTCTCTAATTCTTTTAGACTTTTTCATTTTTCTTAACCCCCCCCCCCCCCTCCAAAAAAAAAAAAAAAAATTATACAGAACGACATTATTTCATTATTTAAAACATGAAAATCTGACATTGACAGATTTTAATTTAGTGCCAGAGGCCTACTGCTAAACTTGTTAATATCGACAAATTCTTCTTTAGTTAATTCATGACGATCTAAATTCCATGATAAAGTTTTCATTAAATCAAACCAATGTGTTTCAGCTGCAGATACTGTAACAAATAACGTTGGAAGTCCAAACTGTCTTATAGCCGCAAAACAACGTTTTTTCTCTTTTTCCCAATGAGGGGGAGGTGTGCCTTGGAGGGGACTCATGTCAAAGGTGTGCCTTGGGGGGGGGGGGGGGGGGACTCATGTCAAAGTTGTACCTTGGAAGGACTCATGTCAAAGTTGGGCCTTGGGGGGGACTCATGTCAAAGTTGTGCCTTGGGGGGACTCATGTCAAAGTTGTACCTTGGGGGGACTCATGTCAAAGTTGTACCTTGGGAGAATTTTTTATATTTTTTAAAAACTTGTAACCTTCGTTATGAGTAATCAAATAATCTACAAAATCTTCATTCAATAAATCCCCATTCAATAAACTGACTGAAATAGGCCCTTAGCACTATTAAGAGTGACGTATAAAAATTCAACAACGCTGTACCGACTGAAATAGGCCTCTAGCACTGAAAAAAAAAAAAAAAAAAGTAATTCCTCCTATAAACTTTTCTTTTCTAAATTCATTTTGCAAGATGTACTGGCAGATCTGGTTTATGATAAAAGTTGATTTGTGATAGGAAATAACTCAGGTTTACCATAATCGTTTAAGGCATTTCAACAAGCACTTAGCATCCTCAGTGACATGGATGTATTATTATTAGTAACAATTCTTTCCTGAAAGTGAGAATGCCCTCTCAATATCATCACTATGCAGGGTTGCCACAAAGGAAATATAACAAAAATAGTTGCTTTAGTAGCCTAGCGACCAAAATACTAGCTTAAATATTACATGTTAACGTTCATTAAAGGATAAAAATCATACGCATTTTCTTACTATTCAATATAAATATACCAATTTTTTTAAAAAAAACTTCTGAATGTGAAAACTGAATTTAAAAAAAAAAAAAATTAGGCAATGAGTCATTGTGGAAACAAATTTTCCCATAGAATAACATGGGATTTGGTTGTTGAAAAGATTAAGTATTGTCTGCTCTTAAGAGCTTATGTTTTTTTTTTTTTTTTTTTCTGTATTCTTCCTTTTCTGATTTACTAAAAGAGCTTTCTTAAAAAGTTTTGTTATTTTTTCTTACATGAAATCAGGGTGAGAAAGGACATAACAGGTCACAGGAGTGTACTAGCTGTCATTTGCAATAAGCAAATTGGCCAGCTTAATAGGTACATATGTCATGTCTGGTACTATTTCTACATTCTCATTGGATGTTTTACCTGTTTCAAGGTCAGCATTAGGGATAAACCATACTTTTATGTGGTAAAAAAAAAAAAAAAAAATAATAATAATAATAATAATAATAATAATTAAAGAGTGAAAAGGTTAAGATATCAGATTGTTTATAAAATGCATAGAAAATATTTCTTTCTGAAAGATTTTTCTGATATTTCTGGAAGAATTTTGCAAAAGGTGAAAAATAGTCTCCCAATAGTTGTCTTTTTGTGAAAATAGTTGCTTTTTCAAGCTTTTTGGGTCAAAAAAGTTGCCATAGTCTCCTCAGGTTGAAAATAGTCGCAAACAGTTAGTTGCCTTTTAGTAGCCTGTGGCAACCCTGCTATGATGTGACAATGACAAATACATTTTAAGTGTAGTAACACGTAAATAAAACTTCTAAGAAAACTAAAAAAAAAAAAAAAACACTTGTTTTAATTTTTTAGAAGAAAGTAAAAGAAATAACAAAAATACTTACTGACAGCTTCAGGAGGAGCAGGAAACATTAATTCTTTTTCTCTACTTTTACGACCAAATCCATCAACATAAATACCCAACTCTATTTCACAAAAAGAAAAAGAGAGAGGAAGATATTAAATTCTTAAGAGAAATTATTTACAATTTAAAACATATGGAAAAGGAGAATTGAGAAGATTATTACATTTTTATCAATTCACCAAACTGTTTAAGACAAAAATGTTTTTTATTTGAACAGGCAGTGCACATAGAAATAGCCATTTTCTAAAAGTGGTCAATTCGCATTCAGTACATATCAAAAGATAGAAATTCATTGAAAAACATAGGTCAAAATTTTCATGAATCAATATTTTCTTCATATGTATATAGAAGAAAGTGATAAAGAATAAGAGCTTTTGTAAATTAACATCATGAAATGTCTAAACACTCGACAATTATTGCTGAATGTAATTACGAGTATACAAGACAATACCTCACCAGATGATAAAGAGTATGTATGCGTGTAGACTTAACCAAGATAAATCTATTCTTATATTTGTCAAATTGTTTTGTAGTAAAACCCAAATAAACTACTACGTCAGAAACGCCAAAGATAAATATTTGAGATGCATACAGCTGTTTCGGTAGCCTTAAACATACCGTCTTCAGTGCAAAAAGAATTCTGAATCTGGAGAAGTGCTCATATATATAGGAGAGGGACAGAATTTAGTTCAACCAATAGGATTACAGAAAAGGTGGGGAGTATGGCCAATAGGAATTTAGGAATGTGTAGCTGCGTAAACAGTAGAAAAATTAAGAAAATGTGGACTGAATGTAAAATTTCCAACAATTAGACAAATAGGGAACAGCGAAATCACAATTTACAAGGTTTTTTAAATTTTTATAAATATGAAAAGCTTCAAAGAAATCGTGTTCATGAATGGATTTAGGTCTGCAAATTATTTTAGCTGAATTTTAAAAACCTTGTAAATTGTGATTTCGCTGTTCCCTATTTGTCTAATTGTTGGAAATTTTACATTCAGTCCATATTTTCTTAATTTTTCTACTGTTTACACAGCTGCACATTCCTAAATTCCTATTGGCCATACTCCCCACCTTTTCCGTAATCCTATTGGTTGAACTAAATTCGGTCCCTCTCCTATATATAAGAGCACTTCTCCAGATTCAGAATTCCTTTTGCACTAAAGACTGTATGCTTAAGGCTACCGAAACAGCTGTATGCATCTCAAATATTTATCTTTGGCGTTTCTAATGTAGTAGTTTATTCGAGTTTTAATATTCCAATGCCAAGTCTCCTGTTATTAATTGTTTTGTACATTGGAAAGACTCTGTATAAACATGTTTGTTTCTTTTCAAAAAATATCTTCCCGCTAAACTTGTAAATTTAACCTTTACATAGTGAGACTCATTTTTCAAGAATGTGCTGACAAAATTAAAAGAATATATGCCTACAACTATACTAAACTTTCTTCATATATCAAATCTCTTTTCACTTATCTTCTTGTTTAAGTGATATTGAATTTTTTTTTAAATATGTTGCATAAGCTATATTACTTTCAGGGACTGACTTACAGAAATGGAGGTCCAAGGTAGAATCATTAAACGGAGGTCCTATTCTACCATACAGAGAATAAATTTTGGAATATGTAATAAGTTTTTCATTTGAAAATGCAGCTGATTTAAAAGCTCTTTTATAAATGGGGGTCAAGATGCTTGCCTCATGTTAAATCAGGCTCTGATTATTCTGCAACTGAAATAAAAAAGTTTTTGAATTTAGTTTGTGTGTCAGGAAATTGAGTTGTTTTCATTGTTTTTTCTTCTAATGTTAATATTTTTTCTTCTAAGAACGAGGATATAGGGGTGGTAAGTCCACTCTCACCTCTGCTTTGCAACATTTTTATTATGTAGAAGAAAAACTTTTTGGTATATATACATTTCCTCACTGGTTTAGGCATATAGATACATTTGTTCTTGTCCCTTCAAATATCTATTTTTCTAACTTATTATTTTTTTATTTTTTTTTTAATAAATTTGATTGATCTTGGTTACTTGATTCTCAAAATTAAAAATGGGAACTATTTTCCTTTTCTTTATTTTCTTAGCAAAATTAAGAAGGTTATATATTGAAAGTTCCATTTTTTTTTTTTAATTTAAACAACAGTGCTAGAGATACATGTTTACACGCCTAATGAAAGTAAAAAATATTTATTAGAAAATTATATTTAGGAAAACAATAAATAAAAAAAGATTGAAATCTGGTGTGAAACAACCCCATGACTTCCATTACCCACTATTACACGTATTATATGCATTTTTTGGAGATGTGATCAGAAGACATAAAATTGACCTAACGAAGTAGAAACCTAAAATATTTCCGTTAAGAGAAACTTAGTAAATGTGTAAAGACATATAAAACAAAGTTTACATTGTAAGTTTAAAAATAAGGGGGGGGGGGGGAAATGGCAGAGTTATTTTTTGAAACACGAATTTCCGAGATCTAAAACTGACCTACCTAAGCAGGATGACTGTTAATTTTCCTGTAATAAAGGATATCTAAAATAGATTTCTGTAACAATTTTCAAGAAAAGCGTTACAGCCATTTTCGAGATACCAACTTTTACCAAAACTTTATATACTCAATTATTGACCAGAAAACAATAATCACATACAAAAGGATATTCAAAAGGGAGTTAATAATGGGAGTTTGAAAAAAATTTGTACAGTCGTGTTTAAAGGAACGCACTTCAGAGACCTGAAATTGAGCTATTTATACAGGACGCCTGTCAATTTCTCTGAACTAACAAACTATATCATTTGAAAGGGCATCCAATAGAGTGTTTATACAGCACCTTTGAAGAAAATAGTTAGAGCCGTTTTCGAAATACGGATTTACAGTCCCATTTCCGGTTTCCAATGACCCACTTCCAGTTTTTAAATTTTCACCAAAATTTGGAAAATTCATCTGTACACTAGACCTGTATCAATTAAGAAATTTTGTAGTTCTATCTTTATTAATTTCGGAGATATGATAGCCAGAAGATTCCACACACACACACACACTGACCAATTGCCAAAAACTACTTTTTTGGACTTAAGAGACCTTAAAATGTGTAAATCAGGTGAAAACTCGATATCAAATTTTTGGACCAAATACAATACTTCCATTACCTATGGCCTACAGTAATCAGGTAATGGAATTAAAAATAAAAATGAATAATAAAATTGAAACTTTGAAATCACTCAAATGAAACACAACACAATACTTACGAGAAAAAACTAAAAGATATTCATTATTTTCTAATTCAACAGCAAGAAGTGGATCCATTAAGTTATGAGACAAGAATGATAGATCACTGCAATCAGTATTAACCAATGCTATAAAGAAAGCAGAATTATATAACTACAACTACATAATATTTTTTAAAAAGATTAATAAATAAAACTACAAAAATATTGATGAAAGAAAAAAAAAAAGGGAGAACTTACAAATGGGTGGACTGTCATCTACAACAGAGTACAAATGAAAAGCTGATGGTAAACCAACACAGAGCCGATTTCCAATTACATCTAAAGTGACAGCAGGAACTGGTAAACAGATCTCTTTTTTCTTATGATGCCTACCTTTTGTCCGATTAACTTCATAAACTACAACCTAAATTAATTTTATTTTATTAGGTAACAAACTATTACAACAATTAAAATACATATTTAAGCATATATATACTTGGGCATCATAAATATAAATATTGCAAAACTACTAATTTTAAGTTGATCACCACACATACATAAACTAATACTTAATATAAAAAAATATTTAAAGAACACACGCAAAACAAAAATCACCTGCTTTTTAATGGCTGAACAAAATAAATATAATGATGAATTGCCTTTATGAATACACATTGTGCAAAATGTAATGCATCCTTTAGTATCAGAAACTTTAGTCCATTCAACATCTTGGCCATCAAGAGCTCCAACAGGTATTAATCTCAAATACCGTTGTTTTCCTGCAATAAATAAAAGTAAATAAAATTATAAATGTATTAATTCAAAAGATTAAGTTTAGAGACAATGCAATATGAAATTTTGTTTTATTTTAGGTGTTTTAGAAGCACAACAGCTTATCAAATGAATGCAGTTTGAGCTTCTTTTTTTTTAAAAAAAAAAAAAAAAAAGAGAGAGAAGCTAAATATTACATACCTGCCAACATTGAAAAATCAAAATAAGGATCCTACAAGTGGTATTTCGAGGCCTAGATAGCACTGGCAGGTTTTCAACACATGCCAGTTTTTTGACATTTTAATTTGTCATTTAAATATAAAAAATCTATATGCATACGTAGAATTTAAATAATAAGTAAAAATTTAGCAATTATTAAAAAATATATATTGCTGTCTGTTCAGATTATTATTATATTTTATTTTTTGGCCAAAAGCAAAAAAGTTGCTTAAAAATCATAAATTTGTTGATTTTTAACAAATTTTATATATAATTGCAAAATGCTTAGAAAATGAAATAAATGTATGAAGATAAGGAAAGTGAAAGATAATGCCAAAATACAGAAGTCTCTCTTAAAAAAAAAGGGAAAAGTTAGTAGGCTGCTATTATATTGCATAGCTTAAAAAAAAAACAGTAAAACTTGCGAAAGCAAAAAATTGCATGGAAATAAAAACGTGACAGTACAGCAACTAGTTTTTACAGCAATTACACTGTATCCTAAAAAGTAGAAATGCAAAGTTTTCTATTTAAAGCAAAATTGAATTAAAGAGAGATTTTAACTTCATCAAAAATTTTACTGAACATGTTGTTCTTATGTTAATCCTGTTTAATGCTGAAATATGTTAAAGTCATTTCAATTATGTGTATCTAGCGCCATCTATTGGGTGCTACTTTTTTTTAGTCAGTATGTACTGCAGTATGTACTCTGCAGCTAGCAGACGCTACTTCTACTCTGTAATGAGCACACTAATAAACTTATGTTTCAAATGAAACCTCTTTTAATTACAGTCCATTGCCTCACTAACATTTGGTCCTAGCGACCTGAGGCTTACTCAATTAATTAATTTTATCTAAGATTATTAGATTATGTTTAAAATGCACTTTGGGTTTTGAATCAAACCTAAACTATGGAGAGCAAATTAAAGACTCTCAACTGTAAGCGTGGAAATTTGAAAGGTCAAATTACTAAAATAAATAGTTATATTATCGAAAAGAAAGAGACCCTCTCAATTGAAGAATTATCAGCACAACTAGATAGCATGGTAAAAATCAAAGCTAAGTTTGAAGATATCAAAGAATATTATTCTCTAGAAAGTCATGAAAAATTTGCATAAACAGAAGCAAGCCTAAACGAGGTTGATGATGAGCTCTACCAAAAACCTTTATTAATTTTAGAATCTGCGAAGAAGCTTCAGAATCCATAAGCAGCTATGTTATAGGGTGCAGGAATGGAACTGCACAAGTGGTGCGCTAAAGATAAAAAATTATTATTAGAAAATATTTCTCTAAATTTTAAAGAATATAATTTCGATGAAACTAAAAATAATTCAGTAAAAACTCTTGTTTTAAGGTGGGATCCTAAGAAAGAACATTTCTATTTCAATATAAATTCCCAATGTTCAAAACCTCCAACAAAACACTCTGTATTATCAGAAATTGCTCGATTATATGACCCATTAGGATTACTAAGTCCAGTCATAACCCAGGCAAAACTAATGATGCAAAATCTCTGGAAATTAAATCTCTCGTGGAATCAAGAACTTCCAGAAAATGAAAGGAAAAAATGGGAAGTTTTCTGAAAAACATTGCCAAAAATAAAATCCATCGGCATAACTCGGTTCATATTAGCAGACTTTACTATAGTTATCAATTAGATTCATGGCTTCTCAGATGCCGCCAAAGGTGCATACAAAGCTGTTATTTATCTCTATTGCATGAATAACAACAAACAAATTAACGTTCGTCTTTTATGTAGTAAGTCCAGGATAGCCCCTATTAAGGAAGTTACAATTCCGAGACGAACTCTGTGCTGCTGTACTATTGGCGAAGTTAATTTCAAAGATAATCACTTCCTTGAAAATACACATAAGTGACATTTTTTTGTGGTCAGACAGTAATACTGTATTAGTCTGGATTAGAAAGCCTCTTTTTCAACTTAAACCATTTGTAAGAAATCGTGTAAGCATCATTCAGAAACTGACTAGGTTTGATTGTTGGTATCACGTTAACTCCCAAAATAATCCAGCTGATATCATCGCAAGAGGCCTTGATCCAAATAAAATTCAGCAATGTGATTTATGGAGGTTTGGGCCAACTTTCTAGCATCAAGGTGAAATTTAATTCCTCTATTCCGAGATCCATAGAGAGAAATGATTTGTTTTTGCGTGAGCTAAAGGAAATACCAAACAGTCAACTACGTGTTAGTCCAGAACTGTGAGTCACAATAACTGTTCATCATTCTTAAAACTTTAAAGAGTGATAACTTGGTGCAGAAGATTCATAAACAATACGAGAAACCCATTATACCCAGAGACAGATTTTCTTAAACCTGATGAACTACAGCAATCTTTATTATGTATTATAAAAAACATTCAGGGATTATCTTTTTCTATTGAAATTAACTGCTAAACTAAGGGTATTCCTCTTCCCAATTCTAGTAAAATATTAAATTTGAGTCCTTTTGTGGATGAAAAAAGGCATCCTCCAGGTGGGAGGCGGGCTAAAAAATTCTAACTTAACAAACATTAGAAAATTTCCCATGTTAATTCCCTCAGATCATAATTTTACTTGCACTGTTATTAATTATTATCATTCTTTGTATTTCCATTCAGGTCCTGAAGTGACTTTAACAAACATTCAATTACGGTTTTGTATACCAGGAGGGACGAAATATCGTCCATAAGGTACTAAAAACATACCTCACTTGTAACAAACTAAACACAAGAGGAGAGCATCAATTCATGGCTGATTTGCCAGCTACAAGGGTAAACATCTCAACAGTATTTACTAATGTAGGTTTGGACTTCTGTGGTCCGTTTCAAGTGAAACCTCTACCAGGCAGATGCAAACAAGTAAGAACATGTTTTATTTCTATTTTCGTATGTTTCACTGTTAAGGCTATTCATTTAGAATTTGTAGATGACTTATCAACAGAGTCTTTTCTAGGAGTTTTGAAATGGTTTATTGCCAGAAGGGGTCGTCCAGCAGAAATATACAGTGACAACAGCACGGCACCAACTTTGTTGGCACTAATAATGAACTTCAATGTTCTTCAATAAAGAAGAAATTGATAATTATTTAGCTAATGAAGCTATTAAATGGAATTTTAACCCCCAATCTGCTCTACACTTTGGTGGATTATGGGAGGCAGGGGTCAAGTCATTAAAATTTCATTTATGAAGAGTTATAGGTGACACTATATTAAGTAATGAAGAATTACTGATCCTTATTGTACAGGTCTAGGCTGTCTTGAATTCTAGACCGTTATGCCCCCTTTCAAGCAATCCAAACGATCTTGAGGTTTTAACCCTGGCCCACTTTTTAATCAGATCATATTTCCTTGCTGCACTCGATTTAGATTTTATCTCGACTCCTCCAAATAGATTGAGTCATTGGCAGTTAGTTAAAAGATTACATCTAATCTTTTGGAAGAAATGGTCTTCCAAATATCTTAATCGACTTCAGCAAAGACCTAAGTGGTGTAAGATTAAAACAGAGTTTAAAGCTTTAAAGAGCGTGATTCAGTGCTAGTTAAACTGATAGAAAACATGTGGAGCTTAAAATGGCATCTTGCCACAATTTTGAAAGTCCACTGTGTGGAGGATGGACTTGTTAGAGTAGTTACACTGAAGAGTAAAGATAGCATCTTCAAAAGACCAATTACAAAGATTACAAAATTACCATTTGTTAATTAAATGGACATTAATTATACTATTTTGTTTGTTTATTTATTATATATATATATATCATCTTGTGTTTACTGATTACTTGAATTTATTTGCAACGTCCAGCCATTGCAAGGCTGGCCAATATGTTAATAATGTTCTTATGTTAATCCTGTTTAATGCTGAAATATGCAAAAGTCATTTGAATTATGTGTATCAAGTGCCATCTATTGGGTGCCACCTTTTTTTTTAGTCAGTATGTACTTGTACTTTGCAGCTAGCGGATGCTAGTTCTGCTCTGTAATGAGTACACTAACAAACTTATGTTTTTAATGAAACCTCTTTTAATTACAGTCCATTGCCTCGCTAACACATGTCTATCATCAGAATCAAATGATTTGGCAAATAGATTTATCATAAAAATTACCTGCCACAGCAAGAAGCAATTGTTCTTCAGCAATATATTCTAAATGGCAAATTTTTTTCCCATCACCAATTCGAGCAATCTCTAAAAGAAGAAAAAAATAGGTGACTGGTTCAATATTAACCAAATATTTAAAGTTCTAAATGTAAACAGACAAAAAAATTTTTTTTAAGGAATAGTATGCTTTAAAAAATAATATTCAGGAATAAAATTTTATTTAAAAGAAGACAAAATATTATATTATTATAGTAAAATAGCTAAGATGTATTATAATGACTTATAGATTATTAAACACTCTCTAACATAATGTTATTAAATTTTTAACTTTGTTCAGGTGTGATATCTTCAGAATAGAGTTTCTACCAAAGTCTTGGCAGATGCCATTAACACTCCTAGGAAGGGACAATAAAATCATCCATTTGAGTTTTTCTTGTGACAAAAATCAGCTAAATCAGTCTCATGTATCAAAATATGAAGTTGGGCACTCCTGCTCTAAAAATATGTAAAATAAATATGTTGCGCTGGTTCTATAATTATTGATCAGAGGATCTGTTAATGTAGAAAAAACTAATAATGGAGAAACAAGATGTGTAAATAAGTTAGTTCCAACTTATGGAATGCTCACTTGCTAAATTAGAATGTAAATGGGCAAACAAAGTCACAACTAACTATGTTGAAAAGTTTTTCAAAAAAATAATACATGAAAAGTTTAAAATAGAAAAAAAAACATACTGCATACCTTCTCTATCAAGATCTACACAATATAAACCTTCTTCTGTACCGAGAACTATTCTTTCTGCATCTAATAACAACAAAATCATGAGTTTTGAAATATTTAATTAGAATAATACAGTTTTATATCTCACATTAATACACACACACACACACATATATATATATATATATATATATACACGGAGGTGGGGTGGTGTTGTAAGGCTGGATGGGTTTGTGAAACTAAATTATAAAAAAAAAAAAAAAAAAAAAGTAGAAGGCTTGTTGCATTTGCTTTGTATTACTATGCAAACTTTCATTTTCCAATAAAATTTCAGATTTTTCCTTTTTGAGTTGTCAACTATATTTAATGTTCTAATTATACTGTTAAACACAATGTGATCAATTGTTGAATTTTATTGTGGCTTCGTGGTTTCATTGTTGTTCATCTGCTTTGAAAATTTTGCATTTTTAAATCCATTTGGTTCCTGTTCTGGTTGTGGCAGGCTGGGGGAGTGTTGCCGGCGTAAAACTAGTGTAACCCCACAGGCAAGTCACAAGTCTTGCCGCCTGCCTCCTTCTTCCTATCTTGTGTTTCTTGGGTTGTTTTTTCATTAATTTTGATAAGTTTATGGTTTTAAGTTAAGATTTGTTGTTTTGCTTTATTGATTCGTTTGTTTTCCAGGCTGTTAATTAATAGATCTGGTTTCTTTACATTAGTGTATTTCATCCACTGATGATTTTTTTTTTTTTTTTTTTTTAATCTTATTGGTCATTGGTGTTTCAGTGATCTTGTATCTGTTGCTTGGCTTCTACTATGCTTAATAGATCATCTTTATTATATATATATATATATATTCAATTTAATAATGTTAGATAATAAGTGCTGATAAGTCTTGACTAAACATTGGGAAAACAAGCAATATTTCTTCCAGATTTAAATAAGAACCTAGCCCTTCAAAAAAGCAAAAAAATGATACAAATGTGGTGAATGTGAAAAGAGAAAAGTTACTACTTTCACATTAATACCAAAAATGTTACACATTTCTCAATAATTATATACAATGAACTCTCGATAAGATGGCCCCGTTTAAGATGGATTTCTCATTATTATGTACAAAAACAGAATCCCCGGCTAAGGCCTATAGGAATTGCATGTAATAAACATCGCTTTATACGTACAATTCATTCGTTAAGATGGACATTTTTTCCCCCTCAAAGCTTACTTTTTTTGAAAAAAAGTCAGTTCCCAAAATATTTTCAAATTCAATATATATATATATATATTTTTAACATGAAAAGTTTCAATAATAAAAGGGTTAATCTCTTTCACTCTGTGCTATTACACTGTGGGAGGTAAATAGTATTGATTGACAGTGACAGTTGAGGTCAACAATTTGCACCTGTCTCCATTTCTATTGTGGAGACAAAGCAAAGGATTTTGTTATCAAGTTGTACTATATGAAGAAAAGAAATTTTGAAAGTAAGTATCGGTTTTCATGCTTTTATATTTTTAGTGAATAAAAGGCTTTGAGGGAACAAAATTTCATTTGTGTTATACTGCGTATGTGTACATAATAGTGATTTTAGAGTTCGTATAGAACTTCAGTTTATGAACTCCTGTTATAATGGACTCTCGTTAATATGGACAAAAACTGCTGGCCCTTGATTGTCTGTTTTAATGAGAGTTCACTGTAATTGTTATTTATTAATCAATAGTAGATTGAAGATGAAAATGCTTTAAAAAAAAAAAAAAAATCAAGGTGAAGGTTACATAAAACTAATTACTTTAAATTATGAACAGCATTTTTTTTTTTTAAATAGTTTTTAATAGTTTTTATCTGAGAAATAATAAACAGTATACCAATGACTGCAGCTGATGTAGCATTCTTAATAACAGTTAGTGTATTGTCCAAGATTTCTTTAGCTTGAAATACCTAGTTAAAAGTAAAACAGGTTTTATATTTTTAAATAGCTTAAAAAACAAGCAGGATAAAGAGATAGACTCACATCAAAATAACTTACTGATTTAGAAGTTAATTTATTTCTACGTAAAATTCTGTGTAGTTCATTGAGAGCATCTACCCACTTACATTTCTCAGTTTCTTTTTCAACTAGCATTAAAGTATGATTCTTTATCCCAGGAGGATTCAACATCGATGTAGTAACCTATTTAAAAAAAAGAAAAGAAAAAATAACTAAATAAAATATGCTACAGAAAAGCAATCTTCATTCTTTTTGGCATATCTGAGAAATAATTTACAACCCTATTGAGAATGAAGAAGGCAAGAGATAAAGAGAAAGAATAAAATTAAATTTACAAAATAATATGATTATCACAATTTTCCAGATGAATCAATTCATCTTCATTATTATTTAAAATATATTTTACGAAAAATCTTTTTATTCCTGCAAATGTTCAATTATATTTGATTTAAAATTGAAACCTCCATAAATTTCTGTCTGACAACAAAAGCATTTGACATCATTTTATAAATTGGATTTGCCTGTAGCTACTGAATAATGAACAATGACATTGGAAGCTGGGGGAGAACAGCAATGCAAAGTAAAGTATTGGAAAAATTGACACAATATTTTGTCACTATAACAACAAAAATTGCATAGTATGGCCTACACAAAACATTCTTCCATATTATTTTAATATATTAATTAGTTGGAAAATTATTTAAATCTTGAAAAGGGCTACTAACAGCACCATTTATTAGCCTATGTGCACACAAGTTTTATCGACTTATAATTTTTCACAACAGGGTCACAGTCCATATTATTTCATGGAAGTGTGTTGCTCGACTATTTTTTATTCTTTTGATATTTGTGTCCTTTATAGACACACATGAGAGATGTTTAAAACAACTTATTTTCTTCTACTACTGACCTTGTATTTTATACAGGTCATCAAAAGTCATTCTCATGGTTAAAAAATGAGATTATTAGACCTTTACATTTTGGCAGAAATCTGTTTGAATTAAATTTATGTGTGCTAATTTTCAATATTAATATTAAAGTATATAAGATAAAGGTGTCCTAGTTATACTGCTGTAACTTAATAACTAAAATAATTACAAAAGGTCAAAGTTCAAGGTCAAACATAAAATTTTTACCAATTTCTATAGTGAATAATTGTCTTAGGGAACAAAACCACAATATAAAATATCACACAAATTAATCTCTGGAATCACACTAATAAGAAAATTTATTTGTGATTATATAATTTTTAACCCTTTACAGTTTACAGGTCCCTGAAATGTTAGGAAAATGATGAAAATGACATTTAAGACATCATAAACTAAAAGGGGATGAAATAAAAAAAAAAAAAAAAAAAATCTTAGCTAATTTATTAATCCATTAAAATATTATGTATACTGTGTGTATTGTTTTGTGGTTTGGATTTAAAAAAAAAAAAACTATAGTTTTTTAAATTGCATAGTGTTAGAATGGTAATTCTAACACTTTTGAAATTAATTAATTTTTATTAAACTCCCCGGAAAATATTTTCGTTTCTTTTATTTAATTATTTTTTCCAATTTATTCCTTTAAAATTCCTCGATTTGCAATAATAGAAAAGTTCAAAATTTTCATGTGAAACGTTTTGTTTGCAAACAAACCAGAATTGATATCCAGGACCGATGTCCGCGAAACGTAAACAAACGTTTTCACCTATAAAAAAATTAATTTTGATAAAACGCTCAGATCGTTTTAAAATTATATTATATCGGCCTCAAATAATTCAAAACCAATTTTAATAATTTTCCTAACGTTCAGATTCCCTTAATTAAAATCAGTGACGTCACTTTCATTTCGTTTTTTCAAATTCTACCTCTAGAATGTTCGATTCGGTCCACAGCGAATATATCGCTACACCGATTCAAAGTGTGGCGTCCCTCCAGGAAAATGTGTTTTTTCAATATTTAACATTCATTCCATAAAATAAGCCGATATAAAATATTCCTCTCTCAAAATTAAATTTATTTATTCCTGTTTTATTATTTTCGTTCAGCAGACGACCCAGATAAAATAAGTTATTTTCGAACTATTTACTGCGCACATCAATTTAAAGGTGCATGGTCTAGTGGCCGCGGGAAATTGAAGGACCGTCCTCGCTCTCTTGGATGTAAGCTGCCAGCGGAATCACATGTCCTTTTCGCCGGTCCGCGGCATTTATCCAATGTCGCGGACAGGCTTATTTTAAAACTACTTCAAATAATATTCGATGTGTAAAAGTTTAATACTTCATGAAATAAACACCTCAAGATGTCTCCATGGTATGCGAATTCGTGAAGGATGCTATTAGGAGCCGATGTATCTTCACAACTCAACAGTGCCCGCTACTAGGCCTATATCGAGGCTTGATAAAGATGATCAGATACTGGCCTTTCCCAAGATATGAAACTATCAGTGAAGTGCTTCATTTCGTGGTTAATAATATAATCTCGAATGTGCATATAATGGCTCACCACGATTTCTTAGTAGTTAACTGTTATTTTCTTTACAGTGGCATACGTTAAGATCATCGCATTAATTTACTCAACGAATGTGAACCCGCACTTCCACGCCGTGATCCTGTGATGCATACAGTGATGAATTTTTAATGCGAAATGAATTACTGCAAGAAATCTGCATAGAATTTTATGAATTCTGAAACATGCTGATACAATAAATAAATAAAATGCGCACGAATTATGGCGATATTCATAATGAAAGGAACGGTTAACATCATTTGACAAACTAAAAGATCGATAACGTAATATGAGTGTAATATATGAAAATTATTATTTCAAAATTTTGATGTCACCGGATCGATTTCATACCTTCTAAGATATCAAAACATGTTGAGAGGCTGTTTTCCTCTAAGTATTATAGTCTGATTGTTTGTAGAGTAAGTGCCGGCACAAGAAGTATTTTATATAAGAAAAGCTTACAATAAATAAGAATTTGTGTTCTAGAAAAGAATGTGTTTTTATTGTTTTAAATAGTGCCCTTTGGATATCATGTATTTTCCTTTCAGCTACCTGTCTTCTGTTTGGGGTGAGTTAATAATTATTTTCATTTTCCTATTTCACTTTGTTTTAATGGAAATTATATTTTATTTAAATTTTAATAATATCATTACTTTATTTATTTTATTTGAATCTTTATTATTAATTTCATTTAAAAAGATTTGATTTCGGAAAGGGTAATGATCTGCGGCACTAAACAACGCAAAAACAAAATTAATCCACTATACCTAAATTTATACGTTCGGCCATTTCTCATTTCTCATTATCTTAGTTACTTTATTTACTTTATAAATATTCAAAATCCAAAAATCCAACAATTAAGTTTTCTTGTTTAACACATAGTTTGGCTAACTGACGCAAACTGAACTAGAAAATTAAACAATTGCACATTAATCTTGTTTTATTAAAATGTGCTTTATAATAATGCAAAATTACTTTAATAGAATTATGATAAAATATTATTATTATTATTATTATTATTATTATTTGTAAATATTTAAGCATTATTTTATAAGTAATTTCTTAAACTCAAAACCACAAAATAATCCATGCAGTATGCATATTACTTTAACTAGCCCGCTTCGCTGGCCACTATATTTAAATGAATCTCCAAAAGAATTGGATCATTATTTATTTTTCACATCACATTATAAATAAAAACTAAAATAATTACATTGGAATCGCTCTAGACCTCGCACCGGGTACTCGCTGACTACAGCAGCTCTTTATCTGCCCGCACTGTATCAGGAGCAGGTTCCCACTGCCTGCAGAAATATCTTTCCTATGTATTTCAATATGGGTATTTATTGACGATAGGTGGGTCTGCCATTATTTAAGAACTACGATTTTAAAGATAACTGTATCTCAGCGTCTATTAAATATTTTAGTTTTTGAACCAAGTATTTTATTGCTCATGCTATTTACACTGTACTACAATTTGATTCCGACCAATGTAATGAAATAAAATAAAAAGTAGATTTTCTTTTAGAAGGAATTAAATACATAAAAAACAAATAAATTCCAATCAGTTTAATCCTTTCTACTATATACTACCATTATTTCCTGACAAATACTATAAACTAGAAAAAAAAAAACTTTTAAAGAAATTAAATTAACAAATGAAAAATAATTGTTGTTATACTAAAAAAAATTATACATAAACATAACTGTTATAAATACGTTTTTAAATTTTAAATTTAATATATTTAATTTTTTCTACTGCATTACCATTTTATTTTCAATAAATATAATAAATTCAAAAGAGAAAGAAGGTTCGCCCTCAAATAAATGTATTAAATAAAAAATAAATTGCATAATATAGCCGCTGCTAAGATACGCAGACGATTACAATCGAAGAATAAATTCATGAAAAATGAAACATAAAAGCCAATGTTTAAAATCGAAAAAACATTAATTTTAAAAATTCAGATTCGAAATTCGAAAAAATCTCGATGTGGTGCACACCTGCAGGGTCCCAGGTACCTATATGCCAAATTTGGAAGCTCTGCGATTAGTAGTGTGTAGTATTGTTCATGTTTAGATAAATGTATTTATTTTCCTGTTGGAAAAAACAATAAACTCGTATTTATTTATTTATTTTTTTTTGGCAACAATTAAATTACGGATTAAATTTAAATGGCTAATTTTTTGCTATTATTAGCTTATTATTTTCATATTTTTATTAATTAAAAGAAAACTAAACAGAAATTCGAAATTCTGACTTCGATGTGCACAATGATCCTTCGGGGGGCAACTTTGTGTTAAATCTCGTGACTGTCCGAGCTACCGTTTTCAAGAACAGTGAAATATGTATACAAATATTGCTCACTTAATAGTATAAGATAGATTAATAAATCGGCAAATAATAATAATTTTTTTTTTTTTTTTTTTTTTTTTTTTTCATTCCCTTTTGGTTTACTGGAGTCTTAAAATATTGTTTTTGTCATTTTTATGATATTTAGGGGATCTGTAAACTGTAAAGGATTAAAAACCACACAATTGGAATTAAATTTTTTCATTAGTGTGATTCCAGAGATTAATTTGTAATTTGTATGATATTTTATTTTGTGGTTTTGTCTCCTGGAAAAGTTATTCACAGTAAAAAAAAAAAAAAAATGACTTTGAAATTTGACTGATTGTAATTATTTTAGTTATTAAGTAACAGCAATATAACTAAGCATATGTTGCCATTACCTTATATTTTTTATAATAATATTTAAAATTAGCTCTTATAAATTTAATTCAAAGCGATTTGTGCCAAAATATAAAGGTCTAATAATCCCATTTTTAGCCACGAGAACAACTTTTGATTACCTGTATAAAATCCAAGGTCAATACAAGAGAAAAATAAAGGTTGTTTTAAACATCTCTCATATGTGCCTATAAGAGGCACAAATATCAAAAGAAACAAAAATAGTCGAGCAACACACTTCTATGAAATAATATGGACTGATCCAACATTTAAATAAGATTGATATATTTATACACAATAGAAGCTTAATGTTTTCTTAAAAATGTGTATAACAACAATTATTATTATTGATTTGTCTCTTTGAAAGAAATAGTTTACCTTATCAATGTGTCTTTTAGAGATTTTAATTTAGTGCCAGAAGAATCCTTTATTCATACAGATGCTTCGAAGTTTTTCCAGAATCCATACAATAGATAAAAACTTATATTTTCAGATATCTAAATTAATTTAAAATGGCTACAAAATTGGTATTCATTCAATTGTTAAGTTTTTCAAAATCAAATATGATGGAATTTTCACTCATTTGTTGTAATTCCTCTACATAATTTATTATAATAGTTATTTTTCGATTTAAATATACAAAAAACCTTAAGATAGAAGGGGGGGGGGGCCCTTAATTTGTTTTTAAATTGTATCCCTTAGAAACAATTACAATATAACTATCTGAAAATTTCTGTTGAACTTTATCTCTCGATTTTATCTTAAATTATTTTTTTAACTGCAACAAAGAAAAAAATAAAGAAAGAAAAAGAAAAACCGTTTTTATTTGGTCTATGTTGTCTGACAGAAATAATCCTCTTGTCCATAAAAATAAAGTTTGGAAACATTATTTCCAAAAATTTTAAGAATGCTTTTAAATTTAATATTACATTAATATCAAAGCATTCTATCCATTGCATACATCAAAGTAAAATGAAAAATGCATGAAATGTCCCACTCTCATTCATATTCCAAAGAACTGAATAATGTAACGTTTTCCCTTTTTCTCTTATGTATAAAAATTAAAATAGCAATCTATCCTCATAAAAGTGTTATGAAAATGACTGTTTCAACTCAGTTTTTTTTTTTTTTTAAATAGCAATCACAAAGGTTGTGTTTATCAGCACTAAATAAAAACATCAAGAAAAACTGCATTTATTAGTAAATTAAAATTTGTTTCCCTTTTACATAAATTGTGAGTTTCTTAAATTTATTGAGAAATGAATATAAAAATTCTCATATTCATATTTAGTATAAAAGATTGGGATCAGGGTGTAGATAAAATAAATGTATAAACAAACTATAAAGAGAAATTGTCTCTGCATATGAAATTCACTATATTTATTTTAAATAAATACTTTTTTAATTTTTAAGGAAAACAAACTATTTCCACTCTCTCATTTTCCTACTATTTTTAAAATTTACTCGTTTACCTGTAAATGATAATGCAAATTGGAAATCTATTGCCTTTTGTTGTTTCACATATGTTAAACATCTGCGAGTTCATGTGCTTTTTTATTTCTAAACTAGTTTTCTAAAGCAATACATTCAGCCAAATACATTTCTATTCTATAAAATCATACTATATGTTATAATTTCCTTCCATACATATACGAATTATAGAAATATTTTTATCCACAGCCAAAGCAATTAAGTATGTGCTTTTGTGAAAGATGAATCAATTTAGACTTAGACAAACATTATGTAATATTAAAAATATTAGTTATCTATAATAGTAAAAGGAAAGGTTTGTCTGTATGTATGTATGTCTGTTCTTCTAGACATTCAGTCCCTATTGAACACAGAAGTACAAAAATTGACATACAGATGCTCAGGAGCCTTCCAGAGGGACTCCTGAAAACAGAATTTAAAAATTTCAATTAGTTGTGGAGATATTAATTAAAATGTCAACCTATATCAATTAAATATTTGTTTTAAATTTAATTGTTGCCAAAAAAGCTTTACGGTTAATTTTTTTTTTCCGACATTATCTTCACGCAATTAATAAAAAATTATCAAAAATTAGATTTCCTTATGCACAGGAAAAAATTATGTTATTATGACTTTAAAATTAAAATAATAATTAATATACTTTTAGACTAGCAAACCCATGCAAAATTTTCGCAGTTTCTTTTTTATTAATTTACCTTTAAAATTTGAAACTTATAAGTCTTATACCAATATCACTATCCAATTAAAATTTTAATTCACGAGAGCCAAATTATTATTAGTTTTTGTGGGATGAAATGTTAATGATACTTAAACTAAATCATCCAAAGAAAAGTTTCAAAATAAAAATCATGTTTGACAACTTAGTTTTAATATTTCTCCTGGCAAGACAGCTTTAATAAAGGACCCCAATGGCGACTTTTAAATTTTTGCCACCATGTTAGCGAGATCCCTTTAATTTTATTAAAAATAAAAAGATCGCCAAGGGGAGCTATAATAAAGGTAGCATGATGATGTTTACAGATTTATTATTATAATTATTTCTATAAACCAACTGCTATAACTAACCATAAAGTATTTAAAATGGAAAATATATATAAGAAAAAAAAGTTAGTTGTCTCATTAGAAGTAGAGCTCATAACATATTGTAATATTATATTTGGCGTGAAAATGTTGTAATTTTATGGTCAAGTGGATAAATAAAATAAAATATAGGAAATAACTTGAAATTAAATATTATGTATAGTACACATAGTGTTGTTCATATCTAACTGGGATTCAAATATAAAAGCACTATTTCAACTTTTTAGATGTTATACATTTCAAAACTGTCATGCAATAAGCACCCAAATGCTCATCAGATGTCTCTATTGCCAGCGGCAATGTCCAGGGTTGAGCATTGCCACAGGCAATAGGGATACGTACCCAATATTTTAGCTCAAGAAAGATGCTGCCACAGTCAGTGGCGACCCAAGACGGGCTTTTCAAAAATTTCAGTTGATTTTCTTTTTATTTATAAAGCAATATAAAAAAAGAGAGTAATTCTGGTTTTTTTTTTTTTTTTTTTTTTAAGTAAAAGAGATAAAAATGTGTGATTCTGTTTAGGGGCCAGCGAAGCGGGCAAAGCCTGCTAGTTTTTAATAAAAATATTTTAAAAGTAAATGGATAGTAATAATTACATCACTGTGATTTAATTATTTGTTTCAATGAATAATTTATGGTCTGAATATTTTAGCATTCTGCATATCTTATGTGGAAATAAGTTTGACCTGCCCCTTTCTAGATTTCTTTTCCTTTTTTATCACATCACAGAACTACAGATTTAATCCTTTCCTACAACTTTAAATATTTAAAATATCGAGAGGAGAAAGTTAAATCTTCCTTGAATCTATATAATAGTTTTTGGAATTCGATGATTTTTTCAAATTTTCTTGCCATAATTAAAAATGCATAGGTGCCAACTTGTACGGTTTTTTAACACTGGTATTTCTTTGTGTAAAAAAAAAAAAAAAAAATCATTATGATTGATAAAAGAAAACTGCTAATAGAATTATTAAAAATTTCTGGTAGCAAAAAACCATACAAATTGGCAGCTATGAAAATGTGAAACTTTAGGAAAGAAATATTGAATTCTATAATGCTATAAAATACTGATACTGAAGATACCAGAAAATATTGCCATTTATAAATCACAGTCTGCATTTTATGATAAAATAGTTTTTATTCCAAAATATATTCGAAGTATTTTAAAAGTACATAAAAAAAAAAAAAAAAAAATACTCTTTAAAGAAAACAAAGACCAGGGCCCGAAATTTCAATTTATACTAGACTCGCTGAAAAAAAAAAGTTACTCGCCACAAAATATGATTAACTTACTCTATTTTTTACGTATAAGGTGACCAAAATTGTTTATTGGAGGAAAAAGAGGAGAAATTTCACAATGTCTTATTTCATAAGAAAATAGAAGACATCCAATTTTAAAAAAGAGGTCATTTTAAAGGGCAAAAAATTGAATGAAAATGATTATAAAAACAGATTCAAAAGCTACTTTTACACAAGTGGTAGAAACATTTTTATCTCAAATGATGAATTTGGATCAGTGCACCTTAATTTAAATTAATAATATACGGATACGAGAGAAAAAATCCCTAATTTTTATAGGTGTCACTACACAATATAGACTTTTTTTTATTATTATTAATTTTTGCTATAGAAAAAAACTCTTTTTTTTTTTTTTTTTTTTTGTGGTACTTTCATGCAGTTACATAAAAAGTTGGTAGACATTTTTTTTTTTTTTATTAAAACCATAATCAAAAAATAAAATTGGCAAATGAAAAAATAAAATTAATATTCGGCAGATAAAACAATTTGTTTCAATGAACAGTTAATTCTTTATCAACGTTTCCTAAAAATTCTCACAAGTATAACCTAAATTAATCTCAGTAGTTAATAAGTTTTTAAAGTAAGTATATAAAGAGGATTTTTTTCACATGTCTATATTTTGTTCATTGAAGAAAACAGTCGCTTTGTGGGAGCATTTTTGCCAGGAGGACATAAAATGAATTCAACAAACTTTTGTATATTTTTGGGTGGTGGTGGTAGTGTTATCATGAAGGCTAACTGTCTGCACTACGCCTGAGTAGGAGAATTCTCCGTGGGGGTCTTTCTAAGAGGTCCTAGTCCATATTTACGCTAGTTTCGGAGAAAACCACGGAAAACTCCTAAGCGAATGAGCACGACCGCGAATCGATCCCAGCGCCACCTCTCAGTCACTGGTAGGCCTATTTTTATGAGGAATATTATTCATGCAAAAGGGAGAACACACGTCAACCCACCGCATATTAACCAGAGCACCACCTTCTTAATGATTTCATGACAATTTCAATAGTGATCCCGTGTTCTGGATGAAAGAACCGTACAAATATAGAGAATACTTTTATTTCTTTATGATTCAAAGATCCTGAAGAGACATAAACCATAATATGCTTTGGCAAGTTTATTAGAAAGTTATTCTTTTGCAATCATAATGCAAAAAAAAGTCAGTGTTCACCGTTCAATGCAGCCAACAGCCAATTGAGGTTCCCAGTTTAGCGAAATTTTTGAAATTCAGGACTAAATCCTTTTCGTTTGAAAAAGAGGACAGAGGACGAAAAATATAAAAAAGAGGACTTTTTAGTCCTGTAATGTTTTTTTGTTTAAAAGGACAGAGCGTTGAAAAAGAAGACTGTCCTCTTAAAAAGAGAACGTCTGGTAACCTTACCTAAGATTAGCTTAATTTTACGTTTTTAAACCGATTTTTTTTTTTTTTTTTTTTTTTTTTTTTGGTAGCACCGTATACTGTAATTCTATCTACATTTAGACCGAATTTTTACTAGCCACAGTAAAATTTCCACTCGCCAATGGTGAGCTGGCGAGCAGAAATTTCGCGTCCTGCAAAGACTATATATAATATTTAATTTAGATTTTTTTCCCCCCCAAAAAACATTTAAAAATTATTATCTCCCCCCCCCCCCTCAAAGTAAAATTGAGTATATTACTCAGTTTGTAGTAATATAGAATGTGGATACAAAACAGATTGTAAAGTAATCAATTTTGTGTACATTCATTTCGAAAGAAAGAAAAAAAATACACTCAGAAAAAGTATTTGTAACTTCAATTAAAAAAAAAAAAAAAAAAAAAAACATTAATTCTCCAAAACATTACTAAACTGCCCGATTTAGCAACCAAATTAACGGCAAGTGCGAAAAAAGGTCTCCATAGCTTTTCCAATTTCCAATGCTATCAAGTTCAGCATTCCCTGAGTATAGTTGAATGTACACTAATTATTCGACATTAATCATGGTAGTATCTAAAAAAAAAATAAAAAAATTACTGCATTAAAAGGAACCACACTAATCGAGGGATACCTATATTTATATTTCTAGTAATAACTGTAATAAAATGTAAATGAATAAATTCTTGATAAAATTTCTGGTACAATATCTAAGAAATAAAGATGTACAGCAAATACTGACCAAAATAAAAAAATATATTTTACCCTAAAAATGCAAGGAATGTCTTTTTTATTTGCATGAATAACATCAGATTCCAAAACAGAGCTCACAGAAAACTCTTCATCTCTGAGGGAAAAAAAAAAAAAAAATATATATATATATATATATATATGCATATCAAGAGAATGAAAACTTATCATAAAACACAGACAAACAAATCATATTGAGAGGATAAATATTACGAAAAAATCATTTGAAATGTAAACAAACATTGTCGCAACTGATTTGTGGATTGTAAAAATTCAGCTGTATTAGGAGATAAATCAATTATTAACTTGTGCTGGTGAATCACCAATCACTCAGCATGTTATTGAGGAGAAAATGATAAGTGTAATTATATATAATTATTAAAAAATAAATAATATTATAATTTAGAGGAAGAAGGAGAAAGACAGTTTTCATGAACTTTCCCATAGCACAAACTTATGTGATTGACCAAAAATTGATGACTTTTTTGCAGGTTATAGGAAAATAAATATGTATGAATATTCTTACCTATACTATTGATCACACTTTTCAAAAATCTGGATAATTTGCATCAGTGGTGCACCCAGAATTCCTGTCTGGAGGGGGCTGAAGAATAATTAGATCTTGTAGTATAATAACAGGTTTATGGGCATATACATAGACATAGTAAATAATCTGCTTTAAATGTTTCTTTTAAAATTAATAAACGAATGAATGAAACTGAATTTAAGTTGAATAGCACAATCGAGGAAATTATCTCAGAATATAACGTACTAAGTTACAGTAGTTCAGTTAGTTGGGGTTTGCACTAAGCTTGCAAACAAAGTTGTAGGTTCATCCATGATCAAAAACTGTTGTGTACAGTATGACAAGTTGTTGAACATAAAATTCACCTGAAATGAAATGCCCAAGCATCTGTAAAATATCTTCTTCTGCCTGACTTTTTAGGTATTCCCTCGATTTCGTGATACCAGTATATGCTTTAGGATCTTAAAAGCACATCCTTAAAAACTTCAATGGAATGTCTAGGGTATCTTTCCACTAAAAACCAAAGAACTAATTCACTGTTTTTTGACAGTAAGGATTTCAAAAATTTCTAATATTTAATATATAATTTATAAACTCTATTTTTGTTTACAATATCTGTGACCTGTGTTTGAATAATATATATATATATATATATATATATATATTTTTTTTTTTTTTTTTTTTTTTCCATGCATATCCGAAAATTTTTACCATGTCAGCTGGTTCTGGAGGGGGCTTGAGCCCCTACAAGCCTCCTCTGTGGGTGCACCACTGATTTGCATAATATGATGTATAAAAATTGCTCTTTAAATTAAAATTTCATGAAATATTTGTACTTTTATTAGGCACACTTTATTTCAGCACTAGCAGGCTTTGCCCATCTGCTGGTCACTACCTATAAAAATATAGCTTTATGGAAAAAAAAAAAATAAATACTGAAATCGCTCAAAAGCTCACTTTGGGTTCCCGCTGCCTTAGGCAGCGAATTGTTCATCTTCGCAGTCTCCGGTGCCTGTCCATATTGCCTCTGACAATGGCTTACCCGTGGGCTTCCATTTGGGTGCTTATCATATATGACAGTCTCGATACGGACAGTATCGAAAAATTTGAAGTAGCCCTTTTATATTTGAATCCCAATTACATAAGAACAACATTATACGTGATGTAAATAATATTTGCATTCATGTTATTTACTATATTTATTTAATTGATCAACTATAAAATGACAGCAATTTCAAGCCAAATATAATATTGCAATATGCTATGATCGGCTACGTCTATCGCATGAGACTATTATCATTTTTTTTCTGGTTATATATACTTTATGCTTAGTTAATAGTAGTTGGTATATAGAAAAATAAATTAATTAATATGTAAACCTGATCATGGTACAACCTTAATATATCTCCCCTTGGCGACTTTTGAATTTTTGTCGTCGTTTTAGACCAAAATATAATTTATGCAATTAATGTTCCTATTTCTTTCTATCTTTTTCTTTCTTTCAATATTTCATAATTTAGTTATATTTTTGCGGCGCTACTTGGCTTTAAGTGTCCTTGGCGAAAAATGTCCGTTCTACTTCAGCATCAAAATTAAAAAATTTGTCCAGAATTATAAATAAGTAAATACCTTTAATATAATGGTGAATTAGCTTTTATGCCAAGCGTGAATCATCTATGCTTTAAAAAAAATCTAAAGTTGAGGTATATCTTTGAAAAATGCTATGAAATAAAATTCAGAAGAAACATGCTAGATTTGTATTATTTTATTTTAAAGTTATAAAGAAGTCATTTTCTCCTTCACCAATTTAAAATTTAGTATTTTTTTATTTTAAAAATCTAATCAAATTTCCGGTATAAATTGTAGCCTATGTCCTATTCCAGACTATTACCTATCTCTGTACCAAATTTCATCTAGATCCATTTAGCCATTGTGGCGTGATTGAGTAACAAACATCCATACATCCATCCAAACTTTCGCATTTATAATATTAGTATAGATTGTATGTAAAACATATTATATAAATTGTTTCTTAAAGATTTGCTACTCAAATAAGGTTCTAAGATATAAATAAAAGAAATTATTCTAAAATCTGCAAAATTCAGAAATCCACAAAACACTTTGTTTTCAGCTGTGTGGATTTTTGAGAGTGTACTGTATTAGCAAAATAGGTGCTGAAAAAATTCTCCCTTTTTTATTACTTTAAATTATACAAAAAAAAAAAATATCCATCATCAATATGGCTACAAAAATTCAATAGCCACCAAGGAAGAGAGATAATAAAGCTGTGTACCATGATAAGGTTCACTCATTTATTTTTTTATATAACAATCACTATGCTAATTTAACATACAAATAAATGAGCTGCTATCTGTATCTCCGAGGTATCTGTGCAATTGCACATTTTCGGGCAAAAATATTTTATTAATTCAAATTAATGGGCACAATAGATCTGTGATTGATGTGCCTAGTTCTGAGCTGCTGAGGACTACCCTCCTCTTAAGTCAGAGTCATTCAAATTAATATTTAAATAAAAAAATCAAAATCAAAATGTGTTTAATGGGAAATATATATAACCACAAAAACATTAGTAGTCTAAAATCTGGCTGAAATAATGCTCATAGCATATTGTATTTCAGGGTACATAGTAGGGTGGTCCTTAAAAATTCACATTTAAATTTTTGTATGAGGCACCCACTTATCTTGTTCTATGTATAAAATAATGACTTCCACAAAAATTTCAAAATTATAAAACAAGTTTTAAGGGTGGCTACTGAGGTTTGAAAAAATTAAAATTTGACATATTTTGTAATTTCATTATAAATTATTACATTTTAATTACGTTAAAATTCGAAACAATAAACATTAAAATATTCAATTTAAAATATTAAAATAAACATAACATAAATTTAAACATTTCGAGCCTTATTTTGCGCTCCTCATCAGTATCCCCCCCCCCCCTTTTTGTGTACAGGGGTTATTTATAACCCTTCGCACTCAAATTCTCGAACATAAAAGAAATTTCAAAAACCGTGATATTCATTCTAAAATAGTGCAGCATGCCATAGAAACTGACCATCTACATGATTTTAACTTTCGTAAAGAAAATCTGTTGTTCTTCTTAGCGTTTACTTTTGATGCATTTTATTGATGAGGAGCCTAAAATAAGGCTCGAAACATTTAAATTTATGTTATGTGTATTTTAATATTTTAAATTGAATATTTTAATGTGTATTGTCTTGATTTTTTTAATGTAATTAAAACATAATAATTTATAATGAAATTACAAAACATGTTAAATTTGTCAATTTTTATTTTTTTTAAACCTTGGTAGCCACCTTAAAACTTGTTTTAAAATTTTAAAACTTTTGTGGAAGTCTTTATTTTATACATAGAGCAAAATAAGCGGGTGCCCCATACAAAAATTTAAATGTTAATTTTTAAGGACCACCCTAGTACATAGGCATGAAATTGCTATCATTTTATGGTAGACAGGATACATCAAATAAAATGTAGGAAGTAACGTGACAATAAATACTATGTATAATGTAATAAGAGAAGACTTGGAGTTGGAATATTAAAACATGAATAAACTAATACATTAGAAACGCCAAAGAAAATTATTTGAGATGTATACAGCTGTTTCGGAAGCCTTAAGCATACCGTCTTCAGTGCAAAAAAGAATTCTGAATCTGGAGAAGTGCTCGTATATATAGGAGAGGGACCGAATTTAGTTCAACCAATAGGATTACGGGAAAGGTGGAGAATGTGGCCAATAGGAAATTAGGAATGTTAGCTGTGTAAACAGTAGAAAAATTAAGAAAATGTGGTATAATATGTATAATATGCCAAGTGTGTTTATATATAAATGCAATTAAATATGAAAGTGCTACTTTGATATTTTTCGATACTCTTTGTTTCAAAACTGTCATCCGATACAAATTGAAGTTCACAAGTAAGGTGCTGTCACAAGCAAAAGAGACACATTACAAAGAAGTTGCATTGAGGAAGTCTCTGCCAAAAGCAGCAAGAACCCGAAGCGAACTTTTTGAGCAATTTCAATCTATTATCTTTTTAGTTTTTATTTGTAGAGTGATATAAAAAAGGGTTTTTTTGTTTTTTTTAAAATAATTTAACCTGTTAACGGAATAAACTTTAGTGAGTGGCTAAGATTAATTAACAGAGCATTTGTTTGTAAACATGCCCTTTCCTTATATGCTCGCATATAACCATGCTACGATTTAACAGATAAGAACTACATAAAACTTAATGCATTCAAAATATTACGGCAAATTTCCATGATGAAAAATGTCATCATGCCCATTGCAGAAGTAGTTCGTGCATGACTAAATATTTCGTTATACCTAGTTAACAGGTTAAATATAGTGACCAGTGAAGCAGGCAATGTCTGCTAGTTGTATATGAAACATAATTCAAACAATGAAAATATTCACAATTAATAATATATATATACTATAGGATATAAAAACAAACAAAAAACTGTACTTACAAAGAAGCCAAGGCGCAATCACTAAGCTATTTTATGCCCAAAATTAAGTAGTATCACAAATATACCAATATTTTAGTTCATTCCAGAGCAATGTAGATACCCGTCCTTTCTACACACTGCTTTATTTCTAGTTAAAATTTCCCCCAATACATAATTATAATTAAATAAAAAGAAATACCCTTCAAGAAAAGTTGTGTGAAAAAAAAAGGTGGATACTAACAATGCTCCATTAATAAATTAAAATGCTGGCATGTTTAGTTGCATACGATACTGTACAAAAAATAAAACAAAAGAAACATAGTTCTTTATATTTATTTATTTTTCCTTTAAAAAAAAAAAAAAAAAAATTTGTTTCCAATTTATTTTTGTTTCCTTCTTAGAAAACCCTTTCTCTTGATCCTGTCCTTTACCTGCACCTTCTGATAATCCACTCGCAGATTATCGGGAGTTACTGTAATACAAACTAAACACGATCCATGACTATGTAAATTGTGCAATTAACATATGTTCAAATGACCACTTAAAAACTAAATTAAACAAAATAACTAAAATTACTCAAGAAGCAAGATACGATAAAAATCTAGTAAATAAATTATATAAAAATAGAATTAAACAACTGAATAAAATTGAAAATGGAGAAAAAACTAAATCAAAATACACTACATCAATTCACAATAATAAAGTTAGTTCCATCAAAAGCACTGAAGCTGCCTAAATGAAGATTAGTGTTCTGAGAAAACCTAATAGAAACAATTTATTTACAACGTATTCATAACGATAAAGACTAATTAATCCTTTAAAAACTGCAGGGACTTTTAAAATAACCTACCATGATGAAAATAAACAAATTGGAAGCTATATAGAAGTGACAGATCATAACATCAAAAATAATCACAGAACACTTTAGCGATATCATATATATATATAACAAAATTATCTGTGCCCTAACAAAAGCCAATGAAGATAAAAAATAAATATTGATTTTGAAAACTGAAAAAAAAAAAAAAAAAAAAAACAGCTTAATGCCAAAACTACAAACACGCAACAAAATGCAAAACAATAGAAATTCTGGCATATGCAATGATGCGGAACAAACCAAGAAACTAAGATCAAGGTGTCTCAATAGCAGTAGTAGTGATCAGAAACATTTCCCTGGAGATGACAGGACACCCAGTTGAAAACGTTACATCTTTCAAACAAGAACTTTTAAAGATTTTTTTTTTTTTTTTTTTTTATTATTATAAAAGTTAAAGTTCTTGATGATTTAAAAAAAAGTAAGACTGACAAGGAGAGGCCATGATACGAAAATTCATATTGGGATGAAATGAAGGTAACAACATATTCTCAAAGTTGTGTGCACTTGCCACACAACTTTGAGAAAAAAGCCTTTACAGTTTCAGTAATTCTTAAGTACAAGTTATTTTGAGATCCAGTCAAAGCTCTAGCGGCACACTTACAAGGGAAGTATGAATGAGTAAAATTCCGATTTAAACTAAATCAAGCTTATATTAAAGAGCATGGTCGAAAACATAAGATAGCATTCAAATTTGCTGCAACAACTACCCAGGGGGCAAGAAATGACCCTTACACTTTTTGATGCTTTTTATCAAAATCGAAAAAAGAAGACTCCAGCTCGCAGAAGCGTGGTGCTGTGGCAAGGTCTTGGATTCATGTTACGTAGTTCCTGCGTTCGAGCCCCGACGGAGCACTTACCTTTCTTTTTTTCCCCAAATATGCATATACAGATATATTATGTGCATACTTTTTTTAATAAAATAAAGGGAAAAAATTAAGGAAGATAATTATTAAATTTAATTAAAAAATATATTTAAATGTTTAATTAAATTACTAAAACTTTTTTTTTTTTTCCCCCCAACTGGAAAAAAAAAATATTTTTTTTTTCTTTGTAATTTATATAAATGACGAGTTTAAGAGAAAATAAATTTTATTTACACATTTTTTTTTTCTTTCCTAAAGTTTCAATTAATTTTTTTATCAATATTTTACTTCAAAGCCGCTAGTAGCAAATGATGATCGTCTGCTTTTAATTTTGTTATTCTTTGTGCATAAAAATGAATAGTATTTCTATTAAATTATTCAAACATTTTATTTCAAGCGAAAAAATGCTTTTAATTTTTCTTTCTAAATTAAATAAATGAATAATTCAAAGAAAAATATTACCTTTATTTATTTATTTATTTTTGCTTTATATAAATTCTTAATTAATGTTTTTTGCCAACGCTGCTAAAGCATAAAGCGCCTCCAAAAGCTGGTCGTCTGCTTTTAATAGAATTATTTTTCATGCGGAAAAAGAAAGAATTTTTACTTATATAGTCGTTATTGTGATAAATTTTCGTTTATACGTTGGCTTTTAAATTGAAATATGTTTATGTTTTGATCATTTTTATTTCTAATCATAGTCATTATTAACTTGACACTAAATTTGTAAATTTAAGCATATTTATATATATATATTTCCCGTGAAGAGATAATTTTACCCTATATTCCTTAATATCTTTGTATAGAGTATATTTATTTTTAATTTCATAATTAAATTTCATAATTATTTTCTCTAAAATTATGCCTTTATTTTAATATTTTGTTTTATTTCATTTATATATATATATTAATAATATTAAAAAAAAAAAAAAACGAGCAGTCCCCTGGGTTTGATCTCACAATCTTTCGCACTGGAATTGAATACTCTAACCACTGTTCCACACCATCTTGCTAACGGAGTCTCTTTCGTAGGTTTTTACAGAAACAACTAAAACTTTTTGGGTTGTTTTCTCGTTCCATGGAGGGTTGTTGCAGCAAATTTGTACGCTACCGTATGTGTTCCACCATGCTGTTTAATTTAAGCTTGGTTTTGTTTAAATCGGAATTTTACTCATTCATACTTCCCTTGTTAGTAGGATAAGTGACTGCAAATCTAATCCAAACATCCTTTGATGCTACATACAGGATTTTTTTTTTTTTTTTTTTTTTTTTTTCATTAATATTTATTTATCTAAACATTTTATTTTTATTTTATAATTAAATTAAAAATTTAAAAATTTCATTAAATAATATTTATTTATTTATTATTATTATTCTTTAGTTTAAAAAAGAAGTATGCACAATTTATATTTTTCTATTTGTAATATTTATAATTTTCTATTACTTAAAAAACAAATTTTAGTTTTGTTTCAACTATAAAATAAAATTTAAAAATAAAGAAACTTTAATATATATATATATATATATATATTTATCTATCTAAACGTTTTATTTTATTTATACTTTATTTTAGGTATACAGTAACCGCCGCTTAATAAATTCACTGGTTAATAAAATCAGCCGCTTAATCTGATCAAATTGCTAGGACCGGAATCAAATCAAAACAAACTACTTTTAAAGTCACCGCTTAATAAAATCAGCATCGCCGGTTAATAAACTCAAAACTATCTCGTCAGCAGCTAAAAACATCATTTATGAACACTGAAATTTTTTTATTTACATTGTGATTTTTTATTTATTTATTTATTTATTTTGAAATAGAAAAAGGAATTAAAGCACATGAAACCATCCGTTATCGCTCACTGTCGAAGATTTTACACTTGCAGCACAGTTACCAATTAAACGCCCCATAACTTGATCTGCGTAAAAATTTCAAGGAACATATTCTTCAAAGTGCAGTAATAAGTTACAAATTTGATTTGAAATGATATGTATACATATTTTAATTTCTAATTATTAAAAGGCAATTTTTAGTTCTTATTTTAAAATTACTATAATTCATGAGGTTTAAACGGAAATATTTTAAATTTATAAAAAGAGCGTGAACTTTTGGTAAAGTAATAATGATTTTCCTCAAACGAAAGTGAATGGGAACTTAGAATGCGTTTAATTTACTTATATCGAAGAAACAATTAATTATTTATCTATCAAAAATTAATTAATATTGTTTACTAATTCCATCATTCGTTACCTTTTGATGTTTCTTTCCAAATTCAGGGAAGTAATGCCCTTTCTTTAAGTGCAGGAACGTCCGCTGGATATAAAAATCAGCCACTTAATAAAATCACTTTGGCTCAGAACGAATGTGATTTTAATAAGCGGCGGGAACTGTATTTAAAACAATGCTAAACTTTGTTTTTAAAATGATAGAATTTAAAAATATTACAGAGAAATAATGATTTTAATTGTACATACAATTACTATCAAATTAAATATTACTGCTGCCATCAACAGAGATTCTTGAAGAACTATAGTATAGGATTCTGATGCTATTAAATTACTAGAGGCAAGAAAATGTTTGAAAATATATGACATTTTAAAATCTAGATTTTAAATATTAATCAGCAAACATTTTCCTTCAACAATTACATGTTTTTTTTTTTAAATCTTTTTGTGCATGAAATAAAATTTCAGCTGCTCTCTAATACTAATAAGCTAAAAGCAGTTAAATAAAATATGCAGAGTAAACTGTAACAGGAGGCTCAAAACAAGATTTAAGTACACCTGCTAACTATTTCACACTTTGGTCTATTTCTTAATTTTTTAAATTATTTATTTTATTTATTATTATTATTAGTATTATTATTTGGTCGGTTTTTTTTTTTATTTCTGTATTTGTTATTCAAGGTTTTATCTATTAATTAATTTATTTTATTTATTTGTTTATTTTATTTGTTATTAAAAAGCTGCAGATGAACTACTATAAGGATGGATGATTGTAAAATTTGATAAACAATAATTATTGAATTTTTGTAAATTAAAAACATGTGTAGTTTATATAATTATATTTTTCTATTTGCAATATTTATAATTTTCTACAACTTTAATTTTAGCTTTGTTTTAATTCTAAAATAAACTAAAAACAAAATGTTTAAATAAATAAATAATAATAAAAATTCCCTTTATTTTAACTTTATTTTATAAATGAAACAAAATTCTAAAACCAAGTAAAAACTACAATGTCTTAGCACAAAAGAGAAAAAATTGGGAAGCTTCCCAATTTTTTCTCTTTGGCATTCTAGACGTTTTAGTTTTTACTTGGTTTTAATAATCCAGCGCCAAGTTTCCTTAAATTATAAAACTAAAATTTATTTTTTAAGTTATAGAAAATTACAAATATAAAAATATAAAACACACACACACACACACACATATATATAATATATTAAATAATTATTATTTATTGAAATTTTCAAATTTTGAATTTTAATTATAAAATAAAGTAAAAATAATTATAAGATAAAAAAAAAAAATAAAAAATAAAAACTTTTTATATACTATGTTTTAAATTTTCTGATGAATCATAGAGCTCTTATCAATGTGCATAAAAGTTTTAAAGTGATAATGATGTCAATTTTTGTGAGATGCATAATTTAACTTTTTATAATTTTTTAATGTTCATGTTTAATCAAATTTATTTTTACATCAAAAGAAAATGAACTTGTAAATTATTTTTAGCAACAATTAAATTATATTAGGTGTACAAATTAATTCGGTCCGTTTTCGAAAGATGGCGCTAGCTGCCACAAATGCTAGGCTATGACAGCTGTTTTCGGTGGTTTCAGAGAGGTTATATATTTGTTAAGAATCTTCAGTGTACAACTCTTTCGCTTGCTTGAAATAGCCTGATCAGCATTGCATTAAACATGTCAGGTTTTGAAGTCAATAAGCAGCATTTGCGGGAAGTGTTGATTTTTTTCTTTCATTGGAAGAAAAGTGCCGCTGAAGCGCATCGAACACTCGTAGAAGTATACGGCAATAGTGCTCCGACTGACAAAACATGCAGGAAATGGTTTCGACGATTTAAAGATGGAGATTTTAGCGTTGATGACAGGCGTTGCTCTGGACAACCGAAAAAATTTGAAGATAACGAATTAGAGGAATTACTGAATGAAGATCTGACTCAAACACAAGAACAGCTTGCAGAACAACTGGAAGTGACTCAGCAAGCAATATCAGTTAGACTAAAAATGATGGGAATGATCCAAAAAGAAGGAACATGGGTTCCTTATGAACTGAAACCCAGAGACGTTGAAAGGCGATTATGCACTTGCGAGCAGCTGATTTACAGACAAAACGTCCTACCGCACCTGCCGTATTCTCCGGACATCGCCCCTTCCGACTACTGGTTGTTCCAACAAATGCACAATGATCTGACCGGTCAGCGGTTCACTTCTTACGAAGAAATACAAAAATGGCTCGAAACATGGATGAGCGAAAGAGATGAGTTGTTTTATCGAGATGGAATCAGACGATTGCCGGAGAGATGGGAAAAAATAGTAGAAAATAATGGACAATACTTTGAATAATGTATTTTTTGTTTTGGTTTAATAATAAATACTTTTTTTATTGCTAAAAAACGGACCGAATTAATTTGTACACCTAATAGCTAATACTTTAATGGCTATTTTAACACTATTAGGATGTTATTATTTTCATACTTTAATTAATTATAAGAAAACTAATCAAAAATTCGAAAATCGGACTTCGAAGTATTGTGTTGTCACCGGGTTCTGAGCTATTGTAAAAGTTTCAAATGTCAAGCTAGTAGGGAAGTTAGTCAAAATTTTATTGCAAGATTTGTACCGAACAAACAAACAAGAATAGAAGTTAAAAACATCGTAATAAAATGAAATAAAATGTTTAGATAAATAAATATTAATGGGGGTGGGGAAATATAAGTAGGCATTGAACCCATGGCGTCTAGGTTTGCAGCCATTTATCCCAAGTGTGCCACTGGAGCATGTACTTGAAATAACTCGTACTTAAGAATTACTGGAACTTTAAAGGCTTTTTATCTAAATTGTGTGGCTAGTGCATACTACTGCTTTAATATATTTTTACCTTCACAGTATACTACAAATCAGCGCGATTTTGTCCCGATCTGAATTTCCCATGTTGTTACCTCTCCTTGTGAGACCTAAAGTTTTAAAACAGAAAATGTGAGAACTAAACAACAGCAAGAGTTTACAGATATATAAAGTTTGTTACATTTTAATGCAATTTTATTTATATATATATTTCACAACAAATGTAGAATGTTCTTAAAATGTATATAAAAGATGACTTGACTCGTCATTATAGATAAAACATAATTTTAATCTTAAGACAGACACATTATGATGATACACAACAAACAAAAGAAATAACTATTTACGAAAGAAATGATACGGATTAATTTTAACATTTTCGGTCAATCCGGCTAGAGAGCCACTGCTACATCTTTGCACAACACAACACCTATATTCTAACTAAAACAAAAGTTAATCATAGTTCTCTTTTTGAGTGAGTCATGTGACATCGTTCGATGGGAAGGGGGGAATTCACAAATAGTATTACGCAATACTCGGAGCTTTGAAAAGTTTGTTTTAACAGTCAATGTTAAAGAAGAAAAGTATAAATCTGATGTATCAGTTTTTTTTTTTCTTTACATATATATATATATATATATATATATATTTCTTTCAAATATGAAAAAAGGCATGAAAACCCACTTTATTCTAATTAGAGAAGATTTTAAAAATTTGCTTTCAGGTATTCGAATTTGTTGCATTTAAAAACAACAATCTCTAGAATACTTTTTTCCCTCTAAAATATGAAACAGTATGTGAAAAAACAAGTCTTGTTAAACACTAAATAGAAACTCACAGTTCACATTAGAAAAAAATATTGAGTGGAATTTCCCCACTCTAACAAAAAATTAAGTGGATTTTTTTTTTTTTTTTTTTTAAGTGATTAATTATATCTTTTACATTTTACAGCTCTCTCCCCCGGCCCCACCCAAAAGGATTATAAATATACAAATGAAACAATTGTAAAAATCAAAGGTTAAAAAGAAAGTTTGATATCTTTTTACCCCCTGGTTAAGAACTAATGCTGCTACTTTAAAAATCAAAGTACTCAGAATCTAAATTTTATCAGAAATGCAGATGAAATTGATCAGTTCTTATCATTTAATCCGTTTCGAAATTTATTATTAATTTAACTTTCAGTACTCATAGTGCTCGACAAAAGTGCAGTAATTGGAATAATAACTAGAAGTACTGAAATGTACAGTATGGCACAGTTGCAGTACACCCCTCTATTATTTGAATCTGGATGTGGATACCATCTTTAATGAAAATACAAGAAAATAAGCAAATAATAATAATAATAATAATAATAATAATAATAATAATTTCAATTGAATGTAATTCATTCAACTAATTTTTTTCATAAACAAAAATTGTATACCTCATGTCTAAGACCTGAGAGATCCAGGTATTAGGTTGTGTGCTTTTATCTTGAGCTAAATCATATAAAAATAATTTAAAATCACAGACAACAACAAACTGCCTCATCCAACCTTTCTTCACCCCACCAGGCTTAGGAACCTATGAAATGAAAAATAATTTTACAAATAAGTACGGGATCATCAAAAGTTATAAGTGAGTTACTTATAATATAAAATGGTAAGCTTACTTTAACATAACCTTCATAAGCTGTTCCTATACCACGAGTTGGATCAATACCAACAGGTCTTTTGACTATGGGAAAAAAAAAAAAGAAATTAATGCATATTTTAATTCTTGATGCTCAATCCAACTTATTAAATTAAGTGCACTAAAGACAAAGCAAATTTTTACAGTTATGATAAATACGTTATCTGTGTCAATATTTTGAAACCGGGCTTTTTCATTAGATTAAAATATTTATTATAATTACTTTGATCAGAAGGGACAGGACACACAGCTGGGACCTTTTCTTGGCATGTTACATGGCATGCAAATCCACAAACTAAAAAAAAAAAAAAAGATGTGTAAAGAGGCCATCTTTAATACTAATCCACAAATTAGATTACATCAGATGCTTAGAAATAAAGCAGTAAGTACTTTATCATTTCATTTTGGATGCTTGAAATTAAATTATAAATTTATAAAGTGAAACTTTTTAAAATAAAGTATTCAACTGAAAAATATTCAACATTCAGTTTGGCAGAATATTTGGTATCCAGTGATATCGCTATCCATTACGTATTTAATAATAATAATTTAGATTATATACATATTTTATAGACGAGATTTTATTATAAAATAAAAAATGATTTCCAATTATAATATCGCTAAAAAAGCCAATTATAATCCCACCATTGTAAACACTTTTTACAAAAAACATATAAAATCTCTTAATCGTATTCCCAATGCACAAAAAACAAAACAATCTTTCACCCCGACAATCCCATACTGCAAAGGAGCCTCCCTAAAAATTAAAAACGAAGCTGCAAAACACAACGTTAATATCCCAATCAAACCGAACAAAAATATCTATCAACGCATTCGTAATAAAAAAGATCCCATCTATTTTAAATACACCGCAGGCATTTATAAAATTAATTTCCAATTTCACAATAAAAATAATGGTTCATATGTTGGCATGACCAAAAGAAAAATTAAAGACCATATTTCCGAACATCTAACCGATTTAAAATATAACAAACAATCTACAGCCTTTTCAAGAATAAACAATACTAACCCAATTAACATTGACTCAATTAACTATCAAAAAATAGCTCCATATAATTCTCATTATTATGCCCTCAAAAGAGAGGCTCTCGAAATACTAACATCTAACAACGCCGTTAATGACATCGAACACAGCATTATACCACCCGAATGGCAACAGCTATACAACCAAAGCAAGAGAAGTGAAGAAAGCGATGAAGAAGAGTCAAGAGATAAACAAACCGCCCAGCTTTAACATTTCAAGTCATTACCGAGTTTTCTGATGATGGCCCCGACTGGAGGCCGAAATATATAAAAAGCTTGGAACTATTAAGGATTTTAATAAGGTATTAATTAATAAATATAAACTATAATCCTTTCTTAAAAACTTTTTAATGTTTATAAGAGACACTTTTCAAAAGTTTCTTAAAGTTTACTAATTTCTGTTGGTTCATGAAATTTTTAATTTTATACAGTTACTTTTCACATTTAAAAAATAATAGATATATATATTAATAAGTATACCTTCACAAACAGCTCCTTGACGACACAAGCCTATCATAAGAGATGTACAGTGATTGCATTTGATTGGTGAAGGAAATGTTCTGATCAAAAATTGATGAGCTTTAGGCTAAAAAAAAAAGAAAATGCAATAAATTAGCTAAAAGATCTATAATATTTTTTCTTGAAGAAAAAAAAAAATAAATAAAAATTATAAGATTCACTTGAAACTGAACAGAAATTGGCTTCAAAATATATGTTACAAATACATATGCAGATGGAGTATCACTGAAAATTAGAAAATTTAAAATACTTAATCTAATAGGAATAAAAATAAAATAACTTAATAACAAAACATAAAATAATTTATTTTAAATAATTCAACATCTAACACAGAGTTAGTTAACTCGGTCTTTACTGCCCACTAGTAAGTGTTCCAGCTTTTATGGTGGGTGGTAGAGGTTCATCTGATGTTGAAGCACTTTCATTTTTTTAAATTAGACTTTTTAAAAACACTGAAATAGAAAAATGGTTTATTATTATATCAGACCCCAAAGTGAGTTTCCCCCCCCCCCCCATAAAAAGGAGTTAAAAATCGATAAAACAGGAGAAAGTAGGATTTTTTTTTTTTTTTTTTTTTTTTTAATTAGAAAAAATTAGGGGGAAAAAATCTTTAAAATAGGAAAAATTAGGAAAAAAAAAATCTTTAAAAATAGGAAAAATTAGGATATAAATGTTAAAATCTGACAGCCCCCCCCCCCCAAAAAAAAAAAAAAAAAAAAAAAAAAAAGTCAACTAATCAACAAAAGTCAACAATTCTTCCATTTCCATAAAAATATTTTATTGAATTAAACTTCTTAAAAAGTGTCCTGTTTTACTCCTTCCTGTAAGTACATTTATTTTGACTGTCTTTTTCACTGAATAATAATAAAATAAAAATAAAAAAAAAGTGTTAACAACACATTGCAGTAAAACACAGTTTGACCACATATTATGTGGAAAGGTAAATGTCAGGTTTAATGATGAGAAAGAGTAAGTCTATGTGGTAATAGGGGCTTTAGTCTCACTTTCAAGGAGCAGAAACATTCAAAGAAATATTATATTAAAAATAACAAATTTCAGAAAGCTACTTTAAAAGTAAAGTTGATATTGTCAGGTTAGCCACTAATCAAGGAATTTCACGTAAAGTCAGAGAATTTTGACAAATTTTATGGAAATAATCGATATTTGAAAGCTTGTTATTGTAAATTGCTAATTTATTCGCCCCCAAAAATTTTTACAATTTTGTAAAAAATTTTGGGGGAAAAAACAATGTAAGCCAGGGAAAATAGTCATGGAAAGGTCAGGGAATTCGGAAGAATTTTAATGTTTATCACCCTGATTCTATGATAAAAATTTATACATTGTTCATATTCATCAGGGAATTTGGATTTTGTTAAAGTCAGGGAAAATAAAATTTCCATTAAAAGTCAAGGAAAATCGATTATAAAACTTGGAAAAAGAAATACTTCCTTTCTTTCCAATTATATTTTTCTTGTTTAGCTTCATATCAAAATTCAAATGATTAAGTATCATGAAAATACTCATGTAAACAATGATTTCTACCTGATTTTCTTTGTAATATGCCATTAATATTATCTTGAAAATTGTCTGGAAAATTCAGGGAATTTTTTTCCCCATATTTGAGTATGATCCCTGTTATAGGTAAATTTGGTTTAATCTGGCTATTTAAAACTTATTAAATTCCATGCCTTAATATATATATATATCAGTGACAGTGGATATAAAATCTTTTCTTTTCTAAATTTTATTTCACTGCAGGAGACTTTACAATAGGGTGTATCGAGAAATTTATTTATGTATATATATTATATATATATCAAATTTCCAATAGTGTGGAAAAGTAAGAAATTGGAATTCTTAGTTCCATTAGGGCCGAAAAATTGCCATTTGGTATCCTTAGAGCGTGTGCAAATTCAGTTGCCTCTATGGGTCACTTATCAGGCCAAATTCGTTCATTTTAATGATTTTATAAAAGTTTTCAACTTTTCTAATTATCAATATTTTAATTCACCAACATAATGAAATGTATTGCTTATAGGAGAATTATCATTTAATAATGGCTTTAATTGAAAATTTAAATTTCAAGATAATTAAATACTCATTTTTATTTAGTAGTTTTCACTTTAAAATTAAATTTTATAATATCAAGAATATATGTCCCAAAAATTGTATATTTAATTAAAAATATTTCATAAATTTACAATTATTTCATAAATAGAAAATATTTCTACTGAAGTGAAGTTTGTTTGTTTACATTTACCGGAGCATCACAAATTACAGGTTCGTGGATTAATGGTACTCACAACTGTAAATATAAAAAAAAACTTATCCTAAATATAAATTAAATAAGAAAAATTCGAATAGAAATCATTCACAGTAAAAAAAAAAAACATATATAGTAAAACTGAATAGTGCTGCCATCGATCGGCAAGTTAAGAAGCTAAATCAATGACAAATAATTAAAATTGTAAATTATGCTGGATTTTGTAATTTTTGCAATTTATGAAGTCTGGATTTCAGAGATTGCACTGTAGTTAATTAAAAAAAAAAAAAAAAAAAAAAAAAACTTTTATTTTCATTCTCAAATTTAAAAAAAATTTCAATATCAAATTTTCACAACTGAGCCAAAAGTAGGAAATAAAGGACGCAGTTTTAAAAAGTAGGAGAAAAAAGTAAAAGTAGGAGCTCTGTGGGGTCAGTTATATGCTTTAACTTGTTATAACTTTGTTTTATAAATGTTATAATAATAAAGTTATTTCTCTACATTTTAAATCACCTTTTTGGGGAACAGGTAGGTGGTTTGAAAATTTTACTAACAGGCATACAAAAGTGGGAGGTAGGTATGAAAAGGTTAACTACCCCTAATCTAACAGGTTATACACTATTAATTATTAAAATAATAGCAAGTTAAACAAAATAAAATTACTTTGGGACTTAGAAGACTTATAACAGGCCTTGAATCTACAACAGGAGAAAAGGCAAAGTTTTCCTAACAATAAAAAAAGTAATATTATCAAACTGGTAATATGCATGAAATTACACAAAAACAAAGGAGAGAGAGAGAGAGAGAGTAAAAAAAAAAAGATTATAAGAATTGATTTGTCAATTTAATTCCTAATTTCAACTAGTTCAGATTCACAAGAAAAGAAATCTTCACATACATAAGTACTAGCAATGCTACCAAACCATAGAATCACATTTTTTTTTTTTTTTCAAAATTTCAGAAATTTAGCAGAGATAGTTATATAAAAGTCAAGAATACTTAAATCACAAAATCTACACTTGCATAAGTGAGAAGTTTCAAGTTAGCCTGTTCCATTTTAACATCTTCAAAAGCTACCATACATAGCTGTAGTACAAAACTTTGAATAAGTGCATTGCCACTTTGTTTGCATATCAGCCCTCGTGCCTACTTTGTTCGCCTGAAGAAGAGTAGTGTTTTCTTTTGACCCGAAACAATTGTTGCAAGTTGTTGCATTTTATTATGTTTAAGCAAAGTTTTGTACTTATTACTAATTGGTGGTCCTTACATAGAATTACATGTATTCATTTAAATTACCTTTTATTCTTGTTTTATCTGTTTCATATTACAGGTAAAATTTATTTTTTCTCAAAACATTGTTGCAATTATGAAATTTTTTTATCTTCTGTTGTATCATCCTTCTATTACTTTATCCAGCCCTCCAAACCAAAAATAAAAATTTATTTTCTTTATTCTTGTTACTATGACGTTAGTTTCAGCGTTATCTTGGGAAAACATGGTCTTTTTTATTAAGAAGATTTTTGAAGAAAAGTTTGTGTTAGTTATGTACTTTAGAAACATTTTCTAAGTAAAATAATTAAATGGTTTATTGTGTTTAAATGATATATTGCTATATAACAACACAGTAATGTATAAATTAGCTATGTGCATAAATATTAAATTATCTGATTTTCTATATTGGCGTTGATATGGTGTTTTGTTAATAGGAAATTGAACAGTCGGGGAAAAAAAAAAAAAAAATGCAGCACTAGCTGTAATTTCGTTATTAATTGACTCAGAAAAATTTAATAGACGCCATTCAACAGGAAATTAAATGCACTTTCTGAAAATGTTGCCGAATTTTGAATTAGGGGTTATCTACATATTGAAATGAGCACCAACTTTGATTTTTTTTAATAGCAACACCAAATTTTGACTTCATATTTGAATTTCTGAGAGTTCGGCAGTGCGGAAAAGTATACTGTTTGTATACTTTATCTTTAGTATTCATAGAGTTATCATCAAAAATGTGTTAGGGGGTTATCTGTAAATGTAGAAAAATAAAATTTAGATCCTACAAGAATTAGAGAAAATTTTAAAGTTTCACACCGGAAATGTTTCCCGAAAAAGAAAGAGTTTTAAAAATTAATAAAAATGTTAGTTACTTACCAGTACCTTAGTTATTGCTTATAAATCTTTGAATAAACACCATAAAATGCAATAATCTCACAGCAATTGTTTCAGGACTACGGGAAAGAGCACACGACCCTTCGTCAGGTGAGCAAAGTAGGCAGGAGTACTGCAGTCAAAGCGGCAACTTGTTGTGAGATTATTGTATTTTATGGTGCTTATTCAAAGTTTTCTAAGTAATAATTTGAAATGCCAGTTTTGAGGTGCTTTCTTATTAATTAGTACCTTAGTTTTCCGGAATTCCATTTTTAGATATTGATTTACTTCAGTACTTTTTTAAATAATTTTAGGTATATTTAAATACGTTACACTTATGATTGGTCAGACAATATTCTTAAAAAAAAAAAAAAAAATTCAATATTTAATGCCGATCATCAATAAAGCTTAAAATTTTGTTCATAGGCGTAACATAATACACAAACTGAAATAATATAGCTGCGTATATATATACAACAATGCATAAACTAAATCCTTTCGGATAAATTATTGTCAGGTTTCATGAAGTAAATATTAAACAATTTTAATCGTTCTTACCAGTTTGGGTTAGTTGAACTCTATTAAACTGTACGATTTGTTTTGTATTTTCTATGAAAATATAATTTCTTAATTAACGTTTTCGCGACTACTAACATAGATTCAAGTCATTTGAAAATCTGTAACTCTCTCACTGGGCGTTTTCTTTCACAATTTGTGTGTTACTTATTTCTTAAGCATACCCTCCAACATACTAATTAATATTCCGTAGTATTGTTAGCTCCGCTTTCTTTATTACACCGGAATCTTTTCAGAGTATTTTTCTTCTTATTTAATCGTTGTTGCATTTAGAGAATATTATTCTAAAAAATTACTGGTGTGAGAAAAAGGGCGGGTCTAGCAGAACTATGGAATATTAATAAGGATGTTGGAGGGTAAGCTTAAGTATATGACCCAGTGCTCATATTTTTCCAACAAAATATACTATAGCTAGAAATATATTGATTAGAAAGAATAAAATTATAATGTATATCCATTTGTAATATAACTGTGAATACAGAAAATTTTTTCTGAAATATTTTATTTTGAGAGAATAACACCCGTAGGCGGACCTTATTGTCAAAAAGAAAAAATCCTGAGGTCGCAAAAGTGTTAAAATATATTTATAAAAGTTAAAGTATATTTTAAAAATATATAAAATTAAAATATATTAAAGTATCCTTAGAATAATAATCCTCCATCTCTAAAAAGAAAAAGAAAAAAAAAAAAAAAGGAATAATAATAATAATAAAATAAATAAATAAAAATAAAGCAATATATGAAGTAAATAATTCAGTCTTTAACTATGACAGTAGTTAACACTTTCACGATCGCTGACATTAATTCACGTCATTTGAAAATGTATAACTTCGCCAGTGGATGTTTCTTTTGCAATTTGTATGGATTTATATCTTAAGTATATAACCAATATTCGTATTTTTACAACGCAATATACCATGGATACAAATATTTTGATTAAAAAGAACATAATAAAAATGTATATTCATTTTTAATATAAATGTGAATAAAGAAAATTTTGTTCTGAAATATTGTAATTTCGTAGATTAACGCCTACACCTACAGGCACGAACCTTACTGTCAAAAAGAAAAAAGCACGCAGTCGCGAAAGTTTAATGAAACAATTTTACAAGTCTGTCTTGCATTCCATTTCCATTCTTTTTTTTTCTTTTTGTCAATATTTACAATCAATCTATTTTTCTATTTTAAATAGGAAACCCTGCCTATTTATTTAATTTTTTTCTTCTAGTGTTCGTTTAAAGGATTCAAAATTTATCACCAGTAACCGATGATATAAATGCTACTTGTGTATATTTTTGCCAATGTCAGGTCCCGACTTAGACTTCCTGGAGCCCGGGGCAAGTTTAGGTGGGCCCCCTTGCAGTGGCATAAGAGGTCTTTAGGTTACAAAATTTCTGTTTATGTCTATTGGGGGGGCCTTCCAAAAAGAGGGCCTAGGCCCGCTGCCCCGCATTGCTAACCTGGCGTTAGTCACGGCCTGGTCAACGTAAAATAAGGGGTTTTAAACGAATACTCAGAGTCACATTTACTTTTCTTTTCTGTATCGGTTTGTTTTGAAGAACGATTAAAAGGCGGGGCTTGATTTCTTTCGAAAACAGGAATTCTTGATGCTAACACTAATGTCTAAAAATAATCATTTTGTTTTGTTTCTTTGCGTTTGATGTTGCTGTTTTATAATTTTACCCGTAAATTACAAACAAAAATTGTTTAATTTTCTTAGTTACATTTTAAGATTTGCTTTGTTATCTCAGGTGGAATTTTATACGAGACGGCCCCCTAAACCACTCCAAGAGAAAGATTTGTTTATATATCGAAAACTAATAACTGAAATGAGCTGCAAATTTGCACACCCATATTTTTCAGCATTAGGATTCATTTTATGAAAAAATTAATATAGGTCATAATTCATAATTTTTATGAATATGAATTTATTAACATTTTTCATAATTAAAAATATTTTTCAGAATCAAAAGTAATGATGGAACATAGGCGTAGCCAGCTTTCCGAGCGGGGGGGTGCCCAAATTTTAAACTAAAAGTTACAATATGAATACATTATGAACATAGTGCGCGTATTATGTATCATGTATGCGTTTTAACACATGTATAAAAGTTACACAAGTTAACACATGTACGTTTTAACATATAAATTAAGTAACTTTCTCTTAGAATAAATAGCTAGACTTGACGTAGAACAGAAATATCAATGTTTACACAACGTTAAAAATGCCAATGTAAAAAAATGTTAAATGCAGACTGCAGTTTTGGTAGCGTAAATCGGTGCATTTGGCTTCCTTTGAAATATCATTTGATAAAGTTTGGACTTTCAGAGTAGTGCCGCTATCCGTCTAACAGAAAAGGAACAGAAGTTTGAAAATTGATTAAAACAAGGAAAGAATGTTGCATAAAAAATATTGAATGGTGTCCAATATTTGGTTTCAGTACGAAACCAATGAACGTTAAAAGGTTAATTAAAAATCTTAAGCCTTAAGTTATAAACTAAAACCTAAAAACTTATACTATGTAACTTATATTGCGCACACAAAGTGATAAAGTAGAATTATAATGATATGTTTACTTATAATCTCATTGCATTTCTTTTATTTTACCAGTTTCAAATTATGAACCTATATATATTAATTAAATATATTTATATATATATTAAATTAATACAATCTTGTAGATACTTTTTAAAAATTATTATTTTATTCGTTCCCATATTCATGAATAGCATTTATTTTCTATATTTTAAAACATTGTTGTATTGTTGTAGTTGTGATGTTAGTTTCAAACAGAATAGTACAAACGGATATTGTGATTGCTATAAAATTAAAGAGATACTTATTAACAAGATTGTAATAAACTGCTGTGTCTACCATAATATAAATATGTGTGTAAAAGTCGCAAAAATAAATGTATCGAATTGGGGAAGGTGTAGAAAAACGCCACAGACCGGACCAAGAGCTGACCATTAGCCAAATAAATTTACGAATTTCCACTGTACATAAGGATTCCATGAAAATTTGCATAAAGTAAAATGAAAACATTAAAAGGGACACATACCAATAAAATTGCACTGAAAATCCCTGCAAAGTAAATGTATCAAAATGGAGGACAGATAAAAGGCTAATGTGGTGTCTCACTATCCGACCGTGCACTGGCCATCAGCCGAAAATATTGTCTAGCAACCACCACAATTCAAAATTGCATACATAATCGAATACAGAAACATTCATTAATAAAATAGCACGAAAAATCATCATGACATAATGTCGGAAATTTTCTACCCACGCAAATAAACGACTTTGCTATTTAAAAAATTAAACGAATAAATAATGGAGCATATGTTACGCATAGAAACAATTTTGTTTGGCATGTATTTTTGTGAAGGGGAAGCATGTCTATTGCATCCTTCAAAATCCTCTGTTTGATTACAATTCCTGCATTCTTAAAACATTTACTTTAGGCTTAAATTAAAAATATTTTTAAAATGATTCAAAGAACTTTCACCCACAATAAATTCATTAAGAAAAGTCTGCTTATGATATGATTAACAATATTAATTTGAACTTTCCAGTGTTGTCTTTTTTTTTTTAAATAGCAAATAAGACAGACCGACGAAGAAATTTTTTTCTTCAGGTTGATATGTTTTTCTGATATATTTTTGGATGCTGTTTAACCCTTTGAGTGCTGAATACTCGTGGCCTATGCGGTCCATACGGACGGCGCACGGTTGGCGCTGACGATTCCAGAGGGTTTATCATCGTCTCCTTAAATCAGTAACCAAAGAAGCTGTACAAAACGCCATGACGACGGCTAGAAGCAATCTTCGAAAAATGGGACTTAAAGGTGTATGTTCTTCAATTTAAAGTAACAAAAGTGATTAAAAATGTTTGTTTGTCAATTTCATGCAAGTAGCATTCATGTAAGTAATATTTTGTTGAAAATAAATGAGAATCAAGTTGTCTCATTCTTATTGCGGACGCGCTTTATGCGAGTGTTGCATAGTACACTGATCATTTTTGCCGGGCGCGTATTTGCGTCCATAGTCCATACTGATAACATCTGCTAAGCGTGTATTTGCGTCCATAGTCTATATTAATGACTTTCGCTGGACGCATGTGTGCGTCCATAGCACTCAAAGTCAAAGGGTTAAGGAAAACCTATTTAAAAATTTCCTTCATAGAAAAAAAAAAAAAGCCTTGCACAAGGTAAAATGCTCTAAAGGGAGATTCGATGTGAAGAAATACATTTAAAAGATAATGTGTAAATAAAATCCTATTTCAATGCATTTTTTATATAAATTGTTTCGAATTTGTTATAACTTCTAGACAAATTCTTCCGATTTTCATCATTACTTTGTGAAAATTTCGTATGTGATAGGAAGAAAATAATAATCATTTCTGAATTCAGATTATCAAAACACATTAGAGACACCCAACGCAGTACATAAAAAATTTGAAAAGTACGATTTCACAGACCAGTGTAATCGTAAAAAAATTACCCGCTAAGTTATTATGATACCAGACATGCATTCAAATCAACAATTACTGAACTAAAAAAATTATTTTTGCATTCAAAGAACTTCAAAACCTGAAATTATCGTAAATATTTAGTTTCGAAAATTCGACCCCGTAAATAATACTTTCTGTAACTCAAGGTAAGGGAAAGTAATTATCATTTTTAAACGTTTTTACTGGACGCAATGTAATTTGGTATGAATGCTTTTAATCGTACCTAACTTTTTTTACAATCTTTTATACGAAAATTATTTTGTAAAAATAGAATATGTTAGTTTCATTATGTTTAGTTCACTTTAAAAATGTTGTTGATATGTACAACTAGAAACTTTGTACTTAAACAATAATGTATTTGAACTTTTTGCATGTCATAGTATACGATCATTATGATATAAATTGAATACGATTTTAGACTTCCTGCCAATACCTGCTTTTGAGTTATGCCCAAGCAGACTAACCACAAGAACCAGGTTATACAAATGAGCGGACCTCAAGACATACTATTGTAAAAACTATTTCATATTCAAAAACTGGACCGCGAATCATTACATTCTCCGACATGTATGGGTAAGAGAAAGTTAAAAAATGTTTATTAAAAAGAAATGACAAAAAAAACTTGACTCTCTGTTAAGGCCACGAGTTTAAATAAACTAAATCATTTTATCGCCTCTTTTCCTGCTTTTCCTTGAAGGAAAAACAAACTACTAATTTCCTTTTATTTTTTTGTTTACCAAGAAAAGCTACTTTGCAAATTTTTATCAGAAATGTGCAAGTAAATTTGGATTTATGAACAATTTAGATTATTCTTTTAAATATATTTTAAATTTTATTTAAATGTATATTTTAAATATATATTTTTTTATTTAAAATATATTTAAAAAAAGAAATGACAAAAAAAAAAACTTGACTCTCTGTTAAGGCCACGAGTTTAAATAAACTAAATCATTTTATCGCCTCTTTTCCTGCTTTTCCTTGAAGGGAAAACAAACTACTAATATCCTTTTATTTTTTTGTTTACCAAGAAAAGTTACTTTGCAAATTTTTATCAGAAATGTGCAAGTAAATTTTTGATTTATGAACAATTTAGATTATTCTTTTAAATATATTTTACCACCATGTTTAAGAAAGTGTCTTTTTATTGCATAGAATCATTGATATTAGCAATGAAAATTTTTCTTTTAACCTTCAAATTTTTTTTTTTTTTTTTTTTCTGTTTTCAATATGTTTTTGTTAAATATACTGAATGTATGTGCGTGAGCGGGTGGGTGCCCGGGCACCCAGGGCACCCCCCCTGGCTACGCGCATGTGGAATATGTTAGGATTTCTTCACTGTATCTCGTAAAAAAAGAGTTATATCGATCAAGTTATTTTTTGTGAAGATATTAATAAAAGTTTGAAATGTGAATTTAACATTAGTACCCTCAAACTTTGAACACTTATAACTCTGTGAAAAAATAAGTAAAATATACAACCAATATACTTTTTCGCGTTGTCGCGATCCCAGAATTTCAAATATAAAATAAAAATGGGGCATTACCATTGAAAAAACCAAAGTTGGCGCGTGTTTTATTATGTAGACGACCCCCAATTCAAAATTTGAGTTCATTTTCTGAAACTACTCACAATTCCCTGTCGAATGATACCTATTACATTTTTGTGCATCGATTAGCAACGAAGTTACATCGAGTGCTGCGTTTTTTTTTTTCCCCCGACTGTACATATAAAATAAGTTAGTGCATTCTGTATATTTTATTATAAAATAGGTCTGTAACATTCAATTCAAACTTAAAAGAAAAAAAAAAAAAAAAGAATATCTTCAAAATTGACACTTAAACTAGCATTATGAAAGAAATTTGAAAATACGTAAGTCCAATATTGTGATACATCACGATATCACGATTTTGCCTTGACAATATATCGTGATACTGAAATAGTGACATCGCCCTCTCCTAGCAAGCAGTCAAAATTTACAAAAGTGGTACATTTTACCTGGGTCTTCCCTACATGCCACACTTGAAAGCAAATTCCTAAATAATCACCTATTTCAAGGCACATCTTTGAAGAAAAATACTAATTTGCATCAGTCAACAGTAAAACAATTCTATATTTCAGCAAATAGCTGTGAAAATATTATAAATATATAATTTAATGAAAGGTTGCCAAAATATATATGTACATATAATAAATACAGACACAATAAAAAAAATAAAAATTTGGATGGATCCATGGTTTGAAAATACTGCTAATATTTATGATTGTGTTTCTATTGCTCAAACTTAAGATTCTTTTAGACAGTGAAAAATATCTAGTAATGATAAAAATAATAATACGAAATATTTTTCTTTTTTCTCTTAAGTATCAAGAAATACGGATTTTCCCCCTACGTATTTGTACATATTATAAATAAATTTCCCTAATAATATCAAAAAGTATATTCCTTACTATACATAATAATAACTAAAGGTTAGATTTAAAAAAAAAAAAAAAAATCTAGCTTTTGTTGTAATCACTACAGTTAACTCTTTTTTTTTTTTTTTCCTGATACTAATTTCAGAAGAATTTTGTTAGTTCAATATTCAAGTTATCATATCTATTCAAATAATAACCACGTTTACAGGATAGGTCAAATTTGAATATTTTTTAAAAATTAGAGATAAAAAAATAGAGCAAACTTGACAAAACTTACTGCACTAGCCTCAGATTCAGTTGACTTACTGCTGCCTACAGAAGCAGGCTGATTATCTTCAACGTCAGCTTCATCACCAGCACCACCAGATTCACCACTATCACTATGAGCTAATCTCTGAGACGTGTCCTTTAAAAACTGATCCAAAAATGACATTCTAGAAGATGGCCGATCTAAAACTTAAAAGAAATATGAAAAATTTAACATTATGCTTTACTATACATCCCTACAGCAGAACATGCCAGAATTTGGAACGTACGTTGTAGAACAAACAGCTTTACTGCAGAACGCTTGTAGATATTTAGATATCAGGGAGAAAAATTTGTGAGTTATAGCCTCAGGAATGGACAATTATTAAAAATCCTGTCTCTCTCTTTTTTTTTTTTTTTTTAATTGAAACAATTCATCAAAATATTTCTAAACTAATTGATTGCATAGGAGATTAACTTGGTTTATTTAATTATTATTATTTTTATTTATTTATTTTATTTTTTTATTATAAGTTTGAATAAAAATTATCTTATTATTATTTTCTTATTATATGTATATTTTATAGCATATTGAATTAACATATTTATATTTTTATGAGTGTGTCAATAATGTAATGACAGTAAATTTATGAAAAGCATCATGCCCTGCAGAACAATTTAGATCATTTGAAAACCTGTTGCAGAACATTCAAAAGTATTCTGCTGTAAGGATGTAGATACATAAGATCACAAAGCAACAGAAAATGAAAATATATTTAAATATGTAAACACATAAATACATAATGTATATAGACAGATAGATGTATAAATAAATATACAAGTCACTGAAATTGTATAATGCATATTATTGCTCAAAACAAATGTTTTACTACAGCTGTTGTTAAATGAGAAATTACATTCAAAAATTAAACTTACTCTGACAGCTCTATGAGCAACATTTTGGGTAGCACTGACTTGCCAATCAATATCTTATGAGAATTTCAAAACACGCTATTATAAATTTTGTATGCTTACGATACACATCCCCCCCCCCTTCTCTTTTTAATAGATAATGTTTAATTAATTTTTTAAAATTATATTTGCTTTTTATTAGCTTTGCCTTTAAAAATCTTTTTCACGCATTGTAACTTTGACACAGAATGACTCAGAATATTTCAAATAAACTAAATAATGTTTTATCCCCCCCCCCCTCTTACATAAAGAAAATTTAATTTAATTATTAATTTTTCACTTTGCTATCCTTTAGCAAACATTGCATCCTTCAAAACTTTGTACAAATAAAAATTTCCATTAAAAAAAAAAAAAAAACTTAAATTTTTAAACTTTATTAACACATAGGATAATAACTTTTAGCATTATGCAGCTGAATATTTATTGCAACAGAAATCTAAGAATAGAGTTTTGAACTTAAGATTGCTATTTAGCCCAGTGGCAGAAACACCGTGACACAGCAACACAGTCGCAGACACAGAAACACGGTTTGCTGACAGTTTTTGTCTGCTCTAATTAATGACTATCATGTCCTCACATCTAATAAAAAGACTTATTTTCTTAAATATATTTATTTTTCAGAAGCTTTAACTTACCTTTTCCGAAGTTTTTAAACTTTTACTTGGTTTTTCTTTTTCTTAAAGTTCATCTAGTTACTAAAATATTTCGCATATCGAAACATTGATGTTTGTTTATCTTTTTATCATTGCCACTTTTGGCTTTCGTAATTTTTCTATTTTTGCTGTTGCCACTGCCTTAGAAATAATCATTGTATTTTGGCTTTGGCCGCTAGGTAGCGTTATCGATGTTATTGATATGCAGATCTATTAAGTATAAAAGAGCGCGACGTATTTGAACAAGTGCTCAGTTCAGTTGAACAGCTCTAGTAGCAGTAGCAGGATGTTGGTTTTGGTGACTGGGGTGACCTCACTGATAGTTTTTTTTTTTTTTCATCTTGCAATGCTAAACTTTAAAGTTTAAATGATGTTAGAATATTTTTTAAATGTGTTAAGTTTACGTTTATTAATGTTGAAATTGTTTATGGCGTTAACGCTAATTATGTTAAGTTTTAATAAATTAAATAAGTTTTAAAATAGCAGCAAATTTAGTTCAGCTTGTGTGCAGTTTTTTCACGATGGTCTTCATAATCTAAAGTGAACTTATATATATTTAGTTTTTAAGTAATCGTTTATCTTTCTTGCTGTCAACATGGCAACCGCAAGATGTAGTTTCAAGTTCTCCTTTTCCTTGCTGGTCAACTAGGCGACCGCGATGTGATGTACACTGACCTTTATGGTCATGATTTAATTGATTTCTACAGTTCATTTGATGTTCTACAAATTACTAGTAAAAATTTATTTCTCGTTTTTCTATGGTGATTCTTGGTGACCTAGAAATGTTGTGAATGTTCCTGAAAATTAAAATTTCTTAGATTGTTTTTCTGTATGAATATTTATTGTATTGAAGACTCATCGGATTATGTTAATCTCCTCTAAAGATGGTTTTTGTTCTGCACTATAAAAGGTAATGATTGATTTGTGCTATGTTCTAATTATTAATTAAATGAATTGATATATTGTTACAATTGTTTTATATTTCTTTCATCCATAAATAAATTTTGTTAATGTTAATCTTTTTAGTGTTTACTGAGTTCAACATATCTTTACACAAGTCAAATCATATTTTTACTTAAACTCTAAATTCTTAAATTGTTTCTACTGTTTGTCTCTGCTTCATAGAATGTTTTAAAAGATTGACCTAAAGGTCTCTATCACTAATAAAAAAAGTTAGTCTGCAACTTTCGGACACTCTTTCTCTGTATTAATAAAACAAAATTGCCCACAACTTTCGGACAGTCTTTGTCTGCAGCCATAAAAAACTGTCTGCATTTTACGGACATTTTTCACCCGCGACAATGCGGTACCGATGTATGACGTCTTAGATGCTCTCTGGTAGGAACTCTAGAGCCCCCCTATAGGTGCCTTGGTAGGAACACACAAAACAGTGCTTAACAACGGTAACCTAGGGAGCCTAGATCTCCTTTGATAGGCAACATTATGTGTGTATTCTTTTCTCCTGTTACCTGTTACTGAGATTCTACAGGAACATAGAAAAATGCTAATTTCATTTAAAACTGCTTCAAAACTTCTCCTCCACTTCAAAATTCACTTATAAAAATTTCTCTATCAAAACTAAAACTAATACTTTTATTATTTATAATTATTTATATTGTGTTGTGTCAAACATTGCTATAAAATATTTAATTGAATGAGTTCAACTTATTATTTTATAATTGTTTATACTATATTGTTCTTCAGTAAAATTGTATTTGTGTATTGTTGCACGAGATCACCACTGTTGCTAAGCCGCCCCCCCTCTCTCCCCCACAAGATTGCCAGTATCAGATTTCAGGCTTATTTTAGTGTAAGCCATGTTCACCCCTAATTTTGCAGACAGATCATGAAATATTAAAAGCCTGTCACAGACAGCTACAAAACTTTCTGCCACTGGGTCATTTAGAATAAATTTCAATCACGATAAAAATCAATGGGCTTGGGGGAGGGAGAGAGAAAGAGATAGAGAATTTGGCAAGGGGAATTACAAATGTAATGTAAGTGTTTAAATTAATTTTTTCGTGTATGTCTTACAAAAAGAATTAAACTAGGACTAAATTTAAAAATTTTAATTACATCTTAATATACTAATTTAAAAAAAATCAAGTACTTCATTAAATTTATATTTTTGATAAATGCAGCTTAAAATATCAATTTACTAAAATACCAACAACTTCAACTATTTCTTTTTGGTATATCAAATACTCTAAGGCATGATTTTACAGTGAAGTTTACATTTGTACATATGTGTTAAATGAATTTGTGTAATGAGAAATTTATGCAGTAGAAGTATAAAATATATACACAGAAAAACATACAGTGAAATACATTTAACATGAAAACGCTTAACATGAAATTCGGTTAACACGAAATGATATAGTAGTCCAGACAGTATACTATGCTATTTAACACTTTTTTTTTTTTTTTTTTCCCCCCTTTTAACACTGAAAAAAAAAAAAATCGTTTAACACAAAAAAAATTCGCTTTCAATCTTCAGTGGCATGTTTGCCACATATTTTACCGCAGTTACATATCGAAGGAAAGTAGTCTACAAATAAAGTGGTGAGGATTGAAGGCAGGCCTAAAAATGCTCTTGAATAAATTAAAATGTTGGTAACTATGCTACAATGTGTTGCTTTTGATGATCATGTGTGTACAGCACAGACAACGAGATTTTTGACATTGTTCATCATTAAAATGATTCCATTCATGTAAATTTTGATGACGAATCTGGCAAACTGAATCAACAATGCAGTTCCTGTCCCCTCTGCTACAGAAATGAAGAAAATAATTTATATCCGCAGTTATTTAGATATGCATTCAAATTCAGAAATGAATAAAACAATGTAAAATCTCGATCAATTTTTGAACAATATGGTGCTGAAAAAGACAGTAAAAGATATCTGATTTTTTTCACCAAAAAAAAACAATATATGTATACTTGATTTTTATCCTAATGGATGTAAGTTAGTAGTAATTTTACAGGAAATGGAAATAATTCCCGACATGGAAAACACATTGGCCAGTTTTGTACTTTTTTTACGAATCTTTTTACACGAAAAAATATTTCGGTCCCCTCAGTTTCGTGTTAAACATTTTTCACTGTACTTTGATAAAAAGAATAAATTAACTTCTTAAATAATCTCATGATTTACATTATATAACCTACACACTATCATTTCAAAATTCATTTTAAAACAAAAGATTACATTAGGGAAAAAAGGAGATAAAATTTTCATAACAATAAAATATGAAGCACTTATCTTAAGAAGAAGAAGAAAAGAAGAAGAAATATTTTTTTTTTATTTTAGAAAGTCTTTATTTATCAACCTTAATTAATTTAGAAAATTTGGAGTGGAAGGATGATTTTTTTTTTTTTTTTTTTTTTTTATTTATCAACCTTAATTAATTTAGAAAATTTGGAGTGGAAGGATGATTTTTTTTTTTTTTTTAAATCATCCTTCCACTCCAAATTTTCTAAAATAAAAAGAAGAAGAAATATTTACCATCTATAAAAATTTTGTGTTCACTATCTCCTATGAAAGCATGCAAAAGTTTTAAATAACAATTAATAAAGCAGTAAAATAACAATTTTGAAATGTATCCTTAAACAATAATTAGTTTTAGAATAAAAATTTCCGACTTATTGGTCACATTAAATACTATGAGAAAATCAGAAATATTATACTTAAAAATAGTCTGGTTAACAATTTTTTATTTTATTTATTATTTTTTTAAATCTTATAATGGCAAAAGATACAAAATTAAGGAAAAAATTACTCACACTTAAATGCAAGAAAGAAGGCTATTGCTATACAAATAAAAGCTATATTCTTAATAAGACTAATTGCTGCTTTGCTTTTCAGAGGGTATTTTAATAAAATAGAATCTCATTTAATAAGCTATCTTTAACTGAAAATATGAAATGATTTTTACATTAATATGAAAGTAAATATTTGAAATTATATATTAATAAATATATACAGCATTTTTCATATTTCTATATCTTCTTTCTATTATGTATTATTATTATTAGCATATTTTAAATTCTTTTCTTTACGGAAAAATTTAACACAGCCATAAATATGTGAAAGGAAGTTCGGAGGAGGATTATTTCCCAAATATTCTGTGTTAAATAAACAAAACCCAAGTTCACCAATGACAAATGACACACTGCTACTGCATTACATTGTTGAATTTTAAAATGTAACCATTTTAAGCACACATGTGTTTAATCCCACATTTGCAGGCCTAGAGGAAAGGGAAAGGATTTACCAATTTCTTTAAGAGATATAAATAATTATTGTAGTTTTCCATAAGAAAGCCTTAACTATCCTTAATTTCTAATTATAAAAAAAAAAAAAAACTAAATTTTAAAGGCTGAAATTCCCAAAGCTGGTCATCCTGAGTTCAACTATGTACACTATTATTTGTGTTTATTTGCCTTTAGTATTTTGCGAGATAATAATCAATGTACATTATTGGCATTGCAAACAGAATGAAAAATACTATTTTAACACAAAGTAAAAGTGCTGAATTAAAGTTGTCTGCTGCTCAGTCAGTTTGGAGTGGCGGGCATCAGCAGAGTCTAAATAAAAAATAATTATGGATAACCCAAATAAATCTAAACTAGATAGCTTAAGGGAATTCTGTTTAGTTCCCTATCATATATCTGTTGTTATAAATTTCTATCCTGAGGCATGTGATGTTAAAAACATCACTTCTTTTTAAATGTTAAATAAGATCGTTTTCTGCACTTAAATGCATTGTTTCTCTCAGCTGGCTCAACTCACCCTGTTGTGTTTGCTTTACTGCAACACACACACACAGGAGAAAAATTGGTTCTTCTTTCCTAGTGGTGATGTCATATCACACCATGCTGAGAACCAATAGGGTGATGGTTCTGACTCCACCTTCTGTTATTCCAGCAGTTTTAAATTTAGTTCGGTTTCAGCAGCTCTCAAGAGAAGAACATGGGGTGAGAAAGATTTGTTTTGCTTCTGTTTTAAAATAATGACCATTTTATCATTTGGAGAGAGAGTGCCTACTTATTAATAATAAATATATATATATTAGTTTATATGAATACTTATTCAAATTTTAAAAACCATTAATTTTTATATCCTACTTAATTTGGAATTACTAGTGTGGTTTGGAAAATAAAATTGATTAATTTTGATGCAGCAGATTAGTTTTATTACAAACATTATTTTTGTATGCATTTTTCTTTTTACAGCATTCTAGCCAATAAGTAAATTGATTCCTCTTTTCTCTTATGTAAATAAAATTATTTGGATATATATATTTGACCTTTTGACCCAAAGAATAAAAAGGGTTAGTGGCCAGAACGCAATGTACGCCATGAGGTTCTTTGATCCTCACTAAGTAACTTCTGTTGCTATGAAAATTAAAAATATTAATAAAATTAATTTAAAATATGGAAACATAAAAGGTAAATGAATTATTTACATCACATTTGGTGCCGGAAAGGAATACTTGATTATTGTTCTTAAGAATAAATGGTACTGTAGAGATTGTTTATTTTGAATAAGTTATTTTATTTTTATTGCTAGCTAGAATTACTGAAATTATTTTTTTAAAGTCATACATTACCAATTACATTTTTTTGGTGATTGAATATGATGGATACCAAGTGACCTATAAGACAATTCCCTGTTTCAAAAATTGTGATATGCTGGAACTTTGTACAAATAAAAAAATTTTTTTTTTGGTTCAATATATTTTGAATAACTGATTAAATAAATAATAACCAACAGAACTATGTATTGTTGGCTTTAAAAAAAAAAAAAAAAAAATTTGTAGGTATCTCTCTCTCTCCTCAACTACGTGAATTTATTATATGCAAATAGCCATCAACACATGTAAAAATCAAGAAATTTAAATAACAAGCTTCATACATCTGTGTTGTTTTTTTAAACCAATATAATAGTTTCATATATATACAAAAAATAATGGCTTCTAACAAAGGATTGACAAGAGGTTTACCATTCAAAACTTTAGTAACGCCATTTTCTGGAGACCCTCATTTATTGGATTTTTTTATTGAACAAGTGAAATTTAAAATTGAGAACAGCAAATGGGAAGAATCCCATGCTTTGGCTTTTGTGAAATCAAAATTGGCAGATACTGCTCTTAAGTTTTATGTCTCCTCCCCAGCTTGCCAAAAAGCCAAAAATACAAAAGAGTTATTTAATATATTTAAGAAATATTTTAAGGTAGAGTCGGCAACTGCAATAGCACAACAATTTAACGAATTTAAGTTTGAGTCCGATGTCAATATTAATATTTTTGCTAATAAGCTTGAAAATTTAGTGAGAAAACGTTTTCCTGATATGGAAGAAAAAGCCCTTGAACAACTACTAATCGCAAAATTCAATGATCTCATTCCGCCCCACTTTAGAATTCATCTACTATCACAAAAAGCCACAACCTTTTATCAGATGGTGGAATGTCTCGAAAAATTCCAGGAAATTTATAACTTGCAAGTAAACCCTGTCTTACCAGGAACATCTTTTGCTACTATTCAGAACTTCAATCATAAAATAGATAGTGAAGTGATAGGTACAAACTCAGAAAACAATTTGACTAAGATTAACAATTCATCTTATAGCAAGCGGCCATACAATAAATTTCCACAAAATAAAGGTTCGCACACGATTCAATGCCAATGGTGTGAAATACCTGGACATTCTGCTCAGAGGTGCTTTGCACTCAGAAAATTACAAAATAATAAGTTTTCTCACAGATATCGTAATGGGCAAACTTTCTCTAGACCTTATAGAGACATGTCACGGAGAGCCAGGGCCCCTAAAACATTTAAATCCAACTCCCCTCAAACCAAAAGTAGTCATTCACAATGACTAGAAGTGGAGAATGGTAGAAGTGACACTAAACTCTTAAATACAAAGAGTTCCTCATATAGGTCAGGTTTGAATAAAGTCAATTACCATAACAACTTTTCACAGACTAACTCAACATATTCTAATCTACCTAATAATTTTTTTGTAAATAACAATGAAATCATTCTGAGATCTCCAGACACACAGGCAAAGTTCCCTTTGTCATTAGAACGCAAAGTCAAATCTGTTGCGATACAGACAACATCTCCTGTACTGGTAACGTCCCCGAGTGTGGAGGAAAATGGAGACTGCATATTAGTTAATTCACTGGAATTCTTGTTACACACAGACAATGATCTGCCCAATCTCCCCATCATACAATTACTGTTAAACAAAACATTAGAGAATTTTCTTCTCGACTCAGGAGCTTCTGTGTCATTACTCTCAAAACATTACTTCTTACAAAATCAAAACAAATTATATTACAAAAGAATTGCTTCAAGAGTCAAGATATCTACAGTAAACTCTATAGTCCAATGTGACGGATGTGTTTGCATTTCCTTTAAAATAGGGAAAACTTTTTACAAACACACCTTTTTTCTTATTGAAATACCAACTGAATCTAAATTTATTGGTATACTTGGCTTTGATTTTTTAAAGTCCCATCACGTAGTTATCAATTTACACAATAACAAAATACAAATTAATGAAAATGCTTTAGATATTCTAGACACTGTACCCTCTTGCAGTCTTCTATCATCTGAATCTGATATGAATCGGGCATCACATAAGATAGCTACTCATATGGATTTTCCCCAAACTGGATATAAAAAATCTAAAATTGATGTTCATAAAGAGAACTTACCCTCTTATCAAAAATGTTGGCTTACCCAGAAGATTATGATTGATCCACAGGATACTACATATGTGCCTGTGCGGTCCACGCTTATTCCAGAAAATCAGTTAGTAATGTTTACATCGTCTAACAAGCATTGTCCACTTGTGTCCTATCCTTCTCTTATGGAGGTACAACATATCAAGGAAAATTCTACTAAACAAGAATTAATTCAATTTTTTATTCCTATGTATAATAATTCGAGCAAGAAACTGCATATAAATAAAAATACCGTTTGCGGATACATTTCAGAGATAGATAAAATAGAAGAAAATTCCTTGGATCTTGCAACAAATACACCTGATCACATGTGTAATCTAATTAAGGCTACACCAGAAGTTTTATCCTTAAGACAGAAAGAATTTAATGTAAATAATTTTTCTATTCAGCATTTAAAACCTACAGAAAGGGTAATAATGCAAGATATTCTTCAGAAATTTAACTCTGTATTTTCATGTTCACTAAAGTCGATTGGACACACCGATCATATCACTCCACATATAAAATTCATTTCAGATATTCCCTTAAAAACTTACCCTTTTCCTATTCCACAAGCTATTCAAGAAGAGGCAAAAGATCAACTTGACAAATTACTGGATGCAGGGATCATTGAGAGAAATATCTCTGAATGGGCATGTCCAATGCTCATGGTTAAAAAGAAAGCTGTGTCTAAGGAGGATAAACCTTCCTTTAGATTGGCCCTAGATTTAAGGTTAATCAACTCTATGATTCGATGCTCCACTTATCCTCTTCCAAGAATTGATACGATAATAAATAACATCTCAAAATTTAAATATTTTACAACATTAGACTTTCCCTCAGCGTATCATCAAATTTCATTACCTAAAGAATACAGACGACGTCTCTCATTTACTACACAATGGGGAACTTATTCATTTAAAAGATTAATGTTTGGGCTGAGATCAGCCGCATCAACATTCCAAATGCTTATTGACACAATTATACTAGAGTGCAATTGTTCAGGCATATATGCTTACCAGGATGACATTATTATAGGAAGTGACTCTTTCCAGGAAACAACAGAAAAATTACAAACACTTTTAGCTACTCTACAAAAGTACAATCTGACATTGTCTCCAAAGAAATGTAAATTCCATCAGTCATCTATTGAATATCTCGGTTTCAGCATCCAAAATCAGAAAATACATCCTATTTCTTCCAACATTACAAAAATTACTCAATTTCCTATCCCAGCAACCAGAAAACAACTAAAAAGATTTATAGGATTGTGTGAATTCTACAGAAAACTCATTCCCTGCTACTCGCGATTAATTGATCCTTTGATAAAATTAACATCTCCGAAAACTACATTTAAATGGACAGAGGAACATGCTGAAGTCTTTAAACAAATACAGAAAGTTTTTTTTTCTCTAAACCTTTTCTTTCTTTACCCGATTGGTCAAAACAATTTTTTCTTAATACAGATGCTAGCAAAATTGCTATTTCAGGGGTTCTTCTACAAGAAAAGGAAGGCATTCTGCTTCCGGTTAGTTACTTTAGTAAAACACTATCTAAATCAGAACAGCGATATTCAGCCATCAAGCTTGAGCTGATGGCCATAGCTAAGTCAGTCAGTGCATTTAAATTTTTCCTTTTCAACCGACCTTTCACCATTCTCAGCGATAGCAGACCACTCGAACACTATAAGAAAATTTCCTCTCCTGCTGATCTAACTACTAAATGGCTAATTGAATTATCAAACTATCAATACACATTCAGATATGTAAAAGGTAAAACAAATGTTTTGGCAGACTATTTTTCAAGAGAAGACTTTTCTGCATACACTCAAGATCTTAACTCAAACCCAGAATTAATTAAAGAGGCTAACAATTTACCCATTTCTTCAGCTTCTCCAACAATTGAACTCCATCATTTCAATGTCACACAAAAATCTGATAAGTCACTCACCTCATCAGAGCCTCATCGTTCTTCCTTACCTCAGTTGTTAAGCAACGATGCTGCTCCACTCAGTCGTTCCTTAAACAGCTCTGACGCAGATAATCTTATGATGGAAATCTCGGAAGAATGTTTTTTTAAAGAGCAAAGAGAAGATGACTTTCTGCTAAAAATTATTGTCGATATCACTTCGGAGAAACCTTCTCCTAAATATAAAAATTATTTTGTCCATCCGGACACAGGTCTGTTAATGATCAAACGAAAGTTTCACCAGCCTGAAAACTCTCCAAAAACAAAAATTGTAGTACCACAGAAGTTAAAACCTAAAGTATTAAAAATTTGTCACATGCCTCACTTTGGAATTAGAAATACATACAGAAGAATACTTAAACACTTTTATTGGACAGGATTATTTGAAGATGTAAAAAACTTTGTTCTGTCCTGTGCATTATGTATTCAATATAAACCGCACAGAATTCCACCTGCTCCACTACAGGAAATGTTTGTTCCTTCTGCGCCGAGTATGTTAGTTTCCATGGACTTTTTGGGTCCTTTCTCCAATGGCTTCCATGTGTTAACATTCCTCGATCATTTTTCTAAACATATTGAATTGGTACCAGTAAAAAATGCAACAGCACAAGCTGTAGTTAAAGCCATTACGGGATACATTACTACCTTTGGTCGACCCTCTGCGATACTCTCAGACTTAGGCCCACAGTTCACAGCAAACATCTTTAACAACTTGGCACAGACATTGAAAATTACAATCTCCCATTCATCATCAGGACACCCGCAAACACAAGGCTCATCAGAAAGAATTAATACCAGCATTAAATCCTCAATTTCCACTCTTACCAAGGAAGGATTTGATTTTCATCAGGCTTTGATGATACACAAGAACCTGTATAACACCACCGTTCATTCTTCAACTGGATATTCTCCAGCCTTTCTGCATTTTGGCAGGTCAATAACAAGCATCTTTGACTTGTTTGAAGCTCCTCAGTTAGAAACACTGGAATTTCCATATGAATACCATAAATACATGGAATCAATGAAACAGATCTTTAGGCAAGTGCATCATAACATGAAGTTTTACCAAAACCAACGTAATACTAGACAACATAAAAAAGCAGTTCTCCGGAAATTCAAAGAAAATGATATGGTCTTTATAAAAACCAAAGATACATTTAAACCAAGATTCATAGGCCCATATTCAGTTCAAAAAGTAATATCTGACGTGTTACTCTCCGTCAGAGAATTCGAAAATGAAGGGGCTGAACCATTCACTATTAACATAGACCGTGTCATCCTGGCGCATAAAAGAAAGCAACATCTCATTCCACAAACAATTCTGACAGGTCAACCAGCTGGGATTGTTCAACCGCAGTCTCATTATGATCTCAGACCAAGATGCAAAACTTAATTTTTGTTTTTTGTTTCCATTTTCACAAATGTTCTTTTAACATGTTTTTTTTTAGGGGACTTGATAAGCAATTCATTCACCAAAGTTGCCTGTTGTAAACAAGTATGAGTGGTACAGGTATATTTGATAAGTTGTATTTTGTATATTGTCCTATTATATATTGTGTAGTTATATATATATATATATTTTCTCCTGTGGCAAATGTTGAATATCTACAAAAACTTAGTGCAGTGTGTATTGTAGTTAATATGAATATAAATCTTCTGTTATGCTGATTTATTTTATATATTGTCTTATTTGTTAAATTTGATAACTATACTATAATTATTTACTGCTCAAAATGTACAGTATGTGTGTGTTATATGTATCGGAAACTTGCATATTTATATGTGTATACATAATTTTTCTTCTTTCTTTTCATATATTAATTCCTACACATTGTCATGTTTATAAATATATTGGGTTATTAAATACAATTTCCGGAAGCTTCCACACCATTTTCACAGACACAGACATCACTTATACAACACAAGTATACACTACATCCACACTATTACACAATCAAATTAATACACAATCCACACATGATATGTATATAAATGTGTATAATGTTTGATAAAATTTTTTTGTTTATTGTGATTATTGACATTGCAGTTTTGTTTTGGTTATATCTGATAGTATGTTTATTTGAGTATTATTTGACGTTTATATTAAGTGCATTTTTGATTTTGTTTAGTAATCTAACTTGGTGGCCTCAATAGCCACTCACATTTATTATTTCCATTTATAATATGTATATTCTTTAAATAATAATAATAATAATGGTAATGATAAAATTTTAAAAAATCTTATTCGAATATTATACTCGAGTACTTGGAATGCCTTTTCCGTAATGTAATATTTATCTATGAGATTATTTTGACATTTGTATTGATACTTATTTTGATTTTTTTTTTCTCCTTCATAATAATGCTTCAAGAGGTCATCTGTAAATATTTTATACTGAAATACAATAACTGATTTTGTTTTATCATAATGCGTGTATTTAATATCAAGATTATTGGTTAAATATTTTTGTTGATATTGCACATCCACTGAAATTCTTTTGTCATGTCATACATTTTTTTATTCTCGTTAACTAATTATTTTTACAAATTTATAAGAAAGCAAATTTTACAGCAATTAACATGCTTTTCAATATTTCTGTTATAATACTATTTTCTTTAAAAGGTATCAATGTTTTTTTACTCATGTCACTTGTTGATAAAAGCTGTGTCTGTTTGCATTTATAGATATATTTTATTAGTTGTCAATATCCTAATAAATATTGTTAGATATGTCACTGACCGCTTTTGTATCAATAAAATCTTTTATTTGAGAATGTCTGTAACCACAGTGCTGAAATAGTATTATTTTTGATGAAATGGTGTATTCCTCGCCTATTTTGGTAGAATTGATCACCTACCAGGGTAGGCGTTGATATTAGGTTGTTTGTTGGAATTTTATTGTTTCAGCTTTACTTATCGATTTTGTATTGTGTTTGGTTCAGATTTTGTGTCACATGTACATTGTTCTCAAAATTTCCAAATTTTTTTATCAAGTGCATGTTATTAAGAGTATTGTAAGACCTTTCATTTGCTTAAAAATTTACTTTGTTACATTCATGCCTTTAATGGCCGTTCCTACAATATTATGTAGTCAATATGGATATTTTTTGTTTCACATGTAAGTAAAAAAAAAAAAAAAAAAAAAAAAAAAATTTGTAATCCTTCATATAATTGTAGGTATGCACTCTCCATTCACATTTTTAGTCTTCCAAATTTTTTTAATGGTCGTTAGGGGTAATGTGATGTTAAAAACATCACTTCTTTTTAAATGTTAAATAAGATCGTTTTCTGCACTTAAATGCATTGTTTCTCTCAGCTGGCTCAACTCACCCTGTTGTGTTTGCTTTACTGCAACACACACACACAGGAGAAAAATTGGTTCTTCTTTCCTAGTGGTGATGTCATATCACACCATGCTGAGAACCAATAGGGTGATGGTTCTGACTCCACCTTCTGTTATTCCAGCAGTTTTAAATTTAGTTCGGTTTCAGCAGCTCTCAAGAGAAGAACATGGGGTGAGAAAGATTTGTTTTGCTTCTGTTTTAAAATAATGACCATTTTATCATTTGGAGAGAGAGTGCCTACTTATTAATAATAAATATATATATATTAGTTTATATGAATACTTATTCAAATTTTAAAAACCATTAATTTTTATATCCTACTTAATTTGGAATTACTAGTGTGGTTTGGAAAATAAAATTGATTAATTTTGATGCAGCAGATTAGTTTTATTACAAACATTATTTTTGTATGCATTTTTCTTTTTATAGCATTCTAGCCAATAAGTAAATTGATTCCTCTTTTCTCTTATGTAAATAAAATTATTTGGATATATATATTTGACCTTTTGACCCAAAGAATAAAAAGGGTTAGTGGCCAGAACGCAATGTACGCCATGAGGTTCTTTGATCCTCACTAAGTAACTTCTGTTGCTATGAAAATTAAAAATATTAATAAAATTAATTTAAAATATGGAAACATAAAAGGTAAATGAATTATTTACATCACAAGGCATACCATATTCACGTTAAAAGAAATTAACTCTACCAATCACTCAGCACAGTAGCAGACTCAAATGCCCTACTCACTCCTTTCTTTCACTTTAAACACATTAAATTTATCCTAAATTGTTAATTTTATTAGGTTCAATATCATATTTTTTTTTTAGGTTTCCTATTTTTTATCCAAAGTAGTTGACACTGACCATCTTATGGAAAATCAAAAGTTTTGGATAATGGAGAATGCATAAATTTTCAAATTAAGAAAAAATATATGCACTATTTCTTATTATGTTAATAAGAACTTAATAAAAATAAAGCAAACTCAAAACAGAAACAAGAATAAATTACCTGAATTTTGATTTTGAAAGTATCTTTTGCATATTTCAGAAAGTTTTAAACAAATTTTTGTTTGTTGCAGTTTCGATTGCCTTTCTTTGCTTTTCTAGCTTTATCACAAAGTTTTTTAATATTACTAGTTCACCAGTATCGCAGCCTTTCTGCTGCTTCAGCTATGCAAAACCTTTTGCAAAATATTCAAAACTTCATAATTGCTAAATTGTTCTTTTTTTGCAAACATCATTGTCCTATTCTTAAAAAGAAAATTCTAAAAAGGGGGATCAAAATCTGTATTCAAGGTTCGGAAAGGAGTGCTTGTGTACAAAAAATGTGTTTTTCCCCCCTCCCCCTCTACTTTAATGTATAAAATTTTGAAAACAAAATGTTCATAATCAATTATGTTCATGCTAGTATCAAAAATGATATTCTGAAGTTAGTCCATTATCTATAAGATAAAAATTATATTCATAAACGATGTTTATATGAAATTTCGGCCTATTCTCTCATGTTAAAAAAATTATAAATTTCAAAAACCTTCAGGTTTTCAAAGTAAAATGTTCTTAGTGATTGATGTTCATGCCAGTATTACAAATGATATTCTAAAGTACAACATCTTTACAATGAAAATAATCTATAGCACTTAGCAATACTTCTGACGAGCATAAATTTACTTTTTTTTTTTCCTCCTCTTTTTATAGGGAAATCCAAACATCTATGAACAACTCAAAACAAGTATGTTTCAGATTAGTATAGCATTCTAAAAAAACATTTTTGTAACGGATGATTTTTTTTTTTTTTTTTTTTTTTTTTTGAGTTTTTTGTTTAAAATTTTGTTTCTGAATAGCAGCACACTTCAAGTCATGCAACCTAACCAACAAAGCTGTATTCATAACTGTCAATGTACTGATACATCTTGCAATTTATGAACAAATCAAAATAGAAAAAAAAAAAAAAAAAAAAAAACTATAATAATAAAAACATCAATTAATCACCACACTGAATAAGTATTTATATCCAGCATGTCAGTATGATGAAGTTTCACTGTTGAATTTTGAATAACTCAAAAGATGTTTTATTGTTGATATGCCACCAAATTATTGAAAGCGTACCATGACAGGAAGAAAGGGGTTGAGCACCACTGCAATATAGATTTCCCATTTTTTAATGTTACGAGAGAAATAATTATATGGTTGCTGCACCTTGGAACTAAGTTTCTAGAAATACTCCGAAAAAGCTATAGAAGAAGTTATAACCTAGTATGATTGTGCCAAATAACAAGACTTGAAAAAAAGAGTAACAAGTATAAATGTGTGAAAAAAATTCCGTAATGAAATCAGATTGGAAAATTAAAAAGAAAATTTTAATTTATTCATAATACATATTTTAATGGTTGTGTAGATACTGATGTCCAGGGGTGCATAATATGTCCGAACGCCCGAATGAGGTTCGGGGGAAATTTAAACTAACTGGGGAAATTCTGAATTTTTTTTTTAAGAGAAAATAAAAATTTAAATAAAAAATAAAAATTTGCTACTTTGAAGTTCTTATAATATACACTAAAAGCGATATTTTTATGTTACACTGTATACTTATTTTCTTAAAGATTTATTACATACAACAAATGACTGTATAGCAAAGTAGATTTTTGCATCATTGAGGGAAATTTATACTGTGTTTGGGGGAAATTTCCGAGGTTTGAAAATTTTCTGCACCCCTGCTGATGTCAATATTAGTGTCCATAACAATAGTCACATTCACAAATGATTGAAGTGGGCTTTGACAAAGTTTACAACACACTAACAGAAAAAATAATAATCATTTCTTTTCTTGGCCTCTGAAGATGCTTATCATCAAGAGGGCTCTAAAATCTGATTTTTTAACATGCCCATTACAGTCAACTCTGAAAAATTCGCAACCCTAAAATCCGCATATCATTTGCAATGTAAACAAACATTGTCACAAGTGATTTCTGGATTAGTGGATTGCAAAATTTTAGCTGTTTTAGGAGATAAATCAATTATTAACTTGTGCTGGTGAATTACCGATCACTCAGCATGTTACAAAGGAGAAAATTGTAAGTTTAATTATATATAAAAAAATAAATCATTAATTTTGAAAAAGGAGAAAGACAGTTTTCATGAAAGAATTTCTCTCATGAAGATAAATATTCAAACTTTCTCATAACACAAACTTATTTGATTGATCAAGAATTTTTTTTTTTTTTTTTTCAGGTTATAGGAAAATAAATATGTATGGATATTCTTAGATTAGACTTTTCAAAAATCTAGATTATTTGCAACTAAATGTATAAAAATTGTTATTCAAATTAAAATTTCATGAAATATTTGTACTTTTTTTTTGGCACACTTTATTTCAGCATTGTATATATAACATATATATTGTTTCTTAAAGATTTGCAACTCAAAAGAGGTTCTAAGATGTAAATAATAGAAAATATTTATTTTATTTAATTTTTGTGTGTGTGCGTGCGTGCGTGCCGGGGGGGGGGGGGGGGGGCTCAATCCATTCAATAATTAACTTCAATTCTAATGAATTTATCCAGAAATGCAGGTGTATGTCTGAAATATTAACCACACTTCTTCAATATAACAATTTTGGTAATATGCAGCTCACCTCATGTGTCACTCTCAATTCATGTATATTTTTTCTTAACCAATTTCCTAATCTAATCATGCAGAAAAGCAGAACTAGCTATTAAATAAGTAAATTAATAAAAAAAATTAACTTTTAATACAATTTGTTTCAACTTTTATATAATGTTAATATATATATTTTTAAAATCCCCTAGATGATGTCTTAATTAAGAAATCAATTGAATTTATTTTAAAAAGAAAAAAAGTCAAACAAATGAAAAGCCTTGTGCATATTATATTGAAGAGGGTTATATACTGTAAAAACCGTCTTTACTTTAAAATGACACGATAAAATCTTGGAACAGTGAATAACAAGACTGAACAACACAATATTTTTATTATACAACACACATATATGTTTGTTATTTTTCTCTAATAAAACAATCAGCATAAGTATCTTTTTCATTTTTTATTTTGTAAAATATTTAATAAGAAAAATATTTATCAATAATTAAATTAAAAAAATTATAAATTTGTTCCACATTGTTCAAAATAAAATACAATAAGCAAAAAATTAAATTTTGAATATACTAATTTAAGATTTTTTTCTTTCTTAAAACAATTTGATTAACTTTGCTTCATTCTATTCAAAAGTATAAAAAATTATAATATGGGGAATTATATAGGAGTTAATATTTTAATGTGCTGCAAAAATAAAATTATATTCTTAGAATATATTTTTTAATAAATCTTCAGAGAAATACTTTTAGACTCAAGAAATTAATTGATTAATGCAATTGTTAGTGCAAGAAAAGCAGCAGACAGAAAATATTAAAATCAAGTAACAGAGGATAGTATTATTTTGTAAGTAATTACCATTTTGACACTGCAGTTCCCCAATATCAGCAGCTAAGTTAATAAGAAGGGAAGAGTAAAACAATTAATACAGCTAAAGAAAGAAAGAACTGAAAATAGTAAAAGTTTTATTTAGCAGCAATAAAAACATATAAAACAATATTAAAATTTTGAAGGCGAAATATTTCAGTCATCTATCTATAATAATAAAAGAAGATGTCTGTCTATCTGTCCTTACGTTCAGCCCCCACTGAATGTAGAAGTAAAAAAATTGGCATACAGGAGCTCAAAAACCTTCCAGATGGGATAGTGAAAACAGAATTTAACTAGTATGTTGTGGCCACCACAAGACTTTCTTCTATATTTTTCTATACATATTCAATCAGTAACAATATTTAAAAAAAAAAAAGATTTTTTTTTCCTTTTTTTTTTTTTTTTTTTTTTTTGTGAAAATTAATACATATTCAATCACTAACAATATTTAAAAAAAAAAAAAAAAAAAAAAAAATAGAATTTTTTTCTAAGTTTTTTTTTTTTTTTTTTTTTTGGTTAAAAGTAAAAAAAATCGATAACTTTGTTTTAAATTATCACAGATTTATAGTTCAACCATTCGTTTTAAAGGTATTGACGAGACCTTTCGAATGATACCCATCTTCAAAATTTACCCCCCCCGGGGGGGAAAGCGATGCCCCCCCATGCACAAAATTTTTTTCCTAGTTACGTACTACTATTATCAATAATTCATATTAATTTTACAAACACAAGTGTAAAATAACTCTTATTATGCACATTTATACGAATTTTTGTCCTATGCTGCCATGTTAAAAATTTAGATAAAATGCTATCACAGCGCCACCTGTTGAGCTATTGATCCCCAAATATAATCAGCAACAGTTTATGTCGGGGACCAACTAAATACCAAGTTTGGTAAAATTTCGTTAAAAAAAAAAAAAAAAAAAAAAAATACGATTATTTTTCTAAGTTTTTTTTTTTGTTAAAAGTAAAAAAAATCGATAACTTTGTTTTAAATTATCACAGATTTATGGTTCAACCATTCGTTTTAAAGGTATTGACGAGATCTTTCGAATGATACCCCTCTTCAAAATTTAACCCCCCCGGGGGGGTACTTCCCCCCCAGGGGGGGAACCGATGCCCCCCCATGCACAATTTTTTTTTCCTAGTTAACTACTACTATCATCAATAATTCAAATTCATTTTACAATCACAAGTTTAAAATAACTCTCATTATGCCCATTTATACGGAATTTTGTCCTATGCTGCCATGTTAAAAATTTGCATAAAATGCGATTACAGCGCCACCTGTTGAGCTATTGATCCCCAAATCTAATGGGCACCAGTTCATGTCAGGGTGCAACTAAATACCAAGTTTGGTTAAATTTCATTCATATGTTCGTGAGATACAGCGTCCACAAAAAAATGATACAGACAGACAGACACACAGACAGACAGACAGACAGACAGACAGACACACAGACAGACATTTTCTAAAAACTATCAATTCGTGTTCAGGACATCCCAAAACGTGTAGATCCGTCAAAAAACGGAGGTCGAAAATTTTCGCGAATCCAATACTTTCTCTATATTACATATAGAAGAAAGTAAAAATTTTAATTAGGTGCATAAATATTAATTAAAATGTTAACCTATGTCAATTAATAAATGAGTCAATTCCAAGTTTAAAAAGCATTTAAGGAGCATTAAATGGCCAAATAAATTAGAAATATTGCTCCGATTTTATTTTAAATTCCACACCAAATGAAAGGGGCAAATTTTCTGAATCCAGAGAATTTTGGCAGACGATTTTTCTGGTTGGGAATAATTTTTTTTTTCAATTTTCTACTTACGACATGACTGGAAATAAATCAGTTTTTGAAATTTTTTTCAATTTTAAATGACTTTAAGCACAAACTGGTAATCATCCGCTATTACTGCTCGCCTGTCTGCAGTTTAAAAAATCTAAAATGCCCCTTAAAAAAAAAAAATATATATATATATATATATATTTATTTATTTACATTTTTCTTTCATCTATTTATGTAAATAGAGAATATATATATATATTCCTAGTTTTCTTTTCTGAACTGGAGAATACAAAAGCAATTTTGTAGTTTTGTAAATTTTATACACATTTCAACAGAAATCACTAATCACCCTTGAAAGATTAAACTTCTAATCTAAAATTTATTGAAGTTATTCATTAATATTTCAAGATATAGATTTTTTTTTTTTTTTTTTCTTTGGGGGGGGGGGGGGAGCAATATTGACATACACACAAATTTAAACATGAGTAAGAAAATTGTCATTTGATACTCAATGCAACACCTGTCCCTGATGATATCTATTTTAAAACATGATTTATAACAAACAACCTTATGCTCAATATGCACACAAATTTAAAAAATGGTTATAGTTATGTACATTAGATTTTTGAGACATAGCTTTTTCATTTCAGTGAAGCATAACAGTGCCACTTGCTGTCTGATACACACAGAAAGTTTAAGCTGTTTCTGATTAAATCTGTTTTGTCTTAAAATAAAATTAGGATTTTGAAAGGTTTTTTTCATGGTGAGTGAACAGGGAATTTCAAGGAAAAAGACAGATGAGGGTGCCACAGGCACCACCAAGTACAGTTTTGCTACGGAATTTTCAGAATTTTCAATAGTGGTTTGCATGATGATCCACTTGAAAAAATTAAATTTGTGTTATGTGGGACCATGGGGATCCACCTAGGATATCTCATCTGATAAATCATTTGAATACACAAAACTTCTTATATCAATGTGTTTAACGATTGAGATATTTTGTTGTATCTACACTTTTGAAACACCCTGTATATGTAGTATTTCAAAACACGGGGACAAGACACCATACTGAATTGGGACTAGAACATAAACTTTAAATCTACCTCTGCCAATATCACATGTTTAGGCTCTGATTAGAAGACATTTTTGACCATCTGCGGATTACTTAAAATTAACTCAACAAAGTATGTAGCAAGCAATCCCGTAGTAGGACATCCACCAGCTCTAAGATTCAATAACTAGCTGGATAACAGGCTCTTAAGCGGTTCAATACTTTTTTTTTTTTTTTTTTTTTTTAAATCCTGTAGCTATATTTTTTGAATAAATATTAAATTATAGTGATAATGTTTTGTTTTCAATACATATTATACATCATATCTACCAATTTTCATCTCATTTGGATAATTTCTCTACATGATGAGTTGATTTTTATTTTAAAAAAAGAAAAAAGCAAGCTCTTAACTTTTCTAGAAAATTTAGAGAGCAGATGTATACACATACAAGAAGAAAAAGTTTAAGTTGTAGGAAGAAAAAGTAAAAGTTTAACTTACAGCTATCACCAGAATCAAGTCTACGTTGTAATTCTTTAATCTGAGCATCTTTCTTCATAAGGTCTCTTTTATAATGTTCTAGCTTTTGTATGCAATCTTTATGCTCTCTGAAAATAAATAAAATGAGAGATAAATAGCTTATTGTCTTCTAAAAAATTAAGCTTAATACAATGGCTTGAAGTATAGATAAGCAAAACTGAGAGAAACTAACTAGAAAGAATCAAAAACTTTCTCATAAAATCTTCAATTTTTTTTTTTTTTTTTCCCTCCAAGACGACTTATTATTTTTCAAAAGAAAATCAAAGTATCATTCTCTTAATATTTATACTATTTCATATATATTTAATTGTTATGAAGTTCACTAACACGAAATAAAGGAAGGAGAAAAAAACTATGACATATTAAAAAAGTCTCTAATTTAACCCAAAGCAAATAATACATTAGGGATGATTGTGAATTTATGAAAATATACCTAAAATTTTATCAAGAAAAAGGTTTTGTATGGGTAGAGAAACATACAATTTATTGCAAATAGGTCCAATCCTTTCATTATGAAAAAATATTAATTTTAATTAGGTCTAGCAATCATATAAATTTGATATTTTAGTCTTTAATGAATTTAATAACCAGAATAATAACCTGGGTTCGATTCCCGGCTCTGGTATTTTTCACATAGTTGGTATAAAAAATCAGCTTTACACTCCAATTTTTCTTTTAAAAAAAAAAAAAATCGTCTTTAATTCATGAAAAAAAAAAAAAAAAAAATCATATTCAGCTAGTCATGAGATGATGCTGAAATGTTCAATGCCCCAAAATTAAAAGCACATTTTATTTTTACATATGAAATATAATCAGACTTGACCTTGAAAATAAATACAAAATAAATATTTACACAACATTCAAAACGCTAATGTAAAAAAAAAATATTACATAAGCAAACTACAGTTTTGGCTGTGTTAGGCATACCATCATCAGGGCAGAATGACAAGATGGATTACTTCTCCTGCTTTGGGGACAAAATCTTGCGGGGACAAAATATCGCCGACATAAAGGAATGGAAGGAAAGCAAAATAATGCAAGTGTTGATTGTGTTCGACAGAAATAAAATGACACATTTTACATTTTATTGGAATGAGTTGGTAATTATTGGTAATCTTGTAAAAAATTTCATGACAACACATTCATATTTACCTTAATCAGGGCACTAACATACAGACAAACTCATCACAAAAATTATAAATTTTACTTAAGAGTTTATAGGCTATGTTTATTAACCTTTGTCAAGATTAGTCATAATGAATTTATTGTGCTTATTAATTTTATAATTTTTAATTTAGGTTTGTGAACAGTGTTCAGTTTTGACGTCAGCAGTGATGTATAATATTTTTAAAATATATTTTGAATGGTGAAAAGCAAATGATAACTTAAAATTAAATATAGATAAAATAATGAAAATCCACTATCATATATATACATATATATATATATATATATATATATTTATGAGGCTCTATACGGCCCCCTCCAGAGATCACACGTAAAAGAGATCATATTTTTTTTTCAGACAACACGATATTTTGTCCGGTAAGATTTTATCCCATGATATAATGTCCGGATCCCCTTCTCCTATATGTAGATAAGGAAGCAAAATCTAGAGTTGGAACTGCAGCCAATAGGAATTTAAGGAACTGGGGGTGTTAGCCAATTGAAAATTGGGATATAGAAAGCTATGTTAATTGTAGGCGAAAATCAAGAATATGTGGATTTTATGTAATTTTCCAATAATCAAAGACAGAGGGTGCAGCAAAATCACAACTACTGACACTTTATGATTTTTATAAATATGGAAAGCTTCTATAAAAACTGAATTCATGTGCATGCTTAGATTGACATATTTTAGCTGAATTAAAGTTAAAAGTATGTTAATTCTCCCAACAATGAACAATGCTTGATTTGTTTATTTATTGTTTCTGAATGTAACCCATGTGTTCTTTAAGATAAAACTTGAGTTTACATTTTGTTCAGCCATCCACATCAACAAGGAATACAATAAATACCCCCAAAAGTTGTGTATACCGATAATATCTTTAAACATAAAAACGGCTAATTTGTTTGTTGGTGAGAAAATTTATTTAAAGTCATATTGTTTGAGAACTTTAGCTATGACAAAACTAAATTTAGGAAAAACAGGCAAAACAATATTGATATTGGAAGAAGGCTTAGACGTAGAAGGACTTGAAATATGAAGATGATGTAATTTAAAGAGAGTTTTATCAATAATCAGAGGTTAATCCAGAACAAATTTAGTACTGCATTGAGGCACTTTCACAAAGTAAATTTTTAGTAATGAGGTACCTTCACAAATTCAACTTTCAGCAAAGAGGTATCTTCACAAATTCAACTTTCAGCAAACAGGTACCTTCACAAAGTCAATTCTCAGCAATATAACTGCACACTAAAATATTTTATAAGCTTCACTGCATCGAACACAGAAAAATACCCTCAATTTGAATATTTACTGGAGACAATGATAAATATCTAAGTAAACACCTACTTATCTTACATATAAGAAACAACTTAACTCGCCCATATATCTATTTATTTTTACAACTGTTTCATTTTATTTTTTAAATGTATTAAAAAAAAAAAACTGATTTACGTATTTTAATTAATTGTTTTGAAGTATCATTAATTTTCACAAACTTACTTGATGTTTTCACAAATTATTTTATAAATTCACAAATGAGGTACCATTTTTAAAAAGCTGGATTAATTCCTGATAATGGAAGGGTTGTAACATCTGTCAACAGCAACCACTTTTAGATATTTGTTTTTAGAGTTGAGGGATTCAGGATCAGAACAAATGTTAAGAGCACAAATCTGATAACAAGATAAGGATTTTATAGATTCTGCTTTTAAAACATAATTTCTTAGCCATTGCTGTACAAATTTTAACAAATCTGTGGGAAAAAAAAAAAAATCGTAAGGCAGGTAAATTTGTTTGATAAAATGCCAGAAATGGTTTGTAATGTGGCTGATCAAAAATTAATGATAAAAAATAGTTCTTCACCCTTCTATTCCTAGCTCTTATATCATAAGTAGGGGAAGGCACTCAGTACTAAGTTGGATAGCTGTGATAATTACAGAATGGAAATAGTTCTCCAAAATAGCAGATTGTATTTCTCAGTGACAGATCAAATGTGCACCACTAAAAGTAAACAGAGAGTGAGTGGCTGTTTGTTAGAGGCTGATCATTTGCTTGTTGTTTAGAAAGAAAATTGGGGGGGGGGGGGGGGGGGTATCAATTTTTTGTCATTTAAAGAGGGGGAAAATAAAAAACACTGTCAAAATTTTTGGGATACAAGAGATTTCTGGTTAAGTAAATGTCAGTGAGCGGTGCTTTTAGTATAATTTAAAATGTTAAGTAAATCACATTCAAATATTTAAATAGTTAAATTGCAAAGATTCAGAAGCGTTTATTGTATTTCGAAAAATTGGAGTGTAACATTGAATTTTTCTGCAAACAATGTGAAAAATGTCAGAGCTGGGAATCGAACCTGGGCACTCTGCTTAATGTGAGGATGCTCTACCACTGAGATCCCCTGGCTGATTACCAACTCAACATTTTTCCTATAATATCCATGGGCAAAGTCATCATGTCTGCATATGTAGATTTAACAGGTGAGCATTTTAATATGCTCACTTTTTAAATCTGCATTTATAGACACCGTGACTTTGCCAACAGATATTATGTGAGAAATGGTGAGTTCGTAATCAGCCAGGGTGGCTCAGTGGTAGGGCATTCAAAGGGTAAGTGGAGTGCACAAGTTTTTAATGACTTTTTAAGGCACCTGTATGCACCATGTTGTTAGTTGAAATAATTAAAAAAAGATTAAATACTTTTTTTTTTTTTTTTAATTAGGAATTTCCTCAATGCTGAGGTTTCCTTTTAACTAAAAACAGCCTTTAGTTTTTGTCTCCATCTTTCTCTGTCCTGAGAATCTTCCTCATCCATTTGATTCTCTGTCATGTCCCTCATAAGCTTGTCTTTCCACCTTTTCTGCGATCTTCCCCTCCTGATTTTCCCTTCAGGTTTCCAGTTCAGTAAAAGCTGTGTTATTGCATTTGCATTCATCTGCTGTACATGTCCGTACCATTGTAGCCTCTTCTTGTCTATTTTTCTTATGATATTCATCTTAACACCCATCCTTGCTCTTATTTCAATACTGGTCATTTTTTTTTTTTTTTTTTTCCCCAAGTCTTGAAGTTCTGGCCGATCGTCGCCAGAAATCCATTTCTGTAGATAGCAGTTTTTTTTCGCTTGCAGACTTGATTGTCCATGTTTCTGCTCCATACAGCAGAACACTTTCTATTAAGGTGTTGCAGATGATTCTTTTTGCTTTTTCAATAATATTAAAAAATACTTTTATTTAAAAAAAAAAAGAAGAAGAAGAAAACTAACTATATAAAAACTCATCCTTGGCAAAAACTCAGGTCTTTTGTTGCTAGTACTAATTCAGCAACCATGGGATTCAATGGCCTCAAAATTCCATATTTCAGTGCTTTAGTCATATTTTGAGGAAATTTCTTTTATTAAATGACGATTTCAAAGAAAATAAATGCTTGAAAAAATACTAAAAAACACAGAAATATTTAAATAAACTAGAACTTTAGAAAACAAATATAAAAACAAATGATATAGGCATAGCATACTATCAATTAAACAAGTACTTACTTTTGTTCTGCAACTAATTCTGCACGCACTTTGCTTAACTCTTGACTTATTTCCTGTTTAGCTTGGATTTCACTTTGTAGGTTTGATTGAAGATTCAATAATTCCATTTTATCTAGTTTCTGAGACCGTCTGTTCCGCCAATTTTTTTCCTATTTAGATACAAAAAAAGGGGGGGGGAGTTATATTTTATAAACAGTAATAATTAAATAGATATACAATGTTTATCTGTAATCATAAGAACATATTTGATTTTATTATTATTTCTTCTATGTAAGAAGAAAGTATTGGATTCATGGAAATTTTCAAACTCCAGTTTTCTATAGATTTACACATTTTGAGATGACCTCAACACAATCTGACTGTTTTAGAAACTATCTCTTTGTCTTTGTATGTGTATCACAAATTTTGTAGATACTGTATCTCACAAACCAATGAACAAAATTTAACCAAACTTGGTATTTAGTTGAACCCACACCTAAATTAGTTCTGTTAGATTTGGAGATCAAACGCTCAACAGGTGGTGCTGTGATCCCATTTTTTCTAAATTTCTAAACAGCTTTAAAATAGACATTTAATTTTTAATTGTTGCCACTTTTTTTTTTTTAAGTATAAAATGAAATATGCTTTCAAGTGAAAAAAATAAAAAAAAAATTATAAAATATTAAATTTGCATCTATATGATGTCGTGATGATCTAGAAAATGACATCTATAAAATAACAATAATAATCTTAAATTTCAAAGGTAATGAAGAGATAAATAATGAGTGAAAAATTTGCACATTCTTGTTAGCAAATGAATTATTTGAAGATAGAAATAAATAAAATGAAATGATCATTTTTCAACGGGCACCTCAATCGCCCTACAACTAACTAGTTCATAATAGTAGAAGCAAACTAGGGAAAACAGTTTGCGCAAATAGGAGCAAAAATCTTGTCAATACCTTTAAAACGAATGGTTAAACTACAGATTTGAGATAAAGTTCACCCCCCCCCTCACAATTTAAAAAAATAATAATAATAATTCTTATAATTCTGCGAGATAAAAATCATTTGCATTCGTCATGGAAAATAATTTTAATAAATAATTTGTACTGCAAGAATTTGTAAAAATTTATAAAGAAAAGAAAGTCTTGTGGTGGCCACAACATATTAGTTTACTAAGAAAATATACAGACTATATCTATTATCACAGTATTCTGAATAAATGTACACTATTAAATTAAGAGAATATGAAAATAAACATCATGATAAGGGAAGAAAAAATATGTCAGTTAATTGCATATCAGAGGTAATATAATACTATAAATTTTGTAACTGTCTAAAAATGAGAAATTTTGGACTATTTATGAGTATATGTCTACAGCGATTATACTTTAATAACTCCAATATTATGTATAAGGGCATATGGTTAAATGGATGAAGGATTTTCAATGACATAAGATCCAGATAGAATATTCTGTGCCTAACAAATTATAGGAGAGAGATTTTTTTAAGAAACTAAAAAGACATTTTTTAGAATCATCATTATTATTATTATAAAGGCTCCAATCCAAACACAAACAGCAAGAAAAACCATACTGTATCAGTATTTGGACCTCACATTAGTGATCAGGCCCTTCATTAACTCCCATTTAATCTCCTATATCTCAGAAGCATGTGAAATTAATTCATTTCAAACAGATATCATACTCAAGGACCATGCTAGAAAAATAATTCACACTACTTTTATTTTATAGTAATGATAATGACTGTAACCCTAATATTTGTAATTCAGAGCTTTGTGCAGTCATTGCAGAAAAAAGTACACAAAACTTGGTGCTGAATGATAAAAAATAAGCTTTTTGTAAATAAATACAGGAAAACACAAAAACATTTGGCAACAGTTTTAGGTCAAAATAATTAAGCCTATCACTTTATAAAAAAAAAAAAAAAAAAAAAAAGAAAAAGAAAAGAAAAAAAACCAGACATCAGCGCATGATTGCTATTTCCACGCTGCACTCACAACCACTGTTTCTTTTCCTATTAGAGTCTAGTGAGTGATATTACACAAGATTCTGCTGTGATTTTACCAAAATAGGGGTGGAATGAAAGATAAGAAGATAAAAATTCAAAAATGCTCATCTCAGTGATAGTATCCACCCATTTTCGAGTAGAATCACCCTTGTTTGTTTGGGACTTGAATTGGAGAATTGACAATACTTTTTTTGTTTGTTCTCTCCATAAAGGAACATGCTTAATAACTTTGAACGGAAACAATTGTATACGTTTTTGAATTTTACAGGTTATATTCTAAAACCCACTATATTGTTTGTTCATTTTGAAAATATAACTAGCATTAGAAATTTTGATTGTAGTTTAATGTTTGTGTTTCTGTATAAAATATTAAACTAAAAAAAAAAAAAAAAAAAGTTTTAAGAGAACAATAACTTATACAAGATCAATTTCTACATCTGATAATTTGATTACACTTTCTTTTTTTAACAATACGGATAAGTGATTCAAACATTGAACAGTTTCACAAGAAAATACTTTTTAACAAATTCAAAGGGAAACAATTAATACTGTTAAATAAATCAAAATGGTAATTTTTTCTTTCTTTTATACAAAAATGTAGTACATTTGTCCTATTGTTAAGTTACTAAATATGCTTAAATGCAAGTCAATCACACTCTACATTTCAAGAAAAAAAAAAATTTGGGAAAATCCTGTATATATAAACTAAAAATTATAAAAATCAACATACAACAGTTGATGTAGGAGGGACTCCAGTCATTTTCAAAGCATCTAATTCCTCAGTCATTTTTGTAGCAAGAGCTTGAAGATAACCTCGAGCATCCTTTTCATCACTAACCCTAAAAACAAAGTAATTTTATAATTCCATATATAATTAATTTTTGGGGGATCTGTATTGCTTTTTTTATAGCTCTTTTTCATCATTCATATAATTCTTAGACTTACGCAAAGTAGAATTTGAAATTAAAGAAATTTTAGAAACAAACAAATTAAAAAACTTTTTAAAAAAAATTCTTGAAAGATTCGTGAAGGTCTCTAAATAAAAAAAAAACCTTATTGTAACTTATAAAAAGTAGAACAATTTGTTATACATTTATAGCCACATCTGAATAAAACACAACTACTATTAAATTCACACCTTCACAATACTATAAAAATATTCAGATACATTATCATACTTGCCAACCAATTTTAATAAAAAAAGGGAAGATTTTTGTTGAAAAACCAGAAGATTTCATAAAAAAAGGGAAGATATTTTTTTCTTTGACGTATTAAACAATATACAGTTTTACAATTTTAATATTTTGAAGCAATCTATAAAAATGTTTTAATATAGATTGATTATACTAAATATATAAAAGTTTTAAATAAAGTTATGCCTCTTCGACTTATAAATATCTACAAAACCGAATCTGTACGAAATTTATTTAACAATAGACAAAAAAAAACTTAGTTAAGTTAAAGCATATAATAAAAAAGTAAATAAAATAAGAAAGAGAATTGATACCTAATAGTGTAGAAAGAAATGCACTCACTAAGCAGCTGTCAAATACTTTCTATTAAACATCCATTAGCTGTTTCAACAGGGTTCGCATTCAGATATGGAAAAAAAAAATTCCCTGGACAATTTTCAAAAAATATTAGTGACTATTACAAGAAATGTTCCTTTAGAGGGAAGAAAATACAGCTACTTCCACAGTATGATGTCATGTTACTGCCGATCATGATAGAAATTCAGGTAGAAATCATTGTTTACATGCACATTTTCACGATCCTTAATCATTTGAATTTTGATATGAAGCTAAACAAAAAAAGTCATTTGACAGAAAGGAAATATTTGTTTTTTCAGGTTTTATAATTGATTTTCCCTGACTTTTGATGAAAATTTTTATTTTCCCTGATATATATATATATTTTTTTTTAACAAAATCCTACTTCCCTGAGTATTCCAGGTTTTCCCTGATGAGTATGAACCCTGTTCAAGCTTCCCCCCCCCTCCCAATCATACATGTGATTTTTAAAATTAGAAATTAGCTGAAATTTTTCGCTAACATTGTTGGTTGGTTGATTGATTAGATATTGATAATGTCACTTTCAACAAATTGGCGAAATAAATATTTATATGCTTAATTTTTAACTATGTGAAGCAATTTCAGAATTTTTTCCTTAACATTAAAAAATATATAACTGCAATAACTTTTATATCCACATAAAACTTTAATAAAATTCCATGCCAACAGAAAAACAAATTTTTTAAACAAATGTAGAATATGATTTTTGTGTATGTACATTAATCATACATATGAAAAAAAAGTAGCAGTAGCTAATTATCAGTTTCAAACGTGCATAAAACCAACTGAGTATTAATTTTCTTAAATTGATTTGGGAAAAAATTTCCTACCTGAAAAAAATTATCCTTCATTTTTTCCCCATGTTTACAAGTTTTGTATAAATATGACAAAAATATTTAGTTTAATTGAGGAAAAATAAACAGATTCATTAAATTCAGCAATAAAGGTCTAAAAATAATTACATAAATCAGAAATAGTGAGCATTTCTATTGCTTTATTGTTTCTAGAATTGATCACAATCCGGGGAAGGGGGGGGGGGGGATACAAAAATAATTACAGATAAGAAATATTAAACTCTTTCAACTCTACTTCTAGAATCTAATGAAAGAAGTTTAAAATTAATATTATCTTTTATGTTGCAGATGGATAAAGATTAGGAAACAAAAGACTTCTCCAGAACATTTGATTGCTGACCACTGGTTGGAGATAAATAAAGGGGGGCGGGGGGGGGGGGGGGGGAATGAATACTGACATTTATGTTATGGATGGAGAAAGATTAGGAATCTGGAGTTTTTGTAGAACATTTGGGGTTTCTTTTAAAACGAACGATATCCGCGACTTTTTTAAAAACGGAAGATTTCATCATCTGTCCGGAAGATCGGAAGATACGTTAAAAAACCGGAAGTCTTCCGGGAAAACCGGAAAAGTTGGCAAGTATGCATTATAAATTAAACACATACATCTTATGACGGTTATCTGAAACCCATAAAAACAGGAGGAAATATTTTTAAACAGTTTTAAACAACATATAATAAAGTTACCATTGAATAATTTCACTAATTTGAGCTTCCCACTGAGTTATGGATTCCTTTTTCTCTCTAATCTGAATAAAGTCACTTTCAATTCTTTTTCTTTCATCTTCAGATTTCTGCAATGCTTTCACATACTTAAAAAAATAAATAAAAGTAAGCCATTGATAAAAAAGAAAAGAAAAAAATATTTCACTAAATATATTTTATTATGAAACTAATAGGAATAACAATAACAAAACTTTTCTGTGCAGACAAATGAATTTAATTTTAAAAAAGAGTAAAAAAAAAAAAAAAAAATTCAAAGAAAGAACAAACAAGAACCAAAAAAAAAAAAAAAAAAATACTTTTTCTAGATCTGTAGTAACTTTTCTTAGCTCATCTTGCAGCACACTTTTATCACGTTCGTGGACATGTTTAATTTCTTTCAATAATTCTTGTTGTTCCAATGCACTAGAAATTAAAAAGAAAGTGTTTCAAAATAACTGCTTTTAAAAATTACAAATGCATGTATGCATGTAAGTAATTTGATTATTATTTATTAATTAGAGCAGTAGAACAAATTGGCTGCTAAAATGCATCACTCTCAATGATGTTCAATCTGAAATTCTCATGTGACATGAATTCTAAATTAAAAAAAAAAAAAAGTCATGTGAATAAGTAGATTATTAAATCACAAATGGTGCATGAAATATATTTTAGTATCTGGTTTTAAAGAATATTTATCACTTTCGCATAAAAAGCTAATTGTTCTCGGGAAAAAAAAAAAAAATATATATATATCATTATATATATTTAACTATATCATATATATATTTACATATATCATAACTGAAGTGCCCCCCCCCCTACGTAAAAATTAAGAAAATTACGTCACTGGGGAGATGCTGTATCATCCACCGGTTGGAGATTTTTTCAAAATGGCACCGAAATCACACCAAAATGCCGTTTTCAAAAATTGATGCCATTTTAAATCACCCGTGATTACCGAAGTTTTTTTTTTCAACACCACAACATAAATTTCAAGCAAAAATAATGGTTTAAAAATGCAACTGTAATACAAAATATGCGAATTTACTGATTTCCCCCCACCCCCCCCCCCCATGAAATTGACAAATTTAAAAGTAATATTCACATAGATATCATGAAATTCCAGAAAAAAAAAATCGGTAAAATCACATATTTTGTATTACAGTTGCATTTTTAAATCGTTATTTTTTCTTCAAATTTATGTAGTAGTTAAAAAAAACTCCAGAAATTACGGGTGATTAAAAATGACGTCAATTTTTGAAAACGCCATTAGCAAAAAAAAAAATCATTCAAACACTAAATACATCTTTAAAAGATACAACGTAACATTTCTTATTTCAAATATGCCATAAGTTATATTTTCATACCATTTCATTATTATAACTATAAAAGCTATTTTTCAAAAAATTAGCATGAAATGATGAATTTGCGTGACTCAAAACTTAAAAAAAAAACTTTTTCGATATTGTTTGTTTCGATACTAATTATTATTAATTTTCTTTTCTTTCAAAAAAAGAAATTCTGGCAAAAGCAGAATTTAGTTTAGGACGGAGGACCATTAGTTTTTTTTTTTTTCCAAATCATAAAATCGCTTTAAAATTATTCAATTATATTTTCGATAAATTTAAGATTCCGATAAATGTACAACTATCAAAAAATGTTTTCAACTAATGTCCAACTATTGAAAACTGATGCCGTAAAAATCCCAGGTTGAGACTAATAGTCCTCAGTCCTAATACATCAGAAAGTATCTTCTTGAATTGTAATGGGTTTTTAAATGGCAGTTTATGCTATTTGCTGCATGTGATTAAAGCAGAATTTGATTGGTTTGTTGCAGATTGACAGACATTATGCTAATCAAAAATCCTTCCTGGTGCATAAAGCTTCATAATTTTGTTAAATATTTACCAGGACTCATGATGTTTTCCGCATTGCTCATTCAATTCATATATTTTACTCATCACAGACTTGAAATTTTTTTTTTAGACTACACAGTATTTTCAATGTCAGAAAATATACTATATTACAAAGCACTTTTTACAGCTAATAGCTTCTTAAATTATCTTTTGGGGATGCTTTTCTATCCCCACCCCTCCTACATACAAGAAAAAATAGTCCACCATACAACAAAAAAGAAAATATGAGTAACAATGAATTGATAAGATTCACTGGAAAGATAATGCATGAAAGTTATTTTCAGAGTTTTAAATTATATTTTCAGAGTTTTAAATTATATCTCATTACATTAGAAATAACAAAAATGTTTAAACTGAGAGACAAAAACTTTTACAAAAATATTTACCTTTCAGATCGTACTTGTTCAATCTTATCCTTAAAGAATGCTACCTAGAAAAATAAAGAGTTGAAGTAAATAAATGTTTTTTTGTTGCTGTTTTTCCCCTATGGGGAAAAAAAAAACTATTTCTTTCATACATATTTCATTCAAAACTAGGAAAAAAAAAAAAAAAAATCTTTGAAATAACATGTTACCTCTTTTTCAGCTTTTGATTTGCAAGACTCAGCCTCTTGTAGCTGTTCTCTTAAAGCATTGATTTTTTCTGCATGATTTAACTGTAACTGGGCTATGACTTCTCTATGTTCAGATGTCAGGTTTTCAAGTTCCATTTTTAATCTAAGATGATCAAATAAAATATGTAACCATTCTGGATAATTCATTTCACTGTAAATAGTTTTAAAATATAATAAATAGAAATAGGTATGCATAAAAATTTTAATGTATTATCAAAATCTGCATTCCTTGAATTTAAATACATAAAATCCTTTTTTATGCTATAACTAGCAGGCTTTGCCCACTTCGCTGGTCACTAAATTTAAAGGAAACTCTTTTCTATATAGCTTTATAAAAATAAAATAAATTACTGAAATTGTTCAAAAGCTCGCTTCAGGTCCCTGCCTTCGGCAGCGATTTAGTCATCCACTGCAATTCAGGTGCTTGTCCCTATTACCTGTGACAATGGTTTACCAATGAGCTTCCATTTAGGTGCTTATTATATAACAGTTTCGAAATAGATAGTATCGAAAAAATTGGAGTTTCCCTTTTGTATTTGAATCCCAGTTACATGTGAACAACACTATACGTGGTGCACATAATATATTTGCTTTCACGTTATTTCCTATGTTTATTTTGTTTATCCAATCAACCATAAAATGACAGCAATTTCATGCCAAATATCACAATATGCTGTGACCGGCTACGTCTGTAGCATCAGACAATTAATTTTTTGTGTTTATATATAATTCATGGTTTGTAAACCTGATAGTACAGCCTTAATATAGTTCTCTTTGGCGACTTTTGAATTTTTGTCACCATTTTAGACTTTTAATCCATTGTAACAATAAGACTTAATCCCTTGTAACAATATGCTATAAGCGCAATTTTTACCGTATATTAGACAACTGATCTTTTTATTTTTATATTTATTTCCCATTAAACATATTTTTATTTATATTTATTTATTTAAATATTAATTTGAATTTTTCAAATATTTCTGTTCGACAGCGTGCAAGTGCAGTAACACACAGAGGCTCATTTGTTTGTATGATAAATTAGCATAGTGATTATTATATAAAAAAATAAATAAATAGGTAAACATTATCGTGCTACACAACTTTATTATGTCGCTCCATTGGCGGCTTTTGAATTTTTGTCGCCATATAAGCGATTTTTTTTTTTTTGTATGAAAAGGCGAAGACTGTTTTGCTAATAATTTTATCAGTCTCTTTTTTGTTTATAGATAAGAATCCTTCATATTCTGCTTATATTTTTAATGGTTTTTAGGTTTAAAATCGTTCTTGTTGAAATAAATTTCCTATGTTTAAAACTGCATTTTTTCTGTAAATTTTGTGTAAAAATAAATCATTTATGTTTTTATATATTTGATGCGCTACTTAGATTAAAATGGCTGTTGCTATATTAAACTTCTTGTCGAAAAACGTTCGGTGTACTTCAACATCAAAATCGCCCAGCAGGATCTATTAATGAAACTGATAAAATAAAAATATGGTTCATAGAGTTTAAATAATCTATTTAAAAAAAAACTTTTAAAACCCAAATTCTTAATGTATCGTATCACATACATAGATATAGTAATAATATATAGATTGATCATTGGGGAGAAAAAAGGGATTCCTTTTCACTCGGGAAAAGACGGCGATTTTACCAAAATATGGCAGTCTTTCCCCGAGTGAATACACACGGGAGTACACACGAATATTTTAGCAAACAAAATTCATGAATAATTGATTTACTAAAGGTGATTGAAAAACTCCAGATATAATAGTTTCAAATTCATTTTTCTTCTTTTCCTTTTTTTTTTCAATACCACTTAATGGCTGATTCCAAAGCTTTTTTTTCGGCATCAAAAATTTTTGCACGATAATATGGGGATGATAGATCTATATATATATTATTATATCTATGATCACATAAATCTTTTCAAAGTTAGAATAAAACTTAATTTGAAAAAAAAAAAAAAAAAAAAAAAGATGTAACTTTTTTGTTTATTAACCAAAAAAATTGATGAAATTTCAAATGCAAGTTGGTCTTGTGGGGTACAGGCTGTATATTATATTTTTGTGTTTGTGAGAGAAAATTTAAAAGAATTTGAAAACTGCAATTTTTAATCCCACTTCAAAAACATGCGACTTAATGTGAAGCAGATGTTTTCCATAGATATAGTAATATACATAGATCTATCATATATACATAGATCTATCATTTTTTTTTTCTCCTAACGGTTTCCATACAATCTTCTGCTGTTGCCACCTAAAATTCATACTTTAGTTAATTTTAAAAAATCTAATTGTCCGATTGATAAGCTTAAACAGCTTATCAATCGGACAATTAGATTTTTTAAAATTAACTAAAGTATGAATTCATCGGAAGAATGCATCGGATTCACAAAAATTTTCCCTTTCATTTCATATCTTGTTTGTAACGATACGACTGATATTTCTAATTTATTTTCTAATCTTTCTGATTTATTTTCCTCATTTTAAATAAATGTACGTTTTTTTTTTTTTTCTTTTTTTTTAATTGTTATTCTTCTGTCGAAATTTTAATTGTTATTAAAATTAAGTTTTAATTGTTATTGAAAAAATTGCAAACAGTTAAATTATGGATAAAATTTAAATGGCTTATTTATCAGAAATTATAAGGTTATTATTGTCACATTTTAATTAATTAAGAAAAAACTAATCAAAAATTTGAAAATCTGACTTCGATGTGCACAATGACCCTTCGGGGGGCACCTTTGTGTTAAATCTCGTGATCGTCCGAGCTACCGTTTTCGAGATCAGTGAAATATATATACAACTATTGCTCACTTAATAGTATAAGATTTGTCAGAATTAAATACTCTGATAAATTCTGAAAATCTTACTTCAGTAATATTAATATGAAAGATCTTTACCTTCCTACTTCTTGGGTACTTTCTGCCTGATCAGGAGAAAATGCTCTTCCAACCTGCCTACGTTTTAAAGATTCTATTTCAGCTTTTAACTGCCGAACATTTTCTTCTATTCTCTCACGCATCCTTTGTTCTTTTCCTAATTCAGTTTTGCTTTCTTCAAGTCTTATTTCAAGCTTAAAAAAAAAAATAATAATAATAATCATAATTATTGATAATAAATTACTTTTAAAATATGAAGAAATGTAATGTAATAAGTATTCTATGATTATAAATGAGAAGTACTTAAAATTTTCAAAACAGTTAGCCCAGTAGCAGAAACAGTGCAGCACGGCAACCAGAGCTACAGATTGTTTAAAGCTCTGCAGATTAATTTAATATCTCAAAAAGGAATACAAGGCCTAAAAATACAAATATAATTTACATTATGTCTGTAGATTACTGTTGTATATTCCTAATTTATTTTCTTTCTAGACGCAAACTTTTACATATTTTATGAATTGTTAATATTTCTTGAATACCACACTTAGTCCAGCACTCCTGAATTCCAGACAAATTTTATTTTACTGCAAATAGAAACAGAAAATTCTGTTACTGGGTCTTCGGGTTTATGCCAAAAAGTGGGAAAATATGCCACTTTGTGCTTTCAGTTTGGTTTACTGCTTAATGGTTAATTTTTGCAAATAGGCGTTGATTAGACCAAAATCTAAAACTTAATGTAGATTCTCGACCATAATGAACAATCATGCTTTTTTTTTTTTTTTGGATTTGAACCTGACACCTGAAGCCTAGAGCGCTAACTGTTGGATTATCAAGTGGGCACTTGGTATTTTTATATTTTTGCATATTATCTTGATATTAGGGTACTTTGGAATGGCTTCTTTCCTAACGGTTATTATTTTATCACCATGAATAGAAATAAATATATATTCTCCATTTTTAGTGGTGTCAGCAGTCAGCATATAAGTAATTAGTTGATGATCTGTAAACTTTCTAGGAAAGTCAGATAAATATAAATGGAATATTACATGCTTCTGAAAATTACTTTATAAAAATTTATTAAATCAATTTTAACATTTTCAAAATTAGTTGTTGTGCCTTTTGTTGAAATGAATTTCTGAATTTGAGACTTTGCCAGACAACATTTTACACGATTAAGAATAAATATTCAAATCCATTTCTCTTAAGAAAAAGAAATTTTTTGAGGCTCTTTCATCGTAAACTCATTAATGATGTCTGCGCAATCCAGCTCTTGAGTAAGTCACTCTGTATAATAAGAAATGATAAATAGGAAAAGTAGTCTTGTTTCATTGTAGTTCTGAATTCGCTTTTATTAATTTTCATTTGTGGAAGTAACCACTCACTGATGCAGTTAGCATAAAATACATCCTCCATGCTATTCTTGCATTAGGAAACGTAGCTTTGAAATTATTATTTTGACGATTTCCATCGTAGAAAATATTTTTTAAATGAGTGCCTCACAAATGGCTGAGAGGTTCCACTCTCGAAGCTGTTAAACGGAAAGTGGCTCGTTCGAACCCTGGTCACATTAATTGCTCTAGTTTTGTCATAGTAATTTTTGTGTTTTTTCCACTAAAAAGAAAATTTGTAAAAATATGAAATTTTGTGGAGGCCCCATTTGTGTGTGTGTGTGGGGGGGGGGGGGGGGCAATAGAACTTCAGCTCCTGTTACCCTTCCCCTAAATATGGCTCTAACCCACCACTTGTCTCAGTAACAATTTCAAAAAACATATTTTTCAAAGCATGGTAATAAGTTACAAATTTTATTTGATTCACAAGTGATAATTTATTATTATTATTTTTTTTTTATGATTAAAAGACAATTTCTACTTATTTTGAAATAACTATGAAGCAAGAGGAAATACTTTAAATTTAAATGAAAAGCGTGAACATTTGGCAAAGTAATTATGATTTTCCTCATAGGAAAGCACAATTAATTAATTTATCAAAAATTAAATAATATTGTTTATTATTTCCATTATTCGTTATCTTTTGAAATTTCTTTCCAAATTTAGGATAGTAATACCTTTTTCTTGAGGGCAGGAATGTTCGCAGGATATAAAAATCAGCCGTTTAATAAAATTACCTTGGCTCAGGACACATGCAATTTTAATAAGCGGCGGGTACTGTATATGTCAAGAGTTCATCTTACTAGTATAAAATTTAAGCAAATTACTGGCAAAAGAATAAACTAGATTTTAGATATTTTCCAGGGTTGAAATTTCATAAGGGGTTTTTCACATGCCACACATCTAATTTGGAGAGCCAATTATTTCATCAACATTACAAAAGTTCTTTTCTGTGAAAAACACCTTTTGAACTTACAAATCTTAGTAAATAAATAAAATAACATTTGAAATACAAGCTCGTAAGGGGTTCTTCACAAAAAAAGAAATTTTGAAGTGTGGTTTTAAAAAACTGGAACACTAAATTAAATATGTGATATGTGAAAAAACTTTAAAAATTTCAATTCTGGAAAATATCTAAAATTAAGCTTATTCTTTTGCCCATAATTAGCTTAACTTTTATTCTATTCAAATGAACTTTTCATATAAGTTGCCCACTATATCAAGCTTGCTTTCAATTCTTTAATATTTTGTCAAATGTTCTGAAAGTTTTGTAAAATTTTGTTGAAATCCATTCTTGTTATACGCAAAAAAAAAAAAAAAAAAAAAAAAAATTCTGCCAAAATAATCATGAGATTCTCACAAAAATAGCATACAAATGTTGCACATAGTATGTGAAATTATGTATTAAAGTCATTTGCAGCATTTTATAATACAGGGCAATCCAAAATATTTGTGGTGTATTTCAATTTGTGGTTGGTCCCCTAACTGCACTCATTATTAAATTGATAGTGGAACGTATGAATTTGTAAATAATGTTTTTTGCATGTCTAAAAGGTTCAAGGTCATTTTGTTGTTGTTATTATTATTATTATTATAAAGGAAAATGACAAAAAAAAAAAAAAAAAAAAAAAACTAGTTGGCATAGGTGGACTCTGCTCAGTTATATCCCTCATCATATATATGTTCTCAAAAATTTCTAGTGCAAAACATATTATAATCATGTTAAGAGAAATGAATTTGACCAAATGCACAGTAACAGAATGAAATCCTCGCCTAATAGGCTATCCACTGTTCACTTTGATACATTTATCTTATTCTAATCTATTAATTTATTTGATTAGCGTCAATTTCGTAGTTTAGTTTGATATATTTATCTTATTCTAATCTATTAATTTATTTGATTAGCGTCAATTTCGTAGTTTAGTTTTCATACTACTATTTCCCATGCAACAATCCTCAAAATGCATATTTATATGGAAATTTTTCAATTTTGTTATGTTGATAAAATCTTAACTACGAATAACTTACGAAATTTTCCTATTAGAATATTTTTAGTCAATCATGTTCAAACAAGTATCGTAAATGTTATTTTGAAGTTGTCATATATTTATGATTCTCAAAATGGACATTTATGCTCAATTTTGCCCTATTCTATCATGTTAAGTAAATCGTAATTTCCAAATAATTTGCAAATTTTTTAAATTGGAAAATTCATAGTTTATGGTATTCATGCCAGTATCCTAAATAATACTTCAAAAGTGGTCCGACATCTTTACGATTAAAATATCCCTCAAGATTGACGTTTACGTGAAATTTTGTTATCCTTTGTTAAAAAAAAAAATTTTTTTTCATCTGCAACAAGTGATTTATTCACCACATTATCTTACAAAATGAGTTGCCACAGTTTTTGAAATCAATTTCTTTCCCTTTCTACCCTCCGCCCCTTTTCAAAGTTATCTTCAACAAAACAAATAAATAAGTACATATTAGGGGGGAAAAAATAGCACCTATCTTTCTAGATTAAGTGTTATCAGGGATGAGAGTGGGAAATGAATAAAAGGTCTGAAAATATGCGCAAAACTCAAAGATAATTTAATTTTTGCAATAAAAGAAAAAACAGATTCAAGATGCTTCCCTGATCTGCATTCATCATGGAAAATAATTTTAATAAATAATTTGTACTGTATGAATTTGTATAGGAAAATATAGAAGAAAGTTTTGTAGCAACATCTAGAGGTTTAGATTCATTGTCGTCACTCACCACAAAGCAAACTAATTTGAAAAAGTTGTGATCCAAAAAATCTGCTATTATCGGCAATTTCTTTTTTTTTTTTCATATATTCCCTGGGGAAAAAAAGGGGGGGGGAAATAAAGCATGTGATTATTCCACGAATCCCTTACCCCCCACCCCCTAATTCGCAGAATTGCTTAAACTAATTTCTTCTGCTTTTTAAAAAGTTGCGGATATCGTTCATTTAAAGAAAAGAAACTTTATTAATGATTGGTGACCAAATGCTCTTCGAAAGTTTCCCAATTCCCAATCTTTCTTGATCCACAACATAAATACCAATATTCTTTTTAAACTTGTTTAAGAGATTCTAGAGCCTATAAAGAAAAAGAATTGTTAAATATTTCTTGCTCATGTAATTATTTTTTGCATCTTTATATTATTCATGTATTTATTTTTTTCCCTAACAAATTTGTTGTTGTTGTTTTTTACTTTTAATTTGCAGAGAATTTCGCAACATTTATAACATTAATGATTTAGCAGTATGAATGTTTGGTGGCGCCATCTATCGAATAAAAACAGCATTAAATGTTCTCTGTTATAAATTTCATGAAAATATTTTTATAGTTTCAAGTCTTTTTAAAAATGATTTCTTTAATTTTTTTTCAGCTTTTCTAATTATCAAATATCTTTAATTTACATAAAATAAGAAAAACGTGGGAAGTCGTAGGAGGAGGGGGGGGGGAATATATGTATAAAAATATATATATATATATATATATATATATATATAGGTCGTTGGCGTGAGGAATGCAGGAAATAATAAAAAATGCAACACTAGTGGAGAATACAAAAGGAAAAAAAAAAAAAAGAAAGAAAGAAAAAAAATGCAGAAATAACAAAAAATCACAAAAATGCAGAAAAATGCAGATCTGCAGAAGAATCTCAAGCCTGTATATAAATAATTACATATTATACCACGGAGTGAAATTTCCGCTCGCCAGCTCACCATTGGCGAGTGGAATTTTTATTGTGGCGAGTAAAAATTTGGGTCTAGTCATAGATAGAATTCTTACATGATACGGTGACAGAAAACATTCTTTTTATAGATTTAAATATGGTAAAATCTTGCCATCTTATAACCTCATATTTAACCTCTCCTTTTTCTTTTCTCAGAGAGCCGAGTTTGTGAGTGCGCTGCCCGACAATCGCCCCAGCCTGGGAAAGGAGTACATGCATAAAAGTTTTAATCTCTTTGGTAGTTTCATTTCTCCCATTGTGATTTCTTCAAGAAGAGTGAGAATAGACAAGCAGAGACCCTCTTTGCACATCGCCCACTACCTGAGAGAAGAAAAATACGAAACTTTGCCTATGCAATATTGGAGCATGAAAATGATCCCAAGTTCTTTTAAAGATACTACCTATGCTTATTTTGTTGAATAGTGATCAAAAAACAGTTCACATTTTCCAGTTTTTGCTGAAACACCAAGGATTTGCAGCACTTGTTATGATTCGTAAGCAACGATTTTATCGAAAAAGTAATTCTGAAATGGCTATTTCAAATGACAATAATGAACAAGTTATACACATCGACATTCCATCTGATTATAAAAATAAAATGGACGAAAAAGGCATTTCTGATGTAAAAAGTTAAATAAATAAATAGGTAAATAAGGAAGCTTAATCTTTCATTATAAAAAGATTTTCAGAGAATATTGTTTGACAAAGTTTTTTTTTTTTTTTTTTTTTTTTTTTTAATGACTCTTTGCATTTATAGATATTTTAATCTTTTTCAAATATCAAATACGATACATTATAATTCATTTTGATTGTAGATGATTATGAGACATGATGATATACGACACACTTCTAATATATATAATTTTAGGCATATTTGTATAAGCATTTCAAATAGTTAGGAAAAATTAAAAACCCAAAATGCGTAAAAAAGAGGGGGGGAAAAAAACGACAACCCTATTTTGCGGCGAGTAAAACTTTTTTTCAGCGAGTGTAATCCGAACTGAAATTTCGGGCCATGTATTATACACATTATTTCACACTGAGTGGCCAATAACATGAGAAGTGGTCACTAAAAAAAAATTGCAACTACTGGCCACTAACCAAATTTCTTAATTATCACCTTTACTTAATTATGATTTTATTTGTTTTTTATTTTACCTCAGAAGAAAACTAAATAAGTAACGAACCTGACCAATCAAAGCTAAATTTAAAACAAAATTACTAAATTATATAACACTACTTATACAGCTGACTTAAAGGACTAAAACTTTACACAGAACAGCTATAAATTATATAAGTACCTCTCTTCGTAACTTATCAGCTTTTCGCATGTCTTGACGAAATGCATCAATTTTTTGTAAGGCATTTTCAAGCTCCTCTTCCTTATCTCGAAGTTGCCTTGAAAGCTTTTGTTTTAAAGTCCGTACCTCTGATAATCTGTAAATAAATTATTAAATATTTAAGAAACCAAACTGTTAAAAAATCATAAATAAAAATTATCATAAGAGCACATGATTTTACAGATATATAAATTTATAATTTTAAATGATTACATCATAGAATATTTTGAATGTTAAAACGTCTCTCGTTATGTATGCAATATTAATTTAGATTTACTAATATTGCAAATGAAACTTATTTTTAAGTTAATAAAATATTAACGAGCAATAAAGTATAAAATAAATCAAACTAACAATTTTAATATTATGTGACGAGTGTACATATTGAGATTAATTGCCCTTACTTTATAATGAAAATTATTTTTTATAGGTTGAAGGAATATTCATGGGTATTTTTAGTTTCATTGAATTATTACTATTATTATTAAACATTATCATGAAGAAAAGTTACAGTTTTTGAACAAGAGAAAAATATTGCGTTTGTTATTTTATAAGCCACTTATCAAATATAATGCTCGTCATCTATGCTGATTATTGGAGAAGTATTAATCAATAAAAACTTTTTAAACTTGCTCGCCACTCTTTTCCATCCGTCTAAAGTAATGCAGATTTTCACTTTCACCAATAACTAATAGCTTTATACTCCTTTGAAAGTTTGTATTTTTTGTGCTTTTCATTCATGGACCAATGTGTTGCATTTTGATAATCCTTTAAAATAGAGCTCTGTTTCACCAATATTATAATTTATTTTGTTGATTGTGAAGACAAATTTTAGTTACACTTCAGTCATTTTTCTACTTAAAGAATGACTACATTAAACACAAAAAGCTGATGACACAAAACAAATCATATTACATAGAATTTTGGGTGTGCCTTTCTCCATTGTCATTTTGTTTTCAAATTTTCCCACACAGTTTATATGCAAACAAAGAGATGAATAATTGGCACATTTCTTGCTCTTGTTTCAACTGTTCCTTTAATCTGACAAAACAAAATGTAGAAACAAACACAAGTTCTCAATAACATTCACTCCCTTGTCCCCCAGGAGCAGAAAGTGCTTAAAACTGCGACACACGTCGCAGAACAATTGAGGCTTTTGCAGAACATTTCGTCTATCCCCTAACTGGATGATGTTGATACAGCTAACATTCTAAAATTAATAAAACCTAGATATGCTCAACTGACCTGTAAATCTATTAGCATACTAGAAAATTGCTGGAAACAGGCATTGTTTCAATGTATAGACAAAATTTATAAACATTTTGTAAGTAGTATATCCACATTAATGTGACAATATTAATGCCAAAAGCCATTGAAAAAATTGCAAATTCTGGGTGTATTCCTCAGTTTTAGATTATAAAAATTTTAAACCATGTTTTATTATAAATGTGTAATAAATATTTTACTAATAAGTATTATTTTTATGCTTATTTCGCATTTTACTGTGCTTTGACAAATTTGGACAAAATACCTGCAGAACATCTGCAAATTTTAATGTCTCGTTGCAGAACATCGGATATAATTCTGCTCCTGGGCCTTGTCCTAATCCAGTTAACATAAAATACTGTTTGTCCTCTCTCTCACTTCAATGCAGATTCTCTGAAAAGCTTTGCATTATCTTCGAATGACTTAAAATTTTTTGTATTCTATCTGATGCTTATGTATTTCATAAAACTCACCAATAAAGATTTTCTTTTTTCAATTAAGAAATTTTTGCTGTCAAATATTCTGTGCTTCTAAATAATTATTTGATAAGGAATCTTTGATTTTATGGTCTTAATGAAATTAACTCTACAGGTACACAGAAAAATGCTTTATCACTAGAGTCAAATTATTTGAAATGCCTTGTGTCTAAACTCTACATTCATTTAAGAAGTAAATTGTTAGGTATGTTGTAGGTTATTGCAAGAACCATGCAGATTTATATAAATATAGGATAGGATATACATATATATATATATGTTTTTTTTTTCTTTTTAACTGTTATGCACAGTAGAATTTTTATATATTGCAGCCTGTGCGCTCAAACTATTTAATGTTAGCTTTAATAATGTTAAAATATTTAAAACATTAAAATAAATAAATATTTGATACTGTGAGCTTGCCAATTATAGTTCTTTTACACACATAAAGAATTTGAATACATTACTACAGGGTTCCTACACTGTTTCTAGAAACAAAAATCCTAACATTTTCAGGATTTCCCTGACCTTTTTTATTGAAATTTCCTGACTTTTATGTTAATTTTTAAAATGAGCTAATATTCAATACAGACTTGTATCATTTAGGTAAATTATGCAACTGATCAAATATTTCTATTTCTCAGAAAAATCATAAGAAACAACAATTTAATTTTATATTTATTATAATAATAAATAAATATCAAAAGTGCAATATTTGCCCTATTTCGCATATTAAGAAAATCTTAAATTTAAAATAACTTGCAAATTCAAATATTCATGATCAATTATGTTCATGCTAGTATCATAAATAATATTTTTAAAAAAGGTTTGATATTTTTATGATGAAAATATTCTTCATAACTATGCATGTTCAAACAAAATTTTGCTCTATTCCCTCATATTAAGAAAATTGTAAGTTTTGAATAACTTACAACGTTTTAAAACAGAATGTTCATAATAATAAAATCATGTTTATACCAACATCCTGATATATTAAGGCTGGTCTGACATCTTCACAATAAAAATATTCCTTTCAATACATATTGATGCAAAATTTTGCCTTATTCTCCCATATTAACACGTTCATGCCAGTGCAGTTTGTTTACATAGTCTTCTCAAAAGTATCCAAGCACTAGCCAATAATTCCGATATCAAAAAAGTACACTTAAAACTGTTCTGTTCAATAAAGCCTTGTCGAGGGAAAAAAATTCCCTGAGTTTTCCCCGAGTTCACAGGCAATTTTTAAGAAAATATTAGCGACATAATGATGTCATATTACTGCCGATCATGATAGAAATTCAGATAGAAATCATTATTTACATGAGTATTTTCACAATACTTAATCAATTGAATTTTGATACAAAGCTAAACAAGAAAAACATAACTTGAGAGAAAAAAATATTTGTTTTTTCAGGTTTTATAATGATTTTCCCTGATTTTTAATGAAAATTTTTATTTTCCCTGACTTTTCCCTGACTTTTTTTAACAAATTTCAAATTCCCTGAGTATTCCCTGTTTTCTAGGTTTTCCCTGATGAGTATGAACCCTGCAAAGGCAGTGAAATCTGAACCTACCATACTGTATACAGGTTTAAAGGTCATAAAAGATATAGTGAGCATGAAGCATGCCCTGGAAAGAATCTACCAAAAGCAGTGGGTGCAAATTTGTTTCTTTTTGAGAACTAATTGAATAATTTAAATGGATTTTTTTCTAAGTTGTTCAGTTATAAAGTGATTTATTTCAATATAATGACCAAAGAAACAACAGGCAAATCCCGCTAGTATATAATAGAAGCTAAATTATAGCCTTCCTATAAAAGGTGAGAAATTGCAGCATGACAATACCACCTGTTGGTCCATATACACCCAAGTTGAATCACTGAAGTTTTTGAAAACAACCATTTAATATATCACATATTGTACATTTATACACTATAGAAGCTGAGATATAGCCTTCTTTTAAAAGGGAGAAATTACAGCATAGTAGCTCTGACTAGCACCAAATACATATCCAAATTGGATCAGCAAAATTTATTATGACAGCTTTCTCACATACAAAGACTGGAAACTTATACACTATAGAAGCTGAGATATAGTCTTCCTGAAAACAGAGAAAATTGCAGCATAACAGTATCACCTGCTAGGTGATATATGCCAAAATATAATAAGAATCAAATATAAAATTTAATGGAATTTCATGCACTCTTTCTTTCCCTCCATGAGATATAGCAATCACAAAATTACACAAAATTGAAAGAGCACACAGACATTTTCTAAACATGTTCAAAATGTAGAAATACATCAATTTTTTTAAAGAATAAAATACTTTATTCATATATTTATTATGAAAGGAAAAAAGGATATATTCATTAAATATACAAGAACTTTTAAATCCTTACTTATCACTAATTTCTGTATACTCAGCCATGGCAGCTTTTCTTTGAGAAAGAGCTTCTTTTAATTCTTTGGTTTGCAATTTAAGCTTTTCTTGACATTCGATTACTTCCTTTAAAGCATTAAACAAAAAAAAAAAAAAAAGTATGTATCAGACAGAGACTGTAACATTACAAACATGGCAATGACACTTTTAGGAAATTTATTTATTTATTTTTATATTATTTTACTTTGGATACAATTTCAGGAAATTGTTTTAAAATTACATTTGTTACTATCAAAAAAATGTGCTTTATATGGTTTATATTTCTTGAAAATATCATGATCACTATTATCACAAAATGCATAAATCAAAATAATATACAATAAACAGAGCAGAATGAACTTAATAACTTTTCAAGCTTACATTACAGAAGTTTCTAAATACAGGTAGTCTGAAATGTTTACAGTAACAGATGAAGATGGATGCAGAGCATCTGAAATATATTTATGCAACAAAAAAGGATACTTTGTGTAAGGTATAAGTATTAGCAATTATGGTTTACAGTAATTTTACAGCCTGTAGAGAATTGATTTCTGGTGTATTTTATTTTTTTAAATTGCACCAAAATAGGCATGTGGTGCTTTCTTAATAACAAAAATTGAGTGCATTTAGGTGCCCTTAGTAAAAACCTTTAAAAAAATTCAAATTAAAAAAACAGCCCATACACAAAATTTCCTTTTATAAAAATGATCCCTTTTTAATAACAATTTGCTCCACACCTGAACCCTGTTTTCAGAATTATATTGAGTTATTACAAATATTAGGTTTCATGAAACATTACTAGCTTGATATTAAATATAATGACTGCTAAAATTGAATGGTTTATATTAATTTAAAAAAAAAAAAAAAAAAAAATGAATAGAAATTTCACAAACATTTTTTCTTTTACAGAAAAGTGCACCTTAAGACTTAAAACCTGGACTTGATTTTAATCCTTAGTGAATTTTAATTAAATGGTAATCGTGACAATAACTTTATACGTAATACATCTCATTTTAAATTTCATTGTTGGTATTTTCATCTTTCTTTCATTTGCTGAGTATTATAAAGGAATTAAATTATTCATTATATATATATATATATATATATATATATATATTCTTTTTAAATTATCTTACTAAGATTTAAGGTAAAATCAATAAACATGTATTAAAACATGTTTACAAAAATAATTTTTTGTATTGAAAGAAAAAAGTTTAAAAGAAAGAGAAAAGTGCAAACTTTAATGTATTATTACTTTGTGCAAATCATCTTTTTCAGCTTTTAAAACTTTGATATTTTTCTCAAGTTCTTTTATTTTTGTAAGCTTTTCATCTTGAATTGATTCTAAATCTTGCTTTGCAGTTAAAATCCTACGATGATCAGATCTATGCTTTTGAAGCTCTTTTTCAAGTTCTGAAAAGAAAATTATTATTACTATTACAAATCAATCAAAATCTAATAATTTAAGAAATTAAAAAGTAAAGTACAAACCTAAAGATTTTTTTCTCAAAGTATTTACTTCATCTTGTAATTTTCTAACTTCGATTTCAGATGTAACTTTGAATCCTATGTTTTCTTCACCATCAATAGTTTTTTGTACAGTATTATTCATCTCTAATTTAATAGGGTTATAAAAGAAGAGAGAGAGAGAGATTTATTAGTATTAACTTAAAAATAGAAGAATTACTATTTTATTAAAATGTATTCAGAGAAAAAATTATTCCATTTATTATAAAAATAAAAGTTTAAAGTATTGTGAAATTTGAATTACTCCTGTCTGATGTAATGTTATGTACACAAGTGTTCTAATTATTTATTTTTAAGATCATTTATTTGTTTGTTTGTGTTTGTGTATGTATGTATGTTTTTTTTTTTTTTTTTTTTTTTTTTTTCAAACTAAAGTCTATGATATTTTAATCGTCTTTCAAAATTTTTATAGATAAGAGCTATGAGAACAGATTTATTCACATTTGCTCCGATAGTCAAGTTGCTTTATTGTCAGTGTGAAAAGAATTTTGTAAACTCCTGCATTGTTTTGAAATGTCATTCACTTTTCCAACTTGTAGCTAATAATAAAGTTACTCTCTACTAGATGCCTAACAAAAGTTCCTCAATATTTTCCTTATAGATTTCCATGATTTCCGTTACTTAAAAATGGCAATTCAAAAATCATACTAATGGGTAAAAATATCTAAAACCTTTTTTTTTGACTTTGTTAACATGCATAAAAATAAAAATAAAATTAAAAGTTCAAATTTAGGAGAAATTGACAAAATCTAAAAATTTAAATCCTTTTTATTGCACAACATATTAACAACAGAACATAAAATTAATCAAGTTGTTGCATTAAGAATATTTAATAATAATAAAAGAAATTAGTTTTTTTTTTTTTTTTTAATGTTAACTTGGCAAGATTAAATTAGAAGACCCACCAATCCTGTGCTATCCACCTGTTTGGCAATCTTTCAGCCATCTTTGCAAGGCAAAAATGAAAAATTATATTATTTTTGTGAATTTTTACAGAATTCCCTTATTTTTCCCTGGTATTTGCAGATTGCTAAAGAAAGTTCCCTGATTTTTTTCTGGTATTTCCAGATTGCTAAAGTTCCCTGATTTACCTATTTTTCCTGATTGTTGACACTCTGTATAGATAACTTTCCAAAGATTTTATATAGAGAGAACATTACATTAAGTTTTTCATTATAAATTATTTTAGTTTGATGTCAAAGGAGGAGAGGAAAAAAATAATAATAATCATTTGGTCTAATTTTTCTGGTAATGAAAAAATAAAACAAATTTTTACATTTAAATAATGAAATATACACTTAAAAATATTCTGTATATTTCTGCCAATATCACCACACAAATTTGACATTAAATTCACTTTCACTAATTCATATTCCCATAAAAAAATAAATGCAACCAATTTGTAGCCAAATTGATTAAAATGAATGATTTGAGATGGCATGTTGCAGATAATAGAGATGAACACTATTTGTCACATCTGGCAAAATTTCTTCCAACTTGCTTGTAAGTACTCTACTATTATAGACCTTTTTTATAATAAATTTCCGAATAAGAATTTGTTAACGACAATCATTTTATTAACTTTGCAAAAATAACAAATTTGTTAAGTTTGGGGGTAATTTACTCAAAGTTATATAATTCAATTGCATTATGTTATTATACTGTAATTAAAATCATACAAGTATTGTTTCTAAATAAAAACTCAACCATTAAAAGATTAACTTTAAAAGATTAACTCTAAGGATTAAAAACAATCCTTTCAAGGACTAAGCTCTTTCAAGGCTAATAATTGATGTTTAGAAAAAAAAAATAATAATATTAATTGCATAACAAGATTTAGCTACAATTAAAAAAAAAAAAAAAAACACATATAAACATACCTTTTTAAACATCACACAAGAAGAAATTATGCATCACATGGAGAACAGGAAAAAATTTGGAAAAGAAGAAAAATTACCATTTTCTTCATTTATATATATAAAAAAAAAAAAAAAAAAAAATTACTGACAATCCTTAAAAATGTAGGCATACAACATATAATATGTCTTCAGGGGCTTTGATTGAATGTTACATACAAAAGGTGTGAATTTCTGTTGTACTACCATTTGCCAAGAATTTTATATATATATGCCAAATAAACAATAATTACTTGCAAATGACTAACCTTTAACTTTTTTCACAAGGTCACTTTTTTCTCTTTCTAATATTTCTACTTTCTGTTCTAAATGTGAGTTTGGAATACCATCAATTATATCACAGACAGATTTAGCAAATTTGTGGAACCCCAAGTCAGATAATTTACTGTAAAAATCAAAACAAATTAGTAACATTTTAATTGAAATCTCATAGAAATTTACATTAAAATACAAAAATAATATAGCATACTTACCTCCCACTTGTAAACGTAAATCCAATAAAAGGTAAATGTAGTCCCGAAAAAACAGGATTTGCAGTAGGAGGAGCAGAATCCTATGCAAAAGATGTTTTGTTTATACAAATACTTTAAAAATAACAAGTTAAATATAAATTCTAAATACAGAAATCTGATGAAAAGATAACATCAATAGGAATATTAACTTGGGAGCATTTTGCAATAGTTAATGAAACATAAATTATGATTAAAAATAAAAAAAAGTCTTATAAAGGTTAATTCCCTTTGTTCATTTGAAATTTATATATACATTTATTTTAAGAATTAAAATTTTTAAAGTATTCTTTTTACTATACAGATATACGCTATACTTAAAAGACCTAACAGTTCAGTAAAGTTGAAAATCATTTTAGAATACAGTGGATAAACTTCTGAAGAAAAAGATTTCTATTGAAGTCCCTAAAGAAATGGGCATATCCACTCAGTTTTAGATGGAGTAAAGGCTGATGGCAATTTCTGTCATTTAGTAAGAGTAAATTAAAGGGAGAAAGTATACAGTTTGCTTTATGCTCTAATGTGATGTTTCTGATGGTTATTTTCTAACCTGAAACTACCTTTCTAACCTAACTTGAAACTTTTATGACACAGGCTACAATTTTTAAACTTACTTTTAGATTGGAATTCGTTTTTTTTTTTTTTTTTTTTTTTTTTTTTTTTTTTTTTTAATGAGATTTAGCATTTAAGGAAGGGAAAACATTGCCTTTTTCAAAAATGTTATAGAGAAATCCATTATAAAAAATTTATTGAAAGAAGAAGCATCCACATTTATTTATTTATTTAATTTCTCAAGCTTATTAAAAGCCTTAATGCAATAGAAATTTTAGAATTCAAAATAAAAATTTAGTCTACTTTAATTACACTTAGATCTACTAATATTGTACTTATTTTAGAGTGTACTTAGGAAGTATACTGCATCTTAAAATTGTATAGGGGTGCTTTTTTAACCAAGGAATTTTAAGACAGGGTCATCTCATAAACATATTTCCTATGCAATAGTTTTACTGTACTTAGTAAAACTGATACAAAATAAATTTTATCAATAATGAAAATAAACACAAATTTTTTAAATTAATATATTTCCAGGTCTTTTTCTTTTATTTTGTACCAATAGATATACATAAGTTATTACAAATTTCAAAATATATTAAAATGAGATTCTACAAGCACAATATAATTTTCAAATTAAAGAAAAAAAAAAATAATAATTAATAACTTGCCGACTGTTTTAGGTCACTTTCATCAACATCAAAATTAGATGTATCAGTTGGACTACTAACTTCTGGAATGTATGGTGCTGTTGCTAAAATGCAAACAATGATTTTAATTGATGAAATAATGAACAAATAAAATAACACCTTTTATTTTAAATATACATTTAATGTCCATATTTCTAAAACAATCAAGAATATTAAATCTATTAAAAACTAGAGGTTAAAGACACCTCCCCTCCCTCATACGACGCCAATAATAGCTGATGTATACTGTTTAAAGCCTTGAGTTGCTGCACTTAGCACATTTAAAAGGAATACTCAACTAGCAGATTAACAGTCTAAAATAACAAAATCACAGCTTTCCCATTCAATTTTTTCTTTCTCCACCCCCCCCCCCCTTTAAGCATCACATAATTATTTATCAGAAAAAATAATGTATGTAACTGCTTTCCCTTCAGAAAATTTATATACATGCTGATTTGGCCCACCCAAATGAAAACCTATAATGTTTAACAATTTCAGAATGAAAATACTGGTAAGGGGTTGCATTTTAATTTAAAACTCAGCATTCCATAGTTGAAAAACACAATAATTACAAATAATAAATGCAGGAACAACGTATGATTTTTAAAGGAAAATCAAAGATTTACTTTTTGAGATATTGAAAGTCAAAGGTCAAACTTTGATCTTGAGACAAAAATGATACATTTTTTTAAAAGCCTTAAATCAGCGGCTTCTTAACTTTTTCCTTTCATGCCACCCTCCCTTCACATCAACTTGACTTTGTGGCCTCAAGATTTCTAAACCCTCCCCTCCCCCCCCCCCCAACCACCAAGTTTACATAGCAAGTAAAAAAAAAAAAAAAAAAATGGCAGAGTTATTTTTTGAAACACCAATTTCTGAGGCATAAAACTGATCTATTTAAGCAGGGTGATTGTTAATTTTCCTGTAATAACCATGTAATACATGAGAAAGGATAACTAAAAAGGATTTATATAACAATTTTTAAGAAAATCGTTAGAGTCATTTTTGAGATACCAACTTTTACTAAAACTTTGCATACTCAATTATTGACCAGAAAACAATATAAAAGGATATTTAAAAGTAAGTTGATACGGTGAGGTTGAAAAAAATTTGTACAGCCGTTTTTAAGGGAACACACTTGTGAGACTTGAAATTGAGCTATTTATACAGGCACGCCTATCAATTTTCCTGAACTGACCCACTATATCATTAGAAAGGACATCTGATAGAGTGTTTATATAGCAACTTTGAAGAAAATAGTTAGAGCTGTTTTTGAGATACGGACTTATGGTCCCACTTCCAACATTCCAATTTTTACCAAAATTTGGAAAATTCATCTATACACCAGACCTGTCTCAATTCTGAAGTTACGTAGTTCTATCTTTATTAGTTTCGGAGGTATGATAGCCAGAAGATTCTCCTCACACATACACACTGACCAACTGCCAAAAACTACTTTTTTGGACTCATGAGATCTTGAAACGTGTAAATCAGATGAAAATTTGATATAAAGTTTTTGGACCAAATACAATACTTCCATTACTTATGGTAGTAAGGTACTGGAAGTAAAAGCAGAATCGACACCAAAAAGCAACTATTATTCAAACAACTAAAAATTAAATGAAATTGTAAATTGCGCTTAAAAATGTATTTATTTAACACACTATATTAAGTCATCTGGATGGCTAGCATTAGATTTTTTTCAAATTATCTTGCTTTTCTCAGACCATTTTTTGCCATTTTCACAAAGTTATGCTCTTCATTTCACAACATTAGCAAACAATTAGTGATTTACAATAATGGGCTTTTAAGGCTTATTTCCACAAAATTTGTCAAAATTTCTTGACTTTAAATGAAATTTCCCGACTTCTAGACTCAAATTCCCCTGGTTATTTGATACATGCAGACAGCCATTCAAAAAATTTTCAGATCATAATGGTACATGTATAGCAGATTGAACAAACATAGCGAATCAGCTGTCAGCTCTGTAATTAGTCTCTCTTATCATATAGGATTCAGGGCTCGAAATTAGCAGTCATCAGTCTTAATTTTGCACCTAAGAATAAAAGTTTGGCAACCATAAAATTACACACTGTTGTTATTTTTTTACGCTTAACCTTTGAAATTTTCCTCGTCTCAAAAGTGCAGCACAAATCAACTTATAGGGTGGCTGCAAACCAAGGAAGCAAGTGGCAGTGGAAAATTTTACATAATACACGTCTCTAAAATCACAAAAGACAGGTCGATGCGAGAGAGGCTATTTGTCTTTTCACCATTTTTTCCATCTGCACACTAAAGCAACACAAAAACCAAATTGAAACTAAACTGAAGCTCATATTAAAAGCTCAAAATCCATCATAATTTCAAACCAAATTTAAAAAATGATTATTTTTTTTTTTTCCTTTTTAATAAAAAAAAGAATTTAAGATAAAATAATTATTAAATTTAAATTTTCTGTTAAATAATTTTTTTTTTTTTTTTTTGGACCTAAAAAAAATTTTTATTTTTCCTTGCAATTTCAATAAATGAATAATTTAAGAGAAAGTGTTTTTTATATTGCATATATATCGGTTTTATTTATTTTTTTGTAATTAATATTTATGTCAATGTTTCTAGTAGAAAATGTTTATCATTTGCTTTAATTGCATGTAAAATAAATATTCTATCAAAATACCCCTAATTTTCAATTGAGATTTATAATTTTTAAAAATGGTTTTTTGTTAATTAAACTATTTTATATCCCTTCATTTATATAAATAATTTCCCCTGCTCTAAATTTGTTTGACTTAAAGAAAGAAAGAAAAGAAAAACCCTCTAAATATGCTTACATGTGTTTTAACAAGTTGGAAAAAACTTACTATTTCTGGCATTATCCCAGTCAATTCCATCAAACCAAGAATGGTTTTTAAAATCTTCAATACCATTTTGCCCTAATCTACATTCAGAAGAACAGATCAACCGTCTCATCAAATCTTTAGCCTCTTCAGAAACAGTGACAGATGGATCATCAGGAAAGTCAAAACAGTTCTTAAAAAGAAAGAAAAAAAAGACAGAAATTAATAGTATAAACTAATCTGAAGTAACGAAAGAATATTTAATTAAAAATCACCACTATTAAGTTTGAAAACGTATTGAGTTTTTAAAAATTAAATAACTTTATATTTATCATCTGTTTAATATTTGTTCCATGTAATTTTATTTCCCCTCTATATCACTAATAATTAATATTATGCAGAAAATGGCACTCAAAGCAGAAAAACTTTAAATTAGTTAAATTCCAATAACTTAGTCTAATAAATTATCAATATATTTACTCTTGTTTGAAATACTAACCATTCTAGGTTCAATGCTAGATTCACCAAAATCTATACAGCTCATGCAATGGTGACCTATAACATATATGCAAATTTTCTGCCCAATCGAATAAGACTTTTAGATGCCATAGCACTTTAGGGTTACATAGATACATCACAGTAAAAATAGCTAAAATAAACTTGGGACACCTCAAAATGTATAAATAACCAAAATTTCAAAGTCATATTTTTTCATGATTACAATACTTTCTCCTTACATATGTATGTTTGGAAAGTAAAAAGAATTTTCCTGATGTATAAAATATCGGCAATTGAGAGAATGTTTAGGAAATTTTAAAAATGCAACAGATTTATTATTATCACTAGCAGACATTGCTGGTTTTGCTGGCCCGCTACATTTAAATGAATTTTCAAAATATTTGAATTACTAATACTGGGCAAAATACTTGTTTTCATATTACAAAAGACAGTGTTGTGCAAATTATACAGTATAAAGATAAAATAATGATGATTATATTATTTGCCATTCAAAACATAAAAATTTTATATAAAAAAATTTGTAAATGAAATGAACATTCTTTAAAAGAAAGTGTGAAGAGTGTCTAAATACATAAATTTTTTAACAAAGTGCATCTAAAAACATAAATTCGTAATAAACTTTAGACTTAATATTTAATCGTTAAACAATTTCATTCTCTTTTGTCTTTTTGCTAAATAACTTTTTAAAATAAGTGCTAACCTTATGATTCATGATTTTGCCATAAGTCTCAACTAATGATTCAGCATAAAAAGGTGTTTCTCCATATAACATTTCATACATACACACTCCTAGAGACCACCAATCACATTCTGGACCATACTTTCCCTGACCATCTTCCATTGCCTGTTTAAATATAATAAACAATTAAACAATAATTAGAATAAAATAAATAAATTCTTTTTTTTTTTTAATTAAAGTTACTTAAAATTATAAAAATAAATATATAAAACTACTGTTTGTAAAATATACTTTCCAAAATATTCTAAGAACAATCATGTAAATAAAATAAAACATTTTAAACAGAAAAGTTAAAACAAAAATAAATAAAATACTCAAATTATGTAACATTATAAATATATTTTTAATAATACATTAAAATAGTATAAATATGCATTATATTTTATAAGCATACAAACAAAGAACCCATTATACAGCAACTTCTCGTTTTACAACATAGCTCCATACCAATGATTATGTCTTTAAGCAAGTTAGTTTATAAAGCAAAAATCTATGCTGTGTGCATAAAATTAAAAAACATCTAAAAATTCTAAAAAATATGCATCAAATATCAAATTTGGTTTAAAAAAAAAAAAAAAAAAAAAAAAAAAACGCATACATATTATTATTTAATTATTTGTAATAACTATTAACCCCTTCCACTCCAGGGACGTACATGTGTACGTCTAGTGTTAATGGCCATTAATACCATGGACGTACCTGCATACGTCCAAAGAAAGTATACGATACAATAAGCCCAACATTGTAGTGGCATCAGAGAGAGTTATTTTATTTGTCATATGGTATTTTGAAATTGTATTTTCATTACTGACAACTAAATGGCGTTAGTAGTCTCGGTGACCTATTAATTTTGGCTACGCCAGTCGTTTCGTGATTTCTCGCGGCTGCGGTTGTGTGTAATTTTCGCTTCTCGATTTTGTGTGTTTTGCCGGTGTTTGAAACTGTGAATAATGTTTGATTCTAGTGATTCGGATAGAGATTATATCCCCGATTATAACGAGCTTGAAGATTCCAATGATAACTTTACAACAAGTGAAGACGGGGAAAGCGATGACAGTGATGATGAACCACTTACAGCAGGTGACTGGAAATTTATGTCGGATCCTTTTGCCGATGCACGTCCTGAGCAACTGCCTGAACTGAAAAGGGACTTTGATTTCCTACATCCAGATTTCCATTGTTACTTCGTTATGTATTGCATTATTTCAAAATCATAATCTGGTATTTCACATATTCACACTACAGCTAGCCTGGAGCGGAAGGGGTTAATGAAGCTATAAATATATTTAAAGAAAAACTAAGAAAAACTTACTTCAGCTTCATTGATGTAACCTTTTTACGGTGAAGTACTTTAATTTAGCAACCCCCCCCCCCCCATCTTCAACACCGGTTACTCTTGTTGTCTTGAGCTCCTGTGGATCTTTTCTCTCCTCCAGGAGGTGGCGCCAGGTTGGATCTATACCTGTCGTTGATTCGTCGAGGTTGCATGTACGGGATTGGCCTAAAATTTCTATTGTCTCGTGAAAAAGAGCATAATGGTGGTTATTATCTAATTTTTTTTAACATATTTGAAATTTATTTGGATATTTTCATTTGTATGTCTATACCTGTTGTTGATTCGTCGAGGTTGCATGCACGGCATAAAAACGAAAATATCCAAATAGATTTCAAAAATGTTAAAAAAAATTGCTAATTATAATAACCACCATTATGTTCTTTTCCACGAGACAATAGAAATTTTAGACCAATCCTGAGCATGCAACCTCAACGAATCAACAACAGGTATAGATCCAACCTGGCACTACCTCCTGGAGGAGAGAAAAGGATCCATCAGTTCCAGAAAAGATCCACAGTAGTTCAAGACAACAAGAGTAACCGCTGTTGAAGATGAGGGTGTATGTGTGTGTGTAGGTGGAGGGGTGAGGCTAAATGAAAGTACTTCACTATAAAAAGGTTATATCAATGAAGCTGAAGTAAGGTTTCTTAGTTTTTTCTTTAAATATTATCATTTGTTCATATTTAGGATTTACAATTCAGAAAATCACCAAAATTTCGATCAGGTCAAAATTTGATCTATTCTGCATCATTTAAAATATTACAAAGTTATAATGATTCATACTAAAAAATAAATATTACCCTTAAAATTTCTGGAGAGATGTAATCTGGAGTACCAACAGCAACATTTGACTGAACCTGAAATGTATCAGAACTTTAAACAAGCAGTTTTCAATGTCTGTAAATAATCATCAATAAATCACTATGGCAAATTTATAAATATTTTTTAAATAACACAGATTTTTAAATATTTTAAACAGTCACAGTGTTAATTTTATCTATTAAATAGCAAGAGAGTAATAACAGCAGGAATGTAAATGAGAAGGAGGATGGACAATAATAATTTGTTTAGAGTATAATGCTGTTCAAAAAGGTATATTCTCAATAAACCTTTTTAATACTTTTTTTTTTCCTCCCAATTTGAAGAAATAAAATCATGCATATTTAGTACCATTCACTGCACCCAGCGGGCTGCTACAAACCCAATCCACAAATTGACATACTTCACTTCCTAGGTTCCCCTCCCCACTCAATCTACAGTGCATTTGCCTTATCGTAAATTTAAGCATAATTTTATTGTTGTGAATTTCTACACTGTTGTGATTTTTTTTTTTTCCCCTTAAATTTATTATTTTATCTTATTTAACTTTTACAAATGCTATTCTATTTATTTTCCCCATACATTTAAATAATGTAATGCTAATTGTTTTCAGTATAATGAATAAATAAAATAATACAAGCTTAAGTCTGAAATGGTTGAATTTCTATAAAATTAACAAATATTTAGTTGAACAACTCCAAAAATCATGAAAGGATTTTTTATTTCACTGGATTTGAATAATTTAAAATTCAACCTCAAAAAATAAAAAGCACTAATTTTTGGTAGAAGTTAAAAGAAATGAAATCTATCATAATCTTAATAATTAATTCTGTGAATCAAAATTATCTATAATAGTAAAAAAGAAAGAAAAGATTTGTCTGTATACAGTATAGAAACTACTGTGACCAACAGCTAGAAAGACACACCAGGAAGATTCCATTTCATCTGAGGCAGGTTATATTTGCTCACCATCATTTTTTTTTTTTTTTTTTTTTTAAAAATACAGCATTAACAATTAAGTGAGATATAAAATTTCCCAAACAGAATTTTCTCGAAAACGTATTACTTCAACATCCCGTTTTTAAAAAATCTGGAAGTTTGTTAATATGCAGCCTAATAGTACAGCTAAATCATAACTAATTAGTGCATTTTTGCATAAAAGATTTTGTGGGATTTTTTTAAAATAACATGTATTTAATGTTTATTACAAGACTAGGAATACAAAGTTTTTAATAATCTATATACATAAGGAATTTGCCGGATATCGGATATCTGGGGCTCTTTTGACTGCCGGATATGGATATCTGGTATTAGTTTTGTTTTTGGTTGTGTTGTATATTTCTTTTCTTTATTTTAAAACAATAAAATATGGGCATATTTCATATTCTGTTCTTTTAAAAATAACATTTTAAATATAATTTACTTAAACATACAGTCAACTCCCACTAATCCGCAGACCTATAATCTGCAAATCTCTCTAATCCACAATTGATTTTTGAGTGTAAACAAAGAAATTTACAGCTGATATTTCGAAACAATTAGCGACTTTTCTCACATTTTTTACTTTTTTTGAATCAAATTTTTAGCTTAATTCTTGCTTTCAAACACAATTTGGGAAAAAACAGTAAGATTCTTGTATTTAATATCCTGCAAAATTTGTACAGACTAGTGCTAAGTCAAGTCAAAGACTGTCAGAAAAGTATATAAAAACTTAAAACAAACTACTATTAGATTAATGTTTAACAAAATTAAAAATAATCAGTTATGAAAATATTACTTCTCCACTTAAAAAAATATTTTCTTTTGTATTTTTTAAGTAAAACGTACGTTTACATTTTATTGGTACGTATTATTTGAATATGCTTAAATTATTCACCATCATATATATGAATATGGTTGATTAATTTTATTAATAATTGAAGAAATATTTTATTCTAACATTTATTAGAAATAGTCTTTCCATTTTGATGTCTATTTATGAATTAATAATAATAACTGACTTTGTACCTGCAAAAGAAAATGTAAAACAAAGACAATGACCTCTAATCTGCAAATTCCTATAATCCGCACAACCTATGGACAAAACTTTTGCGGATTAGAGGAAGTTGATTGTATTTATTTAACATTCTATTTATTTGTGCAATATTGCCAAAGAAGAAAAAAACTTGTCTAACATACTCACTCCTGACATGCAATTTGCAGGGTTGCCACAAAAGAAATATAACAAAAATAGTTGCTTTAGTAGCCTAGAAACATTAAAAAAGTCACCTACATAGTAGCCTAGTGACCAAAATACTAGCTTAAATATCACATGCTATAACGATTATTAAAGGATAAAAACCACATGCATTTTCTTACTATTCAATATAAATATACCAATAAAAAAAAATTAGGCAATGAATCATTGTGGAAACAAATTTTCCCACAGAATAACATGGGATTTGGTTGTTGAAAAGATTAAGTATTGTCAGCTTTTAAGAGCTTATGTTTTTTTTTTTTTTTTTTTTTTTTTCTGTATTATTCCTTTTCTGATTTACCAAAAGAGCTTTCTTTTATAATTTTGTTATTTTTTCTTACATGAAATCAGGGTGAGAAAGGACATAACAGGTCACAGGAGTGTACTAGTAATCATTTGCAATAAGCAAATTAGCCAGCTTAATAGCTATATATGTCATGTCTGGTGCTATTTCTACATTCTCATTGGATGTTCTAACTGTTTCAAGGTCAGCATCAGGGATATACCATACTTTAAGGTGGTAAAAATAAAATAAAAATAAAGGGTGAAAAGATTAAGATATGGGATTGTTTATAAAATGCATAGAAAACATTTCTTTCTGAAAGATTTTCCTGATATTTCTGGAAGAATTTTGCAAAAGGTGAAAAATAGTCTCCCAATAGTTGCCTTTTTGTGAAAATAGCTTCTTTTTCAAGCTTTTTGGGTCAAAAAAGTTGTCATAGTCTCCTCAGGCTGAAAATAGTCAGAAATAATTGCCTTTTAGTACCCTGTAGCAACCCTGAATTTGTGGTGAAAATCATTGTCACAAAAAGATAGGTTTTGTTCAGAATTATAAAATTAAAACTTATTTTTTACATATTTTTTTACAATACTAGTATTAAAAAAATGAAACAAAATATTTTACTAATATAATCATAGTTGAAAAGTTATTTTCATAGGAAAACTAATATGTTGTGGCCATTACTAAACTTTCTTCTATATCATTCTATATAACAGAGCCACTTACTGTTTAAATTGTTCAAAAGTTTAATGTTTAACCATATCTTCTCACAATAAATATTTTACATGTGGAGTTCGGTGCAATTTTAATCAACAGATGCTGAGATACAGGCTTATGAAAAATCACAATAGCAGCTCCACCTGTCAGCTAAATAAGGCCGTCAAAAAATCTAAATAAGGCCGTCATTCATTTTCATAATGGTTGTCTTACACATTAAGTTTCATACACTTATGTCATAGAAGTTGAGATTTAGCCTATTAATGGCGTAAATTGCAATGTAGTATTGTCACCTGTTGGCCGATATACACCCAAAATAAATCAAAATAGTGTTTCATAGTGGCTAGATCTCTTGCATACCAAGTTTTGTGCAATTATACACAATAGAATATGAGATATAGCCTTCCTGTTTTGGGAGGAAATTTCCATACAGCAGCACCACCTATTGGCAAAAATGCACCCAAATTGAATTAGCATAATTTCTCATAATGCTCTTCTAACATAAAGTTTCGTGTAATTATACACAATAGAACCTAAGATATAGCCTTCCCTAAAATTGCAGAAAGCACTGTATAACAGCACCACCTGTTGAATGAATGGAGCCAAAAATTGATAGGCAATAATATATGCCAAGGTGCATGTACATATATTTATATGAAATTCTGTGCAGTAGAGTTCCTGAGATAGAACCTTCCTTTAATTTGCAGAAGTCGCAGTACGACAGCATCACCAGTTGAGCCATTTGCACCAAAAATTGATAGGCACTGATTTATGTCATGGTGCAACTACATATAAATTGAGTACTTTCTTTTGAGACATTTATAAGAAAACATAAAAGAAAGAAGAAAAAAAAAAGTTTCAAATCAGTATGTTATGGCCATCACAAAACTTTCTTCTATATCACTCTATATAACAAAGCTACATGCTGTTTAAAATGCACAGAAGACACTTAATCATAGCTTCTCACAATAAAGATTTTAGATATGGATTTTAGTGCAATATTAATCAAAAGATTTTGAGATGTAGCCAAGTGGAAAATCACAACAGGTGAGGAACAGCTGCGCCACCTGTTGGTCGATATACACCAATACTAAGCCAGCTTATGCTCTCATATTATTTATCTTGCATATCAAGTTAAATGCAGGTACATGTTACAGATACTGAGATTTAGCCTTCCTATTCACAGAGTAAATTGCAGCATAGTATAGCCACCTATTGCCCAATATACACCAAAATTGAATCAGCATGATGTTTTATAAAAATGGCCCTCTCACATATCATATACCAAATTTTGTGCAATTATACACATCTGAGATATAACTTCCTCATTCACTTCCTGACGGGAAAACTGCAGCATAGGAGCATTACCTATAGGCCAATATGCACAGAAATTAAATACAGGGTGTGGTAGATAAGTAATGAGACTCAGTCTAGAAAAACAAATTTATTGATCCGATTTGTACAAAACGTTAATATTCTTCAAAGTACTCGCCTTGGGCGTCGACACAACGTTGCCAGCTCGTTTTCCAAGCTTCATAGGCCCCACTGTAGTCCGTTAGAGTTATCCCAGTTAGTGCCTTCGTGACAGCACGTTGGATGTTCGGAATATCGTCGAAACGATGACCCTTCAGGCATCTTTTGACCTTCGGAAATAGGAAGAAATCAGGAGGACTCAAGTCAGGGCTGTATGGTGGCTGTGGCAGAACTTCAACTCCAATTCGGGTCAAGTAGAAGGTCACGAGGAACGCTGTGTGCGCCGGAGCGTTGTCGTGGTGGAGACGCCAGCGTTGAGCAAGGTCCTGTCACTTCCGTTTGACGGCTCTGTGCAATTGCTGAAGGACTTCTTTGTAGAATTCGGCATTCACAGTTTTCCCCTGAGGGACAAACTCTTTGTGAATTAACCCCCGCTTGTCAAAAAACACAATCAGCATTGTCTTGACGCGGGACTTTGACATTCTTGCTTTCTTCGGCCGCGGGGATGCCGGTGTGTGCCACTCCAAGCTCTGGGCTTTCGTCTCCGGGTCGTATTGGAATGTCCAAAAGTTTCCAAAGCAGTTTTTCCCAAGCGAAAGCAAAATTTGATTGCATACCGCTGTTCTATCGAGTGATCCATTTTCACAAGTGTCACGTGCACACAAACAACTAATACGCGAAGCTCGACCCTCACTGCGCCACAGCTCCGACGCAACTGCGAACCGGTTCTATTGTTAGCTCAGATCCCCCACCACGTGACCTGCAGGTGCAGACCGCACTGCGAGCGACTGGGTCGCCGCGCGGCGGCCAGTCTCATTACTTATCTACCACACCCTGTAAACATATTTTATAACAGCCCTGTGACATACTTTATATATATATATACAGTAGAAGCTGAGACATAGTCTTCCTTTAAATGAGAGAAATTGCAGTATAGCAGTGGTCACCATAAACTTATGAAGGTTCGGAGCTATTGTACTGTTTTAAAATCTTACTATGAATTACAAACCAAAAGAATTTTTTTTTTTTTTTTTTTTATTGTAGATTTGTTTATTGCTAGCTCAGCGGAGGAATCAAAGCTAGCCAAATGGAGCATTAACACAATCTACCGAAAATATCCACATGAGCTACTAACAGCTCTGACCACCATTGGTTTAAAAGCTATTGAAGAAATAGTGAGGGGTAGGGGGAGAAAATAGGAATTAAAAAAAAAAAAAAAAAAAGGAAAAGTAAATCTATGATTTAAAAATAAAAGGAAAATAACTACAAATCTAATAGTTCATTTCACAAAATGATTTAACTAACAAATAATTTTATTCTAAACAGCAAATTATACTGCTAGAAGAAAAAAAAATAATAGGAAAATAATCTTACAGATCCATCTTCAAGAAGTTTTAAACATGAACCAAAATCTGCCAATCGAATGTGGCCAGAGGCATCTAACAGCACATTGTCAGGTTTGATATCTCTATGCACATATCCCAGTTTATGAATAGAATGAATAGCTAAAATCATTTCTACAATATAAAATTTAGCCATATCTTCTGGTAGACGATCTTCACATTTGCTCAGCAATGTTAACAAATCTCCACCACAATAATAGTCCATGAGAAAATACTGAAAAACAGAATAATGTAAAATGATTGAACAGCTTGTTAACATATAAAATAATTTGTGTTGATAAGTATTTAATTTTTCAACTGATTTTGTAGTATTCAGTTGAAAATGACAAAACATAATAATAAAGGATATATGTAATGCAGGGAAATATCTATAAAGAAAATTATATCTCCCCCCCCCCCCCAAAAAAAAAAAAAAAAAAAAAAAAAAAAATGTATAGAATTATTAACTAATAAAATTTTAAATTAGTTAGTCATATTAAAATTGCCCTCTAAAAGTCCTTTTATTAATTATTATTATTTATTCATTTATTTATTTTTTAAATACATGTATAAAATAAATTGATACAAATGAAATTGCACTTACCATATAGCAAACTTTTAACAAACCAATTTTAAAATTATTTATTTAATTGAAGATAACAATCTCAGTTGTGGGGAAAAAAGGGAGGGTTTCCATAAACAGAACTTCCAACAGTTATTTAAAGATATATGTTTTTATAAATAGCCTCAATGACTGTCAAATATGATTATCAATTTGATTATAAAAAATAAACCTTCACACTTTCACAATTTTCATCCAACTGCTTATTTGCAACTCATAAATCTGTAATTAAGTGTGATGCCATCAGTGGCGGCTCGTGGCAGGAGCTGCAGAGCTGCTGCAGCCCCCCCCCCCCCCAGAAATATTCGAAAAAATTATTTTATCAACTTTCAAAATATTTTGAAAATAAATATTTTTATATTGTATAGTATTATGCATATAGAATAGCAGATTACTTCGTTATCATGAAAAATTATTAAAAAGCTGGGAAAAGTTAACCATTTTTAAACGTAATAGCACCTCCAAAATTCGTAAAGGGACTGCTCATTCATGCAGCTCCCGAAAAAAGGGATTTCTTTAGGGGAAGAACAGTTACAACTGCCCCTACTCGTTTTCCCTACCAGTTTCGACCATTTGGTTGGAGCTGCATCCGCTGCAGCTCCGATCTGATTAGGGATTTTGGTGATGCTGGAAAAGAACAATTTCCCTTTGTAATCTACATTTTTTCTTCACAGTTTTTAATGCGGTAATCGCTGTATTTGAAGATTATGTATGAGAGGTAAAAAAATTTAGCATGAAGGTTATTCACGATTATATGAGAAAATAGAAGTCATTTTTATTTATTTTTCAAACAGATTTTTATTTTATATTACATGGAAATTTCGCACGTTTTTTCGGTTTCTTGCTTTGCCAATGGCAGAAATGTTGAATAGACAGAATCTCAATTTTTATATAAATTTTGCTTTAAACATAATATTTAAAATGTATCAAGTGTTCAATCGCTTTGTTGATAAGATTATTATTATTATTTTCACTTGTATTTTAGTCACTAATGTTTTTCTATTTTGATGCAAATATTGAAAATATATGATTATATTAGCAAAATTTTTAATTTCTGACATTTTCGTACAACGAAGTTGGAAAGCATTTAAAATTTCGTTTCATCAGTCTTTCTAATCGAGTGAGAACTTTCAGAAATATGCTCGGAAATTTAAGCATTTTAATATCCGTTCTTTAGATTGATCACACTATTTTTCCTATTAAAAATGGGGTATGTTTCGTTCACAGTTCATTTAGAGGAATGCAAAAAAATTTCTTACACATTACACTTTATAAGAGAATTAATTTAAATACATTTTAGCAGTGTTATTCTGTTGCAGAATCTAAGAAATTTATATAAATTATTCTAATGCATAACAAACTTATCCATTTAGAAAATGTTGCATTTTTCATTTATACTTCTTTTTACGAGGACACACAAAACATCCAGAATGCCTGTTGGCTTGAATAATATTTCAAACCAAATTAAACTGATATATACTATTCAAATCTTTTTTAATATATCTAAAGAAAATAGTGTTTTAACATTTCTAGATTTTTTTTAAATTTTTTTTTATAATGCACGGCAATACAGAAGATATCGGATACGTTACTGACTATGTGCAGCAAATTTTGGAAATTCATTTTTAATTATACTAAGATTTCATATCTAAATGAAATTTTACTGTACCATGTGTAAATTTTAGTTTACTGTACTATGTGTGTGAAGTTCGCATTTAAAAAAAAAATAATAATAAAATGTTCGTAATGTTAGACAAGCATTTCATAATCTATGTGATGTGTAAGATTTTATGTCAATGTTAACTCTTTTAATTAATATTTCAAAGGATGTTCTAAATAAATTAATGAAACGCATCATTATAATTGCACTTTTAAGATACGAGCATTACATTACTATAACATTTTGAGGTCTCCTGAACTCATTTTTGCTATTTTTACAGTGTTTTATGTATGGTGTGAGTAAGTGTATATATGTCAGTGAATATCATAACATCTAAATGCTTGGTTCGATTGAACTGAAAGCTGGTAGGTATGTGAAAGGTCACCATCAAACGAGCTGTATAGAATTTGATGAATGTGAGACTTATAGTTCTGTTACAAGGACACAAAGAAAATTCCTTATCATTTTGATTAATGAACTTAACTTTATGAAGTGTGATTGCGCCTAAATGTTTTATCCAATTGAGCTAAAAATTGGTAGATAGGTTACAGGTAATCATCACACAATTTGTATTGTTTTGATGAGTACTGGACTTATAAATTCTTTTACAGACACACAAAAAGAAATTTTTTATCACTATGGACTACAGTTTCGAATTATTTGCACTTATTAGCACAAGAACTGTACAGATCTACATATGTATGTAATCAAACTATTTATTATTATTATTATTATATAAATCATTGTGTGTATCTTTTTAATGTGCAAAAAAATATTTTGTTGGGGGAAAATTGGTTATCATTAATAAATAAAGTTAACAAAATAAAATCTTCAGATTTTTTTTTTTTTTTTTTTTAATTAATGTCCAATAATATAAAATTTTAAATCTATGTTGTATCCTGTATTGCTCTGCTTCTTGCTCAGCGCATATAAAACACGAAGCCCCCGACTAAAACAGATTATTTAGAAAATCATTTTCGCTTTTTTCTCAAATCTTAAATAGACATGCAGCTATGCAGCCCCCCTGTAAAGAATCTCACGAGCCGCTACTGGATGCCATTTAGCATAAGGCAGGGTTCATACTCAAATATGGGAAAAAAATTCTTTGAGTTTTCCCTGAGTTCCCAGACAATTTTCAAGAAAATATTAGCGACATATTACAAGAAACGCTCCTCTAGACAGGACAAAATACAGCTACTTCCACTGTATGATGTCATATACTGCCGATCATGATAGAAATTCAGGTAAAAATCATTATTTACATGCATATTTTCACAATACTTAATCATTTTAATTTTGATACGAAGCTAAACAAGAAAAACATAACTTGAGAGAAAAAAAACATTTGTTTTTCCAGGTTTTATAACTGATTTTCCCTGACTTTTAATGAAAATGTTTATTTTCCCCGAGTTTTTCCTGACTTTTTTTAACAAATTCCAAATTCCCTGAGTATTCCCTGTTTTCCAGGTTTTCCCTGAGGAGTATGAAACCTGTAAGGCTACAAATGATCATGAATACAATTTTTTTTTTTTTTTTTTTTTTTTTTAGCGTTTAATTTATATTTAGAGTAAATTGGCAATATTTCTTCCCGCACCAAAAAAAAAAAATAATAATAAATAAATAAATAAATAAAATTTTTTTAAAAATCTAATATAGCTCAATTTATAGATATTAAATGGAAATATAAGCTTTTAAATGCAATCTACTTCAATGGTATTGTCAAAGGTGCTAAGCCCCCTTAATGAAGCATTATTTTCATTTGTGAGGACGTTCTATTCTAATAATAATAGAACATCCAAGTACAATTTATGCAGTGAGGCCAAAACATTCTTAGAAAAGCATGCTGAGAGCTATAATGAAAGGGCAAAAGATTATATTACTGGACCAGGGTGGAAATAAAGATGATTTTATCATGCAACAAACAACTCACAAAAAGGTGTCTTTTTATAAAGCAGCAACTCCTAATTTCAGAGTTAACTGCCCGAGGGCTTAATCTTCTCCTATACTTTTCTACTGGTTATTAATTTTATGACTGGCACTTCAGCTAGGTTTTAGATATCCAGGATTAATTAATAAGCAAAAGTATCACTGCAAGAAAGAACTACATTAATGTCAGTAAATATTCTAATAAAATGTCCATTTTATCTCCTTTGGTGTTAAGTCTTTTGGAGTAAAACTCAGTTTACAAGAGATATTTCAGAGTTATTTTGAAGTTAGGAATTTTGGATAGGATTTTCTTTAGATTATCGCAAAATATTACTGAAAAATAATAAAATAATAATTTAAAATCCTAATTCTTTTTTACCTTTAATACATGTATTGAGAAAGCATTCTAAAAAACACTTTTCCATGCATGTGAATATCTTAACCTAACTCAGCTCTTTTTGTATTAAATAGGAGAGCATGAATACAAAATATTATAATATATCAGAAACTATAATAATAAAACCTAAATATACATATTGATTTAAAAAAAAAAATGAGATTCAACATGTAATTGGCATCACAACTATACTTAAAAGAATAAACTTACTAAATTATTGTCATCTTGAAAAGCAAAATAAAGATTTGTAATCCACCTTTTATCCCCATAAACTAAAACATCCCTTTCTTCTTGAAAGCATGCAGTCTAGGAAAAATAACACAAATTAGATCAATAAAATCAAATTATTTAAGCAGAAGAAATACTAATATAACTTTAAATATTTTTCCAAGTCATACATGTAATTTTACACAAAAACAAGAAACTTTAAAGATTGGTCAATTTAAATACAAGGGATTTTTTTCATTGACAAACATAAATAAAAACAACTATTAGTCATTTCAAGATTTCAGTTTATATTATTCATATTTTCTCTTCAATTTTAGTAAAAACTATACTATTTGGAATTCTTGTGTGGCTACTGATACTAGAGATGTCTTAACAGTTTTTTGTGAAGTTTAGCATGTTGTCAGCAGTTGAGTAAATTCCCATCAAACTCTAAGCTATGTATTTTATACTGAAAACTGTGACAAGTTGCTGATTACAATTCTTGAACAAACAATATTCATGCTCTACAGTGTATATTAAAAATGTTCTTATGACTTTTGTCATCTATTTATGTAATTTGCAAGAGAGGTGACGATTCCGGTTCGTACTCATCTATATATAAAAAAGGCTAAGAGCCTTGGACTATCCAAGTTGTCACCTAATTTTCATACTTTAGTCTATTTAAAAAAAATCTATTTGCCTGATTTGATAAGCTGTTTAGACTGACGGATTCAGAAAAATTGCCCCTTTCATTTGGTACCTTATTTGTAACGAAGTTTTCATTAGATTTTTTTAAAATTAATTAAAATATGAAAATTTGGACATTTAAATTTATAATTGTTCACAAAAAAATTTACCAGTTATTTTTATTTATTTATTTATATTTTTAAGCATAAAATGAAATATGCTTCATTCGAAAAATAAAAAATTATAAAATATTAAATTTGCTCATGCATATGAAAAATGAAAATTTGAAAATAGACAAAAAAAAAAAAAAAAAAACATAACCTTTTAAAATATACTTCAATTTTAGGTTTTTTTTCTTTTTTGTTTTGTTTAAATAGCATGTTTTTGGCACAGATGAATTGTACTTGGCATGAAAGCTAATTCATTGTTAATCCTTGGTAATATTTTTAAATTTTGATTAGTGCTGGACGATATGAGAAATTAAATATTGCGATATATCACCAAGTTAATATCGATATTAGTGATATATTGCGATATTTCTTTCAAGACAGGAAAAAATAGACATTTGTTATTTTTTAAAGACATATGCACACGAATTTTAAAGTATACAAGTATAGAGTGTTTTCCCATGTATTTTCTGGTATATTACTATCATAACTTTATCATTAAAAAAAAAAAAAAAATGCATAAAAAGTGAATCAATATTTTGTGTTTCTTATAAATTATACTATTGCTTTTTAGTATACCTCTGTATAGTTTGTCCTCTATTCTTCCCATTTTAAGCTTTAATTATTTTAAAATCATATTTTAACACAGCTAATATGTGATCTGTGTTTTATTTGTACCAAGTATATCAAAATTCATAATTCTACTAAAAATAAAGCTTAAGAAAAATTGTCTTAAGATGTAAGTATTAAATAAAAAGGAAAATCATTATAAATAGTTAAGAATTGCCATTGGATACACCTTTTTTGGTCATAGAGAGTAATATTTTTTACTTAAAACTCTTATATGCATCCTAAATGTCAGTTACTTGTCATTTTTATTTTTGTATCTGCTTACCAAATCATTACAATATTTTTTAAATGTATATGTGTTCAATTCACATTCGTAATAGTTTCACAATAATTGAAAATTGAATTATATATATATATGTATACATTGTCAGTATAAAAATTATATTATTTAAACAAAATTATGTTGAAGTTTCATTTTGTTACTTAAAGTAACTCATTTTGCATTTAAACCAATTTTATTTAACATGTACGGCTTAAAAAAAAAAAAAAAGAAAGAAAGAAAGAAAAGGAAAGAGAAAAAAATAAATGCTACATAAAAAAAGTAATAAACTATCCAATATTATATAATTCTATAAAGAAACTGTCGCTGTAAAATTACTGAAGATAAAACTATCTTACATCAGTCAGATAGCACCCTTTCTCCCTTCCCATGTTATCCAATGGGATTTTTGTCGCGTCGTTTTATAAAAATATTTTATTAAAAAATTAACTTTTTCGAATTCTGTTTTTTGAATATTACTCTTTGAACAGGTCGTCTTTTAGCTTAGTGAGCAATTTTTCGAAAAAATAAATTCAAATATTTTACTTAGAGATCCACACTTAAAGTCCATAATTTACTTATTGAAATAAAATATTTAAATTAATTTTTCCGAAAAATTGTTCACCAAGCTAAAAGGCGACCCGTTCAAACAGTAATATTCAAAAAACAGAATTCGAAAAACTTCATTTTTGAATGAGATATTTTTATAAAACAAAGCAACGAAAATCCCATTGGACAACATGGGAAAGGAGAAAGGGAGCTATCTGACTGATGTACAGCCCAAAGCGAGTTAAACACATGTTGAAGGTCGCATCTTATTGGCCAGAAGATATCGATACTTTGAAATAAACCAATATCAATGAACCAATAGCAGGAAATGAGCTAAAACAAAAGATATTGTTTTCATTCGTCATAATAAGCGTTTGTTTTTATATCGCCTTGTCTGTGGTATTACACCTACGATCCACGAGCGGTGATGTGCAATATTATCAAAGAACTTATACTAACGGTAGTATAAATTCTTTCATATTATCGTTTAGGGTCAGTAAATGCATGAATGTATCAATATACTGTGGGAAGTCAATATACTGTGATAACTTAATTTTCTTGATGAATATCATTCAGACTTTTTGGACAGTGATATTTTCGATTTGGTAGATAGCACGAATAAAGATAAAGAGAGTAGATACACTTTTTTCTTAATGAAAGAGAGATATCGTTTGGGGATTTGAGTTGGGATTGTGTTTCTCTATTTTAGTCAGTGAGCAAAGAAAGGAAAAAGAAAAAGGGTTGCACTATTCAGCTGTCTTTTTGTTCGGTGCGTGGTGATGCATGCTTAGTGGGGAAAGCAGAATTAGAAGAAGGTATTTAAGATTGGCATTCATTATTATTTATCGGCACATGGATGGAGCGTGCACAAGGGGTTGCATTAGTATAAGCTATACGGCGTTCGCTTTGTTCGGTGCGTGGTGATGGTGCTAGTAGGGAAAGCAGGATTTAAAGAAGGTATTTAAGATTGGCATTAAACATTATTTATCGGCGCATCGATCGATCGCTCAGTGCGCGCTAAGAAATATCGTTAGAGGGATATATCGGCAGAACAAGATCTTTAATATCGTTATTGAGATATTAAAAAAATATTGATACTTGGGGATATATTGATAAATACTCCAGCCCTAATTTTGATTTTCTTGTTCTGCGATGTGAGGCTGATTACAGTATAGTTAAACAGGCAGACACACATATGTAAAGATACATTTTTTATTGGTATAAATATCTATATACCTGCATTATCCAGTTTTTGGCATTTTAAAGTGTTTTTAGATTTTTTTAAAGTGCGGCAAAATAAACCTCTGTGCTGGGCGGCTGTTAAGCTAGATACGCCACTGTGTATGTGTGTCTTGTATAACTCAAAAATTATTGAACGCACAAAGTTGCAAATTGGTATATAGGTTTCTTATTACATCCATCTAGTTGTGCACCTCGCTTTTTGGTCTTTCTGCGATTTTCTATTTTTGAGATATTTACGAAAATTACATTTATAGTGACAAAAAAATACAAAGGTTTCGGCCCTTATACATGACATACCATCATAGAAATTTCAAAACAAGCTAATGATAGAGTGTGTAATAATATTGTTATGAAAGTTGTCAACATTTTTGCATGTAGTTAAGTTATTCTTAAAGACATAAGCAGGGTCTAGTTGACAAATGCATTTTATTTAATGAATATTCAGCATGTAGATAAAGCAAGTAATGATATTGTTATGAAAGTTGTCAACACTTTTGCATGTAGAAAATAATTCTTAAAGACATATCCAGGTTGTAGTCGATGAATGCATTTTATCTGAAGAAAATTCAGGAAACAGTTGAATAACGATTTTTTATACTACAAAAATCAATAATCAATGAATATTCTTGAAACAAACCAATGACACAGTCATACATACTACAGAAATAAAACACTGTTAAATATACTGCAGAGTTGGAATTTTGCTAATTTAGGAACAACCAAAATTTTTGAAGTTTAAATGGAATTAGAAATCGAGAGTATTGCCACAGTGGTTTATAGAATTTTCAAGGTAATTCTGCACTAGAAACTGATGAATCATTACAAAAAATTCAAGAGCTCAACTCCTAATGAAGTTAGATTTTCCAAACTTTGGTAATCCTAAATTGCCACTTTTCAGCCCATCTAAATACCTAATTTGACATGAAGTCAACGCCCACCTTCATAGAAATAAAAAACTACCGTCTGTTTCCCTTTTTACTGTAATAATGTATAGAAAGTAGCACATAAAGATATAGGCAAGTTCTAGTCTATAAACATCAATAATCTCACTTCTTTTTTTATAGTCTTGTTAATCCTTTATAGAATTTTCAAAGAATTTCGTTCTACGCTATAAATCAAAGAAAGTTTTCTGAAAATTCCAGAACTTTCTTCATGTTGAAGTTAGTGCTTCCAAACTTTGGCAACCCTAAACTACAAATTTTCACCAAATTCAGTCACTATGTCGATGCCAAACTACCAAAATCTATGCTAAGACAAAAATCTGCTTTGGTTACAAACTTGGCAGCTTGGCGAAGTTAGCAATCAAATTTAGTGCCAAATATTGTTTTAGGATAGCCAGAATTAGTAAACCTTTTCTCAATTTTAACTGAGTTAAAATTTTTTGGTAAAATATATTGTTTCTTGTCAAAGAGAACAAAAATAGGCCATATATACTCGAATAATTTTCATTGAACTCAAGCCGTTCATTTGCCAATGAGAGATTCTGTAATAAGCCGTGGAGCACTATTCCTGAAAAAAACTACTATATTTGTCCCTGTGGCATATATAATCCAATTATCATGACTTTTGTGGCTGGTGTAGCAGTTTTTGTTTTTCTCCATTGCTTATTTTCAGGAATCAATTTTCGTAGACTGGAACCTGCCTGTTTATTTTCGAATCAGTTACCTCAAACAAAAATGTCAATGGTTTCATAACAATTTAACAATATATATTTTACAATGGGTGTATAAGGAAGTCATGTGTTGCCCATATCAGATTTTTTTCAAACTGTCATGTAACAAAGAGTACTAGCATGCAGTTAAGAAAGCTATAATTTACAAAAAAAAAAAACCTGGTGTGTAACAAAAATATGACTTCTATTACCCACTATTACACATGTACTCTTTTTGGAACTAGTGTTGTTAGAAGACGTAAAATTGATTTAACAAATTAGACACTTAACAATTTTTCTGTAAGAACAAACTGATATACGTCATGAAGATATATAAAATAGAGTTTACATAGAGAGTTAAAAATATGTATATATAAATTTAAAAAAAAATGTTAGAGCCATTATTTGAAACACACATTTACAAGATCTAAAATTAACATACCTAGACAGAACACTTGTCAATTTTCCTATAGCAAGCAAATAATACATGTTACAATATACCGAAAACGAGAGTTTATGTAGCAAATTTGAAGAGAATTGTTAGAGCTGTTTTTAAGTTGCTGACATTCAGCCCCACAGCCGATTTTCATCAAAGCTTAGCAAACTCATCTGCTCATCAGAAACTAGCAATTACATATGAAATGATATCTATACATGAGTTAATATGGTGAATTTGAAGAAAATCCGTAGATCTGCTTTTCAAGAAATGCATTTGCAAGACCTAATTATTCACCTATTTAATATGGATGCAGGTTTCGGAAAAAAACCGGTTTTTTCATTTAAACCAAATCTTTGGTTTTTTCCATTTCATTTAAATATTTTATTGTTTTATATGTTAATTTTAATATTTCAACTTCAACACACTACATTAATACATGGCAAGAAGAGTGAGAGTATACAAAATTGTTGTCTCTCTCTCTCTGAAGGAGAAACTTTAGAAGAGTAAACTACCTTTGGTTAGAAAGAAATGCATACAAAGTCACAAATTATGAATTACGTATTACACAACTTAGACACGCTATTATCTTTTATTAAATATGAAATATAAAATTTTACACTTTCAAATTTTCATTTTTTATTTATTTTGATTATGATTTTAAAATGTAAAGATGAATGTCAGTTTACTACCTTTTTCTGTCCCTAATCTATTTCTCAATTTAGACTGAATCAGGCCAAAAGTAGAGAAAGAGATCTCCAGTAAAGAAAGAAAGAGCTCTCCAGTCCAGCAGTAGTTGGTGTGGCAGTGAACAACTGTTCAAATAATAGGGACATTTTCTTCTTTAATTCTGTTTCCAAATCTGTGTTGGCCCACCAAACAGTCGGATCAATATCTAGAAATTGTTATTCAAACATATAGCTTGGAAATTGGGCTTTTTTTGCCAAGAATTTCATTGCCAAAGGCAGAATTTCTTTGACTACTGATTGGAGAAAGTCAAACGCTCCCTGTTTTTGTTTTTCACTAAGATTTCTGCCACAGTATCGGTGATCTGAAAGATTGGCAGCAAAATGTGCTGTGGACAATGCCATATCCTGTCTCGCTTCAAAATGCTTTTTTTTTTTTTTTTTTTTTTTTACTTTGGCTTGGTTGTTTATTGCACAGGAACAGGATTCTAACTCTTGCTTCAGATTGTTCCAAATATCCACACTTTCTACGAGTTTGGTCTATCTCTTTGCATTTTATCCAATGCATTTGCTATTGGTTTTAAAATTTCCAAATAATCAGTGCAATTAACTGTCAAATTAACATCATTGACTAATTTAAAATAAACTTTTAAATTAAATGAATTAAAATCAATTTTAGAATATAAAAAAATAGAAATTTAGAAAAAACCATTTGGTTTAATGAGATCAGAGTTGAGTTGTATCTCAGCTTAGTTTGGGTTGAGTTGTTTGCATCATAATAAACTTTTAAATTAAATTAATTAAAATCAATTTTAGAATGCAAAAAAAAAAATAGAAATTTAGAAAGAACCAAGTTAGTTCATGTTTTTTTCTAGAAAAAACCATTTGGTTTAAACCATCGAACCCTGTATGGATGTCTTAATTTTTCTGAACTAACCAACAAATATATACAAAAGGACATCTAAAAGAGTATTTATATAGCAGAGGTTAATCCAAAACACATTTAGTGCCGCATTGAGGCACTTTCACATAGTCAACTTTTGACAATGAGGTACCTTCACAAAATCAACTTTTGGCAATGAGGTACCTTCACAAAATCAACTTTCAGCAAAGAGGCACCTTCACAAAATCAATGCTTAGCAATACAGGGGCACATTAAAATTTTTTATAAGCTTCGGTGCATCACCCACATATTAATACCCTCATTTTGGATATTTATTGGCAGGGCCAGATTATGGCACAGGCACACGGGTCACTGGCCCAGGGCCTCCAAATTTAGGGGGCCTCATTTCCAAAAATTGAGAAGTAATAGTACAAATTTTTTTATTATATGTCTATTTAAAAACAAAAATTGATTAATTTTTTCTTTCTATATTTTATTAGAGAGCTTTATCAAATTTTGTGACTGATTTTCTAAACCTTGGCTGTTCAATGTGCTTCAGTTTTTCATTTGTCCTGAACATAAAACTAATGATTTTCTTATAGGTTGGTTGTTAAAAAGAATGAAGAAATAAAAGGTATAATTGAAGGAAAAATTTAAAAATTACACTATTTTTATTTATTTATCTTTGATTTTGTGAATTGATCCTTTTGGTGAGCTCTTTAGAGCAGGTTAAAGGGGCCTCCAAATACCATCAGTGCCCCGAGTCTTCAAAAGGCATAGTCGGGCCCTGTTTACTGGAGACAATAACACTTTCTTATCTTACACATAAGAAATAACTCACCTAATATTAACTTGCCTTATTTTACAACTGTTCCACTTTATTTCTTAAATGTAATATTTAAAAAAAAAAAAAAAAAAAAAGGAAACTGGTTTGCGTATTTCGGTTATTTCTAGATCTTTATTAATTTTCACAAACTTACTTGATTTTTTTTCACAAATTATTTTATAAATTCACAAATGGGGTACCACTTTTAAAAAGCTGGATTTAATCGTATAGCAACTTTGAACAAAATCATTAGAGTTGTTTTTGATATAAAAGATCTATTTGTCCCACTTCTGTTTTTCCAATTTTCACCAAAAGTTAGAAAAAATCATCTGACACTAAGACTGTCTTTAATTCTAAATCTTTATTAGTTTTGGAGATACGACAGTTAGAAGATTATATACATATACATTGATCAATTGCCAAAAAACACTTTTTTTAATTCAGGAGACCTTAAAACTGGTAAATAAGGTGAAAACTTGATATCGAAATTTTTGACCAAATACAACACTTCCATTACCTGCTTTAGTAATATGGACTTTTCTTTTTCTTATTTTGACTTCTATATAACTGATCCTTATAGTTTAAATGTCTACAAAATCTGCAGAAGTAGTTTAATGTTATAAAATCACCCTAACTTCTACTAACTAAATAAACTTTTATAGCAAGCAGGGTGTTTGTTCAACCAGTGAATAGGGCATAGCTGTCTAACATAAAGGGAAGGAACCTAAGGCACCACTGAACAGCTGTTTCCTAGAGTCAGAATTTTCAGGGGTCATAAAAATCAGACTCTTGCAAATGAAATTATAATTCCTTGTAACTTTTCAAATAAAACCACAACAGTAATAAAAGAAAATTTAAAAATAATTTGATGAAAATAAAATTTTAAAGCAACTTACTTCAGCTCTTCTTAACATTTCCCATTTGTTTAGAATTTTCATTGCATAAACTTTTCCAGTAACTTTATGTTTTACTACAGCCACCTAAAATAGATTAAAAAGGAGAGGGACATATCAAAATAAGCATAATAAAATTTAAGTACATTCAGATAACTAGAAATTAATTTAAATATTTCCAATATATATCTGAATTTTACAAATTTTTGAAACATGCTATTTTATTAATGATTATGGAGGGAAAAACAAATATAAAATTTCAAATTTTAACAATCTGTAAATTATACAAGTCCTTCTGGCTTATTCGGAAGGGAAGGTTGACTTCTTTCTCCTTATCAAGTAGCTGCCATTTTGTTTCAAAATAGCAGTTAAAAATTATTAATGGATTTGGTAGAAATATTGATACAGGCTAACAAAAGTCATTGTGTTGAAAAATTAAATGACTGCTACTTAAATCAAAATAGTGGAGCAAGTTGCTCAGTTAACTAATCCAAGATATTTGTAAGATAAGTCCATTGTCAAACTTTGATTCGAATAAATTCATTATTTCAAAATGAATTGGATTATTGTGATAACACAATAGCAAAGTCTCAAGTGGCATCATTCAAGTGAACGCAACTTGGAAACAAAATTGCAGAGAAACTTGCCCACCGAAATCATAGATGTTTGAATGATAAATTCTTTTTTCAACTTTGGTTTGAACTGATAAAGTATTTCAAAAGTTACCGTGATAACAAAATTTCAAGTGGCTGCCACTTGGAAACAATATAACGAAGCAAGTTGTCCAGCAAACTCATTGAAGTTATTTGAAGCATAAGTTCACTGTCCAACTTTGGTTTGAATCAGTGGTGTGTTTCAAAAGTTATTGTTACGACAAATTTTCAAGTGGTAGTATAAGTGGTTGCAACTTGGAAACAAAATTGCAAAGCAACTTGCCAACCGAAAATATCCAAGATATTTGTATAAGTTCATTCTTCAACTTTACTTCAAATTAAATCAGTATTTCAAAAAGTATCGTGATAAGAAATTTTCAAGTGGCACCGTGATTTCAAGTGGCTACCATTTGGGGAAAAAAAAAAAAAAAAAAAAAAGCAGAGTGAGATGCTTAACGAACTTATCTCAGATACTTGAATGATAAATCCACTATCCAAATTTGATGTGAATTGATTCAGTATTACAGGACAAATGTTCAAGTGACCGCCACTTGGAAATAAAATAGTGGATCAAGTTATCAAGCGAACTTCTACTTATCCAAGATATTTGAACCATAAGTTCACTATCCAACTTTTGTAGTATTTTAAGTTACCATAATGGGCACATTTTGTTGTAAAATTCGTACCCTTTCAGTGTTGATTTTCAAATTAAAATTCATTTACTTTTAAATATAATTTAAATGATTTGTTTCATTATCTTTCAAGTTTAAATTATTAATAAAATGAAATATAGCATTTAGTGCTATAGTTTATATGAAACTGCCATTGAGTTAACGATGTATTGAAATTAAAAATAAAAGGCTTAAAGATAACAGTTTTAGTTAAAAGTATGTTTCTTATCAGTATAATTTTATTTAAATCTTTTGAAATAACTTCAAAGTACTTATCTCTTATTTAAAAGCATGTTTTATTAAAAATTAACTTTAAAGAAAATATGTTTAAATTCTTTTACGGATTGTTTATAGTTTCATCGCTACCGAACACGCTGACGTTATAATTTTAAACTGAAGAGTCTTTTTGCATCGCCCATAGATGGCGGCTGCTTCGTAGTGTTAATATAACTATGGTAACTAGTCATGTGTGGTAGGCGTTGCCAAGTGTATAGCATCGACTCTGTTGGTCAGTCCGGAGTGGCTGTCACTTGAATCCGTTTGCTGATATAAAAGGAGGTAAGAAAGATGTAATCTCTCTCTTATGATTTTATGCAGTTGATAGTTGTATTGACTAGCATTTGCTAGTCGTTTATCTAAGTTATGTTGAATTCGGCTCAAAGTTATGAGCCTTTATTTTATTTTTAGTTATAAAGAAAACTTTATTTTAAAGTGTTTATAATTACATTTTGATTTGAAGTTTTTCAACGATACGTTTTAAGTATCCAGCTATAATGAAATTAAGTAAACATCATTTTCTTTCAAGCTAAATTAATCCTCATGGCAGTATGTTAAAAGTATTTAACTTTTGTCAGCAAGTTTTTCTATTTGACTTTCATTTATATTTATTTGATGTTACTCACTAAATATATTGTTTCAAGTTTAATAAACTTTTTTGTTTAATTAAAATTTTCGTCTTCAATGAGTACCACACACTTAACACTTCATAGTTATTAGAGTTAGACAACTATTTTTACTTCCTCTGCTAATTTATACGTGACAATCTATTTTGTCACGTCAAGTGTGGTTATGGGCTTCTGGCTAGTTGTCAGCTCATAACATTTAAAGTTTTGATAAAAGTTTTTGTGGTATTCTAGTTGTTTGAAAATAAAGAATCGAAATGGCAGTGAGTTTAAATCCCACTATTGAAAAATTGAGAATGAATAATTATGTCACATGGGTCAAGGACATTAAATTTATATTAATTGAAAGAAATTGCTGGAATATAATATATAAAAAAGAAAAATTGTATGTTGAGGATTTGGATGCTGGACTAACTTCAAAACGTGTGAAGGACTTTAAATCACGTAGGCGAGTCGCTTTGCCAACAATCTATTTGAATACATCACCAGAGGTTAGAAGCATCATTGAAAATTGTGAATCTGCTATAGAAGCCTGGGAAACACTGAAGACCTTTATATCAGATTCAAAAGCTCACCATATGGGACTGTTTACAGAATTCATTAATTGTAAAATGTCTGAAAGAGAAAGTGTCAATTCCTTTGTAACCCGGTTATCTAGAATATTGGACCAGCTGTGAGAAATTGGCCATGTTATGGAAGATTTGTATTGTTGTTTTCAACTCCTGCAACACTTACCTTCTAAGTTTGAATTTTACCATGCAATACTTGTTAAAGTGGAAGAATGACCAGTTTAAGTTCCAGACTATTGTGTCCGAATTAAAGTGTTAATTATAACTATAGTTGGGTTTAACTTAGAAAATAACTATAACTATAAATAACTATAAATAACTATAACTTAGTTGGGTTTTTTTAATGTCCCAACTATTACTAAGATATTATATAACTATCAAGTTCAAGAAACCCTATTTTTATCTGTAAAATTTCAATTTTTCTCATTTTTTCCAGAAAAAAAAAAAAAAAAAAACAGAACAAAAAAAACTGGTTTTTTTCCACCACCTCAAATTTTCCAGAAATTTTACATCTCTAAGCCTAATGTTTTAAAAGTTAAAAAGGGGAACAATGTGAATGGGGGGTGGGGCACTCAGAAAATCCTTCAGCTTCTCTTGCTAAAATTAATGAAATTGAGTATTGGCATGCTTGCTTTGGGCATGAAAGTCCTGATACTATTGTAAATACAAGCAAGAAGAATGGGGTGAGAGGCCTTCGTAAACTTAAGTTTAAGAAATTTTTTTGTGAACCTTGTAAGATAAGTAAACAAAACTGTGTGTCTTTTAAATCCTCTGATATTCATGATGTTAAATCACCATTAGAGAAAGTATTTATGGACGTTTGGGGACCAATTAAAGTAACTGGGAGAAATGGGGGAAAAGTATTTTCTGTCCATGTTGATGGATTTCCTAAACAGGTTGCTATTTATCCTCTAAAAGATAAGTCTCAGGTATTTGGGGTATTCGAAAGGCACATTGCATGGGCAGAACGTAGTTTAAATAAAAAGTTAAAAGCTAGAAACCATTTAATATAGGCTTTCAAATGATGTATCATATACAAATATATTTTTATTTTTTCATTTCAAGGTAAAAAATTTTTACCTTTAAGCTTTAATATCGCAAAAAGTACATTTTTAATTTTCTTTTAAAAATTATATGTTGTTCCTACATTTATTGTCTATAATTATTGCAAGTTTCAACTTGGAATCGCCATAGGATGATGAATTATAAATTAAAATGCAACTTCCTATTAGTATTTCCACACTAAAATGACATAAGTTATACAAAAAATTCTGCAAATAAAACACACAATGTAAGTAAACTTTGATTGCAATTTTCAATTGCTTGCACTCAATATTTTTAGCCAATCTATTAGGGATATCTACTGACGGTACTTTAAAGTACCATTAGTTTAAAAAGCGTACAAAATCGAATTTACGGAAGAAATGTAAAAAAACATTTATAAGAATAGAATGTATATACTTCCCTTCAATCTCACTGTAAATCGCTAGACACTGCATGTAACTATATATTGTATGTTTTTGTTCAATAAACGATTTTATAGACTGCTGCCACTGTTTTTGCTTGGCATTTTTTATAATCTTCATGAGTGTTATAATTAATTTCTATATTACCTAAAGAATCTACTATCAATTTTAGAAAAAGTAAATCCTTTTTCCCCATTTTTTATGGTTCTAAAACCTTTTTTGAACTCTGTGTACCAATGGTACATTGTATTGAAGTACCATCTCAATAAATCCCCATTAACTACAATGATGAAGTGTTTTACATAATTTTTATTGTACATATATTTTAAAAATATTTATAAACAACTAAAAAAATGTGTTTCAGGGACATTTTTTGTCTCTTTCATAATGCAGTAGATAAAGGGTTAATGATAATTGGGGGACTTAGGTGCTGTTCCTTGGAAACGAAAAATAAAATAAAGGCCTAGTAACAATTACAATAATGTTTAGTTGGGTTATTATTATTATTAACACCAGAAAACTGCCACCTTAACTGCCAAAAACTTAACACCAGAAAACTGCATTATTTATTGAGCAAGTGAATCACATTCTCGTTGTGTGATTTTAGCATACATGAAAATGTCAAATTAATGCTGATTTGGTTTAATTTGTAAGAATTGAGTAAAAAAAAATAAGAATCAATTAAATTCATACAATAATTGCTTAAATTTAATGGTTTATAATACCCTAGAACTGTCACTGGAAAAACTATTTCCAGAAGAAACGTTTCATGCTCATGCATATTTTTAATTAAAAAGATTTAGATTGCTCCCCACGACAAAATGTCCCAAATTCTTGTAAATTTTTTTTATACAGAAGTTTTTTCTATCTTTCTTTCTTTCTTTTTTTTTTTTTTTTTTAGGATATATAAATTTTTTAAAGTACTTTTGAATCATATGATTCCTTAATATCACAAAATTTACATATTCAGCCAATAATACTAGTATTTAAGCCTTGAGTTTTTGCACTTACACATTTAAAAAGAATGCTCAACCAGCAGATTAACATTCCAAAATAACAAAATTGCAGCTTTCATTATTCAATTTCTTTCTTCCTTTAAATATCCACATAATTATTACCATTACAAAAATATTGTAATTTGTAATTAACCATTTTCCTTTTAGAGAATTTCTATACATGCTAATTTGACCCACCAAAATTAAATGAAACCCTAAAATGTTCTGAAAATTAAGTATGGAAAAAACAATAAGGGGTTGAATTTTAATTTATAACTCAGCATCTCATGGCATTCCCAAGTTGAAAACTGCAATAATTATAGACAATAAATGAAGGAACAACATATAATGAACCAAAATTGAAACTATTCACTATCATGTTTAAAATATATATAAATAAACTAAAAGTTAAATAAGTATAAAGCAATGAATAGCAGCAGGCCTCAGATGTTTAAACATTTGATAAATTGGCACTTTCGAATCTAACACACAAAGACGATTCACGCAGCTTTGAGGCAACCTTTCTACATGCAAACCCCCATCCCTCAGTTTAAAAATAAGAGAATAAGTTTTATGCCTCATCCAGTATTGAAATTTATCCGTACCCAAGTTAAAATAAATAAATAAATATACTTACATCCCCAAATGCACCTCTTCCAATAACTTTAAGAACTTCAAAATCTTCTCTGCTTAGTCTTAGGCTTTTTATTTGATGAATTACAGGTTTCACTGAAATAAACAAAATTAAATTCAAAATTTGTAACATAAATCAAAAACTTCAAAATTAGTATTAAAGAAAATATAAGGGATAAAAATTTTTAATATTTTTGATAAGGCATTTTTGCAATATGGAATACAGAAATATCTTATACTAAATTTTTTTTTCAAATTCACTGTGTAACAGGGCTCGAAATTAGCAGCCATTAGTTGTATTTTGCAACTAAATATTTCGTTTTGATTACCACAATTTTATACTTAGCCATCACTTTGACACCTAGCATTCTTTTTCCCCTTCAATGTGCAGTTCTAATGTGAGATGAAAATAAAGGCACTAACAACAAAGTAGTAGAAGTAAATTCCTAGCTTCTTGTAATAATATTAGCACTAGCAAATTTTTAAAATGGAAAAAACTAACTAGATAAAGTATCAGTATTTTAAGTAACTGTAGTTTAAGTACAATATCTACACATATGTTTCGTGTAAATAACAGTTTTTAAATGTCACCTAAGTACAACATAATGGCAACTAAGAAAACAATGTTAGTTGCCATTTGGCACCCAATTTGCTGATTCTAATTTCGACCCCTGCTGTGTAACTAAGATCAAAATACACAACTGATAAAACAAAGTTTTATATCAAAAAGTTATCAAAGATTTAATTAAATATTGAATGACTTCAATTGAAATCAGTGTTAGAAATAAGAAATTTGAAACTAGGCATCAAAATAACGCCTGGATTAAATTTTTTGGGCATCCAAATTAAAAGCTTAGATGCCATCTATAATTAAATATGTATATTTAAAATAATAATAATAATAATAAAGCATCAACTTGTAAATAATGCATGCAAGATTATATAAAAAATATTTATGTAATGAATGTAATTACATTGACAATATTAAACGTACATATTTAAAATCACAAATTCATTCGTCATCCAGAAGATACATCATTCCACCACAATTTAATAGCATTTTCTAGGCAGAAATCTTCAAATTTAGGGCTGTTTAATTTAATTATTAACAAATCGTCAACTACTTGCATAGAGAAATGATTTCTTAAATCAGTTTTTATTAAGTTTTTATTAGGTTAGGTGAAATAGACTTGTTTACTGTCTGATGGGATTGGGAAAATTATTAGATATGATGAGGAAAAAATCCAGGCGACAAATATGGCACCTATGATTGGAATTTTAGGCGTCAAAATGAAAAAACTGGTCGCAAAATACGACTAACGACCGCTTATTTCTAACCCAGATTGAAATCCTTAATTTTATATTACGTAAATGTTTTTGTATTTGCATTTAGTTGCATACAGCTATTATAGTACTTATTCTAGGAAATATGTAAGCAATATAAGAAGTTACAAGAGTCAAAAAACATTCTAATATAAAATACCATAATACAAAAAAATTAAAAATATACACATAATATATACACATAGGCCCAAAAAGCAGTTAATAAATTACACTTACATGTAATAGCATAACAATAATGGTATGCAATATTAGTGGCTTTTAAAATTAAAAACCTAAAAATTGCATGAAATTTAAAAAAAAACTTAAAGTAAAACAGTATCAATATGTCTTAAAGAGAAGAAAAAAAATATGTTGTTCGAAAATTCTCCCCCCCCCCCTTTTAATTATAAACTAGAAGTATAGTAATATATCTTAATATATAAGTATACTGCACATGTGCACAACAAACAGAAAAAACTCTCATTCATACTTTTACTTTCTTCTACATTCAATTGAAGAAAATACTGGATTTCTCAGAATTTACACATTTTAAGATCTCTAGAACACGATTTGACAATTTTTAGAAAACACCTGTTTGTCTGCCAGTCTGTGTGTGCATGAGAGAAAATTTTGTGGCAACTGTATCGGAGGAACTATTGCACAGAATTTCATAAAATTTGATATGTAGTTACATTTTGACATAAATTAGTGCCTATCAACTTTTGGTGAAATTTGACCAACAGGTGGCGCTGCCATCCCCCCTTTTTTTAACATTTTAATATGGCAGTATACGGCAAAATTTTGTATAAATGCACATAAAAGAAAATTACTTTTAATAATCATTATGAAATTAAAAATAATTGTTTATAATAGTGATAGTCAACTGGAAAAAAAAAAATAAATAAAAAATGTGTATGTGTAGGAGCATCCCATAAATTTTTATTATGTGTATCTTTCAAAAGAGCTCGTCAATACCTTTAAAATCAATGGTCGAACTAACAATCTGAAATAATTTAAAATAAAGTCTTTTTTTTTTTTTTTCATTGAAAAAAAAAAAAAAAAAAAAAAAAAAAAAACTAGTATGTTGTGGCTACCACAATACTTTCTTCTATATTTTCCTATACATATTCACTCAGTAACAATATTTTAAACAAAAATTACGATTTTTTTTAACCTAAGTTTTTTTCCGTTAAAAGTAAAAAAAATCGATAACTTTGTTTTATATTATCACAGATTTATAGTTCAACCATTCGTTTTAAAGGTATTGACGAGATCTTTCGAAAGATACCCATCGTGAAAATTTACTCCCCCCCCCCGGGGGAAGGGGGGGTTACTCCCCCCCAGGGGGGGGAACCGATGCCCCCACATGCACAATATTTTTTTCCTAGCTAACTACTACTATTATCAATAATTCATATTAATTTTATAGTCACACGTTTAATATAACTCTCATTATGCGCATTTATACGAAATTTTGTCCTATACTGCCATGTTAAAAGTTTACAAAAAATGCGATCACTGCGCCACGGCCACCTGTTAAGCGATTGATCCCCAAATCTAATCAGCACCAGTTTATGTCAGGGTGAAACTAAATTCCAAGTTTGGTTAAGTTTCATTCATTGATTCGTGAGATACAGCGTCCCCAAAAAAGTGATACAGACAGACAGACATTTTCTAAATACTATCAATTCGTGTTCTGGACATCCCAAAACGTGAAAAATCCATCAAAAAACGTAGGTCGAAAACTTTCGCGAATCCAATACTTTCTCTATATTACATATAGAAGAAAGTAAAAAAAAAAAAAAAACTAGTATATTGTGGCCACCACAAGACTTTCTTCAAAATTTTCCTACACATATTCAATCAGTAACAATACAAAAAAAAAAAAATTTTTTTTTTTTTTTTTTGTTAAAAGTAAAAAAAATCGATAACTTTGTTTTAAATTATCACAGATTTATAGTTCAACCATTCGTTTTAAAGGTATTGACGAGATCTTTCGAAAGATACCCATCTTCAAAATTTACCCCCCAGGGGGGAAGCCATGCCCCCACATGCACAGAAATTTTTTCCTAGTTAACTATGACAATTATCAATAACTCATTAATTTTACAATCACAAGCTAAAAATAACTCTCATTATGTACATTTATACGAAATTTTGTCCTATACTGCCATGTTAAAAATTTAGAAAACATGAGATCACAGCGCCACCTGTTGAGCGATTGATCCCCAAATGTAATCGGCACCAGTTTATGTCAGGGACCAACTAAATACCAAGTTTGGTAAAATTTCGTTTAAAAAAAAAAAAAAAAAAAAAAAAGGTTTTTTTTCGTTAAAAGTAAAAAAAATCGATAACTTTGTTTTAAATTATCACAGATATATGGTTCAACCATTCGTTTTAAAGGTATTGAGGAGACCTTTCGAAAGATACACATCTTGAAACTTTGCCCCCCTGGGGGAACCGATGCCCCCCACATGCACAATTTTTTTTTTAGTTAACTATTTCTATTATCAACGAGACCTTTCGAAAGATACCCATCTTGAAAATTTACTTTCCCGGGAGGGGGGGGGGGACCGATGCCCCCACATGCACAAAATTTTTTTCCTAGTTAACTACTACTATTATAAACTAGTATGTTGTGGCCACCACGAGACTTTCTTCTATATTTTCCTACACAAATTCACTCAGTAACAATAATTAAAAAAGAAAAAAAAAAAAAAAAAAAGTGGGACTTTGACAAAATTTTGGGTAAAATGTGAAAAATTATTCTAAGTTTGTCAAAACACGGAAACCGTGGGAGTTTGATAGAATTAAGGGGAGAAATAAAAAAATAAAAAAAAAAGTGGGACTTTGACAAAATTTTGGGTAAAATGTGAAAATTTGTTAAAGTTTGTCAAAACACGGAAACCGTGGGACTTTGACAAAATTAGGGGGAATATGCAAAAATATGTTAAAGTTTGTCAAGACAAGGAAACCGTAGGACTTTGACAAAATTGGGGAAAAATGCAAAAATATGTTAAAGTTTGTCAGAACATGGAAACCGTGGAAGTTTGATAAAATTAAGGGGAGAAAAAAAAAATTCTAAGTTTTTTTTCGTAAAAAGTAAAAAAAATCGATAACTTTGTTTTAAATTATCACAGATTTATAGTTCAACCATTCGTTTTAAAGGTACTGACGAGACCTTTCGAAAGATACCCATCTTGAAAATTTTTGCCCTATATCACCCTGTTAAAAATTTAGAAAAAGCGGGATGGCAACGCAACCTGTAAGACGATTTTTACCAAAAGTTGATAGACACTAATTTATGTCAAGGTGCAACTACATACCAATTTGTATGAAATTCTGTGCAGTAGTTCCAGAGATACAGTTGCCACAAAATTTTGTCACACACACACACACACACAGACAGACAGACAGACATTTTCTAAAAATGGTAAAATCGTGTTCTACAGCTCTCAAAAGGTGTAAATCCATCAAAAACCCGAAATCGAAAATTTTTACGAATCCAATACTTTCTTCTATTGAAGATAGAAGAAAGTAATAATTCATATTAATTGTACAATCACAAAGTTAAAATACCTCTCATTATGCACATTTATACGAAATTTTGTCCTATACTGCCATGTTAAAAGTTTGCATAAAATGCGATCACAGCGCTACCTGTTGAGCTATTGATCCCCAAATCTAATCAGCACCAGTTTATGTCAGGGTGCAACTAAATACCAAGTTTGGTTACATTTCATTCATTGGTTCGTGAGATACAGCGTCCACAAAAAAGTGATACAGACAGACAGACATTTTCTAAAAACTATTAATTCGTGTTTGGACATCCCAAAACATAAATCTATCAGAAAACGAAGGTCGAAAATTTTCACGAATCAAATACTTTCTCTATATTACATATAGAAGAAAGTAAAAAAACTTACAACAAAAATCTCGTTTTTCAAAGATGTCATATAGAGTATAAAATTGCCTTTCTTTGGATATTTTGTGTTATACTACTTCTCTAGGATGGAAATCATCTGAATTCCTCCTGAAAGATAATTTTAATAAATCATTTTTACTGGGTGAATTTGTATAGGAAAATATAGAAGAAAGTCATGTGGTAGCCACAGCATACTAGTTTTTTTACTTATTAATATGAGTACTTATTAATATGTATAATTTACTTATTAATTTATATAATTATTATATTTAAAATTAATATGAGTTATTGATAATAGTAATAGTTAACTAGGAAAAAATTTCTGTGCGTGTGGGGGTATCGCTTCCCGGGGAAATTTAAATATTGTTACTGATTGAATATGTATAGGAAAATATAGAAGAAAGTCTTGTGGTGGCCACAACATACTAGTTATGAGTGAATTTGTATAGGAAAATATAGACGAAAGTCATGTGGTGGCCACAACATACTAGTTATTAATAAGTTTATTAATCATTCATCTCAAAGGTGCATTTAATTACTCAAATACACACCAAAGAATCCAACTTAAGGATTCAAAGTAAAGATCATTATGTCGATCTTCAATTAAATCTCAGATAATCATCACTTTAAATTACAGTATCTTTAAAGGAATTTAATTCACTCACATTTGAATATTTTACATTTAATTATTTATTTTAAAAAATGATAAAAGCGGAGGAAGTTTTATTAATCCAAATAATTTGAATTTTGAATATATGCAAGTTTTGACAATTTCAACTTTTCTTCTTTACAATCCTTCAATTAACAATACACAGAGTCAAGATTTAAATAAGCCTAAATGATTATGAAATAGCATGTAAAATCATTTGAACTGTAAGAGGGTAAATATCCATTAAAAGAAAAAAAAAAAAAAAAATAAGGGGGGGGGGGGAGAGTAAAATGAAGGGGATTTATTTAAAAGCAGCAAATAAGATTGCTACTAGGTATGTATGTGATTCTTTCTGCATAAAATGTAACAGAGAACAGAAATTGAAGTCACTCAACACATCACATCAATTTTTATTTTCTTTTATATTCAACTAGCAAGTTACGCCCGCTTCGCTGGTCCCTATTTATAAATGAATCACTATAATTAATGAATTCTCCAAATTGCATTATTTTTTATCACGTGAGATAAAAAGAGAAAAGCAAATCTGATCAGGAAAAATGTCGCATCGGGTTCCCACTGCCTTCGGCAGCGCAGGCCATTGAGCACTGCGAGCGCGCATTTATGTTCGACACTCTTATTTAATCACTACATTATCGAAAGGGAAAAACTATAAAATATAAAAAAAATTCTTCTCTCATCGGTGGGATAATTGGTCTGGACCCCCCACTGCCAGCGGCAGCGTATACCTGCGCGCACGTCGCGATTTTTCCTGTGCCCGCCGTTCCCACCCCTCTTAATAATTCTGTACTTTCAAAAATATCCTCAATCGATTTCTCGGGCCTCAAAACTTAATAATACTAATTTTCAACGCTCTAAACTCTTATTTCTATTATTTTCTCCCTTCCCCCCCCCCCCCAAGATATAAAAGCTCTTAATTAAGAATTTGAAACCTCTCTAACTGTGGTATTTTGAATTTAAATGAAACTAGTATGTTGCGGCCACCACAAGACTTTCTTCTATATTTTCCTATATACATATTCAATCAGTAACAATATATGTATATATATATATATATATATATATATAAAACATTTTTTTCTAAGTTTTTTTTATTTATTTCTTTTGTAAAAAGTAATACATATTCAATCAGTAACAATAAAAAAAAAAAAAAAAACGTTTTTTTTTTTTTTTTTGTTAAAAGTAAAAAAAAAATCGATAACTTTGTTTTAAATTATCACAGATTTATAGTTCAACCATTCGTTTTAAAGGTATTGACGAGATCTTTCGAATGATACCCATCTTCGAAATTTACCCCCCCCCCCCCCATGCACAATTTTATTTCCTAGTTAACTACTACTATTATCAATAATTCATATTAATTTTACAATCACAAGTTTAAAATAACTCTCATTATGCCCATTTATACGGAATTTTGTCCTATGCTGCCATGTTAAAAATTTGCATAAAATGCGATTACAGCGCCACCTGTTGAGCTATTGATCCCCAAATCTGATAGGCACCAGTTCATGTCAGGGTGCAACTAAATACCAAGTTTGGTTAAATTTCATTCATTGGTTCGTAAGACACAGCGTCCACAAAAAAATGATACATACATACAGACAGACAGACACACAGACAGACAGACATTTTTTTAAAACTATCAATTCGTGTTCAGGCTCAGGACATCCCAAAACGTTTAGATCCGTCAAAAAACGGAGGTCGAAAATTTTCGCGAATCCAATACTTTCTCTATATTACATATAGAAGAAAGTAAAAATGGAAAGAAAATGTGCGACTGCGATATTTTTACTTTCTTCTATATGTAATATAGAGAAAGTATTGGATTCGCGAAAATTTTCGACCTCCGTTTTTTGACAGATCTACACGTTTTGGGATGTCCTGAACACGAATTGATAGTTTTTAGAAAATGTCTGTCTGTCTGTGTGTCTGTATCATTTTTTTGTGGACGCTGTATCTCACGAACCAATGAATGAAATTTAACCAAACTTGGTATTTAGTTGCACCCTGACATGAACTGGTGCCCATTAGATTTGGGGATCAATAGCTCAACAGGTGGCGCTGTGATCGCATTTTATGAAAATTTTTAACATGGCAGAATAGGACAAAAATTCGTATAAATGTGCGTAATAAGAGTTATTACTTTCTTCTATATGTAATATAGAGAAAGTATTGGATTCGCGAAAATTTTCGAAGTCCACTTTTTGATGGATTTACATGTTTTGGGATATGGAGAACACGAATTAATAGTTTTTAGAAAATGTCTGTCTGTCTGTCTGTCTGTATCATTTTTTTGTGGACGCTGTATCTCACGAACCAATGAATGAAATTTAACCAAACTTGGTATTTAGTTGCACCCTGACATAAACTGGTGCTGATTAGATTTTGGGATCACTCGCTCAATAGGTGGCGTTGTGATCGCATTTTATGCAAATTTTTAACATGGCAGCATAGGACAAAATTCCGTATAAATGGGCATAAAGAGAGTTATTTTACACTTGTGATTGTAAAATTAATAGGAATTATTGATAATAGTAGTAGTTAGCTAGGAAAAAAATTTTGTGCATGGGGGGGCATCGGTTCCCCCCCCGGGGAAGTAAATATTCAAGATGGGTATCTTTCGAAAGGTCTCGTTGATAATAGTAATAGTTAACTTGGAAAAAATTTTTGTGCATGTGGGGGCATCGGTTGCCCCCCCACCGGGGGGGGAAGTTCCCACCCGGGGGGGCAAAATTTCAAGATGGGTATCTTTCGAAAGATCTCGTCAATACCTTTAAAACGAATGGTTGAACGATAAATCTGTGATAATTTAAACCAAAGTTATCGATTTTTTTTACTTTTAACAAAAAAAAACAGAAAAATATCGCAATTTTTTTTTTTTTTTTTTTTTTTTTTAACGAAATTTAACCAAACTTGGTATTTAGTTGGTCCCCGACATAAACTGGTGCTGATTATGTTTGGGGATCAATAGCTCAACAGGTGGCGCTGTGATAGCATTTTATCTAAATTTTTAACATGGCAGCATAGGACAAAAATTCGTATAAATGTGCATAATTAGAGTTGTTTTAAACTTGTGATTGTAAAATTAATATGAATTATTGATAATAGTAGTATGTAACTAGGAAAAAAAATTTCTGCATGGGGGGGCATCGCTTCCCCCCCTGGGGGGGAAGTACCCCCCCGGGGGGGATAAATTTTCAAGATGGGTATCTTTCGAAAGGTCTCGTCAATACCTTTAAAACGAATGGTTGAACTATAAATCTGTGATAATTTAAAACAAAGCTATCGATTTTTTTCACTTTTAACAAAAAAAAAAAAAAAAAAAAAAAATCGTACTTTTTTTTTTTTTTTTTTTTTTTTTAATATTGTTACTGATTGAATATGTATAGGTAAATATAGAAGAAAGTCTTGTGGTGGCCACAACATACTAGTTTTACACTTGTGATTGTAAAATTAATATGAATTATTGATAATAGTAGTACGTAACTAGGAAAAAAAAATTGTACATGGGGGGCATCGGTTCCCCCCCTGGGGGGGAAGTACCCCCCCGGGGGGGTTAAATTTTGAAGATAGGTATCATTCGAAAGATCTCGTCAATACCTTTAAAACGAATGGTTGAACCATAAATCTGTGATAATTTAAAACAAAGTTATCAATTTTTTTTACTTTTAACAAAAAAAAAAAAAAAAAAAAAAAATCGCATTTTTTTTTTTTTTTTTTTTTTTTTTTTTAATATTGTTAGTGATTGAATATGTATTAATTTTTACAAAAAAAAAAAAAAAAAAAACCAACTTAGAAAAAAAAAAAAAAAAAAAAATTCGCATTTTTTTTTTTTTACTTTCTTCTATATGTAATATAGAGAAAGTATTGGATTCGCGAAAATTTTCGAAGTCCACTTTTTGATGGATTTACATGTTTTGGGATATGGAGAACACGAATTAATAGTTTTTAAAAAATGTCTGTCTGTCTGTCTGTCTGTCTGTATCATTTTTTTGTGGACGCTGTATCTCACGAACCAATGAATGAAATTTAACCAAACTTGGTATTTAGTTGCACCCTGACATAAACTGGTGCTGATTAGATTTTGGGATCAATCGCTCAATAGGTGGCGTTGTGATCGCATTTTATGCAAATTTTTAACATGGCAGCATAGGACAAAATTCCGTATAAATGGGCATAAAGAGAGTTATTTTACACTTGTGATTGTAAAATTAATATGAATTATTGATAATAGTAGTAGTTAGCTAGGAAAAAAATTTTGTGCATGGGGGGGCATCGGTCCCCCCCCGGGGGGGAAAATCCCCCCCCGGGGAAGTAAATTTTCAAGATGGGTATCTTTCGAAAGGACTCGTTGATAATAGTAATAGTTAACTTGGAAAAAATTTTTGTGCATGTGGGGGCATCGGTTGCCCCCCCACCGGGGGGGGAAGTTCCCACCCGGAGGGGCAAAGTTTCAAGATGGGTATCTTTCGAAAGATCTCGTCAATACCTTTAAAACGAATGATTGAACGATAAATCTGTGATAATTTAAACCAAAGTTATCGATTTTTTTTAACTTTTAACAAAAAAAAACAGAAAAATATCGCAATTTTTTTTTTTTTTTTTTAACGAAATTTAACCAAACTTGGTATTTAGTTGGTCCCCGACATAAACTGGTGCTGATTATGTTTGGGGATCAATAGCTCAACAGGTGGCGCTGTGATAGCATTTTATCTAAATTTTTAACATGGCAGCATAGGACAAAAATTCGTATAAATGTGCATAATTAGAGTTGTTTTAAACTTGTGATTGTAAAATTAATATGAATTATTGATAATAGTAGTATGTAACTAGGAAAAAAAATTTCTGCATGGGGGGGCATCGCTTCCCCCCCTGGGGGGGAAGTACCCCCCCGGGGGGGGATAAATTTTCAAGATGGGTATCTTTCGAAAGGTCTCGTCAATACCTTTAAAACGAATGGTTGAACTATAAATCTGTGATAATTTAAAACAAAGTTATCGATTTTTTTCACTTTTAACAAAAAAAAAAAAAAAAAAAAAAAAAAACTTAGAAAAAAAAATCGTACTTTTTTTTTTTTTTTTTTTTATATTGTTACTGATTGAATATGTATAGGTAAATATAGAAGAAAGTCTTGTGGTGGCCACAACATACTAGTTTTTTTTAAATATTGTTACTGATTGAATATGTATAGGAAAATATAGAAGAAAGTCTTGTGGTGGCCACAACATACTAGTTCTTCAGATTGGTATACTAAAACTTTTATGCAAATAAATTGTAAAATTTTTAAACAAAAAAAATAGTGGATTTCCATGGATATACAGATAACTATCTACATAAAAATGTAGGTTTTTTTTTTTTTTTTTTTTTACAGGATTTCTTAAAAATACGATTTGGTAAAACAGTTTTATTATGACTATTATTTAAAGACGATAGACCGACATATTTTTTTTTTTTTAATTTTATCCTTTAAAAAAAAAAAAAAAAAAAAAAAAAAAAAAAAACAGTTGCACTCCGGAAGTGCCAACAGAAGTGAAAACGTGAACAATTACGTGTGTATTTCTTGAATCGTCAGGAAATATTTTATTGTGCAGGAAATACTTTTAAATGAAGTGTTTTTTTATTCATTAATATAAACTACTACTACAAAAATTATATTACAATTTTATTTAATGCGCTAACTGCAATAGAGACAGTGTCCGGAGATGAGAGAAGTCGTGTAGAGCCGCACCAGATTGTAAAAACGTGAGAAAAATGGCGGCTTTGGCCTTTCTCACGGTTTTGTGAGGTCTAACTGCAACGTTTCCGGCTGCAATCTTTAAGAGACAGTGGCCGGAGATGAGAGAAGTCGTGTAAAGCCGCACCAGATTTCAAAAACGTGAGAAAAATGGCGGCTTTGGCCTTTCTCACGGTTTTGTGAGGTCTAACTGGAATAGAGACAGTGTCCGGAGATGAGAGAAGTCGTGTAAAGCTGCACCAGATTGCAAAAACGTGAGAAAAATGGCGACTTTGGCCTTTATCACGGTTTTGTGAGGTCTAACTGGAACGTTTCCGGCTGCAATCTTTAAGAGACAGTGTCCGGAGATGAGAGAAGTCGTGTAGAGTCGCACCAGATTGTAAAAACGTGAGAAAAATGGCAGCTTTGGGCTTTCTCACGGTTTTGTGAGGTCTAACTGCAATAGAGACAGTGGCCGGAGATGAGAGAAGTCGTGTAGAGCCTCACCAGATTTTAAAACAATATGCAGTATATAATTATTGACACTTCACATTAGCAAGTTAATTGTATGATACATTATTTGTATCATACAAGGATGGAAAGCGTTTGCTGACGATGACGCGAGTTCAATGATTTTTGTTCACCCAAAAGTGCTCAACGCGCCTAAAAAAGTTTTCACTTCAAAAATTCTTCTCTCATCGGTGGGATAATCGGTCTGGACCCCCCCCCTCCTGCCAGCGGCAGCGTATACCTGCGCGCACGTCGCAATTTTTCCTGTGCCCGCCGTTCCCACCCCTCTTAGTAATTCTATACTTTCAAAAATATCCTCAATCGATTTATCGGACCTCAATACTTCATAACACTAATTTTCAACGCTCTAAACTCTTATTTCTATTATTTTCCCCTTTCGCTCCCCCCCCATCCCGTCTATCCTAATAATTTTACAAATTCGAAATATCCGCAATCGATTTGTAGGTATCGAAAACCTATCTGTACCAATTCTGAACGGCCTAACTGTATTTCTATTTGTTTTTGCCCCATAGCCCCTCTTACGGCTCCACTCCCTTACCGCCCCTCCTAATAATTTTACAAATTCGAAAGTATCGGCAATCGATTTGCAGGTATAGAAAACCCCTATGTGCCAATTTTGAACGATCTAACGCTATTTTTATTTTCCCCCTCCCCCCCCCCCCGCCCCTGATAATTTTACACTTTCGAAAAAATCCCCATTCGACTTGCAGGCCTTTAAAACCTATCTGTACCAATTTAGAACGGTCTAACTGTATTTCTATTTGTTTTTACCCCATAGCCTCCCCCCCTACCGCCCCATCTGGGGGCTGAATTTCTAAAATTCCTCAGAAATTGGTTTTTAGATATTTGTATTAGCTATATTTTACAGCAAAAATTTCACGTATATCTGTTTTTTTGTTTGAGATAAGAAGGATTTTGTGAAATCACGTTTTGCCCCCCTCCTCCCCCTTGGGGGGGCGATTTTTGTAAAATCGCTTCTTAGTGGATGCCTACGTTTGAGATATATAGGATTATGCGAAATCATGTTTTACGTATGTGAAATCCCGTTTTGCCCCGTTTCTCCCCTTGGGGACCGAATTTCTAAAATTCCAGAAATTGGTTTTTAGACATTTGTGTTAGCTATATTTTAATGCAAAAATTTTACAGATATTTGTTATTTTGTTTGAGATAAGAAGGATTTTGTGAAATCACGTTTTGCCCCCTCCCCCCCTTGGGGGGCGAATTTTGTAAAATCGCTTCTTAGTGGATGCCTACGTCATAGAAGGAATAGTCACAAAATTTCATGCTTCTAGGTCCAGGGGTTTGGTCTGCGCGATGATGAATCACCCACTCACTAAGGAAGAACGATTTTATATATATAAATATATATTTTTATATATATTATATTTATACATATATTACATATATTTAAAAAATATTATATTTATATTTCTTTTATATATAAAAGAAATTACTGGTTTCGTAAAAATTTTCGTTTCCGGTTTTTCGATGGATTTACACGTTTTGACAGGTCTAGAACACAATTAGATTATTTATAGAAAATGTTTGTGCGTGCGTGACAAATTTTGTGGCAACGGTATCTTATCTGAGGAACTATTGCAGAGAATTTCATAAAAATTGACATGTAGTTGCTTGCACCTTGACATAGATTAGTGCCTATCAACTTTTGGTGAAAATCGTCCAACAGGTAGCGTTAACACCCCCCCCCCTTTATCTAAATCTTTAATATGGTGGTATAAGACAAAATTTCGTATAAATGTACATAAAGAATATTATTTTTAATAGTCATTATAAAATTAAAAATAACAACTAAATAAAGAAAAAACAGCCTTTTTACAACTTCATGCTTCAATTTGCCGGAACGTTTTCACCGGGGTACCCCAGCGTTCTCAATTCTCAATGGCATCTTGGTGCTTGAAGTGTCTGCAAATGCGCTGTTTCCTCCAGCCACCGCTACTTTTAAGTGTGTGGCGCCACTGCTGATCATGCACTGCTGATAAAAATAATTAGTTATAACTAGCCGCCTTCGGTATTGTCACCTTCGACCGCCTTAATATGTACTCTTCAATTTCAATGACTTTTAAAATGATATTTTACCAATGAAATTATGTTAGTTAGAAGCTACAAAGGTAATATAAGCATTGTTATTTAAAAAAAAAAAAATGTGCATGATTTTTTTCGTGGGTTTTCTCTGAACTTGCATAACTACGGGCTAAATAGTGTTAAAAATCTTTAATACGAAATGTGAGCGGAGTATCGGAATTCGAAAGCCTGGATCATAATTAGAATTGGAGATATTGTAATAAAGGTGTTCTGGCTTTTCTGTGGTTTTCTCTGAAACTCCAATACGGACTTTAACGGCTTATATCAGTTTGAAAGTTCGCAGTATTGCACATGATGTGTTATAAGTTATTTAATCATAATTAGAATTCCAGATATTGAATTATTAAAATACCAAAGCGCCCTCTGGCGACAGAGATTAGCTACATATACTCTTCAACTCCAATTCAAATAACTTTTAAAATGGTATATTACATACGAAATTCTGTTTATTAGAAGTTGAGATACAAAGGTAATATAAACATGTTTATAAAAAGATTTGTGTCTGAATTATCCATGGTTTTCTCCGAAACTTGCGTTAATTCCGAGCTATATAAGGTTAAAAATCCTTAGTAAGAAATGTGAGCGGAAATTGGAATTCGAAACTCTGAAAAATATAAGAATAAAGACGTTCTGGGTTTTCCATTGTTTCGAAACTCCTGTTATTTTTCTACATTTTTGCCCCCTCCCTCCCTTTCCTTCCTTCCTACACTCGAAAATATCCGCAATCGATTTATCTTGCCTTAAAACTTAATAATACCAATTTCAAACGCTGTAACTCTTTCTTTTTGCCTATTCCCACACCCCTCTCAAGTCCTTCCTAATAATTCTACACTTTCAAAATTATTCACAATCGAATAATCGGGCATTAAAACAAAATACTACGAAATTTCAACAGTATATATCTTAATTTAAAATACTGCAAAATATAAAAGAAAACTTAATCTTTTCCCAATAAAAATGTAATTTTTACTTTCTTCTATATGTAATGCTAGCCGTCTTCGGCGACCAGCTGGTTCGCGATCCTTGAAAAGTTCGACTTTACGAAACTCCCGCTTGGTGGCGCCTTTTTCCCATTTCAGGTCCTTCAACAGCTCATTGACATACAGTGAAAATAACTTTATTGAAAAATTTAATCGCAGTAAATTACCACTCTGTAGCGCCTGCCTCTTCTCGTTTCAGTATCTGAAACAGCCTGTTGGCTCACCGTGTTACGATCTTTCAAAATTCTGACTTCAGCAAAGCCCAGCTCGGTGGCGCCTGCGGCGCCTTATCCCCGTTTTAGAACTTACAACAGCTTCCACGCTCATACCACAAATATATTTGAAATTTTTAACTGTAGCAAATTTTCGCTCTGTGGCGACTAAGGCGCCGCTTTACGTTTCACGATTTGAAATAGCCTGTTCGCTCACCATATAAAGGACCTTGAAAATTCTGATCGTGGCAAATCCGGAACCCGGTGGGGCCTACGGTCTCCCAATCTTCTCCCTATAAGTAATTTACTGATAGTCAGAATTGGAGATATTGAATTAAAGTGACAAAGCGCCCTCTGGCGACAGGGATTTGCAATATGTACTCCTCAATTTCAGTTTAAAAGGTTTAAAATGATATTTTACCTATGAAATTATGTTAATTAGATGCTGAGATACAAAGGTAATGTAAAAATTGTTATAGCAAAATTTGTGTCTGATTTTTTCGTTTTTTTTTCTCTTTGAAACTTGCGTGTAATCCTTAATACGAAATGTGAACGGAGTATCGGAATTCGAAAGCCTGCATCATAATTAGAATTGGAGATATTGTAATAAAGGTGTTCTGGCTTTTCTGTGGTTTTCTCTGAAACTCCCGTACGGAATTTAACGGCTTACATCAGTTTAAAACTTCCGTAATATTTCAAATGATGTGTTATAAGTAGAATTCTAGATATTGAATTATTAAAATATCAAAGCGCCCTCTGGTGACAGAGATTTGCAACACATACTCATCAATTGTAATTCAAATAACTTTTTAAATGATGTATTACTTATGAAATTATGTTAATTAGAAGCTGAGATACAAAGCTAATATAGACATTTTTATAAAAAGATTTGTGTCCGACTTATCCACGGTTTTCTCCGAAACTTGCATAATTTCGGGCAATATAACGTTAAAAATCCTTAGTACGATATGTGAGCAGAAATTGGAATTCGAATCTCTGCAAAATATTAAAGAATAAACGTGTTTTGGGTGTTCCGTGTTTTTCTCCGAAACTCCCGTTCCTTTTCTACATCTTTGCCTCTTCGCTCCCCCCCCCCCCCCACCTCCTTTCCGTCGATAATAATAATTTTACACTCGAAAATATCCGCAATCGATTTACCTTGCCTTAAAATCTAAATATACCAACCAATTTCAAATGCTGTAACTTTTTTTTTTTTTTTTTGCTCCTTTTCCCCCTCCCTCAAGCCTCTCTAATAATCGTACTCTTTCCAAAATATTCACAATCGAATTATCGGGCATTAAAACCAAATACTACGAATTTTCAAAAATTGAAAAAGAAAACTTAATCTTTTTCCAATAAATATGTCACTTTTTTATTTATTCATATTTTTTTCATGAAAATTGAACAGTAGCTTTATAATATGCTGTCTAAGCCGAATATTCATTCAAATGTAAAGTAAATGAAAATTTGAAAAAGTTTGAAAATTGCAATTTTCCCCCCCAGTATAAAGCACGTAACATCTTAATTGAATACAACCATTTCCGTTTTCATCACAGACAGTCGTCTGCCTGTTGCCAACTAAATTTCATACTTTAGTTAATTTTAAAAAATCTAATTGATGTATCGATAAGCCGCTTGCACTCTTAGATTCGGAAAAAATCTCCCTTTCATTTGGTACCAAATTTGTAACGATCGGACTAATATTTCTAATTTATTTTCCATTTTTTCTGCTTTTAACTCCGTTAAAATATCTCTTTTTATGCAATCGCGGTGAATTCTCAGTGATTGAGATCGCTTTTTGATTAGACATAGGTCTATATTTTAATTAATATCTCCGCAACTAATTAAAATTTTTAAATTCTGTTTTCACTATCTCCTCGGAAAGGCTTCTAGGTACCCGTATGTCAAAATTTTATACTTCTGCGTTCAGTAGGGGCTGAACGTATAGATGCTCCGCCAGACAGACAGACAGAGAGACAGACAGACAGACATCTTCTTTTATTATTATAGAAGACAAGCAAGCTTCGCCCGCTAGCGGGTCAGTATTTTTAAATGAATCACTATAATGACTGAATTCTCAAAATCTCTCAATCACTATAATTAATGAATCACTAACAGTAACTTTTAGTGTTAAGAAAAGAAAGTTTTAAAAAAATCATTTCTGATTGGGTAAAAAGTTGGCCCGGGTCCCCACTGCCTTCGGCAGCGCAGTCCCGTGCGCTCTGCGCGCGTACGTTAAGGGATACGCGCGCGGTGCACGCCTATTTCTTCTCCAGCCTTTCAGGCACTCTTAATTAACCTACGTATACCAATTTTGAACGATCTAACTCATTTGGCTGAGGTGCAAAAGAAAACGTAATCAGGACACCTCAAAAACGTGTAAATATGGTGAAAACTTTCGATAATATAAAAGAACTTTAAAATATCTTTCGAACGATGTATAAAAATAATTTAATCATAATTAGAAATTGAAATATTGAAATTTGAAAATATTACAGCGCCATCTGGCGGTAGAAATTCCTGTATGCCACTGTTCGATTCCAATTCAAAAAAGCTTTTCAATGATGTATTACTTATGAAATTAATTTAATTAGTAGCTGAGATACAAAAGAAAACTCATTCAGGACACCTCAAAACGAGTAAATCTGGTGAAAACTTTCGATAATATAAAATAACTTTAAAATATCTTTCGAATTATGTATTAAAAAAATTTAATCATAATTAGAAATTGAAATATTGAAATTAGAAAATATTACAGCGCCATAAAAGAAAACCGATTCAGGACACCTCAAAACGTGTAAATCTGGTGAAAACTTTCGATAATTTAAAAGAACTTTAAAATATCTTTCGAATGATTTATTAAAAATTATTTAATCATAATTAGAATTTGAAATATTGAAATTTGAAAATATTACATCGCCATCTGGCGGTAGAAATTTCTGTATTCCACTGTTCGATTCCAAATCAAAAAAGCGTTCTAATGATGTATTACTTATGAAATTGTTTTAATTAGTAGCTGAGATACAAAAGAAAACCTAATCAGGAGACCTCAAAACGTGTAAATCGGGTGAAATCTGGCGCGCTGTGCACACCTATTTCTTCCCCACCCTTTCAGCCCCTCCTGATTAACCGACGTATACCAATTTTGAACGATCTAACTCAATTAGCTGAGATGCAAAAGAAAACCTAATCAGGAGACCTCAAAACGTGTAAATCTAGTGAAAACTTTCGATAATATAAAAGAACTTTAAAATATCTTTCGAATGATGTATTAAAAAAATTTAATCATAATTAGAAATTGAAATATTGAAATTAGAAAATATTACAGCGCCATAAAAGAAAACCGATTCAGGACACCTCAAAACGTGTAAATCTGGTGAAAACTTTCGATAATTTAAAAGAACTTTAAAATATCTTTCGAATGATTTATTAAAAATTATTTAATCATAATTAGAATTTGAAATATTGAAATTTGAAAATATTACATCGCCATCTGGCGGTAGAAATTTCTGTATTCCACTGTTCGATTCCAAATCAAAAAAGCGTTCTAATGATGTATTACTTATGAAATTATTTTAATTAGTAGCTGAGATACAAAAGAAAACCTAATCAGGAGACCTCAAAACGTGTAAATCGGGTGAAATCTCGCGCGCGGTGCACACCTATTTCTTCCCCACCCTTTCAGGCCCTCCTAATTAACCTACGTATACCAATTTTGAACGATCTAACTCAATTAGCTGAGATGCAAAAGAAAACCTAATCAGGAGACCTCAAAACGTGTAAATCTAGTGAAAACTTTCGATAATATAAAAGAACTTTAAAATATCTTTCGAATGATGTATTAAAAATAATTTAATCATAAATAGAAATTGAAATATTGAAATTTGAAAATATTACAGCGCCATAGGACACCTCAAAACGTGTAAATCGGGTGAAATCTCGAATTCCGTTTTCGATAATGTAAAAGTACTTTACAATGCGTATCAACTCAACAAAGCTTTCAAATGATGTATTACTTATGAAATTTTTTTAATTAATACCTGAGACAAAAGAGAAAACCCATTCAGAAAACCTCAAAACGTTTAAATCAGGGAAAATTTCGAAATATCGAATTTCTGTAATGTACTATTCAATTCCAAATCAACAACGCTTTCAAATGATGTATTACTTATGAAATTATTTTAATTAGCAGCTGAGATACAAAAGAAAACCAATTCAGGCCACCTCAAAACGTGTAATTCTGGTGAAAACTTTCGATAATATAAAAGAACCTTAAAATATCTTTCGAATGATGTATTAAAAATAATTTAATCATAATTAGAAATTGTAATATTGAAATTTGAAAATATTACAACGCCATAAAAGAAAACTGATTCAGGAAACCTCAAAACGTGTAATTCTGGTGGAAACTTTCGATTATTTAAAAGAACTTTAAAATAACTTTCTAATGATGTATTAAAAATAATTTAATCATAATTAGAAATAGAAATATTGAAATTTGAAAATATTACAGCGCCATAAAAGAAAACTCATTCAGGACACCTCAATACGTGTAACTCTGTTGAAAACTTTGAATAATATAAAAGAACTTAAAAATATCTTTCGAATGATGATTAAAAATAAATTAATCGTAATTAGAAATTGAAATACGCGTATTAGAATAAAATTTAATTTTCAATTAAAATGTAAATTTTTTGCAAAGTCGATGAAATTTGAACTGCAAGGTTGTCTTGTGATGTTTGTTCTTTGTACCAAGTTTAGTGTGCGACACTGAAAAACTAAATCCTTTTCAAAATTGCAATTTTTAATCGCAGTACAAAACACCTGACCTCATTAAATACATGTTTCTCTTTCCGTTCAAGTTTTTTTTTTTTTTTTTTTTCCTTTCCATCAGACATCGTTCTTCCGTGAAGTGGTTGCCGTGCAACGAACACATTTTACAATCTCATAGAATGAAGTTCGTCTTATTCAAATGAATGCTTCAATGGCTAAAATTAAAAAATTTATAACTCATTCAGTTTTTGAAATTTTCTCCCAATCTTTTGGGAATTAAATTATGAAAGCGAGATCAATATACAAAAAAAAAAAAAAAAGAAATGATTTATCTCTAAACGCTTTTGAGTTATAAAATATTTTGTGAAAAAATCGATGTTTTGTGAAGTCTAAAAATATGGATCGCTAATCCGTATTTTGTAAAAATGTTTATATGGTTCGAAAGAGGATTAAATGGCCTTTCTTTATATACCAGTTGTTAAGAAATGGAAGAGTTACTCGGTCGTACACGGCGTTTCAAAAAAGACGATCGCGAAAAAGAGAAATTTTCGACCCTTAACTTTTTTTAAAAATATAAAAAATCCGTATTTAAAAAAAAAAAAAAAAATTGTACCGTAAGAATCGGTAATAAATGCTCTTTCTGCTGTTTGAGGTGTATTTCGATATCTCGAACAGTTCGAGCAGGATAAAAAACCCACGAAATTTTCTCTCTTTGTTTTTGCTTTCGAGGTAAGCGGTCCCGGTCGAAAATGATGATCGCGTGCCATTTTGAATCGTTTTTTCGTTAGACAATGGTCGACATTTTAATTAATATCTCCGCTAATTAGGGTCGCATCGTTCAGCAAATTAGATAACTTACATCTGCGATTAATTCTCTGTCCGACGGTACCTGTTCGAAGTCCGAGCGACCGTTAGCGGCGGAGCCTTTGCTGTTTCAAGCCGTTTCTCACAGACAGACACACAGAAACACACGCGTACAGATTTTAATAATATAAGGAGACGTACAGATTTTAATAATATAGGAGACTAGCGAGCTTCGCCCGCTAGCGGGTCAGTATTTTCAAATGAATCACTAACAGTAACTTTTAGTCCTAAGAAAAGAAATTTAAAAAAAAAATCATTTCTGATCGGGTAAAATGTCGTCCCGGGTCCCCACTGCCTTCGGCAGCGCAGTCCCGTGCGCGCTGCGCGTGCACAAGTTAAGGGATACACGCACGTATTCCTTCCCTGACCCTTCGTGCCCCCCCCAAAAAAAAATCAATTCTGATCGGGTAAAAACTCACACCGGGTCCCCACTGCCTTCGGCAGCGCAGACCCATGCGCGCTGCGCGCGCACGTGTAAGGTATACGTGCGCTGCGCGCAAACATTCCTTCTCAAATCAAATTTTTATTCTTAAGAAAAGAAAAGAAAAAAAATCATTTCTCATGGGGTACAAAGTCGGCCCGGGTCCCCACTGTCTTCGGCAGTGCAGTCCCGTGCGCGCGTTAAAGAAAACACGCGCTGCACGCCCGCATTCCTTCCCTGACACTTCGTGCCCCCTAAAAAAAATCATTTCTGATCGGGTAAAAAATCACACCGGGTCCCCACTGCCTTCGGCAGCGCAGACCCATGCGCGCTGCGCGCGCACGTGTGAAGGTGTGCGCACGCTGCGCGCACGTATTCCTTCTCAAATAAAATTTTTATTCTTAAGAAAAGAAAATTAAAAAAATTATTTCTCATCGGTTAAAAAGTCGGACCGGGTCTCCAATGCCTTCGGCAGCGCAGTCCCGTGCGCGCTGCGCGCGCGCAAGTTAGGGGATACGCGCGCGGTGCACGCCTATTTCTTCCCCACTCTTTCAGCCCCTTCTGATTAACGTACGTATACCAATTTTGAACGATCTTACTCAATTAGCTGAGATGCAAAAGAACACCTAATCAGGACGCCTCAAAACAAGTAAATCTGCTGAAAACTTTCGATAATATAAAAGAACTTTAAAATATCTTTCGAATGATGTATTAAAAATAATTTAATCATGATTAGAAATTGAAATTTGAAAATATTACAGCGCCATCTGGCGGTAGAAATTTCTGTATTCCACTGTTCGATCCCAAATCAACAAAGCTTTCTAATGATATATTACTTATGAAATTATTTTAATTAGTAGTTGAGATACAAAAGAAAACTGATTTAGGAGACCTCAAAACGTGTAAATCTGGTGAAATCTTGAATTCCATTTTCGATAATGTAAAAGTACTTTAAAATGTGTATCGAATGACGCATTAAAAAAAAATTAATCATGATTAAAAATAGAAATATTGTAATTTAAAAATATTACAGCGCCATCTGGCGGAAAAAATTTCTGTAATCTACTGTTCGATTCCAACTCAACAAAGCTTTCGAATGATGTATTACTTATGAAATTTTTTTATTTAGTAATTGAGACAAAAGAGAAACCCATTCAGGACACCTCAAAAAGTTTAAATCAGGAGAAATGTCGAAATATCGAATTTCTGTAATCTACTATTCAATTCCAAATTAACAAAGCTTTCAAATGATGTATTACTTATGAAATTATTTTAATTAGCAGCTGAGATACAAAAGAAAACCCATTCAGGACACCTCAAAACGTGTAAATCAGGTGAAATCTCTAATTCCACTTTCGACACTTTAATTAGTAGCTGATATACAAAAGATAACCCATTCAGGAGACCTCAAAACGTGTAAATAAGCTGAAATCTCGAATTCCACTATTGCGATGCAAAAGAAAACCTAACCAGGAGACCTCAAAACGTGTAAATCGGGTGGAATCTCGAATTCCCCTTTCGATAATGTAACCGTACTTTAAAATGTGTATCGAATGACATATTAAAAAAAAAAAAATTTAAACATAATTAGAATTTTAAATATTGAAATTTTAAATTATTACAGCGCCATGACACCTCAAAACGTGTAAGTCAGGTGAAATTTCGAATTCCATTATCTACGGTAGTCGGTTAATGACAGTAAATAGAAAAAGAAATATTTTTACCTTAAGTGTATTTGTGTCGTTTTGAAACTGGTATCCTCTTTCGACAGATAAAATGTCAGGCGTGTAAAGATAAAATTTAATTTGCAATTAAAATGTAAATCTTTTGTTTATTGACCAAAATCGATGAAATTTGAACTGCAAGTTTGCTTTCTGGTGTAAAGATTGTATACTAATTGAAATGAGCGATTTTTGAAAAATTGAAGAAAATAGAAAATTGCAATTTTTAATCGCAGTACAAAAACACGTGACCTCATTAACCCGTTAGTAGTCGCTAGTTGGTCGATTTGCCGCCCATCCTTCATTATTGCCAGAGTATTTTATTCAATAGCCACCAAAAATTTTTAGAAGTGACATTTGACATACATAAAATGCGAGTAAAATCGAAGAAACGTCGATCACATCACTTCTTAAAATTATTAGTGACAGTTAAATAAAAAGTGCACACTTTGTAATAGGTGGCGCTGTCTATAGCGACTACTAACGGGTTAAACACCAGATGTTTTTTCTTTCCGTTCAAGATCGTCTGCCAAGTTAAAATGCTCGTGATTTGTTGCCACCATTTTTTTTTAGTTTAGTTAATTTTAAAAAATCTAATTGTCCGATCGATAAGCCGTTTACACCATCGGATTGAGAAAAAAAAGCCCTTTCCAATGGTATCTTGTTTGTAACAATACGACTGATATTTCTAATTAATTTTCCACTTTTTCTGTAAAAATGTTGCTTTTTAAGCATTTAATCATGAATTCTGGGTCATTTTTCGGAAGACATGGGTGGACATTTTAAATAATATCTCCGCTAATTAGGGTCGCATCGCTTAGCGAATTATCGCGATGTCGAGATGAAGAAATTCTGCGTCTGTCGACACCGGTTTCGAGGCGATGCGACCATTAGCGCCGGAGCTTTAGCGGTCACAAGGCATTTCTCACAGACAGACAGAAAGACAGATGCGCACAGATTTTAATATAAGGAGACTAAGCGATCTTCGCCCGCTAGCGGGTCAGTATTTTCAAATGAATCACTATAATTAATGAATCACTAACAGTAACTTTTAGTTCTAAGAAAAGAAATTTAAAAAAAAAATCATTTCTGATCGGGTAAAATGTCGTCCCGGGTCCCCACTGCCTTCGGCAGCGTAGTCCCGTGCGCGCTGCGCGTGCACAAGTTAAGGGATACACGCGCGTATTCCTTCCCTGACCCTTCGTGCCCCCCCCCCCAAAAAAAAAATCATTTCTCATCGGGTAAAAACTCACACCGGGTCCCCACTGCCTTCGGCAGCGAAGACCCATGCGCGCTGCGCGCGCACGTGTGAAGGTATACGTGCGCTGCGCGCAAATATTCCTTCTCAAATCAAATTTTTATTCTTAAGAAAAGAAATGAAAAAAAAATCATTTCTCATGGGGTACAAAGTCGGCCCGGGTCCCCAGTCCCCACTGCCTTCGGCAGCGCAGTCCCGTGCGCGCTGCACGCCCGCATTCCTTCCCTGAAACTTCGTGCCCCCTAAAAAAAATCATTTCTGATCGGGTAAAAAATCACACCGGGTCCCCACTGCCTTCGGCAGCGCAGACCCATGCGCGCAGGTATACGCACGCTGCGCGCACGTATTCCTTCTCAAATAAAATTTTTATTCTTAAGAAAAGAAAATTAAAAAAATTATTTCTCATCGGTTAAAAAGTCGGACCGGGTCCCCACTGCCCTCGGCAGCGCAGTCCCGTGCGCGCTGCGCGCGCGCAAGTTAGGGGATACGCGCGCGGTGAACGCCTATTTCTTCCCCACCCTTTCAGCCCCTTCTAATTAACGTACGTATACCAATTTTGAACGGTCTTACTCAATTAGCTGAGATGCAAAAGAACACCTAATCAGGACGACTCAAAACGGGTAAATCTGCTGAAAACTTTCGATAATATAAAAGAACTTTAAAATATCTTTCGAATGATGTATTAAAAATAATTTAATCATGATTAGAAACTGAAATATTGAAATTTGAAAATATTACAGCGCCATCTGGCGGTAGAAATTTCTGTATTCCACTGTTCGATCCCAAATCAACAAAGCTTTCTAGTGAAAATTGCTTTATTGAAAAATTTAATCACGGTAAATTCCTGCTCGGTAGCGCCTGCGGCGCCCTCTTCCCGTTTCAATATCTGAAACAGCTTGTTCGCTCACCATTTTATGATCTTTAAAATTTCTGACTTTAGAAAAGTCCCGCTCGGTGGCGTCTGCGGCGCCTTATCCCCGTTTTGGAACTTACAACACCTTCCTCGCTCATTAGAATTTGAAATGTCGAAATTTTAAAATATTACAGCGCCAATATTGAAAATAAAGGTGTTCTGGGTATTCCGTTGTTTTCTCCGAAACTCCCGTTCTTTTTCTACATCTTTGCCCCTTCGCTCTCCCCCCCCCCTTCCTTTCCGTCGATAATAATAATTTTACACTCGAAAATATCTGCAATCGATTTACCTTGCCTTAAAATCTAAATATGCCAACCAATTTCAAACGCTGTAACTCTTTTTTTTTTTTTTTTTTTTGCCCTTTTTCCCCCTCCCTCAAGCCCTCCCTAATAGTCGTACTCTTTCAAAAATATTCACAATCGAATTATCGGGCATTAAAACCAAATACTACGAAATTTCAACCGCTGCAAATACTGCAAAATATAAAAGAAAACTTAATCTTTTTCCAATAAATATGTCACTTTTTTTATTTATTCATCTATTTTCATGAAAATTGAACAGTAGCTTTATAATATGCTGTCTAGGCCGAATATTAATTCAAATGTAAAGTGAATGAAAATTTGAAAAATTTGAAAATTGCAAATTCCAAATCAACAAAGCTTTTAAATAATGTATTACTTATGACATTATTTTAATTAGTAGCTGAGATACAAAAGAAAACCGATTCAGGACACCTCAAAACGTGTAAATTGGGTGAAATCTCGAATACCACTTTTGATAATATAAAAGTATTTCAAAATGTCTTTCGAATGAAGTATTAAAAATAATTTAATCATAATTAAAATAATAGAATAAAATTTTAGTTGCAATTAAATGTAAATTAAAATGTAATTTTTTTTTTTTTATTATTCTCCGAGATTTTTTTTTTTTTTAATTATTATTCTCTCTCAGTAATCCGACTTACCCATGGTTTTCTCCGAAACTTGCATAATTCCGGGCTTATATAACGTTAAAAATCCTTAGTACGATGTGTGAGCAGAAATTGGAATTCGAAACTCTGCAAAATATTAAAGAATAAAGGTGTTCTGGATATTCCGTTGTTTTCTCCGAAACTCCCGTTCCTTTTCTACATCTTTGCCCGTTCGCTCCCCCCTCCCCCTTTCCGTCGCTAATAATAATTTTACACTCGAAAATATCCGTTATCGATTTACCTTGCCTTAAAATCTAAATATGCAGGCATGAGAGTGGGAAAAGTAAAAAGTCTGAAAATATGCATAAACTCAAATTTCACAAAAAAAAAAAAAAAAGGGGAAAACGACATGGCACCAAAATGAAAAATATTCCTATATTGTTCGGGTAAATTACAAAAACAGTTTTAAGCGTAAAATAAAAATTCAAATAATTTCTGATAAAAAGTCAACAATAATACATTGAAATAATGTTACAGCAACAATTAAATTTATTTACTTACTTATTTAAAGTTTTCAAAATCATATGTACGAGCTTAACTAACTGTAAAGACTCTTATTGTCATGTAAATTTATACAAATAAGAATCTGATTATCACTATTTGAAATACTCAAGCCTAGTTATTGTATTACTTGACGTGAAATGGCTATCATTAAAAAAAAAAAAAAAAAAAAAAAAGGAACGAAAGAATCTTTTTTTTCCTGTTTTTTTTTTTTTTTTTCTTTTTTTTTTTTTAATGCAATTTTAATATTATTTTAGTTCAAAATATTAGACAATGTTGATAGGTAAACTTGCAGTATGGAATTGCCGTACTCCAGGGGTTAATACAGGTCGAGTTTACTACCGTTTATGGGTACCTTCACAAAAATCGACCTGGCAAAAAAGGTATCTTCACAAAAATCATACAGCTAAAATCAGTACTTGCACAAAAATCTTAGTCCTCCCAGCAAAATCTAACATTTTTAATGAGCACATTTTCAAAGGAAAGTAATTCGTGCATTTCTGTTGATGCGATTTGCAAAGCAAGAATCATACAGAATGTTGGTTTTAATCTACACACAAGCGTTTGTTATGGGCGAGAAACAGTGCAGCATACGTAGACAAAAACGATCCTTGTGTGTATCGGTACAGACACGCTCTGAAGTTGTGGCCATAGTGTACTGTTTGCTGATTCGTCAGGTGGTTTAACATTTTGCTGACTGTATGGTGATGTGTCTATCCTCCCTGGTACAATTCATGTATAGTGCAGTGATACTAACACAAATAAAAACAACTTCTACTTACACTATCTCTACTGAACTGTTTTCTTCAGAGTGAAGTAAGTTTTGGTTCCTGTTCTGCTGTAAGCCTCACACTAGCTGCTGCGAGTTAATTTTATTATTCTACTTAGTTCAAACCCCCCCCCCCTACACACAGAGAGAAAGAAAAAGAGTGCACTACAATTTTTCACAAAAATAAAATATAGTTAAGATTTTTCACAAAAATAGGTATTAAGTTTGAAATCTTAGATTGGCCCCTGTACTCGAAAAGGTATAAAATTGCCTTAATAAAAATAATAAGCTAATTAGGATAAGGTAAATGGTTCAAATTTAATGGTGGATAGCCAACTAGGTGGGGCATTTCAGTCTACAACTATGTTGATTGCTTTGCCAAATTCCTTATCCCCTTTTCTTTTTTTTTTTTTTTTTTTTTTTTTTTAAGTTTTTTTTCTTTTTTCTTTTTCCTTTTTTTTTTTTTTTTAAACAATCAATGTAAGCCAGAGCAGGTTAAAAAAAAAAAAAAAAAAAAAAAAATCCGTTTTCAGTATTGTTCTAGTTCAAAATACTAACCAATACTGGAAGATAATAAAATAAATTTAAATAAAAATTATCATTATTCAATTATCTCTTTCAGTTTTTGGAACAGCTTCAGTTATAAGGCATTAATTACTATTGCTGGTACACTGCTCGCGGAATTTTACGCTTGGGAATTTTATATTTATATATATATATATATATATATATACAGTAAAACCTCTCTAAGTTGGACACCTACGGTTCCAAGAAAAAGTGTCCAACTTAGAGAGGTGTCCAACTTATAGGGGTTAGACATAATGTTAATGGATACATGCCGTTCCGAGAAAAAGCATCCAACTTAGAGGGGTGTCCAACTTGAGAGGTTTCACTGTATATTTTTTAATGCTATAAATCAGAAATTCTTGTGAAAATTTTAAAAGTCGGAAATTCCGATGAAAGTCGGAAAAATCTCATCCCTGAATATGCCAACCAATTTCAAACGCTGTAACTCTTTTTTTTTTTTTTTTGCCCCTTCCCCCCCCCCTATCTCAAGCCCCCCTAATAATTGTACTCTTTAAAAAATATTCACAATCGGATTATCGGGCATCAAAACCAAATACTACGAAATTTCAACGGCATATCTCAATTTTAAATATTGCAAAATATAAAAGAAAACTTAATCTTTTTCCAATAAATATGTAATTTTTTTGTTTATTGATATATTTTCATGAAAGTGGTGGCCACAACATACTAGTTTATTTTATAATGCCGATTATAAAATATACAGACTATATGCGATATTTTAACGCCGACTGTCGAAATTCAGTCATCAGGCTTATAGACAAAATTCGCATTTTTTTTTCGAAGTCTATTCCCAACAAATAACATAATAATTAAGATTTTGTGGTGTCCTATGTATGAATACATGATATTCTCGCTCGACTGACAACATTTGCGTTACTGATCGTTTGTATTTTAGTTATTTTTTCCCACATCCGATTATTGAAATAGACAATTACTTTGCTATCCTGCATTGATTAAAAAGAAAAAAATCTGGAGTGACTCCACTCGACTTTCCGAACGTTAATTATTTAACGGTTTTAAGAAAAGTCCTTAAATAAACAAAGAAGAAAATCATAATAGGGTATCTGAGTTAGAGGTTGCATGGGACGGAATTTTAAGGCCCGGGCCCGGCCCATACGACAGCTTTGCTTAACCGGCCCGGCCCGGACAAAAAACTATAAAATCAGTCCCGACCAGGCCCGGCCCGATTCAAAATATGTAAAATAACAAACAAACACACAAAAAAAAAGCATGTCTTTTTACGAAAAAGATTTTTAGTATGTGCTTTGTAGAGGTTTTAAACAGCCAAGCAATAGAATGTTCTTTAACAAAACTGCTGAACTTTTAGAAGATAATTATATATAAACAGAAATTCATTATTACAGACGTACAGAAGGCACAAAGACAGACTAAAAGTCAAACAGAAAATATTAGAATTCATCAAACAATATAGGAAAGTATTTAAAATGGTTAATACTACTAAAAATGCACTTTGAAACCATTCCCTTTTATGTACCGTAATGTATCCGAATCTTTCAAGTGATCCGGTAAACAAAATTTTAATGCTAATCAAACCATATTCAATAGAAAAGATGCTTTTATACATGCTAAATATGATGCTACTTTCATCCAGTGTACTGGAGAAAAGAAAAAGGAGCCTTACAGAAAAAGTTACAGCATAAGGATTTTTATAGCCTTCATACTACCTAAATTCTACAGACCATAGGACACAGTCTTACACACAGTAACGTGTATCTAATTTCTTTTATTTGCACAAGTGCGCAAACTAGTAGTGACATACATACTATTTTGAATAAGAAACCATCTAATATTACTTTAAATAAAATATATTAATTTCGTGACATGCTAAAAATATTTCCGAAAAATAGGATCGCGAACAGTCAGACTGATAGACAATCAAACTTAAGTTACAGATATTTTTTAACAAAATAAAATTTTAGGTGACATACCAGCCTAAAAAATTATGCAAAATAAATGACTGAAGAAATATTTTATCATTTTCCTTTGCTGTTGATTAACGAGAAAACTAGAAAAAGATTCGGGCCGACACGATCCGGAAAAAATTTCATCCAGGCCCGGCCGGCCCGAGTATACACAAAAAAAATTGAGCCCGGGGCCGGCCTGAACCTGCAATAAAATTTTAAGCCCGAGCCTGGCCCGGCCCGTGCAGACTTCTAATGAGTATTTTTCTCTATATAGTACGTTGCTTAAATTAACCCTATTGCCTTTTAAATAATTTTAGTCCACAGATCAAGAAATTTTCATTGTGTCCCTGTAAAAATCTATAAGTGCTAGACTTACTAAAATCTATACATTTCGTGAGATTATGACCTGTAACATTTATATAATTTTCAGCTCAATCGGATATGGCATTTAGATGCTATTGCACGTTAAAGAATTTGAGTCCATAGGGCATAATGGTAAACAATTTTTACTTTCTGCTATATGTAATATAGAGAAAGTATTGGATTCGCGAAAATTTCCGACCTCCGTTTTTTGATGGATTTACACGTTTTGGGATATCCTGAAAACGAATTGATAGTTTTTAGAAAATGTCTGTCTGTGTGTATCACGATTTTTGTGGACACTGTAGCTCACAAACCAATGAATGAAATTTAACCAAACTTGGTATTTAGTTGCACCCTGACTGGTGCTGATTAGATTTGGGGATCAATCGCTCAACAGGTGGCGTTGTGATCGCATTTTTTGTAAACTTTTAACATGGCAATATAGGACAAAATTTCATATAAATGTGCATAATGAGAGTTATTTTAAACTCGTGATTGTAAAATTAATATGAATTATTGATAATAGCAGTAGTTAACTAGGAAAAAAATTTTGTGCATGTGGGGGCATCGGTTCCCCCCAGGGGGAGTAAAGTTTCAAGATGGGTATCTTTCGAAAGGTCTCGGCAATACCTTTAAAAGGAATGGTTGAACTATAAATCTGTGATAATTTTAACAAAGTTATTGATTTTTTTTTTTTTTTTTTTTTTTACTTTTAACAAAAAAGAACTTGAAGGAATTTTTTTTTTTTTTTTTTTTTTTTTTTAAGTATTGTTACTGAGTGAATTTGTATAGGAAAATATAGAAGAAAATCTTGTGGTAGCCACAACATACTAGTTCAATGTGTCCCTGTAAAAGAACTATGCGTGTTAGATTCCCCAAAATCTATACACGTCTTGCAACAATGACCTATAGCTCGTATATAAATTTTCAGCTCAATCGAATAAGGCATTTAGATGCTATCGCACTTTTAAAATATTTGGGCCTATATAGACTATAATGATAAAGAATTTTTCTTTGTGTCCTTGTAAAAAAAAAAAAAAAGATAAGCGCTAGATTCACCAAAATTTATACAGTTCGTCCGATGATTACCTGAAAAATGTATGTAAATTTTCAACTCGATTGAATGAGGCGTTTAGACGCTATCGCATTTTAAATAATTTGGGCCCATAAGGTACAATGGTAAAGAAGTTTTCTTTTTGTTCCTCTAAAAAAAATGCTACATGGTCCAAAATAGATATAGTTAATGTGTGACGGCGTTCTATAACATGTGTATAAATTTTCAGCTCAATCCGATACGGCGTTTAGATGTTATCGCACTTTAAATTATTTGAGCCCATAGTGCCTAATGATGAAGAATTTTTCGTTTTCTCCCTGTAAAAGAACTATACAAGCTAGATTCACCAAAATTTAATCACTTCGTGCGACGGAGACTTATAACAAGAGTATAAATTTTCAACTCAGTGGAATCAGGCATTTTGACACTATCGCACTTTAAAGAATTTAGGCCCATAGACCATAAAGATTTTTTTTTTCCTGTAAAAAAATAAATAAATACAAGTGCTAGATTCACCAAAATACATAGGATTCGTGCTACGGTTACCTATAATATACGTACCAACTTTCAGCTCATTCGAACAAACGCTTAGACGTTATCGTGATCACTCACTCACATACATACATACATATACATAAATACATCGTAAAAATAGTAAATATGAATTTAAGGGACCGCACAGCGTGAAGAAACACCGAAATCTCAAAACTCGGATTTTTGACGTGATTACAATATTTTCCTTACATATGTATGTTCGGAAAGAAAACAAGTATGATGTGGCCACCACATGACTTTCTTCTACATAATTTTACACAAAATTCATTCAATCCGAATTATTTTATTAAATTATTTTCAATTATAAATGCAGACAATTTTTATCTGACAGAATTATATCCATCACTAAAATATTATTAAAATCTGTGCGCATGTGTCTGTCTGTCTTTCTGTCTGTGAGAAATGCCTTGTGCCCTCTAAAGCTCCGGCGCTAATGGTCGCAGCGCCTCGAAACCGGTGTCGACAGACGCAGAATTTCTTCATCTCGACATCGCGATAATTCGCTAAACGATGCGACCCTAATTAGCGGAGATATTAATTAAAACGTTGAGCTATGTCGATCGAAAAATGACTCAGAATTCACGGCTATTTGCTTAAAAAGAGACATTCTTACGGAAAAAGTGGAAAATAAATTAGAAATATCAGTCGTATCGTTACAAATATGGTATCAAATGAAAGGGCCGATTTTTCTCAATACGATGGTTTAAACGGCTTATCTGTCGGAGAATTAGATTTTTTTAAATTAACTAAACTAAAAAAAATGTGTGGCAACAAATCAAAACAATTGTAATATCGCTGACGGTCGTCTACAGTCTTGAACGGAAAGAGAAACATCTGATATTTAATGAGGTCACGTGTTTTGGTACTGCGATTAAAAATTGCAATTTTGAAAAGGCCTCAGTTTTTCAATGTCGCACAGTAAACTTGGTACAAAGAACAAACATCACAAGACAGCCTTGCAGTTCAAATTTCATCGATTTCGCAAAAAAATTACCTTTTAATTGGAAATTAAATTTTATTCTAATACGCATATTTTAAATTCTAATTATGATTAAAGTATTTTTAATGCATCATTCGAAAGATATTTTAAAGTTCTTTTATATTATCGAAAGTTTTCACCAGATTTACACGTTTTGAGGTCTCCTGAACAAATTTTCATTTGTATCTCAGCTACTAATTAAAATAATTTCATAAGTAATACATCATTAGAAAGCTTTGTTGATTTGGAATCGAACAGTACACTACAGAAATTTCTACCGCCAATGGCGCTGTAATATTTTCCAATTTCAATATTTCTATTTCTAATTATGATTAAATTATTTTTAATACATCATTCGAAAGATATTTTAAAGCTTCACACGCGCGCGCGCATGGGTCTGCGCTGCCGAAGGCAGTGGGGACCCGGTGTGAGTTTTTACCCGATCAGAAATGATTTTCTTTAGGGGGCACGAAGGGTCAGGGAAAAAATACGCGCGCGCAGCGCGTGTAACCGTTAAGTTTTGCACGCGCAGCGCGCACGGGACTGCGCTGCCGAAGGCAGTGGGGACCCGGGGCGACTTTTTACCCGATCAGAAATGATTTTTTTTTTCCTTTTTTTAAGAGTAAGAGTTACTGTTAGTGATTCATTAATTATAGTGATTAATTTGAAAATACTGACCCGCTAGTATCCATCACTAATTGCCGAAAGAAAGTCAACTTTTTGATAATTTATGTGAATAAAATTTAAAAATAAAAGCTATCATTTGGCTGAGTGGATCAATTTTATTAAAGGCAAAAACAGAAATATTTTTTTATTATTATTATTATTATTACTTTTTTTTTTTTTTTTTTTTTTTTTTTTTGGGGGGGGGGGGGGATTTGGATCTTTAAAAGGGCACAAAAATTTTTTAGTCGGGCCCAGAATACAGCTCGTTTGAAGGTGATCTATAACATGCATATAAATTTTCAGCTCAATCGGATATAATGTTTAGACGCTATCGAACTTTAACGAATTTCCGTCCATACGACATGATGATAAAAAAAAATTTCGTTGTGTCCCTGTAAAAAAACTACACGTGCTAGATTCACCAAAATCAGTGTAGTTCATGCAATGGTGACCTATAACATGTGTATAAAATTTCAGCTCAATCGAATAAGACGTTTAGATGCTGTCGAAATCGAACTTCCAAAAATTTGGGCCCATACACCTTATAATGATAAAGAAATTTTCGTTGTGTCCCTGTAAAAATATATAAGTGTTAGACTCACTGAAATTTACACAGCTTGCACGACGGTGACCTGTAATATGTATGCAAATTTTCAACTCGATCGGATGAGGTGTTTAGACGATATCACATTTTAAATAATTTGAGCCCATAAGGCACAATGATAAAGAATTTTTCTTCGTTTTCCTCTAAAAAACACTGTAAGTGCTACATGATCCAAAATAGATATAGTTAGTGTGACGGCGATGTATAACATGCGTATAAACTTTCAGCTCAATCGAATATAGAGTTTAGACGTTATCGCACTTTAAAGAATTTGAGCCCATAGTACATAATGATAAAGAATTTTTCGTTGTATTTCTTGTAAAAGAACTATAAGAGCTAGATTCCCCAAAATTTAATCACTTCGTGCAACAGTGACTTATAGCATGTGTATAAATTTTCAGCTCAATTGATTAAGGTGTTTAGACGCTATCGCAGTTTAAAGAATTTTGGCCCATATAGACCATAACGATAAAGAATTTTTCTTTTTGTCCCAGTAAAAAACCTATAAACGCTATATTCACCAAAATTTATACAGTTCGTGCGACGGTGATTCATAACATGCGTATAAATTTTCAGCTCAGTCGAATGAGGCATTTAGACGCTATCGCACTTAAATTTGGCCCACAGACCATAATGACAAAGAATTTTTTGTTTGTGTCCCTGTAAAAAAAAAAAAAAAAAAAAAACTATAAGTGCTAGATTCACCAAAATCAATAGAGTTCGTTCTATGGTGACCTATTCGAACAAATCGTTTAGGCGCTATCATGTTCACTCACAAAAATACACACATACATCATCGTAAAAATAGTAAATGTGAATTCAGGGGACCTCAAAAGGTGTAGAAACACAAAAATCTCAAATTCGGATTTTTGACATGATTACAATACTTCCCTCCCTATAATGTTCGGAAAGTAAAAATAGGTAACTGAGTAAGTTACTTGCACTATAATTCATACAAAAATAAAACACTTTAAACAGTTAGAAACGAAAATAAACAAATTTTTACATTAAAATTTTAAACTTCCCTATGAAATAAAATTCAAAAGCCAATAAATATTAATATCTATATATTAATACGTGAAGCAAAAACTTTGTACCCCTTTTTACGAAAATTGCGCGGACGGAGGATTATGAAATTTCGCACACTTATAGTTTATATAGAGAAGAAGTGCAGAATGCTAATATTTTTTAAAAATACAACGACAAAGACGAGAAATTGGAACATTTGTGAAACGACAAAGGTGCAATTCAAAGCCTATATTATCGGGTTTTATTTCCAGATTAAAATTAGCATTTTCATTTTTTTATACTGTTGCCAAAATTTTGAAATTTCAATTAATAATAAAAAGTTAATATGTTAATAACAATAATAAAAGTTAATAACAATGAGTTATTTTTTAAATAGCCAGTTTCATCTGAAAGAGTTATCGCAGAATGCTAATATTTTTTAAAAACACACAAGTTTTGCATTATATATATACTAATTAATCAACTCAACTCAACTCATTCAATTTGTATAGATCAGTTTCTAAAGAAAAAAAAATAACGATTTTTTCTACTGACGATGAAAGTTTTTTTTCTACTTTTATTATGCCTCGACATAGAACATTAACGGGTCGGAGTGAGAGACAAAGAAGAAGGAATCTATATTTGCGGACACATAATAATAATAGTAATGAAAATACAAATAGTGTTAATATTATACAGAATGAAGAAGTGAATTTGACAGATAAATTTAAATGTGCACGAAATGTCATTCCAAAAGTTTTTTATAGTTATGATTGTGGATTAATGGATTTGGAATGCAGGTTTCGCAATGCGAAACATTTTGAATCTGAAGTCACTTTAGGTGACAGAACTGCATTCACTTCATGTTGTCATAAGGGTAAAGCAATATTACCGCCCTTAAGTCAAAATGAATATTTTAAATCATTGTATGATGGACTAGGTAAATTAACAGTGTAGCCTTGGCAAAATCTGTGATTATAGAAGTATAGTCTTTGACAATAGAACCTTAATAATGTTTAAACTTATAATTTTAATTAATTATGGTCGAATTTCGACCACTGGGCGACCACTAGTAAAAAGTTAATATGTTAATAACAATAATAAAAGTTAATAACAATGAGTTACATTTTTTAAATAGCCAGTTTCATCTGAAAGAGTTATCGCAGAATGCTAATATTTTTTAAAAACACACAAGTTTTGCATTATATATATACTAATTAATCAACTCAACTCAACTCATTCAATTTGTATAGATCAGTTTCTAAAGAAATCAACCTAAAATAAAAAAAAATAACGATTTTTTCTACTGACGATGAAAGTTTTTTTCTACTTTTATTATGCCTCGACATAGAACATTAACGGGTCGGAGTGAGAGACAAAGAAGAAGGAATCTATATTTGCGGACACATAATAATAATAGTAATGAAAATACAAATAGTGTTAATATTATACAGAATGAAGAAGTGAATTTGACAGATAAATTTAAATGTGCACGAAATGTCATTCCAAAAGTTTTTTATAGTTATGATTGTGGATTAATGGATTTGGAATGCAGGTTTTGCAAGGCGAAACATTTTGAATCTGAAGTCACTTTAGGTGACAGAACTGCATTCACTTCATGTTGTCATAAGGGTAAAGCAATATTACCGCCCTTAAGTCAAAATGAATATTTTAAATCATTGTATGATGGACTTATTTCAAATGAACCTTCAATAAAAAGTAAGTCAAAAAATTATTTTGAAAATATTCGCAAATACAATTCATCATTTGCTATGGTTAGCTCAGAAGCTCAAGTATCCGAGGCAGTTACAAGTGGAGTGTATCATTTCAAAATACATGATGTTTTTTATCACAGATCGGGTCCAATGACTGCTGCACATGGTCGTTCACCATGTTATGCGCAATTATATTTTTATGATGTTGACACTGCTATCAATTATAGAAGTATAGTCTTTGACAATAGAACCTTAATAATGTTTAAACTTATAATTTTAATTAATTATGGTCGAATTTCGACCACTGGGCGACCACTAGTTAAAATAATACAAAGGAACTATTTTAAAAAGTCAGATTTACGCATAACCTTAACAGATTAAAGAAAATTTTGATATTATTTTTATTATTGATTTAGTGAACGCTATTCCAAAATTTCCGTTTGCTCCTGCGACGAACAGGATTCTGAATAGAGGAAAGCCAAAACACCTTTATTTAATCCCAAAATATAAACACATAGTCCGTTTTTTCTTACCCTGGAATTTTCGAAAATTCATCGTTGCATTTATCAACAGTTTAGTTTTAACGGGGTAAAGAAAATTGGACATTCTAAAAGAGTTTTTAACTCAGATATTTTAAATTCCACTTATTTTGTATAGAAAAGATATAAATCAAACAAAATGATTAAATTAATCAAAAGATTTTATTATACTACTTGCAGGCTACTTATTACGAATTAACCCTTTATTGCACCTGCGCTGTATAATTTTTCGCATCGGCCGTGGAATTCAGTCGAATTTCTACAATAATAAATTTTATATGTACATTTAATATTTGCTAAAATACTAGCACACGGTCATTCTGAAATTGTAAAGAGATACATGCATATATAAGTACGTGCGTCTTGTCATAAATGGCTTTTGATGCAAATCGTCCAATAGGCGGCACTGCTATGCTGCAATTTCTCCTCTTTACAGAAAGGCTATATCTCAGTTCGGCTATATTTAGCATATTACAAAGGATCGTAATTAAATACTATGCTGATTCAATTTGGGTATATCGGCTGGCAGGTGGAGCTGTTATGCTGCAATTTTCCCCGTGCATGAGCAAATTATATATCATCGTATAAATTCAGCAAACCTTATATGTGAGATGGTCATTATAAGAATGAATGCTGACTTCGTTCGGGTGTATATCGATCAACAGGTGACGCTTCTGAAACTACTCTCCTTCATTTTCCACATGGCTACATCTCTGCATCTATTCGTTAAAATTACACAAATTGTATAAAATCTGTGTTGTTAGAAGCTATGGTTTAATTTTTGTACATGTTAACCAGTAGGTAACGCTGTTAATGTAGAAGAAAATAGAAGAAAATTTTTTGACGGCCAGAATATACTAGTTTTTCTTGATATAACCACTTTAATAATTTTTAATAAATCGTGCTCGAAGGATTGAAGTAAAATAAAAAATGTTTCTATCAAAAGAAAAACCGACTATTTTTTTTCAATAATTTTTACAAAAGGAATAAAAAATGAAAATACTTTTTTTTAAACTAAAATTTTTAAATGCAGTCTTGTATTTTTACTGCCCTTTTAAAAAAATTCATTATTTGCTTGGCGAAGAATAAATATTTATCCAAGATTAATCAGAAAGGTAAAAGATAAACTGATATAAAACTACAACAATCAATATGAAAAACATGTTTGTTTCTCTACTTTTGATGTGGTTTAGCATTATATTTAGGAAGATGGACCAGCAAGATACGAAATGTTTATAATTATATCCGGGGTCAGAGCGTGCACTTTCCACCTGCTGGTAAGACCATGGAATACCATCCTACAACAAATTCTGCTTTTTAAACAACAAAGAAAGAGGTAAAGATAAGTTTACAAGTAATGTACACCCTTATGGTGAAAATGCTTTTGAAAGGATTTCAAAAAACTGGTTTAACGAGAGTGCCTGATCATACAAATGGGGGAATTCCAATCAAGCAAAGATATAAATATTCTATTAGAGTTAAATAATCTCCTCTTATTAAAAATTAAAATAAACTGATATAGAATGCCAGAAAATATTTCCGTGGTTCAAAAATTTAAATTATACGTTTTCAGTGTTCCCACTAAAGCGCGAGTTTGCGAGAATCTCGCATGTTTCTTTATTTTCTCACATAAAATTTTTAACATTGCAGGAAGATTGCGCACACTTCTGGAACCAATTTACTAAAATGTTTGTTCTAAAAACAGGTCATTCATAAAAATCAGCAAATTTAAATAGACCCTTTACAGAAGTTGAATGATTTAAAATAAAATAAAAACAAGAAGATAAGAAGATGGATAAGAAAATTACGTATTTTGGTGATTAGCTTCAAAAATACACATTTCTACATATAAACACCAGAAAATCTGGAATTAGGTAACTAATTCTGTATTGAAGGTATTAAAAAAAGTAAATTTCAACAATTTGCAATGCAACATCAGCCTATTTCAGTGACCGGCAGTGAAAAAAATCGACATATTTAAGCAATTAAATGCAATTAAACTCAAATCATACCAATTAGCTGTAAAATTAGTAGATATCATTAGCAATAATGCAGAATTAACATTATTCTAGCCTTTCTTTTTTTTTTTTTTTTTTAAGTATTTTACAAAAATTATATTCCTGTGATTTCAATATTGTGTATCAATTCTATTCCAATAAAGATAATGCATACAAAAGTTTTATCGGACAAAAACTACAGATTGCAAATTCATAATCCATCATCACACGCGCATACACCAGAATAGTTTGCGATGTGTGGTGTTTAACATTTTTTTAAGGTGAATAATTTTACCTTTCTATTTCTTTATTACTTCCATTACCAAGGTCAAGGACGTACCCAAAGGATATGGGATACTGCCCAAAGGGTATGGTATACCCAGTCCATGGGGTCCGGACACCTCCCGAAATAATACTCAATGAAAGATAATTTAATAAATATGTCCTTCTGAATTTGAAAACCGGTTTATAGCAACAAAAATTTAATTTTAAAAAAAAAGTCTTTATATGATCAGATTAGTCATCCAGAAAAACGAGGGGTTAGCAGGCGTCAGGGGCACTGACACAATTTTTAAATCTGTCGGGAGAAACTAAAGATTTTTAATAGGTACTTTTTATTGGTGTGAACAACTTTTAGTTGTTTTTTTAGTTCACCAACCCCATCATACTATAGGTATGGGGAACTTAGGTAATATAGGTATCGTGAAATTTTTCGACCTCGGTTTTTTTTACTTTTTTACAAGTTTTCAGGTGTGGGGAATCCGAAAATGACAAAATTTGTATGGTGTCCGTCTGTAGGGTGTCCGTTAGTATGTTAGTCTGTGTACGTACACGATATCTCACGAACAAAAGATCGCAGAGAGGTCGGACCAGTTTTAAAATATTATTTATGACACTGGCAAGAACACCCCCATTCATTTGCAACATTATAATTAAAAAAACTTCAGAAGTTATTAGAAATTTACAATTTTCTGAACAGGGAAGAATAGGGCAAATTTTCACTTAAACGTGCATAAAAAGAAATATTTTTATCGTAAAGATGTAAGAACAGCTTTAAATATCAGTTTTGATGCCGGGATGAACATCATTAACTATAAACGTGCTACATTGAAAATTTCGCAAATTATTCGAAATTTACGAATTTTGTAACATGGCAGAATACTTCAAAATTTCGCATAAACATCGGTTTTTAGGGGTATTTTCATTGTATAGATGTCAGACTACTTTTAAAATATTATATAAGATACTGGCATAAACATCCTTGATTATGAATTTTTCAACATAAATATTTCGTAAGTCATTCGAAATTTACGATTTACTTAATATGGCAGAATAGGGCAAATTTTCGTATAAATGTCCATTTTTAGGGATATTTTCCTCGTAAAAATATCAGAATACTTTTAAAATATTATTTAGGATACTGACATGAACATCTCAGACTAAGAATTTTTTAATTTAAAAATTTCGTAAGTTATTTGGAATTTACGATTTACTTAACATGGCAGAATTGGGCTAAAATTGAGCACGTTTTGAGGATCATAAATATATCGAAAAACTTCAAAATAGCATTTATGATACTTGTTTGAACATCATTTACTACAAATATTCTAATAGGAAAATTTCGTTAGTTATTCGAAATTTAAGATTTTGTCAACATAGCAAAATTGGGCGATATTCCATATAAATATGCATTTCGGGGATTGTTGCATTGAAAATAGTAGCATGAAAACTAAACTACTAAATTGACCCCAATAAAATAAATTAATAGATTAGAATAAGATAAATATATCAAACTGAATGGTGGGTAGCCTATTGGGTGAGGATTTCATTCTATCACTGTGACAAGCGTTTGATCAAATTCATTTCTCTTAACATTTACATAATATGCCCTGCACTAGAAATTTATGAGAACATACATATGATGGGGAACTGAGCAGAGTCCACCTATGCCAACTAGTTTTTTAATTTTCAAGGCTCATTTAAAAAAAATTTTGGAATCAGTGCTCCCCAACTCCGTTTGCGATTTTTTGGCATCGTTACTGTCTTAATAAAGGACATAACTATGCATTACGTGTTTCATTCACTTGACATTATTTCCCACCCTTTCCTTCTCAAAAATTCTTTAAAAAAAAAAAAAAAAAAAAAAAAACTATTTTATTTCACTTTTTTTTTTCTTTTATTCAAGTTTTAGTTTTAACAAAGCGACATCCAGATGGAATATTAAAGACTATTTTAATCCAAATTACTGAAATTCTGACTTTTTTTTTTTTTTTTTTTAACCTAGCAAATTTTTTCGTAAATCTATTAAATTCGTAGATATTGCAAATAGTGTTTTTCAAGTTTAATAAGTCGAAAAAAAATGTCAAAGATGAACTGATTTTTGATCGAAATTGAAAATTTTATCATACAAAATTTGGGCCATTCATTTCCCCCCCCCCCCCGTAATTGAATGAAATTAATGGACGTTTACCTGTATTTACTGAGAGCACAGAGAGATTTTTTTTCTACTATGAAAAGAGTAACGATATTTAATGGAAATAGAAACTACTAGAAACACAAAATCTGGAAAGTTATCCTGGTTGGCATTACTCTCAGAGCAACGTAAATGTAAATTAAATCCTGAAGATATATTGAACAAAGTGGCATTAAGATAACACTGTCTCAATTTTCTTCTGTAATTTTTAATAACATGTAATTTTATAAATATTTAAGTAAATGAGCATTAACAGAAACTTATTTATTCTTATATGTTTTTAATTGTTATATATGTTGTTCTACTTAAGGTGCCTGCCTACCTTTAAAACGCAATTTTCGGTCAAAACTCCGATTTTCTATTTTTGGGTTAGTATTAAAGCCTGACATTTTAGCTTTCTAAATCAGTTTGAAATTTGTTTCTATCTTGCTTAGAACTTGAGTTACAGGCATTTTAATATTAGTCACTCGCCAGTTTTTGAAACCGGAAGTGACCGGAAATGACCCGTAAATGTTTACATAAATGTTTTACTCAATATAAGTATCAAAATTTGTTACTGAATATAAAATGAATTTTAAAAAGAAAATAAAAAGCTTTGAAATAAATCAGGAACTTATTAAAATTATATTTTGTTTTATAGGTAAAATCTTGTTTTTAAATTTGTTTTCTGCTTTTTCTCAAAATGAGATTTTTAGACTAGCGTCTCGCGCAGCGCCGGCTCCTTACAAAAATGCTAACGGAGCATGCGTACAACTTTGCATTTTTGAAAGTTGTTGGATTCGAATTTGGATTCTAGCAAGTTAAACAGAGTTTGTCAAGGCATCACCCTTTTAGCATATTTTCCTAATTTATGTGTATTCCTTTAATACAAAAATAGTTGAAATGACAAAAATATCTCCGCCCCGAAATATTTCTAATTTTTTTTTTTTTTAACAGTAACTTTATTTTTAGGAAAATTAATAGATAATTTAAAAAAAATAATTTTTTTTTTTTTTTTTTTTTTTTTTTTTTTAACGAAACTGCCATTTTCTTGAAATATCTTCAATACAGATTTAATTTTTTTTTTTTTTTTTTTTAAATCTTTTATTTAGTTTATTTATTTACTTATTTATTTTTTTGCTTAGCCTTTTTTTCAGAAAAAAAAAACCTTGGATTACAAAACTAATTTAAAATATGTAAAATATTTATTTTTATGTTTAAATAATAAACAAAAATTATTTTATTTAAATTTTAATTATTATATAAACTTGTTTAAATTTGTTAAATATGTTATCTAAATTACTTCTTTTTAAAATTCCTTTAATGCAAAGGTGTTTCAAATGACAGAAACACTCCCCCTCCCCCCGACTACAAAAAGAATTTTAAAAATAGACCAGGTAAAATGTTTTATTAAAAAATAACAACCTTTTTTTTTCCCTTCTTCTTTCGGAAAGATAATAGATAATTAAAAGAAAAAAAAATTAACAAAACAGCCATTTTTTAAAAATATCTTCAATACAAATTTAAATTTACTGCATTTTATTTATTTATTTTTTTAATCTATTACACAGTTTATTTTATATTTTATTTTACTTAGCTTAAGTAAAAAAAAACGTGGATAACAAAAATTTATAATAGAATTTTTAAATATGCAAAATATTTATTTTTATGTTTAAATAGTAAACAAAAATTATTTCATTTAAATTTTAATTATTATTTAAACTTGTTTAAATATGTTAAATATATTTATTTTTAAAATTCCTTTAATGCAAAGATGTTTCAAATGACAAAAACTCCCCCCCCCCCCTAAATATTTCTTTCCATATTTTATTAAAATAAATGCAATTTATGAATTAATACACTACATAGAGAATTACTTTTTTATTTAATACTAATTCCTGCGAAGATTTAAAAAAAAAATATGTTTATGAGAGTTATTTAAGTTAATGTGAAGAAAATAAGAAACCCCTCAAACTGTATAAAAGCATTCAACAGTTATTTCAATTTAATAAAACATGACTCACCATCAGACCAAAAAAAAAAAAAAAGGCAAATGTGCAACACGAATGCATCAGCACATTGCAGCAATTTTTCTACAGAATCTTTAAAAGTTTGTTTCTGAATGTGGGATTAGGCCTGAGTGAGATGTTCTCTGGGCAGTCTTTTTAAGGTGACCTAGCACATTCTAATGCGAGTTCCTAAGAAGACCATAAAAAAGTCAAACAACTAGGTTAACAAGTGTGTACCTGATTCAAAGCTAGCGCCTACCACCTATCACCTTGGATGACAGAATCTCTTTGCCAGTGCAATAAATTTAGAATAAGAAATTTGTTTGAAATACAGATTTCAAATTCTAAAAAGGCTTTTTTTTTTTAACTGATATTTTGGTAGTATTTTTATTTATTTATTTTATTTTTTCCATATAAATAAAAAATATAAAAAAGGTTTTGAAGACAAATTTTAGTCTGTAGTCAAAGCCTGACTATAGCACGGGAACCTGGGGCCCCTGCCCTGAGCACCAAGATAAAGCACTAAACTCCTTAAAAATGCATTCATAAATCTGTACTGATAAGTATAAAGGATTTAAGTCCAAAACTGTCGATTTTGAGTTAAGTACATAGTCAGAAAAAAAATTATCTATCGATTGGTATAAAGGATTTAAATCCATGTCATTTAGTTTTTGAGAAAATCAATTGGTAAAAAATGATTCAGGTCAGAAATTTAGCATTAATCTTTGGTATAAAATATTTAATTCAATTTTTCCCCTTTATTAAATGAAGGTCAGCAATCACTGAATGGTATAAAGGGTATAAATCAACGTAATCCCTTTTTCCTAATCGATTCTTCGGATTAGTTTTTAGTTAGTTTAACTTTATTTTTAGCCTCCTGAAAAATCAAGAATATGAACTTAAATCCTTTAAACTTATCAGTACAGAAATGTTTGTTGAGGCATTTTTTTTTTTTTTTTAAGAAGTAATTTAAATAAAATATTTAAAAGGCAGTTTCGTTTTTGGAGAATTTTTTACCTCTTTTTTTTTTTTTTTTTTAATTATCTATTAATTTTCCTAACAACAACAAAAAAAAAAAAGGTTGCTGTTTTTTAATAAAACTTTTTACCTGGTCTATTTTTAAAAATCTCTATGTAGTGTATTAATTCATAAATTGCAGTTAATTTAATAAAATACGGAAAGAAATATTTAGGAGGGGGGTTGTTTTTGTCATTTGAAACATCTTTGCATTAAAGGAATTTTAAAAAGAAATTAAAATTTAAATGAAATAATTTTTGTTTACTATTTAAACATTAAAAAAAATATTTTACATTGTTAAAAATTCTATTATAAATTTTTATTATAATCCACTTTTTTTTTTTTTTTTTTTAATAAAATAAAATAAACTGTTTAACAGATTAAAAAAAAAAAAAAATGCAATACATTTAAGTTTGTATTGAAGATATTTTAAGAAAATGGCAGTTTCGCGTTTTAATTTTTTTTTTTTTTAATAATTATTAATTTTTCTAAAAAAGAAAAAAAAAATAATTTTTACTAAAACTTTTTACCTGGTCAGTTTTTTAAATTCTCTTTGTAGTCTATCAATTCATAAAGTGCAGTTATTGTAATAAAATATGGAAAGAAATATTTAGGGGGGGGGGGGAATTTTTATCATTTGAAACATCTTTGCATTAAAGGAATTTTAAAAAGAAGTAATTTAAATAACAAATTTAAATAATAATTAAAATTTAAATAAAATATTTTTTGTTTATACTATTTAAACATAAAAATAAGAATAAATATCTTACACATTTAAAAATTCTATTATAAATTTTTATTGTAACTAGTGCTGCACAGAGTAGCACTTTGGCCGAGTAACCGAGTATCCAGTACTCGGCCTTTTACTACTAGGCCGAGTACCGAGTAGTTGTAAGAAAGAATAACTGACATATATATGAAGAATTTCGCACATCTTGAAATTTAAAAAAGGCTTTTTGAACACGAAATTAAGTTAAATGACAAACAGCATGTTTTCATGAAACGTTTCAGAACTTTTGTAGTGTATATTCATGTCATGTCATATACTCCTGAATTCGTGTTGGCAATCGTGGAACCAGAAGTGAATAATCAAGTCATGCTAACTGGAAACTTCATTTAAAATCCAATTCAGGGCTGGGGATTCGAGTCTTAAGGCAACGAAGGCTGCTGGTGTCTTGAAATCAGTCCGCGAGCAACCAGACTTTGCCGGTGCTCGACCTCACGCGTAACGTTCAAATTCGGCGGTGCAGAGTCATTAACTTTTACTGGCAAGAAAGATTACTAAACTTTGGCATGTTCCATCTTTTAAACCCTTAATTTTTGGTGTAAATTGGCGTATTTCTAAACCCATTCCATTTTATTTAATTGGTTACTTTATTCGAAACCAACGCCTCTTCCTGCCTTTTCATTTTTTTATTGGTTATAATTTCGTGTTTTGCAGACATTGTGACGTTGGTCGGCGCTTTATTTTGCCAACTCGCCAAGTCATTAAAATAATTATTTATTGCTTTATATTTGACATAAAATAATCAAACCGTAATTTAGACTCATAACTCTTTTATTATTTAATTGAATCTTTCCGGCGCCTATTGTTTATTAAATTTATTTATAGGATAATTTATAAGCTATTTCCAGATATCAAAATACTTAAATGATTAATTTGTTTATTTCAAATGATGATGATCGCGATTGTAATTTCCGTTCGTTATTTTTTACACTTTTAGAGTAATTTATAATCTAATATGAAATTTCTTTTAATGCTTTCTGCCATCTAAAAAGAATATTACCTAGAATGTAAAAACAATAATTTAAAATATAAATTTAAATTTATTTCTTATCTCTTTTTTATCCATCATATTTTATATCTTTCATACACAATTAGGTTCATTGTTATATTTGATACTTCCAGCTTAGTGGATTATTAAAACCATAATAACTGATAACTTCAATCTTTATTATACTTTTGAACACACATGCAAGTTCTCGAGGATTAAAAAAAAAATGTTTCCATATTTTGCATTATCTATTCTAAGTTCAGAAACCGATTGCAGTACTCAACTGCTAAAAGACTTTCATATTTTTATACTGTGTACTGCAATATGGATAATAAGGATTTTGATGGCATTTTTTAATACAGTAATTATCGTATACTCTTCCCTTTAATTAATTGGATGTCAGTTTAAAACTTTTTCATCAGAAAGTAGGCAAGTAATCTATATATTACTACCAGTACCAGTTAAAGAAATAAAAATTGTTTAAATAATAATACTTACTGGTTAAATTGAAATTGATTTCTTTAATGGGGTTTGAGTATTTTACTGTGTAATCTTATCTTGACTAAAAAATCTCATATACAGTAAAGCTGGAAATTAGCGGTCGCCACTCGCCACATGGCGACTAGATTTTTAAAAGTGGCGACTAAAGAAATTGCCTTTGGTCGCCACTGCAGTGGCCACTTCTCTTCTACCCATTCTTTATAAAATATACCCCATTCCACGGCAAACTTGGATCGCGCGGCAGCTTTTTCGCGGTAAACGCGCCGCGCAAAGAATTCAGGCTGTTCTAAAATCTAACCTCGCCACTTGCAAACATATTTCGGAAGTCAATTTTAATAGTAAACACTTAAAATTCTTCTACCCATTCTTTATAGAATACCCCATTCCAATGCAAACTTGGATCGCGCGGCGGCGTTTTCGCAGTAAGCGCGCCGTGCGCCTCGAATTCAGGCTTTCTCAAATCTAACATCGCCACTTACAGACATTTTCGGAAGTCAATTTTAACAGTAAACACTGGAAATTGGCAGGTAGTCTTATTCATATGCTAAAAAAACGTATGGCTTTTTTCCATTTTTCTATAAAAGTATTAGATTTTGATTTTAAAAAAATGTCAAAATGAGAGTTTCGGCCGACTTTCGGGAGACAGAGACGAAAAGGAAGCTCGTGAGATAATCAATCGGCTGAAACTCCGATTGTGTTACGTTCGCAGAAAAATTAAAAACGTCATTCGACGCATTTTCTTTGTTATTTTATACCACTTTCTTTTCAAACTTGGCATTTCTATCCATTCGCAACGGCCGTATCGCATTCAGTCATACGCGTGGTTTCTCGAAATTTCAATCTTTAAAACAAGCTTTATATAGTAATATAAATTTTGGATTTATTGCTTTAATATGAAGAGATTTAAAGAAAATCCTGAATCACAAAGCAACCGTAGTGGTAGTAAACGTGGAGCTACAGATAATTCTGTAAAAATATCTTTTTTCGGAAAAAGGTAAGTGCGTTTTCTGTTATTATTAAAAAAAAAAAAGTATATATGTATGTATATTTTTAGTTCTTAATCAGAAGAATGCATAATTTATTGAATATTTTATTTATTTACTACATATTATTTAATATTTGTTATTGCATATGAACTATTTTTACTTTCTTCTATATGTAATATAGAGAAAGTATTGGATTCGCGAAAATTTTCGAAGTCCATTTTTTGATGGATTTACATGTTTTGGGATATGGAGAACACGAATTAATAGTTTTTAAAAAATGTCTGTCTGTCTGTCTGTATCATTTTTTTGTGGACGCTGTATCTCACGAACCAATGAATGAAACTTAACCAAACTTGGTATTTAGTTGCACCCTGACATAAACTGGTGCTGATTAGATTTTGGGATCAATCGCTCAATAGGTGGCGTTGTGATCGCATTTTATGCAAATTTTTAACATGGCAGCATAGGACAAAATTCCGTATAAATGGGCATAAAGAGAGTTATTTTACACTTGTGATTGTAAAATTAATAGGATTTATTGATAATAGTAGTAGTTAGCTAGGAAAAAAAATTTGTGCATGGGGGGGCATCGGTTCCCCCCCTGGGGGGGAAAATCCCCCCCCGGGGAAGTAAATTTTCAAGATGGGTATCTTTCGAAAGGTCTCGTTGATAATAGTAGTAGTTAACTTGGAAAAAATTTTTGTGCATGTGGGGGCATCGGTTGCCCCCCCACCGGGGGGGGGAAGTTCCCACCCGGGGAGGCAAAATTTCAAGATGGGTATCTTTCGAAAGATCTCGTCAATACCTTTAAAACGAATGGTTGAACGATAAATCTGTGATAATTTAAACCAAAGTTATCGATTTTTTTTACTTTTAACAAAAAAAAACTTAGAAAAATATCGCAATTTTTTTTTTTTTTTTTTTAACGAAATTTAACCAAACTTGGTATTTAGTTGGTCCCCGACAAAAACTGGTCCTGATTATGTTTGGGGATCAATAGCTCAACAGGTGGCGCTGTGATAGCATTTTATCTAAATTTTTAACATGGCAGCATAGGACAAAAATTCGTATAAATGTGCATAATTAGAGTTGTTTTAAACTTGTGATTGTAAAATTAATATGAATTATTGATAATAGTAGTATGTAACTAGGAAAAAAATTTTCTGCATGGGGGGGCATCGCTTCCCCCCCCCTAGGGGAAAAATACCCCCCCAGGGGGGTAAATTTTCACATTGGGTATCTTTCGAAATATCAGGTTGATAATAGTAGTAGTTAACTAGGAAAAAATTTTTGTGCATGTGGGGGCACCGGTTGCCCCCCCACCGGGGGGGGAAGTTCCCACCCGGGGGGGCAAAATTTCAAGATGGGTATCTTTCGAAAGATCTCGTCAATACCTTTAAAACGAATGGTTGAACGATAAATCTGTGATAATTTAAACCAAAGTTATCGATTTTTTTTACTTTTAACAAAAAAAAACAGAAAAATATCACAATTTTTTTTTTTTTTTTTTTTTTTAACGAAATTTAACCAAACTTGGTATTTAGTTGGTCCCCGACATAAACTGGTGCTGATTATGTTTGGGGATCAATAGCTCAACAGGTGGCGCTGAGATAGCATTTTATCTAAATTTTTAACATGGCAGCATAGGACAAAAATTCGTATAAATGTGCATAATTAGAGTTGTTTTAAACTTGTGATTGTAAAATTAATATGAATTATTGATAATAGTAGTATGTAACTAGGAAAAAAAATTTCTGCATGGGGGGGCATCGCTTCCCCCCCTGGGGGGGAAGTACCCCCCCGGGGGGGATAAATTTTCAAGATGGGTATCTTTCGAAAGGTCTCGTCAATACCTTTAAAACGAATGGTTGAACTATAAATCTGTGATAATTTAAAAAAAAGTTATCGATTTTTTTCACTTTAACAAAAAAAAAAAATCGTACTTTTTTTTTTTTTTTTTTTTTTTTAATATTGTTACTGATTGAATATGTATAGGTAAATATAGAAGAAAGTCTTGTGGTGGCCACAACATACTAGTTTACTTTCTTCTATATGTAATATAGAGAAAGTATTGGATTCGCGAAAATTTTTTACCTCCGTTTTTTGACGGATCTACACGTTTTGGGGTGTCCTGAACACGAATTGATAGTTTTTAAAAAATGTCTGTGTGTGTGTGTGTCTGTGGTTTAGTGTTTTCACCGTGTCTCACGAACCAATGAATGAAATTCAACCAAACTTGGTATATAGTTGAACCCTGGCCAGCCACAATCTCTAAATTCAGTTAGAGAGGGGGATTATAATTGCAAATTATTAAAAATTCATTATTATTAAAAAAAAAAATTAATAAAAAAAAATAATAAAAAAAAAATAATTCATTTGTAACATGGAAAAAAAAAAAAAAAAAAAAAAAAAAAAAAACGGAAAAAGAAACTTGCAAAATAAAGTATTATTAAAAAAATATTTTTTTTATTTACATATACTAATATATTTTCATGAATCAAAGATGTTTTTTTTTTTTTTTTAATGAAAAAGTAGAAAATCGACACCATTCAGGATAGTGAAGGGGCAATATAATCAGAATTTTTCTGCTATAAAATATTATAACCAAAAGAGCATTTTAAACATATTAGCTTTGTATTGAATAGTATTTTCTTACATTCATAGTATAAATTATGTAAATCTATTCCTATTTCATTTATTACAATTTATCAGCAATGTATTATTGTGGATGAGTTTCAAAAAGTTGACTACCTTAATTATTTTCTTAATGATTTGTCGAGACTGAACATTGAAAAAATTAAAGAAAAGAAAATTTTTTTTACTTTTACTTTTATCAGCTAGTGGCCACTAACTTTTTAAAAGTGGCCACTAAAAAAATGAAGGCTAGTGGCCAGTGGCCACCAACCAAATTTCTTAATTTCCACCTTTAATATACAGTACCCGCGGCTTATTAAAATCACATTCGTTCTGAGTAAAAGTGATTTTATTAAGCGGCTGATTTTTATATCTGGCGAATGTTCCTGCACTGAAGAAAAAGGTATTATTTACCTGAATTTGGAAAGAAATTTCAAAAAGTACTAAATAATGGAACGAATAAACAATATTAATTAATTTTTAACAGATAATTATTTGATTGTTCCTTTAAAATAAGTGAATTAAACACATCCCAAGTTCCAATGCACTCTCCTTTGAAAAAAATAATCAATACTTTGTCGAACGTTCACATTTTCTTTCAAATTTAAAATCTTTCCCTTAAAGCTTCTTGTCTCTTAGTTATTTTAAAATAAGAACTAAAAATTATCTTTTAATTAAACATTATATATATATTTTAAAAAATCACTTGCGAATCAAATCAAAGTTTTAACTTTGAAGAATACATTCCTTGAAATTATTACTAAGACAAGTAATGGCCCGTGTTTAACTGCTGTAAATGTAAAATTTCGACAAAAAGAGATAATGGAGGGATTGCTGTATTTTACTTCAAAAATAAAAAATCACAGCGTAAATAAAAATTTGTTTAGTGTGCATAAATGACATTTTTGCAACTGAAGAGATTTTTTTTTAGTTTATTAACTGGCGATGCTGATTTTTTAAGCGGCGGTTTTAAAATTAATTTGTATTGATTTGATTCTGGTCTGAGCAATTTGATCATTTTATTAACCAGTGAATTTATTAAACGGTGGTTATTGTATAGTTATTTATTTAGAATATATAATTTAGCAATTAAATTTTTATACGTAGGGGAGACCGGGACGCAGTGGACCACTTTTACACTCTTAATTTTTTACACAAAAAATAGAAAAGCAATGTACTTGAAAAAAAATAGCAAACAATCTCTAAACACTTCTTGACATGTCTTAATTTTTTTTATAACAATATTTCCAATACATTATGAATGAAAAAATAAATTGTGAGCACTCACAAACTGAACCACTGTGCCCCATCACCGGGGTACAGTGGATCAGCCTCTTTTGTTTATATTAAATTAATATAAATTACTTTTCTCTCTCTCTCTCTCTTTAAAATTAGTTTCTTATACAATTCTAGTCTAAAGAACATAATTCAAGCATTTTCACGAAATAAAATAACCAAAATTAAATTAAAATAAACAAATCAAAAATCAAATCTCAGTAAGAAAATTTATTAAGTTAAAATAGATATTGTTTTTTATTCTTTTATTAATATTATATAATTCAAATAGTTTTTTAATTCAGATATTAATAAATATAATGCTACTATTCAAATATTTAACATTTTAAAAATTATATTGAAACATAATTAATTTACATTATGTTTGTAGGATAAATTTAACAAAAATATATTACGCCACTTCTTTTGCTTTCCACATATGATCTCTAAAAACAACAATAATAAATTATTCCTACTATTTATTAAATTAGATATTATTTTTCCTTTTATTAATGCTATATAATTCAAATAGTTAATAAATTTATATATTAATAATTATTATATTACCTTTTTTTTTTAATTAAAAACATTTTAAATTACCTTATAAAAATCCTTTAAAATAGAGGCCAATATATTCCAGCTCCAGCCGGAGCCATCATCAGAGTCCGATGACAAAAACAAAGAGCTTGGCGGTTCACTCCCTTTTCTTAACTTCGTTGTTTGTCATTTCTTCACTTCGTTTCTCTGTTTGGCCTCTATTTTAATATATTGGCCTCTATTTTAAAGGATTTTTATAAGGTAATTTAAAATGTTTTTAATAAAATTGTAATCCTTTGTAAACTTAAATATGTATATTATATTACCATTCAATTATTTATTCTTTTCAGAAATTTATTATTATTATTTTTTTATTATTATTATAACATTAAGATATTTATTACTTTGAGATATTAATACTTTACATTACGTCTGTATCTATAAATTTAACTAAAACAATTATAAGTATTAAATCTAATTTGTACTTTTAGGCACATTGGAAGGTGGTCCACTGTGCCCCATATAGAGTCGGTCCATTGTGCCCCATGCCAGAGTTAAACAAATAATAACTAGTATGATGCGGCCACCACATGACTTTTTTTTTTTTTTTCTTTTACAAATTCACTCAGTAAAAGTAATTTATTAAAATTATTTTAAAAAAATTATCTCCCATGATAATGCTGATGACTTCCATATTACAGAAGTAGTATAACACTAAATATCCAAAAAAAAGTCAATTTTATTCTCAACATTACGTAAAAAGTTTTTTTTTTTTTTTTTGGTTAAAAATGAATGAAAAAAAAAAAAAAATCGATAACTATATTTTAAATTATCGCAGAACGATGGTTCAGCCATTCGTTTTAAAGATACTGGCAAGCTCTTTTGAAAGATACCCATCATGAAAATTTACTCCCCTTGAAGGGGGACTCCCCCTAGGGGGGAATTTTCAAGTGAATAGATGAGCTTGCCAAGTTTGGTGAAGTGGGTGAGAAAGTCAGTATTTCATAAAGGGCTCTAACGTTTTTCTTGAAAACTGCCCCATACATACACCCCTTTTCAGATATCCTTTCGCATATATTATTTGGTTATTAACAGGAAAATTGACAGTTATCTTGATTAGGTTGGTCAGTTATAGATCTCGGAAAATGGTGTTTTAAGAAATGGTGCAACCGACTTTTTACTTCCATTACCCGACTATCGTAGGTAAAGGAAGATTTATATTCGGTCTAAAAATTAGATAGAGTTTTCATCTTATTTACATGTTTTAAGGTCTCCTGATCCCCCCAAAAAATAGATTTTGGCAATTGGTCAGTTTGTGTATATGTGTGAAGAATCTTCTGACTATGGTATATCCGAAACTAATAAAGATAGAACTGCGAAACATCAGAATTGAGACAGGTCAGGTGTAAATCATTCAAAACTTTATATTCTGAAAAAAGAAAAAAAAAAAAAACTGGTGTGTAATAACCACACCACATCCATTACCCACTATTATGCGTATTATATATATTTTTTGGAGATGTGGTCAGAACACATAAAATTGACCTAAGAAATTAGACAACTGACAATCTTCCTGCAAAGGAAAAGTGACACATGTGTAATCTATATAAATAAAGCAAAGAGTTTGTCGGGAACACATCCGAGTGGACCACTCCTATTTTTGATTGGTCTAGATTTAACAACTTTGGTGATGAAAGTTGGCCATTTTCTTTTTCCTTAAAAACTGATGAATTTTTTTTAAAGATACTGCATAAATGTTATACTTTTTAAAAGAGCTCTAAAAATTGTTCATTTTTTGTGTGGACACTATATACATAAAATTATTAAAGATATTACGTTGCAAAGTTTTCTTTCAATTAAATAAAATATGAAAATATAAATATTAGTTATAATTTAATAGCTGCCAAAAAAAAAAAATGAGTTCATTTTCTTTCCACATAAAAATAAATACATTTAATTAAACGTGAACATTAAAAAATTGTAAAAAATTAAATTATGCATCTCACAAAAATTGACGTCATTATCACTTTAAAATTTTTTACACATTGATAAAGTAAGTACTAATGTAGTTCTATAGCTATAAGAATCAACAGAAAATTTAAACACATGGTATAAAAAAAGTTTTTTTAAATCTTATAATTATTTATAATTTTGTTGTCATTTCGGCGATGAGTTGATATGGGTATCGTAAATGCATAAGTAAACATTTTGGCGAGAAATGTCTGAGTTACTTCAGTGTCAAATTTCAAATTCCGCCAAGAGGTCCAAGCTCTTTCAATGTTTTTGCACAATTTTTCTCAATTTTATTTTAAATATTTTTGTAATGCGAGTGGAAAAAATAGGAAAAGCATTTTTTTAAATTGGCCTAATTATACAAAATATCTCCATGTAAAATATTATGCATTTTCCATTCTGTTTATTATCAAAAAGAAAATGACTAATGCAGTTTTTCCTGTATTATTGACATTTCTATAAATTAAATTATCCAGTACAAAGACATTGCGGTGAAGAAATCTCTGCCGAAGTCAGCGAGGGCCCGAAGCGAAGTTTTTAAGCAATTTCAATGTATTTTCTTTTTAGTTTTAATTTGTAGAACGGTATAAAAAATATTGATTCTTTTTTAATTCAATTAAATATAGTGACCAGCGAAGCGGGCAAAGCTTGCTAGTGACATAAAATGGAGTTAACAAAGCGAGAAAAGAAGAAAAATAAACTGGTGTGTCACTCATACGACTTTCTCTTACCCTGAAATTTAATACTATAAACACAGATTGGAGATTAAGAGGTAAGATAATGAGTACTGTTATGTAAACCTATATTAAAACAATTCAAATTAGGCTTCGGAATAGCTTTATTTGACAAATGATTCTTTGTGAAGGGGGCTATTGCCCCCCTCAACCTCACATTTCATTATTGTACCTACATTTATATACAATTCAAATCTGTTATTAAATTCAAAAGTTCATTGAAAATTATTCAGACAAATTTCACATGCAATATTCCTTAAAACTTATCAATCATGAACAAACTTTTCAAGTAACAAACGTATTAACTTAAAAATACAACATTTGGATCGCCTAAAAATATTTGTTTTTAATTTACTCTAACACACAAAGACAAAGCGTTAAAAACTTAACTTTGGTATTGAGGAAGCCTCAAAACGTGTAAATATACTAAAAAAAGCAATGAATATTTAACTGAAAAAAATACAGTATTTGCCATATGGCTATGAGGAATTAATTTCAATTCCTGAGCAGCTTTCCTGCACATGGTAAAATATTACAGTACAGCACTTCCACTAACAATAAAAAAGAATGTTATGGTTTACATATAAGTATCCCTGTATATCTTCTGAAAGTTATGTACACATCACATGGTGCACATAAATACAATCTTATATTAAGAACACACGGCACAACCTGAAGTACATTTCCATCAATTTTCAAATGTTGTCGCACTATAATCTAGTTCTTTTGTGAGCCCTGTAAACGAACAGTGAATGATTTCTATACCATATTCTACATGAGACATGTTTTTACGCATATAAAAAATATATATTTGTTTCATTCGGTTTATTGCAGTGTATAGATGTTAAACTCTACTTACCTGCAATTTTCCCATAGACATAATGTATTTAAATTCTCTGGGTGTCCCTGTTAGAGGTGAGTTCGGGCTCTATTTTGGCAATCCGAGCCCGCCCGGGCCCGAAACATTTTTGAACTGAGCCCGCCAGAGCCCGAAAAATTTTGTGTGATCAGAGCCCGAGCCCGCCCGAGCCCGATATTGAAAGTGATAAGCTACGCAACGCATACGCATTAGTAAAATTAAACACTTTTCTCTTTTTCAAATTAATTTTTTTATTATCTGTCCTCTTTTTAACTAACTATACATGTTATTGTAACAATTTATAATGTCTGTGTCTTTGTATACATGTATATATTTCTCTGTATAATATATATTTATAGTGAAACCCATTGTTTACAACGCGCCTGTCGGGGGACAAAAAAAAGCCCGATTTATCCAAATGAGTGATATAATAAGGCCCAATAAAACGAATAAGGAAGGATTTCTGTATAACATTATGACATTCTGATAATATGCATCCCGTTGAAAAAAAGTTCTATTTAGTAAATGGAAAATCAAAGCAACTAAAGTTTGCAAGATTATTTTGCGACATATAACATTAACAATATCCCTTATCTATTTAAAACTAACTTTACAAGGAACTGCAAAATATTTTCTTTACGAAAGAAACAGCATGTTAATTTTCCATAGAGCAACTGCCAGTTTTTTTTTTTTTTTTTTTTTTTTTTTACATTTTCGAGTTAGTGAAGTATAAAATAAACGGGACATTTAGCTTGAATCCGAGCCCGCCCGGAGCCCGAAGACTTGCGTGAGATTTGAGCCCGATCGGGCTCGGGCTGAGCCCGTCTCATCTCTAGTCCCTGTACACCACTGGTTCTCAACGGGGTGATGAACGTGCTTTGGGCGGTAGGCATATTTTGGGCAGTAAAGGGGCGACATAAGCACGTTTTAGTATTCAAACTAAATTTTTAAAATTTTGCATGCGTTATATTTTTCGCTTCTTAAGGGGGTAACAGCTCTAAAATTACTGCTCTGGAATCACTGCTGTACACAAACCATTTGCTTGACCTCAACAAAAAGTTTAGTGTAGCGTCCTTATACAGGGTGTCTACTGACTTGACAGAAAAAACTTAAAAAGCTCCATTACCTTTCGGTCGTAGCAGCTTTTAAGGTGGATGCACCTTTTCATCAGCGACCATTGTGAGGCCCGTCACAGTCAAAACTGAAGCTCTTCTTCTTTGTCGACGATCTTCTAGAAGGTGGCACCATGCTTGATTTAATCCTCAGTGCGACTAGTGCCCCTTACAAGCTGATTGGTCATTAATAATCTTGATTGTTTCCCGGTAGAAAGAGTAATCTGGATTGTTATAGTTAGCGATTTTACAAACTTTGTTAAAATTTATATTGATATTGCTTTCTTGGTTAATTTTAGTAAGGGCTGTGGTTGTTTTTCCATATTTTATGTCGTTATTATGCTCCTTTAACACTTTCTACCAGGAAACAATTGAGATTATTAACAACCAATCAGCTTGTAATGGGCATGGTGAAGAAGTCTCTGCCGAAGTCAGCGTGGGCACGAAGTGAAGTTTTTAAGCAATTTCAATGTATTTTCTTTTTAGTTTTAATTTGTAGAACAGTATAAAAAATATTGATTCTTTTTTTAGTTATTTAAATATAGTGATCAGCGAAGCGGGCAAAGCCTGCTAGTTAATTAGTATTCATCTAACTTAATTATTAGCTTGTGATTTTTTTTTTTCTGTAAATAATGTACAAGAAACAAAGTTTGTGCTTTATAAATCAAAGTTAGTACTTTTACTTTCTTCTATATGTAATATAGAGAAAGTATTGGATTCGCGAAAATTTTCGAAGTCCACTTTTTGATGGATTTACATGTTTTGGGATATGGAGAACACGAATTAATAGTTTTTAGAAAATGTCTGTCTGTCTGTCTGTATCATTTTTTTGTGGACGCTGTATCTCACGAACCAATGAATGAAATTTAATCAAACTTGGTATTTAGTTGCACCCTGACATAAACTGGTGCTGATTAGATTTTGGGATCAATCGCTCAATAGGTGGCGTTGTGATCGCATTTTATGCAAATTTTTAACATGGCAGCATAGGACAAAATTCCGTATAAATGGGCATAAAGAGAGTTATTTTACACTTGTGATTGTAAAATTAATAGGAATTATTGATAATAGTAGTAGTTAGCTAGGAAAAAAATTTTGTGCATGGGGGGGCATCTGTTCCCCCCCGGGGAAGTAAATTTTCAAGATGGGTATCTTTCGAAAGGTCTCGTTGATAATAGTAATAGTTAACTTGGAAAAAATTTTTGTGCATGTGGGGGCATCGGTTGCCCCCCCACCGGGGGGGGAAGTTCCCACCCGGGGGGGCAAAGTTTCAAGATGGGTATCTTTCGAAAGATCTCGTCAATACCTTTAAAACGAATGGTTGAACGATAAATCTGTGATAATTTAAACCAAAGTTATCGATTTTTTTTACTTTTAACAAAAAAAAACACAAAAATATCGCAATTTTTTTTTTTTTTTTAACGAAATTTAACCAAACTTGGTATTCAGTTGGTCCCCGACATAAACTGGTGCTGATTATGTTTGGGGATCAATAGCTCAACAGGTGGCGCTGTGATAGCATTTTATCTAAATTTTTAACATGGCAGCATAGGACAAAAATTCGTATAAATGTGCATAATTAGAGTTGTTTTAAACTTGTAATTGTAAAATTAATATGAATTATTGATAATAGTAGTATGTAACTAGGAAAAATATTTTCTGCATGGGGGGGCATCGCTTCCCCCCCTGGGGGGGGAAGTACCCCCCCGGGGGGGATAAATTTTCAAGATGGGTATCTTTCGAAAGGTCTCGTCAATACCTTTTAAACGAATGGTTGAACTATAAATCTGTGATAATTTAAAACAAAGTTATCGATTTTTTTCACTTTTAACAAAAAAAAAAAAAAAAAAAAAAATCGTACTTTTTTTTTTTTTTTTTTTTAAATATTGTTACTGATTGAATATGTATAGGTAAATATAGAAGAAAGTCTTGTGGTGGCCACAACATACTAGTTTGATATGAAGTTCTGTTACATCATCTAATTAAATTAAGGTTTCACATATATCAAATTACTTTTTTTTTTTTTTTACTTTCTTCTATATGTAATATAGAGAAAGTATTGGATTCGCGAAAATTTTCGACCTCCGTTTTTTGACGGATCTACACGTTTTGGGATGTCCTGAACACGAATTGATAGTTTTTAGAAAATGTCTGTCTGTGTGTCTGTATCATTTTTTTGTGGACGCTGTATCTCACGAACCAATGAATGAAATTTAACCAAACTTGGTATTTAGTTGCACCCTGACATGAACTGGTGCCCATTAGATTTGGGGATCAATAGCTCAACAGGTGGCACTGTGATAGCATTTTATCTAAATTTTTAACATGGCAGAATAGGACAAAAATTCGTATAAATGTGCGTAATAAGAGTTATTTTACACTTGTGATTGTAAAATTAATATGAATTATTGATAATAGTAGTACGTAACTAGGAAAAAAAATTTGTGCATTGGGGGCATTGCTTCCCCCCCTGGGGGGAAGTACCCCCCCGGGGAAGTAAATTTTCAAGATGGGTATCTTTCGAAAGATCTCGTCAATACCTTTAAAACGAATGGTTGAACTATAAATCTGTGATAATTTAAAACAAAGTTATCGATTTTTTTTTACTTTTAACCAAAAAAAAAAAAAAAAAAAACTTAGAAAAAAAAAATTTGCATTTTTTTTTTTTTTTTAAATATTGTTACTGATTGAATATGTATAGGAAAATATAGAAGAAAGTCTTGTGGTGGCCACAACATACTAGTACTTTCCTCTATATGTAATATAGAGAAAGTATTGGATTCGCGAAAATTTTCGACCTCCGTTTTTTGATGGATTTACATGTTTTGGGATGTCTAGATTACGAATTAATAGTTTTTAGAAAATGTCTGTCTGTCTGTATCATTTTTTTGTGGATGCTGTATCTCACGAACCAATGAATGAAATTTAACCAAACTTGGTATTTAGTTGCACCCTGACATAAACTGGTGCTGATTAGATTTTGGGATCAATCGCTCAATAGGTGGCGTTGTGATCGCATTTTATGCAAATTTTTAACATGGCAGCATAGGACAAAATTCCGTATAAATGGGCATAAAGAGAGTTATTTTACACTTGTGATTGTAAAATTAATATGAATTATTGATAATAGTAGTAGTTAACTAGGAAAAAAATTTTGTGCATGTGGGGGCATTGGTTCCCCCCCCTGGGGGGGAAGTACCCCCGGGGAAGTAAATTTTCAAGATGGGTATCTTTCGAAAGGTCTCGTCAATACCTTTAAAACGAATGGTTGAACTATAAATCTGTGATAATTTAAAACAAAGTTATCGATTTTTTTTACTTTTAACAAAAAAAAAAAAAAAAAAAACCTTAGAAAAAAAAAACGTACTTTTTTTTTTTTTTTTTTTAATATTGTTACTGATTGAATATGTATAGGTAAATATAGAAGAAAGTCTTGTGGTGGCCACAACATACTAGTTTTCTTTATGTTTAAAGATACAGTAATCAAATTTGTTTCAAACTGAATAATTTCCCCCTATCTTTGAACTATCAATGACTCATTGTGTGAAAAATAACGGTCTTTTATTTTTATCTTGAACTGTTTTATTGACTGTTTATTTTATTGACTTTTTTTTATATCATGAAAACTTTGGCGATAAACAATTTTTCGTGTAAACCTTTTATTATAGCAACCCTCTCTTGCGAAGAGGTAGATGAAAACGTAATTCAAAATAATATGCTTCAGTTTAAGATTATGTTTCGTTTGTGTTACGTTGTGCTTGTCCGTTTGGGAAAATAAAAATGAAAAAGAGAAAAAAATTCTTATTTAATGAATAAGTCAAAGCAAAATAGAAATAGCAATTTGAAAGATAATTAATGATAAATGATTAACTAGTTTTTTTTTAGATTTTTCTAGAAGTTTTGCATCCTACCTCTCCCAGACCCTTGGAAGAAGATATCGATGGAATCGGGTAAGCCTGATTCTCTTTCATTCTTTACTATATTGATTTTATTATTTAGTGATTATATTTTTAAGATAATAAAAGTGATTCCACTGTCTATTTTTCTGTGAAAATTTGAACCCATTAGTTAGAAAGAAGGCGGTGGAAATGTAAAATATTGGCATCCCCTTGCCGAAAGGGTAGGATGCGAGAAAAAGAATAATTGAAATTAACAGCCTGTAATTAAAATAAAAAAGATTTATTGATTGAAATAAGAAAATAGAATATATATATTTGATGATTTTGAAGAACATATTCTATGATAATTTGTTTATTAAATTTAATACACAACTGAATTAACAAAAACATTTTTAATTAGTACATAAAAAAAAAAAAAAAAAAAGAATGACTTAAAAAAAAAGAATATATATTTGATTTTGAATAATATAATATATATAATGTAAATGAAATAAAGTATTAAAATAAATGAATAATGTAAGGAGTGATACGTATTAAATTCAATTAAAAAATATATAATGATATATATTTAATTATTAAACTAATAATTATTTTAATTTTTTTTTATTTGTAATTTAAATAAATGAATAATTTAAGGAAAAATATTTTTCTTTATTGCACCTTATTTTTTTTCTTTCCCTTCCATTTTTTTAAATAATATTTTACGATAAAGCCACTAGTAGGAAATGCTGATCATCTGCTATAAATTTTGTTATTTTTTTATACATAAAATTAAATATTCTGTTAAATTGTTAAAAATTAAGAAAAAATACGACCACAGCGCCACCTGTTGAGCGATTGATCCCTAAATCTAATCAGCACCAGTTTATGTCAGGGGCCAACTAAATACAAAGTTTGGTTAAATTTCATAAAAAAAAAAAATAAAAAAAAAAATTCTTCATTAAAAGTTTAAAAAATCGATAACTTTGTTTTAAATTACCACATATTTATAGTTCAACCATTCGTTTTAAAGGTATTGACGAGACCTTTCGAAAGATACTCATCTTGGAAATTTACTTCACCTCGTGGGGTACTTCCCCCAGGGGGGGGGGAGTGATGCTCCCACATGCACAATTTTTTTTCCTAATTAACTACTACTAATATCAATAATTCATACTAATTTTACAATCACAGGCTAAGAATAACTCTCATTATGTACATTTATACGAAATTTTATCCTACACTGCCATGTTAAAAATTAAGAAAAAATACGATCACAGCACCACCTGTTGAGCGATTGCAGGGGTCTGTCCAGACTTTTCGGACAGGGTCCTGTTTTTGTGAAATTGTGAAAAACTCTACACGTATTTTTGTGAATTTAAATTTTGTGTGAAAAAAAAGTTTTTCCAAACTTTTCCGCTAGGGCCCTCTATTTGTGAAATTATGAAAAATGCCATTTTTCAAAATAAAATTATAATTAGAGTTTCATTTTAGACGATGACAGTTCATTTTTATAGAACTAAACTTAAATATATGTATAGAAACCCTTAATAAATTAGAAATTGAATATCAGCTTTTCGGAGAAATACAGCAAAACATCTGATTTTTCATAGCAGCCTGTTCGTTCCATGGAAGATTAGTTTTAAAAATGAAATAGATTTATCAAAGGTCTATTTTTTAGGATAAATAATTTTATGAAGGGTCCTGTTTTAGGATAAATAATTTTGTGAAGGGTCCTGTTTTAGGATAAATAATTTTGTGAAGGGTCCTGTTTCAGGATAAATAATTTTGTGAAGGGTCCTTTAAAGGACCCAGATTTGCCTCTGGACAGACCCCTGGATTGATCTCTAAATCTAATCAGCACCAGTTTATGTCAGGGGACAACTAAATACCAAGTTTGGTTAAATTTCGTAAAAAAAAAAATTTCTTTATTAAAAGTAAAAAAAATCGATAACTTTGTTTTAAATTATCACAGATTTATAGTTCAACCATTTGTTTTAAAGGTATTGACAAGAACTTTCGGAAGATACCCATCTTGAAAATTTACTCCCCTTGAGGGTGGACTTCCCCCCCGGGGGGGGGGGGGGGGGCGAGGCTCCTACACATACAAAAAAAATTTCCCAGTTGACTATCTCTATTATAAATAATTCTTGTAAATTTCATAATGATTTCTAAAAAATAAGTCTCTTTCTGCACATTTAAACAAAATTTTGTCCTATATCACCATGTTAAAAATTTAGAAAAAGTAGGATGGCAAAGCAACCTGTAAAACAATTTTTACCAAAAGTTGATAGGCACTAATTTATATCAAGGTTCAACATCAACTACATACCAATTTGTATGAAATTCTGTGCAGTAGTTCCTGAAATACAGTTGCTACAAAATTTTGTCACACACACACAGACATTTTCTAAAAATGATCAAATCGTGTTCTACAGCTCTCAAAACGTGTAAATCCATCAAAAACCTCAAGTCGAAAATTTTTACAAATCCAATATTTTCTTCTATTGAATATAGAAGAAAGTAAAAAGGGGGTTAGAGTTCTTTTTTGAAACACCAATTTCCGAGATCTACCTAAACAGGATGGCTGTTAATTTTCCTCTAATAACCATGTGATACATAAGAAAGAAATCAATCTATATAACAATTTTCAAGAAAATCATTAGAGCCGTTTTGAGATATCATCTTTTACCAAAACTCAATTATTGATCGGAAAACAATAATTACATACGAAAGGATACTATTTAAAAGTGAATTAATACATGGCAAGTTTGAAAAAAATCCGTACAGCCGTTTTTAAAGGAATGTGCTTGCGAGACCTGAAACTGAGCTATTTATACAAGACGCGATGCCTATCAATTTTCCTGAACTAACCATTTATATCATTCGAAAAGACATATAATACAGTGTTTATATAGCAAATTTGAAGAAAACCGTTAGAGCTGTTTTTAAGATATGGACTTATGGTCCCATTTCTGGTTTCCGATGTCCCACTTTCGGTTTTCCAATTTTCACCAAAATTTGGAAAATTCATCTATACACCAAACTTGTTTCAATTCTAAAGTTTCATAGTTCTATCCTTATTAGTTTCAGAGATATAATAGCCAGAAGATTCCCCACACACATACACACTGACCAATTGCCAAAAACCACTTTTTTGGACTCAGGGGACCTTAAAAACGTGTAAATCATGTGAAATTTCGATATCGAATTTTCAGACCGAATACAATACTTCCATTACCTACAGTAGTAGGGTAATGGAAGTAAAATATAAGCATTTCATCGGGTTTGAACTCAAGTAAACTTAAGGAAAGAGAAAATATATAACAATAAAGAAAAATTAAAAATATTTTTTTTTTTTTTGTTGAATTAAAATATTATAATAATTAAAAAATATATCATTATATAATTTTTAATTGAATTTAATACATATCCCCCTTAAATTATTCATTTATTTTAATTTTTTTTTTTTTCATTTACATTATAAAAAAAAAAAAAAAAAAAACTGCAAGCGGCTACCAGGGTTTGATCTCACGACCTTTCTCCCTCAAGCTGAACATTCTAACCACTGTGCTACACCGTCTTGCTAAAAACATTAGTTTTGATAAAACAGCTAAAACTTTTGGGGTTGTTTTCTCACTCCATGAGTTTGTTGCAGCAAATTTACCCTCTACCCGATGTTTTCGATAATGCTCTTTAATTTAAGCTTGGTTTGATTTCAATAAGAATTTTACTGATTCATACTTCCCTTGCCAGACTTAAAAAATGTGCAAAAATAAGACTTTTTATTAAAATAAAACATTGAACCTCTGTCATAATAATTATGACAGAGGTAAGTATTTATTTCGAACATACAGAAAAGAAGAGACGATACACATACACACAAAGAAAAAGAAAAAAAATCTAACAAAGAACTTACCATATTCAATGAAATTGGTCACTGTCTTTTCTCTTCTAAGGGATGAGTTGCAACATTCATCATACAAAACAACAAATGCATCCACAAGAGTTTCAACAGAAATTGATTTCTGATTTTTTCCTGTAGTACCATTGAGAAAAATGGCATCTAATTCAGCAGCTAATTCTTCTGGAGGTCTACCTGACATTGTTTACTTAGTCAAATTTTGACAGCTAAAAAGAATTAGGAAATGCCAGGATGTCCATACATAATTTTCACTTTTTCAAATAGAAACCTGAAAAAAAAAAAAAAAAATTAATTTACTCATACGAAAAAACAAAACATATATAAATGAAATTATCTTCATCAAATTATATTAAATTTAAATAATCGATAAATTAAATGTTTAAAGATTAACCAATTTTAAAAAATCAATTTCAATTTCAGAGAATTAAGGATTCAGGAACATTATACATAACAATTCCACCTATCTTCCCTAAAGAGAGAAAATTTAAAAGTTACATTATATGCTACTATAACTATTAACTACCCTATATGTTTATAAAACTCACTCTTAAAATACTAATAAGACTAAAATCATAAACACTCAAAGGAAATTCAAACAAGATCATATCTTCTCTCAAAAGTCGAATCAATTTTCAATGATTTGATTTCTCAGCCAATTTTGTCGTTCTCCCACCTGCTTTCATTTCAGATATTGAAAATTTTAAGCTCAAGAAGTATGGAAGTTTTTTAAAAAATATTTATTTTCAAACAATATTTAAAGATTTTTTTTTTTTAAATCTGTGGAAGTGCATTTTTTTTTTATTATTATTAAACTAATACAATAAAGGCGACTATTTCTTAGTTTTCCGACCATATCATCTGTGTTTTATGCCTTTATATGTATATATATATATATATTTTTTTAATTATGTGTGTGAATATCAGGTATAACGTCGACTCGCGAGTGGCCACAGAGTTAATCATATTCAGTGGCCACTGGCCACTTAAAAAAATTGTAAGTCTTGAACTCTACTATGGGCTGAAGCTGAAATAATTTAAAGTGTGATAGCATCTGAATTCCTTATTCAATTCAGTTGAAACTTTATATATATTTCGTTCCATTAAACAATATACTATTTGGTAGCAAATAATCAAACACTTATTATAATTTTCTCGTTTGTTTACTTAATGACTTCTCTTACTTTATTTTATTTAAACAACAGTGAATTACTTAATGTTCAGAAATTCGACTGGAGTCACTCAACATTTTTATTATGTCGCTTAAAGTTTCTTTTTATTTATCAAACTGATTATAAATATATATATACACATATATATATATATAGTCATATACATATATCACATTTATATTATTAAAGACATTACTTTTGTGAAAAATAAATAACTTTTCTATGTGGAAGTAAAATGTAATTTTGTATATTTTTTATCTGGAATTTCTATTACCAACAAATATTTTTTTCTTTTTTACAAAATTAAAATATAAAATTATCAAATGATTAAGTATGTAAATTTGATTTTTTAAATCCTTGGATAAAAAAAAAAACATGTTGGTATAGCACATAAAATGTTATATAAAAATGAAAGCTTTGCTTTGAAAGAACTTGTGGACATAAATTGATAAAAACACTCATCTGCATTTATGAGATTTTTTTTTTTTTTAACCTTGTATAGAAGTGTTAAATAAGATAAGATTCCATATTAAGTATAAAATAACAAAGAAACAACTTAAATTATTTGTAACATGATAATCGTCTGTGTATTAATCAATCATGCCGTTTGTGAAAATAGTCTCTTTTGAGGGGGAGGGATGTTGGGGGGGGGGATTAAGTTATTCTTAATTGTCAACATTATGTACAGGAGATAACTCAACATTATGCATGAAATAATCTTCTGGCTAAACAGCCGTGTCTATTTCTTTTGTTTTTAAAGATTTAGATATAGCATTAAATAACTTTTTTTTTAAATCTTAATATCCAGTATGATAATAATATAACAGTCCACCACAACAGATTTACTTTGTTACATCTACAAACTGTACATAATTAATGTAATTAGCATTTTCTTCATGATTTTTTTTTTTTGTTGTTGTTGTTGTTTGTTTATCGTGATTAAAATGAAATGACACTTTTCATTAATTAATTTCATTTATTAATTTTTAATAAAATATTTCTATTGCTAAAATTGCTAATTTAAAGTTAAAATTGCAATTTATTGTTTTAACAGAATAATTTTATGCATTGAACATGTACAGTTTAGTGGATTTTATTTTGTCCAGGTTTTTTCCACTTTTGTCCAGCATCCTGGACTTTTGACAAAAAAGTGGACAAAATAACAACCCTGTCTATTAGGACAGGATCATTATTGTTGCATGCTGTTTCACTGGTTAGTATCTCAATGACTTCTCTTTTAATTGATCAGAACATTTAAAAATTGTTCAAATTGATACAGGATTAATACTTAAAAAGAATTATAATTACCTTGAAACTTCCAAATTCAAAACAAAAACCATTGAGATACTAATCAATGAAACAGGATGTAATGATAGCAATTCTGCTCAAATAGACGCTAAATGGCATGATATGCTGGAAACCAAGGTGTAAAGGAAAAAAAGGAAATCTTAGATCAACAAATCCATTTGAAGACCCGACTGCTAAAGGGCCCTAATGATGAAGTTTCAAGATAATTATAATTCTTCTTAAATGTTAATTCTTTGTCAATAAAAACAAATTTTAAAAATAATTTAACTTTTCTTTAAGAAATGTTATATAGGAGCCTAATTTAATTGGTTAGTCATCCACAACTGGCCACTGACAAGCTTGGCATCAAATGAAAACAATGTGGATTCCAATGAATGAGAATATCAAGAAAATTTATAAACTATGAAAACAATTTTATTTTCTGACAGATAAGGCATTAAAAAAAAGTCAATTGCCAATATTTTTTATTTAATAAATAAATAAAACTGAAATAATGTCTAGAATTAGTTATGCACAACACTTGCAAAAGTAAGTGTTCATGTCGAGGGCGTGCAAAACTTACTAGTATCTAGATTCACACTCACAATGTATTGACAATGCTTATAGATGGCAATGAATCCAAATAGATATTAAATCCCAAAATTTAAACAAAAATACTTGTGAATTATTCGCATAACTTTAAAATGTTTAATGATTTTGTCGACTAACAAACATGTTTTGAAATGGTATCCAGACAATAGATAAATGATGTAAAATAAAAATTTAAGAAAAAGGTTTTTGTCAGCATAATTTTAAATTACTTATTAATATTATTACTTTATTCAAATCGTAAAATAATTTCAATTTCAGTTTTGATGATTTGACAAGAAATTCACTAATTTTTACATTTATCTGTTAACTAAGTTTTTCACAATTTAAAGTTTTAAAATGAATGCGTTTATTTACATTGACTTACTTATAATAATGAAAATAAATTGATAGTACTGTTTAATTTATTATTAAGGCATAAGAAATGCTCATAAAATGTACACTAATATATATACAGAGATGTATATGAAAAGAAGAAAAAAAAAAAAAAAAAAAAAAAACCTCTTCACTCACTATTTAAAGGGCATAATAAACAACAGACAAACGATGTATATAAATGTTAGACAATTAGAAAACACGTTCAGAAAATTACCAATTATGTGTAGATCATTAGATTCACTAAAATCATAAATGCCAATTAAAAGATAAACAAGTATTTATTATTTTTCTAGAAGTGAAAGTGATGATGTTTAGAACATCTTTTACATGACTGATATTATTTTTCTTAATAATGAAAATTTAAAGTAAAAAAATACTATAAAATTTATAAATGATTAAGCCATAATTTTGCTTTATGATGACATTTTAGGTTTATACAGGGATGAAACTAGTTAACATTCAAAAACCCTACAAACTGCTATTTAGAAAGAATAATTAATGATATATCATATGGCTACCTAAGTGATATTTAACGAGTTCTTAATGTATTATAGGGCAAATTAAACAGTCAAAATGACAACTTTCTATAAAAACAAAATAATTTAACATTAAATTCTGAGAAACCAAAATATTTAAAAATATGAATTTAGGGATAGCTCCTGAAAAGTCTAACCCCTGGTTTAATTAAATGGATATTTGACAGGTTTAAAATTCGTTTGAGAACGTGAATAGTAGGCAATCAGTAATAATCTCCAAGAAATAATCACTCTATACAACAATCAAAATTCTTAAGAAAATAAGAAAAAAATTAAAATACGCGAAAAATTCCATGATATATAGAGAGAAGGGAACGATTAAATGTCAAAAACACAGTTGAAACATACAGAAAATAAGCTTGAAATTAATTATCAGATACTTGTAAAATTATTAAATGATTATAATATTACGGATTCAAGGAGGAGTATTTAGATAAAGATCTTTAATATAAAAAAAAACCGCGACATCATAACATTGACAAAAATTACGAAATTTTAAAAAATAAATAATCAAATGAATTTAAACAAATATTTTTTTTTTTAGAAAAGTAATATGGCATACCTTAAAAGCTATCAATAATAGGCGTTATTGGCTTGATACTGTGATTGAGAATTTATGCAATGTAAACAAATCGGGCTCTTTAAATACTCCTATACTTTTCCATTCAACAACCGGAACTGTTTAATATAAGTCATTTTGGTGTTTTTGTGTCTTTGAAACAACATGTCATAGCTAAACAGGTTAAATACTCAAATATGATGTTATACTCGAAGTAAAATGTTACTTTTTAGATACATAAATTGTAAAATTAAATATAATTTTCACTATTTCACCAGCGCATTCTTGATTATTCACATACCCCTAATCAGGAATATGGCGAAGTCCATTAAATTCGTAAGCTCATCTTACTCGATGCCATATTAATTTTGCCAAAAAAAATTTTTAAGGGCTCTTTCAGTCAACTTCTCGATAAAGGACCGATCCAACCGATTGCATCCCAATTTCAACAATCGTTCAGTGAATCTTTCGACCGGTTAGAAAATCGTCTTGAACTAATCGTTCAATTTGAGAAATTAACTGGACGCATTCTAAGTAGACATCTTTTAAAATTAAAGAAAAAATAAATCCTTATAGAACCAAATCATTTTTAAATATCTTATTTATGTTGTATATAATTTTTTTGTGTAAGGTGAAAGATACGAATACCATATTGCATCGCCCCCTGGTTCTATTTATGGTCATTAATTTGGTAAGCTGTAAAAATAAAATGAATGAAATATCACTTAGAATTTTAATAGTTTTCTCTTTTTCGTATCAAAATAAGGAAAAAGTTCTTATATTTTTTTAGGTATACAAGGTACTGTCAAACTGTACAACATTATTACATCTGTTTTTAAAATGGAGTCCTGTTGCTAAGTAAATGGTAGCCGATTTCGTGTCAAAATCCACCTAGACTTGATTTGTAGAACTATAAATGTTTTGTTTCTTTTGTGATATTTACTGTAAATAAAATGGTTATCTGTTGTGTTCCTGGATGCGGTACTGACAGTTGGAAATGTGATGGATCTGTGACATTTTATGATTTTCCATTAAATGCAGAATTGAGAAGTAATTGGATAATACAAATAAATACAGCTTTAAAATGGGAAAATCCGTGGCTTCCTGTTGGGAGACCTGTTGTTTGTAGCAAACATTTTCTTCACACTGATTTTAAAGGTGATACTGATACTTTAAAACCCCGTAGTATACCGTCTGTGTTTGGTCACAAGTACATAGGACTACTAGATCCTAAAGAAAACGAAGATAATTCAACACAAGAAGTTAAATCTTCGCCTCTAATTGTAAAAGTCTTAAGACCCCAAACTAGTGTTACAGAAGATGGTACTAATTTACGAATATCTAATACTTCTTTACAAAAAAAGTCCACTCAAAACCCTGTCACTGAGACAGAAACTGAAAGACTTATTCCTGAGACTAGTAAAGCTAATTTGCCGAACTCATCTCATGAAAATTCTCATTTGAAAAAAATCAAACTTTTAACTCAAATTTCACCAAAGAATCATCAAATAAAACAGTCATCAAATGTCTCTCCAAATGTTAAAAGTTTACAGCCTAGTGCGTCTAAAGTGTCTCCTAAAACTGTTCAAATTTTTGATTCTAGTACTATTATTGCAAACAATAATATAAACAATTCAAATAAAACTCAAAATTTACCGATTAAGAAAAATGGCAAGAAAAGAGAGGGCAATGCAGACCTCATAGAAATTGGACCTAATACGTTTTTGAAAATAAATCCAGATGTTATTAAAGTAAATAAGAAACAAACACCCTCGGGTAATACTGTTTTGCAGTTTGTAATGGATCAAAAACTTGCAAAAAATTATTCTGCTGAAGTGCTTCCGAAACTTATTCAAGATGTTCCAGCTTCTTCTCTCTTAAAAACTAGTTGTACAGATGCAGCAGGGCATGATAAATCGCCAAATAAAGATAAAAATTTAAATGTTATTTCCAGTAACCAGAAAGAAAAAGTTCAGCATGTCTTAGGTCATATTGTAGATAATCATGTTTGTGAAGATTCATGTGCACATCTTACTCTTGAAGAAAATGAAGCTGAACCTATGGATGTTTCCCAAAATGATGAAGATTGTGAAACTATGATTGATGAAGCATGTGTTGATAATCAGGCTAATCCTAATAATGCTCCTGATGAGACAATTGAAAAAACCTCTTCTGAATCAGTTTTAGAAAAAGCTCCAGTTTTGTTGACTACAAATATGCCTCTGAATCATTGTTTTATTGATAGACCAAAGTATATATTACAGTTAAAACAGAAGAATAGACAAATAGCTAGTTTAAAACTTAAACTTGCTAATTTAAGCAAAAAAATTGAAGAATTGGAAGACAGATGTATAGTTCAAGAAAGGCAGTTATCTTATTCTTTTGTTAAAAGGTTAAAAACCATACAAAAAAATTCTGCTAAAGGAGATCCCTGTGCAACATACATTTTGGAGCAAATACGTAGTTATTCATTTGTTAACAATTCTAAGATGCGTTGGTCTGATTCGACTTTGACACAATGTGCTATTTGGTGCAGAAAAGCTCCATATGCATATGAATATTTCAAGAAAGCTAATTTTTTCAAATTGCCATGCTTAGGTACTGTGAAAAGATATATGAAGAAACACCCAGAATTAAAATTTCAAAGAAGCATTAATAAATCTGTTCCACAAGGTGAAGGCAGTGAAAGCTCCTCTGATTTTGATTTTGATAGTGATACTCAGAATAATAATGGATTAAGTGAAAATGAAAATGATGAATCAACCACATGTGGTAATATTTTATCGGAAATGGCAGAAACTGTTGCTTCTCAAGATAGTGATATCAACAGCAAGAAAAAGAAAAGTAATGAAATTCAAACAGCCACTGACAGTATTGCTGCTCATTCACCAGAAACAAATATTGAAGGTTCTGTTGGTGATGATACTAATGTTAGTAAAAGTACTATAGTATCAAAATGTTTAGAAACTAATGGTATTCCCATTACTGTTGACACATCAAATTTAGAACTGCAAGAAATACTTTTACCGTCTGGTGAGGTAGTACAGTGTTATAGTTCTAATGTGGTTGGCAATGCTGAAGGAGGACAATATTTCATTATTCCAAATGTTAATGACCAGAATAATGCTGTTGATCATCAGTATAACGTTATACAAGCTGATTCGATGCCAGTTATTTTTCGAAATATTGACAATGGTTCTCAGCTACCTGCCCAGCAAGATCAACTAATTTTTGTTGCTAAATCTTCAGACCACATTGAATGTAGTGAAGCTGAAGTGATTAGTGCCTAATATGTGCATAATTTGGAAAATTTTATAATAAATTTGTTCATCTCTAATATTTATTAAACTTAGTGCTTATCAATTGCTGTGCACTTTTTCTCTTAATATTATGCATTGCAAGGGATATATTAAAATAGATATTTTTATATATTCTTAGGAGTATTGTATTATTCAAAATATAAAGTAGTACTCTAAATTTTAAGATTTGACTTTTTTTTTTTTTTTTTTTCATGTAAATTGATTATGTTTTTAAGTTCATGGTAAATATATCTTACCACTATTTTATGAAAAAATGTCTTTTTATTTTAATGTGTAAAGCAGTGTATCAAAATTTTGATATATTGACCGTTGATTAGCATATGTAAGTTTTTTCTTTCTATTGTATTTTGTTCAAAATTAATATATTGTTTCCTTAGCTTTAAGGAAAGACTCCCACGGAGGGCATTCCACGTCATACCCATGTTGTGTTGGTTGCTTTAACCCAAACACCAACATATTAGTTTGAAATTAAAAAATCTATTGCATATTGAATAGTATTCAACTAGTTTATATATGCTGAATTTTATTTAGCATGAAAAAAATATTTTTAAAGGATACTTTTTTCTCCTAAAAACAAATTACATGGTTTATAAGTGATTTAAAACGACACCCATCTTTTAATGAAAATTATTTTCTAATTGTGAAATTTCCAGGGGTTAAAAAAAATCGCTTTGATAGAAAAAGTTGATTTTTTTTTTTTTTTTTTTTTGAAAGAATTTGAAATAGAACTTTTTGAGAAAGAAAGGAGCAAGTATTCATAAGTTTTATATATTGTCTGAAAAAGTTGATAAAAAAGATTGTGTAAAAAAATTGCAAAAAACCTGTTATGTTAGGTTAAACACTGAACAGTGACAGTTTTTACATTTATGTTTCACGTTTCTGAAGTACACTGTATATATATGTACACACAGTGAAGCATCTATAATCCCGCAGCACCAGCATTAACCAGCATTAATGACTTTTTTTTTTTTAAACCTTTGTCCTTAAATCATAGTAGTACTCAATTTGTTATTCGCAGCATGTTTGCCAGCTTTGATTCATCTTTAGTAGAGTTTACTGATTTTCATTTAATTTTATTGATTTACGGACTAGCGTGAAGTTTTTACAGATTAATCAGGATAACGACAAAAATTCCGAAAAATAACAAGAAAATTTTTGTCTCTCTATGGCAAATTCAAAAGTTATTAATAAAAGAGTTTATTCCTATTCCTGATTCCGAAAGTCAAAATAAATATGACCACCTGAATTCTCAATCAACAGTTTTTAGAAGGACTTGAAAAATATGATTTTATTAGCGATGACCAACTAATGAATGGGCATATGTTAATCAGTCAACAACAAACTGAAAAACAAAAAAGAATAAAACAAATGAAATTGACTGACATATTTAATAGGATGTAACATTGTCAAATTCCTGATCGATATATTTTCGAAACACCTATAATCCAGAAAAATCCATAATCCGGCAATGTCTATTTCCCATTGATGTTGGATTATCGATGCTTCACTGTATATATAATTTTTTTTTTTTTTTTTAAGTAGCCCTTAGTTATGTCTTTGGAACAGCTTTACTATACGGCACCCATTGCTTATTGCCGTTGCCGATGTTTCGATCACGTGGTATGATGGTGTTTTGATTCGGTTTGTGAGTCGGTACTGCGAATAGTTTCACAACGTCGTGAATCGAATCGAATCAAAATGTCATGAAACAATACTTTTCATTATTATGAAATTTTTTTTTTTTATGTTTCACTATGTTTCCTGCTGTTTGCTCGCTTCGCGAGCATTGAAACCAAAAAAAAGCATCACTGGACGCCCCTAATTCGTGAAGCATGAAAATTCATGGAGCAGCGGTCACTATGTTTTCTGCTGTTTGCTCGCTTCGCGAGCATTAAAACCAAAAAAAACATCACTGGACGCCCCTAATTCGTGGAGCATGGAGCATGAATCAGTAAAAGCATGAAAATTCATGGAGCAGCGGACACTATGTTTTCTGCTGTTTGCTCGCTTCGCGAGCATTAAAACCAAAAAAAAACATCACTGGACGCCCCTAATTCGTGGAGCATGAATCAGTAAAAGCATGAAAATTCATGGAGCCTCGGTCACTATGTTTTCTGCTGTTTGCTCGCTTCGCGAGCATTAAAACCAAAAAAAAAAAAACATCACTGGATACCCCTAATTAGCGATGCATGAATCAGTAAATGTTACGTTTCGACACAACAGAAAAAAGTATCGATACTCTGATTTGGGTCTCGAATCACCATCATATCACGCGATCAAAACATCGGCAACGGCAATAAGCAATGGGTGCCGTATAGTAAAGCTTAGCCATGTCTTTTTTTTGTATAAAATGTAAATAGTATTATTTTCAAATATTTAATTTGATATGAAATTCAAGTTCACAATTGTCTTTGCTTTGATTTGTTTCCAGGATTAAGTCTCCCTTTATAGAGGATAAAGTCTTATGTACCCCTATAAATTGAGATGCTGCATCTGTTCTCTCTCCCCCCCCCCCTCCCATTGTTGATATATGAAGAATTCTTTTATAAAAATAAAATAAATATTATATTTAAGAATACAATTGTGACATTTATATTACAGTTATAACATTTAAATATTATAACAATATTTTATCAAGATAAAAATAAAAAAATACAAAAAAGGATCATGTCTCCCCTATAACTTATACATTTCATCATCCTGTAACTAATGCAGCCACTATTTTTATATTTATGGCTTACGTCCATACGGCGTTTGAATAAATATTTTTAAAATTTTAATATTTCTCTTTCTCTCCTTTCTTTTTAGAACTTGTTTTGATGGTAAACCTATATAAATTTTGTTGTCTGTATGTAGTAGTGCTTTTGTGTTTTAACTCTAAATTTGCTTGAATTAAATCAATTGTTACAAAATTTTAAAATGGTGTTGCGTAAAAATAGTAATACTTCATGTTTTACATAGCTTGTTACAAAATTTTAGCAAAAAGTCAAGGTAAACAGTAATTTAAAAAATATAATATATTGTTGTTTATTTATTGTATTTTACACAGAAAAAAATTCAGTTTGTAATTATTGTGCTGCAATAATCTGGTTTAAATAGAATATGAATTATAAAAAAATTTAAGTAAAAATACATTTTTTTAACGGTAGAAGCTTTTTATTGTGGAGCCCTAAAAATCATAAAATAAAAATTTACTAAATTAATTAAAAACCTTACATTCTTCTTGAGTTGAGCCTTAGCACTTTCGGGAAGGGGCCCCTCCCATCATCAGAGGCAGCACGCTGGTGGCTTGCTCAGTTGTGTTGACACATTTGACTTGTTTTCTTGCAGTCTCGATGGTCCTACACCAGTTACGGTTAATTTCCTGTGCTGGGTCGTTGCCATTACAGGTAAGTGGATTTAATAAGATTTCAATTGTTTCGCGATTCGCGGTGTACATTGCGTTATTGTAATCTGCCAATTTACGAGTTTCGCTGAAGTTAATATTGATGGGTTCGGTCGCGTTTGTCTTGGTGAGCACGGTGGTTATTTTTCCGAATTTAATGTCTGTAGAATGTTCTTTAATACGGTTTTTTATTTTACGTTTGGTCATGCCTATGTAGTTACCGGTTTCTTTGTTTATCTTGGAGTAGGGGATACTATAAATTCCGGAGGTTTCTAAGGGATCTATTTTGTCTTTTTCATTTCTAATTGTTTGGTAAGTATTTTTATTTGGTTTGATTGGGATTTTTATGTTAATTTTGTTGGCTGCATTTTTGATTTTTTGGGAAATTCCACGGTCGTACGTAATGGCGGGAGTGAATTTTTGTTTTGGATTTTGGAAGTTGTTTATAGTATTGAGTTTTTTTATTATTTTCCGGTATAGTTTGTTGATTAAATCTTTTTTAACCTGCTTTAGTAGCAAATTTTCTGATGATATTGAGTTCTTTGTTTAATAAATTTTTATTAGAGCAAACGGTGATGGCGCAATTGATATAGGATTGGATAGTATTTATTTTATATTGATAGGGGGTTTTACTATTGCAATGAATTATTTCAGTACTACTATTTGGTTTACGGTAAACGGTTGTTTCTAGGGTAAGATTATTGGTTTTAATTATACTGACATCAAGGTAATTAAGAATATTGTTATTTTCAATTTCATGGGTAAATTGGATATTATTATCAATCTTGACCGTGGAATTTCCCAAAAAATCAAAAATGCAGCCAACAAAATTAACATAAAAATCCCAATCAAACCAAATAAAAATATTTACCAAACAATTAGAAACGAAAAAGACAAAATAGATCCCTTAGAAACCTCCGGAATTTATAGTATCCCCTACTCCAAAATAAACAAAGAAACCGGTTACTACATAGGCTTGACCAAACGTAAAATAAAAAACCGTATTAAAGAACATTCTACAGACATTAAATTCGGAAAAATAACCACCGTGCTCACCAAGACAAACGCGACCGAACCCATCAATATTAACTTCAGTGAAACTCGTAAATTGGCAGATTACAATAACGCAATGTACGTCGCAAATCGCGAAACAATTGAAATCTTATTAAATCCACTTACCTGTAATGGCAACGACCCAGCACGGGAAATTAACCGTAACTGGTGTAGGACCATCGAGACTGCAAGAAAACAAGTCAAATGTGTCAACACAACTGAGCAAGCCACCAGTGTGCTGCCTCTGATGATGGGAGGGGCCCCTTCCCGAAAGTGCTAAGGCTCAACTCAAGAAGAATGTAAGGTTTTTAATTAATTTAGTTATAATTTTACTTCTTGTTTCGTGAATTTAATAAAAATTTACTCTTGCAAAGATACGCTATAAAGAAATGAAGTTTTAGCACTAAGAAAATACTAGAGAAAAATATAGATATTTTTCTTTTAATGAAATGAAAATTTTTAATATTCAAATATTTTAAAAGCATTCCGAGACTAATATTCTTAGTCATTACTTTTTTTTTTATAAATATTCGTTAAGCCATTAATTTCAAAGGTCTCGAAAGTAATTTCCCTTTCTTATAAAAGGGAAATATCTATATTTTTCTCTAGAATTTTCTTAGTGCTGAAACTTTCATTTCTTTATAGCATATCTTTGCTTTCTAACAGGGTTGGGTTTCTGACGTCAAAAAGTGGTTTTTGACATGACAATGGTTTAAACGGTCAAAAACCTGTATTTTCAAAATTTATAAATGAGTTAGAATCTGGTTAGTAGTAAGATTTAGTAATATTTGCCATATACAAGTGAATATCTAAATATTATGCTGTTTATACATTAAGAAATCTTAAAAGAATTTGTAGATAATTTATAAAAGTTTAGGTAAATTAGCTGGTTTTATAACCTAAAAAATATACACAAAGTATGCATAGACATATTTTGTATGTTTATTTATATTAATATTTATGGCAGTCTAAAATTCCAAAGTTACTTATGAATTTTCACATAATCCATGAAAACACAGGAATACAGGATTTTATTTTTTCTTTAAGTAGAACATAATACATGTGAACAGTAAATTAATATGAATTTGAAAATAATTATATTTATAATCTGTATTCACTTTATCATTATTAAAAAATTCTTATCTAATAATTATTATTGATTGTATAAATATTTGTACCTGTTTATAGCTTGGACTATTAGTGTTTGGTGTTTTGGGAGTAAGGCTGATTGACTACTTTAGTGTCTTAGGCCTAAGGGGGAGCGCCCTCTGTGGGGGGTCTTTCTAAAGGGTCCTAGCCCGTATTTATGCAAGTTTTGGAGAAAAACATGAAAAATTTTGAACGTCTAGGCCGATGGGCGCACCCTGGGAGTAAACCTGGTACCTCACGTCTACCAGCTTTGCGCTTAGAACCGCTTGGCCACTGGTGGGACCTACAGCTTAAGACTAATATATATATATATTTTAATCTGTACGAGTAAATATTAAATTTATTGCAATTTATACATGTCCAGAAAACATTCATATTTTTCTTGTCTCACAGTAATTATAAGAATTTCAGATGCAATTCAAGCTTGTTTGACATTCAGAATTATTGCTTTTTCTTATAAACTTGCAATATCAGCAGCCATTTAAAAAAAAGAAAAAAAATTATATTTTTCTATAAAATATTTAAATACAAAATATTAGACTATGCATTTTTATTTTACTGGTTAAATACATAATACTAAAAGTACAATACTAAAAAAAAATTTAAATATACAATGTTATATTGCAAATAAAATGATTTATCAATCAAAAGGATCTATCAATGTTTTATAAATCATTAATTTTTAGAAGCCTAAAGTTTTGTTTTTATATTAATCAAATTGTTATAATAATGTTTCTCCAAAACCATTAATATGTTTACGTTTTAAAACATACTTATAAATAATATCTTATTAAAAACAACTATATTTTTAAAGTATCACATAACTAAGTTTAATATATACTATATTAAGCATAGTTATAAATAAATTTCATAATAATATATAAAAGTATCACAGCATATTTTGAATGAACATAGAAATAATTCTTAATAAAATTTTAAAAGCCTAAAGTTTTGTTTTTTGTATTAATCAAAATGTTGTAACAATGTGTTTATCAAAGAACATCATTCTATTTGCTTTTCAAAAAATCTTTATAAACTATATTTTGTTAAACTAAGTTTTTATATGACAGATTATAAATATAGGTTTTTGACATGACGGTTTTAACCATGATTTAAACCGTCAAAAACCTGCCAACCCTGCTTTCTAAAAAGAATGTAATTACAGAAAAATACTAAAAAAAATATCTAAATTTATGTAAATTGCTATTAATGCCTAATTTTATAGCTCATTGGTATAATTTGAGTTAATCACATTTAATTGCTTAGATATGTCAATCTTTTCATTGCTGATCACTGAAATAGGTAGCTATTGCATAGCAAATTGATGAAACCTTTTTTTTTTAACCTTTAATACAAGATTATATACCTAATTCTAGTTTTTCTGGTGTTTCATTGTGGAAATATATTTTTGTAGCTGATCAGCAAAATACATAACTTTTTTATCAAAGTTTTTTTAAATCATTCAACTTTTGTGAAGGGTCTGTTTAAATATAATGATTTTTGGGAAAGGCAAAAGGTTTTTCATTTCAAGATTTTTGATTTTTTTTAATGTGTTCAGACCAAAAATTTTAATAAATTGGTCCCAAAAGAGTATGCAAATTTCTCTCAATGTAAAATTTTATGTGAGAGGGGGGGAAAAAAAAAAAAAATGCAAGATTCTTGCGGGGTTTATTATGTAGCAATTTTCAAGAAAATCTTTAGATCTTCAGATACTAATTTTTCGAGTGAAAAACAGCAATTACATAGAGATGTATGTCGCAGATATATATATATATATTTTTTTTTTTTGGTCTGCAGATTATTTTCAAAACAGTATTCTCTAGAAATTTCAAGTCTGCCGATTTTGGTAGGAAATATTGCAATTTCCAATCTTTCTCCATCTACAGTATAAATGCCGATGTTCATTTTAAATACACTTTATTAGATTCCAGAACCTACAAAGAGATAGAAATTGTTCAATATTTTTCACTTAATAATTCCCCCAGTCTTCAATTATAAAGATGTGAAATTGCCCAAATCTCTCATTTTTATTTTTTTTCTACTCCTCTCCCTCCCGCTAATAAACAGCAAACAATTTCTCCTCAGAATTATTGTGATATTCATTTTTTCTCCATCTACAACTTTTTCAATTCACTGTATTAGATTCTAGATCCTATATTGAAGTAGAATTGTTCAATATCTCTCACAATAGGGGATAAAACAGGTAATCGTTTATGTTTACAGGATTACCCAAAGTATTTGAATAGATTGGGGCTATACTTGAAAATGGCTGGAAATGTATTTCATTTTGTGTTAGAGGTTTCTCATGTAAAAGTAAATTTAAGTGCACAATGTGATGTGCATATTGTTTATAAACGATATACAAGACAACAGGACTATCCAAAATTAAGCTAAATGTTCTTTTCTATTGAATATAATTGATGAAAGTGCTTTGCTACATTTTACTATGTCGACGAGCACTGATCAGGAAGGATAATTAATTTTTTATACCTAAACTGTAAACAAAGTATTTTTTTTTTTAATTGTATTTTGAAATATATTTTTTTTAATTATATATATATATATATATTTTTTTTTGGATAATATCACATTTTGAGTTTCCTTGAATGTCAAAGTCCAATTTTTAGCAGTTGATCTGTATTTATATCTGTTATCAGCATAATTTAAAAACAAATGACTACAGGAAATTCAAATTTGGAGATTCGCATTATGTTGCCACTTGAAAATTTTGATTAAGATTGGCAAGTTTGGATGCAAATTAATAACAGCTTTTTTTTTTTTTTTTTAATACACTAAGCGACAAAAAGAAAAGCCGCACTGCAGAAAAAATAAATGACTTATACCTTTTTTATTTGTAATAACTTTAAAATTAATGTTTGAAACAAATAAAACTGTCTTGTTTGCACAATACCAAAGGGATGAAATGATACCTATGTACATTTTTTATTTAATAATTTGCTTTATTGCACACTACGAAGTACTTTTTAAAAATCTGCATAAAATTTTCTTTTTGAACTTAATGCAATAACCATACACTTTGTATTCTATTATGATTTATTAAATGAAATAAATAAGTTATATTTTTTATTAAAAATATGAATTGTGCATTGGGTTAATTCCACATTTATATGGAATTACTGCTTTAATGCGCAATGGTATAGTTTTATACAGTGTTTTAATATAAATTTCAGAAATTTCAATGTGCCAAATATCACAAATAATTTTTTCTAGTTCTGGCAGAGTTATAGGCTGCAAATTTCAAATCCTCTCCCCTCTCGCCCGCCTTTTTATAGACGAAACATTTTCGAGCGGATCACGATTAGGACTATTTCCATGTCTGGGAAAGAAGAAATTAACTTAAAGTGAAAAAAGATATGATTACTTACAGAATTATAGATTCTCATGGGAATGGATAGGAAATTTTGACAATTTGAAGTGAATAAACTTACCACAGACGCAGTGTAGTAAGGTGCTTTATCATCTTGGAATACTGTTTGCGGAAATGTCCAAGATACCTCCAAAATAGTTAGGTACCACTTTTATGAAGATTGTGTTTTATTTCGAGTTAATTGATCCCTTGAGCACAAAAATTTGCCTGACTGTGTGGAAAGTTATGCACCTCCGTACCATAATGTACGGAGAATGTGTCACAGTTTTAAAAGTGTGATTTTCATTAAGTCGGTCATATTTTCATTGTCATATTTGCTTTTCTTTAGCTCGAAATAAGTTAAACTTTACTCATGAAAGAGAAACAGTTCAGCCCAATAATTAACTAATCATTTTTTATTTTTTTAGCCATCTGAGGTCTTGCTTTCCTAATTTTCTTCACTAAGAATGGAATTTTTTTCAAATTTTCTGTTATTTAAACCTGATTTGTTTAACAGTTGTTGTACTGTAGTTAAAGAAATTATGCTGCTAAACACTTTTTCTGAATCTCTTTTATGTTCTAAATGTAATACAAACCGATTTTATAAGAAATGGCTTTTTAACTCATGGTCATCTTGCTTGGATGAGCAAAATAGCCGTCTAAAACCAAATTTCCAGTTTAAACGGCCAAAAAATTTTATATCTTGCTGAAAACCCTTTTACCAATATTTCGTTAGCATTAACCCCTTAACGTGCGCTGTCCTCGCTGTGAGGATGCAAAATTTAAGATCCAGCTGCAAAAATTCATCCCGGAAATTTTTTAGCAAAAATTTACGTTTATAACATATCAGAAAAGGTCGGGTTTTTTAACCTTAAAATTTAAAATTTCTTTTAGTTTAATATAGTTCATGAATTCTGATGGCAGTATAATTTAAATGATCCGAATTGTCTTGCGCTGCAAAGGTTTAAATTATTTTGCCATCTCACGTATTAAAATATCTTTTGATTTTCATTCAAAAATTAATACTTTTTGTGGCATCATTAACTGCTTTATTCTTACCATTTTTGAAATAATTTCTAAAATTACAATTTTCCTGAAAATTGCATTTTGTTTTTAACACTGGACTCAAAGCTAAAGTGTATCTGGAGGACAACATAATAAAATCTGTTCGAAAATTTGCTTTTAAACGATAAAATTGGCAGTTGTAGAAGGCGAAAAGGAAAATATCCAAGTGCGGCTTTTTTTTTTGTCACTTAGTGTAAATGTGGACATTATAATTGAATGGGGGATTCAGAATTATATGTGAAATAAAACTATTCTTAAACATATTTTAGATTAAATATTCGTAAAACAAGAAGCAAAATTATAAGTCAATTAAGTAAAGAAACCTTACATACTTCTTGAGAAAAGCCTTAGTACTTGCGAGAAGGGGCCCCTCCCATCATCAGAGGCAGCACGGTGGCGGCTTGCTTAGTTTGTGTTGACTTGATCTTTTGCAGTCTTCATTATTCTACACCAGTTGCGGTTGATTTCCTGCACTGGGTTGTTGCCATTACAGGTAAGAGGATTAGATAAAATTTCGACCGTTTTGCGCTTTGCGGCATATATTGCGTTGTTGTAATCAGCGAGGGTTGTTAAAATTTATATTGATGGGTTCGGTAGCGTTTACTTTGGTGAGTGCGGTGGTTATTTTCCCAAATTTGATATCTGCTGAATGTTCTTTAATACGGCTTTTGATTTTGCATTTAGTCATGCCTATGTAGTAACCAGTATCATTGTTTGTTTTGGAGAATGGAATACAATAAATTGCAGAGGTTTCTAGGGGATCTATTTTGTCTTTTTCATTTCTAATTGTTTGGTAAATATTTTTATTTGGTTTAATTAATAATATTTTTATTTGGTTTAATATAAAAATCCCAATTAAACCAAATAAAAATATTTACCAAACGATTAGAAATGAAAAAGACAAAATAGATCCCCTAGAAACCTCCAGAATTTATCGTATTCCATTCTCCAAAATAAACAATGATACTGGTTACTACATAGGCATGACTAAACGCAAAATCAAAAACCGTGTTAAAGAACATTCAGCAGATATCAAATTTGGGAAAATAACCACCACACTCACCAAAGTAAACGCTACCGAACCCATCAATATAAATTTTAACGAAACTTGCAAACTAGCTGATTACAACAAAGCAATGTACGCCGCAAATCGCGAAACGGTCGAAATTTTATCTAATCCTCTTACCTGTAATGGCAACGACCCAGCGCAGAAAATCAACCGTAACTGGTGTAGAATAATGAAGACTGCAAAAGATCAAGTCAACACAACTAAGCAAGTTGCCACCGGCTGCCTCTGACGATGGGAGAGGCCCCTTCCCGCAAGTACTAAGGCTTTTCTCAAGAAATATGTAAGGTTTCTTTACTTAATTGAGTTATATTTTAGAATATTTTAAAAACAGATTGACCTTATTCATCTTACGACTTAATGTGCAATCTATCTTTTTAGTACTGAAAGGCAGGATGAGAGAAAGTCATGTCAGTGGTACATGACGAGATTATATTTCATTTAATTAATTCCTTTGAAAAGGAAATTTTAATTTTTTTTATGTATATTCATTGAAAGAACTGGTAATACAGTAAAAAGGACTAAACTAATTTATTTTTTTTTTCCTTATATAATTCATTTGAAAGGAATATCTTCGCCTTTTTTTTTTATTGTATTGATCAGAATCAAATGGTAATATACTACAAGGAACAAGAGCTATAAAATACATGGTTCCAAAACTAAAATACTTAATAAATGCTGAGATATGACCGTATACCTTGAATAATAGCAGCTTTTACCATCTGATAAATACCCAAATTGAACTGGCCAGAAAGATGCTATGGTAGAACACATGTACCTGAAGTGAAATTAAAAATGATTTCAAAGGATTATTATTATTTTTTTTTTAATGATTAAAAAAAAAATTGTGATTTAAATTTTTTGAAAATTCATTTAATTATAGCGACCAGCGAAGCAGGAAAAGCCTGCTAGTATTAAATAAATGCAAACTTCTGACAAAAATACACTTGTTGAATTTCGCGAACTTTTTTCTGTTACTTATAGTGAAATAACTTTTAGTGCTGCAGTTTATTTTCTAATAAATACCTAAATAGTTGTCGCATATTGAATTAAAAAATTCCGCTACTGGGGCCTATCAGAAGATTCCCCCACACACATACGTACACAATGAACAATTGCCAAAAAACACTCTTTTTGATTCAAGAGGCCTGAAAACATGTAAATCAGGTGAAAACTTTATATTGAAATTTTTGACTGAACACAGCACTCCCATTACCTACCAATAGTCGGGTAATGGAAGTAAAAATGTATTTCAAGTGATGCTGCTGAATTTTCGCATTTAACTATATAATAAATCAAAAGAGCAGAAAAATTAAGAAATGGTTTATGAAAAATTCATATCATGAAATATTTGTTGATTCTAATACTTTCATATTTAAAACAAATAATGATAATTATTTATGAAATTTTCGTTTTGATGGAAATGTGTAGTGTTAAATAAGCTGCAATTTTTATTTTGTGAATTAAAGAGGATGTTTCACTTGATATGGTTGGTAGTCTGAACCCCCTCCCCCCTCCCAGCATGGCCCTACAAGGTCTCGATGCACCAGCATGAAAGTAGCCATAACAAAACTGCAAAAAATCAAAGGATGCTGTGGAATGTATCATTAGCTAGAGTCATATTACAGTGCCAGAATAGCAGGACTTAGTTTCGTTTCCGGAGTAATCGTCCAATGTTATGGCCAAGCAGTGGCGTAGCGTGACATTTGAATCTGGGCATGGCTCTGAAGCCAACTATGGAAAGAACACTACTCATAAAGTCGATATCATTTTATCAAATTTAAGCGTGGAATTCTCCAATTTTTTTGTTGGGTGTTGGTTGATTGTAGGATTCAAGTCTGATTGGTTACACTTGGGTCCTAGGCCTATAAGTGAAATGCCGTACGTGTGATTCATTCTAAGGGGTCCTAGCCCGTATTTATGCGAGTTTTGGAGAAAACTACGGAATTCTTCAAAAGGCTAGGTAGATGAGCACGACCTTGAATCGAACCCAATACTTTCTATCTACCAACTTTGAGCACAGAACCACTCGGCCGCCGATGGGCTTCCAATTTTTCAGAATCATATATAAAATTTTACATACAATTTTTGTCACAGTAACTTTAAAGCATATAACTAAATGACTCTTATATTAACTTACTGCAGGCCGATTTGGTCGCTTCGTTGATCCTGTATTTAAATGAATTTTCAACGAAATTTAATCACATTTTTTTATATTATAACTTTAGAAACAAAAACTTAAAAAAAAGAATAGTGAGAATTGGAAAGAAAAAATTCCACTGAAATCGCTGAAAACTTGACTTCAGGTTCCCGCTGCCTTTTGGTGTGTCTTTCACAACCGCACTACTTTGGATTCAGGACCCCACTGCTAGTGGTAGCATCTTAATCGAGCGCTTCAATGTAGGTGCTTATCTGACCTCTGATAATTCTTATACAAGAAGTTAATTATTAAATTTTTTTTGATAAAGTTAAAAAATTAATAAGTTTAATTATTTCTATCATATTACCATTTGATTTCGATAGAAACAACAAATTAAAAATAATAAACATTTCACTTCAAAAGGAGACATTACGCCTTTACATAAACAATTATTTTTGAAAACGCTACTATTATGTGTATTTAAAAAAAAGTTTTGTGTAGGAAAAGGTATTATTAGACTGAGAATTTTTTTTTTTTAATTCAAAACGTAACGTTAAAAATAAATAAATAAATATATTGGAAGCAGTATTAAAATCTTAATTATATAAAAACTATTTGATTACATTACTTAATGCGAAAGAATGAAAAATAAATAGAATAGTGATCTTTACTAGGAATGCAGATGGATGAAAAGAAAAATATGCAAATTAAATAAAGTTTAAGAAAATATAGTAGAAAAATAGAAGAACATCAAAATATATATAAAAAAATAATTTAAGAAATTCAGATTTGAAAATTAAAAAAAAATAAAAACAGAAAGAAAAGGAAAGGGAAAAGAAAAAATTCTATACAAATATGCATGATCAAAGCTATGCATCTGCCAGTTTTTTGTACATCTGGTATCAGTGGCCTGACCTTCATATTGAATACAGGCACACATGAAAAAGACATTTTGCTTTATTCATATTACATATAAGAATAAACAAAATTTGTCGCATGTTTTTATTTCTGGCAGAAGTCTTCGCTTGGAATAAGTTATTTAGATTTAAAAAAAAAAAAATAATAATAATAATAAATAAATAAAAACTTTTCTGGCACATAAAACAATTTTTGGAAATTCATCCAAATTTTATTTTGCAATTTAATCATTATTTTTAAATCAATTCTTTTTTTTTTTTTTTTTTTTTTTTTTTTTTTAAGAAAGTCGTTTTATTACATCATTGTAAAATGAAGTACAAGTTTTAATTTATCAATCATTTGGAGAAACCAGCTCTCCTCTATGTGAACATCAGTTGATGGCACGTTAACTTCCAACCATCATGAATACAGAAAAAATGAAATAAACGAAACCCCACACCAGCCTCTTGACATTAACTATATGGTAAATAATGGAAGAAAATTGCAGAAAAATTGGTTCGAACAGAGCATTTTGCTTCCCATGTCGACTGTTTAAAAATGAAGTCCTAGGCTGTTCTGAAAAAACTTTCACCGAAATAGGATTTCAAAACTGGAAAAAAGGCGTTGAAAAATTTAAAAGCCATGAAAGCAGTGAAGCACACAGATCATCTATTAAAAGACTCCGGGCATGTGAATCTTCATTAAAAAGAGGAAGGTTTACAGTCCAGTTTATTTCCCTAAGAGCGTCTGAAATCGAAGAAAACAAAAAATATCTAGTGTCGATTTGTGAAACCTTGCTTTTCTGTGCTCGACAAGGCATTGCACTAAGAGGACACGATGAAAAAGAGGACTCAAGTAACAAAGAAACTTTTTTGGAGTTGTCAAATCTCCGCTCAAAAGACAACGATCTGGTGAAAAAATTCTTTGTGAAAAAATAAAAATATTTTTCTTACAGTAGTAAGGAAATTCAAAACAAAATTTTGGAGCTCATGAGCAAACAGGTCTGCGAAGCAATAGCTAGTGAAGCAGTTTTTAAACGGCTTTTTAAAGACTGAAAATACCATAGATGTTGACTTTACTAAGGTAATAGAACAATTTTCGAAAAACAAAAATCGCAGACTATCTTTCTTTTAATTTTCAATATGGATGTACAGTGTATAATTCAGTAACAAATAAATAAATTTATTACTGGCCTGCTTTCTCCTTGTTTGAGAGTACGCCGTTTTGTGACAGACATCATTCATGGATTCACGAGTTTAAAGAAAGAACTAACTTAATAAGTAAGTGCTTTATATTTTTCTCATATTATTATTTCATAAGAACTGAAATAGAAGGAGGGAGTCTACGGTTTAAAATCCATCCCGATTTTTAGGCCATGCCCCAAATTTTTCAGAGAAGGTCAAATTAATCAGCAATGTAGTTAATCAATAATGAAGTTAAAATCTAATATTATAGCCGAATTTTACAAAATAAATAAATAAGCTTTAGGGGCACCACCCCCACTCGCACCTCTTCTGATTCTGACCCCCCACATTTTTAGTGCACCAGCCGCCTATGGTTATGAAAATGTCGATTTTCTTGCGTGAAAAAAGTAATTATAAAGAAACAGGCAGTTTCTTGTCGAAAAATACACTTTATTCAAGGATTATTCTCGAAAAAACCAATAAATTATTGTACTCAAATTCATACCTCAAAAAAGTCATAAAACAATGTTAAAAACCACAGAGTGAAATTTCATTCATTTAACCCTTTGCCGTTCAGTGTTCCACGACATGGAACACCTAACTTCGCTAGCTTCTCCAACTATTAAATTCAATTGCAAATGCATAAAAATGGGTTTATTTTTTACTTTGAACTTTCCTTTTCATCCATAGATGGCATCACTACACAAGGCAATTCATGATATTTAGCTGGGACGCATTATTTTAAATCCTCGTATTTACAAGAAATTTTGTATATATATATATATTTTTTATACAAAAAAGATTGCTTGAAAAAAGATTTCTATGTTATATCGTTGGCTGTACTCTTAATTATTTATTCTATATTATTTTTAATTTTTTATACAGGAAACATACGAGGAATCGTTGAATAAAATAAGGTGCATTAAAAAACAAACTAATTTACCTTACATAAGTCCTAGTTATTTTCACAATGCATTTCAGGCACTAGCGCACCCGTCATCAGGTGAAATGTGACAGCTCTCTTCACTGTTGTCATCGGGAAACATCGGCTTCGTTTCTTCACTTCTGTTCGCATTGGTGGATCTTTTGATTAATTGGCTCCATTCCTTTGGGATTCTTGCGTGTTCACGATCGTTGATTGCCTTGGGGTTAGTAAGGATCTCTAGAGCTTCTCTTTTGTAGGCGTAATTGTGATTATTGTAGAGGGCGATTTTATTAGTATGTATGCTGTTAATATTAATTGGGTTATTGAGGTGAGCGGAAGCAAGTGCGGTAGATTGACGGTTGTGTATAAGGTCCGATTTATGTTCTTTTTCGCGGTCTTGGATTTTCCTTTTAGTGACACCGATATAGCAAAAGGAAAATCCAAGACCGCGAAAAAGAACATAAATCGGACCTTATACACAACCGTCAATCTACCGCGCTTGCTTCCGCTCACCTCAATAACCCAATTAATATTAACAGCATACATACTAATAAAATCGCCCACTACAATAATCACAATTACCCCTACAAAAGAGAAGCTCTAGAGATCCTTACTAACCCCAAGGCAATCAACGATCGTGAACACGCAAGAATCCCAAAGGAATGGAGCCAATTAATCAAAAGATCCACCAATGCGAACAGAAGTGAAGAAACGAAGCCGATGTTTCCCGATGACAACAGTGAAGAGAGCTGTCACATTTCACCTGATGACGGGTGCGTTAGCGCCTGAAATGCATTGTGAAAATAACTAGGACTTATGTAAGGTAAATTAGTTTGTTTTTTAATGTGAATTGTCGTCCTATAACAAAAGTAATTAGTAAAATAAGTTGTTTCATCTCCTGGAACACTGCGACACTAGCACTTTTCATATTATGCAACCGAAAACAATGATGAGAGAAGACAGCTGTGTTTACGTACTCTGTTTTCCTCTGTTTGGAGGGAATGACGTCAAGCTATCAGATGCTGCAAGAAAGGAGGGGGGGGGGGGGGGGTTGTTCATAAAAAAAAAAAAAAATGCAAAACTAGTTTCATGTGCAAAACCTGCAATGTTGATTTGTGCTTCTACCAAAAGAGTATGACGTGCTTCCAAAAATTTCATGAAGCTAAAAAATAGACTAATTGTAAATATTTTTGCACATAGAACTTGTATATATGTATACTAACTGTAAATATCAAATTATTTCATAAAAAATCATATAACCAAGATTTTTTCTACACAGGTATAACACAGTGTTTTTTAATTCATATGGAAAATCTTCTACTCATTTACGCGCTTCACTGCGATGCTCTTAGACGCACTTTTCAGAGCTCTAGTGGCACAGTGTTCCCGCTGATAGAACACCAACAGATTCAAAACGGTAAGTACTATCTTTCCAAAATTATACCTGTGTACTCCTTTAGACCTAAGTAGATAGCCTACAACATTTTTTGTTGAAATTTCAACTTTAAAGTGTAGTGCACTGTAAAGGGTTAAGAATTAAATATAAACCATTTAAACCGAAACAAACATAAAGTAAAATAAGAATATATAATAAAAATTATTAAGGTTTAAAGTAGATTATATGAATATTTAAACAGATAATATTATTTAGTGAAATGTAATTCATTTGCTTGAGTTTTTGTGAATTCTGGAATAATATAATCCATTTGATCCAAAATATCTTATACTATTGATGCAATTGCATAATTTAAAAATCTGTCTGATACTGTTGTGGAGTGCAAGTAGTTTTTGATAATTTTAATTTAAGATTGTTCCACTGATGCTACTGGTAATTATAACAAAATAATCTCGAAAACAATTAATGCACACATAAAATTTATTCTTGCTGAGATAATTTGGAGTAAGATTATATGCTTAGAAACGTGTTTGTGGCCTCAAGGACCCCTTCCCAAATCGAAAATTACAAAAAAATAAAAATGGGATTTTGAAAATATCATAAAGACGCATACTTGTTTTCAACATCTTTGTACCATTTTTAGTAGAATCCAGAATTTGCGAAATTTCCCCCAAAAATCGATTTTTCCCCTTCCCCCCCCCCCCCTTAAAAATCAAAAATTCAGATTTTTTTTTTTTTTTGTACTCAAGTCTAGTCTCCCCATATGCAGTTTCCTCACCATGAGGTAACTTGGAGCTGAGTTATGTTTAGAAACGTTTTTTTTTTTTTTTTTTGCCTCCCTTGAAAAGGGTGAGGGAGAATTTCGTAAAATCCTGTTAGTATAGGCATTGGATGCATCTAAACAATACACGCACCAAAATTAGTGACCAGAGCACCCATAAATTTTTCAGGACCAATTTAGTGCTAAAAGAAGGATCTCGAATTTGCTCCCCCAGAAAATCGAAAATCACAAACACCAAAAGTGGGTTTTTGGAAATACCCTAAAGAAGATGCATGGCTGTTTTCAACATTTTTGGTAAAAATTTCAACTAAAAAATCTAGAATTTACGAAATTTCTCTCCGAAAACTGATTTATGATTATTATTATTTATTTATATACATTTTGGAACTCAAATCTAGACTCCTCATGTGCAATTTCTTCACTGTGAATTAATTTGAAGCCAAGTTACGCATATAAACATGTTTTTGCCTCCTGCCCCCATGGGGGAAATTTACAAAAGTTGATAGATATAATTTTAAGTTGGGCAATTCCTGCCAAGTGTCATTGAATTTTGTCCAGCTGTTCTCACGCGATATCCAGACAAAAATGTTATAGACATGCAGACACAACGACCACACAGAAAAATTTCTGAAGTCAGATTTGGCTTTCACGATGTGTGAAACGTGAAGATATTGCAATTTTTTTCGAATATGAGAAATGTACAGACAAAAGTCTGATTTTATTAATATAGATGCTACATCAATAACACTAAGCTGCAAAAAAAAAAAAAAAAAAAATCGAGCCCCATTCCTGCTGATTCTTTTGTAAAATAACCTCCAGAATCTGAATATGACCCCCATTTTGCCCCATCACTCACTATTTTCTTGGGACATCACCTCCTCCCACAATTTTTGTCACTCTTTGGTAATTTCATGGCCATGAATTTGATTTGGCGATTGGAAAATAATTATTTTTACTCTTAAAAATAAAAAATATATATAATGTATAATAATTGATTAATAAAATATGAGTAAAAGTGGTCGTAATTAACATTAATACAGATAATACCACAAAGACCACTTACAATTTATATACCTGAGAACTTAAAATGACATAAATTATATATCATATTTATGATATAAATTATATCATAATAAAATTAAAAACTTAATAAATGCCTAAAAACCTCCTCCCACTTATACTACTTCTATTCCTTATGACAAAGGTGAATCAAATAAAATTAAAACTGAAGTTGCCAAAATCGGAATTAACATACCTATAAAACCAAATAAAAACATATTTCAAAGGATCCATAATGATGAAGATAAAATTCATAATCTAGAAACTGCAGGAATCTATAAAATAAACTTAGAAAATGGTTGCGTATTTTTTATTAAAAGTATTGAAATCAATAAGTATTTTTGTGCAATTTTAGCTCTAACAGTTAAATTCTAGTATAGTAATTTTTTAAAATGTATTCTTTTCTTTTACACAAATGTGGAATTAAAAATTACAGCATGTTTCACGCGAGAGTGCAGTATGAATAAAAGAAAAAAATATGATATGGTAAGTCTTTATAAATTCCTTGGACTTACTGGATTTTTTCTTTTCAAATCTGTGTAAACATTGTTAATATATTTTATAACTATAATTTGAATATTTCATAGATTTTTTCATTTCATTGCAGTGAAAATTGACGACTTGACCTTCTGTCGTCATTCGACGTCATGGTGAAATTTAACCTATAGGAGTCTTAATTTACCCCACAAATAAAGGGCTATAGCCAATCATAGCGCAGCTTTTCCCCACAAACAAAAAGAAACTCTGCCTCATTCTAGTCGTCCATTACAAGCGGAAAAAAATGAAAAATACAGTCAACACTCTCTATTCGGCAATAAATTTGGGTTATTAAACAGTGAAATTTGCAGTGACAAAGAAGTTACCCATTGTCATTTATTTAAATTTTGAAATTTGTCCCATCAATATTATTCATTATTTTTCTGTTTTCACATTCAAGAGATTCATGACAATGAAATTTTGAATTTTTACAGCTTCAAAATAAAAAAAAAAGTCAAATTTTGACAAACAAGAGATGATATAATGATCATGACTTTTCTGAATGTGAAAATGGAATTAAAAAATAGTAGTATGTATTATGTGATGAATAATAATGAAGACGAGTTTTTCCATAGGTTAACATGGGATTTTAATGATCTTGACATTCACTGATAGATGGCCTTAATGTGCCAATGCTGTACAATTAAATTATCCCATACAGTTTTTGATCAACAAAATATGCCAATCAGGAATTGCCAAAGATAGCTTGGCATGTTAAGGGGATAAACTTCACCAAACATGAATGGTAACTTAAGCCCATGTTATTCTATGGAGAAATTTATTTAAAAAATTGCTCATTACTTAGTTTGTTTTTTTTTTATTCCGTTTTCATGTTCAGAAAATTCACAGCCATTAATTTTATTTTCTTCCAAAAGTTCATTTTTGATTACGAACTTTCTAAATATGAAAACAGAATTTTAAAAATACTTTAGGTAATGAGTAATTTATAAAACAAATTTCTCCACAGAATATGTATCGACATTAGGTAAAGTACTTTAACCCTTTATCTACTGACGGTACTTATAAGTACCACCCACTTCAAAATTACATAGAATAACCATTTTTACAAATATTCTAATGGTATTTAGCAAGATGTAAACAACATTGCATTCTTTTATTTAGAGTTATTTTACTTTTAAAAGATGAGTAAAAATAACACTTGGATACGTTTACATGTAAATTAAAGTTTCTAATAAACATATAAGACTTCAGAAGTAAAAAAAAAGTATGTTTGCAACGCTCATGGGAAAAACGAATGGTGAACTTTGCCGCCAAAGGTAAGGGAGGAGGGGTTGTATTTTTTTTATATGTTAGTTAAGATCTTAGAAAACGATTTGGCTATTTAATTTGAGTGAACTGTGTATATAATTGATTTTACAGTTGATTAACTTTGTGGTACTTATAAGTACCGTCAGTACACTGGATGTTAGAGAAAGCACAACTTCGTGTTTACTTTACGTCCGTGTAGTTTGTTATTGTATTTCATTGCTTTGTAGGGTCATTACTAAACTGTAATAGAGTTATGCCTTTTAGGAATTTCTTTTTAGTTTAACTTATTTATTTCGCTTTTTTACTTTTTTTTTTTTTCGAAAAGTTTTGAAATTTGAATCGGAGCATGCTTTTTTTTTGCCACACAATTAAATGAAATATCTATTCTTTATTCAAAATATAACAACATTTTAATTTCTTTGTGTGTAACTGAGATTTAACAGTAATAGACGGTTTTCAAGGTGCTATTATTTTTTTCCTCTTCTTATAATGTCTGGAAAAATGAAGCTCAGACTTCAAGAGGCTTTGTATTTATTACAGAGCCTACCATCTGAAAGCAGTTGTGCACTAACAGATGATTTTTCAGATGAAGAAGTCCCAGCAAATAATCTGCTAGAATTTTCGTCAGATTCTGAAGAAGATGATCAAGAGACTGAACAAGACCCATGGTGAGTAGTTCATGTTCAGAAAATACAGTACTTCCTACCCCAGGATGCAGTAAATCAAGAGTGAATAGGCAATGGGAAAAAAAAAAAGATGTCCAGACCGAAGTTCCCATTTTACCCATAAAAATCTGAGTTTGTGGATAGCACATTTGAACATTTAGCTGCATATATAGCATATAAAGAGTAGCAAGAAAACATATCTTCTTGGGAATATAGGCGCTGCACAACCAAAGGACTGCTTACAAAATCAAAATCAGAACCTAAACAAAAAGAAAGACCCAAATCTAATGGCAATGAGCAAGTTTTCTGTGCATACAAGAGGAGGAAAAGGAACATGTCGGTTTGTAAAGATATCCGCTTAGAAAATTGTGGATGCCATTGGCCAACTTTTGTTTCGAATCGGGGTTGTTGTGAATTTTGTGCTTTAAGAAACATTCAATCGAAACCTCACTCAAAATGCGCAATGTGTAATGTATTTTTGCGTATTAATGAAAAGAAAAATTGTTTCTTTGAATATCCTCAAATTTAAGGTTGTGAAAAACCTGTTTTTATGTGTAAAAAAAGTAAGTAAATTAAAAAAAAATAAATTATAATTTTCAAAAATAAATTTTTTTGTGCTGTAACATATTAATGTTTTCTCGTTATTAACACTTTTAAGAGTTAAAACTGTGTTAAAAAAAGTCATATGGTCTTTTTGTATTATGAGACTATTTTAGCCCTCCGTGTACTGACGGTATTTTAAAGTACCAATTTAATTAATTAGCTCTAACGGATTAAATTTCCTAAAGATGAGTATTTTATTTATGTATATCCCTTAATTTTTGATGTAGTGACTCAAAAAAAAATATTGCACGAAAAAAATTGCAGTATATCATAATGCAGTAGATAAAGGGTTAAGGGGATACTTCAGACTTCACCTAATTTAACCCGCAGTGTAATCCCATGTTATTATACAGAGAATTTTTTTTTTTTATAAATTACCCTCATTATTTAATCAGTGTCGTCGCCAGAAAAAATTTCAGGGGAGGGAGGGAGGAGGCAAAACCTGAAAAAATATTTTTTTTTACATAAAATTCTGATAGCATAGTTAAAGTCGACGCCCATGTATCTAATGTATTTTTTTTAATTCTGTTTTCATATTTAGAAAATTCATAACCATTAAAACGTTTCTCGTTTTCCAAAAAATTATTTTTAATATTTAATTTCATTTTGAAGCTATAAAGTGCAAAAAATGCTCTTAATTAATTTTTTATGCTTTACAGATTTTAAAATGAAATATTAAAAATTGAAATAATTTTTTTTTTTAAATAAACACTTTAATGTGGATTTTCTAATACATTAGGTAGAAATTTATAAAACACATTTCCTCATAGAATAACATAAGGTTAGACTGTCGGTCAAATTAGGTGAAATTGTAAGTGCTACTTTATATTGAAAACCTCAATTTATATATACTTTTTTATTATAAAATTAGGCGGTTCAAGAAATAATTTCCCCACTGAAGGAAATAGTTTACATGTGAACCGCTTTATTTTAAAAGGGGACTTCTGCCGTTTTTGTAATTTTACAGGAGGCAAAAAACTTCCTAACTTGTGGTTTAATTTATCTTAATGTACAAATTTTTGCCAGCTAATAGCACTCATTGATATACATATTTTAATGTATAAAAACCAAATTTATGTTCAATACTTTTCTCAAAAAAAAAAAAAAAGAAAAAGAAAGAAAGAAAGAAATTATTTATGCAGCAGAAGTCCCCTTTTAAAATAAAGCGATTCATGTGTACTATACATTTTTTGTTGAATTATGACACACACATTTTAGAAAAAAAAAAAAAAAAATTAAGGATTTCTTTCTTTCCTCTCATTATTTCTGTATGCTAATTGCAACTTGGTGTTTTTGTAATTTTAGGATCTTTAAAGTAGGATTACAATCAGCCTTGAAATAGTATGTATAGTCATAATATGTAGAATGTTTACATATATAATCAAGATTTTAATATGCTGCTAATTATATAAATACTACTTTGATTTTTTTTTTTTTTTTTTTTTTTCAATAGTACCTGTTTCAAAAAGTCATCTGATAGACATCCAAACTGAAGTGTATGGGTAAGACACTGTCACTGGCAGTCAGGACACAAACACAATATATTGTAAACGAGGAACTGAAATGTGATTTTGAGTAATTTCAATGGACTTTTTTCTAGTTTTTTTATTATAAAGTATATTTATTATAAGAAAATAGTGATTTTGTTTTTAATTTATTTAAATATAGTGACTATAAAAGCAGACAAAGCCTACTAGTTATCAATTACAGCAAAATTGTTTTTTTGAAAGCAAACTTATAATTGCATCCGCACCCCTCCCCCTCCTCTTTAAACTAATTTACAGACAAAATTTTCTTCCTTCCTTAATGTAATTCACCTTTTTTCTATTTTAGTTAACACTTTCGCGACTGCATGATTTTGATTTTGACAGTAAAGTCTGCCTGTATTCTCCAAATTACAATATTTCAGAACAAAATATTCTGTATTCACATTTATAATACAAATGGATATACATTATAATTATATTCTTTTTAATCAAAGTATTTGTATCCATAGTATATTTAATTGTAAAAATATGAATATTGGGTATATACTTGAGAAATAAATATATAAATTGTGAAAGAAACACCCAATGGTGGAGTTACAGATTTTCAAATGACATGAATCTATGTCAGCGGTCGCGAAAGTGTTAATATGTTTGTTTTTTCTATCCTTTTTTTTTTCTCCCAGAAAAGCATATAAATTTATATAAATTTTTTAATTCTTTATCTGAAATATATTTAACTTCAAGGCAGCAAAATGTTAAAAAAATCTTGAAATGATAAAAAGAAATTGTACTGAACAAGAAACTGTGCTTATGTATTCCAATATATGAGATAAAGTTATTGAAATATAGTTTTAAAAAAATCTTTGTATTTTGTAACAGAATGATTAGAGATTACTATAAATAAAATATACATATTATTTTGTATACAATACTTTATTTACATTAATCAGGGATGATATTAGCAAAAAAAAACTGAAAATGTATGTGAAGGCAAGACACTGAAATGAAATATACAATTTTGATGACAAAATCTATTATATTAGTGTAACATGATTTTTTAATCTTCAATAAATAAAAAAAAAGAACAAATGATTATGCTTTATTCAAGTTTCATTTGATTAGCTGATGTAACAAATGCACACCAGAAACACAAACACACACCAAAAAAAAAAAGGTGCAGAAAAGCTAAATTTACAAAAAAAAAAAAAATTTAAATATCATCCCTGATTTATGATTATTCTAGTTAGAATAACAAAAAACTTTAACAACTAATACATGTGTCATATAAACAACATTTTAATGTTAATTCATCACACTTGCATTATAGCTTCCTGTAATCTTGCCAAATTACAAACTGCATCAGGTAATGGCTCTAAATGATCAAAATCATCTGGTTCTGGATTTGTTGCAATACAAATATTTTCAAGTTTAGAAAATAAGGTTCGTTTTTTGAACTTCTTAGCATAATATTTTCTTATGCAACAAGCTTTCTCTAATATTTCAAGTAATTCTAAAGTTTGAACAGGTTGTAAAGCCAAAGAAAAGTGTTCTGTAACACGTAATAAATTAACTCCAGGTGAACTTATTATATAACTTAAAACTGTTTGTAATAATTCTATGAATGTCTTTTTATTTAAAGAACCATCGGGATAACGCCATGTTCTAGGTATAAAATAAACCTTCTCAGTAAAATTAATAGTTGTATCTTGAAAATTTGAGCTACTATAATCTTTATCACATGAAATTTGAGATTTATCAATATCTCCTACCGATTCTTCTTTTTCTGTCGTGCTATCATTTGGTTCAGACTCACCAGAAACATCCATGGCTTCATCTTTCGATTTATTTTTGCGACAAACCTCAGGCAATACATATGAAGTTAAAATCCAACTCTTTGCAAAACTTAGGCATACATAGACAAATGATGCCACTCCGGCTCTAATAACAAGTAAACTTTCTCTAAATAAATGTAAATGTTCAAAACAGGAGAGTTCCCCATTAAGAATTTTAAATTTTTTCCAAATATACATTTCAGTTACACCAACAGAACCTGCTTTTACAATCTCTTCAAAAATACTTTTGGCATCATTTAAAGTTTGGGGAGAATAAGAATCATACATGAATTCTAAAGATTCATCGAAATTTCGTTTTCCTGTTAATGCCTCAGCTGGAATGGTAGCTGTTAGAGATGTTTTTATTTCTGAAATGCAACCATCAGTCAAAATCTTTCCTTTAAAGTGAAACAAATTTTGCTTTAGAGGAGGTAAAATATAACTACCTACTCTATCATCAGATAATGAAGAAGTGCTTGTAAGTGGTTTCAAATGGCAAAAAACTTTGCAAGAATTTAAAACAATATAATCTTGAGAGTGTTGAACTCTTTCGATAGGAGGTTGAGACAATTCCTGTCTCAACAAATATAATGCAAATCTTGAAGCATTTTTTGAACTTTGAACTTCACTAGTTTGAGAAGTATCATTATCAGCTTTTCTCTTTAAAAACTCTTCTGACTGCTCTACAGCAACATTTTCATTTAAATTTTGAGAATCAATATCTTTTTTATTACTATTTTGTAATGAATCTTTCTCATTATTAAGTAATCTAGACAGTTCAACAGATTCTTTATCACTTAATGTATTAATCATACGTTCAACAATATTAGTTCTAGCCTCTCTACTTAAAGAAGAATCAAATATGATTATCTGGTCAGGAATTTCAACATGAAGATGTACAACATTTAATGAGACAAGTGCTAGTACAGCAGCAGCATAGCCTGGGGCAACATCACCTTTTAATTCTAAGCCATCACTACACTGCTTGTTTTTCAAAATATCAATCAGTTCTTTGGCTTCATTAAATAATTTAATTGGAAACTTTGTTATCATTGCATTTTCATATGTAATAGAAAAACGATATGGAAATGATGACATAAGTGAACGTTGTAAATCTTTTTTGCAAGTTCTCTTTTTAATAGCAATAACTTTTTCACTTCGAAGACGTTCTACAACATATTTTAAAATATATTCTGGATACACTTGATACAATTTATATAGTAAATAAGACCATTCAATTCCATCATGACGAATTGCCATAGCAGAAACTATCAGTGAATATAAAGTAGAATATATCACTTCTTCTTCAGAATCGGGATTTTTGTGGTTATTTTTTCGATGAAACACATTGCGAGGAGACATTATTTCAAAGGTTTGCTTAAATTCTTTTATATTACAAGGAAGAGTAATATTCTTACATCTGTCAGCAGCTGGTAAAGTAAATTTTTCTAAAAGTCTTTTCATTACTCCCGTAAACATTTCTTTCCAAACAGTTTCATTAGTTTTTGCTGGTTTTAATCTATCAAATTCTTTTACTAAATTCTTATCCTGCTTAGCCTCCCCTAAAAATACAGCTACATTATTAGCAGTAGTGGGGTTCATCATCATGTATCTTACTCTTCTTTGACAAGCTCGTGAACTCTTATTTGCTGACAAATCTGGAAACTTTTCATGTAGCAAATCTCTTACTATAGTGTATGGAACAACTAATGTTCTAGAAGTAGGATCAAGGAATGATGAAGCAACTTTACAAAGTAATAAAAAACTATCTTCTTGTGCTGACCATTCACACCGAGCACGTGACATTTTTTTAATTGCATCACGATCTTTCTCATCTATATAAGGCTGTCGAATTTTTTTGCGACGTTCTTTAACAGTTCGGAGTTTAACTCTACGTCTTTTCTTTGGTAACACACCGGGAGGCTGACATTTTGATGATTCTGATTTATCTTTCATTACATCTAACTTTGATTTATTCTCTTTCATCTTATTTTCTTTTAAAGTTTTATCTTTCTGAGAAGTAAATCGATAACGATTTAACCTCTGAAGCCTACTACGACCTTCTGGACCTAAAGTTTCTTTATTTTTTAGTAAATTCTGGATAGAAATAGTAGGACTTTTAGGATCAGTCTTATTAGTTTTTTCCATGCTTTTTAGAGAGTTAGAAGATTGCCAATTACGTCTAGAATGCAAAAATAATGAAGAATCAAAACCTGCAGCCCCTAATCCATCACCAGGTATAAATCCAACATCTAAAACTTCATTAAAATTTTTATTTTTGGATGCCTCAAGTAATTCTGGCTTATGATTAGCTTCGACAACAGCAAACGTTTTCCCAGCAACAGAACTATATTTCCCTAATGGTGTATGAAAACAAACATTTTCTAAATCCATCCAAAAGCTTTCAACATCATCTAATGTGTTTAAAGTAAAAGTTTTTTTTTCATATGTAAGTTCATTATTAATATGAATATAACCAGGAGTAGATATAGTAGTATCTCTAAGAGCTGCTTTTTTATGAATATATAAATAAACCTCCTGTTTAAGCTTACCAGTTTGAGGTCCAAATGTAATTAAGCCCATATAACACAAATATTTTAATACATCATCAAAAGCAAACAAATATTTTCTTTGGGTTAGCAAATCACCAATTACATCTTGAGGCAAGTCTGTTATCAGATAATGGCATTTTTCCTCATCATCTAGATAACCTATAAAATCTCTTATTTTTGCTCGTAAATTGAATACCTTAACAAAAATTGAGAGAGGCATATGGGTATATATATCGCCAAGGAAACACCATCCTTCTTGATTCGCAGAGCGCAAAGGTGGCACAAATCTTTTCCAAGTCATACTATCGTGATATACAATAGGAGATTTTGTTTGATCACCAGAATGACCTTCATAATCATATACTAAATAAAACAGAAATTGGTGCAGTGTTTTGAAACGTAAACATTTTGGATGTGTTTGATACTCAACAAGTCTTTTTTCTACAAACAATGAATTTAAAGACTTTTTCTTTTCTAATTCAGTATTTCCACTGCTATTACTTTCATCAATAGTTGTATTTTTTTCATCAGAAATAATGTTTTTGAGATTACTTGTATGACTCTTTTTACTTTTTTCAGAATTGAGACTAAAAATCTTAAATTTTGCCTGTTCTACTGCAAGTTGAACACGAGAATCACTTAACTCAACTGAGTTATCGCAAACAAACTCAAGTTCTGCTTTCTTGTCATCTAGTTTTAAAACCGCTTTGTAAATTCTTAATTTTTTAGCCAGAAACAATTTATGCACCATTCTTGCAGAAGACTTTTTATCTATTTTAAAATTATAACCTTCTTCTTTTTCTTTATCTATCAAATATTTTTGTAAATCAGCTAAAGTGCTTAGCCCCACAGATTTTAAATAATCAAGAACCATCTTCATTCTTTTAAGTTTCCGATCTGTCAATTGACAAGCAGATTTATGAATAGAAGGATTGATAATTTTTTCAGTAAGGCTAATGAGTTTAGGGGCTTTGCCAGTAAAAATATTTGACTCTTGAATTTCAGACACTTCTGAGACAATATTCTGAATACTCAATTGTTTTGAATTCATTTCTTCAGAACTTTGTTCATTTATTTCTACAATTGGAATGTCATTAATTTCATCATTGAATCTTATTTTTTTATTAGGTGGTTCACAATCATCATTAAGAGATTCTGTATTCTTTCGTTTTAAATTATCTTGATTTTGAGATTTTGTAAGAATAAATTTTTCAGGCGTTAGCTCCTCCTTTCTTTCTTTATTGATGCAATAGTCATTTCGCAAGGTATAAATTTTATCAATGTATTTCTTTTCCTTTTGACGTCCTCTTTCTTGTAAAACTGTTACTACAAGATCTTTACGGACTATCTCTTTTAATAATGTCCGTATATCAAGTCTGGGTAAAGTGATTATTCGTCCAATAGCTGCAGATGTTATGCCTTCAGGCCCAGCTTCTTTAATTATTTTATATACCTGATTTACAAGGGGTTTATCATGATTTAATTTAGAGAAATCAAAATAAACATTCAATGGAAGAAACTTTTCTTTTTCATCATTAATCTCATCAAACTCAGCATCATCCACTTCATCAAAATGCCTTATTAGTTGAACCACTTTGACCATTCTATCTTGGCCATTAGCAGTTAATTTTTCCTTTGTTGTAGCATTTGGACAAAATTCCTTATAAGGGATAGTAACCATTTTTACATATTTTTGAAAAGGACGATAAAATAATTTTTTAAAAGTATTTTCTTTGATATCTAAAGCTTCTCTTAATACTCTGGTTTGTTCTCTATTATGTGGTTTTTCTTTTAAAATGTCACACATACATTTCATTAAAAATTCCATTCTTGTTTTATGTGGAGTGAAAAAACGTGTAAGATGAAACAAACTACCAGTAGTGGCTTGTCCTTTTCTATTTTTCATATAATGTAATTGTTTATAAACCAAACCTTTAAGTGTAAGTTTTTTACGATGATAATGAAGCTGCTTACAAAAAGTTGCTTTTAAATTTAAAAGACCTCCTTCACCTTGAGTTACTTCACCAAGATATCGACTGCGTCCAATACGTTCTAAAAGGCAATACTGCTCAGTAGTTATATCAATAAGGGGATTTGTTTCAGTTCCAATTAGAGCCATTAATCTTGCTTTTGGAGAAGCAACTAAAACCAACTTTTCACCCCATCTTTCAATCACGACTTTATACGTCAACAAAAGAACATCATCATACCGGATTTCAGAAGTTATACAAGTTCTAGTTTTATAGGTTGTACAAGACCCTCTGATATCTCCATCAGATATAATTTCAATTGGATATGGATCAATTAGATCCTCAGGTGATTCTAAGACTATTCCAAGCTCATTATCAATGTGATCATATCTATTATAAATAGGCGTTAAAATTCTAGGACTTGGAAGCTCATAAACTTCAATATCTCTGTGTATAGCAATACATTCCCATAAAAATGATTTTGATTTTTCATCCAGAGCAATAGGAAAATTTGGTCTGTTCTGGAGACGAACCCACAACATAGGCAAAGTAATTCCATCAAGGCCCTCAAGGGCAACTTCATCCAACAGGGCAGACAAAAAATCATGATCCATCTTTCATGACAGAAGTGGCACAGAAAAAACTTAATTTTCAGCCCTATAATATAAAGAATCATTATAAGTTTTTACTCAATAGTTTAACATAAAAAAATTTTCATTTAACAAAAACAAAAATTAAAAATGGGATTTATGAATGCTAATGGAATTTTCAAAAATAGTTTCATTAAAACTTTCAATTAATGTGTGTGTGTATATATCATAAACTATGTTATAAATATATATATGAAAACTTTTTCAAACATACCACAGAAGAAAAAATCGATCCAATATTATATTACCATTTTATAAACGAAAGTTCCTTTATAAAATTAATAAATAAAATCCAGAAAAAAAAAAAAAAAAAAAATGAAAATGATAGTCAACACTCTTCATGGGCAATAGTTGCATTATTCTATGCAATATATATATATATATATATATATATATATATTGGAAACCTTTTCAAACATTATATATATATATTCAAAATACCCAATTTTTGAGTATTCACCCAAACCTAGGGTAAATACCCAAAAAATATTTACCTACCCACTCCACATCACTAGTTGGAAAGCATTACCTCACACAAAAATGTCAATGTTTTCATAACAATATGTATATTCCATTGGGTGTATATAAGGAAGTCATGTGGTGTCCACATCAGATTTTTCTTTTCAGTGGAAAAATATCAGATGCAAAGTATCTGTAAATAAGTTACTTTAAATAGTGATGAGATATATTTTTTAAGAAAGCTATTTCAATTTGATTGTTAGGTTGATTTCTTTAGAAATCGACCTATTGCAATCACTTCGTTTCTCTCTCTCTCTATATATATATATATCTCTATATATAAAAGAAGACTTCCTGAGTGAGTGAGGGGGTGATCTATCAACGCCCAGACCAAACCCCTGGACCTAGAAGCATGAAATTTTGTGACAATGTTCTTTCTATGACGTAGGCATCCACTAAGAAGCGATTTTACAAAATTTGCCCCCCAAGGGGGGGGAGGGGGGGGGGGGCAAAACGTGATTTCACAAAATCCTTCATATCTCAAACAAAAAAACAGATATTCGTAAAATTTTTGCTTTAAAATATAGCTAATACAAATGTCAAAAAACCAATTTCTGGAATTTTCCAAATTCGGTCCCCAAGGGGGGCAGGGGGGCAAAACGTAATTTCACATGCGTAAAACGTGATTTCGCATAATCCTATATATCTCAAACAAAAAAATAGATATACGTGAAATTTTTGCCCTAAAATATAGCTAATGCAAATATCTAAAAACCAATTTCTGGAATTTTAGAAATTCAGCCCCCAGGTGGGGCAGCAGGGGGGGGGAGGGGCTAAGGGGCAAAAACAAATAGAAATACAGTTAGGGCGTTCAAAATTGGTACAGATAGGTTTTAGAGGCCTGGAAGTCGAATGAGGATATTTTCGATTGTGTAAAGTTATTAGGAGGGGCATGAAGGGGGGTAGGGGAGAGGGGGGGGCAAAAAGTAAAAATAGAGTTAGATCGTTCAAAATTGGTATATAGAGGTTTTCGATACCTACAAATCGATTTCGGATATTTTCGAAGCTGTAAAATTATTAGGCGGGGCGGGAAGGGGGGCTATGGGGCAAAAACAAATAGAAATGCAGTTAGGCCGTTCAAAATTTTTACAGTTAGGTTTTCGAGGCCTGCAAGTCGAATGGGGATATTTTCGAAAGTGTAAAGTTATTAGGAGGGCCGGGAAAGGGGGAGGGGAGAGGGGGGGGCAAAAAAATAAAAATAAAGTTAGATCATTCAAAATTGGTACATAGAGGTTTTCGATACCTACAAATCGATTGCGGATATTTTCGAATTTTTTAAATTATTAGGTGGGGCGGGAAGGGGGTGGGGATGTAAGGGGGGGCTATGGTCAAAAACAAATAGAAATACAGTTAGGCCGTTCAAAATTGGTACAGATAGGTTTTAGAGGCCTGCAAGTCGAATGGGGATATTTTCGAAAGTGTAAAGTTATTAGGAGGGCCGGGAAGGGGGGGCAGAGGGGTAAAAAAAAAGAAAATAGAGTTAGATCATTCAAAATTGGTACATAGAGGTTTCCAATACCTACAAATCGATTGCGGATATTTTCGAATTTTTAAAATTATTGGGAGGGCGGGAAGGGGGGGGAGTAGAGCGGGAAAAAAATAAAAATAGAGATATATCGTTCAAAACCGGTGCATAGAGGTTTTTGATACTTACAAATCGATTGCGGATATTTTCAAATTTGTAAAATTATTAGGATAGACAGGAGGGGGGGGGGCGAAGTGGGAAAATAATATAAATAAGGGTTAGAGCATTTTGGGAATTTTTTCCGAAAGCATTGAGAACCCGGTGCGACATTTTTCCTACTCAGATTTTGTTTCTCTTTTTTTCACGTGATAAAAATTAATGCAATTTTGAGAATTCATTATAGTGATTCATTTATAAATAGGGACCAGCGAAGCGGGCGTTGCCTGTTAGTATATATATATATATATATATATATATATATATATATATATATAATGAAAATTTTGTCATCACGATAACTCCCGAAATAATACTCGAAATGGAACCAAATTTGGACAGTGAACTGATCTTATAAATTTCTTGGATGAGTTCGTTAACCAAGTTGGTTCGAATTTTTTGTTTTCAAGTGGCAGCCACTTGAAAATTTGAAACCGACATTGTAAAAAGCATATTTAAAGCAAGATTTGCTTGAATTTTGTTATAAATACAGGCCACATAAGGGTCTCAATGAAGTTTATTAATGAAGTTTATCCGCCATTTTTAATAAAGTGGCAGATATTTTAAGTTAAGCGGGACCACTTGAAATCAGGCTACCACTTGAAAATTTAAAATCACTATAACTTCCGAAATAATACTCCAAATCGAACCAAATTTAGACAGTGTCTTAACTTATATCTTATAAATATCTTAGATGAGTTTATTAACCAAGTTGCTCCGCCATTTTGTTTTCAAGAGAAGACCACTTGAAAATTTCAAATTCAGATTGTAAAAAGCGTATTCCAAATTTTTTTTTTTAATTTGATGCATACATAGATTATACAAGTGTCTCAAATAACTTTATTAATGAACTGTATCCGCCATTTTTAATAAAGTGGCGGATATCTTAAGTTAAGCGGGACCACTTGAAAATTTAAAACCATGATAACTTCCGAAATAATACTCCAAATGGAACCAAATTTGAACAGTGTCTTACCTTATCTTATAAATATCTTAGATGAGTTTGTTAATCAAGTTGCTCTGCCATTTTGAAGTGGAGACCACTTGAAAATTTCAAATTGAAATTGTAAAAAGCGTATTCTGAAATTGTTTGAATTTTGATGTAAATACAGACCACATAAGGATCTCAATGAAGTTTATTAGTAAACTATATCTGCCATTTTTAATAAAGTGGCAGATAAGTTAAGCGGGACCACTTGAAAATTTAAAATCACAATAACTCCTGAAATAACACTCCAAATCGAACCAAATTTGGACTGTGATATTATCATATAATTATCTTGAATGTTTTGCCTGGGCAACTTGTCCCGACATCTTGTTTCTAAGTTCCAGCCACTTCAAATCACACTGCCACTTGAAAATATGCCATCACGATAACTTTTAAAGTACTAACCTGATTCAAATAAAAGTTGGATAGTGAACTTATGGTTCAAATATCTAGGATAAGTTCACTTGGTTACTTGATCCACAATTTTATTTCCAAATGGCAGCCACTTGAAAATTTGTCATGGTAACTTTAGTAATACAGAATCAATTCACATCAAATTTGGGTAGTGAATTTATCCTTCAAATATCTCAGATAAGTTCGCTGGACATCTCACTCCGCTTTTTTATCCAAGTGGTGCCACCTGAAAATTTCTTATGACGATAATTTTTGAAATACTGATTTAATTTAAACTAGAACTGGACAATGAACTTATCACACAAATATATTGGATGATTTCGCTGGGCAAGTTGTTTTGCCATTTTGTTTCCAAGTTGCAACCATTTAGACTGCCACTTGAAAATTGGCCATAAAATTAACTTGTCCCGACATCTTGTTTCTAAGTTCCAGCCACTTCAAATCACACTGCCACTTGAAAATATGCCATAACGATAACTTTTAAAGTACTAACCTGATTCAAATAAAAGTTGGATAGTGAACTTATGGTTCAAATATCTAGGATAAGTTCACTTGGTTACTTGATCCACAATTTTATTTCCAAGTGGCAGCCACTTGAAAATTTGTCATGGTAACTTTAGTAATACAGAATCAATTCACATCAAATTTGGGTAGTGAATTTATCCTTCAAATATCTCAGATAAGTTCGCTGGACATCTCACTCCGCTTTTTTATCCAAGTGGTGCCACCTGAAAATTTCTTATGACGATAATTTTTGAAATACTGATTTAATTTAAACTAGAACTGGACAATGAACTTATCACACAAATATATTGGATGATTTCGCTGGGCAAGTTGTTTTGCCATTTTGTTTCCAAGTTGCAACCATTTAGACTGCCACTTGAAAATTGGCCATAAAATTAACTTTTGAAACACGGCACTGATTTAAACCACAGTTGGACAGTGAACCTATGCTTCAAATATCTTGGATATGCTTGCTGGGCAACTTGTTCCACTGTATAGTTTCAAACTGGCGATCACTTGAAGATTTGTTATCACGGTAACTTTAGAAATACTTAATTCAAATCAAAGTTGAAAATTGGATTTATCATTCAAACAACAAAAATGTAGAAAGTTCACGTAACTCGTGAACCAATCACGTTATTGCGTCCATCTTTGGTAAATCAATAATAAGTATTTTCTCGCCAAATGTCACCAAAAAAGTCGCCAAATTTGGCACCAAATCCATTACCTGCGTTACTGGATCTTTTTCATGCGTTTTTAAGGAAAAATTAGGCTATTTTAATGCTAAAACAAACTAGAAATGCAGAAAACTAACATTTTATCAACTTACTAAGCCTCTTTGAAAGAATTTCTTCAAAAAAAAATTATTTTCAAATTTGCAACGATATCTTAGATGAGCAACTTTCTGTGTCATTTTGATCGAAGTGGCAGCCACTTAATTTTTCATCACGATGACTTTTGAGATTTTGAATTAATTCGAACTGTATGTGTTCAGTAGACTTATCTCACAAATACATTTCATATATTTGTCAACTTAACTCACCATTTTGTTTCCAAGTGCCGGCCACCTGAAAATTTTAAATTCACATAAAAAGGTATTTTTGAACCGATTTGCTTAAAACTCCATATGTGCATAGCTTACATCAATATTTCTACCAAGTGCATTAATTGTTTGTAGCCGCCATTTTGAAGCAAATTGACGGCTACTTGACAAGGAAAAAGAAATCAACCTACCCTTCCGAAGAAGCCGGAAGGACTTGTTTTTAATTAGGGTTGGGTTTCTTCCAGAAGAAACTAGTTTCTCTACAGAACAGTGGAAGAAAGTGGGAAGAAACCAACAGAACACAAAACAGATGTTCCAGATTAAAATATATTACTACCTATATAAAAGAATTAAACTCAGAACATAATATTAATTAATATCAAATCTAAACTCTATTATTTAATTAATATTAAAAATATTATTTTTGAAAAATAAGTTATATAACCTTATCAGGGTTGTCAGATTTGCTGCTCGGGTAGATACAATTTTCCCCGCTGGGCTGGGTTTTTATTTTAAATAAAAGAATTCTATAATATTTAAACACTTTTATAAAAAGCGATAATCCTCAGTAAAATACTTATTTACTTTATTATTTTAAGTTTTCTTAAGGACAGGTGTGCATGTTCTTTGTGAATGTGAGGCATATTCTGCCTATAGATTTAAACTCTTGAATCATCATTTAATTGAACCCTAGGAGCTTCAGAATATTCATATTAGATATCTGCTGAACTCTGGTTCAGCAAAGGCTTTTTTGAGATACTTTTGGGGCTTGTACAATAGACCTCTGCAGACCTAGATAAAATAATAAACTTTCTGCAAACACAAAATCCCATTAAAAAAATTTCTAGAAAAAAAAAAAATTGCAAGAATTGAAATGTTAAATAAATAATAAAACAACAAATATATAATAAACCCTCGCTTTCCCAAGATCAATGCGTTACTGCAGAAAAATTGTTTTCAGATGCCACTTGGCACGTTTGGCGAAAATCACCAGCACTGTGCCTTTTTGTATTGTTTAGAAGTTGCAACATTCCACTGGTTACATTTGCTATCTCTGGCGAATTAGCGCACTTTTTGAATGAGGCGGGCTTAACTAAATTTCAACTTCAAAATGGGGTCAAAATGACCCCATCTTGGAAAAGCAAGGGTTAAGCTATAAAAAAAATTCAAAATAAAGCATTTAATTAATATCCATAAAGGGAAGAGAGGACTTTCTGTTCATTAGTTTGGTGGCAGCACATTTAGAAACTGTCCAGTACTTTAAATTGTTACTTCTTTGCCCAAAATGCAACAGCATTCGTGCATATTATCCAAGTCTGGATGCCTGGTCGTAGTGTTTGATTCTTCGTAACCACCCTTCTTTAAATCTAAGCCTTGTACAACAACAAACATTAAAACACACTTTCAAATTAATGTTTTCACACAATACATATCACACATGCACTAACGTGAAACTCTGCAAAATGCGATAATTAAAATAGAAAAATTTAGTTTGCTATCTCTGGCAAATTTGTATTGTACCAGGTACCACAAACATGGGATTAGAGATGTCCGGGAGAATATTTTGATAATGTTAATGGGATTGAAATTTAGAGAATAATCAAGAATATTTTTATATAAATAAATGAAAATGTATTGTTTAAACATTATGAATTACAATAAGGTCATCATTGTCAGGGGTCGATCCAGGTAAAAATTGGGACCCATTTGCTGCCCCTTCACAAAATTCAGATTCATAACAACAGCCCTTTCAGAAGATTTATTTTTTTTTAAATGATTATTTTGTAAAAATTTTCCACGTTAACAGTATTATTTTTAATGAGTGTCTATACTTGGTTCAATAATATGTTGTTAACTTGATATTAAACATTAGATAGAGTAACTCCTAAAGTGAAAGGTTTCATGCGATCATTCTTTTTATTGCAAAAAGAAATAAATTTTCACAAAAATAATTTGCTTTTCACAAAAATGGGCCCAAAAAGTTAAAACCTGGATCAACCCTTGATTGTTAAAACATATAAGTGAAATTATCTATTAATAACCCCTCCCATCCCTTATACACACACCACACCGTACATATTAGTGATAATTTCCTATTAGAATTTTATCAGAACTATGATTCTAAAATATGTTGGTCATTTAAATAAATGCTCTAGGATGCAGATAATTAAAACTCATACACATTCTTAAAAGTACTTTAAACAAGCTATATTTATACAAGCTGTAATTTCTCACTTCTTTCTATTGGCAATAACTTTCTTTTTGCTGCATATTTCAAACCATAAAAATTATTCTGTTAAAGCTGATATTGATGATGTTAGCAGGGTTTGCAAACTAGGCCCAGCCCAGAAAAATGTCTGGATTTTACTGGGTAGGCCCACCAACAAAAAACCACTGGGTTTTTTGCAAAAAATTTATAATTTTAAAATCCCATCTATAAAGTATAAAAAACACCTTACCATTTAAGAAAAACTCTTTATTTTCTAGAAAATAGTATTAAACATAAAAAGTAACTACAGTTATAAGTGCCTATATGCCTATAATAAAAGCAAGTTTATCTTCTATAATTGGTTCAATTTTCCTTTTCCTGTAAAACTGAACGAGATTTTTGTTTAACAGTGGACATAAATGTTGTTCAGAATCAATATTTAACTAATTAAATAGTATAGTTTTAAACTTTATAATTTTATTTTAATTTTAGTAGCAACATAGTAATAAATCTACTAAAATTTTCTTCTATAACAGTTTCAACTATTTTAAAACTTAAAAAAAAAAAAAAAAGGATAAAGCAGCGCAACTTATTTTTAAAATTAAAAAGATACATATTGTACATAAGTCATAAGAATTTAAATTCTTTTATTTTATCAGTTGTCATTAAGAATATTTATTTTGAATAATCATACATTAAAATAAAATATAGCTTTAATCTTACTAATTAACAATATTTTAATATTAGAATCAATCCAATTTTTATTTCTAAGAAAAATATTAGATTAATTACTAATTAGTAGTTTAATATAATTAGGTGTTATAATTAATTAGGTTTAATATAATTAGGTATTACAACTAATATGCGAAATAACATATCCCCAGTGGCAGAAACACCGTGACATGGCGACATAGTCGCAGACACAGAAAAATGGCTTGCAGACAGTTTTTGTCAGCACTGATAAAAAAATTTGTCCGCAACTTTCGGATAACAATTCACTTATAAAAATTTCTGTATCAAAACTAAAACTAATACTTTTATTATTTATAATTATTTACATAGTGTTGTGCCAAACATTGCTATAAAATGTTTAATTAAATGAGATGAATTGAATGAATACAATTGTTTATACTATATCGTTCTGTAGTAAAATTGTATTCGCACGAGATTGCACGATATTGTTGCACGAGATCACCACTGATATTAAACCCCCCCCCCCCCCATCAGCTTTCAGGCTTTTTGAGTGTAAGCCATTTTCACCTCTGATTACACACAAATTTTGCTGACAGATTATGAAATTCTTAAAGCCTGTCGCAGACAGCTACAAAACTTTCTGCCACTGGGAACATATCTAACATTGCAATGCAAATGTATTCAAACAAAAAACCACAAAAGCCCAGAAAACCCTGCAAAAACCCCCAAGTGGGTTGGTATTTTCTAGAAAAACCAGAGTTTTTGCCAACCCAGGTTTTTAGTAACATAACTCAAACTAAACAGATTTCAATACACATTTCTTTTTCACCATGTAACTAAAAATTTTGTCCGACTTACTTTTCTTTCTAAATCCCAGTTCCACCAAAGAATTTGTTTTTAATAAATCTGAAGCTAATACATTTATCTGAAGTGACGTATAGCTGTTAATTTGTGAGTATAATTATTAATTATACAAATAAAAATTATGAGAAAAAATAGCATACATCTTCCTCAACATGTTCTATATCTTTATAAAGTTTCTATGTATATATACTTCTTTAAAAAATAATTAATAGCTTAATAAAGAATAAAGGTCGACCCCTTTCCTCTCTAAAACTGGGTATAGAACAGATTATTGTGCCATTGAAATTTACATTTTAATAGTCAATGAGAGTAAAACTTACACAGATACCACTGCAATTGATGCAAAATTTCAGAAGCAACCCAATGAATCTTATGATTCTACTATTCGTATATTCAAATTTATTACTGTTATTTGTAATTAAACCTAGAAAAAAGTTAGAAATTCTTGATTTAAGTACGGAAACTTAACATATATTTTTATGGTACACGATTAATTTAAGATTAATACAGCATCCGTGAACGTATACCATCATGTTTGCCATAGATTGTTGTTGTTGTTGGTGGTGGTTTTCTTCTTTGAGACCTGTAGCCAGTGATGCCAGATGGCCGAAAATTATTTCCCCAAATCAGGGTTTTTTTTTTTTTTTTTCGAAAAAATCCCCCAACTCGGACTAGGGCAGTTCCTTGTTTATAAACAAACATCTCAACTTTTATGAGTGGTTGGCAAAAAAGGAGTGGATCGAGACAGCACACTTGCTCCTTTGAAATAGACATCTAAATTTTTAATTGTTACCTTTATTTTAATTTTTTCAACCATAATATAAAATATGCTTTCACTTGAAAAAAGCAAAATAAATAAAATAAAAAATAAAATATTAATATTTTCTTTTGACATCCAAATGCTTTAAAATGCTGATTAGATATTTTCTTTTGTAAGAAAGCCTCCTGCTACCTGAAACCCCCGTTATGAATTTAGACCCTTCCACTAAAAGTAAGGAAATAGAAAACGAAAGATGTAATTGGAAAACACGTAAACTTGTGTTGTATCATGCACGTATATACGCTTCGCGCACATAAATATATATATATATATATATACATATACATATCACTGGACACCCCCCCCCTACCTCGCTGTGCATGAATCTGTCAATCTGAGAGCGCATGTAACTCGTTTACGAAGCAATCACTATCACGCACGTATGTTCGCTTCGCTCACATGAAAACCAGAAAAAAACATCACTGGACGTGGACACCCCAACCTCGCTGTGCATGAATATGAGAGCGCATGTAACTCGTTTTCGAAGCCATCACTATCACACACGTATGTTCGCTTCGCTCACATGAAAACCAAAAAAAAAATCACTGGACACCCCAACCTCGCTGTGCATGAATATGAGAGCGCATGTAACTCGTTTTCGAAGCCATCACTATCACGCACGTATGTTCGCTTCGCTCACATAAAAACCAAAAAAACATCACTGGACACCCCTGTCTCGCTGTGCATGAATCTGAAAACGCTGAAATAACTATCGCGCACACAACTCCCCCCCCCCCCAAAAAAAAAAAAAAAAAAAACAATGGATACCCCTACCTTGATGTGTTTGAATCGCAAAAGTGCACGAAATTACGATACTTACGTATTATCCGTAAGTACATGCATGAACAAATTTGATATTTTATTTATTTATTTATTTTTATTATTTTTTTTTCTTTTTTCACGTGAAAGCATATTTTATTTTATAGTTGAAAAAATTAAAGACAACAATTAAAAATTTAGATGTCTATTTCAAAGGAGCAAATGTGCTGTCTTGATCCACTCCTGGCAAAAAGGCTTGGGATCTCTTGATTACTTGATTACTACCAACGGAAAATCAATGGTGGGCGGGGCGCGGGACGAGCGCGCTTTTTTGCCAACCACCAGACGTCACGAGGAAATGCTCTCTTAGATAACAAGGACCCTCTTTTCTCCAACGGAGGCCGTCCCTCAAAAATGTACCCGAAATGATCACTATTATTCATTCGCCGCTAGGGGTCCTATGTGTTCTCTGACTGTCCACTAACGCCGTAGAATAGCATTGTGAGCAGACGAAATTTTACTTTTATTTTCAGTTTTATTACCATGTTAACTTCGATTCTTGTGTGTTTGTCAGGGACAAATCTTGCAATCGATTTTTTAACTAACTTCCCGACTAGCTAGACATTTGAAACTTCCACAGTAGCTCAGACAGAACCCGGTGACAACACAATACTTCGAAGCCAGATTTTCGAATTGTTTTCTTTTAATTAATTAAAATGTGAAAATTATAAGCTCCTAATAGCAATAAAAATAGCCATTAAAATATTAACTATAATTTAATTGTTGCCAAAAAAAATTTACGAGTTCATTTTCTTTCGACCTAAAAATAAATACTTTTAATTAAACGTGAGCGTTAAAAAATTGTTAAAAGTTAAATTATGCATTTGGCAAAAATTGACGTCGTTATCATTTTAAAGATTTTCTACACAATGATAAAGTGCTAATGTAGTTCATGATGCAAATATATGTTGTTCGGAAAGGATTAATATTTTATTTTTAAAACCAACTTTTTTTTTTTTAATTCAAATTTCCGGTAACTCTTTAACCAATCACATTAGAACGTCCATCTTTAGAATATCGATAATAAGAATTTTCTCGCCAAAAGTCGCCAAAGGCAAAAAGTTGTCAAATTTGGCGCCAAATCCATTACCTGCCTATTGGAGCTTTTTAATGCGTTTTAAAGAGAAGTTTAAGCTATTTAAAAACATGGTATATATATATATATATTTATCTTATATTTTTTTTTCATTTATTTTTAATATTAGATTTTTTTATTATGTCACACTGTTACGCACCGGGTTGCACCTCTGGCTATCGAAGTGTTCAAAAAAAAAAAAAAAAAAAAAAAAAAAAACAAGGAAATAGGTGAAAAGAACCCAAGTTTATTTCGTCCACCTAATGTAAGCTATTGATTTTAATGTTTTATTGAATGATAAAATTGTTGTCTTATAAATATTCTATTATTATTAAAAAAAAAAAAAAAAAAAAAAAAAAGTCTGATTTAATTGGGATGGTTCTTAGTAAAATTCTGTTTGATAGATTTTTTTTTAATTAATTAAAATGTAATTTTTCAGGTCACTTTGCATTAAGATTTTAAAATTTGAGTGCTAGCAGTATTCCTTTTTTTATATTCATCCTGGTAATTTTTTATAAAAAAATTTACGTTTATAAAATAGCAGAAAAGGCCTTTTTTTTTAACCTTAAAATTTAAAATTTCTTTTAGTTTAATTTAGTTCATAAATTCCAGTGGCAGTATAATTTAAATGATCGGAATTGTCTTGCGCCACAAAGGGTTAACAATGATTCATTAGAAACTGAATCTCACGAAACACAGAAAGTCAATTTTATGCAGATTACTTTCTGTTGATGATAAATTTTAAATGCATTAATGCTATAAACAAGAAATAATAATTGTTCATGAATAACAATAAATAAATAAAATAAAAAACGATTTTTGCCTATATTTTAAAAAAAGTAGTAAAAGGTAATATACTTGTAATAGAAGCTTATATTGTATCACATGTTGTGTAAAATTTTGTATCTTACTTTATTAGATACATTTTAATTTCTTAATTCAAGAAAAATTATGTTAATGATGTTAAAGGAATATTTTTTGTATTTTAAGAAAGATAATTTTTAAGCTTTATAATTGAATTTATTGAATTTGCACCTTTGTAAATTTTGCAGTTATAGTGTTTATAAAATTTTGTAAATAGTGTTTATAATTAATTATTCTGTTGATGTAACTTTTTTTTTTTTTTTTTAATTGAATAAAACTCTATTTAACTTGTTTTTCATTCCTTTTTTATGTTAATTTTCTTATATAATAAAAGGTTTTTTACATGATTCCTTGTCTTTTCTTTTGATAACAGAGTAAAAGAAAATCATCGTATGCATTTACTTCAAAAAAAAAAAAAAAAAAAAAAAAATTATATATATATATATATATATATATATATATATTCCACACTTTTTTTTTTTTTTCAACTGTTACAGATAACATATATATCTCAAAATTTATGTATAATCACTGGTTATTTCGCTATGCAAAATGGAAAAGAACTATAATAATGTTTAAATGGTTATATATATATACAATTGAACTTTGTTAACGAGAATCTCAAGGAGGATAAAAAATTTGTTCATGGTATCAGTAGTTCATGCTATCAGTAACTAATCTTCATATTACTCAAGTAATATGAAGATGACTCACTTCAATGAAGTAATCTTCATTTACGCAAGTATCGGAGAAAAACACGGCAAACTCTGAACGGCGAGGCCGACGAGCATGACCTGGGACTGAACCCGGCACCTCACGTCTACCAGCTTTGAGCTCAGAACCGCTCGGCCGCTGGTGAGCAAAAAGTAATTCATGTTAACAGTGTTCACATTAACGAGGTTCGACTGTATTATATTACTTCTTATTCCACTGAGATTCAGATAAATATTTTAAGAATTTAATTAGCTTTAATTTCCACAGAATTTATAAACTGAAGTTTCACATTTTTTTTTTTTTTTTTTTTCACATTTTTAGCAACATGCTATTTTTATTGCCATCTTTCTTTATTTCTTAGAAATAATTCTAATAAATATTACATGCATTATTTCTTAAGCAAGCTATGCTAATATTGATAAATTTTAATAACATCTTATTAGTGCTAGAGGCCTATTTCAGTCGGTACAGCGTTGTCGAATTTTTATACGTCACTCTTAATAGTGCTAAGGGCCTATTTCAGTCGGTTTATTGAATGGGGATTTATTGAATGAAGTCCCCCCAAGGCACAACTTTGACATGAGTCCCCCCCAAGGCCCAACTTTGACATGAGTCCCCCCCCCCAAGATACAACTTTGACATGAGTCCCCCCAAGGCCCAGCGTTGTCGAATTTTTATACGTCACTCTTAATAGTGCTAAGGGCCTATTTCAGTCGGTTTATTGAATGGGGATTTATTGAATGAAGTCCCCCCAAGGCACAACTTTGACATGAGTCCCCCCAGGCGCAACTTTGACATGAGTCCCCCCAAGGCCCAACTTTGACATGAGTCCCCCCCAGGCCCAACTTTGACATGAGTCCCCCCAAGGCCCAACTTTGACATGAGTCCCCCCCAAGGTACAACTTTGACAAGAGTCCCCCCAAGGCACACCTTTGACATGAGTCCCCCCAAGGCACACCTCCCCCTCATTGGGAAAAAGAGAAAAAACGTTGTTTTGCGGCTATAAGACAGTTTGGACTTCCAACGTTATTTGTTACAGTATCTGCAGCTGAAAAACATTGGTTTGATTTAATGAAAACTTTATCATGGAATTTAGATCGTCACGAATTAACTAAAGAAGAATTTGTCGATATTAACAAGTTTAGCAGTAGGCCTCTGGCACTAAATTAAAATCTGTCAATGTCAGATTTTCATGTTTTAAATAATGAAATAATGTCGTGTCTGTATAATTTTTTTAACACACTTGAGTCACATTGCCCATTTATCTATAAAAATTAAGGATTAAAGCATACATCATTCTCCTTGGGTCACATTGTATAATACATAGTGGCAAATAGTGCTGGATGATATCAGAAATTAAATATCGCGATATATCACCAAGTTAATATCGATATTAGTGATATATTGCGATATTTCTTTCAAGACAGGAAAAAATAGACATTTGTTATTTTTTAAAGACATATGCACACGAATTTTAAAGTATACAAGTATAGAGTGTTTTCCATGTATTTTCTGGTATATTACTACCATAACTTTATCATTAAAAAAAAAAAAAAAGCATAAAAAGTGAATTAATGTTTTGTATTTCTTATAACTTATACTATTGCTTTTTAGTATACCTCTGTATAGTTTATCCTCTATTCTTCCCATTTTAAGCTTTAATTATTTTAAAATCAAATTTTAACACAGCTAATATGTGATCTGTGTTTTATTTGTACCAAGTATATCAAAATTCATAATTCTACTAAAAATAAAGCTTAAGAAAAATTGTCTTAAGATGTAGGTATTAAATAAAAATGAAAATCATTTCAAATAGTTCAGAATTGCCATTGAATACACCTTTTTTGGTCGTAGAGAGTAATATTTTTTACTTAAAACTGTTATGTGCATCCTAAATGTCAGTTACTTGTCATTTTTATTTTTGTATCTGCTTACCAAATCATTACAGTATCTTTTAAATATATATGTTCAATTCACATTCGTAATAGTTTCACAATAATTGAAATTTGAATTATATATATTATATATATATATATATATACATTGTCAGTATAAAAATTATATTATTTAAACAAAATTATGTTAAGGTTTCATTTTATTACTTAAAGTAACTCATTTTGCATTTAAACCAATTTTATTTAACATGTACGGCTTTAAAAAATAAATAAATAAATAAATATATAAATGGAAAGAGAAAAAATAAATGCTACATAAAAAAAGTAATAAACTATTCAATATTATATAATTCTATAAAGAAACTGTCACTGTAAAATTACTGAAGATAAAACTTTATTTTACATCAGTTAGATAGCACCTTTTTTCCCTTCCCATGTTATCCAATGGGATTTTTGTCGCTTCGTTTTATAAAAATATTTTATTCAAAAATGAACTTTTTCGAATTCTGTTTTTTGAATATTACTCTTTGAACAGGTCATCTTTTAGCTTAGTGAGCAATTTTTCGAAAAAATAAATAAATAAATAAATAAATATTTTACTTAGAGATCCACACTTAGAGTCCATAATTTACTTATTGAAATAAAATATTTAAATTAATTTTTTTGAAAAATTGCTCACTAAGCTAAAAGGCGACCCGTAATATTCAAAAAACAGAATTTGAAAACTTCATTTTTGAATGAGATATTTTTATAAAACGAAGCAACGAAAATCCCATTGGATAACATGGGAAAGGAGAAAGGGAGCTATCTGACTGATGTACAGCCTTAATAAAAAATATATTTTATCGAAATATTTAATAATAATAAAATAATATAAAAAAAAATTACATTCTATAATTGCTTATATTTTCAGAAGTTTTTTATTAAACGCTAAGAAAATTTGCAAAAAAACTCTTCTAGTAGATATCAGTTCGGCTTTGATGATCTTTGTTAAACACATGTTGAATCTCGCATGTCATTGGCCAGAAAATATCGACACTTTGAAATAGACCGATATCAATGAACCAATAGCAGGAAAGGAGCTAAAACAAAAGATATTGTTTTCATTCGTCATAATGAGCGTTTGTTTTTGTATCGCCTTGTCTGTGGTTTTTCATCACCTACGATATGCATGAATGTAGAGTGGGAAGTCAATATAGTGTGATAGATCAGAACCCATAGTAGATATCTCGGATAGGGATATATCGTTTCGACTAACATCAAATGTCTTTCCTAGTAAACACACCTGCTGATTATAGGTATGAATACGCATTAATAGTGAATGGATTGTGATATTGGAGTATGTCTGTCTCTGATGAATTTTTTTCTGAAGGGGTAGAACCGTGACCTTGAACGAAGTCAGCTTATTCACGCGATAATCAAAGCAGATGGCTTTTAATAAATACTGGTTTATTTTTTTATTATGCGGTGGCCTTTTTAAAGCAGTGATGTTTAAATTTGAGGTTATGAAGGATGAGGAAGTATATCTATTGCAATAGAGATCGTTTGGTGTGGGGTTATTTTTTCTAGTTTATCAGTGAGTAATTAGAGGAAAGTAGAGAATGGGTATTAGAATAAGATATTCGGTGCTTTTTTTTCTTCGGGTCTCGTTCGCTGTTGTATGTTGGCTGATCGGGTTTCGTTCACTCGGGTGCGCACTAGGCAATATCATTAAAGGGATATATCGGTGGAGCTAGATCTTAAATATTGTTATCGGGATATTAAAAAAATATTAATACTTGGAGATATATTGATAAATAATCCAGCCCTAGTGGCAAACCTTATATTTCAAAAATTAAGAAATGAAAGAAGAAAGAAATCTCCTAAACAATTTATAAATTGAATCAATTTTTTTTAAAGTAATTTTTATTACCTTTCAGAAATGTCAGGTTCGATTATAGGTCGTGCTCATCGACCAATACGTTAGGAGTTTTCCGTGGTTTTCTCAGAAACTCGCGTAAATGCGGGCTAGAACCCCTTAGAAAGACCCCCACGGAGGGCATTCCACCTATTGGCCTAGGAACTTAGTGTAGGCAATCGGCCTTAAACCCAAACATTACTTTTTAATTATGTTGTTATAACAGGTTTTTTTTCCTTCTTTTTTTTTCCCAATTCTTGTTGCACAAGTAGAAAAAAAATGCATTCTAGAAAGAGAAAAATGTTCTCTAAGCTTCAATATAATAGTTTTTAATTAAAAATATTACTATAGGAACTTGTATTAAAAAACTGAGAGAATACTTTAGAAATTATGAGTACCAGGCTGCTATAATGTTGTTAAGGAACAGAGTATTATTTTACATGCAAGAAACAGTGGTATCATACTGTTTGTTGCAAAGATGGATGTTCATAGAATTACATTATCTAGTATATTTTTCATAATTCCATTTGCACATTCAGAAATTTCTTGACCATTAAATCTGTTCTAGTTCTTCAAAAATTGACTTCTTGGTGCTGGTGGACGTGAAGTGTCGGGTTCGATCCCAAATCGCGCTTATCGGTCTAGCTGTTCGGAGTTTTGCGCGTTTTTTTTTCTTTTTCCTGAAACTTGCGTAATTGTGGACAAAGGCCCTTTAGAAGGACCGCCACGGTGGGCAGACCCAGGCCTCGGACCCTAATGCAGTCAGCTTGCTTTAATCTCCAACACCAACATCGATTTTAAGCTATAAAGTCAGATGAATGACTTAAAACCAGTTTTCGAATCCTTTTGAAGAAAATATTCAGAATTTAAAAAATTTCCCCATACAGTATTATGGGCTTTGGTTCCAAAAATAAATAAATAAAATAATTAATAAAAAAAATGCTCCTTTAGCTATTTGAAAGGGAATGCTCAAATTATTATGATTGACTCTGCTTTTCATTACATTGATTTTTATATCGCGCATATTTAAATATATATATAAGTTAATTTTATTTTTTGAATAAATTATTTGCTTTAAATGAGTAGCAAATAATACAGATTTAAAATCTCTTTAAAGTGCAAATTTTAAAATGAAAAATATTGATAAAAATGAAAAAGTGCTGTATTTCGGTTTATAGATATATTGGATTTGGGAATAAGGTCGATTGACTACTGTAGGTCCTACGTCTGAAGGGGAGTGCCCTCCATGGGGGGTCTTTCTAAGGGATTCTAGTCCGTATGCACACAATTTTCGGAGAAAAACACGGAAAACTCTGAATGACTAAGTAGACAAGCGCGACCTGGAATCGAACCCAGGCTCAAATTATTATGATTGACTCTGCTTTTCATTACATTGATTTTTATATCGCGCATATTTAAATATATATATAAGTTAATTTTATTTTTTGAATAAATTATTTGCTTTAAATGAGTAGCAAATAATACAGATTGAAAATCTCTTTAAAGTGCAAATTTTAAAATGAAAAATATTGATAAAAATGAAAAAGTGCTGTATTTCGGTTTATAGATTTATTGGATTTGGGAATAAGGTCGATTGACTACTGTCGGTCCTACGTCTGAAGGGGAGTGCCCTCCATGGGGGGTCTTTCTAAGGGATTCTAGTCCGTATGCACACAATTTTCGGAGAAAAACACGGAAAACTCTGAATGACTAAGTAGACAAGCGCGACCTGGAATCGAACCCAGGCACTTCCCGTCACTCAGCTTTGAGCGCAGAACCACTCGACCACCATTGGAGTCTCGGAAGAGGGAAAAGGGCGGCCTTTGTAAAAATATCATAATAATTTTTTAAAAATTTTCTTTTTTACATACTTTGTATTTTTTTTTAATTGGAAATGCTGGCATAAATTGTGATTTTTGAAATACATTCATTGTTTTAAATTATGAAAATTCATATTTTCATATTTATTTTTTAAATATCATATGTTTTCCTTATACTATTTCGTCTTTTTTTTTTTTTCGGGGTGGGGGGGAGCGAATTGTTTATATTTATAGATATATTTACATACTAGCAGGCGACGCCCGCTTCGCTGATCCCTATTTTTAAATGAATCACTATAATTACTGAATTCTCAGAATTGCATTAATTTTTATCACGTGAAAAAAAAAAGAGAAACAAAATCTGATTAGGAAAAACGTCGCAACGGGTTCTCACTGTCTTCGGAAAAAATTCCCAAAATGCTCTAACTCTTATTTCTATTATTTTCCCCCTTCGCCCCCCCCTCCCGTCTATCCTAATAATTTTACAAATTCGAAAATATCCGCAATCGATTTGTAAGTATCAAAATCCTATTTGTACCAATTTTGAATGGCCTAACTGTATTTCTATTTGTTTTTGCCCATAGCTCCCCCCCTTACAACCCCTTCTAATAATTTCACAAATTCGAAAATATCCGCAATCGATTTGTAAGTATCGAAAATCTCTATATACCAATTTTGAACGATCTAACTGTATTTTTATTTTTTTTTGCCCTCCCTCTCCCCTCCCCCCTTCTTGCCCCTCCTAATAACTTTACACTTTCGAAAATATCCCCATTCGACTTGTAGGCCTTTAAAACCTGTCTGTACCAATTTTGAACGGCCTAACTGTATTTCTATTTGGTTTTGCCCCATAGCCCCCCCTTCTCGCCCCTCCTAATAATTTTACAAATTCGAAAATATTCGCAATTGATTTGTAAGTATCGAAATCCTCTATAAACCAATTTTGAACGATCTAACTCCATATTTATTTCCCCCCCTCTCCCCTTCCTCTTCTCGCCCCTCCTAATAACTTTACACTTTCGAAAATATCCCCATTCGACTTGCAGGCCTCTTAAACTTATCTGTACCAATTTTGAACGGCCTAATTGTATTTCTATTTGTTTTTCCCCATAGCCCCCCTTACGGCCCCACCCCCTTACCGCCCCTTCTAATAATCTTACAAATTCGAAAATATCCGCAATTGATTTGTAAGTATCGAAAACATCTATAAACCAATTTTGAACGATCTAACTCTATTTTTATTTTTTGCCCCCCCTCTCCCCACCCCCCTTCTCGCCCCTCCTAATAACTTTACACTTTCGAAAATATCCCCATTCGTCTTGCAGGCCTTTAAAACCTATCTGTACCAACTTTGAACGACCTAACTGTATTTCTATTTGTTTTTGCTCCATAGCCCCCCCCCCCCGTTACTGCCCTACCTGGGGGCTGAATTTCTAAAATTCCAGAAATTAGTTTTTAGATAGTTGCATTAGCTATATTTTAGAGCAAAAATTTCACGTATATCTATTTTTTTTTTGTTTGAGATATATAGGATTATGCAAAATTACGTTTTGCCCCCCCTCCCTCGCCCCCTTTGGGGACCGAATTTTAAAAATTCCAGAAATCGATTTTTAGACATTTGTATTAGCTATATTTTAAAACAGAAATTTTACGGATATATGTTTTTTTGTTCGAGATATTTAACATTATTTCATTTAATTCTCGCGTTAAAGCGCTCTTTCAAGTCTGAAATTGAAAGGCAGTCGATGCGAGCGCCATCTTCTAAAAGCGACCAAAATGGGGCCATTCTGATAACACAGCGTCGGCGGTCCATACTGTACGTCCATGGTTTCTACTGAAAAGGGGGAACAAAATATTTTTTCAAAAAAATATATCAAGCAGACTTTTCTATGACTTAAGCTCAGATTTTTCTCCAAATAACAATAAGCTACTGAAAGTCTCTAGTCGTAGGGATAAATCATTACGTAGCCAACATTGACAGAAAGTTCAGGAACTCCCCAGATTTGTCCCCCAAAAATCGTCCCCAGAAACCTCAAAAATCCCCAATCTGGCATCACTGCCTGTAGCTGCTGGGAATTTGCCATAGCTACTTTTGTTGTTGTTTCTATTGGAGGGGGGGGGGGGGTTCTTAGGGCTAAGAAGTCTTATATAGGCATTGAGCTCCATTAGTAACTATGGAGCTCAGTGTATATAGGGCGAGTCCAGCCTCTGGAACACTTCGACGACGGATTAGGAGATAAGGATGAAATACGAGATAGGGCAGCGAGCGCAAAAACTGAAGCTTTCGTTTCCGCATTAATTCAGCCGATTAGATGAAACGATTCGATCGCCGCCTGGTGCAGTATCTTTGAAACTTATCGGAAGAAAGCGAAAGCCCGCCCCTTCGGCTTCAGTCATCATCCGATTTCCCAGAACGACCAACGAACGAACAGCCAGAAATGTAAAAACGCGCTGTTCGCCCTCTATCTGTGAGATGAAAATTACTACCTTTCCGTAACATTCGTAATACATCCTACTCTTTTAATCCGTGACTTCGACCGATCCCACTGGGCCCTGAGACGCGATTTATGAAACAATTTCAGCGACGAAGATTAAGCAAATACAAGGCAGCGATTGGTCAGACGTAATTACTGTAGGAGGAGCCAAAGCTGACAATTCAATGAATCGTTCTTTTCATGAATCTATCAAATCAACACAAACATGGCTAATCTGTGGCTCCGTCTTCGTAGACTATCGCTAACACTTACAAATACAAAATAAAACGTTAATTTGAGTACAGCGGTTTTATTGAATTTCTTAAAAATTCTTATTTCTACAGCACAAAGTTGTTCAGATTAACTGTATTAAATTTTTGAAATATGTAGTAATTATTGCACTGTAATTATCACATATATTAGTTGAAGCGGTATTTTCCATTAAACATAAATATACCATATTTTATTAATCCTGTATTTTGGTTGGCTTACTTATTTATTTACATTTATTTAGTCACTTACATAAATAAAATGATTCATTAATATCCAGATTAAAAAAGATTGTCATAAAAATACTTTCATGCTTTTTATGATAACGTTAAAAAAGCCAGCCTTAGCCTCCTCTTTTTTTTAATGTGCATTAAAATATTTTATCTTGCCATGTGTTTGTATAACTAAAAGGTAAAAAAAAATCTTACCTGGTATCTTGTGGAAAAATATGTACACTGAATTTCATATTGAAAGTTCTATCTCAATTTCATTAGTAAATATTTATTTTTCATAAAATTATGATGATTTTATTTTTATGAAACATAGTGTATTGCATGTTACTTGTGACTTTTTGAAATTCCTGAAAAAATTAAAAAATGTCCTAAAAGACCCTAATTATAAGTTGTCTTAAATTCCTAAAATTTTGTAGATGTTGTGCTACTTATTGTTATTTTAACAACCCAAATCAAGCAATGAAATTCCAAACCCATTTTGTAATGCTGCACTGTATTTGCTAGAAAAAAAAAAAAAAAAAAACTCAGTTATGCTCATTATTTTTTTTTTTTCATTATTATTTTATTTTATTTATTATTTATTTATTTTTGTCTAATTTGCAGAATTCCGTGAATTTATTTCTTCAATCTTTAAAAAAGTCACGGATATCGTTCATTTTAAAAATAGAACGATCGGTGATCAAATGTTCTACGAAAGCTCCCAATTTCCAGTCTTGTACCATCTACAACATAAATGTCAATATTCGTTTGAAACATATTTTATGAGATTCTAGAACCTGTAAAGAAATAGTATTATTAAATATTTCTTGCTCATTTAATTATTTCCTCCCCCCACCTTCAAATTTATCTCCAACTAACGATCGGCAATCAAGTGTTCAGCAGAAGTCTTTTATTTCCCAATCTTTATGTATCTGTAACATAAATGATAATATTAATTTAAAAGTTGTTTTATTAAATTCTAGAAGTAGAATTGAAAGAGTTTAATATTTCTTACTCTGTAATTATTTTTCTATCCCTCCTCCTTTTCCAATCTCTGGAAAGTGAGCAACTCTAAAATCTATAAAGCAATAAAAGTGAATATTACTCACATATGTAATTATTTTTAGACTTTATTGCTGATCTTAATCAATCTATTTATTTTTCCACAATTAAATTAAATATTTACATGTCATATCTATAGGATGTGGAAACATGTGGAAAAAATTAATAGGTTTTTCAGGTCAGAAACATTTCGCCAAATCAATGTATGCATGTAAAAAAATTGTTTCAGTATGGTTAGAATTTAGTATAATCTAGCAGTATTTTAAATTTAGTATGTTTTATTTATTTATTATTATTATTTTATTCATATGTATTTGCAATAAGAAGAAAGTCTCTAGATACTGTAAAATTTCCCTTTTATTTGCTCCTTCTATTTCCAACAATTACTATACTATTAAAATTCTATTTATGGCATAAATTATGTCGCATACAAAATCTCTCTAATTTTGATTCTCAAAGGTTGGCAGCTATGCCTTTGGCAACGACTTATGCACTTTTTACTCCCCGCTTCCCAGTTGGATAAGTTAGTAATAATAAAATCCCACCAAAGTGCATATTAGGGATGCACCAAATATCAGTTTTGGCTAAATACCGAATATTCGGCCAACGAAATACTAACTTCAGCTGAATACCAAATATCCTTTAAACTAAATAGTAACTATTTAGAAATTTTTATTCGTGAATTCATCAACCGTGAATATTTATTTAAATCAAATTGGAGTGTAAAGGTTGATATTTTTATTTATTACCAACTATGCAAAAAATACCAAAGCCGGGAATCGAACCCAGGCACCTTCACTTAACGCATGGATGCTCTACAACTGAGCTACCCTGGCTGACAACCAGCTAGGCACTTCTCGCTTAATATTCGTTGGGAAAGTCACCGAGTCTGCAAACGCAGATATATCAGGTCAGCCATGGTAGCTCAGTGGTAGAGCATCATTGCGTTAAACGGAGGTGCCCAGGTTCGATACCCAGCTCTGGTATTTTTCGCATAGTTCATAATAAATAAAAATATCAACCTTTACACTCCAATTTGATTTAAATAAATAGTAACTATTCCGTGGTTCATACACTTAGGAGTAAAAAAAATTCAAGGAGTTATCAAGTACTTTTCAACCACTTCCCAGGAAATTTTCAAGCACTTTCAACCAGGATTTTAGATTTGTCCACACTTTTGTTTTTGAGGGAGGGGGTGGGGGGGATGATTAACTGCATAAAAAACCTAGTATCAAATGTGTTTATTATTTTTTTTAAACATAACTGGGGGGGGGGGGGGGGGTCCTGCCTCCTCACTCCACTCACCAATCCTTGACTCACTTTGCTTTATTAGCACCTGAGGGGTTCTTCCTACCTCTTTGCTGCTTTTCCATGCAATAAATATGAATATAAATAGTGCATTTCATAAGACAAAAGCAGAAAAATATTACAGAAATCCCCATATCCAATGCTGGATAGAACAACATAACATTTAATAGCATTTAAAAAATAATACGACAAAATAAAATGTGTTAAAAATCAGTAACTTATTTTTTAAGAATAGAAGAAAATTTGTTATATCTAGACCACTTTGTGCTACAGATTTAGTATGATTCCCTTTGGCGACATTTAAATTTTTTTCACTATTTCACGACGACTTTTTTGATAATTGTTTTTTATAAAAAATCTAGTACATACTTTTTCTAACGCTTATAACTTTCACTATTGAATTTTTTAGTTAATTTAGGGCAATATATAACACTCTATATGTATATTTCTAATATACAGTTAGGAAATAATTTCATTATTTTCATTTTAAGTTGCAAAAATGCCCCACAGCTTCAATTTTCAATTCTTTCCTGCTTATTTCTCAAAATAACGAAGGATACTCGAGGAACAGATTTCATATTTGTAGTCCTTGTTAAAAAAAAAAAAAAGAATATCTAACTCTGTAAAGTTAAAAAATTATCATTAGGATATTAAAAGATGCTTCATATGAGTTTGAATTTGACTAAAATGTTTTTATCCCAAAATATATTATCCGGAGTATATCCAAGGTAATTTAAAATATGTTTTTAAATAACAAGATACAATAAACGACATATGTATAATAATAAATGGAAAGGTTTGTCTGTCTGTCTGTTCTTTTATACGTTCAGCCCCTACTGAACGCAGAAGTACAAGAATTGACATACTGATGCTATGGAGCCTTTCCGAGGGCCTCCTGAAAACAGAATTTAAAATTTTTAACTAGTTGTGGAGATATTAATTAAAATGTCGAATCATGTCTAATCTCAAAGCGATCTCAATGAATGAGAATTCACCGCCATTGCATAAAAAAAGATATTTTAACGGAGTTAAAAGCAGAAAAAAAAAAAAAAAAAAATTAGAAATATTTGTTCGATCGTTACAATTTCGGTACCAAATGAAAGGGGAATTTTTTCTGAATCTAAGTGTACAAGCGGCTTATCGGTACAACAATTAAATTTTTAAAAATTAACTAAAGTATGAATTTTTTGTGGCAACATCATTTCAAATGCCAGACGACCGTCTGCCATGAAAAAGGAAATGATTGTAACAGATCAAGATGTCACGTGATTTATAGTGGAGGGGAAAATTGCAATTTTCAAACTTTTTCAAATTTTCATTCATGTTACATTTGAATTAATATTCGGGCTAGACAGCATATTATAAACCTAGTGTTCAATTTCCATGAAAATATGTGGACAAACAAAAAAATTAGATTAAATTGTTTTATATTTTGCAGTACATATTTTAAATTGAGATATGCCGTTGAAATTTTGCTATATTTGGTTTTAATGCCCGATAATTCGATTCTGAATATTTTTGAAAGTGTAGAATTATTAGGAAGGGCTTGAGGGGGAGGGGGGGGGGCGAAGGGAAAAAAAAGTTACAGCGTTTGAAATTGGTATTATTAGGTTTTAAGGAAAGATAAATCGATTGCGGATATTTTCAAGTGTAAAATTATTAAGAGGGACAGAAAGGGGGGAGAAGGGGCAAAAACGTAGAAAAAGAACGGTTGTTTTGGAGAAAACAACGGAAAACCGAGAATGCCTTTATTCTTTTATATTTTGCAAAGTTTAGAATTCTGATACCCCATTCACATTTCATACTATTCATTTTTAACAGTATTTAACCCGGAATTATGCAAGTTTCGGAGAAAACTGCGAAAAAGTCAGACATAAGTCGTTTTATAATGGTGTTTATATCATTTTTGTATCTCAGCTTCTAATTAGCATAATTTCAAAAGTAATATGTCATTTTGAAACTTATTTGAGTTGAATTTCAAGAGTAGACGCCACAAATTTCTGTCACCTTCCGTTAACCAACTACTGTAAGTAATGGAATTCGAGATTTCACGTTATTTCCACGTTTTAAGGTGTTCTGTTTAGGTTTTTTTTTTGTATCTCAGCTACTAATTAAAATAATTTTATAGTAATACATTATTTGAAAGCTTTGTTGATTTGGAATTGAACAGTAGATCCTACAGACTTTTCTACCGCCAGATGGCGCTGTAACATATTAAAATTTCAATATTTCGAATTCTGAATATGATTAAATTATTTTTAATACATCATTCGAAAGATATTTTAAAGAGCTTTTATATTATCGAAAGTGAAATTCGAGATTTCACCAGATTTACACGTTTTAAGGTGACCTGATTAGGTTTTCTTTTGTATCTCAGCTACTAATTAAAATAATTTCATAAGTAATACATCATTTTAAAGCTTTGTTGATTTAAAATTAAACAGTGGATTACAGAAATTTCTACCGCCAGATGGCGCTGCAATATTTTAAAATTTCAATATTTTGAATTCTAAATATTATTAATTTTTTTTAAATACTTCATTCGAAAGTTATTTTAAAGTACTTTTATATTATCGAATAACCTACATTAAATTTATCCAATAGAGGGCACTAATCGAAATTCGAGATTTCACCTGATTTATATGTTTTAAGATATACTCAAGGGGGCCAAAAAATTATTGAGTCAGACCGTTCGAAATTGGAATATATAGGTTTTGAGTGCCTACGAGTCGAATGAGGATATTTTCGAAAGTGTAAAATTAAGGAGGGACAGAAAGGGTGGTGAAGGAATACGTGCGCACAGCGAGCATATATATGAATTCGTGAGCACTGCGCACACACGGGTCTACACTGACGAAAGCAGAGGGGACCCGGTGTGACTTTTTACCCGATTAGAAATGTTTTTTTTTTTTTTTTTAATTCCTTTTCTTAAGAATAAAAGTTTATGAGTAATAACATGGAATTTTGAGAAATCATAAGGGTGGTGAAGGAATACGCGTGCGCAGCGCTCATATATATGCATTCATGCGTGCACATCACGCACGGGTCTACTCAGAAAATGACATAAAAATAATTACTGACATACAATAGATAATGCATAGGAAAATCAATTAAATGTTAACCAAAAAAAATTCATTTACAATGTTATCGCCATTGAAAATCAAAGTTTACATTGTTTACACTATTCAGTCTTCTATAACAAAAGACAAGTTTTGATGCGGTTTCTAAACCTAAACGATTTTTCAATTTGTGATGCACAAATGAGAAATTTGAGAAGATTCTCTCAATTCCAGCAGATCTAACAGGCATTGCCATCAAGTAACAAACAAGATTTGTGAAAGTTTCATCTATTGCACATTTTTTAAAACTGGACCACCATGTAAATAGTAGCTGGGGTAGTTGCCAAAGTAGCTTAATTCAGTTATGTTAAGAGTTAAATGAATGAATTTTAGAGTTTGAAATAATACAAAACTAAAATCTAGTATTTATGTTCATTATTTTATATAAATATTTGATATACTCTTTATATTTAATACTAGCAGGCTTCGCCTGCTTCGCTGGTCACTATTTTTTGAATGAATCACTATAATTAATGTATTCTCAAAATTGCACTAATTTTTATCATGTGAAAAAAAAAAATCTGATCAGGAAAAATGTTGCTGTGGTTCCCCACTGCTATCGGCAGCGTAGACCCGTGTGCAGTTATTTTAATTAGTATCTGAGATACAAAATAAAACCTTATCAGGACACCTTAAAACAGGTGAAATCTCGAATTCCACTTTCGATAATATAAAAGTACTTCAAAGTATAAGTATCTTCTTTATGATGTATTAAAAATAATTTAGTCATAATTAAAATTTAAAATCTATATGCAAAGAAGAAAAAAAAAAAAAAAAAAGGATTAATTTTTAACTCTAAAAAATATGACATTCAATATTATGGCTTTCTTTAATAAATACTTAATATGAAATCTTTATGCATTTTTTAGCATTTCATTACATTTTGTTGTTGTTTTCAATTTCAAGTTTCCTTTATATATTTTATATATCATGATTACATTTTTATTTTTATTTTGTTCGCTTTTTCAGATAATTTCGTTGTAGTTTATCACATATAAAATACGTTAATAAAGTTTTTTTTTTTTTTTTGTAAAATTAATATATTTGCTAAACTTGTACAGATATATGTATGCTGCAAAATATAGTTTAATAAAGCATTGGAAAACAGTCATTTTAATTTTCATGCGTTCTAAAAATTATTAAAGCAGTTTTAATTATTTGACGTACTTCTTAAATAATGCTTCTGATTTGTCTAATTTAATATTTCTTTATCGAATTAAAAATTGGTGCATAACTTTAAAAAAAAAAAATAGTAATAGCAATATAAGTTGTTAATAAAACTTTTTTTAAATATTTATTTAAATGGTTAAATATTTTTATTTTGAAAAGAAATCGTTACTGTTCTAACATTCATTTATAAAATAGAATTTATTGAAAGCTATTAAAGTTATATTTCATATTAAAAAGACATACAGATTAAAATAAGTAAAGAAAGAAAGAAAGAAAACTATTTTTTTTCCCCCAAATGAAAAAAATAAATACAATACAGTGTGCTGTAAAACTACAACAACAGAGATCTTATTTTCACTTTAACGAGTGCCTAGTAGGTAATGTGCAGATTATCTAGGTAATTCGCAGATTACCTAGGTAATTTGAAAAATGAAACAATTTTCCTTACTTTAATGGATCACTCTAGTTAATGTGCAGATTACCTAGCTAATCTGCAGATTAACTGATTTCTGCACTTTAGCGGTAACATATATATAAATATTGAAATACATATGTAATATATATTTTGTATTAACCACATGCCAGCAGTTAATCTCTGGCAGGCGGTTAATACATAAATACTGAAATTTTCATTTAACTAGTATGTTGTGGCCACCACAAGACTTTCTTCTATATTTTCCTATACAAATTCACTCAGTAACAATATAAAAAAAAAAAAATTCCCTTTTTTTTTTTAGTTAAAATAAAGAAATTCAATAACTTTGTTTTGAAGTATCACAGATTCATAGTTCAACCATTCCTTTTAAAGGTATTGATGAGTCCTTTCGAAAGATACCCATCTTGAAAATTTACTGCCCTCGAGGGGAGACTTCCCCCCCCCCAGGATGGGGGGGAGGCGAGGCTCCTACACATACAAAATTTTTTTCCCAGTTGACTATCTCTATTATAAATAATTCTTGTAAATTTCATAATGATTACTAAAAAATAATTCTCTTTATGCACATTTATACAAAATTTTGTCCTATATCACCATGTTAAAAATTTAGAAAAAGCGGGATGGCAACTCAACCTGTAAGACAATTTTTACCAAAAGTTGATAGGCACTAATTTATGTCAAGGTGCAACTACATACCAATTAGTATGAAATTCTGTGCAGTAGTTCCTGAGATGCAGTTGCCACTAAATTTTGTCACACACACACAGACATTTTCTAAAAATGGTCAAATCATGTTCTACAGCTCTAAAAACGTGTAAATCCATCAAAAACCAGAGGTCGAAAATTTTTACGAATCCAATACTTTCTTCCATTGAATATAGAAGAAAGTAAAAATAACAAAATTATAACCAACTACAATTAAATAAAAAATTTAAATCATTAAATATATATGATTGAACAATATAAATGCACAAAATCCCAGTATGCAGCAGTTGTTATTATGCATGTATCTACGCTCCATGTACATTAAAAAGAAAAAATAACATTGGTTACTGCTACCTCACTGTGCATGAGATGTTCATAAAATGCATCAAATAACATACTGCAGTAATTACTGTAACATATGTATTAGTGCTTTGTGCACATGAAAATCAAAGCGCCCATTACAAAAAAAGACAGATTATACAGATGTAAAAAAATCACCTTTTAAATACAAAATACATGTACAATAATGTATGATAATTTAAAGAAGCAGATAATTTCAATATTAATTTACATTTGTATATAATCTTCCCCTTTCAAAATACTCTTGTTCCAAACACACACATCTTTAAAATGCAAAATATCTGTTATTTACACAATATTTATTTAAACATTAATTTTAATTCACTGAATAGAATAATATTATTAAATAGGAATTAAAATTTATATAAAGAAATTACCTCTAAAATATTCCATGTTTGCAGTTATTATGACTTTTCAAATTACTACTACAAAATTCCACAATAACACAAACAAATATCTAAATAATTCAAATTTTCATTATATTTCTGTTATTTACCTCAAAATTCACATTTCAGTAAAAATATAAATCAAATCAATTTATGTGAAATGATTGTTCTCAAAATATTTTATTTACTTTTTACAAATATCCAAATAAAATACATAATGAAAATCAAGATTTATATATTAACGTCATATATAATTAAGAGATAAAGTTGATAAGAAACAGATTATTTCTTCAATAATAAAAATATATACTAATTCAATAATAATTAAATTAATGAATCTCTTTAACTCACCATTGAAGGTTATGGTTAGCATCTATTTTTTTCCTTTAGTGGCTGGAATTTCCCTCTTAAGATGCAGGTGGATACTTTCATTACATGAAGTCTTCAAGTTGTTAATAACCGAATCGATAATACCTTTGTACGTACATTTTTAATAATCACATACATAAGGCAATATTAATTCAGTTGAAATAAATGTTTGGATTCTGTGAAATAAAAAATGAAGTTTATTTTCTTAGCTAAGCATAGATATATGTAATGATAAATAATTGTACACACATAGAAAGGAAATAAAAGTAATAAACTATAAAAATTTAAACAGACAGCCTGCATAACTAACACTTTCAAACATTAACAGCCACTAACAGCAGCACAAATAAAAACTTTATATGCAGCAACTAATTACATTACATTAAAATTTTGATAACACAAAAGCAAATTTTATCTCTTATTGCAAAGAAACATGGATATTTTTTATCCCAATTTATCTATTCAGAATCTTTAAATCTGAAATAACGCTAAATTATTTTTAAAACATGAATATATTCGTAACAAAACAAATGTATATTTACATCAACGTTAATTTTATAAACGTGGCAAACAAATTTCGAACATTTTATTTATATTAGCAATGTTTTTCATCAGGTAATGACATTGATATCTAATTGTATAACTAATTCATATCTATAAATCTCGAATGCAGTAAGTAATTTCTATTGTTTACCTTAGTTTTGCATTTACATTACACAATAGATTCGTCGATTGCAAGTCTCCATTAAATTAAGATGGACGTTCGGGCTTGTTTTCGATGTTCTATCGTTCTATGTATATAAAACGAGTAGATTAAGAAATTTAATGTTTAAAAATAAGCTTACCAGGAAAAATAAGTGAAAATACCTTTTCTATCGAAGTGCCGATCCATAGTTCGTGAATCGTGATTCATTCAACATAAACTCCTCCTTCGGTAGTGACGTCATCAAACCACACCTCAAATGGTCGTAGCTAGGAGTGTTTCATAAATCGCCCCTGAGACATTTGATCTACGACCGGTCGAAAGCAGAGGCCGATCAACTCCGATCCAATGAGATATATAAATTAGAGTGCTGATTCAATGGATGAAGGATTTGCTTTCCGTGGTTCAAGATGAATCACGTGACATGCTCTAATAGGTTGCTGTGTTGCCCCTTTATCGCTATTTTGGCATTTAAAATATCAGTTCGACAAATTATCATTATTATTATGTAACATTACAGTCCTATGACCGAAATAAATTGTTTTTAAAATAATTTTACACATATTTCACATCTTAATAAATAATAAAATACCTTTTTTTTCATCTTTCCCAACAAAGTTTAAAAGTGTTTATAAAAGAAAATTTAAACTTTTAAAGAGCTAAATTTAACAACAAATAATAATTTTTCAACTATTTTTAAGCATTTTGTCGGTTAAAGTTCAACTACTCGAAATAAAAAAGAAGTAAAATCAAAATCAAAATGATTTAGAACACAAGAATATTAAACTACAAAAGTAAACAAAAACATTGGCGGTATGATTTAAGCGAAGAACAATCTCCAAACCGTTGCCATAGAAATTTACTGAAAATGAGCTGTTACCAAGGGAACCACCGAATATGCAGGTGCAAGAAGAGCATGTCACATGACTCATCTTGGGCCTTCTCAAGGGTTACCATTTATCACTCTACTTTATATATCTCGTTGCTCCGATCCCTCTATTGGATCAAAATCAGTTCTGCCATCTGTAGGCTTAGTGTGAAATTAGCTCTAAAATGTTACAGAATTAAATTAGTTAAAGAAAAATTTAATTCATTAATTAAAAATGTAATTTAATAATAATAAAAAAAAAAAAGGTAGATGCATATCTATTTTTTTTTTTTTTTCTATTCTGCATATTTGGGTACAAATGCACTGAGATACAATAATATTAATTATATAATTCTTTTTCGAAAATTATTAAAAAATAATAATAATAATAAATTTTAATTTTAGAAAATTTTCCAGCAAAACCTTTTTTAATTATTTCCCTGAAGTATGCATTATTGTATTTTAACGATATATTGTAAACAATTTTAAGTAATATTGTACGGATTTATTATCAAGCTAATTTTCGTTAAATATTTTTAAGTTGGAATGCTGAAATTTAAAGCTAATATTTAGCATTCAAACACGGAGTAATAAAGACAGGAGAAGAAGGTAACGCTAAAATTTTGTTATGTTGTTTTCTAATGTTTCAGATGGCGCCAGCGTACAATACTTCCTTCTCTCCAGCTTCCGCAATGTTATTCAATGGGGAAATGTCTCGTTTTAATTATTTTTTTTTAAATAATATCAAGCTGAAAAAAATTCGATTGAAAGCAAATTTCATTAAATAGAGTATTCTAAGCAACATGTTTTTTTTTAAAGAGACATTTTACACTAATTTTACTTTGAAAGAGAGCTTTTAAAAAATGACGATCCTGATGAACCGAAGCTAGACTATTGGGAGGAAGGAGAATGGAGATCGTTTGTATTGTGTCGATTGAAAATGTAGATTATTATGGAAATCTTATGGCAGTCTTATAATTTTTCATTATTAGTATATTTGACGAATAAAAAATGTAGTAAATAAGTTTCTAGCGATTTGATTTTTGCATTAATTTCCTTTTACCAACATCAAGCTTAGGATAATTCTTTGAAACATCTGAATTATGCAGTTTTAAGCACTTACAAAAAAATTAAATTGCTTAAAATTTAAAATGTACTACGGCAAAATTCTATTGAAAACAACATTATATCCGCGCCGAGATAGGGAGTAATGACAAGTGGCGCCCTCAATATTTACCAAAAATTTACATCACAGTTTCGTAGATTTCTCCCATAGGACCTTCATCTCCTATTAATAATACTCCGTGCATTCAAATATTTGATGTAAATAAAAAGTAGGTTCAAGTTTTATTATTATGATCTAAGGTAAGAAATATGAAACTACTACACATTGCCAAAAAATTATAAAATTTAAATTTTGATTTAAATCAATGATTACAAAATAATAATAATAATACATTTTTTTAAATTATCACTTCATTGATTGGTTTTCAATTAATTATGATTTCAATCAATAATATTTTAAATGTTTAATATATTTATGATTTTTTTTTTTTTTTTAAATACAAATTAAATATTGTTAATTACTTTTATGTTTGAATGCTAAAATTTAATGCAAATATTTAGTATTCAAACATAAAAAGGTTTTATAAAAATTAACTCATCGATAAATTAACAAAGCAGTACAAAACATATTTAAAATATTTTGTTAAACTCAAAATTAAAAAATTGTTAGCAGGGAGCATTTTAAAATTTCATTTTATTAAATTTAAATAATATTCGATGAATATTAGTTTGCATTATTGTATTATATTTCAATCCATTGCATGAATATATTTATAATTCTAAAACAGTTATACAGTTAATTACCAAAAAAAAAAAAAAAATGCTTGTATGCATATTCGCGTTTGTAAGGGCCGATAGATGGCGGAACCAGAGCAAAAACAAACGGCCAATCACAGCAATGTATCCTTAAATGGATCCACGGAGTAATATTAATGGATCAAATGACTCGGAAAAAATTCTTGGGTCCATGGAATACATTACACTAGATGACTTTGATCCAGACCGGTTCATGAGATTGGACCATGAAGCTAGAGAAGAGGGGAACCAACGCCGCGTTATGAAAATGGTCCCGATTTCCAGCTGAGCTGCTACCATAGAATAATAATAGATTATTATTATTCTATGGCTGCTACACGGCTACACCGGCTGACCCTCGCGCCATCTATTTAACACTTTCTAAAGCAACATTAATTCTAAACGAATTTGGGAAGAAAATAAATAATTCAAATTGTATTTGAATTATAATAGACTTATTTTACGGGGTGTCATAAAACTGACGTATGAATATATATATATATAATATTTCCTAAAATACTTCATTTTCTTTCTCATTTTTCCCAATTTTATTTAATATAATTTTTTATGTTAGAAATAACTTTTAATTATTTTTTTTATACATTTTCGTATTTTTAAATGCTTCCATGTTTATTTTAAAGAATTTTACTTGGTTAGATTGTAAGAAGTTTAAATCCCTTAAATGAATGTGATGAAGGTAAAATTTTCTTTGCAAAATATCAACACATTTACTCAACTCCCCCCCCCCCTCCCCACAATATGATAATGGTTATATTGGTTTTTAAAACAGAGTATATTGTTTTTTAAAAGAGACCTAGCCTGTATTTGCTCGAGTTTTGAAGAACACCACGGAAAACTCCGAACGATGAAGTTAACGAGTGCAACCTGGAATCGAACCAGGCACTTGACATTAACCAGTTTATTTCAAAGTAAGAAATTTATTTAACTGATAAAATGTATGCCTTGCATGCAGTGTAAAAGTTAATGCAAATTGTTTTAGATAAAACTGTGAAGTATTTCTCTTCAAAATTATATTTTTAGTCATTCAAAAATTTGTACCATTAATTTTTTTTTAATGATAACGATTATAATGAAAAGGAAAAATTTGGTTATTTAAATCGTTATTCCAAATTTATTTTTTATTCTTACAATAATAATAATAATAAAAAGAAAAGTTTTAGCTTTTAAAATGCTAGGATCCACTAACGGCCAAGAGGTCCTGTCATTGAAGCTGTAGACATAAGGTGCTGGGTTTGATCCCTGGTCGTGCTCGTCGGCCTAGCCGTTCGAAGTGTTCGGTGGTTTTCTCCGAAACTAAGTTAAATACGGCTAAGATCCCTTAGAAAGACCCCCATGGAAGGCACTCTTACACAGGCCCAGGATCCTAGTGCAATCAATCGGCCTCAATCCTAAAACCATCAACAACTTTTAAAATGTAAAAAAAAAATGTCAACTTGTAAAAAAATTAAATTTATGAACTGATAACCTAAAAAATTAATAAAATATATTAAATGCGATGAACTTACTGTGCAAAAATCTCTTGCAAAATAATCAAAACATTCACTTCACTCCCCCCCCCCCCTCCATGATATTTTTTTTATCTAACTTAGGTCGTAGACCTAGGTGGGTTGCCTTCATATTGGTCTTTTTAAAGGGACCTAGCCTGTATTTACTCGAGTTTTGAAGTAAACCACGTTAAACTCCGAACGTTTATTTTGACGACCATGACCTGGAATCGAACCAAGCCCTTCCTACTGACTAGTTTCGAGAGCAGACCCATACTGCTACAGTTGGAGTATGTTTTACTTAAACTTATGAAATATGTGCTTTGTATGTGATGTAAAAATGATTTTAAAATTTTAACAGAATCAAAACTTACATTATTTCCGTGCTAAAATTATTTTTTCTAGTCATTCCAATTTTAATTCAAAAATTTATACCATTAGCTTTTAAAAAACGAAACAATTTTAATCAAAAGATAAAAAGGAGCTTTTTAAATTACTATTCTATTTTTATTTATTTATTTATTTGATTCATTAATTAAAAAAAAAAAAAAAAAAGAAATGTTACACCCAATTACAATTTTTATATAGCTACAATTAATCTAAATCATCTAAAATTATATACATACACATATATATATATATATATATAAGATGAAAAAAAAATTAAATGAAAATTAGAAAAAAAAAAATTAGTTTAACAATTTTTGGAAAATTGGAAAATTTTATTTATTACTTATTATTTTTAAAATCGTTATTAAAAAACTAATGTATCTTAGTTTTCAAAATTAATTGATTAAAATAGAAATGATAAAATTTTTAAATAATTTCTACATGGAAAAGTAACATATCTTAGCATTTAGAATTAATGATTTAAAAAGTAATAATTAAAAAATAAAAATAAAAATGTTCAAATAATCCCTTTATTTCTCTATATTCTCACATTAATGGCACGACAATTTCTAATCAAATTCTTTTTAAATAAGTACCTAAAATTACTTAAATTTTATTAAAAAGCAATTATTTCCATAAGCTTTCAATGCTAATCTGCTATCACGGCCAATCTGTTCGCCATCTAGCGGCCTGTTGATTAACTAAATTTTCTGGTCCGTTTTCTGCCGAATCCCCTATCTTGTTTTCCCTCCTCCCCTCTATCTTCATGGACTGGACGCATTGTTCCACGACCAATTGGATCGGTCAAGTTGGAAATTATTTTTGAATTACTAATTTTTGGAAATGCTCAAGAGGGAAATGTTAAAGAAATGATTTAACTGCACCAGCCAATATTTACTTGTTTAATGGCTATTATGAAGTTTTCGGAACAGATTTGATATCTCGTCTTTAGAGGAAAAAGGATCGATTACTTATCTCGAGCACATATTAATTTCCCTTCAAAAATCATGGTTATTTTAATACGCAAGCGAAGTGATGACGTCATTGGCCGTCAGTGGATGAGAGAAAAAGATTTCCTATGTTAATCGCCCATTGTATTTTTTTTTTTTTTTTTTTAATTGAGGAAAATTATTTCCCGATTTTAAACCCCATATTTAGGTATAGATATGTATTAGTTATCGTGTGCATACGTTAGATTAAGTTGTTTTTGCTGTAAAATTGATAAAATTTGAATTTTAAATTTGAAAACTCTAGAAAAAAAAAAATGGCAAACTTCCATATTCAATTGAAAACATAAACATTTCATCTCAAAGGATGATATTTACACAATAAATATCCAACTAATATACTAATTAAAAGTAAAATGATAAATATTCTATCACAACTTGAAATCAAATTTGTTTTCAAACGTCTAAATGAAGTACAGTCGGTAACAAAAGTGTCCAAAAATTCCTGTGTAAAAAAAGTACACTTCATACGGTTTTGTTAAACAAATCCTTGTCGAATCCTGTTCTTAGTCAGTCTAAGATAAGGTGACCATATGTCCTCGAATTTTGACCATTTTTACTTTTTGTCCCCGAAAATTCCTTGATTACTTGGGGTTGGGGACGCTAAATCTCCCCAAATTTAAATATTTGTATGCATTTCTTTCAAAATCGCAGTCCATTCAGTGGAGGATCAAGTTTGTGATGACATGTCTCCGGACCACCTCTAGGAGTGAGTCCCAGACCGACTCCAATTGCCCATTGTACGGCACTAGTGAGACGTAAAATACATTCATTCCAATCCAATCAAATCGCAGTCTAATGCACAAGTAATTGGATAATCTTAGAAATAAACGAAACTTTAAAATGAGGACCCTCATACTTCACGAGCAGAGAAAGAATCATGCGCTATTAATCAGTATATAATTCTATTTTACCCGATTTATGTTAAGTGAAAAATAAAATTTGTCTAATGAAATTTTGACAAAAATGGTAGTTATATGCAGGCTGACCAAATCAAAGTACCTTTATAATAGAGAAGCATTAAAAATTGCTACAATTATCAAATTATGTATGTATTTTTTCATTCCTAATGAATAAGGACTAAAAATAAAGTGTTATTGATTAATAATTTAGTTTCTATAATTTTTTAAAACTTAGGAAAATGCCTTCAAAGAAAAGGGCGTCCCCATTTGTCCCCAGAAAATGGGGACATTTAGTCAGTATAGTTATACGACCACCACAAATTGCATTGATACATTGATGAGAGAGAAAAAGAAATGATTTTTTTTTTTTGTAGTTTTATAATCTGGATCTGGAATAATTTCTACATTTCTGGGAGTAGGGATTTTGAAGATTAAAATTAAATGCTGTTATTTTTTGTGTTCTCTCCTATCATTATAATAAAGTTCAAATGGGTTCTATAGAATTGTTTATTTTAATAATGTTGGGATAGTTTAAATTGCATAAACATACCTTAGGCTCAACAATTTTTCGTAGAAAAAAGTGTTTCAAATCATTTTATAATGTATAAATGAGAGTTCTTTTAATAATAATGCATATAGGTATACGCTACCGAAGTGATGACGTCACTAATCCTCTCTGGGCACCAGTGGCGCACCCACGGAGGGGGATTAGGGGGCTCAAGCCCCCTCCAGAACCAGCTGACATGGTAAAAATTTTAGATACGAATGAAAAAAAATATTCAAACACAGATATTGAAAGCAAAAATAAAGTTTATAAATTTAATATTAAATATTAGGGATTTTTGAAATCGTTACATTCAAACACAAAAACAATGAACTAGTTCTTTGTTTTTTAGTTTAAAGATTACGCATTCCGCTGCAGTTTTTAGAAATGAGCTTCTAAGTTACTAAAGCATACACTATTATCCAGTGGCGGACCTGCAACTCTCGAGGCCCGGGGCGAAAATCTTACTGGGCCCCCTAACTGGAGTCCTACTACACTGACCCCCCCCCCCTGCACTTCTTTACAAATTTATTATAATAAAAAAGCAATGAAGTTAGTTTTAAGATTTATTTAGAAGCCAAACAAACAAGAATGGCAGGGGCACTGGTCAAGCTTGGCAAAAATGAGATTCTTTGGTTTTGGAGTTGTCACTTTATGGTCACATTTTGTATATTAAGGCTCATTAGACAGAAACCTATGATTTAAAGGGGAATTGCAGGGATTTTTTCAGATTAAAATAATGGCACGATAAATAATGACACAATCAGATTAAAATAATGACAACTTTACCAGATAAATATACTTAAAGGCAAAGTTCCTTCGGAGGTCCCCCTCGTGACCAGAGGCTCGGGACGGACCGCCCCATCCGCCCCACTCTTGGTACACCAGTGCTGTTATCATGAAATCGAGGGAGTATCTAAAAAGTCAGGCAGAAGAAGCAATTTTATGTGGAAGTAAGCATAGATGTTTTTGTAGAAAATTGGGATACCAGGCTCATACAATTTTATATTTAATTTTTGAGTATTTATAGCATCTTTGTGAAAGTTCGTTTTGTACTTGGGCAAAATTAACATATTCACATTGGCAAAGGAAAATTCTCGATTGATATAAAATAAAAATTAGCCCTGCTCTTAATCGTTCCTCTGAAACAATATTTTAAATAAAAAATGTCATTTGCATATTCGTTAAATACTTTATATGCCACTAGCACATATACATGCTAGTGATATTTCGCATCAATTGCTGAAGATAAATTTTAATTGATTTAATCACAAATACGTAAAATTATTTCTCTAAAAATATAATGATTTAGAGGAATGCCAAACGGCGTAGTTTACTGCTCAAAATAGGAAAATACCCCGATAACAATATGTTAATATATTTTACAGATGCTTCTGAGGGTGGGATCACTCATTTTTTTTTTTTTTTTTTTTTTTAAATCCCGGTACGTAGAACATACAGTAAGGTACATGCGCAGTTTTCATTTTTGCCTCTGATGTCACTGAGATCTGAGCTCCATTTTTTGAATAATGCAATTTTTTCCTGTTTTAAAAATTTAAATTTCAAAATATATGTATATTATACTGGAATACGATATCCTGTAATGAACTCAGAAAGGTAATGCTTGAAATATTTGCTAACAGAACAAATTAAAATTCTAAGTAATATATTATATATTAGAATTAATGTTTTAGAATATTATGAGGTTCTGCCCCTGCTTGTTGTGTTGACTATAACACCCACGTACACTACGAGTCCGACTTGTTTCTGTTAACCCGTTAGTAGTCGCTAGTTAGTCGATTTACCGCCCATCCTTCAGTTTTGCCAGATATTTTTATTCAATAGCCACCAAAAATTTTTAGAAGTGGGATTTGACATACATAGAACGCGAATAAAATCGAAGAAACGTTGATCACATCACTTTTTTAAATTATTGGTGCGAGTTAAACAAAAAGTGCACATACTGTAATAGGTGGCGCTGTCTATAGCGACTACTAACGGGTTAACCGAACCGAACCTAGAAGAAGCGTCGGCCCTATACTCCAGATAATTAAATAAAAATAACCATGTAAATACTTACACTGAAATTCTGTTATAATTCCTACATATCACAAATGTAGCTTTTATTTGGCTACAATTATAATTTCTTAATTACTTACGTGTTAACTGCATATGCATGTAAAATATCGCAAAAGAGTATTAAATTTGATCACATTTTATTTTCACTGTAAATATGGCGGAAGGGTATTTCATTTCGGGCGAATTTTATGTTCACTAGCTTGTCATATTGTACACGACATTTTTTAAAAATCATAAATGAACCTACAACTTTATGTTTGCAAGCTCAGTAACAACTTCAACTGTCCAAACTACTGTAACTTAGCATGTTATATACTGACATAAATTCCTCGATTGCGCTATTCAACTTAAATTCAATTTCATTCATTCATTTATTTATTTTAAAAGAAATATTTAAAGCAGATTCTATACTATATATATTTGTGTGCGTATATTCCCATAAATCTATTATACAGGACCCAATTATTATTCAGCCCCCTCCAGAGAGAAATTCTGGGTGCGCCACTGCTGGGCACACACCAATGACTCTCGGAACAATTAGCTCCCATTGACTCTCGGACAATGATCAATTAGAACGGGAATACACTGGTTTGTGTGTGCCTAGAGAAGGTCAGTTACGTCACACTTCGGTAGCGTATTGGTCTGTTATGCCCTCGAAAATGTCCCCAAGTAGAGGTTTCAATGTCCCCGAAATTTACTTCGATTTGGGGACAAGAGGTAAAATACCTGTTGTCCCCAAATCAGTGCTTGAAAATATGGTCACCTTAGTCTAAGAACACGATTCGATAAGGATTTATTTAACAAAACCGTACGAAGCGTACTTTTTTTACATAGGAATTTTTGCTAGTGTTCGGACACTTTTGTTACCGACTTATCTGATATAAGATACTAATATGTTGCAGCGGAGTAGATTTAATATCTGTCATCCTTGGCGGGAAAAAAATATCGCCTAATTATCTGGCTAACATATTTAATTGCTTTCAAAAATCATAGTTATTTTAACAACTTATATTAAGAGAGTAATGAATAATATGAAACAATATTTCGTAAAATACATATTACGAAAATATACATCTGGCATGCATATTTTCGTATTACGTTTTTGATCGCCAAATACAAAAAACGCCAAGGACGAAAGTGTTTTGAAATTTATAGTTAAAATTTTGTCATTCTGACAGCAAAATAACTCAAACTAACACATGCATACGATAACTAATACTTATCTATACCGAAATATGGGGATTAAAATCGGGAAATAAAGGAAGTCTTGTTCTTGCATCCACTGAAGGTCTGCGACGCCACACTTTGCTTGCGTATAAGGCGTATAAACTTTATTACCAATTGCATTTTTTAGTATTTAATATGAAAAATTATTTAATGCTTCAGGTAAGTTTTTTTTTTTTCTAATTCCAATTTCGTTTACACACATCAGTTTAAACATTAATGCTTAGATCATTATATTATAAGGCAAGCGCGGGTGACGTCACGCACAAACAAACTCAGTGCAAAACATTGGAATTTTCACCAATACAGGTTCGGTAGGGCGCTGCCTTCTGAATCTGCTGGCCCCAGGTTCGAATCCTGGTGCGGACATGGATGTTTGTGTTGTTCTATGTCTTCAAAAAATATTGTGCTTTTGTTTCTGTGATTTTCTGTAATATGGATCATTCGAGACGAAAGTCATTGTAACTATCCGCGTTTGTAATGATCGATAGATGGCGCTTTCTCAACTGCAGTTGTTAGTAAATATAATAGCCACGTGTATTAATTATTGTTCTTTCTTGTTATTCTATCATTGTTTCAGCGTGAATACTATCAGTGGTATGATAATTTCACCTTAGCCCACCAGAGGGCGAGCAATTTATTACAATCGCGGATAGGTCTCAATAAATGTCAATTAAATGTCAAATGTACCAATACAGGTTGTCCTTTTGCCACTCGTGAGTGGTAAAGATTGATTGACGGAGGGTTTATTTGTAAACATGGCCTTTCCTTATATCATATCATATCATATCATATTATTAGAAAAATAAATACTTTTAAAGCTATAATTACGTCAGAAGTTTAACATTTCACAAAGCTTTATATGAATTTCAATTTAATTCACGTGCAAATATACTTCCTATCTTTTCCTGTCAAGATATTTTAAAAACAAAATGAACATGTAAAAGTTTGTTTTACGTTGGCACTGGCAGCAGCTAAATTTTTTAATATTTCATTATTTCTATTTTTATTATGGCTTTTATGAGGATTTTAATTAAAATACTGAAATTTTGAACTAAAATTTATTTTATCAAAATTAAATATAGCCTATAGCACTCAGGGATAGTGTAGCTTTTGATCAGTGAAAGAAGTTTTTAAATCGGTTCAGTAGTTTCAGAGATTACCCTCCACAAACAAACAAAGTTTTGCTCTTTATATAATAGTATAGATAGATTGGCAGGCATCATTTTAAACCTAACAATACCTTAAAGATATAAACAAAATATTAACTTTTGTCATAAATTGACTTACACACGCAATAATCAAAATTATAATCAAAATAGGTAGTAATTTTTTTTTTTTTTTGGGGGGGGGGGGGGGGGACAAAAATTTATACCAAAAATGAATGAACAAAAAAAATAAATTAAAAGGCATCGCCAACATGACAGCAAAAATTTGAAAGTCGCCATAGGGGTCCTATACTAAAGTTGTCCTGCCTGGGGAAGAATGGAAACTGAGTCATGAAACATGAATTTTATTTTGAAATTTTCTTTGAATGATTTGGTTGAACTATCGTTTCGTTAGTATTCCCACAAAAACTAATAATAATTTGGCTTCTGATGAGTTAAAATTTAAATTGAGTGGTGAAATTGGTAGGCTTATAAGTTTCAAATTTTAAAGGTAAATAAAAAAAAAAGAAAGAAATTGCGAAAATTTCGCGTGGGTTTGCTAGTAATTTAATAATATTTATACTTTGAGAATCGTTTTACATAATGAAGAACAGTAATTAAAAATTTTATTGCCTAGTTAATATCACAGACGTGAATTATAATGTTATGATTAATATTCATTCGTATTGTTTTCATACATGGTGGCAAAAAATTTGTTTGTAATATATCTTTTATATTAAATACTGAACTGAACGAGATTTCCAAATGAATTAGCAGTAAATTTTGTTATTCTTATATCTGGCAGCATTTGCCGAGAATGAAATGTTGATTCATTTAGAGTTATTAAACAATTTATTTATTCAAATTAAAAATTAGATTTACAAAGTTTCAATTATTCTATGGATCCAAATCGGGAGTCGAAATCGCAAGATGTAAAATTATACAGATATAACCAAAATCTAATATTAGGAAAAGGAAATTTTGCTACTGTATATTTGGCATGTCATAAAGTCGTTAAATGCAATGTAAGTATTTTGTGATCACTATTTCATTTTAAATTTTAGAAATAAATGTGTTGCTCTGAAGAAAATGTGAATTTAAAATAATCTGGTGTGTCACTCACACGAATTTCTCTTACCCTGAAATTTAATACTATAAATACAGATTGAAGATTAAGGGGAAAGATAACGAGTACTGTTCTGCAACCCTATGTTAAAACAATTCAAATTAGGCTCCGACGCAGCTTTATTTGACAAGTAATTCCGAGTGCGTCCCCCGTTTCACTACTGTACCTACATTTATATAGAATTCGAATCTGTCATTAAATTCAAAAGTTCACTTCAAATCATCGAGACAACTTTCACACCAACATTCTTTGAAACTTATCAATCTTGATCAAACATTTCTAGTGAAAAAACACATTAACTTCAAAATACAACATGTGGATCGCCTGAAATTGTTTGTTTTTAATTTATTCTAGCAGACACAGACAAAAGTCAAACGTTAAAAATTTGACTTCGTTATTCAGGAAGCCTCAAAAAGTCTAAATATACAAAAAAACAAGCGATGAATATTTAGCTTAAAAAAATACATTATTTACCATATAGCTATGAGGAATTAATTTCAATTCCTGGGCAGCTTTCCTGGACATGATAAAATATTGCTGTAAAGCACTTCCACTGACGATAAAAAAGAATGTTATGGCTTAAATATTGGCAGCCCTGTATATCTCCTGAAAGTTATTTACGCACCACATGGGACAAATAAATATAATCGTATATTAATAACACACGGCACGACCTGAAGTAAACTTCCATCAATTTTCAAGTACTGTTGTACTAGTTCTTTTGTGTAGCCCTGAAAATGAACAGTGAATGATTTCCCTATCATATTTTACACGAAACATGTTTTTACGTATATAATATATATATATTCGTTTCATTTGGTTTAGTGCAGTCTATAGACGTTAAACTCTACTTACCTGCAAAATTTCCCATTGACATAATGTATTTGAATTCTCTTGGGTGTCCCTGTACACGAACCATTTTCTTGATCTCATGAAAAGTTTAGTGTAGCATCCCAATATCATACACATTTAGAATACCAAGTTTCGACTTTTTTCTGTTATTTGTTTTTGAGATATGCTGATTAGGGCTGGATTATTTATCAATATATCCCCAAGTATCGATATTTTTTTAATATCGCGATAACAGTATTTAAGTTCATGCTCTACCAATATATCCCTCTAACGATATTTCCTAGTGCGCACAACGCGATCGATCCATATGCCGATAAACAGCGTCCAACGCCAACCACCGTATCTTCAAATTCTGCTTCCCGCCTCACCATACCACCCGTAAACACCCAACAAACAGACCGCCGAATATCTTATACAAATACACCTTCACTTCCTCCTCACTGACTAAACTAAAAAAAATAACCCCAACCGCAAACGATCCGAACACACTTTCTCTTCATTATTCCTGCAATCAGTCCCTTTGCTTCATTTGTGCGAACTCTCAAATCGAAACCACTACTTAAAAAGTATGACCTTGAACGATAACATATAAAATGTTTCATTCCTCATTCATCAAGTTACCGCAGTAGTATATTATTTCCCAGCTTATCACATTCGATAATATCCCCACACCAATAATATCGAAGCTGCTCCTCGCTCGCAGGTGAAAAGTGAAAACACTGCAAACAGTATATCGCGTTTAGTTCATCGCAGTAGTATATTATTTCCAGCTTCTCACATTCGATAATATCCCCACACCAATAATATCGAAGCTGCTCATCGCTCGCAGGTGAAAAGTGAAAACACTGCAAACAGTATATCGCGTTTAGTTCTTGCTATCGGTTCGTTGATATATTGTTCGGAATTCCATGGATTGTTCGAAATATCGTCAAGTGTTTTTTTTTTCTTTTTTAAGCAAAGAATTAACTGAAATTGATTCTTATTTTTTAAAAATTGGATTTATTATTCTATCTTCTGCATATATAAGAAGAAAATATAAGATTTGGAAAAACGTTTTCCGGTTGAATTTACACGTTTTAAGATTTCCCTGCATTTTAATTAACTGAAATTGTCTACTCATTTTTAAAAAGTGGATTTATTACTAGTTTCTGCGTACATAAGAAGAAAGAAGATACGAAATAAATTTCGATTTTCGTTTTTTGATATATTTACACGTTTTCGGATTTCCTTGCATTTCAATTAAGTGAAACTGATTACTTATTTTTTAAAAAGTTGATTTATTATAATATCTTCTGCATATACAAGAAGAAAGTATAAGATTTGGATAAATTTTGATTTCCAGTTTTCGATGAATTTACACGTTTTGAGATTTCCTTGCTATTCAATTAACTGAAACTGACTACTTATTATTTAAAATGTGGATTTATTACTGGCTTCTGCATGCATAAGAAGAAAGTAGAAGACACAGGGAAAATTTCGATTTCTGGTTTTCGATGAATTTACACGTTTTGAGATTTCCTTGCATTTCAATTAACTGAAATTGACTACTTATTCTTAAAAAAGTGGATCTATTATTTTACCTTCTGCATATATAAGAAGAAAGTATAAGATTCAGAAAATATTTAGATTTCCAGTTTTCGATGATGTTACAAGTTTTGAGATTCCTTGAACTCTAATTGACCATTTTTAAGATTTCCTTTCTTTCTTTCTTTTCTTTTTTTTTTTTTTTTTTTTTTTTTTATAGTTCGAATGCTCTATTTCATGGACGACTCGTGCCTATCGGCCAACAGGGGTCGCTGCTGTGCTGTAATTTAATTCCGTTTATGAGAAGGCAGTTGTTTTGCTTTGCTTTGCAAAAAGTGATTGATCTTCAACCACTGGGCGGTACTAGTATATAAATATAATACAATTTCCAAATGTTATAAAAATATTACAAAATATGAATTCAATATATATTTCTTAAAAAAAAAAAAAAAAAAAAAAAAAATCATGGTAAGTAGATAAAAAATAAAATAAAAATGGCAGGTAATTGACCTTTAGAATACCTATGAGTTATAGGGTCTCAAATTAATATTACTCTACAACCGAGAAAGTTTATTCGGTGGCAATTCTATAGAAAGTTTATAAACAATATTTCTACTGTGCATTTCTTATTCACTGAAATTAATTTAATTGCAACCATATCGCTATCAATGACTGACAGGACTATTAGTAAATGAACTTTCTTTATACTCAGGGAGGGGAATTAGGCGCAAAACTCATACTAATATTTATTTTTAAAATTTCCGTATATAAGTGAATCATTGATATATATAGAGAGATAGATAAGTTACGACTTCTGCGCAAAATTTTATTAATCATCTACATTCTAAGTACAACTTCATTTTTCTTAAGCTTATATTTTTATTATAATTATGTATCTTGATGATTTACTTTGTGTAAATAAAACACATATCACCCATTAGCTCTCTTAAAATGTGATTTTGAAATAATTAAATCTTAAAATAGAAAGAATGGAGGACAAACTATTCAGAAATATACTTAAAAGTAATGGTATAAATTAAAAGAAACACAAAACATTGTGTTGCTATTTATGCATTTTCTTTCTTTTTTTTTTTTTTCTTTTTAATAAAAAATATTTGGAAGTAATATACCAGAAAATATAAATATACATATGGAAAACACTCCCCACTTGTATACATTAAAATTGGTGTTCATTTGTCTTTAAAAAGTAGCAAATATCTATTTTCCTTCTCTTGAAATAAATATCGCAATATATCACCAATTTCGATATTAACTTGATGATATATCGCGATATTTAATTTCAGATATCGTCCAGCTCTAATGCTGATAACAGACAGACACATACACACAGACCAACCGCTAAAAACACGATTTTTGGAAGGGGACCTCAAAACGTGTAAATAAAACAAACATTCAATTCTGAAAACGACCTAAAAACAATACTTTCTCTACCATATGGGTAAGAGAAAGTGGAACAACTATAGTATTTCCCCTCAGCTAGATTTGGCGATTTTTCGTTGGCGATTACGGCTAAATCATAAATCTAAAAATCATAAATCATATAGCATAAATGATAAAATCGTAAGCTAAATTATAAATCATAAATCATAAAATCATAAATCCAAAATAAATAGCATGTAGGCTGCCATATTATATCGCAAACAATCCAGAACGACATCGTTATCGTTCAAATCGGCGCCAAAGAAAAATCGCCAAATTCAGCTGAGGGGAAATACTATAGTTGTACCGAGAAGGTGAAAATTTAAAATTAGCTAGATTTGAATACTAAACTGCGTATTAATGGCAACCCAAATCGGATTATTGACGGAAAAAAAGACCATTATCTTAGAGGTTCAAATACTTTGTATACTAAAGTTTAACGAATTAAATTAAGAAATACTAGCAAACCCGTGCGAAATATTCGCACTTTTTTTCTTTCCTTATCTCCTATATTATTAAAATCTGTACGCGTGTGTGTGTCTGTGTGTCTGTGAGAAACGTTATACTAATTTCACCACCTAATTAAAATTTTAATTTACCAGAAGCCAAATTATTATTAAAACCAAATTAATATTGTACAATAGTGAAACCAAAATCATTCAAAGAAAGGTCTCCAAATAAAATTCATTGTTCACGACTCAATTTTCATGCTTCCACAGGCAGTACAGCTTTAATATAGGACTCCCACGACGCCTTTTAAATTTTTGTCGCCATGTTGGCGATGGCTTTTCAATAATTTTGGTATAATTTTTTGTTTGGAAAAAAGTAATAAACAAATAAACCAATTCCTATTTTTATTATATTTTTTATAATTGTGCTTTTAGTCAATATATGACACAAAAGTTCATATTATGTATATATCTTTAAAGTATTGTTTAAAAGGACGCATGCAAAGATTCTGAAGAAGCAACTGTTAAAAATATGTTTTTCAGCAAAATTATCTCAGATATATGTCGTCATTTTTTCTTATTAGTTTACTGAGCTGAGTCCGCGTGCTTAAATATTGTCCATGTATAAATATTATTTTTTATCCTCGCGTATTTTATTAATTACACCACTATCGTATCGTTTCGACAAAAAATAATGGAACTGGTCCACGTTAGAGAAATATTATATAGACAGTTTTAGTATAGGACCCCTTCCCCCCCCCCCCCAATGAATTTTGAATATTCATTGATATATTGGCGATGAGATTTTTTTTAACTTAAAATAATCTGACGTGTCACTCATACGACTTTCTCTTACCTTACCCTGAAATTTAATACTATAAATACAGGTTGGCGATTAAGGAGTAAGATAACGAGTTCTGTTATGTAAACCTATGTTAAAACAATTCATATTAGGCTTCGGAAGAGTTTTATATGATGCACTGTAAAAAATATGTCCTATTTGCTGCCAGACATTTTCTGTAATTACAAAAAATACGTTCTGACAACATAATTTTTTCGTAAATTACGCGTACACTAAGCGACCCCCCCCCCCCCCCCCCCCCAAAAAAAAAAAAAAAAAAAAAAAAAAAAAGCCGCACATGGATATTTTCAATTTTTCTTTCTGTAATCGCTAATTTTATTGTTTCAAAAGTACATTTTTGAACAGATTTTATTACGTTGTATTTCGCGTGCAATTTAGGATTGAGCCAAGTGTTAAAAACAAGATGCTTGGAAAAAGATGTTCGGAAAATTGTATATTTTAGAAAGTGTTTCAAAATGGCAAGAATAAGGAAATTAACGATACCACAAAAAATATTAATTTTAGAGCGAAAATAAAAAAAATATTTTAATACGTGGGATGTCAAAATGATTAAATGTTAACAAAATATTAGTGATCTAGTTTTAGCAAGATATAATATTTTTTGGCTGTTTAAACTGCACAATTGTCCTTAAGCGGCCACGTTACTCATCCAGTCGAGATGACCGCAAGTTAAAAAGCCAGCGCTTAAAATATCAGTTTGTATTACATTTAAAATATAGCAGGGATTCATAAAAAGTGTTTAGTAACATAATTTACCTAAATACAGTGAAATAACAATTAAACAAAGCAGGTTTAATTGCCAGAAAATCTGAAAAAAATTCATTCTTAACGAAAAGAATTAGAAAACCAAGACATTAGAGGGTTAAAAAGATTAAAAAAGGATGAATTAATTATTTCGCTGAAGTTGTTCTCTCTGATGAGTCAAGTTTAACTTATTTCAAACTGACGGAAACAAGCAGATCTGATCACGAAAATGTGACTAACTTAATGGAAATCGCACTTTTAAAACAATAACATATTCCCCGTACATTACGATACGAAAATGCAAAATTTTTTGGTGAGTCTGGCAAATTTTCATGTTTAAGGGATCAGTTAACCTGAAATAAAATTTGGCCATTAAAAAATTAATACCTGACTGACTACTTTGGGGGTATTTCAGACTCTTCCATAATCAGCATTTCAAGATGATAATGCACCTTGTTATATGGCGCTTGTGATACATTTATTTTATTCAAGTTGTTAAAATTACTTATCCATTCTCATGAGCATTTATAATTTTGTAAATTATCGTAAAATTTTTTACTTCAAATTAAATACCACAAAGAATATCGCAGAATTTCTTCTTTATTAGACCTGAAAATTGTCCTAATCTCAATCAGTTCGAAAATGTTTAGTCTATAAAAGAGGATGGGGATTAGAAATTTGTAGCCTACAACTTTGAAAGAACTAGAAAACAATATTCATGATATTTTGCACAGTGAAATTTCTGAGTTTCATGTTAAAAAACTGTACAGACATACTAAAACGGTTTGAAATTTATTATTTTTTGTTTATAAAAAATAGCATCTGGCACATTATTGTCAATAACAAAAATGTCTGGCAATAATAAATTCATGTTTCTAACAGTGTTTAGAAGTTAGTGAAAAAGAAAACATTCTTCTTAAAATGATTTAAAAATCAATATTTTTACCTGTAAAGGTGTGATGCGCACTAATAAACGCATTGTTGACTGGCAGCCAGGTAGCCCGCACACTGTTTGAGATAGCATAGGGAAAGGTATATTAAAGAACCAGCTTTCTTAAAATTCTCTCTCGGAAACGTTGCTGACTCTTACAAGGGAAGTATGAATCAGTAAAATTGCTATTGAAACCAAACCAAGCTTAAATTAAAGAGCATAGTCGAAAACATTGGGTACCGTACAAATTTGCTGCAACAACTCCCATGGGGGTGAGATATGCCCTCTATTAGTTTTAGTTATTTCTATAAAAGCCAACAAAACACGCAGCGTAGTGTGAACAGATGGTGCAGTGCTAGCGTGCTTGACTTCAGATACGTAGGATCGAGACCCCGCAAGAGCGTTTTGTATTTTAAATTTTTTCTTTACATTTTTAATTAAATTAAATCATTAATTTAAGAGAAAATATTTTTTACATTAAGAAGATTTTTTTTGTGTGTGTGTGTGTGTGTGTGTGACGTCAGAGGTCAAATGATAGAGGAAAAACAAATAGCAGACAAAGTTTTGTTTATCTATAGTGATTGCTGAAATAACATATTTTCTATTCTTATTTTTGATCAATCGTATTTAATCTGTGTTATTTTTTATAAATCATCATTTTTAATCCATTTCATATCATTATTCATCATCTTTTGTTTACTGTATACATTTACAATCATCATTTAGTTTATACCTGTTATTGATGTTCATGAAGACCATGTTTAAATACTCTGATTTTTGGTACTTAAATCAGTGACGGTGCAATTTCGTACTGTGTAAATCCATTTAGACCAGTAACTAAGTTAATTAACTTGTTGTAACACCTTTATGCAATTTAATTAAATGAAAACATTTTAAAATTTTAAATTATAATCCATAAACATTCCACAAGAAGCTATTATTTATTGCTAGATCAGTTAATGTTACAGTTAACTACAATATACCAAAATCGTTTCTTATAGGTAAAAATAAATAAACACATAAAATGTTTTTTAAAAATTATTAAATTTACAAATACAATTATTCTACTGTTTACAAATGCACAATATTACTTTTATTTTATTTTATATTAAATATTAAAATTTTTGTTCTTAAGAACAATATTTAATTGAATTCGATTATTCGTTTTCCTCTATCACATGATTGAGCAGACGACGGTGGGAAGAGCCCATTAATAAAGAATTGAGAATGAATTTAAGAAATGCATATTTTCTCTATATATTAAAAAAAAGTAACTGTCGCTGGCGTCAATTTTTTTTGTCTGCGACAGCAACTTCTCGTGGAGGGCAGGGTTCTCCGCTTCATGAGATATATCAGTGTATTCCGACTGCTACAAGGAAGGCATTTCAGCTGCTTACAAATTTCTATCATTTTAATTAACGAAGTTATTAAGTAAAAACGCGGATTTATAAAGGTACTCTATTTGCCACCGGAGGGAAAAGTTTCTCTTATGACGTTTTTTCTGTGTCTTTGACGTCAGTTTCCTCAGGAAAATTAAAATGTGATCAATGGTGTAAATAAGAAAAATTGAATAATTGATATCTTTGAGATGCTCGAGAGAAGAAAAAAACATTTAGAATAGCAAAACATTTAAAAACTAGTATTTTGTGGCCACCACAAGACTTTCTTCTATATTTACCTATACATATTCAACCAGTAACAATATTTAAAAAAAAAAAAAAAAAGTACGATTTTTTTAAATTATCACAGATTTATAGTTCAACCATTCGTTTTAAAGGTATTGACGAGACCTTTCGAAAGATACCCATCTTGAAAATTTATCCCCCCGGGGGGGTACTTCCCCCCCAGGGGGGGAAGCGATGCCCCCCCATGCAGAAAATTTTTTTCCTAGTTACATACTACTATTATCAGTAATTCATATTAATTTTACAATCACGAGTTTAAAACAACTCTTATTATGCACATTTATACGAATTTTTGTCCTATGCCATGTTAAAAATTTAGATAAAATGCTATCACAGCGCCACCTGTTGAGCTATTGATCCCCAAACATAATCAGCACCAGTTAATGTCGGGGACAAACTAAATACCAAGTTTGGTTAAATTTCGTTAAAAAAAAAAAAAAAAAATTGCGATTTTTTTTTTTTTTTTTGTTTTTTTTTGTTAAAAGTAAAAAAAATCGATAACTTTGTTTTAAATTATCACAGATTTATGGTTCAACCATTCGTTTTAAAGGTATTGACGAGACCTTTCGAAAGATACCCATCTTGAAACTTTGCCCCCCCGGGTGGGTACTTCCCCCCCCCCGGCGGGGGGGTAACCGATGCCCCCACATGCACAAAAAATTTTTCCTAGTTAACTACTACTATTATCAACCTGATCTTTCGAAAGATACTCATTGAGAAAATTTACCCCCCTGGGGGGTATTTCCCGCCCTAGGGGGGGAAGCGATGCCCCCCCATGCAGAAAATTTTTTTCCTAGTTACATACTACTATTATCAGTAATTCATATTAATTTTACAATCACAAGTTTAAAACAACTCTTATTATGTACATTTATACGAATTTTTGTCCTATGCTGCCATGTTAAAAATTTAGATAAAATGCTATCACAGCGCCACCTGTTGAGCTATTGATCCCCAAACATAATCAGCACCAGTTTATGTCGGGGACCAACTAAATACCAATTTTGGTTAAATTTCGTTAAAAAAAAAAAAAAAAAAAAATTGCGATTTTTTTTTTGTTAAAAGTAAAAAAAATCGATAACTTTGTTTTAAATTATCACAGATTTATGGTTCAACCATTCGTTTTAAAGGTATTGACGAGACCTTTCGAAAGATACCCATCTTGAAACTTTGCCCCCCCCGGATGGGTACTTCCCCCCCTGTGGGAGGGGGGAACCGATGCCCCCACATGCACAAAAATTTTTTCCTAGTTAACTACTACTATTATCAACCTGATCTTTCGAAAGATACCCATTGGGAAAATTTACCCCCCCTAGGGGGGGGAAGCGATGCCCCCCCATGAACAAAATTTTTTTCCTAGTTACATACTACTATTATCAATAATTCATACTAATTTTACAATCACAAGTTTAAAATAACGCTCATTATGTACATTTATACGAAATTTTGTCCTATGCTGCCGTGTTAAAAGTTTACATAAAATGCGATCACAGCGCCATCTGCTGGGCGATTAATCCCAAAATCTAATCAGACACTTTCCATGTCAGGGTCCAACTATACACCAAGTTTGGTTTAATTTCATTCATCGGTTCGTGAGATACGGTGAAAAATACGAAATTTTGCGATTACAGCGCCACCTGCACGATTGATCCCCAAATCTAATCAGCACCTTGCCCCGTCAGGTTCCAACTATATACCAAGTTTGGTTGAATTTCATTCATTGGTTCGTGAGATACGGTGAAAAATACGAAAATTTGTCCTATACTGCCATGTTAAAAATTTACATAAAATGCGATCACAGCGCCACCTGCTGGTCTATTGATCCCCAAATCTAATCAGCACAATGCCCCGCCAGGGTCCAACTATATGCCAAGTTTGGTTGAATTTCATTCATTGGTTCGTGAGATACGGTGAAAACAATAAACCACAGACAGACAGACAGACAGACATTTTCTAAAAACTATCAATTCGTGTTCAGGACATCCCAAAACGTGTAGATCCATCAAAAAACGGAGGTCAAAAATTTTCGCGAATCCAATACTTTCTCTATATTACATATAGAAGAAAGTAATAACAGATATTTTAAAAATATTATGCAAAATTTAATAAAGATGAAACGAAAATTAGATTATATTTTTATTTTAGTTTATATTATGGTATAACTTCAGTATATCCCCACAGCTGAATTTGGCGATTTTTCTTTGGCGCCGTTTTGAACGATAACGATGTCGTTCTGGACTGTTTGCGATATAATATGGCAGCCTATATGTTGTTTATTTTGGATTTATGATTTTATGTTTTATGATTTAGATTATGATTTATGATTTAGATTACGATTTTATTATTTAGATTATGATTTTATGATTTATGATTTTTAGATTTATGATTTAACCATAATCGCCAACAAAAAATCGCCATATATCGTTGTGGGTGTCAAGGCCATGGTGCTTTGTACAATTTCATTTATTTACTTTTGAGTGGCAACAGAGGTTTTTTTATTTTTTGGTTTGTGTTCGAATGTAAAAATTGCCCGATGCTAAAAGTTTGAATTCTGTGATGCTTTTTTCTTTTTGAATAAACCTTTTTTTTCTGATTTTGCATTTACAGTCCTTTGATATGCGGATAGCATAATAGATATTCTTTATCAAGAAAGGAATAACGTAAAATTTTTGGTACCCTCGGCGGGACTGTAAATGCGGTTAATTGTGAATATGGCTAATTTAGAAAATTTTAAAAAAGCTAAAAAGGCTGAAAGAGCCGCTTTCTCGAAAGCATATAATAAAGTTGAAGAATTGATAGCCTCACAAGATGTTGACCTTGCAGAACTGGAATCAGAATTGAGTGTTTTTAAATCGAAAGCTGATCGTCTGGAAGTAACGCATGCAAGTATTCTTGAAGTTCTCTCTGAAAAAGAATTTGACACAGAATTCGAAATAATTGAAGATTATCGTGATAAAGCAATAAGAATTGAAACAAAAGTAAGAAGAATAATTGATAGCCATCAAACTGTAAGTACTGCTTTTAGTCCAATTCAGAGTGAATCTGTTATTGTTAATTCTGTAGAGAATATTAATGAGAAAAGAAGGTTTAAATTACCAAAATTAGAATTACGACGGTTTGATGGTAATGTTAAAGAATGGCTTTATTTTTGGAGCCAATTTGAAAAAATTCATAACGATTCTACTATAGTTAATTCTGATAAATTTCAGTATCTATTACAAGCTACTGTTGAAGGATCCCGAGCTAGAGAGATTATTGAAAGTTTTCCGCCAACTGGCGATAATTATATAAAAGCAATTGATTGTTTGAAAACCCGTTTCGGTCATGATGAATTACAAATTGAAATTTATATTAGAGAATTGTTAAAATTAGTTTTGAAGAATGCCAATTCAAAATTTTGTTCAAACAAATTATGTGTACTGTATGATAATCTCGAACAGCAAATTCGTGCACTGGAAACACTTGGTGTTACAACTGATAAATGTGCAGCATTACTTTATCCTTTGGTTGAATCGTGTATGCCTGAAGATTTCCTTAGAGATTGGCAGAGAAGCTCACATTTTGATCATGGCAATGATCCAAAAAAAAAGGCTTGACAGTTTGTTAGCCTTTTTAAAAACGGAAGTAGAATCTGAGGATAGAATTAACTTAGCTATGGCTGGTTTTGATTTGAATGATTCTTCTTGCAAAGGGAATAAAGAAAACAGAGACAAAATTTGTACTGCTGCTAGTTTGTTAACTACTAATGCATGTGCAGAGAAGTTGTGCACTTTCTGCAATGGAAAACATGAATCGATGAATTGCTTTAAAGCACGAAAAATGTCATATAAGGAAAAAATAAAAATTTTAAAAGATAAAGGTTATTGTTTTAGATGTTTAAAACTTGGCCATAGGGCCGAAAAATGCCGATGTTTTGTGAAATGTACTATTTGTAACAGAACACATTTTGCTATTATGTGTACAGAATCAAACAAAAGTGTAAATAAGTCTACATCAAATAATCCGGAAAAAGAAATTAAAGAGCAGAATAAATCTGTGAATTTGGCAACCATATCCAAATCTCCGCAAGTTTTGCTGCAAACTTTGAAAGTTAATTTAAAATATAAGAACAGTATTTTAGTTGTGAGAGCAAGCACTGTATGATTCCGGATCTCAAAAATCGTACATCAGAAGAGAAATAGCATCTAAGTTAAATTTGAAACCTCTGCGTCAGCAACGTTTGTCTCATTCACTTTTTGGAGGTGAAAAGAGCAACAAGGAACTTCATAATATATATAAAATTGAACTAGGAAGCTTAAATGGAAATTTTTACTGCAATTTTGATGTAGTTGATCAAGAAACTATTTGCAATGATGTTCCCTCTGTTTCGTGTGGCCCATGGATTGATGAATTAAGATCTATGAATATACACATTTTTGATACAGAAGATAATTCGGGTCCAATTGATGTTCTCATTGGAGCAGATGTTGCTGGTAGACTTTTTACTGGAAAGAGAAAAGTTCTATCTAGTGGGCTAGTAGCTGTGGAATCCTATCTAGGATGGACACTTATGGGGAAAACCAATTTACCTTCTGGAAAAGAAGATACTACTATGATGGTAATTTCCTTGTTTGTTAGAGAAGCAACTATTTCCGATCTTTTTAGTCTGGAAGTTTTAGGAATAAGGGATCCTGTTGAAATGAAGACCAAAAAAGAGAACGAGCATTTGACCAAACTATATTTTGAAGAAACATTAAGAATTAATGAAGATGGAAGATATGAAATTGCTCTTCCATGGAAAGAAGATCATCTTCCCCTACCCACCAATAAAGAACTAGCCATGAAAAGATTAATAACATCAACTAGAAAATTACATCAAGAAAATTTGTATATAGCTTATGATAATGTGTTTAAGGAATGGGCTTCATTAGGTATAATTGAAGATGACCCAATCCAATCATCATCTCACCCTTTTGAACACTATATACCTCATAGACCTGTTGTGAAACAACATGGAACTACGAAAGTGCGTCCAGTTTTTGATGCATCTGCAAGACAAGTCGAATCACCATCATTGAATCAATGTTTAGAATCTGGACCTAATTTATTAGAATTAATCCCTGATCTTCTTCTTAGATTTAGAGAACATAAATGTGGAATTGTTGCTGATATCGAAAAAGCATTTCTACAGATAAGTGTACGACCAGAAGATAGAAATTACCTTAAGTTTTTTTGGTGGAATGAAAAAGAAAATAACGATCCTAAGATAATGCGGCATTCTCGTGTGGTGTTTGGTGTGAAAAGTAGCCCTTTTCTTTTAGGAGCTGTGTTAGAGCATCATTTGAAAAAATATCTGAATAATTCAAAATATAATCAAAAATATGTTGAGATTATTCTTCGAAGTTTTTATGTAGATGATCTAGTTACAAGTTTAAATAACAAATCAGAAATATTACCATTTGTTGAACAGTCTCGTCATATTTTGACTGAAGGAAAATTCAATTTAAGAGGATGGAAGTATACAGGAGATGAAGATTCAGAACAGGTTACTTCTGTTTTAGGATTGCTTTGTAATCGCAGAGAAGACGAACTGAAGATCAATTTGGATTGGTTGAATACATACAGACTTGAAATTGTATCGAAGAGAGTAATTCTTTCTGTTACGCAAAGAGTTTTTGACCCAATTGGGTTTTTATGCCTTGTCCTCTTAGTTCCCAAACTAATGTTACAAAAAATGTGGAAAGACAATATCCCGTGGGATAAGGAAGTTGAAGATAGTATGAGATGAGAATTTGTAAGATGGTTTGAAGGTTTGAATATCTTGAAGAATTCGACTATTGTTCGTTGTTTTTTTCCTGATGTAACTAGTCAATATAGCATTAGCATTCATACGTTTTGCGATGCTAGTCAATTTGCTTACGCAGCAGCTGTTTTCATTCGCATCGAATATGCTGATGTTTATGTAACTCTTTTGGCAGCGAAATCAAGGGTTGCTCCAATTAAATCCATCACTATTCCTCGTCTCGAATTACTATCTGCAACGGTGGGAGCTCGATTATGTAAATCCGTACTCAGTGCACTCCAGTGGGAAGGTATTGAACAACATTTCTGGACAGATTCAACTACTGTATTGAGCTGGATTCAGCGTGAAGAAAATTGGGCTGTTTTTGTCAATAATAGAATACAAGAGATCAGAAAATTAACTGATTCTACCCTTTGGAAACATCTTCCTGGAGCTCAAAATCCAGCCGACTTGCCTTCAAGGGGGTGCTCTGACCAACAACTCTCAGACAGTAAATGGTGGGAGGGACCTACTTGGCTTCGAGAAACTAAAGATAAATGGCCTGTCACCAAACCCGTTTTCGGTGAACAAGCTATTCTAAAAGAAAGAAGAAAAACGAGCCCAACGTCCAATAGCTTGCCTACAATTTGTTTTTTGAATCAAACTGAAAATGATAAATGCAGCAATGAAAAACATAAAATTGTGAACAATGAAGGTTTTTGTAGAACTCAAAACAATGAGACAGCATCTGTTTCTTTAAAAACTAGAAGTGGGAGAGTGGTTAAACCTCCTCTAAAATTGGACTTATAAAACTTTATTTATCTTCTGAACTTTAAAATTGTTGTGAAAGTCCTTGAAATATCAAGTAGAAATGTGTTGTTTTATTGTATTTTGAAATTTTCATTTTATTATTTGTTTTGTTATATAGTTAAGTTGCCTTCCGCCAACTTAAGGTGGGAGGATGTCAAGGCCATGGTGCTTTTTACAATTTCATTTATTTACTTTTGAGTGGCAACAGAGGGTTTTTTATTTTTTGGTTTGTGTTCGAATGTAAAAATTGTCCGATGCTAAAAGTTTGAATTCTGTGATGTTTTTTCCTTTTTGAATAAACCTTTTTTTTTCTGATTTTGCATTTACAGTCCTTTGATATGTGGATAGCATAATAGATATTCTTTATCAAGAAAGGAATAACGTAAAAGTGGGGATATACTGAAGTTGTTTCTTTATTTTAACGTTAGGCGAAAAAGATTTAGTAATGAATAGCATGATTATGTTAAACAATTATTGGTATAGAGTTAGAGATTAAGCGCAGACATTTTTAAAATGGAATTTATGAGATAAAAATTTATATTAGTTTATATAAAGATTTAGTTTTTTAACTCAAAACACATTTAATAGGATAGATCTTTACTATGACCAATTTAGCGATTTTTTAAATTTAGAAATGAAGCTCGTACGTTTTTCGCCAAGGAATTCATTTACGCAACCACAATAGCCATTTTAACTCTAGCCATGCCTTCCTATACAGATAAATTATAAAGGAACAACTATAGTATTTCCCCTCAGCTAGATTTGGCGATTTTTCGTTGGCGACTATGGCTAAATCATAAATCTAAAAATCATATAGCATAAATGATAAAATCGTAAGCTAAATTATAAATCATAAATCATAAAATCATAAATCCAAAATAAATAGCATGCAGGCTGCCATATTATATCGCAAACAATCCAGAACGACATCATCGTTCAAATCGGCGCCAAAGAAAAATCACCAAATTCAGCTGAGGGGAAATGCTATAGTTGTACCATAAAACGGAATTGCAGAAAACAGAATTTAATACAACAGGACATTTATTTTTTTTTTCTGTATAAAGGAATGTAGTAACTGCATTGCTAAAATATTGTAGTTACAGCTAATACAGGACCTCATTGGCTGATTTTAAATTTTTCATTTATTTTGACGATGACTTAAATTATCTATAGCAATTATGCATGTCAAGATTTTCGCGAGAAACGTCTAAGCTACTTCGGTGCCAAATTAAAAATTTCGCCAAGAGGTTAAACTGTACCATTGTTTTAGAACGACTTTTTTCAATTTTATTTTAAATATTTTTCAACTTAATTCACGAGGGAAAAAAAGAAGAAAATTTTTTATTTGGTCTAAATATACAAAATATCTCCAGGTAAAATATCCGTTTTTCGTTCTATTCATTATTAGAAAGAAAATGGCTGAAGTAGTTTTTCCTGTACCATTGATGTCTTTATAAATTAAATTAAATTATCCAATATCATTAAATTTCCTTCTCCACGCTCATTTTTTATTTTCTAAATTTAATATTACATAATATCGTAAAAAACATCAAGGTGTAATCAGTACATATCCAGAAGATGTAGCCAACAAATATTCAGACCAAAATCAACACAAGTTCAGGAGATATCCCCAACAACTATTAAGATGTCATGATCAATATATATCCAGTAGATATCGCCAACAATAATAATTATTCAGCAGATATCGCCAACAACACTTATTCAGAAAATATTGTCAACAAATATTCAAAAGCCATCCAATTTATGAATGGTGATGGTCTATCTCGAATACTTCAAACCGGCAATTCGTTTTTACAATACAATCAAGGATGAATTTTTCCCTTATCAGTAGATTTCGCAAAATGTGATTTTTTTTTTTTTTTCCCCGATTTAACTTAGTATTGATATAACTTTAGTATATCCCTACAGCTGAATTTGGCGATTTTTCTTTGGCATCGTTTTGAACGGTAACGATGTCGTTCTGGACTGTTTGCGATATAATATGGCAGCTTATATGTTGTTTATTTTGGATTTATGATTTTATGTTTTATAATTTATGATTTAGATTATGATTGTATCATTTATGATTTAGCCATAATCGCCAAATATCGTTGTGGGGATATACTAAAGTTGTTCCTTAGTATTTAATACAGTTTAAGAAATTAAATGGTAAAATCAGATATTGACAAGCATCTTGGCAAATTCATGGTGTAATACAATAAGTGGCGACAATGCAAAATCGCTATCTAAAAGAAATTGTCCTGTCGCACTACTACTACTAATGAAATTTTTAAAATAATTGCAATAATCGCATAAGATATTTATCTTCAACCTGACTAAATCATATTCTAGCTAAAATGCACTTTAAAAAGTCGCATCTTTAGTGTTGGAAGCACCATTTTAAACCTTGCTGTACGCTGGAAATAAATGCAGAGTATTACATATTGTCCTAAATTAACTAAAAAAAATTCAATAGTAAAAAAAATATAGGCATTAGAAAAAATAAGTTCATAATTTCTTTAATCAAGCAATAACACCCAAAAAATTTATCGTCAAACAGTGACAAAAATTTAACAAGTCGATCATATACTAAAGTTGTAACGCTAAGGGCGTGTTCAGTAGAGCGCCCGATCCACGACCGGTCGAAAGATTCCGAGCCAAAGCGTTCAGTGGTGTCGACCGATCCAGAGTTACATCGTTCAGTGGAATGGACCGATCTCGACCGGTCGTGGATCAGAAAGCCCAAAAAAATTTCTTGATCCATTGGGTCACGTGATGGATCAAATGCGCAATAGGTTGAAAATCAGGCTCTGATTGACATTACGCAGTGAAAACCTGAACAATGAACATCTGTTTTTGACAATGATTGTTTATTTGTTTGATTAGCTGAGGATTAATACAGATGTACCTATTTATATGCATTGTTTGTGCTGTAGAAAATAAGGTAAGTAATTCCATAAAATGCTAAACTATATTATGTTTATTTATTTATTGTGTAAAAAAGATTTTTTACGTAATAACGATTTTCGATACGTAATTTTTTTTATTGATGAACGTAACATTCAAACATAAAATTAAAACAAAAATTTACACAATTTTAATTGAAACAAAAAAATATATATTTTTTTAATTCGGACGCTATCATATTTTGTTAATTTAATATATAAAAATAAGCTGGGAAAAATTATATTTCTTTTTTTTTTCAGACAAAGCTTTTCATTCATGCGATTGTTTTTTGTTTATAAATAGAAAAGTTTGTAAACGATTGTATTTTTTACCTTTAAAACAATAAGTTAACTATAAGTAAATAAATTAAAATCCTTCCACATATTTTTAATTTAGGTAAAAATAAGTTTAAGATGTCAATTATTAAATTTAATAAACAAAACAGACTGTAAAAAAAGTAGCTATAAAATTATGCAGTGTTGTTTACATTACTAGTTTATTTTAATATCCAGTCGGTAATAAGAGAAAAAGCTCTTTATATTGATTCATAAATCGAAGAAGAAAATAAGATTATTTTTTATATAAATCCATTATATTAACTGAACAGCATATTTCATATTTTATATAATTTATTTATTTATTTTTTTCAAAAACGTTTTTGTTGTACATTTCTGTTCATAATAAAATTCGAAGAGAAAGAAAGGTGTTTTAAGTGCTCATTTAAGATAAATCTACTCTGCTCCTTTAAAAATAAATGTAACGTAACATTCTTAACATTTTCATGATTAAAATTTATACGTGAATTTAGAAAAATCATAACCAAAGTAATGTATATTAGTAATTTGTCAGTACAATCAATTAATAGCTTCTTATTTTTTGTTAGCAGAGTACCGAATTCTACATTAATAAGAAAGAAGTAAAACTGTTATTACATAAAAGATCTTTCTTTCTTTTCTTTTCTTTTCTTTTTTTTTTTAAGAAAAAACGTAATATAGTTTAGCATTTTATGGAATTACGTATTAAAAGTCCAGACAAAATAAACAACAGAAATACAATAATACAGGTCAAATTAGATAGATGGCGCTGCTCCTATCACGTCAAAATTGTTCCAAAGCGTTCAGTAGATTCCTGGCCCGATCCAAGACCGGTCCAGGATCAGTGACGTCATCGCCCGGTCGAATTGATCCATCTCGGGCGCTCTACTGAGCACGCTCTACATGATTTAGATGTCAAGAATTTCTCTCTGTTCTAAATAATTAGTGCTATGGTTGTTATGTTCTCTCTCAAAATAATGGCAAATTGTTATTAAATTGTCGAACGTTATAACAGATTTTTGACATATTATAAACGATATAGATATAATATTAAATATTGTGTATTTCAATGCGATACCAAATATGGTGGATTTCTATAATATTGTTCAACTCTCTTGTGTTATGTATTATTAATATTCCAATTCAATGAAAGGCAAAGTTGCGAATAGTCGGGTAGAATCCCGCAGGGATTAATGAGCGAAGCGAGTCGGGGGTTGGCGAGCGGAGCGAGCAGGGGGCAGAGCCCCCTAGTTATTTATAAAAAAGAAAACCATGTTTAAAGCTACAAATATAGTTTCTAATTTATAACAATTATGATTAAAAGTAGAAAAATCATGGAACCATAAGTATTTTTCACAATTAGAACAAGAAATATAAAAAGATTGATCACAATTATTTGAATTTCAATTTTGTTCACCGTCAATTATTGTTAATCACGAACATTTTGTCAAATATTTGGCTTTTCGTCGAGATTACTTGATTTGTAAAATTCATATTTGCCCAGATTTTGAATTTTTTTAAATGTAAATTAATTATAAATTAGTAAAATCATTTTGAGAAAATTTGTCATTGTCTTCAATATTATTGTCAATTCTTCCGACACCACGAAACTTGACACTTGTTTAATGAAACATTTGAAATAAAAGTTAAATGCGATGTCGAATAGTTAAGCAACAGCTGTTCATCATTCAGGATTTTTCATGTAAAAAATAGCATTAATAAATAATACAATTGAGAGCAGACGATTAACTCTTGCTATTAATGTCGTCGTTTAAAAATAGTAATTAATAATTTATGTAAAACAATCATTAACAAAATTTTATCTGAAAATAGTCATTAACAAAATCTTACCTAAATATAATATAAAAGCATTTCCGTTAAATTATTAATTTCTTTAAATTTAATAAATAAATAAATAAATTGGTTTAAAAAAAAAAATATATATTAAACTGTCCGCGCTGGAAAAAAAAAAAACTTGTTTTAATATAATTAATATATTTTCTCTTACAATAATGATTTAATTTAATTAAAAATGTCAAAAATAAATATTTCAGTTGAAATAAAAAAATAAAATACAAAACGCCCTTGTGGGGACTCGATCCCACTACCTACGTATCCGAAGTCAAGCATGCTAGCACTGCACCATCTGCTCCCACTACGCTGCTTGTTTTGTTGACTTTTATAGAAATAACTAAAACTAATAGAGGGCATATCTCACCCTCATGGGAGTTGTTGCAGCATATTTGTGCGGTACCGAATGTTTTCGACCATGCTCTTTAATTTAAGCGTGGTTTGGTTTCAATAGCAATTTTACTAATTCATACTTCCCTTGTTAGACTAATAGATGGAATAGAAGAAAAAGTTATAGAGATTGAAGAAAAATTTGACGAGAAAGTTTTGAAAATAGAAAAGAATTTTGAAAAGAAAGCTATGAAGATAGAAGAAAATGTTTTGAAGAATGAAGAGATTGTTACGAAAATAGAACGGAGTTTCGAGGAGAAAGTTAAAGAAAATTTTGATCAGGAACTGAAAGGAAGGTTTTCAGAGATAGAAGGGAATAATTAATACATTAATTAAAGGCCCACAATTAATATTAAAGGCCCGTTTCTGTGGGAATAATTAATACATTACGTCTATGGGGAAATTGCAGGTAAGTAGAGTTTAACGTCTATAAACTGCACTAAACCAAATGAAACGAATATATATTTTTTGTAATAGATATAGTCAACTGGGAAATTTTTTTTGTGCATGTAGGAGCCTCGCCTCCCCCCTGGGGGGGGGAGTCCCCCATCGAGGGGAGTACATTTTCATGATAGGTAACTTTCAAAAGAGCTCGCCAATACCTTTAAAACGAATGGTTGAACCATCGATCTGCGAAAATTTAAAACAAAGTTATCGATTTTTTTTTTTTTTTTTACTTTTAACGAAAAAAAACTTATTTTTTATTTTTTTTTTAAGATTTCGAATAAAATGGACTTTTTTTTGGATATTTAGTGTTATACTACTTCTCTAATATGGAAATCGTCTGCATTATCATAAAAGATAACTTTTTTAAATAATAATTTTAATAAATAATTTTTTAAAAACAGAATTATTTTTTAATAATCGAATTAAATTTTATATAAATCTAGGTGCATTAATGAAACGGGGGGGGGGAGGGGGTTGAGGAGGGCGGTAGCCCCCTCACACAGAATTAATTATAAAAAAAACTCTTCCAAAGCCTAATTTGAATTGCTTAACATAGGTTTACATAACATCGTTATCTTACCTCTTAATCTGCAACCTGTATTTGTAGTACTAAATTTCAGGGTAAGAGAAAGTCGTGTGTGACACACCAGATTATTTTTCATGGGATAATAAAATCGTTTGAATAAAATAATTTGATACCACGGTTTAACTAAATAGTGTTAATTTATGCATCTAGCATGAGATAGGTAAGGGGTGATTATTAGATGTTGATTACTATTTCGTCATGAAGGTGAGGAATGGGATTATACTTGCTAGGTTTGGATTCGCTTGCGTATTGGAAACAAATGTTTCGGGAGTTTGATTCTGTCTACATGATATCTCAAGAACAAATAGTCGCACAGAAGTCAGATCAGTTTTAAAATATTACTTTCGACACTGGCAAGAACCCAATTCATTTGAAACATTCGAATTAAAAAACTTCGTAAGTTAATATAAATTTACGATTTTCTTAACATGGGAGAATAGGACAAAATTTCACTTAAACGTGCATTAAATGGAAGCTTTTTACTGTAAAAATGTCCCACCAGTTTTAAAATATCAGTTTTGAATTCGGAATGAACATTATTAACTAAAATCATGCTATTTTGAAAGTTTCGCAAGTTATTTGGATTACGAATTTCTTAACATGGCAGATTAGGGTAAAATTTCCCATAAACGTCAATTTTGAGGGATATTTTCATCGTAAAGATGTTAGACCACTTTTGAAATATTATTTAAGACACTAGCATGAATACTATTGACTATGAATTTTCCAATATAAAAATTTCGTAAGTTATTGGAAATTTAGGATTTACTTAACATGTCAGAATAAGGCAAAATTGAGCATAAACTTCCATTTTTGAGGATCGTAAATACATTAGACAACTTCAAAATTACATTTATGATATTTGTTTGAACATGATTGAATACAAATATTCTAATAGGAAAATTTCGTAAATTATTCGTAATTTACGATTTTATCAACATAGCGAAATTGTAAATTTTTCATATAAATATGAATTTTGAGGATTATTGCATTGGAACTAGTAGCATGAAAACTAAACAACGGAATTGACCCTGGTAAAATAAATTAATAGATTAGTATAACATAAATATATCGAAGTGAACGGTGGATAGACTATTAGGAGGGGATTTCATTCTGTCACCCCGTCAGGCTTTGATCAAATTCATTTCTCTTAACATGATTATAATATGTCTCGCACTAGACATTTATAAGAATATAAATATGAAGGGGAACTGAGCAGAGTCCACCTATGCCAACTAGTTTAAAGTGTGATTGTGTCTAAATGCCTTAATCGACTGAGCTGAAAATTTATACACATATTATGAGTCACCGTCGCGCGTCGCACGAACTGTATAAATTTTGGTGAATCTAGCGTTTACAATTTTTTTTACAACACAAAGAGGACACAAAGAAAAATTCTTTATCACTGTGCGGTTTATATGGGCCCAAATTTTTTTAACTGAGATAGCAACTAAATGCCCATTCAACTGAGCTGAAAATTTATACACATGCTATAGGCCACCGTAGCATGACGATATATAATATGATATATATATACAAGTGTGATAGCCGTTGAACGACGTTCATACATTTTGGTGAATCTAGCGCGTATAGTTCTTTTACAGCGACACGACGAAAAATTCTTTATCATTATGCCCTTATAAGCTCAAATTATTTCAAGTGTGATAGCGTCTAAAAGCCATATTTCATTGAGCTGAAAATTTATGTACAGGTTATAGATCACCGTCACACTAACAATATGAATTTTAAACTTCATTGCACTTTTTTTTTTTTTTTTTTTTTTTTTGTAGAAACACGAAGCCTATTCCTTATCACTACGCTCTATGGGCCCAAATTTTTGAAAGCAAGATTGCGTTTAAATGCCTTATTTAAATGAGCTGAAAGTTGGTACATCATATGTTATAGGTCACTGTAGCACGAACCCTATTGATTTTGGTGAATCTAGTTCTTACGTTTTTTTTTTTTTTTTTTTTTTTTTACAGGTGCACAAAAGAAAATTTTTATCATCATGGCTCATGGTTTTTTTTTTTTTTTTTTTTACAGACACAACAAAAAACTTTTTATCATTATGCTTTATGGGCTCAAATTCGTTAAAATGCGATAGCGTCTAAATGCATCATTCGATTGAGCTGAAAATTATGTAATTTTTATAAGTCACCGTCGTACGAACTGTATAGATTTTAGGGAGTCTAGCATTTTTAATTTTTTACAGGGACACAAAGAAAATTTCTTTATCATTATGATCTATAGACTCAAATTATTTGAAGGGCAATAGCGTTAATTTAAACAACTACTATATAGAGAAAAATACTCAGATATCCTATTATAATTTTCTCTTTTTTTTTTTTTTTTTCTTTTTTTTTTTTTTTTTTTTTAAAGATTTTTCTTACTTTAAATTATTTATGCAACCGTTAACTACTTAATATTCGGAAAGTCGAGTGGGGTCACTCCAGATTTTTTCCCTCTATCGGTAGGTATATGTCGAGATAGATGGTTAAGAAAATATATCAACTGCGAAATACAATTTATACAAAATTATATATCCTGATTTAAATTTTGAAATCGTTTTATGTTATATCTTTTAGATAGCATTGAAAATCATAAATATTGATGACATCAAGGAGGATTACGTGCGCCAAAACCTTCACAGAGAAGCGAAAATTATGCGAGCCCTCCATCATCCGAATATTATTCAACTATATGAAGTAGTAGAGGTATGATATTTTGTCGTCAACACACTTTTAATTACCGTTGCTTTGCTCACACAGTTGACAAAGTGTATTTCAAACAATATTTGTACATTGTACAGCCATCAACAGGAAGGGAAAGGTATTTAATTTTACGTCTGTTGATAGTAAATAATAAAAGTTTCATTTGATAAAATGTTATTAAAACGATGACAATTTATTTATACCGGGTGATCTACAAATCATACACACAAAATATATATATATATATACAGTCGGTAACAAAAGTGTCCGAACACTAGCAAAAATTCCTATGTAAAAAAAGTACACTTCATACGGTTTTGTTAAATAAATCCTTGTTGCATCCTATTCTTAGTCAGTGTAAGAACATGATTCGATAAGGATTTATTTAACAAAACCGTATAAAGTGTACTTTTTTAACATAGGAATTTTTGCTAGTGTACGGACACTTTTGTTACCGACTATATATATATATAAATAAATTTTTTTTTTCAAAAGTATTGACCGTAGCACCATGCGGTTTTCACTGAAATTATAGATTTTTTTATATACAAATATATATATATATATATATATATGTATATATATACAGGGTGAGTTTGACATAATCTGCCAAACGAAAGGAGGTGATAGAACAGCCCATGGGGAGCATAAAACACCATACAAACCCTGTCCTATCTCTAACCGTTTCCGAGTTATGGTAGATAGAAGAAAAGTCTGTTTTTTTTTCATCACGTCTGAAAAAAAACAAATTTATGAGCTTTCTGAAAGACTTGCACGCAAAATAAACACATATTTGGAAAGAGCAGAAAAAATCCTATCGGGTGACGCCATTTACATCAGGATACCTTAATTTGACGGCGAGCTACAAGTGCTAAAACATTAGCAAAGTTTAAAATAGACTTGCCACCAAATTTTTTAACCGGCAATTCTGAAAACACCGTTCAAGCTACAATCGGTCAAATTTACCAAACACTTCTCCATTCCACAAGCTTTAGAATGAGCCCACAATAAACCATATCGGAGTTATAGTTCAGGAGAAATCTAGCCTTTTGTTTGAAATACATTCATCACTGAACTCGATGTTCGTCGAGAAGGAGACTCACGGGGTGCCATGGTCGTTAGTGATTTCATGTTTGCCTTCAGCCCGCTGTTTTGTCAGATGCAAAAAAGGAGATTTTAAAGACAAACAAGAAAAGTAGCAGTTGTATTAAGTTTACAAACACAATGGAATGGAAACAAAAGAAGTATGACGTTTCTCACGTCTTTCAAAAAGGAATATGCAAAAAAAAAAAACAAAAAAAAAAAAAAACAACAGTGACGCATCTCACGTCTTTCACAAAGGAACATGCAAAAAAAAAAAAAAAAAAGTATCTCACGTTTATGATTAAAGTACATATGCATTCGAAAGGATGTGTGAAATTTAGTGCCGCTGCTGAAATTTGCCACCCCCACGCCTGATACATGCCCTTGCCTGCTTACGAACGGAAACCACGGTAGCTCTTAGCGAAAGCTCATCCCTCAGTTTTATTATTGCATCATCGAACCGGCTGCTTAAATCTTGCAAACTAGCAACTTCTGTGCGGTAAACTTCTTGCTTCAGGAAACCCCAAACATAGGAGTCCAATAAAGTGAGATCCTGCGATCTAGGTGGCCAAGTAATTGGTTCATTACGACCAATCCATCGCAGATACTGCTGATTCAAGAAGTCCCGAACGGCATTGGAAGAATGTGCATGGGCCCCATCGTGTTGAAAAATGATTTCCGCTCGTTGGTGTACAGGAATGGCATCAAGTAATCCTGGAAGATGATGTTCCAGAAACTTCAAATATGTATTGCTTGTCAGATGACCTTGGAACACATGTGGACCTATCAGCGATCGCCAACCACTCTAAGTCAAACATTCAAGCTAAATCGCGTCTGGAACGATGAGTTTCGCGTTACAAATGGATTTTGTTGAGTGTAATGCCAGTTATGTAAATTTAGCATACCATCCCGAGTGAAAAGTGACTCATCTGTCCACAGTATCGTTCTAAGGAAATGGTGTTCTTCAATCTCTCGCTCTAAAAGCCAGCGGCAGAATGTTACCCGCTTTTGGAAATCTGAGCGGCGTAATTCTTGTACCGGTGTGAAGTGGTATGGATTATACTGGTTTTTGCGCAAAACATTCATCACTTTACTTTGGGAGATTCCACCTTCTCTCGCAAGTATGCGTGAATTCATATTTGGATTTTCCTCCACTCGGTCGAGTACAGACTCCTCAGCGGTGGCGGATCGGCGACCATGGTACCCCTACCGAACGTACAGCCTACCGAACGACCCACTCTCCTTAAGCCTTCGATGAATTGCGGCAAATACAGCACGGTTGGGCGCACGACGATGTGGATAACGTAGACGGTACTCTTCTTCGGCTTTCCGAGAGTTACCATCGCAAAATCCATACACAAAATGCATATTCGCGTACTCTTCATTTGTAAAACTAGGCATATCTGTTTACAAGTTGGAAAGTATGACAATTTGATCCCTGTGATGACTTCAATTGAAAATAAAATTCAGAAGGATAAACAAAAAGGGATAAAATTTCAATATTAATTTACAAAAGTAGAAGAAAAAAAAAGTGCTATGGAATAAGAACCAACTTGGTTTATTCGTACCAGTGTAGGAAAACATACAAGTATGAACTAAGAGAGAGCAAGTAGACGTGACAGCAGCGTGAAAAGAATCGGCTGAGCTCAGGCAAAGTCCAGAAAATGCTAAAGCAATAAGCAGCATAAAACGTAAAAGAAGCTGACGTGCTAATGAGCTGTTAAGGACCCTTCAGAGACTGGCAACTTAAGAAAGCTGCAAGTAGGCTCTATTGGTATTTCTTTGATCTGGTTTAGGAGATCGACGCTCGCTGCAATCGAAGCTCCCAAACCTCCTAGTGCGATAATTGCATGAGAAGGGGTCTCTTTTGTAAAAGAACAATAAAAAGTAATGTCCTTCATTGTAAATGTGTGCAAAATTTCAAGAGTCACTTTCGGACAATAGATAATTTATGAGTCGACGCGTTGTATGTTGCCAGTGTCTGAAGGGAGCCTTACAGTTTGACTCGCCTTTTGCACCCCCGCCACGAGTGGGAAGCGCGCGCAGGAAGGTTGGAATACATCTGCATATCACTAAGAGTTCATATGCAGACAGTCACGAATTTACATACGTTCTATTTACTCACCACCGAATTTCGACGAACGCCGTTTTCAGTGATGTATTTCGAGCAAAAGGCTAAATTTCTCCTGAACTAGAACACCGATATGGTTTATTGTGGGCTCATTCTAAAGCTTGTGGAATGGAGAAGTTTTTGGTAAATTTGACCGATTGTAGCTTGAACGGTGTTTGCAGAATTGCCGGTTAAAGCATTTGGTGCAACTCGATTTTAAACTTCGCCAATGTTTTAGCGCTTGTAGCTCGCCGTCAAATTAAGGTATCCTGATGTAAATGGCGTCACCCGATAGGATTTTTTCTGCTCTTTCCAAATATGTGTTTATTTTGCATGTAAGTCTTTCAGAAAGTCCACAAATTTGGAGTTTTTCAGACGGGATGGAAAAAAACAGATTTTTGTTCTATCTACTATAACTCGGAAACGGTTAGAGAGAGAACAGGGTTTCTATGGTGTTTTATGCTCCCCATGGGCTGTTCTATCACCTCCTTTCGTTTGGCAGATTATGCCAAACTCACCCTGTATATAGTAACTACATTTTCAACCAACAGATGGCGCTATTCATAAATGTCCCCATGGGACCCTAGATAGAAGTCCCTACTATCTATCTAGGGTCCCTACTTATGACGGGTGGAGAAAGTTAAACAAGTTCTAAGTCAGCCCAATTTCCCCCTATTCCTCTGCAAGGCCATAAAAAGAAAATATAAGGAAAAGTTTTGAAAAGTGAAAATTTTTATATTATGTATATATATTACAATTATTGATAGTTTTAAACACATTTGTATGAACTAAATCAATCACATATATTATGTTTTAAAATAATTATTGATATTTTTAATCTTATTTAAACGAAATTAATCACATATACTAAAATTTAAAATATTACGTATTTTGTACAGCTATATATATATGTTGCTGTGAGTGATAGTTAAAGACTTACATTATTATAGAAATTTGTAAAAAAAAAAAAAAAAAAAAAAATCTCACATGCTCCCCCTCTTAAGCCTACCGTAATTTGTTGAAATTTGCTTCAAAAACTATATATTTACTAGCAGGCTTTGCCCGCTTCGCTGGTCACTATATTTAAAGGAAACTCTTTTCTATATAGATTTATGAAAAAAAAAAAAAAAAACACTGAAATTGCTCAAAAGCTCGCTTTGAGTTCCCGCTGCCTTTGGCATGGAATTGTTCGTCCTCGCAGTCTCCGGTGCCTGTCCCTATTGCCTGCGACAATAGCTTACCCGTGGGCTTCCATTTGGGTGCTTATCATATATGACAGTTTCGATACAGACAGTATCAAAAAATTTGAAGTAGCTTTTTTATATTTGAATACCAATTACATAAGAACAACATTATGCGTGATGTACATAATATATGCTTTCAAGTTATTTCCTATATTTATTTGATTTAATCCATCAACCATAAAATGACAGCAATTTCAAGCCAAATTTAATATTACAATATGCTATGATCAGCTACGTCTATTGCATGAGACAATTGTTATTATTATTATTATTATTATTTTGTGGTTATATATACTTCATTCTTAGTTAATAGTAGTTGGTATATAGAAAAATAAATAAATTAATTAATATGTAAACCTCATCATGGTACAAACTTAATATAGCTCCCTGTGACGACATTTGAATTTTTGTCGCCGTTTTAGACCAAAATATAATTTATGCGATTATTGTTCCTATTTCTTTCTCTTTTTCAATACTTTATAATTTAGTTATATTTTTGATGAGCTACTTGGCTTTAAGTGGCTGTCCTTGGCGAAATATGTCCGATCTACTTCAGCATCAAAATTTAAAAATTTGTCTAGTATTATCAATAAGTAAATACCTTTAATATAATGCTGAATTATCTTTTATGCCTAGCGTGATTCATCCGTGCAATATGTATATCATTTAAAATAACTAAATTTAATACTGCATTCTCGGTAGTGCAAATTATTGCGCTGTCTTAATTATTAGCATCTCTTATAAAATTATATATATATATTTTGTTGATATAGAACGCTTGTATAATTTTTTATTTATATTAAATAATATTAATAATGAATAGGTAAGATTTCACTTACCTGGATAAGACAAACAGCACTGGTACACCATGCGTCCAATTAATTGTTTAATCCATTAGATAGGCACAATCTTGATTCACGATCAAGCTGAAAATAAACTTATAAACATTTTAAACTATTAGTTTAGTTGTGTAAATTATGATTAATTTTAGGATTCCTTTTTTCCTTTTTTTATGCAACTTTAATTTTCTTGAATAAATACAGATCTTTTATAATAAATGTGTAATATAAAATATATAAGAGCGTTTTCAAACGCCCTGCTAAGTTAGAGCTACATATTCACAGAAAGAAGCATTACATCTACATGAGAGATTGAAATCGAGTAGGACGGAGTTCCATAAAATGATGAGTGGACAGTTTTATTTCTTCCTTTAACTGGGTGTGCTGCATATTTTCTCTCTACATGTACATTGAATATTATTCGGGATAAGTGATAGTCTTTAAGACAATTCTTGATTAAAATGAAAAATATCGGTCACACAAATGTCAATTTAATGTTTTTTTGTGACACCCCTACTTGACCGGTATTTTCAATGTTCTCCTAAATTTAGTTTGTTTCTTAAAGTTTTAAAAGCCGGCCCTGGTAGGGGTTTTGTAAAGATGTCGGAAATCATTTCGTTGCTGGGGATGTATTGTAGTCTGATGGTTCCTTCTTCATACAATTCTTTGATTAGATGAAATTTGACGTCGATATGTTTTGTCCGCGCTTGATATTTGTCAGATTCAATTAATTTAATCGCTGATTGGTTATCTTCATAAATTGTGATTGGTTTTATTTGATTTAGATCTAAGTCATTTAAAAGTCTGATTATCCACAGGCTTTCTTGCGCAGCGCATCCTGCTGCTATATATTCCGCTTCTGCGGTAGATTGGCTGACACATTTTTGTTTTTTAGAGTACCAATAGATGGGATTATTCCCAATAAAGAATATATTTCCGGTAATAGACTTTCTGTCCTGGGGGTCGTTTGCATAGTCAGCGTCCGCATATGCGGTTAGTATAGCAGGATGTTCATTGTCATATTTTAACTTTAAATTAATCGTATTCTTGAGGTACTTTATAACTTTCTTAGTACTTTCCCAGTCACACACTCTAGGGTGTTCATTGTGACGGGATAGAAAGTTGACGGCAACACTGATGTCTGGTCTGCTGACAGTGGCTATATATAGAAGTGCCCCTACTGCTTTTCTATAATCAGTATTGTCAGTTAAATAATTTTCATTCTTATAGTCCTATTGTGGAAGTTTGAAAGGGTCCGCAAACATCTGAAACAACTAGATCTAATGGTTTTTCTCCCCTGAAAGTTGCCCTTTTCGGATATGTGTCATCCTCCAATTTTGAAATGATACAGATTTCGCATTCTGTGTTGTGTTTACATTTACTTAGCTCTATTCCGGTTGCCATATTTTTGTCGACGAGTTCTTTTATTTGTTGTAGATTTTTATGCCCTAATCTTTCATGCCACAATTTAATACAATTCTTGTTTTCGCAAGCTTCTACAATATTTACACTTTCGGAAAAATTTTCGCTCGTTTGTAGTTCATATAAATTATCTGTCAAGTTCGCCTCTATATAAGTTTTATTCCCGAATTTGATTTTACATTCATGATTTTTAAATATGGCAACACAACCATTCTCTGTTGCTTTCTTTACCGATATTAGATTTGTGGCTATATTGGGTATGTATAAAACCTCTTTTAAAGTAATATTGTTTATTTCCTTATCCGAGTTAATTACTTTAAGATTTACGTCGCCGCAACCCTGTGAGACTACGGAGTGCCCGTTCGCTAGCATAACACTAACCTTTTCGTTGTCTTTCAGATTTGTAAATTGGTTTATGTCGTTGCAGATATGCCTGCTACTCCCACTGTCGACTATCCATGAGTTATGCTCAGTTTTATCAATGATAAATGTAAGATTCTTTAATTTGTTTTCAGTTTCCTTTATGAGTTGTGTTTTATTTTTGTTTTTGTACTTGCTGGGATTGTTACCGCTGTTATGAAAATTATTATAACTTCTTTGGTTATGATTTGGTCTGGCGTTTAAATGCTAGCATTCATTACGGGTGTGTGAATTCTTTCCGCAAAAATTGCAATGTTTACTTGGTGGTGTTTTACGCTTAATTTGAGTTTTATACGCGTTTTCACCTTTTGTTTGGTGATTTTCTGTCCTTTTAATATATTCGTCAAACAATTTATTTTTAATGTATTCTGGTGTAAGTTCTTCGTCATTTCTGGCTTCGATAGCCGTTATCAGGGTATCATAACTAGGAGGTAGCGAGCATAACATTAACGCTGATAAGTGCTGCTCATTTATTTTTTCTCTTATCGCTAATAATTTGTCCCTTAACTTATAAATACTAGATATGTGTTCTATCAGATTTCCCCCTTCTGCTAGTTTGGTGGAATATAATTTTCTGAGTAAGAATAATTTGCTGCTCAGATTTGCTCTCTCATGTATATTTTTAAGTGCATCCCATGTTTCCCTGGCTGTGGACAGGTGTTTTACATGCACTATCTGTGTATCTTCTATAGCTAAATTAATTATGGCGCGCGCTTTGCGATCTTTAGATCGCCATTCATCGGTTACCGGGTTTGGGGGCGCTTCTATAATAACCTGGAAGAGATCCTCCTTCGTGAGGAGCATTTCTATTTTAAACTTCCAGCTGTCGTAATTATTAGCATCTAATTTCTCGACGTATGTTGTTTCCTTTGCGGATGCTGCCATTTTTGTTATTTATTTAATTTATCGAAATATACTATTATATATTATAATATACTGCGTATATTTATAATAGTATTCAAACAGAGCAAATTTACTGAGTGTTTATCAATATCTATCAGTTATAAAATTTTTATGTTTAGTTATGAACACATACCAGTTGATTTCAGTATATAATAATTCACACTTATATTATTTGTATATATATATATATATATATATGCTTAATTGAATTTCTTCAAACACATAGATTAATTATATTTCATAATTTCTTTCTTTTTAAGTCCCAGTGCTGTAATTTTATTCGTCGTTGCGCTCTTTATTTATTATTTATGAGACCCTTTAATTAAGAGAATCGGTCTCATAATCTCATTTAAAATAACTAAATTTAATACTGCATTCTCGGTAGTGCAAATTATTGCGCTGTCTTAATTGTTAGCATCTCTTATAAAATTATATATATATATTTTGTTGATATAGAGCGCTTGTATAATTTTTTATTTATATTAAATAATATTAATAATGAATAGGTAAGATTTCACTTACCTGGATAAGACAAACAGCACTGGTACACCATGCGTCCAATTAATTGTTTAATCCATTAGATAGGCACAATCTTGATTCACGATCAAGCTGAAAATAAACTTATAAACATTTTAAACTATTAGTTTAGTTGTGTAAATTATGATTAATTTTAGGATTCCTTTTTTCCTTTTTTTATGCAACTTTAATTTTCTTGAATAAATACAGATCTTTTATAATAAATGTGTAATATAAAATATATAAGAGCGTTTTCAAACGCCCTGCTAAGTTAGAGCTACATATTCACAGAAAGAAGCATTACATCTACATGAGAGATTGAAATCGAGCAGGACGGAGTTCCATAAAATGATGAGTGGACAGTTTTATTTCTTCCTTTAACTGGGTGTGCTGCATATTTTCTCTCTACATGTACATTGAATATTATTCGGGATAAGTGATAGTCTTTAAGACAATTCTTGATTAAAATGAAAAATATCGGTCACACAAATGTCAATTTAATGTTGTTTTGTGACAGTATACATATAAAGTTGAGGTATATAAAAAAATGCTATGAAATAAAATAAACATGCTAGATTTGTATTATTACTATTTTATTTTAAATTTATAAAGACGTCATTTCTCATTCACCAATTTAACATTTAGTAATTTTTTATTTTTCGCGTGAAAGTATATTTCATTTTATGTTGAAAAAATAAATAAATAAATAAATAAATAAAAATACCTCGTAAACTTTTTTGGCAACAATAAAAAATTTAAATGGCTTTTATTTTCATATTTTAATTAATTTTAAAAAATATAATCAAATAGTAGCATATGTCCTATTCCAGATTATTATCTATCTCGGTACCAAATTTTATCCAGATCCGTTTAACCGTTGTGACGTGATTGAGTAACAAACATCCATACATCCAACGGACAACTCACGCCATCTAGGTGGAAAAGCTTTTGAAACAGTTGGTTAAAAATTAATTAAGAAAAAACTAATTAAGTTACAACTTTCATTAATAGATAAAAACCTATTCGCAGACCTACCGAATGTACATATACAAAATTTCATTAAATTAGGTTAAGCCGTTTTGGAGGAGTGTGGTAACAAACACTGTGACATGAGAATTTTATATATTAGATTTTTACTTTGCCCCCTAAACCCCTCCCTTTTTTTATATATGTAACTCTCAATATATTTCTTTAAACTCTAAATGGTAATTAAACAAAGCTTCATTAAAATCTGTAATATATATATATATATATATATATATATGTGTGTGTGTAAGAAAAAATAAGATAATTTTTCCCCTATGCTATACTCACTCTTACCCCCCCCCCCTCAAGTGTAGTTGACCCTCAGTGTATTTTTCTTTAAGTGATAACTATACAAAATGCGTTAGTGGGGCTTTTGTCCGGGACCCCAGTTGCTCACAGACGAATTGATAGACATGTTATAGGTCATAACCCCAAGAAACGTACAGATATAGAAAACTATAAATGTAGGACTTTTTTCTTTTTAACCCGGATATATAATGTAGAATTTCTATACATTGTGGTCTATGGGCTTAAACTATTTCAAGTTTGCTTTAATAATGTAAAACTGTTTTAAGCATTAAAGAAGAGATAAATATTTGATATTGGGGATCTTACCATTTATAGATATTTTAGAGGGGCGCACAAAATAGTTTGGAAATATTACCATCTATTTACACGACATGCAGCCTGGACAGAAATGCTTAAGTAAACTACTATGATTTTCCCTTCTGTTTATTTAACTACGCTTATTATTTAAATAACCATCTACTAAAGTCATAAGCAATGCTTTTACATTCTTAATTGCAATAAAACCAAAACAAGCATGTTAAGAAATTTTGGAATTTATTATATAAAGTACCGGTAATACAGTGTAGTCAACGAATTTTATTTTCACAACCATTCGTCAATAAAATAAGTTACTAATTTCTAAAGCTATTTGAACAAAATAAGTGACATTGTCACCCCAATATTGGAAAATTCAACAAAAGCAATCTCATAAAAATTATAAAAAAAAAAAAAAAAAAAAAAAATAGGTACATAGGTTTTTTGAAGATAAACTTAGTAAATTTGATATACTATATAAAAACAAAACTAATTAACATAAGTGAGCCAGTTTCACACCGGCAGTCCTCCCTCTCCCCGCCCCCTCAGTTTCTACTTATATGTTATACTATTTCATTAGTTAATTGAAATCCGTTGATTACCCACGCCCAGCATGAAATACCCCTCAGCCCCTAAGCTATACTTACTCCTACTTCTATACATCTTCCTTATCCTAATTTGCATCTGATGTTGATGTCAATTTGTATTTAAGTTTTCAAACAAAACCATGCTGTTACCGCAATCCAATTTTTTATGCGAAATATTGTCCTATTTAACCTTTTCCTTACGGGTGGGATTACCGCAATCCCAAGCAAAAATGTGTTTAAGAATACGGGGTTGGTATTACCGTCGTCCCAAACATTTCTTCCCCTAAAGCATGGGGCGCCGCCCCATGCTTTAGGGGAAGAAATGTTTGGGACGACGGTAATACCAACCCCGTATTCTTAAACACATTTTTGCTTGGGATTGCGGTAATCCCGCCCGTAAGGAAAAGGTTAATCATATTGTGATAATTACTATATATGAAATCAAAAATAAATGAATGGTTTTAATTTTCACACAAAAGCTTTTATATTTATACATATATATATATATATATATAAATTTAACAAACTTAAAATTGTAATTTAACTAACTCAATAAATAATTACTCAGTGATTTTTATCGTTAATGTTAATGCTTAGACGTTAATTCTTTATCGATTAATCGTTGTTTGCAATGCTTTTATTTTTAACTAGCAGGCTTCGCCCGCTTCGCTGGACCCTATTTTTAAATGAATCACTATAATTACTGAATTCTCAAAATTGCATTAATTTTTATCACGTGAAAAAAAAAAAAAAAAAGCGAAACAAAATCTGATTAGGAAGAATGTTGATTTGTAAGTATCGAAAACCTCTATGTACCAATTTTGAATGATTTTTTTTTTTGCCCCTTCGCCCCCCCCCTCCCGTCCCTCCTAATAACGTTACACTTTCGAAAATATCCCCATTCGACTTGCAGGCCTCTAAAACCAATCTGTACCAATTTTGAACGGCCTAACTGCATTTCTATTTGTTTTTGCACATAGCCCCCCCTTACCTCCCCACCCCCTTACCGCCCCTCCTAATAATTTTACAAATTCAAAAATATCGCATTCGATTTTAAGTATCGAAAACCATTTGTGTACCAATTTTGAACGATCTAAGTCTATTTTTATTTTTTTGTCCCCCCATCCCCTCCCCCCTTCTCGCCCCTCCTAATAACTTTACACTTTCGAAAATATCCCCATTCGACTTGCAGGCCTTTAAAACCTATATATACCAATTTTGAATGCCCTAACTGTATTTCTATTTGTTTTTGCCCATAGCCACCCCCCCCTTACCGCTTCCCCCCTTCCCGCACCTCCTAATAATTTTACAAATTCGAAAATATCCGCAATCGATTTGTAAGTATCGAAAACCTCTATATACCAAATTTAAACGATCTAACTCTATTTTTATTTTTTTTGCCCCCCCCCCTCTCCCCTCCCCCTTTCTCTCCCCTCCTAATAACTTTACACTTTCGAAAATATCCCCATTCGACTTGCAGGCTATTGAAACCTATCTGTACCAATTTTGAAAGGCCTAACTGTATTTCTAATTGTTTTTGCCCCTGCTGCCCCACCTGGGGGCTGAATTTTTAAAATTCCAGAAATTGGTTTTTAGATATTTGTATTAGCTATATTTTATAGCAAAAATTTCACGTATATCTGTCTTTTTTTTTTTTTTTTTTTTTTTTTTTAGATATATAGGATTATGCGAAATCGAGTTTTACGCATGTGAAATCCCGTTTTGCTCCCCCCCCCCCCCGCCCCCTTGGGAACCGAATTTCGAAAATTCCAGAAATTGGTTTTTAGACATTTATATTAGCTATATTTTAAAGCGAAAATTTTACGCATATCTGTTTTTTTTTGTTTGAGATATGAAGGATTTTTTGAATTCACGTTTTGCCCCCCCCCCCCCCCCTCCTTGGGAGCGAATTTTTTCAATTTTTTTTTTTCCTAAACCATCCCTGACCTATAAGGAAAAAAAAAAAAAGAATGATCGAAATCGGTCAAGCCGTTTACGATGTTATAAAGGACATACAGACAAAAATTCATTTATATATATAGAGATTTCATTAATTTGTTGGCATCTTCCTATTCTCCAGTTTGTGTAAAAGGTTTACATGTGGCTACTCTGCTTCTTTCGAGTTTTCTCTCGGGATTCCTTGATGATTTGATTTAATAATTTATTTAATATCTCATTCAAAATGGTTTTTCTGCCTCAATCGGGGTTGAAACAATATAAATTGCTATGATTAGCTAGCTATATATTGTTTTACGAAATCGATGCAGCTTTCACAACTTTATGAAGTACATGCCCCCAGAAGTGTTTATACTTCTAATTTTAAGTATTTTTATCCAATTGTTATTTCTGTGGTACTTTGTTTACTTTCTCTATCATTATATTTAATGGTCCCTTTTTTTATTTTATTTTTTTCATGTCGGCGCAAGTAATTTAAATTTTTTTTGTCTCTTATTGGTTATTAATCTGTATCGCAACATTTTTGTGCCAGTCTTACCTAAATGTTCCAATCAGTTCTATTTTTGTTGTGTTGGCATTGTTTTGTGTCTATTAATTACTAAATTTTAAAGTTAAATTTTATTACGATATCTATCATTTATATATATGTATAGAAAAACTGCATTTAAAATGTATTTTTATAAAACAAATTATCTTTAGGTGATGAAAATTTCAAAATTGTGTGTTTTTGTCAAAATTTATCTCCAATAAGTTCATATTCATTTAAAAAATATATTCGTTTATTATTTAGGATAAAATAATTTTACATATATTAGGAATGACTTTACAGATTACTTCCCTAAATTTTATCAGTGAATTAAATTTTCAGATAGTAGAATAGAATTTTTATTATTATTATTCATTATTCAGTATGCATAATGGTATTTCATATTTATTTAAAACAACTGTAAAATCCAGTAAAAGTATAAAGTTTATTTCTTTATAATTAATTCCCCATCTAGACTGCCCAAAAGTAAGTGTTAATTCCATTAAAACTTCGGTTACTAAAAGTGAAACTTAATTCTTTTTGCAATGGAAAATGTGTGTTTCAACCATTTGGCTGACACTGGCGCAGTGTTGGGCATAATTGATTAAAAAGTAATTGAATTACTATTAAATTACAATTATTTTACTGTCAATCGATTAACAAGTAATTGATTATAAATAAATTGAATTACTTATTCAATAAATTGAATTACTTTTTCAATTTATTTGTAATCAATTACTTGCTAATCGATTGACAATAAAATAATTATAATTTAATTGTAATTCAATTGTAATTCAATTGTAATTCAATTACTTTTTAATCAATTATGCCCAACACTGCACTGGCGGAATTTTGATTACAGTATTTAAGACAAACAGAACCAAAATACTGTCATCAATTGTAACCTTCTTTTATCAGATTGCGCAGCTACTTCAAAGGAAAGCATGCAAAATTGACAAAAATATCTGCTTCTGGCCCCTCAATTATCTTAGCAGGGGGCTAGTCAAGTAGTTGTTCGTCCTTCCAACCACGTTCAGTCGTTTTGAGCCCGCGTGACCACATCAAAAGATTCTAAATAGAGGCTGATTTTCCAACCTCAGTAGAAACCGGACTTTAAGGCCGGTTTCCACTGACGGTTGGTTGGAGCGGTACTATTCAGAATCTTTACTAATTCTTTACTAATTCCTTTATTTAAAATTATCGTAGATCGATGGTTCAACCATTCGTTTTAAAGGTATTGGCGAGCTCTTTTGAAAGATACCCATCATGTAAATTTTCTTCCTTCGAAGAGGGGGGGGGAACCTTCCCCCCAGGGGGGAAAGCGAGGCTCCTATATTTTTTTTTTTTTTTTTTTTTTTTCACAGTTGACTATCTTTATTACAAATAATTCTTTTAAATTTCATAATGATTGTTAAAAAATAATTCTCTTTATGCACATTTATACAAAATTTTGTCCTCTACCACCATCTTAAAAATTTAGGAAAAGCGGGATGGCATTTCAAGCTGTTGGACAATTTTTATCAAAAGTTGATAGCCACTAATTTATGTCAATGTGAAACTACATACCAATTTGTATGAAATTCTGTGCAGTAGTACCTGAGATACAGTTGCCACAAAATTTTGTCACACACAGACAGAGAGAGAAAGACAGACAGACATTTTCTAAAAATGGTCAAATCGTGTTCTACATCTCTCAAAACGTGTAAAGGCATCAAAAACCCGAGATCGAAAATTTTTACGAATCCAGTACCTTCTTCTATTGAATATAGAAGAAAGTAATAAGTGGGAATGATAAGAAATGTCAATGAATGTCAATGGATGAAAAAAGGCCGCCTAACCTAATTTTATTTTATAAAAATCGTTTCAACAGTTTTTTTAAAAAACAAGTGCCTTCTATATCTTGCCCTGTTGCGGTGCACAGGATATCAACCAATTTTAATTTTTCAAATGATAAGAATAAGTCAGATTGGTTTATCATCTCAAAAAAACCCTTAACCCTAATTTTTATCAAAATCGTTCGAGCAGTTTCCTTAAAAATAAATAAATAAAAACAGGTTTCTACTATGTTTTGACAAGAACGGAGCACGAGCTATACCAGCAAACACTAATTTTCCTAAAGATGAGGACAAGCCAGATCTGTTATTATGTCAAAAAAACCTTAACCCTATATTTTTGTCAAAATTGTTATAGCCATTTTGGAAAAGAAAAAAAAAAAAAAGAACATATTATCTATCTATATCGAAGATTAACTCGTTTAATAATAAAGAGGATAAAACATGGATAACTAAATAAATCTACATTTAATTTGGTGAGATGGTTTACTTTTTGCTTAACATGTATATTTTCCAATAACTCATATTTTTTTGTCTGAAAAAGTCTTATTTTTCGTTATTTCAGCAAGGAAATTTATATTGTCTATCATTAGAGTTGGTGCAAGGAGAAAATTTGTATCAGTATATGACGAGTCAACAAAATCACTGCATCCCTGAAAGATTAGCCAGATATTTTTTCTATCAAATGCTATCAGCAGTGCAATATATGCATGATTTAAATGTCATACACAGGTAATTAATTTTTGATTTTTAGAAAATATGATCACAAGAAAAATTAGTAAGTGGATTATTTAAGAGAATAAATGTAAAAAATAAAAATAAAAAATAAAAATAAAAATAAAAATAAAAGTCTGCTTACATTCCTTGTAAGGGGAATTCAATTTAGTAACAGGACTTATTTTAATCTATATAAAGGCATTATAATTTGATTACATTGTATAAATTATAATTGTAATACACATATTAAAACAATGTATTATTTTAATATAACCAATTTAAATGTCTCACATTACAACTGTAAAAAGTCTTTATAAAGCCTAAAAAGTTTCACAGAAACATTCTCAGTTTATACATTAAAACGTTTCAACTAGTTATATATTTCTTCTAAGCTTTCAACTCTTTATCGTTGAGTCTTCGTCAGAGTTATAGGTATAGTAAAATTTTCCGTTAAAATATATAAGTTCAAAGAATATATAATCAAAAATAAGTCATTAATAGAGAACATCTAGTGAATCTGAATCTGAATGGCATAAAAATGATACAAGTTTCAAGGAATTTAAAAATTATGTATGAAAATTAAAGCACTGACAGCCAGAGAGATGTACAAACTGATATATTAAACATTTTTTTAAAAACTTAATAGGAAAGTATTAAAAACGCAGAACACATTTAAAAATGCACTTTGAGAAATTATTTCTTATAACTGTAACGAGTACTCTTTAACTACATTTCTTATGACCATGGAAGCCTCTGCGCAAGTGCGGATTCAACGAGTCCACTAGTAAAATAGGGAAGACAAGCTTTGCGTTGAGAGAAAATAAGCGATAAGGGAATACCGAATGACTGGATGTTTACTAAATTCAAACCTGCTGGTCAACTTGGAAACTCTCCAAGATTTTCGACTCGTCCTCACTGCTAGGCGTAGGAAACGTGGTTACACTATATGGATAATGACCTAGTACCCCTAATGAGTATGGATAATTTTACGTGGCTCTTTAAATCTAAATGCTAATTATTCAATATTCGATAGAAAAAAAAAAAAAAAGAAAAGAAAAGAATTATAGAATTATGCATTATTCAAATGCGTAAAATCTTTTATGGCACATGAATAATGCATGCTTATTTCCCCACATTTTGTGCAGTGTTAAAACATTGGAATATGCTTTAAATACTTTACATAGACTGGAATAAATTGAAATGCTTTTGTGAGCTTTTATACACGAACTAAAGGTATAAATGCTATTTTTACTTTTTTTTTTTTTTTTAACGACTGCCGTAGTATAACATATCAGTTTCAAATTTGGAAATATATATATATATATATATATTGATGACAAAACAAATAAAAAACCTTAAATTTTATAACCATTAGAATTTATGAAATACTTGCATTAATAAAAAAAATTCTGATAAAAATCACTATATATTAAAAAAAAAGTTACTATCGCTAGCGTCAAATTCTTTTGTCTGCGACCGCATCTCCCCGCGGAGGGCAGTGTCCTTCGCGTCATAAGAGGTATCAATGTTTGCGGAATACTTCAAGGAAGATATTTCAAATATATAGAAATTTCTATCATTTTAATTAACAAAGTTATTAACTAAAAACGTCGGGTTTATAAAGGTATTCTATTTGCCACATTGAAAAAAGTTTCTTTTATGATGTTGTTTTTCTGTCATGATGTCATTTTCCCTGAGAAAATTAAAATGTGATCCATGATGTAAAAAATAAATAAATAAATAAATACATAAATGCAATATTGCTATTAGTACAGTGTTCATAGGTATTTTCAATGAAAAAATGAATTTAGGATTGTAATTTGTCGTCTTCAAATATATATATATATATATATATATATTTCTACTTTTAGAAAATTAATTTTCTTGTTGGCAATCTTTTATATTGTTTATAAAGTTTTTTAAGTTCTTTTTGTGTGTGTGTGTATGTGTGTGTGCGTGTGAATAATGAAATAATGTCGTGTCTGTATAATTGCATTTATTTTTATCTTTAAAATATATTTATCTTTTTTGAATTTACAAACGTATACTTCGAATATATTTTGGCACAAAAAAAAAAAAAAAAGAGTCAAATTCAAACTTATTTATAAATGACTCATATGCTAGCCTGCATGTCTTTTGAAACCTGCTGGTACTACATAGTTTTTTAAATTTTTAATTGCTGTGTTCCCACCTGCTGAAGAGATTGACACAGCGTAATTTGAATTTCTAGCTTAAATAGTGTTTAAATCTAACCAATTTTCTTGTTTATTAACATTGTTTAATAAGTTTTTCTTGTTGTTTGTTACTTTTCACCTTCATCTCATCTTTCATCTTCAATTAAATTTATTATTGGTCTTGTGTAAAATTTTGTGCTGCTTTAAGCGCCTTTTTTATACAAATTTATGTTTGTCATTGATATTGAATTTAATTTTATATATATATATATATATATATTTATATTTTCCTAATAACAGCCTTCTATTAATTACTTATAAATAGAAGTCTATTTGATTATTTGATACATAATCTTGTACCAAACTATGATTTGGTTCAAGTGTTTAAATCATAAATACATGTACCAAATTTCATGCAAAAAGATTACCCTGTGTAACCCAGTAAACTAATTATTAATTCTATGCCTACAATTTTCCACAGTAAAACACGCTTTTAAACATTCTAATAACATTAAGAACTATACGCTGCCTTAAACAAAACAGAATGAACTTTTTTTTTTTTTTTTTTTTTTTAATGCATGTTTTGAGTTTTAAAGTATGTTTTAGGTAGATTGTTATATGGAAATTATTCATCATTCATTTACAGGGCTAAGTATTTGGATATATTGTGACTATACTTGGAAATTGTTGGAATTGTAACTCCTTTTGTGTTACATGTTTTTCAAGTAAGACGGAATTCAAGTACACAATATTGTTTATAGTGCATATTGATTATAGACAATATACAGGGCTACCAAACATTAAGCTATACATTCTATTCTATTGAATATAATTGATGGAACTGCTTTGCTACATTTTACTATGTCAGCGACCACTACTCAGGAAGGAAAATTAATTTTCCATATGCAAGCAGTAAATAAAGTATTTTTTGAATTTTCAACTGTGATCTTTTGTATAATAACACGTTTAGAGGTGCTTTGATTACGAAAGTGCAATTTTTAGCTATCGGTCTGTATGTATATCTGTTATCAGCTTAACTTAAAAACAGATAACTGCAGGAAGTTCAAATTTGGTATTTTGAAATCCGTATTAGGTTGCCACTTAAAAATTTGATCAAGATTGATAAGTTTGAAGGCAAATTAATAACAGCTTTTTAGGCTATTTTAAAAGAACGTTGAATTTTATTATTTTACGCTATTGATCTTAAGACTTAATATGCAATCTACCTTTATAGTACTGAAATGCAGGGCAAGAGAAAGTCGTGTGAGGGGCACACCAGATTATTTTTTTTCTTATTAGTATTTTTACTTATTTAAAGGTAATATACTATAGAATTTATATATATACATATATAATTTCAAATTCCTCCTTCTGTGAGGATCAGACTCAAACGATGAGACCATATTAGCAGTAAATCTGTATAAATAAAGAGAAGTGTCTGTGCGTCTGTCTGCGCTCTGGTGCTTACACTACAGATAGCAGAGAAATACAGTTTTGCAGAGGAGCAACTTTAGACCCAGTAGGTGTGCACCTCATTGAAATTTTACCGTTTTTTTAATTTGAATTTTATTTTATTTATTTATTTATTTATTTATTTATTTATTTATTTAACCATTGGCTTTTTTGTTTCATTTTTCTAAAGTTTATTCTTTCATTTCAATCATCTGCGTATCTTAGCAACGGCTATTATGCTATTTACTTTTTATTTATTTAATCAATTCATTTAAAGGGGAAATCTTTTATTTATTTATTATATTTATTGAAATTCAAATGGTAATGCAGTAGAAAAAATTAAGTATATTAAATTTTAAATTAAAAAAAATTATTTATAACAGTTGCGTTTATGTATAATTTTCCTAGCATAACAACTTTTTATTATTGTTATTATTATTTTTTTTTTTTTAAATATTATTTATCGGAAAAATGGTAATATTTAACAGAAAAGATTAAACTTATTGAAATTTAAATTTAATTAAAATTTATTTGTTTTTTATTTATTTAATTCCTTTAAAAGAAAGTTATTTTTTCTTTTATTTACTATATTTTTACCATTGGTCGGAATCATATGATAATATAGTGTAAAGAACAAGGGCTATGAGAATGGTTCAAAAATTAAATATTTTTACTAGGTGCTGAGATACTGTCATCTTTAAAATCGCAGTTCTTAAATATTAGCAGATCAATAGATTTCAACAAAAATTAAAATTTGGTTGTAGGTAGCGAAACGTTTCTGTAAATTCGGTTAAAAATTACAGATTTTATAGAAAAATAATACTTAATTAAATTCAAGGCCAATCATGCGTTGGCATTTTATAATTTGCGAGCTAGCGTTCTTCCAGCTGAAAATTGTAGATTTTATAGAAAAAATAATATTTAATTAAATCTTTCGAGTTTTTTTTTTTTTAATAAAGCTAGCTTTACACTTGTTTATTCATACTTTTTTAATAATTCCCTTATAAAATTTTCTTTTTAACCTTTTCAGAGATCTGAAGCTAGAAAATATTTTAGTTGAACATGGACATATAATAAAAATTGCTGGTGAGTTTTATTTTAAATTCATTAATTTGAACTTGTAAGGTCTGTGCCCCGGCATCAGCGCTAGACCCCATTCTAAAGTAGTACTTAATTTAATGAATGACTGAACGAGACTCTTTAGATTAAAATAACTAAAAGGTTTATTTCGACTTGAAATAAGGGCAAGTTCGATGAAGAGAGAAACTCAATAATCAAACTAAGTAAATGAATTCAAGTAATATAAAAATAAGTCTCGCCACTTGGGATTGACGTAAACTGACGAAGTTTGTTCAGAACTTTAACTCGCAAGAAGCACCTTGACCTCTGCCTCTGAACTACTTATTACACACTCAAATTATAACACTTCGAAGATCGTTAAATCCGCTCTTAAATAACACTCCCGCAGAATAACTACACCAACAAAACACAACTCTATTCCCATCTTCCGATATTTAAGTAGGTAGGTAGATAGGTAGGTGGGGGGAGAACATGAGATATATGCTGTGCCACTAGGGCAGCGTTATCTGGAAGTATCCATTAGAGTGAAATTAGACAAGATAAGGAAAAACACTTTTAGAGAAAGAGAGGAGACTCCTGGTGCCATTACGAGAGCTAAGAGCGGTGGAGATAATATCATCATAGGAGGAACAGTCCACGATATTAAGAGCGGAGAGAAGCCGAAGGCGAGGATTTCGATAGAAAGGACAATACAGCAAAATGTGCTATGGGGTTACTTGGTCCCAGCAGTGGCGACAGAGAGGAGGGAAGGAGAGGTTCATACGAAATAGCCGTTGATGGGTTATGATGGTTTTGGAGCGCCAACGGGCCAGAAGCACATCCGCCATGCGGGAGGAGGCCCAACTGGGAAAGAGTCTAGCCGGAGAGAGATAATCAAATGGAGAGGCATAGTCGTTCTGCAACCAACTATACTCACTTTCAATGAACCAAGTTTTCTTTATGTCAGAGCGAAGATCTTCAGGAGAGATCCAAGGGATGGAGTGGCAGGAGTAAGGACTATTCTTGGCTAAGCTGTCCGCTCTTTCGTTGGGGTAGATACCCTTGTGCCCAGGACGCCATACAAATGTGATGCAGTGTCCACGCTGATTGCAGGCATAGGCATGGATAGCAGAAAGGAGGGGGAGAGTAATTTTAGGAGAATGGAAAGACCAGGAGTTGAGAGCAAGCAGAGCAGAGAGGCTGTCCGACAGGATTATGATCTGGGAGTAAGAAGTAGGGGGCCTTGGAGATGGCAAGAACAAAAGCCAGGGTTTCGGCAGTGAAAACAGAGTTGTGATGGGATACCAGAAAAGGTATAGTTTGCATCCACTGCCGCAACAGCCGTTTTGTTGCCATCTTTAGAGGCATCAATGGCCAAGAGAGTGCACAGGGAAAGAGAAGAGCGCCAGTTGTTCCAGGCTTTTGCAATGATTTCGTCAAGAATGGAAGGGTCTTGAAAAGGAAATTCGTCAACAATCACCTTAAACTGGAGACAGTTAGGGGGCGGGGGCCAGACGAAGCGGAGGATCTGTAGAAGAGAGCAATTTAAGGAGCAGCGGATTTCTGCACTTCCAGTTCATAGAGAGGCAAAGTAATTGGGACCGAATTAAGTCGCTTAGACGAAGGCCTGGAGGGGGAGGGGAAAAGGCGAAGGAGAACGGTCTTCATCCGGGCCGATAGTGTAAACCAAAATATCATCGGCACAGACAATTATATCTACACTCTCCTCAAGAGTTTCGACAACATCCAACATGTATATTATAAACAGGATCGGGGATAAGACGCTGCCCTGGGGAACACCTTGGTTGCAGGGGATCGATCTGAGAGAGTCTTCCAGCGGACCTGGATAACACGATGCTTGACAAAGGAAGCAATCCAATGGCCAATATTATCACGGATTCCATGAGAGACGAGTTTATAAATTAAGATATCCGGCTGAACAGAATCATAAGCTGCCTTGATATCTAAGCAGACAACAGCTACGAAATAGCGATTAGCACGGGCATTAGAGACATCCAAGAAAAAGGTGCTGAGGGCTGCAGTGCACAGTCCCGGGAAGGAATGAAGGAATGGTCTCTATGGAAGTGGTTCCGTTGGCCAGACCAAGCTAAGAGCTTGCAAAGGATCATTCGTTCAAGAACTTTCCCCCCACCGAAGTGAGAGCAATGGAGCGGTAAAAAGCAAGATCGGAGGAGAGTTTACCAGTATTCTGGATGGGGAGAATAGTAGTCAATTTCCAGGAGGGAGGGAGGACACCCATGTTAAAGGCGTTATTAAATGTACTCCTCAAGGAATCCAGATGCTGGTGAGAGAGCTTACTTAAAAGGTGGAGAGAGATGCCGTCTGCTCCAGGAGTTATTGGATGGGAATGCTTGAGAGCATGGATGAGTTCCTCCATACTGAAGGGATCGTCGAGAATAGGATCAACATCCCTAAGATCGTACGGAATGGGACTGGGCTATCTTTCATGAAGTGTTGGAGAAAAGCCTGAAAGAAATTCTATATAGTTGATACCAGAGTTTAACATTCCCCACTAAAAATAATCCGAAGATATTCTTGAGAAAATAGTATTTTCTTAAGACTATCTTCAAATATTTTAAAATATTTCGAAGATTTATCTTTTTCTATAAATATCTTCAGAAATTTTGAAGACATTATAAAGAAATTTTGTAAATTTTCTTAAGAATGGCCCAAATAACTTAAGATATTCTGTAGATTTTCTCTAAAAATATCTTCAGAATATCTTGAGATTATTTTTAGTGGAGTTTGCTGGTAAAATTGTTCCTAAGCTTGTAACTAGCACTGTCGGAGTAGGATGGTCAGTGCCCTGAGCTTTACGTATGAATCTTCTTACCTCTAGGACATGCAAACCCTGAAAACTCAGTTCTTCTGCTATGTCAGCACAAGACACTGAAGTGTCGATGTTATGTAGCAAAAATCTTGTTGAAATTATTTCCTTCTGAATAAATGTGTCCACCGGGATTCCAAGCAATGAATTTATACCTAAAATTTTTGAGCAGCTTGTACGGATTTTGTTGTAATAAAAAGTTTATTGTGCCGGGTAAGCCCTAAGCTGTCTATATCATTACAGTTAAAGATGCTTTTTGATAGTTCCTCTTTGAGTTTTTTTTTTTTTTTTTTTTTTTTTTTTTTGGATGAGTTTGCGGTAAAGCACCGTTTTTTGTCGAAATTATAAGAGAAATAAGGTCAGAATCGTCGCCGACAGCGATATTGAGGAATTCTGACAACCTATGTTCGTTAGAGAAAACATGTGGAGGACAAGGCGAACCATCCAGTAACCACCCTCCCGCCATTGACAGAATTTAAGTAAACAATACGTTCGTAAAAGATAAACAAACTATAAATTAATAGAACTGGACAAAAAAAAAAACTTACCTAAGGAAGAAAGCAACCAAAACTTACCGAATTACAGTCGGTAACAAAAGTCTCCGAACACTAGCAAAAATTCCGATGTATAAAGAGTACACTTAATACAGTTTTGTTAAATAAATCCTTGTCGAATCCTGTTTTTAGACTGACTAAGAACAGGATTCAACAAGAATTTATATAACAAAACTGTATTAAGTGTACTTTTTTTTATATAGGAATTTTTGCTAGTGTTCGGAGACTTTTGTTACCGACTGTACTTAATTCGGTGAAAAAACAGCAAAAGAAGAAACGAAGAATAAAGAACGAAGTATATCGGAACGTAGCACCAAAACAGAAGAGCAAGACAAGTTGAGCTCCGATATTTAAACACCTTGAAAACTTCATCATTTCATTTCACTACCTCCACTAACTAACCGTATCCATTCATCCTAGTCAACCTGTGTAAATTTACTTTCCTTTTGCTACTCCACGCCGATGTAAAATCATCCCAACTTCAACCTATTGCGTCATCGACTGTGCTGGGCCCAGACTTAGAGCCCCTAAATAAAATAATAGGCCGGCGCATCGCCGCCATTGTTTTGCCTCCGAAGAGGACAGTATTCCCGCTTGGCGTGCTTATCGCTTCCCTAATGATTTTAAGAAATCTTGATCGGAAGCTAATCCGGTCAAGATAAGAGCAATAAGCAACAATACTATTCCTAAAAACACATTTTTTTCACAGTACATTCTCAGGATGTCATTTTATTCTGAGGATATCCTATGGATGTGCTGGGGTAAGATGTGTTGTTAGGGCGGTTTCTGTTTCTTTTACAAAATGTCGCCAATACTCAAATACACAGTAATAGAAGGTCTGTGAACACTTTATATTCACTTCTTGAATGATTTTAGCAGTTTATCGCTAAACAAACTTCCATATCATAGTTTACTTAGCTAAAATTATGAAATATAATCAAACAAGTTACTCTAAAGTAACGTAAGACGATTAAAAAAAATGTTTGTCATTTGTTTATCAGAGAAACGCGCTGGGTACATGTGGCAACCCTAAGGCAACAAAATGCCTAATGCGCCAGCTCGTATATATAGGAGCCTTACCCAGACTCATATTTTCGACCTCCGATTTACTTTCACTTTTCACCACTGGCTACATGCTTTCGTCTCAACCCCGACGCGACAATCTTATTTTCCATACCGCTTATCTGCGGCAACATCCTTTTGACTCAACCTACGATTCTACATCTACCTTACAAACTCTCTTAAAAGTAAATGGGTTAGTTTACCTTCTCAAACACGAGATTTTTAAAAATTCGATTAAAAATGCCTTTGTGTGAGTGAAATAGTTGTTTTTGTATTGTTTATGCAAAAAGGTAAATATCTGGTTTGGCAGCAGAAACTGACGATACAGGCTCTCGCTCTAGTCAGACTCCCAAAAAGTTTACCATTAAACTAACTGCAACAAAATTTTGAGTAAATATGATAGCAGTTTGTTTATTGTGAGGTTTTAAGGTCTTTTATGATCTATATAAATAATGAGAACTATCTGTCTCTGTATGTCTGCGTTCTGGAGCTCATGCTATTGGTCGCAAAGCTACAGCGTCTAGAATAAACAGTGTGGAAAGCGGCTATTACCGACTGTACATAAAACGCGAATAAAATTGAAGGAACGTCGATCTCATCACTTCTTAAAATTATTGGTGAGAGTTAAATAAAAAGTGCGCAATCTGTAATAGGTGGCGCTGTCTATAGCGACTACTAACGGGTTAATAGGCAGTCTGTCAAGTCGAAACGGGCAAATCAAAACAAAATTGAAAATCTAAACTTTTCTCGAATCGAAAATTTTCTTCTTATATACAGTCGGGAACAAAAGTGTCCGAACACTAGCAAAAATTCCTATGTAAAAAGAGTACAGTTCATACAGTTTTGTTAAATAATTCCTTGTCGAATCCTCTTCTTAGTCAGTCTATGAACATGATTCGATAAGGATTTATTTAACAGAACCGTATGAAGTGTACTTTTTTTACATAGGAATTTTTGCTAGTGTTCGGACACTTTTGTTACCGACTGTACATACCTGAACTCCACGAACAAACTTGGAGGGGAAGTATAAAATGACAATAAGAATAAGAATCACATAGGAAAGCAGAGTCTCAAATGCCGCCCTCAAGTGACAAAGACGCATAAAGACAAAGCAAGGACACAATAACTGTCGAAGTGATGACGTCAGTGACCTGAAATTTCGTCTGTTCAATTTCCGTGACATCGGCATTCATGTACAATCATCAGCTGCCCTGCATAATTTTCAAAAATACTGAACGTTTCACGGATCGTAGCAGCAGCGATAGATATCCTTGCAACAAGATCCATTTCAAAATCTACTGCTGTTTTCTAGACAATTACCTTCAAAGCACCCAACAAATAAAAATCAAAAGGCGGTAAATGGATCTTGGGTGCCATGTGACGGGACTACAACGGCCGATCCATCTACCTCCAACTGTCCTGTCTAGATGATAGCGTGTGGGAATTTCTGGATCTGGAATTTTCGCCCTCGAGTGGTGTAAAATATAAATTTAATTACAAATAAGAATATAAACATACATGCAGTATTTCCCAAACTATTACCATGTTTTTATTAACTTCGATTCTTCTTTATTTGTTTGTGTGTCTAGTACAAATCTTGCAATCGATTTTTAACTAACTTCTCGACTAGCTAGAAATTTGAAACTTTCAGAAAAGCTCAAAACATGGTGAGAATGCATTTTTTAAATAAATTTAGTCAACTGTTTCGTGTTCCTGCTACCTTCGGCAGCGTTTATATGATTCAACAGAAAATTTATTTAACTGACTTCCCGACTAGCTAGATATCTGAAACTTTCAGAATAGCTCAGAACACGGTGACAATGCATTTTCTTAATACTTTTAGCCAACTGTTTCGGGTCCCTGCAACCTTCGATAGCGTTACCAGTACTAATCTTGCAATCGATTTTCCGACTAGCTAGACATTTGCAACTTCAGAATAGTTCAAAACATGGTAACAATGCATTTTTTTAAATACTTTTAGCCAACTTTTTCGGGTCCTTGCTGCCTTCGGTAGCGTTACCAGTACAAATCTTGCAATCTATTTTTAACTAACTTCCCGACAAGCTAGACATTTGAAACTTTCAGAATAGTTCAAATCACGGTGACAATGCATTTTTTTAATACTTTTAGCCAACTGTTTCGAGTCCCTGCTGCCTTCGGTAGCGTTACCAGTACAAATCTTGCAATCTATTTTTAACTAACTTCCCGACAAGCTAGACATTTGAAACTTTCAGAATAGTTCAGAACATGGTGGTAATGCATTTTTTTAATACTTTTAGCCTACTGTTTCAGGTCCCTGCTGCCTTTGGTAGCGACAGAAAATTTATTTAACTAACTTCCCGACTAGCTAGCCATTTGAAACTTTTATAATAGCTCAAAAGACGATAACAATGCATTTTTTTAATACTTTTAGCCAACTGTTTCCAGTCCCCGCTGACTTCGGTGGCATTTATATGATTCAACAATCGTAAAACTTCCCGACTAGCTAGAAATTTAAAACTTTTTTAAAAGGTCATAACTTGATGATAATGAAGTATCCACAGTAATACAGGTTTTTATGCACATGAAAGAACAATTGATGATTTGGTATTCGCCTCGTTGAAAAATCTGTCCCGATACAGCCGTATAGTAGCGCGTCCATTTTCATTAGCTAGGCCATAAGCGAAGTGAATACCGGTTAACTTTGCGTTAGTGAAACGATTCATGTTCACCTCAGTCAAACGCCGGCTACAATGAGAACCCTGCGCTTGGTGACCTCGAAAGTTCGCTTACAGCGCCACCTATCCATTTTGGCCCCACTTTCCGTTTCCTTGTAATTCTGATTCCTACTGATGTTTTCCACCTTCCCTCCAAGTTTGCAAGTGGAGTTTAGAAACATCCTGTATATAGAACAAAGTAAAGGTAAACAAGTATGTAGACTTGTATATTCTATTTATAAAAAAATTTCTTAATTTAAATTTTTATTGTTGAACCTTTTTTTTTTTACTCATTCTTTTAGACTTTGGATTAAGTAATGTATACTATCCATGCTTAGAATTAAGAACACACTGCGGTTCAGTGGAATATGCTGCTCCAGAATTATTTAATTCTTCCGCCTATGGTACAGCGGCTGATGTCTGGAGCCTGTAAGTATTTATTTCTCATGTCTGACACAGAGTCTTGATGAAAATTTGATTCATATGTTATCCTTTTTTATGGTGTTAATTTTACAAAGTTTTCTACTTTTTCCCATAGCACTATTCAAGTATTTTAAACTCCTTTAAACTGTACAGCATGCAAAACTTATAATTAAAAAATATTCTCTCTTAACTATCTGACCGCCTTTGAAAAAGGCAAAATTGTACAGTCAAAATTATTCGAGCAAAATTATTCGAGCTCTAGCGAAAATTCCTATGTAAAAAATGTACACTTAATACTGTTTGGTTAAATAAATCCTTATCGAATCATGTTCTTAGATTGACTACCAACAGGATTGGACAAGAATTTATTTTACAAAACTGTATTTAATGTACCTTTTTTACAAAGGAATTTTTGCTAGCGCTCGAATAATTTTTCTGCCAACTGTAATGTTGTTTTCGCTGCATAGTTTTTTCAATGTACTAAATTAATATTTATTTCAACTTAAGATTAAAAATGTAACTGTGCATATTATTATAATATAACTACTATTTACGACGTTCAAATTTGAAAAACAAGTTAAAATTTTATAATTATTTAATTTCGAATTATTAGTGTAGTGAGGAAAAAAGAACAGCTCAGTGACCGGATTTATTCGCCAGTGGCGGTTAGATGGTTAAAATGTGTGAGTGAATTTTCCTACTCAAAGTGAATGCAATATCTTTAACTTTAATGCGAGTAAAACAATTCGAAGTAAATCATGTTTGAACTGAATAAATCTTTTACACTTTCAACCAAAATGAATGTTCTACACTGCTGGCCATTCAGAATTTAACACCATAAAAGAATCATCCAAAAGGAGTGAAATTTCTGCCAAACGTATCTGCGTATGCTTTGATAGGATATTCAAATGATAAATTTTTCAGAACGCAGGCCCATCATGAGCAATTGTAGCTTTACATACAAATTCTACGTAAATGTTACATAGAAGGCTACATTTATGTTTTGGAATTGTTTGTTAGGGCGATTTATGTTTATTTATTTTAGGATGGGGAGAGGACGAGGGAATTTGTAAGCTTCATAGGAAAGTACAAGTGTAAAAAATGTACGCTTCAGAATTTGATAAAGGAAGAATTTTAGCTTACAGGGATTGTGAATTATTCTTCCAAGAAATTGGTGCTCGTTTCGAACGTGATCAAGCTATAAGGCATTAATTCAATATGGCATGTAAAGAAAAATCCTTACACTTTGAATGCCACATGCGGTCTTACATTGTTCTGTTGAAATATGGCTGCGGCTGTAAGCGATCCTTAAACGTAAAGTAAGACGAGACTCCAAAACCTCAAAGGTATAGTGCTGGTTGTTCAACGTACATTGTACGTACAAGGGAGATGCAGGAGTGAATTACAATTCCACTTCAAACCATTATCCCAGGTAAAGGACAGGTAGGACCCGACTATGCTTTTTGAAAACCCGAGGCACTGCTGCTGTTTGGAACCACCTCCCCTGTTTTACAACGATCGCCAAAATGGGCCCATTCTGGAAAAAATAATCTAAACCTTTTCACCCATTTGAAGCATTTTATATTGTGTAGTAGTGCATATTTTTAATTTCCCCTTCTGTTACACTTTCTATTTCCTCAGTTTTAATCAACTATAAAAAAAATTCATTAGTTTTATGCTCAAGACAGCCGAAAAACCGATCAAGCACAATATAAATGTTAGTTTAGGAGATTAGGGACAAACAAATGTTTAAACTCTTTAATGTAATATAGAAAGAAGTCGGTTTTAATCATGTTATTTTTACTACTAGATATAAGACATGTGTATCTCATGGAAAATTGCACTATTACTTTGTAACTTTTGGAGGTGAGGTCCCTCAAATTAGGAGGCCCTGTGTCAGTGCCCCTTGGGCCTATGCTATAAACTGTCTCTGAGGACAGGAATGGTAATGCTTAATGCATGAATTGTGCAATCTCTCGCTGTGCTTTGGGCAGATTTGGATAAGGCAATTATGATTTTGTAAGTAAATCGTGATTCGTCTCGTTTATCCATGTCTTGTGCTTGTGGTCATTGCATCATGCTTGTGGTGCATTGTTAACAGCAATCACAGCAATGGACGCCTTCATGAAATTCTTCCGTGCTGCAAACGGCATGTGTGGAAACAGATTGGGATGATGCACAGATCTTATTTCTTGCCCTATGATTCTTCATTTTACAGTGTAGGATCCATCCTTTTCATAGGCACAATATGCTTGTTCTTGCGTGCAGTGGTGCTACGAAGTTGATACAAACGTTCCCGGGAGTCGGCTTGTCCTTTTTCAACTATCTATTATATAGAACCAATTTTTCAGAATGATAACCCAATATCTGTATTAGCTACTGTTTTTGCTCTGTCAAACACAGAAATATGCTTCATTAACGCCCGTATTTTTCTATGAGCCATGCTGAAACTTCTCATGCAAACACAGACTTGTAGGTGGTGCTACAAGCGTTCGAATGTATATTTAAGCTGAAATGTTAATAATTTGCCAATTCTACCTAGGTTTACACATGACACTTATTTTGTGCATTTTGGGTGCTTCATTTATAGTGTGCGTTATGGATGGCCAGTAGTGTACAACAAACTCAGTTGTACATGAATGCCGCAAATTTTTCATCTGCTGCGATGCAATTTGTAATATGAGTGCCCTTTACAATTTATGTTTCATGTATTATATTAAAATAAGGCATGAAATAAAAAAAATTGAAAACACGTTTTTATTTCAAAATGTAATAAAAGCTACAATTCAGCAAATATGGATCACATACATGTAGACAAAAGTTCAACTCATTTGGATGATAGGAAGTTGATTAAAAATCAAAACCAAATTTTGAACTGGAGTTGGGAGAAGAGGAGGTGTTCACTCTTCCCCTTCCCCATCTCTTCTTGAGCATGTACTACTATCGCCCATCGGAGTAATACATGTAGTATGCAAAATTTCAACTCGATTGGACAATCTAGCAAGTGAGTAAAAATTCAGTTCTTAGATTTGTAGTAATAAACATAAATAAGCAACATACCAAAATAAATAAAAGAGTGTAAAAACATTACTGAGAACTTTTGATGAATAAAGATTTAAAATGTCAAACTTAAAAATTACTTTGATGAATATTATAAACATTTAAAATACAACTGATAAAATAAAACATTTTTCGCAGCATTACCATCATAATTAATAGATAAAAATAAATAGAGGAAAAGAGTTTTTTTTTTATTATTATTATTATTATAAGAAATCTATTTAATATGTAAATTAATTTAACACGGAGAAGTCACGACATGAAAAATTCAGATCGGAACGAAATTGCGCAGGATTGTAGTATACTATGAAGGTAACAACATATTAAAGCAGTAGCACCCACTAACCACAGAATTTAAAAAAAAAAAAGCTTTTGAAATTTCCGTAATCTTTAAATACAAGTTATTTCGCAAGCGAGTCAGCACCCCACTGGCGTGAGTGGTAGAGCACGAGGCTGCCACCCAGATGACCTGGTTTCGATGTTACATACGGGAATTTTTTTTCTTCTTCTTTAATTTTTTATGTAATCTAAACTTTTTTTTTAAACTTTATTTTATAATTCAATTCAAAATTTGAAAATTTTAATAAAAGATTATTTAATTTTCTTGAATATAAATTTTTCTATTTTTAGTATTTATAACTTAAAGAGTAAGTTTCAGTTTTGTTTTAACCGTAAAATAAGGTAAAACTAAAGAAACTATTTTTAATTATTTATCTAAACTAGTTGGCATAGGTGAACTCTGCTTAGTTCCCCATCATATGTATGTTCTCATAAATTTCTTGTACAGAACATATTATATACATGTTAAGCGAAATGAATTTGACCAAACGCTTGACACAGTGACAGAACGAAATCCTCGCCTAATAGGCTACCCACCATTCAGTTCGATATCTTATTCTAATCTATTAATTTATTTTATTGGGATCAATTTCGTAGTTTATTTTCATGCTACTATTTCCAATGCAACCCCCCCCCCCCCCCAATATATATATATTAGAGAGAAATGGTGATTTTAATTGCATATGTAATAACTATCCAAATTAAGTAATTACTTCTCCAATCAATAAAGCTTCTTGAAAAATTATAGTATAGGATTACGATGCTATTAAATTATTACAGACAAAGGAATGTTACCTTCAAATGTAGATTTTAAATGTTAATCAACATACTTTCTTCTTCGACAACGATTTGCTTTTTTTTACGAAATACTGTGCACGAAATAAAATTCCACCTGCTCTCTATTATAAACAAGCTAAAAGCGTTTATGTAATTTACACGCATTAAAACCAAATCAGGAAGCTCAAACCAAGATTTAAGTACACCTAACTAACTATTTTATACTCTGTTTTACAGCTTGTTTATTTTTTAATTATTTAAAATTTTTGTCTGTTTTTCTTTACATTGGTTATTTAGGATTTTGTTTGTATATATATATATATATATATATATATATATATACATTTTACTTATAATAAATAAAAGTATAAGTATTTTTCTATTAAAGCTGAAGTTCAACAATTGTAAGGATGGATGGCTGTAAAATTTAATCTTTTCAATAATTAAATACACAATTTAATCTAGTTGGCATAGGTGGACTCTGCTCAGTTCCCCATCATATTTATGTTCTCATAAATTTCTAGTGCGAACCATATTATAATCATGTTAAAAGAAATGAATTTGACCAAAGCTTGATACAGTGACAGAATGAAATCCCCGCCTAATAGGCTATCCACCGTTAACTTCGATATATATATCTTATTCTAATCTATTAATTTATTTTATCAGGGTCAATTCCGTTGTTTAGTTTTCAAGCTACTATTTCCAATGCAATAATCCTCAAAATTCATATTTATATGAAAAATTTACAATTTCGCTATGTTGATAAAATCGTAAATTACGAATGATTTACGAAATTTTACTATTAGAATATTTGTATTCAATCATGTTCAAACAAATATCATAAATGTAATTTTGAAGTTGTCTAATGTATTTATGATCCTCAAAATGGAAATTTATGCTCAATTTTGCCTTATTCTGACATGTTAAGTAAATCGTAAATTCCAAATAACTTACGAATTTTTTAAATTGGAAAAATCATAGTCTATGATATTCATGCCAGTATCCTATATAATATTTCAAAAGTGGTTTGACATCTTTACGATGAAAATATCCCTCAAGATTGACGTTTATGTGAAATTTGGCTCTATGCTGCCATGTTAAGAAATTCGTAATTTTCCAATAACTTACGAAATTTTTATATTGAAAAATTCATAGTCATTAATATTCATGCCAGTGCTCTAAATAATATTTCAAAAGTAGTCTGACATCTTTACGATGAAAATATCTCTAAAAATTGACGTTTATGTGAAATTTTGCCCTATACTGTCATGTTAAGAAATTCGTAAATTTCCAATAACTTGCGAAATTTTCAAAGTAGCACATTTATAGTTACTAATGTTCATTCCGGCATCAAACCTGACATTTTAAAACTGGTCTGACATTTTTACAGTAAAAAGTTTCCATTTAATGCACGTTTAAGTGAATTTTTGTCCAATTCTCCCATGTTAAGAAAATCGTAAATTTCTCATAACTTACGAAGTTTTTTAATTCGAATGTTGCAAAAGAATAGGGTTCTTGCCAGTATCGAAAGTAATATTTTGAAACTGATCTGACCTCTCTGCGATCATTTGTTCGTGAGATATCGTGTTAACAGACTAACAAACTAACGGACTAACACACTGAAACACTAACGGACTGACACACTGACACACTAACAGACACCCTACAGACAGACACCATACAAATTTTGTCATTTTCGGATTCCTCACACCTGAAAACGTGTAAAAAAGTCAAAAAACCGAGGTCGAAAATTTTCACGATTACCTAAGTTCCCCATACCTATAGTATGATGGGGAACTAAAAACAATAATTATTGAATTTTTGTGATTTAAAGAAATATGTGGGTTATATAGCCATATTTTTCTATTTGAAATATTTATAATTTTCTACAACTTACATATATATACATAAAATAGTTTTGTTTTAATTACAAAATAAAGCAAAAATACAATAAAATGTTTAAATAATTAATTTAAAAAAAAAAAAAAAAAAAAAAAAAAAAAAGATTTCTTTTATTTTTACTTTATTTTATAATTAAGGTAAAGCTTAAATTTATTTTTTGAGTTATAGAAAATTACAAATATTACAAATAGAAAAATTCTAAACCTACATACATACATATATATAATCCTTTTGTTAGTGATAGAAAAGAATGAGAACGAAGAATAGTCAGTCAAATAATTCACCAACGAAACATACACAGGCCAAACAAAGTAACTAAATTTCTTAAATTGATTTAATTTTTAGATTATATATATATATATATATATATATATATATATATATATATACAGTGGTGGACATAATTATAAGACACCTATCTTATTTGACAAGTAGTGAAAGAAAAGATTCAGAGCTTAAAAATGTTTTATCAAATACGTCAAAAACATAAAGTTATTCTGTTATCACACGTAATTGTTTTACAGAAATGACACTTTTATAGAGTTTCATAAAAAAATTTAAAATACCATGGACAAAATTATAAGACACCCTAACATTTTAATTAAAACGCCTGCATTTTTTCAAAAATAATGTGCAATATGCAAATTTTCTGCACGGTGTTATGACGTCAGCAGTTAACTTAAGCAGACGGCAAGGCAACCGACTTCACGCATTTACAAACATGCCACGATGTACAGAATTCAAAGAAAGTGAAATTCGGAGATTAAATGGAACTGATGCTTCAATTAATAATATTTCAAAAGTTATTAAACGCTCTAGATGTATAATTAGAAATGTTTTGAAAAGAGGAATGAGGAATTAATGGATTGATTAAAAGAACTAGACTTACTCCTTGCTTGTCCTCGAGAGACGGACGCCATGTGCTTTCGCTCGCTACACAGAATAAGATGACCACTACAGGCATTAAAAATGCTTTGAAACTGAATTGTTCAAAGAGAACCATTCGCAGGGGGTTGCATAATGCTTTCTATGTGAAATATAAAAAATTGAAGAAAAAACACCGCTTCTAAGCCGGCACAAAATGGAGCGTGTAAACTTCACTAAACAAACTATGGCCTGGACCTCCAAATGCTACTCTGGGTTATTTTCTGATGAAAAAAAGTTTAACCTGGATGGTCCTAACGGGTTTCAATATTACTGGCATGATTTACGGAAGTCTCCTCATGTACTAATGAGACGCCAAATGGATGGAAGCTCAGTAATGGTTTGGACTGGTTTTTCGGCTCAAGGGAAAACGGATGTTGTTTTTGTGCATTCAAGAATGAATTCCAAAAAGTATAAAAATCTTCTTAAAGATCAACTAGCCAAATACGGTGAACTTCTTTGTGGCGAAAACTACACATTCTAGTACGATAACGCGCCGATTCATGCATCATACGAAACAAAAAAGTGGTTTTCAGAGCAAAGTATCAATGTTCTCCCGTAGCCTTCTCGCTCCCCTGACTTAAATCCCATCGAAAACTTGTGGGGGCTCGTGCGGTTTACCGAAATGGGAAGCAGTTTATATGTGTCGAAGACCTAAAGAATGCTATAAAATGTGCTTGGGAAGAACTGTCTTGCGATATTTTGTTAGAATTGAGAGATTCGATGTCGAATCGCATTTTTCATGTTATAAAAAATAATGGCGGCTCCACCAAATATTGAGTAACCATGTTAGAGGATTTGCTTTTAGACCATTAGTGTCTGCTAATTATGTTGACCACTGTATTTGGAAAAAACGGTTGGTGTCTTATAATTTTGTCCATTATGTTTTTAAGTTTTTTCATTAAATTGTATGAAAATATCATTATTATAAAATAATTATATATGATAACAGAATAGATTTATGTTTTTGACGTATTTGATAAAACGTTTTTAAGCTTTGAATCTTTTCTTTCACTATTTGTCAAATTAGATAGGTGTCTTATAATTATGTCCACCACTGTATATAGGGGAGAGTAAGGAGGGATGGGACAGTTTTGACAAAAATATTTTTTACAAATTTACTTTTACTGGTACAACACTGTAAGTTTCAGAGAAACAAATTGAAACATTTTAACTTCTTTTAAAAATATAAATTTGATGGTAATTGTTAAAATATTAATTTTATAAGGCAATTAACGTAGTCATAAAAGTATCCCATCCCTCCCTTATATGAGGGAGGGATGGGACATGTTTATAAAGTTAAAATAAATTTATAATATACAGACATGCTATGAAAAATGACAAAAACAGTGGGACACGATGTATGTAAGGTTAATTAATTACTAATAACATCTATTTTATCCTACACTAGCAGGCTTCGCCCGCTTCATTGGGCCCTATTTTTAAATGAATCATTATAATTACTGAATTCTCAAAATTGCATTAATTTTTATCACGTGAAAAAAAAAAAATCGAAACAAAATCTGATTAGGAAAAATGTCGCACCGGGTTCTCACTGCCTTCGGAAAAAATTCCCAAAATGCTCTAGCTCTTATTTCTGTTATTTTCCCCCTTCGCCCCCCCCCCTCCCGTCTATCCTAATAATTTTACAAAGTCGAAAATATCCGCAATCGATTTGTAAATATCAAAAACCTCTATGCACCAGTTTTGAACGATCTATCTCTATTTTTATTTTTTTGCCCCACCACTCTCCCAATAATTTTAAAAATTCGAAAATATCCGCAATCGATTTGTAAGTATGGAAAACCTCTATGTACCAATTTTGAATGATCTAACTCTATTTTTTTTTTTTTTTTTTTTGTCCCTCCGCCCCCCCTCCCGTCCCTCCTAATAACGTTACACTTTCGAAAATATCCCCATTCGACTTGCAGGCCTCTAAAACCAATCTGTACCAATTTTGAACGGCCTAACTGCATTTCTATTTGTTTTTGCCCATAGCCTCCCTTACCGCCCCTCCTAATAATTTTACAAACTCAAAAATATCCGCATTCGATTTTAAGTATCGAAAACCATTTGTGTACCAATTTTGAACGATCTAACTCTATTTTTATTTTTTTGCCCCCCCATCTCCTCCCCCTTCTCGAACCTCCTAATAACTTTACACTTTCGAAAATATCCCCATTCGACTTGCAGGCCTTTAAAACCTATCTGTACCAATTTTGAATGCCCTAAATGTATTTCTATTTGTTTTTACCCATAGCCCCCCCCCTTACCGCTCCACCCCCTTCCCGCACCTCCTAATAATTTTACAAATTCGAAAATATCCGCAATCGATTTGTAAGTATCGAAAACCTCTATATACCAAATTTGAACGATCTAACTCTATTTTTATTTTTTTTGCCCCCCCCCCTCTCCCCTCCTAATAACTTTACACTTTCGAAAATATCCCCATTCGACTTGCAGGCTATTGAAACCTATCAGTACCAATTTTGAAAGGCCTAACTTATTTCTAATTGTTTTTGCCCCTGCTGCCCCACCTAGGGGCTGAATTTTTAAAATACCAGAAATTGGTTTTTAGATATTTGTATTAGCTATATTTTATAGCAAAAATTTCACGCATATCTGTTTTTTTTTTTTTTTTTTTTTTTTTGTTTGTTTGTTTGTTTGTTTGAGATATATAGGATTATGCGAAATCGCGTTTTACGCATGTGAAATCCCGTTTCCTCCCCCCCCCCCCCCCCCCCCCCGCCACCCTTGGGGACCGAATTTCGAAAATTCCAGAAATTGGTTTTTAGACATTTATATTAGCTATATTTTAAAGCAAAACTTTTACGGATATCTGTTTTTTTTGTTTGAGATATGAAGGATTTTTTAAATTCCCGTTTTGCCCCCTCCCCCCCCCCTTGGGGGGCGAATTTTTTAAAAAAAATTTTTCCTAAACCATCCCTGACCTATAAGGAAAAAAACAAAAAAAGAATGATCGAAATCGGTCAAGCCGTTTACGATTTTATAAAGGACATACAGACAAACATTCATTTTTATATATATAGATTAGAGTATAATGTACCACTTAAATAAAAAATTTTTAAATGCTCAATCAGTTCATTTTTTTTTTTTTTTTTTTTTTTTTCTAGCAAAGAAAGTACTGTTTTTTAGTTCAAATATTCAAAATTAAGTTTTTGTTATGTTTACATGTTTTGTGGTTCCCTGATTATTAATTAGGTTTTTAGTGGCTAGTCTGTGAGCGTTATCAGCATATCTCAAGAACAAATATGACCAAGAAATCCTAACTGTAATTGGTGAATGTAATTTCTTTTGTATATTTTACCATGTTCAGGAAAACTGCTCAGGAATGAAAATTAATTCCTCATACATATATGGTAAATAAAGTACACTCTATAAAAAAAAAAAAAAACAAAAAAAAAAAAAACGACGCACCAAAAAGAAGTGGGGACAAAAATTAGTAGTTGAATTGGAATGGGTGGTCCGAATGGGACAAAAATTGGTAGATGTGATGTACATGTGGAGAACAACAATTAATTACAGTTTCAGAAAATTTGAATGATTTAATCAAGAGGAAGGGCCTCACAAAGTAAACAAGTCAATAACGCGTTGGTCCACTTCTGGCCTTTATGAACGCAGTTATTCGGCTTGGTATTAATTCATAGAGTTGGCAGATGTGCTTCTGTGAAGTATCGTGCTAAATTCTGTCCAATTGTTGCGTTAGATTGGTAAAATCCCGAGCTGGTTGTAGGACCCTTTTTATGATGCTCCAAACGTCCTTAGTGGAAGAGAGATCCGGGGACTGAACTCAACCCCACTGAGTCACCTATTAAGGGTATTTGAAGTCACTGAAGTACCACTTGCACGTAGGATCGACGATAATGATGAATTGGTGCTTGATTCCATCAAAACCTGTATGTATGTCAATTTGTGTCTAGTTTGCATTACTCTTTCTTGGTGCGTCACTCTTTTTGTTGTAGAGTATATTTTTAAAAGTTAAAAGGGTAAACAAAAGTCGTGTGAGTGCCACACCAATTATTTTCCATGATTTTGAATTTGTTTCGTGCATTTTTTCTTCCATCTATTTATTTATTTGCCTCTTGATATTTTCTGTTTAAGAAGTATCAGAATCTTCATTCTTCCTTTTCTTACATATCCCACCCCCCCCCCTGAGCTGCTCTGTCCCATCCCTCCCTTTTCAGTATTTTTCAAAATAATAATTTATTATTAGACACATGCTACTTTTAGGCTTAATTTACTACTAATTCATAAAAGTTATATTATTAGGTATATAAAATATGAAAAGTAATTATGCTAACATCAGTGAGTGACGTTGAAAACTTGCCTTGAAAATTAAGCAACTGTTTACTTTTGGTGTTAAAATAGTTTTTTTTTTTTTTTTTTTTTTTTTTTTACATAAACTTACAGAGTTCTCCAGCTAAAATGATACATAGCAACAAATATGGGGCTGTAGTTACTTCACCAGGTGGAAGTGTCAAAAATTAAAAACAATGTTTATTTTAAGAATAACTTTAGGTGTCCCATCCCTCCCGACTCTCCCCTGTATATTAATTAAAGAAAATTAAATGATTATTATTTATTAAAATTTTGAATTGAATTATAAAATAAAGTAAAAATAAATGAAAAGTTTAGATCACATAAACAATTAAAAAAGAAGAAGAAGAAAAAATCCCGTATTTAGCATCGAACCCAGGTCATCTGAGTGACAGCTTCGTGCTCTTCCGATCACGTTAATGGGCTGACTCGCTTGCGAAATAACTTGTATTTAAAGATTACTGAAACTTTAAACGCTTTTTTCTCGAAATTCTGTGGCTAGTGGGTGCTACTACTTTAATATGTTACCTTCATAGTATACTACAATCCTGCGCAATTTCGTCCCAATCTGAATTTTCCATGTCATGACCTCTCCTTGTAAGTCTAAATGTATCTTATATTTCTATTACATTCATTAAATATAACATATTTAAAAGTTTTCGAAACTTTAGTTATATTTTACTGATAACCCAAATCAAATGCGACAGTTATACCTCTAGACCAGGGGTGGTCAACCCACGGCCCGCAGTGCAGTTTTCTGCGACCCGCGAAGAGACTAACGATATTTAGTTTAACAACTTTGGTTAGCAGATTAAAAATTAATAAATCTGCTCTGACTTTTCGAAATGAAAATGCATTTCAACAATTATGGTAGCTAAAGAATCACACACTGTTGTAATGAAATATCATTAGATTCATTTTTCATTCTTTTTATTATAGTTATTAATGTAGAGTCATACTTTTTTTTACGATTCTATTGTTAATTTATGAATGAAACTAATTTAAATTAATGTATTCTGCTCCGAATCTTCAACCTGTCCTTCTCTGAAAAACGTATATATATTTATGATTCATGCATTCACAAACATATATACACACACACATATGTACATACGGTGCGGCCCGCCATGTGTTCTGGATTGGGCAGGCCTGCTCTAGACCATAGTTGCCAATTTTAAAATAAGGATAATCACCACTATATTTTTAGAGAAACTTATTACATTAATTTTTAGAGATTTAAGATCATGGGGTTAACTATCATGAAATTCTGGTGTAAAATCTTCCTGAAAATCGGGAAAATGTGGCAAATGTTCTCTAGACCAACTAGCCACATGCGGCTTTTCGAAATTATAGTTTTTCAAGAACTTCTGTAGGGATTTTTCTGTGTGGAAGAATTTAGCTATTTTTCTTAGATAACTTTTGTAGAATTCATTTGTAAGTTACTTTTTTTTTCCGTAAAAATATCAATATACAGGGTGATTATAATTAAAGTTAAGATTTCAAAACGCTATAATTTTAAAACTACCCATCAGAGCGATTTGATATTTTGCCAGAGCAATCGTGAGGCAATGAAATTTTGTTTGGCAAACGAAAAAATAATAGTTCCAAAACGTACCGTTAATTATCCGTAAAGTATTTGTTTCATGAAGCTCCTCTTTTTCTTTTTTCACTATGACTGTTTCCTCTGTAAACACGTATTTTTGTCTTTTTGCTAAAAAAAAAATGAAGTAAACCCTTGAAATCTATTGCTTTCTGCTATTCCATTGTGATGCTAACAACATTCCTGTGTTTAATGAGTCCATTTATTCATTTCCCCTGACAGCGCCATCTATAGAAACATGTTGAAACTACTTTTTTCCTCCCCCAAACAAAATTTCATTGTTTCACGATTGCTCTCGTAAAATATCAAATCGCTCTGATGGGTAGTTTTAAAATTATAGCGTTTTGAAATCGTAACTTTAATTATAATCACCCTGTATATATATTGATATTTTTACGAAAATGTCGATTTTCTTACGTTAAAGAAAGTAGTTCGTAAAGAAACATGTAGGTTTTAGTCGATGAAGGCACTTTATTCAAGGTAAATTTTCGAAATAGTCCAATAAAGCTGTCACTCGTATCACAAAAGTCACCCTTTAATGAATATCCTGGAAACAGTCCCCGAAAACAATCACTTGCAGTAAAAATAAATAAATAAATGTAACAGAGTTAAATACGTCACATAAAAAGAATTTCACTGACTCAGAATAAATGACAAATAGCTTGGAGCAAAGTCTCTATATGAGTTAACCATTCAGAGCAACAGTTGTCGCAGTCCAGTTGCCTGAACACAACTGAAATCGGTAGTTAATATGAACCTATTTATAATCTTGGCGGATTCTTTTATAAGCTTCTAAAGACCAGTACATTTTTAACAAAATGCAGTAGATCAGTAGAAAAGTCAAAATCCAATAATCTATTGGTGAAACCAATAGAATTAACAGTTGGTGTGCTCACCTGCCACGATATGAAAACGACGATGCGAATGAAAAATGAATTGTTTCAAATAACTCAAATATGAGCTTCTCACAGCAGCTCGATGATTTGAGAAGAATTACTTCAGCTCAGTAAACTTTTGTTCATTATTCCTTTTTATGCTACGTGGAAATTGTCCTTAAAACTGTAAACTACTCTTTTATTGCAGATTCGCTGAATTAGACCTCTAGCACTAATAGTTTTTAAAATGCTATACCGTTTTCAGAATTTATATTATCATTTACTTATTTTTTAATCTCCTGAAAAGTTTTGTTTCCTGCATTTTCCCCATTTTTAACATTTTTTAATATCGTGGTAAAGCATTTATGACTTTGGTTTGTCTATCTATTTAACTATCTGTTCGAGCCCTAATTTTCGTAAATATTCTTAGAATGCCTTGAAACTTATACATGTTTTTTAAGTTTACTATATATAGTATGTTCTGTTCCTTATTGAAAATGGTATAATTACACGATTAATTTGCGTACAAGGACACCCAAGAAAATTTCAAAGCATTACATTCTACACTATCTACCAATAAGCATTTGGACACTTTCGAATTTAAACGTTTTTCCAAATATCTAGAGTAATTCTTAGAGAATTATCTTGAAATCTTGGGAGTGTAAAAAACATGTTACACCTAATATATTTCAGCAAAAGATTTGTCCTGAAGAGGAAAAGGGGACCAATAAAAAATTAAAACAAAAATCAAAATGTTTTGGATCATCCTGTAAAAAGTAATTCTTGAAATGTATTTTGGCAGTAGCATGTGATTATGAAGATTCTTCTAATTATCTGTTTAAATTTTTAAGTCTATCACAAATATTCATTGAGATATAATGTTTTCTTTTGTTTAGTTGCAAAAATATTTGCCACTTTTTTAACTATAACACGTAGGGTATTAGACCTAGTGCAATGCCATTTTTAGGAAATATGGCATACTGTATTAGATACGGCATACTGCAATCAGAATGCAAAGAAGATTAATATCTTATGAAATATGAGCATTTTTACTAAATAATTTTTAACTACGCATGCGGAAGCTTTTAAAAAATTTCATTTGTATAATTTAAATAGCCAGAAGTATTGAGCTACTTATATGAAAACTCCAAACAAATATTGTGTAAATTCAAAAAGTTATGAGTTATAGAATGAACAGAATTTCAGTTCCTCTAAGAAAAAAAAAACAGGAAGATGATAAGAGTTTTTATCAATATTTATTTGCAATCAGTGAACACTGCATTACCATTGGGCATTGATTGAATCAAAATAAAATATGAGTAAAACCCCTTATAGTTTAACTTTTATTTTGAGAGGAAGCACTTGTATAGCACATTCTGTACATTCTATCTCTCATAACTCTATGAATTTACACAATATTTGTTTGGGGCTTTCTTATGAGTAGCTCAATACATTTGGCTATTAAATTGTGCAAATAAAATTTCGCTAAAGCTTACGCATGCTTAGTTAAAAAGTATTTAGCAAAAATGCTCATATTTCGTAAGATATTTAACATTTTGGTTGCAGTATGTTTTGTCTAATGTAGTATGCTAAGTTTCCTAAAAATAGCTTTGCACAGGGTATAACACCCTACATATTATAATTTAAAAAGTGGCTTTTTTTTTTTTTTTTTTTCCTTCAAATTTTCAAAGAAACTGTTATATCTCAATGAATATATGTGGTAGCTACATAAAAAATCATACAGATAATTAGAAGAATACTCATAATTACATACTACAGCCAAAGCGAGTTTCAAGCTTTTACTTTTTACAAAATATTTTGTTTTGTTTAATTTTTTATTGGTCCCATTCTCTCCTATGGGACTAAACTTTTGCTGAAATATATGAGGTATAACATGCTTCCAAAGTTTCAAGATAATTCCTGCAGAATTTTTCTAGATATTTGACAAAACGTGTAAATTCGAAAGTATCCAAATACTTATTGGTAGATAGTGTATGAGAGGCTTTTCTATTAAGGCATATTTTAATATCTGTACTGAATAAAACACAATGAAATTAATATATTTTTGGCGTGCACAAAATCATCTTTTCTATAGAATATAGTTTCGTAAACTTTAATGAGTGGTTTACAATTAGGCCATTCAAAGCCTTATAGCTATTATTCGAAATTGCTGGAAGAGCATTTTCAGTTCTGTTACGCCTTTGATTTTGACCTCGATTCATCGATTTGTATTTCCATCTATCTGTCTGTATATTCACTCTCTAATTCCGATATTTTCCGACTATCTTGAAACTAAACTATCCTTTATAGCACAGATCTCCGTAGAATGTCCAGGGAGGTCAGGGGATTCACAAGTCATCCCGAAGAGAAAATGTACTATATGGTATGTTATAAAGTACAATATGGCATGTTCTCCACAGAAAATGGTGTAAGCACAACCTGTTTGTGCACAGGGAGTCACAAAAGATTTCGATGTGTTATGGTCTACGAGAAGTAAAATTTGATGGTACGAAGTTTTTTTTTTTTTTTTTTTTTTTTTTTCAATATGATACGTATGTAAATTTCAGACCATATACAAGGTTACACAAAAGCATTTTTTTAAGACTCTTTCTTTATAAATAAAGCTATAATGATATTTTTTGTGAGATTCCTTCTTTCATTAGTCAAAAACAAAATATATTTTTGTAGCCTTGCGATTTTTTGACAATACGCAGGATTTCGTAAAAGTTGTACGTTTTTTCTAAAGCAATGCTATAAAGATAATTTTGGAAGTTTTCTTCCTCAATCATAATAACCATAAAATATTTAAGGTGTCATTACAGAGTTAAAACATATTGAACTAAAGGTTAAATGATATATCGGATAAGAGCATTTGATATTTTCTAAACTAGGCAATAGAAACATGAGTTTTTATTCGAAAAAGACTGGAATCGTGTAATTATGCTTCCAACAAAACCTTTTTAAAAAATTTTAATTGAAATTTTCGTTTCAGAGGTGTGGTTTTGTATGTGATGGTAGTTGGTAAAATGCCATTTATATTCTGTCAGAAAAAAGAGGAATATGTATTAAACGCCCGTATGAGACATCTTTTTATGCAAAGAATATCTAAAGGTTTAATGCAAGATAACTGGAAGCTAATGGAGAATCTGAGTCGAGGTAATAGCTTTCACATATATTTTTTTAAATAACGTAAATATTTCAATGTAGTTTTTTTTTTTTTTTTTTTTTTTTTTTTTTTTTTTTAATAAGTATTATAAAATAATTTATTTTTATTTTCCTACTGAAAACTGGCTTAGGCACGCTAAACACTTTTTTTTTTCTTTCTTTATTTTCTTCTTTTTTTAACAAAAGAAAATCTATTTATTTGCATATAAATAATAAAGAATTTTTCTTTGTGTCCGTGTAAAAAAAAAAAATCAATAAGGTTCGTGCTATGATGACCTGTAACATACGTCCCAAATTTCAGCTCATATTCGAACAAAGTACTTAGACGATATCATGTTCACTCACATACATATACACATACATCATCGTAAAAATAGTAAATAAGAATTCAGGGGATCTCATAACGTGTAGAAGGTAGAAACACCAAAATTTCAAATTCAGAATTTTGACATGATCACAATACTTTCCTCACTATAGTGCTCGGAAAGTAATAAAACGAATAATTATGGAAGTTCACTTTGCATTGATATTTTAATAATATTAGTCTTCGAACTTCTTAGTTTTGAGAATGGAGTATGAAAAAGCTTTTGTTAAGGTTCCCACGGCCCCGCTTTACTCCGCCACTATTTTTTAAAAATAAACATATTCTTAAATGCATAGGGTTGTGTTATAACAAAATTTGCTGTATAAAATTACTGTTATACAAATTCAAGACTGTGGAACCCTGTATTTTTTTTTTTTTTTTTTTTTTTTAATTACGAATTTTTAACTGGTTTTGATAAAAATAAAAACTTGGCATAAAATAGTGATTATGATTTCACATTTAAAAAATATGATGTGGACACCACATGACTTCTTTATACGCCTAGTGGAATATACACATTGTTATGAAAACATTGACATTTTTTTGTGAGGTAATCGATTCATAAATAAACACAGGTTACAACCACGGGATAAGAAAAAAAAAAAGAAAGAAATTGCCGAAAATTAGAGGTGAAAAAGATACATTTTACCAAAACAATTAATTCAGTTAAAATTGAGAAAGGATTTAATAATTCTGGCTATCCTGAAACAATATTTGCCACCAAATTTGATCGCAAATCTCACCAAGTCGCCAACGCTGATTTTTGTCTTGGCATCGATTTTGGTGGAAGTAGTCATCGAATATGACTACTTGGCGGCCGAATTTGGCGAAAATTTGTAGTTTAGGATTGTCAAAGTTTGGAAGCACTAGCTTCAATGACAATGAGAACATAATTCTGGAAATTTCCGGAAAGATTCATTGTTTTATAACGCTAAACTAAATTCTTTGAAAATCCTTTAAATGACAAACAAGACTAAAACAAAATAAAGTGCATTCGTTGACTAGAACCTGCTTATATATTAAGAATTACTTTCTACACGTAAAAATGTTGGCAATTTTCATAAAAATATCATTACAGGCTCTATTTATGGGCTCAATATTCATTAATTAGATTATTTTGAAATCTCTATGATGGCACAGTTGGTAACAGAAGTATCCGAACACTAGCAAAAATTCCTATATAAAAAAAGTAGAGTTAATACTGTTTTGTTAAATAAATCCTTGTCGAATCTTGTTCTTAGACTGACTGAGAACAGGATTCGACAAGGATTTATTTAACAAAACAGTATTAACTCTACTTTTTTTATATAGGAATTTTTGCTAGTGTTCGGATACTTTTGTTACCGACTGTAGGTCATATATAATGGCCAAGACCTTTGTATATTTGGCCATTATGAATATAATTTTCGTAAATATCTCCAAAACGAAAAGTCACAGAAAAACAAAAAAAGGATGTGCATAACTGGATGTTATAACAAACTTATATATCAATTTGCAATGTTCTACGTCCAACTGTTTTTGAGTTATGGGAGATAAATACACATATACAGACGTCACGAAAAATTGTGTAAAGTCGCTGATATCTCTAAAACGAGAGCTCGTATTAAAACGAAACTTGCAAGTGTACAACTAGACATTATGACAGTCACACATATAAATTTGCAACATTCTACGATGATTCGTTTTTGAACTATGAGAGATATAAAATCCATTTCGCAAATCGGGATTACAATATTCCCTTATACTTTGTATAAGGAGATAAAAATCTTTAAATTTGGTTGAAAAGTACAGATTTAATAGAAAATAGTGTTTAATTAAATTCAAAGCTAGCCCATCATCGACTATAATTTGCAAACTATTGTTCTTTCGACTGAAAACTACAAATTTTATAGAAAAATAATATTTTATTGATTTTCAACGTCAGGACTTTTTATAAAGCTAGTTTTACACTTAAAAGATTTCCTTTATTCATGTCTTTTAAAAACAGAAATTCTTAAAAAAATTTCTTAGCGAATATGGACAACCTAAAAGAAGATTATGTGGCACATTTCAAGTTTATTGTCAGTTAGCTAAAAAAATTCGTCATAAAGCTGTTATTACTTTCTTCTATATGTAATATAGAGAAAGTATTGGATTCGTAAAAATTTTCGACCTCGGGTTTTTGATGAATTTACACGTTTTGAGAGCTGTAGAACACGATTTGACCATTTTTAGAAAATGTCTGTCTGTCTGTCTGTGTGTGTGTGTGTGTGACAAAATTTTGTGGCAACTGTATCTCAAGAACTACTGCACAGAATTTCATACAAATTGGTATGCAGTTGTACCTTGACATAAATTAGTGCCTATCAACTTTTGGTAAAAATTGTCTTACAGGTTGCGTTGCCATCCCGCTTTTTCTAAATTTTTAACATGGTGATATAAGACAATATTTTGTATAAATGTGCATAAAGAGAATTATTTTTTAGTAATCATTATGAAATTTACAAGAATTATTTAAAATAGAGATAGTCAACTGGGAAAAAAATTTTGTATGCGTAGGAGCCTCGCCACTCCCCGTGGGGGGGAAGTCCCCCCTCGAGGGGAGTAAATTTTCAAGATGGGTATATTTCGAAAGGTCTCGTCAATACCTTTAAAACGAATGGTTGAACTATAAATCTGTGATAATTTAAAACAAAGTTATCGATTTTTTTTACTTTTAACAAAAAAAAACTTAGAAAAAAATCGTTTTTTTTTTTTTTTTTTTTTTAACGAAATTTAACCAGACTTGGTATTTAGTTGGCCCCTGACATAAACTGAGGCTGATTAGATTTGGGGATCAATCGCTCAACAGGTGGCGCTGTGATCGTATTTTTTCTAAATTTTTAACATGGCAGTATAGGAAAACATTTCGTATAAATGTACATAATGAGAGTTATTCTTAACCTGTGATTGTGAAATTAATATGAATTATTGATAATAGTAGTAGTTAATTAGGGAAAAATTTTGGGGCATCGCTTCCCCCCACCTAGGGGGAAGTACCCCCCCCCGGGGGGGTGTAAATTTTCAAGATCGGTATCTTTCGAAAGGTCTCGTCAATACCTTTAAAACGAATGGTTGAACTATAAATATGTGGTAATTTAAAACAAAGTTATCGATTTTTTTTACTTTTAACGAAAAAAAAAAGAAATTTTTTTTTTTTTTTTTTTTAATTGTTACTGCGTGAATTTGTATAGGAAAATATAGAAGAAAGTCTTGTGGTGGCCACAACATACTAGTTTTAAAATATCTTTCTCGTTCTTATTATAAAATTAATAGTCGCCCTGCATCCACTTATTAATCGATATTTGAAATTATTTTTTTTTTAATTATTTTTAATAAAAATATTCTAATTAGTTTTTTTTTTCTTCTAATTTATTATAATAGTTTATTCAGCTTAATGTTTTGACTACAATTTGACGATTTTTAGCATTGGCTGAGAAATAATAATTATAATAATAATAAAGCCAAATGAAATCACCAAATAGCGGCTTTCAATCTTTTAGACATATTTTATTTATTTACAAATCTATATCTATCTTCTGTATATATATATAAATTACGTGTCACGATGTTTGTCCGGGGTAAACTCCTAAACTAAGGAACCGATTTTAATGAAATTTTGCACACTGTGTGCAGTTTGGTCCAACTTGAGAGATAGGATAGTTTTTATCTCAATTTATTGTCACAATATTGTTTTATTGCAATTATTTGTTAATTACAGACCTTTATTAAAGTTGCTCCAAAATATCTGTGAGTTCCATTAATTTAATTGTTGCCAAAAAAAAATATATATATATATACGAGTTCATTTTATTTCGACATAAAAATAAATACATTTAATCAAACGTGAACGTTAAAAAATTATAAAAAGTTAAATTATGCATCTCACGAAAATTGACGTCATAATCAATTTAAAGATTTTATACACATTGATAAAGTGCTAATGTAGTTCTATCATAGATATAGTAATATATATAGATCTCTCATCCCCATGTTGTCGTACAAAGATTTTTGATGCCGAAAAAAAAAAAAAAAAAAAAAAAAAGCTTTGGAAACAGCCATTAAGTGGTATTGAAAAAAAAAAAAAAAAAAGAAAAAAAAAAAAGAAAGAAAGAAAGAAATATGAATTTGAAACTGTATCTGGAGTCTTCCATTCCCCTTTAGCAAATAAATTATTCATAAATTTTATTTGCTAAAATATTAGTATGTATTCCCGTGTGTATTCACTCGGGGAAAGACGGCCATATTTTGGTAAAAACGTCGTCTTTTCCCAAATGAAAAGGAATAACTTTTTTCTCCCCAATGATCACTCTATTCTATATATGCTATACTATATCTATGAGTTCTATACGCAAGCGAAGTGTGACTCACTGACCGTCTGTGCAGCCAAGAAAAAGATTTCCTATGTTAATTGCCCACTGGATTTTTTGTAAGAAATGATTAAAAATCGAGGAAATTTATTTCCCGATTTTAATCCTTATATTTGGGTATAGATATGTATTAGTTATCGCGGGTGTTAGATTGAATTATTTTGCTGTCAAATTGACAAAATTTTAATTTTAAATTTGAAAACTCTGTCGCCCCTGGCTTTTATTATTATTATTATTATTATTTGGCGATCAAAAGCGTAACACGAAAATATACATGCCAGATGTATGCATTGTACGAAATGTAATATGTATTATTCATTGTACGTATGTATGACATGTAATATGTATTGTACGAAATATTGTTTCATATTATTCATTACTCTTTTAATATAAGTTGTTAAAATAACCATGATTTTTGAAAGGAATTAAATATTTTCGCCAGATAATTTGGCGATATTCTTTTTTACGCCAAGGATGACAGAAATGAAATCTATTCCGCTTCAACATATTAGTATCTTATATGAGATATTTTATTTAGACATTTGAAAACAAATATGACTTCAAACTATGATAGAATATTTATCATTTTCCTTTTAATTAGTATATTGTTAGTATATTAAAATTTAAAAGCATGGTATATAAAAAGTTTTTTTTTTTTTTTTTTTTTTTTTTTAATCTTATAATTATCCTTATCTTAATCCTCAATGTTTCCCATCTTTATTAACTTGAATTTACTATTACAATTTTAACATACTCAAAAACTTCTCATCACTTCGTTAAAATACACTAAACTTTTCCAAAATCTTTTTCTATTTAAAATGATACATGTATTTACTTTAAATGTCCAATATTTCATAAGATTTCCAATTTTAAAGTTTTAAAAAATTTATCAAATTTACTTATTTTTCTGGTTTAGCCTTATTGTTTTCCTTTTTATAACTACAGCTGTTGCCCTCTTTAAAATATTTAAAATGATGAGGTCATTTTATAGTAAAATTATCCATTATAGCATATATTATATCTCTCCTCCATAAAAATTGATTTTAAAATCGTCTGTTTCTTTTATACTTTTATTTTAATAGAATTTTAATAGAATTTAATTTATATATTAGTCATTTTAGCAATTTTATCCAAAGTAGCATTAGAAATAATATATATCACTTCTCCATTAAAATTTATAGGACCCTACAATAAAATTAATTTGTGCTTAATATCAACACTACGAAAATTTTTATCAATCGCTTCCAAATTTTGATCTAAGTTTCAAATCTCAACCCTGTGGGTTTTTACATCGGCTACAACGTTTTCGTCTTTGTTCGTAAATAATAATTTGACTGTACTAAATAGTTTACAGCCGTATAATTCAACGTATAACTTAGTCACAGCAACGCGTGGCCGGGTCTGCTAGTATCATTATATAATATAAAGCGCAAAAAATTGGATGTTTGTGGAGGGTAATCTCTGAAACTACTAAACCGATTTAAAAAATTCTTTCACTGATCAAAAGCTACACTATCCCTGATTGTTATAGGCTATATTAAATTTTGATAAAATAAATTTTAGTTTAAAATCTGAGCATTTTAATTAAAATCCCCATAAAAGCTATAATAGAAATGGAAATAATGAAATATTAAAAAAATTAGTTGTTGCCAACATAAAAGAAACATTTACATTTTGTTTTTAAAATATCTTGACATGAAAAGAAAAGAAATATGTTTGCAAGTGAATTAAATTGAAATTCATATAAAGCTTTGCAAAATGTTAAACTTACACGTTAAATCTGACGTCATTATAAATTTAAAGTATTTATTTTTCTAATAATATAATTTGATATGATATGATATAATGTAATGATCTAAGCGTTACTTCTAAACTTTTATTAAATTATTTATTTTATAATTGTTGCCCAAAAAATTTACGGGCTAATTCATTTTTCGACATATAATAAAATATATAATTAAATTAAAAAATATATATATCATCTGCATTTTATTATGCATTTTTTTAAAGGATAATTGAGAATTTATTTAAAATTAATAAAAGGTAAAGTAATTGCCGAATTTAAACTAAGACAGATAGAAAATGAGTACATTACAAAAAATTTTAAAGAAATAAAATATTGGTATCGATATGTAGATGACGTATTTGCAATTCTAAAAAACACCTTCCCCCCAAAAAATACACTAGAAAAACTAAACGAAATAGACCCAGACATTAAATTCACTCTCGAAATACAAAAAGAAAACTCACTAAATTTCCTAGACGTTACTATAATAAAACCCCCAGAATTAAACTTTGAAACCACAGTATATCGAAAACAAAACAACAGCAATGAAATTATAAACGCCAAATGCAAAACTCCTTATAGATATAAGATCGCGGCCATACAATACTACATAAATCGCGCGATAAACATATGCTCCAATGAAACCTTATTAAAACAAGAAATGCAAAAAAATACTGAAATATGCCAAAATGCAGGTTACAAAAAGCACATAATAAATAAACTATATAGAAATAGACTAAAAAAACTGAATGATATTAATAACGCACAAAAACCAAAGCAAAAATACATCCCTCCAATCCCATATAATAAAGGTGTAAGCAATAAAATAAAAAACGAAGCCGCGAAATTAAATATAAACGTACCGATAAAACCTAATAGTAATATTTTTCAAAGAATAAGAAACGATAAAGACCAAATCCATTTCTCAGAAACTGCAGGAATTTATAAAATTAATTACACTAAAGAAGATAAAACAACAGGATGCTATATCGGCATGACTAAACGAAAGATAAAAACACGGATTAAAGAACACGCAAACGATATAAAATATGGTAAAATAACTACAGAATTAACAAAAATAAACGAAAAAGAAAATATAAAAATAGATTTTAAAAACTTTAGCAAAATTGGTCAATACAATAACTATTATTATGCCACAAAGAGGGAAAACGTCGAAATTATAGCGAACCACGATACATGCAACACAGAGCCAATAGAAATCGACGCCGGGTGGCGCACTCTCCTAGAGATGAGAAATGAAAGAACAAAGGATACGCCCGACGAACGTGGTTCACCGGAGCACATGCCTGAGGAAGACTGCTGAAGCGGTCGAAAGCGCTCGCAAGGTAATTTTTAAAACGGTTTTAAATGCTTTTAATATAGAATAATTGAGAAGTTTAAAGTTATTTGACGACTATTTTTAGCAACTAACAGTTATGACAAGTAGCTCAATATACATAGCGCATACAACCATTGCTGCAATGCAAATAGCATTTAATTATTTGAGTTACATTATGTTGATTAGAAACCTATTTAATCTATCTATGCTCTATACTAATATATAAAGAGGAAAGGTTTATATGTAAATGTAGAGAACGATCGCTAGAACTAAAAAGCCGATTTCTATTTCTTTCTTTTTTTATACTAATCAAAAGTTACACTGTCTCTAAGTGCTAGAGGCTGTAATAAATTTTGGTAAAATACATTTTTAATTCAAATTTTCAATATTTTAATTGAAAACAAAGCATAGATTTGATATCGGTCGTCCTTGGCGATTTTTGTATTTCGAGATCGAAAACGTAATACGAAAATCTATATTTTCGTATTAAATACGAGATCTATGTTTTTACTTCAATTACCGTACTACCGTAGGTAGTGGAAGTATTGTATTCGGTCCAAAAATTTGATATAGAGTTTCACCTGATTTATATGTTTTGAGGCCTCCCGAGTCCAAAAAAGTAGTTTTTGGCAATTGGTCAGTGTGTGTGTGTGTGTGTGTGTGTGTGTGTGTGTACGAATGTGTGAAATTTTCCGGGTGTCATATCTCCAGAATTAATAAAGATAGAACTACAAATCTTCACAATTGATTCAGGTCTGATGTACAGATGAATTTTCCAAATTTTGGTGAAAATTGAAAAACCGGAACTGGGTCATCGAAAACCGGAAATGGGACCGTAAGCCCGTACCTCATAAACAGCCCTGACGATTTTCTTCAAAGTTGCTATATAAACAATCTATTAGATATCCTTTCGAATGATATAATTGGTTAGTTCAGGAAAATTGATAGGCGTCCTCTATAAACAGCTCAATTTCAGATCTCATAAGTGCCTTCCTTTAAAAACGGCTGTACGAATTTTTTTCAAACTCGCCATGTTAACTTAATACTAAATATCTGTTTGTATGTAATTATTGTTTTCCGGTCAATAATTGAGTGTGCCAAGTTTTGGTAAAAGTTGGTATCTCAAAAACGGCTCTAACGATTTTCTTGAAAATTGTTTCATTAATTCAATTTAGATAACCTTTGTCAAGTATTACGTGCATATTACAGGAATACTAACCGTCATCCTGATTAGGAAGTTCAGTTTTAGATCTCGGTAATTCGTGTTTAAAAAAATAACTATCTATTTTTTCCCCTTATTTTTTAACTCACTATGTAAACTTTGTTGTAGGTGTCTTTATACGTGTATCAAGTTTCTCTTACTGGAAAATCTAAAAAAAAAAAAAATGCATGTACTTAATATCTCCAAGAAATGTATATAATACGTTTAATAGTGGGTAATGGAAGTCGTGTGGTTGTTTCACACCAGATTTTGTAATAGTATATATTATACGAATATTGTTTCATATTATTGATTTTTCCCTTAATATACATTATTAAAAACCATCAGTTATGGAAAAAATTAAATATATTTGCGAGATAACTTGGCAATCATTTTTTTTTTTTTTTTCCCGCCAAGGATGATTGATATAAAATCTTTTCCGAAAGCAAGTAGCGCAATATACAGCCGCTAGGGAATTGCAAATGACATTTGATTATGCAAGTTTCATTATGTTGATTGGAAACACGGTTCATTTAAAATAAATTAAATGTGCATTCGCGTTAGAAATCTACTTTTGTATAGGGCTTCTTTGGCGATATTTAAAATTTGGCAACGCAATAGCTAGGACGTTTCACTCGCAGGAGTTTACGTATTTGCGATAACCTTTTTAATTCACCGCCAAAATCACAAAAAATATTAACGATCACTAATGGAGAACCATTACTAAAACAATAACCAGATTACTTTGCGGACGTTAAATTTAAGAAAATTAAAAACACATAAGCTCTGTGTTTAATAGAAATTAATATTATAAGAACAAATAAATAATAATTAAAGCAATTATGACGTCAACTTTATCAAACACATATTCATGTTATAGGTTTATTTTTCAATATTTTTTATTCATGAGTAAAGACATGCTTCTTTTTATGAAATAAATAAATAAATAACATAAAGTAAAAATTACCAACATTTAACAACTGATTGAAAAAAATAATTGTAAAATTATATTTTGACTTTTCAGTTGATAATATTGCCTGAATATAACATATAAACTGGTATTTTTTTTTTTTTTTTGCATATCAATTCATCGTTAACTAAAATTTGTTCATCCGTGCGAAGTAGGACGGGTCAGCTAGTCATTATATAAAGCGCAAAAAATTGTATGTTTGTGGAGGGTAATCTCTGAAACTACTGAACCGATTTTAAAACTTCTTTCACTGACCAAAAGCTACAGTATGCCTGATTGTTATAGGCTATATTTAATTTTGATAATATAAATTTTAGTTTAAAATCTGAGCATTTTAATTAAAATCCCCATAGAAGCCATAATAGAAATGGAAATAAGGAAATATTAAAAAAATTAGCTGCTGCCAACATAAAAGAAACATTTACATGCTCATTTTGTTTTTAAAATATCTTGACATGAAAAGAAAAGAAATATATTTGCACGTGAATTAAATTGAAATTCATATAAAGCTTTGTGAAATGTTAAACTTACACGTTAAATCTGACGTCATTATAGATTTAAAAGTATTTATTTTTCTAATAATATAATTAATATATATAATGACCCTCATCTGTCATGAACGAATCCGGTTAGTACCGCTTCAAAACAGAAACTTTTGGCAGCCATTTTTTTTCCGTTTGTTTAATTCAACTTAGGAACCATACATATCATTTTCATAAATGTTTTGTATCGCACATATTCTTATTTTTTTCCTATAAAACCTTGAAAAACTATTCAATTGTAATGTTTAAATGTTTAAAAATATATAACGGATCACTGGCTATTATAAACATGAACCTATAAATAGAATTACGTAACTTCATGATTATAAACAATGCAATACCAAATAAAAACAAACCAAAACTGTTGCCATTCAGAAAATACAAATTCCAAATGGACAACTTTTTAATTCCGAATGAACGACTCTTTGACTGTTTCATTAAAAAAACGCTTAAAATATTTCTAAAACATATTAAAGCCTTAAAAATCTTAAAATATTTCCAAAAACGCATTAAGGCCTTTAAATATTTTTATCAAACTTCATTGTTTGTTTACATTGTAAGGTATGATTGGCGTCGAGTTTAGGCTGGGATTGCGGTGCCTCGTTCTTAAGTCTTATTGTAATATATTTAATAATTTAGTTTAATAATTTTGTGATCAGTTAACTGCAGTATATGAATATAACTCAACTTGTTATACCGAACACACTGTAACCGCAAGTCGTAAGCATGTTTACATGTGAGCTTGCTTGCATGTTTGCAGTAAGTATGCGACCGGCATTGAAGTCTTTTTAATAAATATTTCATCTTACTTTAGTGAGAGTAATTTCTCAGTATTAATATGTATATTACTTCAAGTACATTATATTGGCGACGAGTAATCTGAACTCACTTGATTTGAACTTTCATTTGCATTGACGTGTTACGTTACCTACTATAATGAGTAAGCTAGGCCTAATTGGCACATTGCATTCATTTGATGTAGAACAAGATGATTTCAATTTATATATTGAACAACTTGAACATTTTTTTCTTGCTAACGATGTGGAAGACAAGAAGAAAGTATCGGTGTTCATCTCAGCAATTGGTTCAAATGCGTATAAACTTCTTCGAAATTTACTACTTCCAAAAGTGCCGAGCGAGTGCACATATGACGAGTTAAAAATCACACTTAAGCAACATTTTAAACCTGCACCAATCATCATTGCTGAACGTTTTCGCTTTCATCGACGAAATCAAACAGCTGGAGAGTCTGTTTCCAAATATTTAGTGGAATTGAGACGGCTGGCTTCTACATGTGATTTTGGTGCATTCCTTGATGAAGCATTAAGGGATCGTTTTGTTTGTGGATTAAATAATGAAAATATTCAGAAAAGACTCCTGGCAAAGAAAGATCTGAAGCTATCAGATGCAGTGGAAACAGCGATGGCTATCGAAATCGCTGAAAATGATGCAGCTAATATGAAGACACTTACTCCTGTTGTCAACAAAATTCGACAGAGCTCCTCAACTGCTGCAAAGAAAAACTATCAACCTATGAAAATTTCGAAATGTTTCCGATGTGGAGCTGCTCATGATCCTGCTAAATGCAAGTATAAAAATGCAAAATGCCATGCTTGTGGAAAAGGTGGGCATATATCTCCAGTGTGCATGAGCAAAAACAAGGCGTCATTGCCAGTGTGCATGAGCAAAAACAAAGCCTCGTCAGCAAAAAAGGTGGAAATGGTTGAGTGTGACTCTGAAGCTTCTCTCTTTGCTGTGAAATCCATAAACCAAGTCTCAAGCAAGAAAAAGTATGTAATTTCTGTGATTGCAAATGGTAAACCATTGAACATGGAACTTGATACTGCAGCTGATGTCTCCATTGCATCAGAAGTATGGGTGAAGAATAATTTACCCAAAACTGAAATATTGTCTTCAACTACCAAATTAAAAGATTACAATGAAAAAGAAATCCCAGTAGTAGGTGAAATCCTTGCTGAAGTACAGTGTAACAACCAGTGTCATAACTTACCATTAATTATTGTTAAAGGTGATCGACCAGCCCTTTTTGGAAAAAATTGGTTATGTGTGTTCAAGCTAAATTGGAATGATATATTTTCAGTGTCCTCAAATTGTGTAGACAGTGTTGAAGCACTCAAGAGAAAGTATTGTGATGTTTTCAAGGTAAGTGATCAGCCAATTAAACATTTTAAAGCTGTCCTTAAAATGAAAGAAAATTGTCAACCTGTTTTCTGTAAAGCTAGGCCTGTACCATATGCTTTAAAAAAATCTGTTTCTGATGAAATTAAACGATTAGTAAATAATAACATATGGCAATTAGTTGAACATTCTAAATGGGCAACACCTGTTGTTGTTGTTCCGAAAAAGAACAATTCTGTCAGATTATGTGGTGATTTCAAAATAACTGTAAACAAGTCCCTTGACCCGAATCAATATCCTTTGCCCACACAGCAAGATCTCTTTGCTACCTTGAGAGGAGGAAAATATTTTAGTAAACTAGACCTCTCACAAGCATACCAACAAATTGAATTGGATGCTGATTCTCAAGAGTTATTAACTTTAAATACATTCATGGGTTTGGTTCGACCAAGCAGATTGATGTATGGTATATCAGCAGCTGCTGCAATCTTTCAGTCGATAATGGAACAAATTTTACAAGGCATTCCAAATGTGATATGCTTCCAGGATGATATTCTAATCTCATCAGCTACTGAAGATGAGCATTTTTCTACTTTAGAGACTGTGATGGCAAGATTGCAAAAATACAATGCAAAATTAAATGCTGACAAATGTAAATTCTTTAAGAGTAATGTTGAATTCTTAGGTCATATTATTGACAAAGATGGTATTCACCCCACCCAAGAGAAGCTAGAGGCTATTAGTAAGATAAAAACCCCTGAAAATGTCTCTCAACTTAAATCCTTTTTAGGACTACTAAACTACTATTCAAAATTTATTAAGAACTCATCAACTTTGTTATCTCCTCTGTATAATCTGTTGAACAAAAATGTCTCATGGACATGGTCTGAGGAATGTAATGATGTCTTTGAGCAATGTAAACATCTTCTAACATCTGATGCTGTATTGGCCCATTATGATGAAAATCTTCCTTTACAAGTATCTTGTGATGCTTCGCCTGTTGGCTTAGGTGCAGTTTTATCACACATTGTAAATGGTGAAGAAAAACCTGTAGCATATGCCTCTAGAACATTATCTAAGGCTGAAATGAACTATTCACAAACTGAAAAGGAGGCCTTGGCAATAATTTTTGCTTGCAAAAAGTTTCACCAATATATATTTGGAAGGAACTTTATGTTATACACGGATCATCAACCTTTAGTTACCATCTTTTCGCCCACTAAGGCAGTACCAACCATGGCTGCTGCTCGCTTACAGAGATGGGCATTGCTATTATCCTCATACAACTATACAATAAAATATAAAAAAGGTAGTGCACATCAGAATGCTGATTCCCTGTCAAGATTACCTAGTGAAGATCAAAATAAAGACCTGTACCCATTAGATATTTATAAAATTTCCCATCTGTCAGAATTACCAGTAACTTCTGTTGACATCGCCAGTGCATCAAGAAGTGATAAAATTTTGGGAGTAATAATTAAATATGTTCAAAATGGTTTTCCATCTAAAAATGAGAATCCTGATCTTAAGCCTTATTTCAACAGAAAGGATGAATTATCAGTTGATAATAATTGTCTATTATGGGGCATGAGGGTAATAATCCCTAATGTTTATAGAAAGCACTTGCTTGAACTGCTTCATGATACTCACCCTGGAATTGTGAAAATGAAAGCAGTTGCTAGAAGTCATTTCTGGTGGCCCAATTTAGACCATGACATAGAAGACATGTCTGCGAATTGCGAAGCTTGCCAAGTTACAGCTAAGTCTCCTCCTGTCACACCACTACAATCATGGGTCTGGCCTAAGGCACCATGGGACCGAATTCACTTAGATTTTGCCCAGAAAGACCAAAATAATTACTTTATAGTAGTAGACAGCTATTCAAAGTGGTTGGAGGTAGCAAAAATGTCATCTACAACAGCAGGAAGCACCATAGCTGTATTGCAACAACTGTTTGCTAGATATGGACTACCTCTAGAAGTTGTTTCAGACAGTGGACCCCAGTTTATTTCAGATGAATTTGCAGCTTTTCTAAAATCCTGTGGTGTTTTACAGACACTCATTCCAGCATACCACCCCCAATCAAATGGTCAGGCTGAACGCACTATACAGACTTTTAAACAATCACTTAGAAAGATGCAATTAGACTCTAATGATGGTAGTACAGTTACCGCCAAGGTGAATAGATTCTTGCACAAGTATAGATCCTCACCTCATTCTACAACTGGTTTGTCCCCAGCAGAGCTGTTCCTTGGTCGTCCTATTAGAACTGTCTTGGAGTTGCTACATCCATGTACAGCAAGGCATGTTGAAAAAAAACAAAGATGTCAAAAACAATACTTTGACAGATCTCATACCAGCAACAAGGATTTATCCTGTGGTCAGGATGTTTGGGTAAAATCCCACAGGAATCCTTCAAACAAATGGATTTATGGCAGACTAATTAAACCAAAAGGTTCCAAGACATGGCTGATTGAAATAAACAACAAGAAATATTTAGCACACATTGATCAAATTCGCCCTGCTAGCCCGTCAATCCCTGAACGAAGAGATGTTTCCATCCCTGTGGATTTTCCTATTTCATCTCAAGCTTCCAATCAACCAACTTCCATCACTTCGTCAAATACAGAACCCCAACATGAACTGTCCTCCACTCCTGAAACCCAACAGTCTGCAGTTCTTCCTACTGAAGAATCGGAGAATACTGTAGAAACCCAAGTTACAACTGTCACAAACAGACGCTACCCATCACGAATTAGGAAAAAACCAGAAAGACTTGATCTTTAAAAACTTTTAATTAATGACTTTAATTTTTTTTTTTTTCAAAAGGGGTATTGTAATATATTTAATAATTTAGTTTAATAATTTTGTGATCAGTTAACTGCAGTATATGAATATAACTCAACTTGTTATACCGAACACACTGTAACCGCAAGTCGTAAGCATGTTTACATGTGAGCTTGCTTGCATGTTTGCAGTAAGTATGCGACCGGCATTGAAGTCTTTTTAATAAATATTTCATCTTACTTTAGTGAGAGTAATTTCTCAGTATTAATATGTATATTACTTCAAGTACATTATACTTATCTTAAATGTTACGAATTTTCGTAAATGGGCGTGGTTAAGAACGATCTTAACTTCGTATTGCGGTGCCTCAAGCGTAAGTCCTCCGCATGTCTTCGTAAGAGAAAGCCAGCCAGCCAATGGGAGACGCAGAGCGAACTATGTTGTGATTGCGCGCGCATCCAGTTACAATTCGACTTAAGATAGCTCTGAGGTTGTCGTAAGATAGTGAAGCACTGCAATACGACTTGCGTTTTGTTTACATCTTAAGACAGAGTTTGTGCGTAAGATAGTGTTGAGCGAGGCACCGCAATCCCAGCCTTAGTACATGAATGCCGCCAGTTGATTTTAGTTTTGAAATTAGTGTAAAATGATAGTTGGGATAGAATGTTTGGTTGGGCAAGTAAAAGTCACCTGTTGAAAGGAGTATTGAAAGTAGAGTAGTCTAAGTTGATAATGTCGAGTCAAGGTAAAATGCTCGGTTGAGAATGAGAAAGTCCCTAGCTGGATTCTGGATATTTTGGCGATGTTGTGGGTGAGATAGCTGGTTGGAGGTATCGAGTAGAGGTGAATTTGGGTTAGCATGGAGTGTCTGTAGTTATTGGATAGTTAGAAAATTTGAAAACAGGATCTACGATAGTCTTAAAAAAGAGTATTTTGGTAAAATGAAGTGAATCGTTTTTTCTTATTATGAGGACTTTAAATACGCAAGCGAAGTGATGATGTCACGTGGATACAATGGCGGGGAAAAAAATATATATATATATATATCGCCAAATTATCTGGCGAATATAATTTATTTCCTTTCAAAAATCATAGTTATTTTAAAAACTTATATTAAGAGAGTAAGGAATAATATGAAACAATATTTCGTACAATACATATTACGAAAATATACATCTGGCATGTATATTTTCGTAGTACGTTTTTGATCGCCAAATACAAAAACGTCAAGGACAACAGAGTTTTGAAATTTAAAATTAAAATTTTTTCAATTTGACAGCAAGATAACTCAATCTAACACATGCACATGATAACTAATACATATATATACCCAAATATAGGGATTAAAATCGGGAAATAATTATCCTCGATTTTTAATAATAATAATAAAAAAAATCCAATGGGCGATTAATAAATAATTTTCTTGCATCCACGGATGGTCAGTGACGTCACACTTCGCTTGCGTATAGAGCACTTAATAGAACACTGGGATGTGTTGTTGCTGTTGTGTTGTCGGGCCTATATTTTTTGTCAACCAGCAGTTTTTTTATTGTCATTCATATTTATTGATCGAGTAGAATTTTTGAAGTGAAAACTTCTTTAAACGCGTTGAGCACTTTTGGGTAGGGAGCCTGTATACTCAGGGAGACGACACGCGGGAGCAAACATCTCATTGGTTATGACCTGTTTTTTACCGCCTTGGGCTATTTCCAGTTTCTCGGCAATTGGAATAGCAGTGAGTTGAGAAGCAACTCAGAAACAAAAGCTTATTTCTATTATAATGAATTAAGATATCAATTTTTATTACTATAATATTATTTAAGTGACATTAAATTTTGATTTTGAATGATTTTTATGCAGAAAATCCTCTCTAGTTTTAAGATATTAGCATGTTTTTGTGGCTGATCACCATTCGCATTCGTTTTCAATACTTGAAAGTAATGTTTACGAACTTTTTCTTAAAATATTTCTAACCTAAACAGCAATTTAAATATGCTACAAGCATTAAAGTTTTACATACTGTATTTTACAACTTATTAAATGTGTTTTAATATGAAAGAAATGTCATTTTGCTGCATGAGAGCATGTTGGCGATGTTTGAGCCGTTACTGGCTATATTTATTTTCGCCAAGTCGTAATTTTTAAACATCGGCCCTTTTAAAGAATATAGCGTCTATTACTAAAAGGTTTTACATTTTTAAATATCTCTTTAAATTATTTTATGGCATTTCCTTAGATTTATATTCATATTAAATAATATTAGACATTTTTCATATTTGTCTTATATTTTCTGTTATTCATTTATATAAAAAAGATATTGAGGCTCATTTTTTTTTAATTGTTAAATTAACTTTTAATTAAAATTAGAAGTTATATAATTGTAATTATTATCAATAAAATCCCAATACCAAAAATCAAAATATATTAAAAACTGAAATCTGAAAAAATGCTTGCTTTTTGAAAAATTATTAATTTAAATTTTTACTAATATAAGTAATGAAAAGTTTAGAACGATATGGTTCAAAATACATTTTGGAACTAGATCATGCAAATATTAAATCAAAAATTTATTCTACAAATAATTTAATTTTCAGTGTGTAGATGCGTTTTATTTCATTAAACAAAGTTTTAGATAGTCTCAAAGAATCAAAATTTTACTTTAGCCCAGGCAAAGAAAAGTAATAATAAATAAATCTTTGTTTTATAGATTTATTTGTCGATGAGATAATAGTACCTAATTTCAGCAAATTTATTATGTTTTTTCCTCATGCTGATTTAAATTGTTTATCGTTGATTTACATGATATATTATAATAATAATTGCATATATATATATTATAACAAATCAGATCTACTTAACACAAATGATTATATGTTTATTTAAATATTCTTTTTTGTATTTTTATTTATCTGATCTTTTTTATTTATTTATTTAAAACCACGGACTTTTTTTTTTTAATTATTATTATTATTATTTTCTTTTAAGTACATTGTTGTAAATGTAACATCATTTTCTTCTACTTCTTTTTTTTTTTTTTTTTTCTTAAACTTAAAAAAAAAAAAAAAAAAAAGATAGATTCAAGCAGCAATGACATCCGTTTTGAGCGTTAGTTTACAGAAACTTCCACTTTTATTATAATTATAAGGATGCGCAAAAATTAGAGTGCATTCAGACTGAAAAACCGAATTGATAAACTTTTTAAATTTATTTGAAAATTTTAATATTGTTTAATTCATTGATATATTTCAGCAGTATTCCAACTTGCCAAATTCCTTGTTACATATTTGTTATCCATATTATAATTGTATTGCATATTTCAATTATCATTATTCAATTTGTTTTCTTGTTTCAAGGTTAATTCTATCACTCCAGTCACAAAACAAAAGGCTGTCAGAACGCCATCCCCCCCACCACTATTTCTTTTCATGGGGGGGGGGGAGTATTATGATATAAATTGGAAATAAAATTATTTTCTTATAATAAGCTATTTTCATGCGTGAAAAAATGTTTTTAAAATATTTAAATTAATGTTGATAATTCGTTAAACACAACTTAAAAAAAAAGAAGAAGAAAAAGAAGAGAGAAAGAGAGATGAGTAGGGGGGGGGGGGAGAGAGAGAGGCATACATTTATTTTAAGAGTAAAAAACACAGACTGAAAGCGAAATATTCTTAGTACATGCTATTTTTTTAAATAATAACAATATTAATTTTTTAATATCGTTAAAAATATTTTTTTTTTTTTTACTTTAAAGAAACTTTAGAAAAACTTTAAAGATTTTTTTCTAATTATCAAATGTATTATTATTATATTTTGATTACTACATTTTTGTTTATAAGATAAAATTAATAATAATATTATTATTATTAGTTTTATCTTATAAACAAAAATATAGTAATCAAAATATAATTATAGTTAATATGATTCAACTATAAATGTTTTTATCTGAGTTTTATTTATTATTATTTTATTATTTTTAAAGAAAGAAAAAAGAGGGAGAGGTCAAATAATTAATATCACGTTTTTACAACAGACAAATAAATATGAATACTTTTTAATAATAATACTTTTTTTTTTTTTTTGTAAAAAAGTTCGTTTTATTTTTCATTTTTTATTTTTTCTTATTGATAAGACGGAATTTTAATTACATTAGAAGTAAATTAAATAGACAATTATGGAGCTAGTTTTCATTCAAAGATAAAACGAGGAGGCGGAAAAACGCAACCGTCGCCAAAGTGGCAATAACTTTCGACATTCTGTAAACATAACAACCCCATTCAGCTTTTGCGCTCTTTTCATCTGGTAAAAAAAATTGCGGCGACGCATGCGTATTAGTAAGTTTACTTCTGCTTGTCGTCTCCCTCAATATACAGGCTCCCTACTTTTGGGTGAACAAAAATCATTGAATTCCCGTCATCGTCACCTGACGCTTTCCATTTGAAGTGAAAACTTTTGGGTGAACAAAAGTCATTGAACTCACGTCACCGTCACCTGACGCTTTCCATCCTTGTATGATACAAATAATGTATCCTACAATTAACTTGCTAATGTGACGCGTTAATAATTATATACTGTATATTGTTTTACAATCTGGTGCGGCTCTACACGACTTCTCTCATCTCCGGGCACTGTCTCTATAGCAGTTAGACCTCACAAAACCGTGAGAAAGGCCAAAGCCTCCATTTTTCTCACGTTTTTACAATCTGGTGCGGCTCTACACGACTTCTCTCATCTCCGGACACTGTCTCTTAAAGATTGCAGCCGGAAACGTTGCAGTTAGACCTCACAAAACAGTGAGAAAGGCCAAAGCCACCATTTTTCTCACGTTTATACAATCTGGTGCGGCTCTACACGACTTCTCTCATCTCCGGGCACTGTCTCTATTGCAGTTAGATCTCACAAAACCGTGAGAAAGCCCAAAGCTGCCATTTTTCTCACGTTTTTACAATCTGGTGCGGCTCTACACGACTTCTCTCATCTCCGGACACTGTCTCTTAAAGATTGCAGCCGGAAACGTTGCAGTTAGACCTCACAAAACAGTGAGAAAGGTCAAAGCCGCCATTTTTCTCACGTTTTTACAATCTGGTGCGGCTCTACACGACTTTTCTCATCTCCGTACACTGTCACTATTGCCGTTAGCTCATTAAATGAAATTGTAATATAATTTTTGTAGTAGTAGTTTATATTAATGAATTAAAAAAACACTGCATTTAAAAGTATTTCCTGCACAATAAAATATTTTCTGACGATTCAAGAAATACACACGTAATTGTTCACGTTTTCACTTCTGTCTGCACTCCCGGAGTGCAAATGTTTTTTTATTTTTTTTTTTTATTTCAGAACGAAAATTGGTACAACTATAATATTTCCCCACAGCAGAATTTGGCGATTTTTCTTTGCGCCGATCTGAACGATAACGATGTGGTTCTGAACTGTTTGCGATATAATATGGCAGCCTGCATGCTATTTATTTTGGATTTATGATTTTGTGATTTATGATTTAGCTTATGATTTTATCATTTATAGTTGTTCCCCATCATGATCTAAACATTGTTTTCAAGATTTATCGCTCACATTCCGTCATTTTTGACGGGATTATATACTAGTTTTATATAATATAATATAATGATCTAAGCATTAATGTTTAAACTGATGTGTGTAAACGAAATTAGAATTTAAAAATAAATAAACGAATAAAAAATAAAATAAAATTAGAAATTCTAACTTCTAAACTTTTATTAAATTATTTATTTTAATTTATAATTGCTGCCAAAACAATTTACGAGTTAATTTATTTTTCGACTTTTAATAAAATATATTTTCACGCGAATAATAATATAAAAAGTAAATTAAAAAATATATATATCATCTGCATTTCATTATGCATTTTTTTAAAGAATAATTGAGAAGTTTAAATTTATTTGGCGACTATTTTTAGCAACTAACAGTTATGACAAGTAGCTCAATAGACATAGCGCATACAGCCATTACTGAAATGCAAATAGCATTTAATTATTTGAGTTACATTATGTTGATTAGAATCCTATTTAATCAATCTATGCTCTATACTAATATATTAAAAGGAAAGGTTTATATATATATGTAGAGAACGATCGCAAGAACTAAAAAGCCGATTTATTTATTTTTTTTATTTTTTTTTTTTTTTTAGGGCTGAGGGCCTATTAGTCTCAGTCTGGGATTTTTGCGTTGTCGTTTTCGATAGTTGGACATTTGTCGAAATCATTTTTCGATAGTTGGACATTTATCGAAATCTAAAATTTAGCGAAAATATAATGATTTGAAAGCGATGTTATAATTGGGAAGGAAAAAAAACTAATAGTCCTCCGTCCTAAACTAAATTCTGCTTTTGCCAGAATTTCATCAAAATCTTTTTTTTTTTTTTTGAAAGAAAAAGAAAAGAAAATTAATAATAATCAGTATCGTTACAAGAGATATCGAAAACGTTTTTTTTTTTTTTTTTTTTTTTTTTGAATAATTTTGAATTAGGAAATAAATAGTGCACGTGCAATAATATGAAATAAAAATAAATAAAAATATGAATTTAATGATTTGATTTTTATATAAAACACGATCGCGTGCTATCTTAAAAAGTAGATGTAAAATTTAAAGTTTAATTTTCTTGGCAACAATTATAAATTAAAATAAATAATTTAATGAAAGTTTAGAAGTTAGAATTTCTAATTTTACTTTTTTTTTTTTTTTTAATTCAAAATTTGGTATAAGTATGTTTCAACAACTATAATCAAAAATTTATATTAATTTTTCCTTTCATGAAAATACGTAATTTGATATTCCTCTCCATGTTTCAAGTATTATAGTATAACGCAATATTTCGTTAACTAGATCTTAATTTTTTTTAATTTTTTATTATTATTTTTTTAATAAGCATAATAGTCAATAACACTTAAAAATTTTGTAAATTTGTAAAAATGTAATTTGAGGAAGCGGACATTCAAAACACTAAAAAATTGAATAATTCTTCGTTTACAGGAGATCCTCTTCAAGCCACACGAATGATGAGCGAAACGTAGTAAAACTACGGTAATTGATTTTCTTTTTAACGGCTGAAGATTCCGATTAATATTTGCACACAATTTTGAAAACCAACGAACGGAATAGTCAGTATCGTACTGACGTTCAATAAAAATTTCCTTTAAAGAAGTCGATCACATGCTGAAATAATTGTCGAATGTCGACTAGAAACACAAAAGAATTTTGTATGTATACATCAGCAGCACACATATGACAGGAAATTCTCCAGAATGTTGTAAATCGTAAGAGGCGACACAAGCACTGTAAACCACTGTTGCTAGAGTACAAAACTCATCGGGACAAACGTAACAACAATACGCTCATATACTGCACAAAATGACGGGCTTCAAATGAGGAACCATTAGAGACACAGAATGGTCATAATACAAGCCAGGCAAAAAAAAAAAAAAAAAAAAAAAAAAAAAAACAGGAACAGGGACTTCTTGACAGGAACACTGATATTGTAGAAGACCATTAGCAACATATATATTCCAGCAAACAGGAGCGAAAGTTCTTAAAAAGCGTTTAATTTTTTTTTTTTTTTTTTTTTTTTTTTCAACTAATCAAAAGTAACACTGTCTCTAAGTGTTAGAGGCTATAATAAATTTTGGTAAAATAAATTTTTAATTCAAATTTTCAATATTTTAATTGAAAACAAAGCATAGATTTGATATCTGTCGTCCTTGGCGATTTTTGTATTTGGCGATCGAAAGCGCAATACGAAAATCTGTATATTTTCGTATTAAATACGAGATCTATGTTTTTACTTTAATTATCCCACTACCGTAGGTAGTAGAAATATTATATTCGATCCAAAAATTCGATATAGAGTTTCACCTGATTTACACGTTTTAAGGCCTCCTGAGTCCAAAAAAGTAGTTTTTGGCAATGTGTCAGTTTGTGTGTATGTGTGTACGTATGTGTGGAATCTTCTGGCTGTCATATCTCCGAAACTAATAAAGATAGAACTACGAAACTTCAAAATTGATTCAGGTCTGGAGTAAAGATAAATTTTCCAAATTTTCGTAAAAATTGAAAAACCGGAATTGGGTCATCGAAAACCGGAAATGGGACCGTAAGCCCATATCACAAAAACAGATCTAACGATTTTCTTCAAAGTTGCTCAATAAACAACCTATTAGATGCCCTTTTGAATGATATAGTTGGTTAGTTCAGGAAAATTGATAGGTGTCCTCTATGAACAGCTCAATTTCAGATGTCGCAAGTGCGCTCCTTTAAAAACGCCTGTACGGATTTTTTTCAAACTCGCCATGTTAACTTCCTATTAAATATCCTTTTGTATGTAATTATTGTTTTTAGGTCAGTAATTGAGTATGCTAAGTTTTGGTAAAAGTTGGTATCTCAAAAACGGTTCTAACGTTTTCTTGAAAATTGTTTCATTAATCCAACTTAGATAACCTTTCTCAAGTATTACGTGCTTATTACAGGAATATTAACAGTCATACTGATTAGGAGTTCAGTTTTAGATCTCGGAAATTCGTGTTTAAAAAAATAACTATCTATTATTTTTTTTTTCTTTCCCTTATTTTTTAACTCGCTATATAAACTCTGTTGTATGTGTCTTTTATACGTGTATCAAGTTTCTCTCACTGGAAAATCTCAAAAAATGCATATAACATCTCCAAAAAATTGGGTAATGCAAGTCGTGTGGTTGTTTCACACCAGATTCTGTAATAGTATATATTCCACGAATATTATTTCATATTACTGATTTCTCCTTTAATATACATTATTAAAATAACCATGAATTATGGAAAAAAATTAAATATATTTGCAATATGAACAAATAAATAATAATTAAAGCTATTATGACGTCAATTTTATCAAAAACATTTTCATGTCATAGGTTTATTTCTCAATATTTTTTATTCATGAGTAAAGAAATGTTTCTTTTTATGAAATAAAAAATTACACAGACACGACATTATTTCATTATTTAAAACATGAAAATCTGACATTGACAGATTTTAATTTAGTGCTAGAGGCCTACTGCTAAACTTGTTAATATCGACAAATTCTTCTTTAGTTAATTCGTGACGATCTAAATTCCATGATAAAGTTTTCATTAAATCAAACCAATGTGTTTCAGCTGCAGATACTGTAACAAATAACGTTGGAAGTCCAAACTGTCTTATAGCCGCAAAACAACGTTTTTTATCTTTTTCCCAATGAGGGGGAGGTGTGCCTTGGGGGGGACTCATGTCAAAGGTGTGCCTTGGGGGGGGGACTCATGTCAAAGTTGTACCTTGGGGGGGACTCATGTCAAAGTTGGGCCTTGGGGGGACTCATGTCAAAGTTGGGCCTTGGGGGGAACTCATGTCAAAGTTGTGCCTTGGGGGGACTCATGTCAAAGTTGTACCTTGGGGGGGACTCATGTCAAAGTTGGGCCTGGGGGGACTCATGTCAAAGTTGGGCCTTGGGGGGACTCATGTCAAAGTTGTACCTTGGGGGAGGGGACTCATGTCAAAGTTGTGCCTTGGGGGGGCTCATGTCAAAGTTGTACCTTGGGAGAATTTTTTATATTTTTTAAAAACTTGTAACCTTCGTTATGAGTAATCAAATTATCTACAAAATCTTCATTCAATAAATCCCCATTCAATAAACCGACTGAAATAGGCCCTTAGCACTATTAAGGGTGACGTATAAAAATTCGACAACGCTGTACCGACTGAAATAGGCCTCTAGCACTAATAAATAAATAAATAAAAGTAAGTAAAAATTGCCAACATTTAACAACTAATTAAAAAAATTATAATAATTGTAAAATTATATTTTGACTTTTCAGTTAATAATATTGCCTGACTATATAGCATATAAACTGATATCTTTCTTGATTTTTTACATGTCAATCCATCTTTAACTAAAATTTGTTCATCCGTGCGAAGCCGGACGGGTCAGCTAGTCAAGAATAAAATTTATTTTTTCTCAATGCATTGTTGCAACTGTGACATAATTTTTACTAAATTAATCTTCTTCCATTATTTTATTCATTCCTCCAAACCAAAAATAAAAATTTATTATTACTAGTATATAACCCGTCAAAAATGACGGAATGTGAACGATAAATCTTCAAAACAATGTTTAGATCATGATGGTTACCACGTGATCATTTAAATGCATTTTCAATTTTTGTTTATAAATCGAATGTGTTTCGATATTTTATAATTTTCGTTCTTTGTGAGGTCTAACTGTAATAGAGACAGTGTCCGGAGATGAGAGAAGTCGTGTAGAGCCACACCAGATCGTAAAAACGTGAGAAAAATTGCAACTTTGGCCTTTATCATGGTTTTGTGAGGTCTAACTGGAACGTTTCCGGCTGCAATCTTTAAGAGACAGTGTCCGGAGATGAGAGAAGTCGTGTAGAGCCGCACCAGATTGTAAAAACGTGAGAAAAATGGAGGCTTTGGCCTTTATCACGGTTCTGTGAGGTCTAATTGCAACGATTCCGGATGCAATCGTTAAGAGACAGTGTCCGGAGTTAAGTGAAGTCGTGTTGAGCCGCACCAGATTGTAAAAACGTGAGAAAAAATGGCGGCTTTGGCCTTCCTCACGGTTTTGTGAGGTCTAACTGCAATAGAGACAGTGTCCGGAGATGAGAGAAGTCGTGTAGAGCCGCACCAGATTGTAAAAACGTGAGAAAAATGGAGGCTTTGGTCTTTCTCACGGTTCTGTGAGGCCTAACTGCAACGTTTCCGGCTGCAATCTTTAAGAGACAGTGTCCGGAGATGAGAGAAGTCGTGTAGAGCCGCACCAGGTTGTAAAAACGTGAGAAAAATGGCAGCTTTGGGCTTTCTCACTGTTTTGTGAGGTCTAACTGCAATAGAGACAGCGCCCGGAGATGAGAGAAGTCGTGTAACGCCGCACCAGATTTTAAAACAATATACAGTATATAATTATTAACACATCACATTAGCAAGTTAATTGTGTGATACATTATTTGTATCATACAAGGATGGAAAGCGTTTGCTGACGATGACGCGAATTCAATGATTTTTCTTCACCCAAAAGTTTTCACTTCAAATGGAAAGCGTTAGCTGACGATGATGGGAGTTCAATGATTTTTATTCACCCAAAAGTGCTCAACGCGCCTAAAGAAGTTTTCACTTCAAAAATTTTACCCGATCAACAAATATGAATGACAATAAAAAAACTGCTGGTTGACAAAAAATATAGGCCCGACAACACAACAGCAACAACACATCCCAGTGTTCCATTAAGTGCTCTATACGCAAGCGAAGTGTGACGTCACTGACCGTCCATGTATGTAAGAAAATGATTTCCTATGTTAATCGCCCATTGGATTTTTTGTAAAAAATTATTAAAAATCGAGGAAAATTATTTCCCGATTTTAATCCCCATATTTGGGTATATATATGTATTAGTTATCATGTGCATATGTTAGATTGAGTTATTTTGCTGTCAAATTGACAAAATTTTAATTTTAAATTTCAAAACTCTGTTGTCCTTGGCGTTTTTGTATTTGGCGATCAAAAACGTACTACGAAAATATACATGCCAGATGTATATTTTCGTAATTTGTGTTGTGCGAAATATTGTTTCATATTATTCCTTAGTCTCTTAATATAAATTTTTAAAATAACCATGATTTTTGAAAGGAATTAAATTATATTCGCCAGATAATTTGGCGATATATATATATATTTTTTTTTTTTCTGCCAAGGATGACCGATATCAAATCTATTCCGCTGCAGCATATTAGTATCTTATATCAGATACTTTATTTAGACATTTGAAAACAAATTTCACTTCAAATTATGATAGAATATTTATCATTTTCCTTTTAATTAGTATATTAGTTGGATATTTATTGTGTAATATCATCCTTTGAAATGAAATGTTTATGTTTTCAATGGAATATGGAAGTTTTTTGAAATTTAAAGTTTTGAAATTTAAAATTCAAATTTTATCAATTTTAGAACAAAAACAACTTAATCTAACGCATGCACATGATAACTAATACATATCTAAACCTAAATATGGGGATTAAATTCGGGAAATAATTTCCCTCGATTTTTAATAATTTTTTACGAAAAATCCATGGGGCGTTTAATATAGGAAATATTTTTCTTGTATCCACGAACCTGCCAGTGACGTCATCACTTCGCTTGCCTATTTAAAGTCCTCATAATAAGAAAAAACGATTCACTTCATTTTACCAAAATACTTTTTTTTAAGACTATCGTAGATCCTGTTTTCAAATTTTCTAACTAACTATCCAATAACTACAGACACTCCATGCTAACCCAAATTCACCTCTACTCGATACCTCCAACCAGCTATCTCACCCTCAACATCGTCAAAATATCCAGGATCCAGCTAGGGACTTTCTCATTCTCAACCGAACATTTTACCTTGACTCGACATTATGACATTAGACTACTCTAATTTCAATACTCATTTCAACTGGTGACTTTTACTTGCCCAACCAAACATTCTATCCCAACTATCATTTTACACTAATTTCAAAACTAAAATCAACTGGCGGCATTTACGTACTAAACTCGGCGCCAATCATACCTTACAATGTAAACAAACAATAAAGTTTGATAAAAATATTTAAAGGCTTTAATGTGTTTTTACAAATATTTTAAGATTTTCAAGGCTTTAATATGTTTTAGAAATATTTTAAGCGTTTTTTTAATGAAACAGTCAAAGAAACGTTCATTCGGAATTAAAAAGTTGTCCATTTGGAATTTGTATTTTCTGAATGGCAACAGTTTTGGTTTGTTTTTATTTGGTCTTGCTTTGTTTATAATCATGAAGTTACATAATTCTATTTATAGGTTCATGTTTATAATAGCCAGTGATCCGTTATACTTAATTTAGAGATTTAAACATTACAATTGAATAGTTTTTCAAGGTTTTATAGGAAATAAGAATATGTGCGATACAAAACATGTATGAAAATTATATGTATGTTTCCTAAGTTGAATTAAATAAACGGAAAAAAAAATGGCTGCCAAAAGTTTCTGTTTTGAAGCGGTACTAACCGGATTCGTTCATGACAGATGAGGATCATTATATATATTAATTATAAACAAACTCAAGTTAAGAGTTAAATTAAAAACACGTGTCATTATTGTAATAAAAGGAGAACACTTTAAAAACACGTTTATTAAAAATATAAAAACTTCCAAAGCTTTTTGCCTACATAAAAGAAGGCATCATCAGGGAATTTAGTTTTACACATATTTCAGAGCAGTTATATGTACTTTTGTATCACATGGTCAACAGTTAAGTCCTTTCATAAAATATATTCAACTGGAAGTCATAGATAGAGGCTGGAACTATTACATGGTAATGAGGTGTTACACTTGGACGCTGGAGATATTGCAGGATGAGGGGGTGCTACACAGGTTGGAACAATTTCAGGATGAGGAGGTGCTACACTTGGAGGTTGAACTATTGCAGGAAGAGTAGGTGCTACACTTGGAGGTTGGAACTATTGCAGGATGCAGAAGTGTTACACTTGGAGGCTGGAGCTATTGCAGGATGAGAAGGTGCTACACTTGGAGGTTGGAACTATTGCAGGAAGAGAAGGTGCTACACTTGGAGGTTGGAACTATTGCAGGAAGAGAAGGTGCTACACTTGGAGGTTGGAACTATTGCAGGATGCAGAAGTGTTACACTTGGAGGCTGGAGCTATTGCAGGATGAGAAGGTGCTACACTTGGAGGTTGGAACTATTGCATGGTGACGAAGTGCTCTACTTGGAGGTTGGAACAGTTATAGAATTGAAGAACTGCTAGTCAAGAGATTGTAGAAAAGTCAGAGTGCAAATGCAGGAAATGAAAATTTATTACATGTGTTTTGATGAGTCGCCTGAGGCTATTGAAGAGTAAAACTATCCGGAACAGGAAAAAACAAGCTATTAGTTATTTTATAATGTGGTGCCAAATTATTGGCAAAATTGCAGCATCTTTCGAATTTATTGAATTTTTATGTTTAATTATATTTATAGCTTCACAAAGATACAGTTCTTGGATCGTTGGAAGGGCTGAAATAATTTTGACGTTATCCCACATAGGAGTAGCGTTAGGATTATCATAAATAAAATCAACTAAAGTAGAACTTCTTCCTTCCTTTATATTACGCTTATGTTTTTGAATTCGTTTTGTTAAAGTTCGCTCAGTTTGTCCAATGTAACAGAAAAGTTCTTTGTTATTTTCAATGGTTATTTTATATACTCCTCCAGTAAGTCCAGTTTGGTCACGATCACAAAGAGTTAATTGTTTAGTAGTTAGGGGGGAACTGAAAGGAATTAATATATTAAATTTACGTTGAATATAATTTTGAAAACTATAGAACTCTTTACAGTAGGGAAGACTATTGGTATGATGCAATTTACAAGTTGAATTCAAAGTATGATTAACAGGATTAATTGACCTGTAATCCTATGTAATCCTATTAATCATACTTTGAATTCAACTTGTAAATTGCATTATACCAATAGTCTTGCCTACTGTAAAGAGTTTTATAGTTTTCAAAATTATATTTAACGTAAATTTATTATATTAATTCCTTTCAGTTCCCCCCTAACTACTAAACAATTAACTCTTTGTGATCGTGACCAAACTGGACCTACTGGAGGAGTATATAAAATAACCTTTGAAAATAACAAAGAACTTTTCTGTTACATTGGACAAACTAAGCGAGCTTTAACAAAACGCATTCAAGAACATAAGCGTAATATAAAGGAAGGAAGAAGTTCTACTTTAGTTGATTTTATTTATGATAACCCTAACGCTACTCCTATGTGGGATAACGTCAAAATTATTTCAGCCTCTCGAACGATCTAAGAACTGTATCTTTGTGAAGCTATAAATATAATTAAACATAAAAATTCAATAAATTCAAAAGATGCTGCAATTTTGCCAATAATTTGGCACCATATTATAAAATAACTAATAGCTTATTTTTCCAGTTCCGGATAGTTTTACTCTTCAATAGCCTCAGGCGACTCTTCAAAACACATGTAATAAATTTTCATTTCCTGCATTTGCACTCTGATTTTTCTACAATTTCTTGACTAGCAGTTCTTCAATTCTATAACTGTTCCAACCTCCAAGTATAGCACTTCGTCACCCTGCAATAGTTTTAACCTCCAAGTGTAGCACCTCCTCACCCTGCAATAGTTCCTGCCTCCAAGTGCAACACCTTCTCATTCTGCAATAGCTCCAGCCTCCAAGTGTAACACTTCCGCATCCTGCAACAGTTCCAACCTCCAAGCGTAACACCTTCTCTTCCTGCAATAGTTCCAACCTCCAAGTGTAACACTTCTGCATCCTGCAATAGTTCCAACCTCCAAGTGTAGCACCTACTCTTCCTGCAATAGTTCCAACCTCTAAGTGTAGCACCTACTCTTCCTGCAATAGTTCCAACCTCTAAGTGTAGCACCTCCCCATCCTGAAATTGTTCCAACCTGTGTAGCACCCCCTCATCCTGCAATAGCTCCAGCGTCCATTACCATGTAATAGTTCCAGCCTCTATCTATGACTTCCAGTTGAATATATTTTATGTAAAGACTTAACTGTTGACCATGTGATACAAAAGTACATATAACTGCTCTGAAGTATGTGTAAAACTAAATTCCCTGATGATGCCTTCTTTTATGTAGGCGAAAAGCTTTGGAAGTTTTTATATTTTTAATAAATGTATTTTTAACGTGTTTTTTAATTTATTATTATTATTATTTTATTTCAATACATTTTTGTAGCAATGAGGTCATTAAACTACTAATTTGATAAAAATTACACTTTAAAACACGTACAAAGAAATACAAATTTAATTAAAATCATTAAAAATTACAAAAATTCATCTTGTCAAAGCTTTTCGCCCTGCTTGTCAGGGCATCATCAGAACAAATTCAAGCCATGTTTAATTACAAGTTTGTTTGTTTTATGAGTACTTGAGATTTTTTGTTTGCCTCTAGGACTGCTTATATCTCGAAAAATCCACACCACAAGGGTTTACACGTTTTATTACAAGAACAAATACATGAACACAATAACAAGGACAATACATCCATGCCTTCTCCGGAATTCGAACCCAGGCCCAACCGTGTAGAAGTCAGGGACGCTACCACTACACCGTCTGGGCGGCTTAATTACAACTGCAGCAACAGTTCAATTATATATCAATAAAAACATATAAAAGTTACAGTTAATTTTGATAAAACAGTCTGAAATCGTAAATTCGGAAATTTAGCTGAGCTTCACTGGGTCACCATGGAGTCACTTACAATCTGGAGGTAGAGAACTTGTATTTGGTTGGAGTTTTATAGGAAATATGGAGTAACTTTGCAACTGCAACGGTTGAGGCTTTACTGAGCGTAAATTTAGTTGAGCTTTACTAGGTCACTATGGAGCCACTTACATTCTGTATGTAAAGGAACTTGCATAGGAAACATGGAGAAACTTTGAAACTGCAACGGTTGAGGCTCTTTTATGGAGATTTCCTTGAGTGGAGTTGGAGAGGTATACTGGCAATAACAGGGCAGATGACAGACGACAAAAGATCAGCTTGGAGTTAAGAATCTGAATTGCTGTTTCGGGTGACCTGGAGCCACCTTGAGACCTTGAATGACTGTACAAGTTTCTAGGATCATTTGCATTAAAATTAGGAGAGGCTGGATCAGCAGTAACAAGAAAACAGGACAGTTAAAAACTTTCGCTCTGAACACCTATTGAGACAAACATTCCATTGAAGAGAAATTCAAATTAGATATATGGTTGTATTAGGAAATGCCATATTTTTGGAAGGAAAGCAGCATCTATAGAATTAATTGAATTATTCTATTTAATTATATTTATTGCTTCGGAAACTATTAATTCTGAAATAATTGGTGGAGATGAGATAATTTCTGCTTAATCCCAAAGAGGTGTAGCTGAGTTTTCATAAATAAAGTTGACTAAGGCAGAACTCTTTCCTTCCTTGACATTGCAAATATGTTCTTGAATTCTTTTGTTTAAGTTTCTTTTGGTTTGACCAATATAGAAAAAAACATTATTTAGTTTTATTGGGATTTTATAAACTCCCCCAGTGAGTCTAGTTAAATCGCGATCGTTTAAATTTAAATGTTTAATAGTTAAAGGGGAACTGAAAGGGATAAGTATATTGAATTTACGAGAAATATGTTTAAAATCAATAAATTCATTACAGAAAGGAAGACTATTACTGAATTTAATTTTAGGGTTTAATGTAGAAGTACTTATTGTAGAAGAATTAAGATTATTTTTAATTTTATTGATAATTTTAATTATAGTAGTTTTTTTGTAGCTAGCATCAATGCCAAATATTTATAATTAATTGGATGAGCGGAAGAAGCAGGAATAGGGAGGGGGACAAAAGAATTTTTATATAGACATCAAACCAAATAACTGAATTATTTTTATTGCGATGTCTAGAAAGATCTAAAAAAGGTAAGGTTTGATTGATTTGACATTCATTAGTAAAATTTATTGAAGGCAGGGATCACTCTAGAGCGTTTTAGCAGGCACCCTCCTTGCCTATTTTTTAGTCAAAACGCTACCCTCCTTGCCCTTTTCTGAGAAAAAATACCACAATATTAAAAAGTAGATTAAAAAATCATTTTGGGGTGAAATTACTTTTATTTACTTGTAAGATATTACATTTTTAATTTTTTGATAAAAGTGGAGTAATTGCACTTTTTTTTTTTTTTTTTTTTTTTTTAATTACCACTAAGTGCAACAATGAAAAACTTCAAAATTGGAAAAAAAAAAAAAAAAAGAGGCATTCATTGAAGTACTCTGCATTTCTAGACATTTTTCAAAAATTATTTTAAGTTTTTTAAAATTGTGTATGCACTAACATTTAAGCTAAGGCCCCCTTCTATTCACTTTGAGAGGAATTTTTCGAAAAAAAAAGAATCTGCATTTTATGTTGCTTTTTTAATATTTATCTGAGAGCATTAAAAGAAGTTTAAGGCTATCTATTATAAATATGCCTCCTATTTCTACCGGCCGGTTTTTAGGTAGATTCCTTATAGGAGATCTACCTATTGCAATGGTTCTCATGACACGACTTCTGGAAAATTTCTTCATATCTTCACCGTTCATGACCCATAGAACCCAAAACCACCCTCCGTTCAAAAGTTTATATATATATATATATATATATATATATATATAGGTATATATATATATGTATAACGCCTTATCCCATGTTAAGTTGTGAACACGATAACTGGAGTAATTTTTATTTAAATTTAACCAGCTCGGGATATGTTGTCAGGATAGTAAAAATCTCGGTCGAGTTCTTAGATGGGGTATCCTGCTCAAAGGGGGTGGAAATTTTCATTTGCCCATAATTTCTTTAATATTGAAAATAGGAAAATACTTCAAATCAGGCGAATTACCGCCTTACCCTAAAGAACAACTTTTGTATTTAAACTTTTTCGATAACTTCAATTGCTTAAAAGTTACAAGTTAAAAAGTGATTTTTCTTGTGATGAAGCCGACATTTTCTGTAGCTTTAATTGCAAAAATTTATAATCTGATGCTTATGTCACGTGCAAATGATAATAAAAAAGATCACTGAAAATATAATAAAATTTTAATCATGTTTTTAAACAATATAATAATCTGATAAAAGAAAAAAAGTTTAATTTAACAGAAAATATGACGTCACAATTACAAGAATGTACTGAGAAAAATGAAATAAAATTTCATCTGTAATTTTAAACAAATAAAATAAAAGTTAATAAAAAAATAAGTAAATAAAATCAACATATATTAGGGCTAAGCAGATTTAGACCATAGAATAATAATAAAGGAAGAAGGAGCACATCAATACTCGAATGCTTACAAACCACTTCTAGTGAATTGCCAGCTAAAGCTATTTTTGCTACTCAAAACCTTAAAGTAGGGCACCCATGCTCGGCACATTTATCGCTATTTGTTGTGGGTGCTGCCTCGCTGACTGATTGACAGAGAGATGAGACGATTCAAAAATCTCGCCAACAAGTCGCCAACTAATCAGATTGAAGCATTGTTACAACCCTATACCCGGCACTCCTGGATTTTACAAACAGAAACCAAAACATATACGTTCCTTCTTCCTTTATTATTATTCTATGATTTAGACTTAGCTTTATGACATAGATGCTATAATGTAAAAGATAAATGTCATCGTTAAAAAAAAAAAATCTTGTAAATCGATGCTAAACGAATTAAACTGGCATGGTAGAAAAGGTAATAAATTTGGGGACATTTAGGTATACCTTTAACAAATGAACTAGGGACGACTTTAATGAATTTTCCGTTGAAGTTTATTTTCATGAAAATTTAAATTTAAATTAAAGTATTTCATTACTCGAATTCCTTTATTTTGATAAATAAAATTATACCTTTTTAAAAAAAATAAAGAACACTCTTTTATTGAAAAATAAACTAATAAACGTTTTAGAAAACTATTACATACTTTTAAATCTTTATTAAAAAAAAAATAATTGTTGCCACTCGACATTATACAAATACATCCAAATCCTGTGTCACATACGATAGTTTTGTATAAGTATAGATTTTTTGTTTGCCCTTGTAACCTGCCCCTGATGGGAAAAGTGCCTGGAAACACTTGTATCTAGTATTGTCATTGATTATGAAGTCGTGTGCAAAATTTCAGGTCCTTTGGAAGACAAGAAGTTGCGGAAAATTGAATTCCGTTACATACATTAATAGTTGCATCATATCAAGTTAATAAAAGTGTGTTAATTAAAAACATTGTTAAATGCTTTAATTAATCATTTAAAAATATAAAATTAAATTAATACGTCAATCTTAATACAAATATCGGTTGTGGTGAATAGTTTAGAATGTCAGTTTAGGCAAGAATTTAAAATTTACAATTGAGAGTAATACCTTTGACTTTTTATCTTGTCGAAACAAGATATTGGTCTGTGAAGAGACATGAGGTTTTCGCGTGGAAAGAAAATATAATGACGCCAAAGCTGCCTTTCTCCATCGCCAAGCTCGCCAAATTTTGTCGTCAGACAACGAATTATGTCGCCAAGTCAAAACTTTCGTGGTCAACTATCAAATTTTGCCGCCAAATCACAAATTTCATTGTTAAGTCGCAAGTTTTGTCACCGAAATCTCGCCAAATCATGCAATTTACTAAATTCATAACAATTTACATTGAAATTCAGCGGTGCCAAATGCTCAAATGTTAACTAATGTTAATGTTCCAGCTTATGTGAACCAAAACAGTTTCACTTTACAATTTTTACTCATCTGACAATAAGAATCACAAAAACACAATACAAAACTTTCAATAATTCAATAAAAATTACAATGAAATAACTATTCAAAAACTGCTACCACTTATCTGTATTTGACTTGACCATAACAACGCCAGGCTTACCAGAACTAGTGAGATCACAAGTGCATTTTCACGTTTCTATTACTTTTTCTTAAAAAAAAAAAGATATTGAACAACAGTTATATGGATTTTAAATAAAAAATATAATTTTAATTAAGCTTGGGTGGGGAGGGGGGTGTAGCACAATAGCCCCTTCCGGGATTCACCATTGCTGGGATTGTATATCTTTAAGGCTTTTATTTGTTGAATGATTATGAGCTTGAATTAAAAAAAAAAATGAAACATTTACAAACCAATAAATTTAGCCTAAAATTTTAAGTAGAATGAATAAAACCCTTTTGTAGTTGAAAATTAAATTTCTTGGAAACAGAATAGCGACGTAAATAATGCAATGTGTGGGAACAAAGCCATTGGCTAGGTATTAATGCATATGTAAAATTTCTTTACAATTGTAACATTAACGTAACGGAATCTACCTTTGCCTTTAAGCTTGCCGAAAAGGGATTTTTTCCACTCGGGAAGAAACTTGCCTACCCTGTGTAGCAAATAATCATGGATTTTAAAAACTAAATAAAAAATAAAATAAATAACTAATAGGAAATTTCAAAATTTGCTTAATCATTTGTTCAACGAAAAGCAGTGTTATGAAGAAAACAGATTGTCAGCATAAAAGTTTCTGTAAAAATTAACCCATATGTGTTTACACAACCTTTACAAAAGTTGCTTTTTTTCGGATACGATATGTCCTTTTCATAAAAATTGCCCTTGTTCCATAATGTGCACCCTTCCTTATTTATGTTCTAGAGTGATCCCTGTTGAAAGGAATTGTTTATTCCAGGTATCAATAAAGTCAAGTAGGGAGGTTGTATTAGGATTGTCTATACTCGAGTGACCTAGACCTGAGTGAAGTGTAATCCATGGGATCTTAATCCATATTCACACGAGTCTCGGAGAAAAGTACAGAAAATGGCTAGATTGACTACCAAAACAACCCAAAATCCAGCACCTCTTGTCTACAAACTTGAAGAACAAAACCTGTCAGTCACTGGTGGGAGGTTTTATTTAGATTTTTACATTGCACGACAAATATGAAATTGCAATGTAATTTATTGAATCATAATTGATATAATTTTGTGCTTTACTTTGATAAATATTACATTATATATCCAGTTTAAATATATTTTTAAAAAAATATTTCATAGTTAGATTCTTAATAACATTTGAATTTTCCTCGCCTGAAAGATTGCTGGAATTTACTTCACGAATTATTAGAACCAGATCAGTTCAGGCGAATTCGAATTGAAGATGCAATTGTTCATCCTTGGATAATGAAAGACAAATATCTGATGATACGGCTACCTCAAAAGAGAAAAGATCTGCAAAGAAAATTTCACCCTGAAGTAAGATATATTAATTTCATAAGCTAGAAACTTCCCCCCTCCCTCCCCCCCCCCCCCCGAATTTGACTCTTTTATTTTAAACGAATTTTAATGCTGTTATGCTGAATGAAACTATGTTAAAATAAGTTGTGGTTATGTAGGTTAAGGCCGATCGACTAAGTTAGAATCCTAAGCCTGGGTGGAATGCCTTCTGGTGGTCTTTCCAAGGGGTTCAAGCCCGTATTTAAGAGAGTTTCAGTGAAAACTTTGGAATAGCTATAAGTCAACGAGCGCGACCTGAGATCGAACACGACACTTCCCGTCTGCCAACTTTGAGAGCAGAATCTCTTGGTAACTGATGGGGCTAAAATAAGGAGAATCTATCAGCTTGCCATGATTGTATTCCTCTTTATGTAGGATTTTAAAAAATGAAGTTTTACAATTAACATTTATGTTACACAAATATTTCGTTTTTCTTTCATAATATTTGGTCTCATGTATATTAAATAAATATTACACAGGTAAAGGAATGGATTATTTTCATAAATATTAAATATTGTTATCTATCGTTTGTTATTGCATTTTTTGTCACTCTTTGCTAGTCAGGTTTTGATACTGTTACAAAATTGTAAATAATTGTGTTTATTTTTGTATAAATTCTTTCAAAGAGGCTTAGTAAGTTGATAAAGTGCTAATTTTGTGCTTTTCTAGTTGTTTTAGCGTTGAAATAGCCTTATTTTCCCTTGAAAACGCAGTAAAAAGCCCCAATAAGGCAGGCAATGGATTGGCGCCAAATTTGGTGACTTTTTTCCACCTTGGCGAGAAAATCCTTATTAGGGATATACCAAATATGGAAGCTCTAATCCCATTGGTTGATGAGATATGGAGATTTCTGGAACGTTCCACACTTTTCTACAGGGGTATATAAGCCTGTTTTCTTCGCCAAGGCTAGTTAGTTCATTTCAGATCTCGGCCAGCTTCGCTAGTGCTTGCTTTGCTTTGAGCCTCTTTGAAAGAGACTTGCTTTAAGTGTTATTGCTATACAGTTTGTACTGTGGATTTGCTATTGACAGCTGTTGTTTAAGCTGTGTTTACTGGTTGAATTGAAGTTGATACTTGGTTTATAGACCTGTATTTTTCTGGAACTTTCTGTGAATAAATTACTGAATTTTTGTAAGTTTTGCCTTTTATTCTCGGACAACTCACGAACCCCCAAGTACGCAACATTTCTGGTGACAGGAGTGGGATTGTTTGTGAATGGTAATAACTAGAGCTATGGAGCAAGAAATGAAGAAGCTTCTGGAAGGTCTAACTGCCCAGATGAATGAGTTAAAATCTGGATTGATAGAGAAAATAGAAACCGGACAAAAAGAATTAAAAGACGGCTTGACTGAAGAGATGAATGAAATGAAAGCAGGACAGGAAAAGATGGAAACCGGATTGATCGAAAGAATGAAAGAAGGACAAAGAGAGATGAAAGAAAGTATGGAGACATCGCAAAGAGAGTTGAAAGACACTATGGGTGAAGTTCAGGAAGAAATTAAATCTAATCAAGATGAGATGAAGAGAGAGCTTTCAACGGTGAAATAATCAATCGAGGGTAAATTAACGGTGATAGAAAATAGAATGGATGGAATAGAAGAGAAAGTTACAAAGATAGAAGAAAATTTTGAAGAGAAAGCTTTGAAAATAGAAGAAAGTTTTGAAGAGAAAGCTATGAAGATAGAAGAAAATGTTATGAAGGTTGAAGAGAAAGCTATAAAGATAGAAGAAAATGTTATGAAGGTTAAGAGAGTGTTATGAGGATAGAACGGAGTTTCGAGGAGAAAGTTAAAGAAAATTTTGATCAGGAACTGAAAGGAAGGTTTTCAGAGATAGAAGGTAAATTGAAGAGAATAGAGGAAGATCTGGAGAGAAAAGTGGAAGAAAAGTTAGAATCCATGCCCCAGGAAACTGAAAAGAAAGAGAGAAGAATCCAGAATCAGGAATTTATTAAGCTATCTACCTACGATGGCAGTTCCTCCTGGCATGTATATAAGACGCAGTTTTCCATTGTAGCTGAAGCTAACGGTTGGGACTCTGTTGCAAAGACGGCTCATCTGGTAGGGTCGTTGCGGGGCGACGCCGCAGATATTCTGGAGACCCTTTCAAAGAAACAGCGATATGACTTCGAAGCTTTAACCAGAACATTAGAGCTACGTTTTGGAGCGAAATGGTCCAAAGAATATAGTCGACTTCAGCTAAGGTCCCGTCGTCAGAGACCAGGGGAAAGCTTACAAGAACTGGCATCAAACATCCAGAGGCTTTCACATTTGGCTTTCTCAGACTGTCATCCTGAAACACGCAATGATTTGGCCCTAGAATATTTCATTGATGCTGTCGGAGATCCAGATATTCAAAAAGCCCTCAGACTCTCCGGCGTGAAGGATGTGGACCCTAACAGCACAAAATGTTCCAGAAACGTAACAATCATATAACATTGAAACATTATAAACATTTCAGGAACGTTTAAAAACGTTCAGATTGCTTTCCGTTTAGTTTCAAAAACGTAGAAATGTCCGCGATCGTAACAAAAAATCAGATACGTAACAGAAACATTACAATCACTTAACAGATAGGAAAGGAAAAAGAGCGAGTGTTTCAGAAAGGTATCAGAGAGCATTCTTAAATGTGTTACGTTTTTGAAAGATTGTAAGCTTTTTGCAACATAACTCAAACATTCTGTGCTGTATGGGGAGTCAGCCTTGGTGTATGTCTTAAAGATCGAGGCAGCCCAACAAGCCTCCCATAAACATCGCCAGAACAGCACAGTAGACAAAGTGAACGGTTCTCAAGATGATTTTAAAGAGATTCAGAAAATGATTGCAGATATTAATAGAAGACTACACATTCTTGAGAGTAAGAAAGAAGGGAAGACTCCAACAACTAAATGCTGGGGCTGTGGGAAAGACGGGCATATCAAACGAAGCTGCCCAGTAAGATCACCTAGAGAAGCAACCAAGAATGACTCTGAAGTATGTCACCCAGAAGGAGCTCTTCGGGAAAATCCAGATGCCTTCTTTTGGAAGCCTCCATCTGAAGATCATAAATACATACTTGCCAACCATCTCATTAATAACCGTACAATTGTTAACGCCCCCTGAAAAAACACCCCTTTTCTCACACCACTATATTTTTAGAGTTATTATCTCCAAATGTTGTTACGATTAAATAAAACTAAAAAAACTCTAAAAAATTATTGGTATGAAAAAAAAAAAAAAGGCGGTTACTAAAAATTGTACGGTTCATAATGAGATGGTTGGCAAGTATGTAAATACAGCTCTAAAGCCGAAGATAGACCCCAAAGAATACAGCCAGTTGCTCGCCAAGTTACTGTCTCAACACCATCAGAACAAGATCCCGATCCATGGAGTGACGAAGAACTTAGACAAGCCCAGTTGGAAGATCCTGACATAAAGCCAATATTACAGCTGAAGGAGACGACCAGCAACAGACCTACCTGGCAGGACATTTCCAGATTTAGCCCCATTACGAAAAGTTATTGGGCACTTTGGGACTCTCTTCATATCAGAAACTGTGTTTTATACAGAAAGTGGGAATCTGATGATGGGAAAAGCTTCAGATGGCAGATTGTATTTACCAAGATCAAAAATTCCAGACGTTTTAGAACAACTGCATAGTAGCTCTACCGGAGGCCATTTTGGGGTAACGAAGACTCTGCAGAAAGTTCGGGAACGCTTCTACTGGTGCAAGGCAAAGGAGGATGTGGAGAAATGGTGTAAATCCTGTGATGCTTGTGCGGCATGTAAAGGCCCGCAGAAACGAAGTCGAGGAAGACTGCAACGGTATAACGTGGGAGCACCATTTGAACAGATTGCACTCGACATCTTGGGTCCTTTGCCACAGATCTCCAGTGGAAATAAATACACCCTCGTCGTGATGGACTATTTCACCAAGTGGCCTGAGGCATATCCCATTCCCAATCAAGAGGCATGCACAGTCGCAGAGGTCCTAGTGCAGCAATGGGTGCAAGGTACGGCACGCCCCTACAACTTCATACCGACCAAGGTAGGAACTTTACCTCTGCTGTTTTCAAAGGACTGTGTCAACTACTCGGCATAGACAAAACCCAGACAACACCCTTACATCCCCAGTCGGACGGCATGGTCGAGAGGTTCAACCGTACCATCCTGAATAACCTCTCTCTTCTAGTATCTAGGAACCAGCAAGATTGGGACTTGAAGTTGTCATTGTTCTTGCTGGCTTATCGAAGTGCTGTTCATGAAACCACCAGCTATACTCCAGCCCAGATGCTCTTTGGACGTGAACTTCGTCTCCCATGTGATCTCCTGTTTGGTTGTCCACCCGATGCGCCTTCATCGCCCGAGGAGTACATCCAAGATCTCCAGGCATGATTTGAGGATGTACACAACTTTGCTCGGGAGCGGATTAACATGGCAACGGAGAAAATGAAGACAAGGTACGATCTAAAGGCTACACAACGAGTTCCAGGAAGGAGAGAAGGTCTGGTTGTGGAATCCTGTTCGAAGCAAAGGACTCTCTCCCAAGTAACAGTGCAACTGGGACGGACCATACACAGTCTTAAAAAGGCTGAATGATGTAGTGTTGCGGATCACTAAAACACCCCAGGTAGCACAATAATATCCACAAATGTCCTACCAATATTGGCCGATATTTTGAATGTCACTGAATGTCAAACGTCAAACTTACGATATTTATGGATATTCACAGACATAATTTACAATCCATATTATAAAAAAGCATTTAAAAGAATTATTTACATTAATTACAAAATTCATGATCCGAAAATAATATTTTGAAAATTAATTTTTATAAATAAATATATTTTTAAGAAATATAATTTTCTAATGCTTTATTTTTAACATTTGTTAATATTAGCCAATGTCGTAAAAATGATATTATTTTAACAACATTCTTCGATATCTGTCGACATTTGACAAGTGATATCATTTTTTGGATATTGGGAGATATCTACCTACATTGTGAAAAGAATTAATGTGACATTTGAGCATGCGTAGCGCCTGAAATGTCAAAAAGCGATATTTATTGATGTCAGGAAATATTCTCAATATCACCAGATATCAGAAAAAAATATCTATAAATATTTTTTAGAGAGGGTTCATTTTATATTCCCCAATGTCATATTTTTATATTGGCCAATATCTTTGTGCTACCTGGGACCTTCGTCAAAACCGAAGGTGGTGCACTATAACAGGATAGCCATGTACCACAATTAACGGTAATATTAAAATTTAAAATGTAAATACTGGTAAAATTTGCGCATGCATAATGTAAATATTTGTATATAAACATTTGTACATATTTGTGAATTTTGTAAATATTTCTCTCTTGATTTATATTTCTATTTTATCGTTATATGCAACTTAATTTTTGTATTTTAGATTGTGTAAATTTGTTTAGTTGCGCCTCTTGACCAAGGGTTGCACTGCCCGGGACGTGCAGTCCTTGGGAAGGGGGAAGTGTTACAAAATTGTAAATAATTGTGTTTATTTTTGTATAAATTCTTTCAAAGAGGCTTAGTAAGTTGATAAAGTGCTAATTTTGTGCATTTCTAGTCGTTTTAGCGTTGAAATAGCCTTATTTTCTCTTAAAAACGCATTAAAAAGCCCCAATAAGGCCGGTAATGGATTGGTGCCAAATTTGGTGACTTTTTTCCACCTTGGCGATTTTTTTGACGACCTTGGCCAGAAAATCCTTATTAGGGATATACCAAATATAGAAGCTCTAATCCCATTGGTTGATGAGATATGGAGATTTCTGGAACGTTCCACACTTTTCTACAGGGGTATATAAGCCTGTTTTCTTCGCCAAGGCTAGTTAGTTCATTTCAGATCTCGGCCAGCTTCGCTAGTGCTTGCTTTGCTTTGAGCCTCTTTGAAAGAGACTTGCTTTAAGTGTTATTGCTATACAGTTTGTACTGTGGATTTGCTATTGACAGCTGTTGTTTAAGCTGTGTTTACTGGTTGAATTGAAGTTGATACTTGGTTTATAGACCTGTATTTTTCTGGAACTTTCTGTGAATAAATTACTGAATTTTTGTAAGTTTTGCCTTTCATTCTCGGACAACTCACGAACCCCCAAGTATGCAACATTTCATCTAAAATAATCAGACTTTATTCTTCTTTCAGGGCCTGGCCTGGGCTTGTTTTCTCATAAGCAAGGGTCAATAAATAATACTTCATAATCATTAAAAGAAATCTTTTATAATTATTTGGTATAAAATATTTTGTGCAAGTAAAATAAACATTATCATATGAATGTATTCAAATTGCTTGTGAAAATACAACTATAACAAATATATGTATCACAATGTGTAGATCGATTAAAATTAACCTGATGATACTCATAGCTGATAGCTCAGATACCACTGATCGAATTCAAATAAAACTTCAAATATATATTATGTAGATCATGGGGTTGCGGTTTATGTCAAAAATAAATTAATTTTAAATTTTGCCAATAAATGTTACTTTTCAGCCTAAAGCATAAGAAAATATTGATGAATGCTACAAAAGTTATAACTGTCATTAAACAAATTATTCACCCTTAGTGTCCATATCGCTGAAGAATAAAGAATAGGTATTAGTTGTAAAACTGTTGTATCAGAATGATAACAATCTTTCGTAAGCACTTTGTGCTTATCGGCAAATGGAGAATCTAAGAAATTGGTCCGTAAATGCAATTAAAGACATAATTCAGAAGTTCAAAGACTCTTTCTCTCTAAATATCGTAGCAGTTGCAGCATCTGTAATTTCTCAAAATTCTAATATACATGGTCACACTGTACTATGGTTATAATATAAGGCCATCCGTGATCAACTGCACGCATGATTTTGAGTAAAATTCTAAAGTTGTACTCTTAAAAGATACAAATCAACAATTCAAATCACAAGATTATTCTGTACATCTTGATTTTGCCTTGCATCTTCTGGCAAGAACACAAGTGAATGAGAATTGACCATCATATATGTTATGGATAGACGAGACTCATTTCCATTTATATGGTGTAACGAATGTACATAATAAAATAAATGGGGTTCGTTTATTGTTACCACATATACATCAGATTTGTATGCTTGAATCAAAGTCCGCTTGTAAATCTTTGTCAGATAAAGACAGATAGCACATAACAGAATTACAATACGAATAATTGGAAAAACACCCAGGAAGGGAATCAAACCCGCTCTCCTATGCTCGAAGGCGATTAGTAGTATGGCGACATAACCACTCAGCCACAGAGGGCCCCCACATATGGTGTTAACAATCCTTGTCTGGTGCAGCAACAGCCGTTACATTACTTATAATGTCATAGTATGATGTTGATTTATGGCAAATTACATTCTTTTTTTTTTTTGCCGAAGGTTACTTTGAGAGACTTTGTTAAGTGTTCAGTGACAAGGGAGCGTTGCAGTAAACTCCTGGGAGACCTTGTTATGCTGGTGTTATAGTAAAAAGTATGTTTGGCCATCGCAGTGTTCATGTGTAAAACATAGGTAATAAGACATAGATTGTTCATCGAGAGAGAAAAAGTGATTCCTTATTACTCTGAGAAAGATGGCCATTTTTATCGGTTAATAGCAGTCTTTTTCGGAATGAATGCACATGGATAATTTAGCAAATAAAATATATGAATAATTTATGCACTAAAGGTGAATGAAAAACTGCAGATACTCACTTTTCTTTTTTTCTTTTCTTCTTTATTATACAGTTAATAATTAAACTCTTTTTATATACTAAAACTAACGTTCTTTGCCTGTGCCGCTGCTAATTATATTTAAAAGAATTTTGAAAATTCCATATTACTTACTAATATAAAATCTTAAAAAATATCAAACTTTAAAAAAAAGTATTCCATTGAAAATCAAAACAGTAATTATTTCATAATAATAACAAAGCAACTGATTATAAAAATTATATTTTTCATAAATTAGTCAAATGTACTTATGAAAACCTATTACCTTTCCTTTCATCCATTTATTAGTACAGTTAAAAGCTGTACAATACATTGGCATTTTAAAAATTCATCAACATTCTATTCTATTTTATTACAATTGCCGAGTTTCAATACTATATCTATGGTGTAAAATGAAATGGAACAACTGCTCAACCTGCAATACGTGAAAAGACTTTGTACAGAATTTCCTCAAAGACCGTGTGTATCAAAGTTGCTGTTTTTTTTTACTCTGTTTCATTAATTACACATAAGTAATTAATGAAACAGAGTTAAAAAGTTCAGCATCGTCCACCCTGTCTCTTTCGCTTCTGTAGATATGTTGTTTGAGATTGTCGATAATGCAGTAATATGCTTCGAATATGCTGTTGACTGGCAAGGCATACACTTAGACCCACACACAGGTGTGTAAATAAATAAAAAATTTTGTTAATCTTTGATTTTTGCCCTCTTATATTTTATTTTGTTACATTACAGTGTTATTATTACTTTTGACGAAAATTAACAAAGTACTTTTTTAGGTAATTCTCAGCCCAACAATTTACATAGTAGGGGAGAATGGGGTTGAATGGGACACAGGATGAATGGGACAATAGCAAAATTTTTATGTACTGCAAGCACCATAAAGTTGAAAATTTTTCTGATAAATGGCAGTACTGAGATCATTCATCAAGTGTAGTTTCAGAATTGTGCTATGTATAGAAGGGCAGAAAAAAATTAAAGTGTCTTTTTCTTCTGCCAAAATAAGTTTTTACTGATTCAATTAGGTAGTAGTTAAAAGTTAACCATTAGCTTAATATAACTCTTATATAGTGAAAAGGCATAATCTTTTATTGTGTTTATGATATTCAAGAAGAATATTGACAATTGTTCTTTAAGCCTATTGCCTGTTTTATATGATCATGTGGTGGTGGGGATGAATGGGACAGTTTAAATGGGGATGAATGGGACATTTCCCACTATGTGCTAATTTAAAACTGTACACAAGAATTATGCTAAAACAAATCGTAAATAGATTTTCAATATTGTTATAACTTGTAGTTCAATAGTTATAACATGGAATTATAAAAGTAGCATGGATTTAGAGAAAAATAGATTGAAATTAATTGTTCTGATTTTTGTTTATAATAATTATGATAAAAAAAAGTTATAAGTTAGAATATTCAATGCAACTTAAATCAATAATATTAATAATTAAAAAAATAAAATAAAATAAAATAAACTAATAATAATTTGATTAAAATCACAATTTCAATCAAGCTAATTAAACTAGTTGGCATAGGTGGACTCTGCTCAGTTCCCCATCATATTTATGTTCTCATAAATTTCTAGTGCGAGACATATTATAATCATGTTAAAAGAAATGAATTTGACCAACGCTTGATACAGTGAGAGAATGAAATGCCTGCCTAATAGGCTATCCACCGTTCACTTCGATATATTTATCTTATTCTAATCTATTAATTTATTTTATCAGGGTCAATTCTGTTGTTTAGTTTTCATGCTACTATTTCCAATGCCATAATCCTCAAAATGCATATTTATATGAAAAATTTACAATTTCGCTATGTTGATAAAATCGTAAATTACGAATAATTTACGAAATTTTCCTATTAGAATATTTGTATTCAATCATGTTCAAACAAATATCATAAATGTAATTTTGAAGTTGTCTAATGTATTTATGATCCTCAAAATGGAAGTTTATGCTCAATTTTGCCTTATTCTGCCATTTTAAGTAAATCGTATATTCCAAATAACTTACGAATTTTTTAAATTGGAAAAATCATAGTCTATGATATTCATACCAGTATCCAAAATAATATTTAAAAAGTGGTTTGACATCTTTACGATGAAAATATCCCTCAAGATTGACGTTTATGTAAAATTTTGCTCTATTCTGCCATGTTAAGGAATTCGTAAGTTTCCAATAACTTACGAAATTTTTATATTGGAAAATTCATAGTCATTAATATTCATGCCAGTGTTCTAAATAATATTTTAAAAGTAGTCTGACATCTTTACGATGAAAATATCTCTCAAAATTGACGTTTATGTGAAATTTTGCCCTATACTGCCATGTTAAGAAATTCGTAAATTTCCAATAACTTGCGAAATTTTCAAAGTAGCATATTTATAGTTACTGATGTTCATTCCGGCATCTAAACTGATATTTTAAAACTGGTCCGACATTTTTAATGTAAAAAGTTTCCATTTAATGCACGTTTAAGTGAAATTTTGTCATATTCTCCCATGTTAAGAAAATCGTAAATTTCTCATAACTTACGAAGTTTTTTAATTAGAATGTTGCAAATGAATAGGGTTCTTGCCAGTATCGAAAGTAATATTTTAAAACTGATCTGACCTCTCTGCGATCATTTGTTCGTGAGATATCATGTTAACAGACTAACAAACTAACGGACTAACACACTAACGGACTGCCACACTAACAGACACCCTACAGACAGACACCACAAAAATTTTGTCATTTTCGGATTCCTCACACCTGAAAACGTATAAAAAAGTCAAAAAACCGAGGTCGAAACTTTTCACGATTACCTAAGTTCCCCATACCTATAGTATGATGGGGAACTAATAAATCCTGGTGATTGTTAATGTAATACAGAATAGAATGCTGATTTTTTCAGATAAGTTTGAAACAAAAATTTATTTGGATAATTTTTACTTTATTATAAGGATTTATATCTTTCTAGTGTCTTATTTATTTATTTTTTGATGTGTAATAAAATCACATAAACCAATTTAACTTAAAAAATTTATTTACTTTTCATTTTGTTTTCTTTTCTTTGTTAACTCCAGTCCTGTCCCGTTCATCCCCATAGGTGGGGATGAATGGTACAATGCACATGCATGTAAAAAAAAAAAAAAAAAAAATTATTATTATTTAAAAATGATAACTTTATATTAAAGTTAGCATGTTTATATGTAACTGATTACTGAAGTGTACTCATGAGCAATGTTACAAAATTCTGAATTAAATATGGTGAATGTTATTAATAAAAACATGAAAAATGTCCCATTCATGCCCATTCTCCCCTACATATTTGAAGTTCCATTCTCATCCGATTCCATTCTTCCAGTAGAAACGAGCTATCAGCTTCTAAGTACGATTCTTTTAATTTGAATGACTCTGCATATTAACAAAAGAAAAAAAAAGTAGCTGCATCTAAATTTTATACACATACCAAGAATGTGTACTTCTAGTTTTTGAAAAATAAAGGAATAAATTATTTTTTACCAAAAATTCATGATTCAAAGCAAAATAAATTAGTGCAAATGAATGCTTACCATATTAAAAATGTTTAAGTAACAAAAAAAAAAAAAAAAAAAAAAAAAAGCTATTCATTTTGTAGTTGTTTGAGGATGATAATTTGTTGATAACATCTTCGTAAGTTGTACGTTCTTGCAATATTAGAAAAATTGGAGCTCATGTGCTTGATATTAAACCAGCCGTATAATTTATATCATTTTCAATTTTGCACCTGTGATATCTGAATTGTAACAGAAATATTATTCTCAAAATCTTCTTTACAAAAAAGTTTTCTGCAATTTTGAACAAAACTTTCTTTGACATTTCACAATAAACCATTATACCCAAATCCTTTCTTTTAATTCTAGATTTGTAGCCTCACATCTATAGCCTATCTTCTTTCTCTCATTAATGATAACAATTCTTAATTATCAAGCATTTGAAATTAACATAATCTATTCCTTCATTATTTGCATTTGTAACGGAGACAATTTGCATGTCAAACTGAAAATACTATAAAATAGGCTCTAATAAAGCTTCTTTTAAATAATTTAATTAATTTGTCAGAAGATTTTGCACATTTGTCGGACAAATTAAGATGACCTCATTTTTTGCAAAATATTGTACACAAAGCGTTGGTAATTAATAAGTGTACACTCCAAGGAATCTAAGGCGATTATGCATAGTTCTTCGAGTGAATCCAGTTAAATTTTTCTGTATTCTTTTTCTGATCAATCAGTACTAATACTTTCTGCTGAATATGATATGTATAAAGTAATTTAGTTTCCTAAAATTTTGCATTTCTTTTAGATTTCATTTAAAATTAGCATTTTATAATTAATACATGGAATTCAAGTCAAATATTATTTTATATAGAGTTTATTTGTGATTATTTATTTTAAAATTTTCCCCCACACATAGGTAATAGAATACATAGCATGCCAATTGAAAACGACAAAATCTAGAATAGAAACGCATTTACATGTGTATCATGATGATGTAATCGCTGCCATGTATTTCATGGTGCGCAATGCATTAGTGAAAGAAGTATTACATCCTCCTGAAGCTTTCGAGAATTCTTTTCTCTATCGATTCGAGTGCTGGCGTGAACGTCTGAAATTTCAGCATGCAAAGCAGACGTATGCCTATAGAAATGGGTATTTAGATAAAAAAGAAAGGAAAGATAAATCCAACGAAGAAAAAACATCAACTTCTCAGAGAAATATCACCATGAGTGATAATAAGAATAAAATATTATCTCATAATTTCCATAAAAGTGGGTCAGATAACCATAAATCAAACACATTCTCTGAAATGAACTCTCGAGCCCCTACAGAGTTTCCTAAAATATATTCCAACAAAAATAATCATCAAGGTATCTCTGAGGATGTTGGTCATGCAAGTAAAAGTGTTGAGAAACAAGAGAAAAATGTTCCAGTCAATCCATACAGATCTTATCAAAGAAGTCGTCCAGAAAATGTCACTTTCAACAAAAGCAGTCCCCAAGAAATTGTCAAAGATAATGAAAGTATTGTTGAAATAGAAGAAACTTCATCAAAATTAGCGTTTAGTCAAAAAAAATCTAACAGCTTAGACAGCAAAGAACTAGCAAAAACCTGTTTAAATTTTCATCAGAATAGCCTGGGGAGAGAAAAAGCAAATAGTGAAAGGAAATCCGGCATGAAATATTACCGAGTGCCAGCACAAGTCAGAAATAGAATATGCACAAATTCAAAAAATTCCATAAGTGAAACTTCTGACAAGATAACTAAATCTTATCCTGCTCAAATGAGTTATTCTGCAGATGAGATGCAAGCAACAAAACAATCTTTCACAAAAAAGGTTGAAATATTAAAAAGAACAGTGACGAATACTGACAAACGGGAAGTCATACCTAGGGCAAAAGATGAACATAACACAGCTATACAAACTCCAACAAGACCATCAATATATAGCTTCAATAAAACCGATGAAACATCCAAGAATGCTTATGCGCAAACACCGAGCAGAATTCCTGTGAAGATTGTGAAATGTGACCTACCAGTGCCATTTTCTGAACCACTTGGACCAGTTACAAAAAATGCAGCAAAGTCATCTGGACCAAATGGCACAAAATTTTGCAGAGGTGATACCGGAGAAGATGTGAAATATGGTAATTATATTTATTTTGATAGTTTTTAAATAGAAAGTTTTAAACTCTTATTTAAAAAAAAAAAAAAAAGAAAAACTTTTATGGTTGATATAAATTTCATGAATGTCGTAATCTGAAATTTAAATCACAAAATTTAATAAAACGTTAATTTCACATAAATTGATCCTGATTAAAATGTTAAGTACATTTGCATCTATGTTGCATGTTTTTTCGATATGCTTGATATAGCTATATACGCATGCGACTGCACAAAAATTAATATTTACGATTATTATACTAAACTTTAGTTACTGAATTTTAAAGCATATTGTCAACGAATGGAGGTCCTGTGTCATGTTTTTCCCAATATTTTCCGTAACTTATATTATAGCCAAAGCGAATATAAGATAAGTGACATAACATAACACTAAATAAAATATACAAATATCACATGGCCTCAATCAAATACATTAAAAATAAGAACATTTTTAATTATGAGATACAAAAAAAAAAATAATTAAAATATGCATATAAAAATATATAAGTAAAACTTTTCTAAACTCGCCCAAATTTCATCATTAGTATTATAACAACATCTCTGCTAAATAAAATGTTTGGCTACAGCAGCACCAACTATTTGAAGTAATTAGGCAACAAAATACAACCAACGGTTATTTACATGTAGACCAAAATGACAAAATATTTAACCAAACAACATTTACATTAGCTTAAATAAATCTTAAAGTCCTTTATTATATGTAATCACTTATCAAAGTAATAATGACATACTCATTTATTCTACAATATTTCTGGTATGAAACAAATTATTATACTATATGATGCTTGCCACACCAAATGGCTGATAATCAGCCAGAGCCAGATACATTCTCCATAGACACTACACTGCTTATTTTGTACATGCTTTGATCATAGCCTAACCTCTATGGCATAGAATCACACCAAATTTGCCAGGTTAAACTATAGATAAAGAAGAAATTACGCTGGTCTAATTTGCATTTGAATTAAATGGTTGGCAAGAGACATTGTATGTTACAATTTTTTAAAATCACACAATCAACTGATTGGGAAGAATTGTATGTTACATTTTTGTAATGAACTTTAAAGCAGTTTCCCAATTATTTTTTGATAGGTGAGGATCAAATTTATATCATATATTCTCAAGAGAGAAATTACCTCGACTGTTAACTTAAAATGCATTACGATAATTACCTGCAAAAATTTTGTAGTGACTGTGACAGTATACACTAACCTATTTTTCAACCTCTATTTAAGATGAGATGAGTGGGTTTTAATGTCGTAGTATAGATTTACTGTTGGCAGTTGGTACCTGTCTGGGATACACCCCTAGGTGGAGTCTAGGCTCTGGCTTTGAGATAAATTTAAATAAAAATGTCAATAACGTAATACAAGAAATTATCACTAAAAAATAAGTCAATTACCTTAACATTATATATGAAGCTTAGTTTCAAATTAAATTAAATTAATTTTGTAAACTTCTTTAGGCGCATTTAGGCTTCTTAAATAATCATTTCCTAAAAGTGCTTTATATTTAGCATCTCGTATATTTGTGCAACAAGACCCAAGACCAGACTTTTTTTTTTTTTTTTTTTTAATAAAAAGAAACCTTTTTATTTACATATGAATAATTACTAAAATTGAAATAAAACATTATTAAAAATTAAACTAGCAAATTAAACTTGGAATAAAATTGTCATCATATTTAAACATATCTTTTATATAGTTAGTAGTAATTAATAGTTTATGGTACAGCAGAGAATGTTTTACAGTTTTATAAACATTTTACTTATTTATTAATAGGCAAATGTAGTAAATGCACTCCTTTCCTTAAACAATTTATCTAAAAGTGTAAAGTAACTGTAGTAACAATTATTGAAGTGAAAATTTCTTCACATGCACTGCGCATATTTATTCTTTTATAATGAATTCATTTAATCCTTTGCTAATAATAGACAACAAGTAATTCTATGCCTCAACCTAACCCTTTCCACTCTCTGATGTTTTTACTTGATTTCTTTAAGAGTAACTTTTCTCTTTTTTAAATCTCATTAGTGATTTAGAATTTTCAAGGTAGTTCTGCACTAGAAATTAAAGGATCATTCCAAAAAATTTCAAAACTGAGCTCCTTATGAAGTTAGAGCTTCTAAACTTTCGCAACCCTGAACTACCAGTTTTAGCCAAATTTGTTGTCATTAGTAACCAAATTTGACAGAAATAGTCGTGGCTCAAACAGACATGGTACAAGCTTACAGAAAAAAAAGCTGAACTTTTTACGACCCCTCCCCCCCCCCTCTCAAAAGTGGTATCAGGCAACTGACACAATATAAATTTTTCAATAATAAAAATAATGTTAAATCTGATTGCATACATGTTCACACAATAAACAAAATCAGAACAATAAATCTTACATTGAATATCATATTAATTATAATTAAAATAGTTGTAAGTGTTTAAAAAACAGACAAACTTATTACATATACTTGAAAATAAGTTTATTCTATAGAAACATTGTTTGCTGGAGCAACTGATTAACAAAATAATGTAGTTCAAGTTCCTTAGGAAAATGCAATTGAAGCGCTATTTCTTTTTCATTTTCTCCAAGTTTGAATTTGACATTTCTTGAAAGCCAATCACATAGAAATTGCTAATAATATATTGCACAAATTCAGGCTAAGTCCCCCCCCCACACACACACATATCCAAAAAGTTTTAATGCGGATTTGCATTGATCCCAAGAATAATAATTTTCAAGCTTAAAAACACTGAATTCAGCCTTAAGGCTGAAAAATAACATGTCTGCTCAAAGAATCAACAAATCCTTTCTCAATTTAAAACATTCTTATTTTTTTTAGTATATCATCGCTTGTCACTAATTTTCAGGAGGCCATGGACAATTGAGAGAATTCTATTGAATTCTCAGCTGTGCATTTTTCAATGAAAGATTCTGCAATAAGCTGTAAAATACTATTCCTACACAAGTGATTGATAGGGGAAGGTCGGGTAGTATCAGACAAGCGTCTTTCCTAATATTTGCTGCAGATGGTAGCACTTGTTAAAACACCTGCGTTTTGGGTGAAGGAAGAAAGCTGAGATGCCACTATATTTACAGAAGCGGCAGTGTTTTTGAACTGTGGCAGAAAATTTAAATTTTTCATCAGTGCTTTGGGTTAACGAAGATAACTTTGGATTGTCATAGCTTGTCCGAAAGTGAGAATAAATTGTTTTATTGAGCATTGTTGTAAACAGCATTAGTTTTCCTTTAAGTTGCGGGCCGTAAATCTCCTTAAGCTTACTAATACGTATGTGGTAACCGATGTTTCATTGACGTTTGGGTTGTGTCGGACACAGTTGAAGGTTAATAAGAATTATATTCTCAAGGAATTCTTTTGTTTTACAGTACAATATGGGTAAACTACATCAGAAATGGGAGGAAAATAATATGAAAAAAGCGTTAGAACGAAGGAAATGAGAATTAGAGAAGCGAGTGAAAATATTCTGTTCCCAAAGGCATACTAGGAGATAAAGTTATGCAAAAGGTAAAAGAAGTAGAAATAAAACCATGTTAGGGAAACGTTAATTTTTTTCCAAGAACATTCAGTGATGAACAGGAGATGGTATTATACCATCATATTAAAAGCTTGGACAGCAATCTCATACCCCTAAATAAGGAAGAGTTTTTGAAACTAGTCTATCAAATGCAGAAAAAAAATGAAAATAAAACACCAATTCAATAAAACAAAACAAAAGGTCGGGAAAGACTTCTATTATGATTTTATGAAAAGACATAAAGACCTGCGATTAAGGAGTGCTGAATCTAGTAGCTTGCAGAGGGCAGCAGGCTTCAGTAAGGAGCAAGTGGATAAATTTTTTGAGAAATTAAGTTAGTTTTACGATCTGTAATTTGTACTTTTATAAATTTCTCAAAAGTAACTCTGTCTAATAATAAAAAGTTGTTTGTGTATCCAAAAGTAATCATCTTCTTGCATATTTTCTACATGTCCGATACAACCCTCCATAAATAAAATGGATAAAAAATGTAATGTCTATAAAAAGTGTAAAAAAAATGATTGAAATTTTTATCATTAAAAAAAAAAAAAAAATGTGTTTTACAAGGTATTTTTATAAAACCATAAAGTTTTGTACGAAATGTACTCTAGTCCAATTGAGATGTAAAAATATTTTATAATAGAGGAGAAGCTTAAGCATCTGATACTACCCGACCTTCCCCTATTTATTCTCGAAGGTGTATATAATTTTATTATCATAACATTTGTGGTTCAAGTAATAGTTTTATTGGCTTGTTTTGGAAATATTCGTATACTGGAACATGTCTGCTTATTTATGAACTACTTACTGTGGCACACAAAAATGTCAACATTTTCATAACAAAATGTATATTTAAATGGGTTTATAAGGAAATCATATGTTGTCCACATCAGATTTTCCTTTTTTTCATTTACATATATGTGAGCTAATAACAAATCGTTGATTATGTGTTTTTGAGATTCCTGTGCTTGTCAAATTATTCTATACTTCCATTCATTTTTCTGTGATTAAACAAAAGCAATGTTCATGGGTTTTATTGATTAATGTATTAATTAATTTTGTGTTTTCCTAAATTCCCATACAAGAAATTAATTTTATACTTTCCGAATTTCAGAAATATTTTCTCTTTGTGTTATGATTTAGTTACAATCTCTATAGGCAGCACATCAAATAATATTAAGCAACAAGCAGCATTGGTGAAACGAGCAATAATTATTCAATAATTTTAACATATCATATTGAAAAGTTAATACTTTTTTCCATCAAAAATGACAATATTATATTGTACTTGCCACTTCTATTAATTTTTAAAAAGGTGCTACACTAAAGCAATATTTAAATTAGAAAAATAATTATATGGATTTAAACAAAATAAATTAAATTAAGTATGTTTAATATGCACAAAGTAATTCATAGTAAATGTTTCCCTTCCATATTCTTTTAATCATGTGAATTATTATTATTATTACCTTTTTTTTTTTTTTTTTTTGTCAGCATGATTTTAAGCATATTATAAATGACAACTACAGAGGGTGTTCGCACATTTTTTAGACGATTTTGATGGAGTGTACTGAAAAAATTACACTCATATTTCCTGTTTTAAATGTTCAATTTGATAGCCATTGTTCTTAACTATCATTCTACATCGTTATTTCCATGATAATAATGCTTTTTGTAATATCAGAAGAGGTATTTTATTCTACTCCTCTCAAACGGCTTTCCAAAGTCCATAAAGCGTTGTAGGTCGGCGTTTGGACAATGCAGATTTTAAGAGTCCAAAAGCACAAAAATCCATTGGTGATACATCAGGAGATTTAGCAGGAATATCAGTCAAGGGTATGGTTTTAATTCTCGTTTCTTGTTAAATTTTTTCTAGAAAAGCAATTGCGAATTGTGATGTGTGGCTGCTTGCTTTGTCTTGATGCAGTTCAACAGATTGATGGTATTGTGAATAAAGATCTGGAATTTCATATTTAAAAATTGGAGTTAAAATATGTTCTTGATAGTATTTAGAGTTGATTTTGACATTTTTGTCAACTTTCTTTTACTTTTATCTTGCCTTCGTATGAAAAAACATAAATCCTTTAGAAAAACTTTCTTTTGATTCTTTGAACCATGTAGCAATTTTTTTCCCTCCTCTTTTATGATAATAAATTGATCTTTTTTTTGTTACAATCTCTTAAGACCCAAACTTCATCTATTGTTACGACATTTTTCCCTTTTTCTTCTGATAAATGTTTTTCCTAAAGAGTTCTGCAGCATGTTATACATTCATAAATATGACACTGAGAAAGACTATGAACATTATATTTTTTGGCCTTTTTAAGATTCAAGTCAGAGTTAACAATTTCATTTACAGTTGAAACTGAGCAGCTTCATGTTTTTGCAACATACCTTTGACGTGGAGGGTTTTCTTTCAGCATCAAAGATTTTCACCTTTGTAATATTAGAAGAACTGCATTTTTTCTTTGGATAAGCATTTGGAAGAATTTTCCCATCAGATAGCAGACTATGACAATTTTTACACCAAAACTAAATTCAAAAGTGGTGTACAATCAATATATAGATTTTAAAACTTCTTTACACACCATAAATTTTAAGCCAGCACGACCGGTTTCGAAAGGACGTAGCCTTTCTTCATCAGGTGCAAAAAAACACGTGCTACTGCCTTGGAGGCAGTAGCACATGTTTTTTTGCACCTGATGATGAAAGACTATGTCCGTGTGCTACTGCCTTGGAGGCAAAAGCAAGACAGTCTTGCTTTTACCTCCAAGGCAGTAGCACATGTTTTTTTTGCATCTGATGAAGAAAGGCTACGTCCTTTCGAAACCGGTTGCGCTGGCTTAAAATTTATGGTGTGTAAAGAAGTTTTAAAATCTATATATGACAATTTTTTCCTTTCTTATTTATAATATTTCCTATTGTGACTTTAGATATCTAAGAAACATGGCTTTTACAATGTTTCTGAATTACTGTATATGAAAAACCCTCTTTGGAAAGAGCGGAAACATATCTTTCCATCTATTGCCTTTTTAAAAGCGTCATGGAAACAAAATTCTAATCAATTTTTGCATGTAAACAAAAATTCTAAATATCAGATGATAAATAAAACTTCCAAAATATAACTGTTGTGAAAATAAAATTTTCCATGCTGACGATTTTTTCTTATGGCGAAATAAAATCATCTAAAGAATGTGCAAACAGCCTCTGTATATACTTAATTCTGCTACAAATAATTTAATGAACATTTTGAGAGAATAGATTTGCAAAATTATTACATCAATAATTATAATTAAAATTTGTTAATCTTTTACAGGATACTAAATCAAGTTTTCCTAGTATAATTTTGATTGCTGTGTAATGAAATGAAATGCAGTTTTGAATTTACATAAATGCATGGAATGAAAATACAGAATCTGTGAAAGTATCAAGAAATCACTAATTTATGCTATTTTGAAATTTTGACTTAATACAATTTTATCAAATGTATATTTATAAATTTTAGTTTTTCTATAAGTTAATAAGTTAATGTCTTTTCAGATTATAAAATCAGCAAGTACAAAAAGATTTAAGAAGATTTAACACATATTAGTAAAATCAACTAACTGATCCTTAACTGAATAAGGTTTAATTTATTTAATTAAAATGAATCTGTCCATTGTAAAGATTAAATCAAAATTATATGCAACTAATTGTTAATACAAATGTAATAATACTTTTTAAAATGTTAAGGGAAAAATATTGAAATTTTGATGACAATTCTACTATCCTGTTTCTGACTAAACTTTGTTTAATAAAAATTGAAATTAATGAAATTGAAACATTGTTTAAATCAATACTGGTCTTGATTTATTTAATAAAACTACATACAGTGCGTTGCATGAATATAAACGCACCTTTTCGAATAACCACAAATAGATTTTTTAAATTTTAAAAGAAGGAATGTGACTTACAGTTATTGCATATGACTAACAACTGAAAAAGGTGCTTTGAGCACGATGTTTAGGCTCATGCAAACTTATGTAAATGAGTGTTTAAGCATTTTCTTCTTTTTCACTGTTTTTCGTTTGTTGCGCGAAATTAAACGCACTCTGTATTTTGCGTTTAAAATTTAACAGAGCCACCAAAATTAAATTAAAACACAGATAGTCGTGTTGCTAAAGTTCTCTAAAAACAGTTTTAATGCTTTAGAGCAAAATTTATGGAGTTTGATCAGGATGGCAAGAGGGAAAACTTTGACAGTAGACGAGAGGATAAAAGTCGACTTTATGCGTGGTAAAGGCTTTAGCAATCGTGAAATTGAGCGCCGAATCGGAAGAAGTGAGAGTGCTGTGCGAAATTATATAAATAAAGAAGCAAATTCTGGGAAAAAAGCTTATAAGAAGCGAACAGGAAAGCTCACCATTCACGACAAGCGTCGAATATGCAACGATGCAAAGAATAAGAATATTTACTGTGTGAAGATAAAGGCTCAATACCAGCTGGGCGTTCATCGGACAACCGTATGGAGAACTATCAAAGCTGCAACATTCATTAAATTTAAGAAAATGAAGGTGAAACCACCCCTCACTCAAAAGAACAAAGATATGCGGTTGGAATGGGCAAGAAAATGGATTCTAGATGGACTAAATTGGGAAAAAGTCCTCTTCTCAGATGAAAAAAAGTTTAATCTCGATGGTCCGGACGGATTTCATAGCTACTGGTATGATTTGAGAACCGAAGAAATGTACCGTTCAAAAGGTCAATCTGGAGGTGGGTCTGTCATGGTGTGGACAAACATAGGTTTAAAGAGACTTTCGAATTAGAGCGCGTGGAGAACAATATGAACTCTGTAGATTATGTCCAGATGCTCATAAGGAACTTCCGCCGTCAAGCAGTCAAGAAAGCTTGGAGAAAGTATATTTTTCAGCAAGTCTGTGCATCTGTACATACACCACATATCGTGAAAAAATGGTTCCGTGACAGTAAAATTAAAGTTCTGGATTGGCTCTTAAAAAGCCCCGATTTAAACATAATGGAGAACGTATGGGGTATACTGGTTCGCCATGTTTACGTAAACGGAAGGCAGTTTCACACGAAAAATGAACCAAAATCGGCCATTCTCTTTGTTTGGAAGACAATCAGCTTAGATGACCTCATGCCACTACATCAGTCAATGCCAAGGAGTTTACTGGCTGTTCTAGAAGCCCATGATGGCTTTACAAAGTATTAGATGCAGTATTTGTAACTCAGTTATTTATTTTTTACATGTGCGTTTATATTCATGCAACATGCATTTTTGTCATAAATTCAATAAAATTATTTTTTTTTAAAACATATTAGTGTTTCATTGTTTTGACTCGTATTTTCATTTCTTGAATCATACACATACAGTTTGCATCAAGTGTCACCTATTCATAATTTTTTAATACACTTCTATACAATTCTAATTCATAAAGCTAAGGTGCGTTTATATTCATGCAACGCACTGTAAGTAGATATTTTATTAGTAGTCTTTGTACGTGTTAAGATTTCTTCTAAAATTGGAATATTGAAATTCGATATTTTCTTGTTAGTATTATAAATGATTTTTTAAAATTGGTGCAATGGATGAAAGATAGAGGATATCTCTTCACAAGAGATAGACGTTATTAATTCCAATTTGTAACAAGAACTTACAATGTTTTTGCCATCAATTATGTATAAAATACGATTTGTAACTTAAATATATAAATAAAAAAATAATATACCACGTTTTTAAAATAGGCTAAAAGAATTTAAAACAATGTCCTAGCTTCATACAAATTGTCTTGAAAAATTTTTATACTAAAATTCAATAGTTGTAAAATACTTGTAAGATTTAAAATGACAAATGTGAGTCACATGCAATTGATAACTGATGTATGAATAGTTCACCTGAATTAGTAAAATTCTATTGAACTGCAAATCATTTTTCTTTTTAAATCTTACAGGTATTTTCACAGCTACTAAAAATTCACAATCAAAAAATTTCAGAACAGTCTGTATGAGGTTTACAAATGCATGGGGATATGAGAAATCATGTTATACTTTTTAGTGTGTTTTAAAAACATGATATACTTAATTACAATTAAAAACATCTTAAAAAGGAATTTTTTAACTAAATTAATTCAATACCTTACTAATCATCCTTTATAACTTGCACACATATATATTTCAGACACAACATGTCCATCCTTAGTGCCGAGTGACTGTATTCTTCAAAGTTGATCTTTCTTCACTTTCGTTGTTCTTTTCGCTTCTTTTCTTTGTTCCATAGCTTGTTGCCACACAGCAGGAATTATGCTATGCTCTCGGTCATTAACGGAGCTGGGGTTAGTAATAATTTCGATGGCCTTATGTTTTAAAGCATAGTGGTGGTTATTGTAAGGGGCTATTTTACGAATATTAATAGAATTTATATTAATGGGATTAGAATTGTTGGTGGTGGATAAAGCAGTGGTTAGTTTTTTATATTTTAAATCTGCATTATGTTCTTTTTCCCGATCTTTTATTTTGTGTTTCGTCATTCCGATATAACAGGCCCTATTACCCTTTTCGTGCTCAAAGTTTATTTTATAAACGCCAGCGGTTGATTTATACTAATATGATCTTTTTCATTGTGGATATGTTGAAATATGTTTTTATTTGGTTTGATTGGTATATTGATGTTTAATTTTTTAGCTTCGTTTTTTATTTTGATACTTGCGCCGTTACAAAAACAGATCTTTTTGTAAATTTTTTAGACTTTTGAAATGTGGATTTTATACTTATGTATACCCTTTAATAATCATTGCAGTACAAAACTATTTATATCAAATTCACTGTCTTGAAGAGACGTTTCCAGGGATGTATCACAAGACATACTTTCATATTTGAAATTTTAAAGTTGCCCTTCCTAACGGCAATATTACTACTACCCCCTTGACCGGGCACAAACATTTTTGGGCAAAGTATGTCTTGTGATACATCCCTGGAAACATTTCTTCAAGACAATGAATTTGATATAAACAGTTTTGTCCTGCAATGATTATTAAAGGGGATACATAAATAAGCATAAAATTCACATTTCGAAAGTCTAAAAACTTATGTATCTCCCTTAATAATCATCGTAGGGCAAAATTATTTATTTCAAATTCATTGTTTTGAAGAGACGTTTATTGGAATGTATCACAAGACATCCCTTCCTACTAGAAATTTTAAACTCCCCCAATGCTCAAACTTTTTTCACCAATAGAGGTCCCTCTCGAATTCACTGAACAAGTGTTTCGCCATTTTTCACAATTCCGACTCATTTTCAAGTTAGGAAGGAGGGGGGGGGGGAGACTTTTGGAACACCCTGTATATTTAAAAAATTTTAATACTCACCTGATGTGCTGAATATCAGTGAGTATTAAGAATTGCATTGTAAATTGAATCGAGTTTATTAATTGATTTTTCCCTTGTGTTTTCACAAGCAAAACAAGTTCTAAGCTTTTCAATAAAGTCCATTGCATCTTTAAAAGAAGATGGAATAACTTCTTCACATTTTACAAAATCATCACTTAAATTAGCAGCTGACAACTTGTTTTCAATTAGTTCACCGACTGTATATAATTACTAAGTCATGATATGAATATCAGAGTTCACATACTCATCAAAGTTAATAATTAGAACAGAAAAATAATGATTGGTCATGAAATTTTGGGAATTTTAGAAATGTGGAAAACAGTGGCGGCTCGTGAACCGAAAATAGGTGAAGAGCTCAAAAATAATATTTAAGTATTTTCAATGCATGATTTTTATTAAGCATGGTCTTGGCTAAAATTAACTAAAAATACTTATTTAAACATAAATTTATATTCTATAAATAAATACAGTGTAAAATACAGCGTACCTCTTCACCTATTTTCGGTGCACGAACTGCCACTGGTGGAAAAGACATATAACTGATATTGAGTGGCATATAAACGAAGAATTTTTGCATTACAATTTATATGAATGAATAAAGACTTCACTGAAAAGACGTATAAAATGATGTTTTACGGTATATATGTATTACAATTTTATCTGGACATACATTGTTAAAAATTTTAATGATAAAATAATAATAATAATAATAAAAAGATTATACCAGGTTTTGGTTAGATATTTATTAACAAGAAATTTAAAATACATTGATGACTTTCACTTGTATTTTTTAAGTTTAATCTATTTACATTCTAGGAGATAAACACATCTTGTTTCAAAGGAACAATCAATTATTGAAACATTCAGTTTAAATAAACTAAACTATTGGCATAAATTTAAAGAAAAAAAGTATTATAAAAAAGCCTTTTTTAAAAAAAAAAAAAAAAAAAAAAAAAGATAAAGTATAAAATTTTATTCATAAAAATATATTACTTGAGAGCACAAACTGTTATAAATAAAATCTAAAATAAAAAGATGAACAATGTTCAAAAAATAGTGTTTCTTTCACTGTGCAGAGACATAAATGAGAAAATTATTGCAAGTTTTTAAATATATTGTCACTTTTCATCTTCATCACTCTCACTGGACATACCCTCTTCGGAAGCTTCACTTTCACATTTTGGGCAATTGCATGTGAAAAGGTAATTCTCTCTAAGAGATAAAAGATGTGATATATTATTTTTTGTCTTTTTGTACAATTTCACAATTTTATAACAAACAGACAGCAACAGAATCTCTTTATAACTATGATGTAGTAAAAAAATAAAGTAAAATAAAATGAGGAAGCAAGGAAGAAAAAATACACTTTATAAATGTGAGATTTAAAGTTTTAACCAGACAGAAGATAGAAATATAAAAAAGATAATGGTTAATCATTTACATTTTAGAAAATTAAGTTTTTAAGGTGAAAATTCAAATTTTAACTTTTCAGTCACAAAGAAGTTACTTCTATAACTGCTACTTAAATATTTTATTGTGTACAATAAATTATTTGGAAATTAAACATTTACCTTAAAAGCTTATTGCGGGTGTGTCGATTCCTGTTCCTATTGCATTCATCAAGGTAACAAACAATGATTTCCTAAAAAACATACACACACATATATATATATATATATATACACACACACAGGGTGAGTTTGACATAATCTGCCAAATGAAAGGAGGTGATAGAACAGCCCATGGGGAGCATAAAACACCTTAGAAACCCTGTCTTATCTCTAACCGTTTCCAAGTTATGGTAGATAGAAGAAAAATCTTTTTTTCCATCCCGTCTGAAAAAAAACAAATTTGTGGGCTTTCTGAAAGACTTACTCGTAAAATAAGCACATATTTGGAAAGAGCAGAAAAAATCCTATCGGGTGACATCATTTACATCAGGATACTTTAATTTGACAGCAAGCTACAAGCGCTAAAACATTGGCGAAGTTTAAAATCAAGTTGCCACCAAATTCTTTAACCGGCAATTCTGCAAACACCGTTCAAGTTACAATCGTTCAAATTTACCAAAAACTTCTCCATTCCACAAGCTTTAGAATAAGCCCACAACAAACAATATCGGTGTTCTAGTTCAGGGAGAAATTTAGTCTTTTGTCTGAAATGTATCACTGAAAACGGCATTCGTCGAAATTCGGCAAATAAAATGACGGTGAGTAAATCGAACATATGCAAATTCGTGACTATCTGCATATGGACTCTTAGTGATATGCAGATGCATTCCAACCTTCCCGCGTGCGTATCCCACTCGCGGGTACAAAAGGCGATTCAATCTGTAACAGTTCATTAGCTCGTAAGCTTCTTTTACGTTTTATGCTGCTTATTGCTTTAGCATTTTCTGGACTTTGCCTGAGTTCGACCAATTCTTTTCACGCTTCTCTCATGTCTACTTGCTCTCTCTTAGTTCATATTTTTCCTTAGTTCATATATTTTAGTATGTTTTCCTACATTGGTACAAATTAACCAAGTTGGTTCTTATTCCGTAGCACTTTTTTTTTTCTACTTTTGTAAATTAATATTGAAATTTTATCCCTTTTTGTTTACCCTTCTGAATTTTATTTTCAATTGAAGTCATCACAGGGATCAAATTGTCATACTTTCCAACCTGTAAACAGATATGCCTAGTTTTACAAATGAAGAGTACGCGGATACACATTTTGTGTATGGATTTTGCAATGGTAACTCTCGGAGAGCCGAAGAAGAGTACTGTCTACGTTATCCACATCATCGTGCACCCAACCGTGCTGTATTTGCCGCAATTCATCGAAGGCTTAGGGAGAGTGGGTCATTCGGTAGGGTGTACGAAAGGGACCATGGTCGCTGTTCCACCACCGCTGAGGCGTCCGTACTCGACCGAGTTGAGGAAAATCCAAATATGAGTCCATTGTGTTTGTAAACTTAATACAACTGTTACTTTTTTTGTTTGTCTTTAAAATTTTCTTTTTTGTATCTGACAAAACAGCAGGCTGAAGGCGGACATGAATGGAACCCATGGCACCCCGTGAGTCTCCTTCTCTAAGAACGTTGAGCTCAGTGATGAATGTATTTCAAACAAAAGGCTAAATTTCTCCTGAACTAGCACACCGAAAGGGTTTATTGTGGGCTCATTCTAAAGCTTGTGGAAGGGAGAAGTCTTTGGCAAATTTGACCAATTTTAGCTTGAACAGTGTTTGCAGAATTGCCAGTTAAAGAATTTGGTGACAACTCGATTTTAAACTTCGCCAATGTTTTAGAGCTTGTAGCTCGCCGTCAAATTAAGGTATCCTGATGTACATGGTGTAACCCGATAGGATTTTTTCTGCTCTTTCCAAATATATGCTTATTTTGTGTGTAAGTCTTTCAGAAAGCTCACAAATTTGGTTTTTTTTCAGATGGGATGGAAAAAAACAGATTTTTCTTCTGTCTACCATAACTCGGAAACGGTTAGAGATAGGACAGGGTTTCTATGGTGTTTTATGCTCCCCATGCCCCATGGGCTGTTCTATCACCTCCTTTCGTTTGGCAGATTATGTCAAACTCACCTTGTATAATTGATGCTTTGAAAATTTAAATACAAAGCTTTATATTTTTGTGAAAATAAGTGAAAACAATAATATTGGTAATGGTCACTATACATTTATTTTAAATAAAATCACAAAATTAATGAATAAATCTTACATCTCCAGGCTGAATTTCCTTTACAGCTTCCATGACTAGAGTGAAATTATTATAGGGAAAGGTAGCTTCTGCATTTGGCACACAACTGTGATTACCTACAATATATATATATTTTAAATGAATAAGCTTTTTTTTTTTTTTTTTTTTTTTTTTAGTATTAAACATTTAATGCTTTGAGAAATGGTCAAATAAACTTTAAAATATTGCCCTCCCCCCCCCCCTCAAATTTGACTTTTATTTTTATAAAGTATACAAAATCCTTTTTCCATTATTATTATTTATTTTTTAACTTATTTCCACTTATAGGGATCCCAATACATTTTAGCTACAGAAAAGGTGCAAAAGAGGATCATTTGCAGTTAAGCACATACATCATCATGCATGAGATACATGCAGTGCCGCCAACTCAAATTATGCTATGCCCCTAATCATAGCTCAAAATATGCCTAAAATGATGATAAATCCCTATTTATGCAAAAAATTACAAAAATTCTTACAAAGTAACTCCAAAAGTTCCCACATTCCACATTCTGCTGAATGTCCCTATACATAAGGACAAATTCTTACAATTGGCAACTGGTTACAAGTATGCTTCACCATATGACACACAAAAAGAGCAGTTCCATATGACATCAGCCTCCTTCTACCATCAGTGATCCTCAAAAGGTGTGAAGGATTGCTAAGGCACACTGGTGCGCCCTAGAATATTTCTGTGTGTGCCCGGTAAGTATTCCAGAAAAATGTGTGTTCAGATATAAAGTTGCTGTATTATACATTCATTAAAGATATATGCTATCTACCAATAAGCATTTGGACACTTTCGAATTTAGACGTTTTGTCAAATATCTAGAAAAGTTTTTTAGGAATCAGATTGAAACTTTGGAAGCATAAAAAACATTTTATATATTTATTAACATATATTATATAACATTTTTCACATATTTCAGTAAAAGTTGTGTCTTGAAAAGGAAAAGGGGGCCAGTAAAAAATTAAAGAAAAATCAAAATGTTGTGCATCACCCTGTAAAAAATAATGCTTTAAGTTTTTTTTTTTTTTTTTTTTTTTTTTTTTTTTAAATTGCAAAAAAATTTTCACTTTTTTAATTATAACTCGTAGAGTGTTAGATCCAGTGCAAAGCCATTTTTAGGAAATTTGGCGTGCTACATTAGACACAGTATGCTGCAATCAGAATGAAAAAATGTTAAAAATCTTATGAAATATGAGCACTTTTACTAAATAATTTTTAACTATGCATGCATAAGCTATTAAAAAATTCCATTTGCATAATTTAATAGCCAAAAGTATTGAGCTAATTATATGAAAACCCCAATCAAATATCGTGTAAAATCAAAAGAGATAGAATGATCAGAATTTCAGTTCTTCTCAAAAAAAAAAAAAAAAAAAAAAATCATTTTAAACCTAACAATAACTTAAAAATACAAAAAGAATATGAACTACTGTCATAAATAGACTGAAAAATGCTATTATTGCATTTTTTTAAATGTATTTTTTAAAAAGTATAGGGGAGACTGGGGAGGGTTGACCCATTTTTTACAAAAACATTTTTAGAGAAAAAAATTTTACTTCCAGAAAAAAACTTTGTACACCATTTTATACCTGATATATTCTACTATCAAAATATGCATAAAAATATTTCATACTTTGCAACAGAAAAGAGAAATAATGAATGTTATTGAAGCAGAATTTTTGGGTCAAGGCTCCCCACATATGGGAGGTTTGACCCACACAATGGGAGGGTTGACCCACCAATATTCACATATTATGATATTTAGGAAAAAATTAAGCTAGTCCTAAAATTTAAGAAAATTTGGAAATGAAATTAATGTGATAACAATAAAAGTTATAATTGATGAAGTAGCAATATTTCTAAAGCGTAAATTGAAAAAATTATATAAAAGAACACGTTCACACTACTAAAACAACTCTTAAATTAAAAATAGTCATTGGCATTAAGCTTTGTTGTAAAAAGCAAAAGCTAGAAATGTTGAATAATAACGAATATTTAGCAGCACTTATACTCAGAAAAGTCAAAGTCAAAATAAATTCCTAATGCAACTCTTGCAGTTCCTTCAGCTGATATTGAATTTGGTAACTTTATCATATCATCCATTGAAACAACCGATATATCTTCCGCTTCTGGATAAATAAAGTAATTTGTTTCAGCAGCGCGGCGTAAAAATGTAGCAAGAAACTCTCTTTCTCCACTTTGGTTATTCTTCCTACGAAATGAGATGCATTAGGCCAACCAGTTTTAGGACTCACAAATTTTACCAGCACAAAATCTCCTTCTGACATTGACTTTAATATCACAAACTCATCTTTACTGCTATCTGACATATGAGGGATTTCGTGATCCTCATCACTCAAGATTTCAACCAGATTAAAAAATTTCTGTTTAGAAAATCTTTTGGTTTTAGTATCTTTAACAGAAGGTCGTTTCTTCGATGCTCTCAATGCATGCTCATTTTCTATTTGTTCTTTAACTGGGTTATCTATCAATATTCAAGACTTTGCTTGTTTTCTTTTATAGTTATGTTTTCGTGGTCCAGCTTTCGGGAAAGGTCGAATCTGTTCAGGGGTCAAAGATGCAGATTTTTTAATTTCTGGCCGACAGGTGATCCTAGTAGAAGAAGTGACTTGTGAACTACTACTATGGGGAATATAATCTTCAGGAATGAGAGATAAAATACTTTTAGGTTGATAAATAATAGAGGAATTAATATTTTCAGTCCACAATAACAAAGAAATATATAAGGGAGGCTTGACCCGTGGGTCAAACCTCCCTTATATCATGTGGGTCAAGCCTCCCTCAATAGCCATTTGCAATTTCATAAAAAAAATCAGGGAATTAAACAGTTATTTAGCAAAACTAATTATAGCACATATTAGCTTGAAGTATATACTTTAATCATATAAATCTGAATTCTGATATTTGATTAAGAATATTTGCACAATGCCTTACAAATTTAATCAAAATTATTCACTTTTTGATGAGGAAAACACAAATTTCAAGCTTGTTCAAATAATAAGCATGGGATAACTTTAAAAGAAACATGGCTGTTACCTTGCATCAGTAGGATGTGCTGCCATGTGTTGGAAGTTTTTGAAAGTGAAAAATAGCAGAGTAAAGAAAGGTGGGTCAAGCCTCCCATAGGGTCAACCCTCCCCAGTCTCCCCTAATGAAAATATGTACAGTTTCTAAAAGTCACTATTGGGGTAAAAAATTTAAAAGCTGTACTGCCCGGAAACTGGTTGTCCTATAAAAACTGGTCGTCAAAAGTGAATTTTACAGGGTTGCCACTCAAATAGCAGAATGAAATTCCCTGACTTTTCCAGGTTTTCCAGATGTGTTCTAAGAAAATTCCAGTCTAGCCATATATTGTGCATTGGTTGTATTGAGGGCAAAATAATTATGGTACGACTTGAAAACACAAAAGTTACTTTGACCTAAGGACAGATTGCCCTCCATGCGGGGGTCTTTCTAAGAGGTCTTGTTTTTAAAAAATGGAGGAAGCTAAGAAAAAAAAAACAAGAAAATTGACTCTACGTTGGAGAAAAAATTATTTTTTTTTTGGCAATCATTGTATGAAATTACCTGACTTTTCTAGATTCTGGCTAAAATATTCAAATTCCCTGACTTTCACGGTCAATTTTCAAATTCCCTGACTATTCCAGGTTCTGCAGGTTTTCCAGGTAGCGTGGCAACCCTGATTTTATTTGAACTAGCATTTCATCACACAATAAATATTAATTTGGTTCTAATAATAATTTGTGTTCTGCTGAATTAAAACTTAAATTGGGTGAGAAAATTGGTTTAAGATTTGTGAGTTTCAAATTTTAAAGGCTAATAAGGAAAAAAGTAAAGTATGAAAAATTTGTATGGGTTTCCTAGAAATAATTAAGAAAAGGGACTTACAGGAACTCTGCAGTGCATACAGACCAGACCCTTCATTATTCAGATAGGATCCTGTTTCTGTAAAAGAGAACAAATTATTTATAACATTTGAATTTAAAAAAAATATAAAGATATATATATGTGTGTGTGTGTAATGCACTAACAAGGTATCTTTAAGGAATGAAGAAGACTCAATTTTATTAATCCTTTTTTGATGAGATATACAGATATACAGTCTTGGCTGTAATTAGCATTTTAAGCAGGAATCATGCTTAACCCCTTACCTGCCCAGGAAAACTTATGAGATTCGTTTCCCAGTGCCACCGTTTTACGCACAGATGCACATAGTTATGCGGTGTGTTGGAGGAAAAAGAAGGAGCACGCTTTTCAATCAAAAAAGTGTTTACTTTCACACAAAAAAGGAAAAACGAAAATACAAAATTTAATGTATAGAGTAACAGTATAATAACAAAAAAGTTAGAACTTAACTGTCATGTATATCTTGAAACATAGTTGGACGAATAAATCAACATCATAAATGCATTGATAAAATGATTCATGGTGAATTTCTTCCCTTGAACAAACAATTTTCTTGATGTATTTTTGTTTGAAAATGATGATGCTACTAAATCTGGAAAGTATGTATCGATAAGTCATAAAGGAGAATCACTCTGTAACATCTTTTGTTTGGTAGGTTGGTGTACAGTAACATTGAATTTTTCAATTATGCGTTCCACCAAATTCATTCAGAAGTTGTAATTTTCAGTGTTTGGAAGTTGCTTCTTCTGTAAGACGAAGACATTGTAAATAGTCCAGGGCATTTAGCACAACTCCCTCAAAAATAAAGGGACTTTAGGGACCAAAATTGAAAAAAAAGGGACTTTAGGGACCTATTTATTTCATGCTTAAATATCAGCAATATACATATATACGCGTTCTTTTATAATCCCCTACCATGTATAAGCCAAGTATAATGCCCAAAATCAAATAATTTAAAAATATACACAGCCAGTGTCAAAAGAATTCATACTCTTTTGGTTTTGTTGAATACCTTAAGATACAGGCATTGAGTTATATAAGCCATGAGACTCTTGGTCCTCCAATAATTTCTATGATGAGCACTCACTTTTACTGCTCTTTATGATGCAAAATGAAAAGTTTCAGATTTTACATTTAAAGCTATGTTTGGTAAATAGAATATACATATTTTCTCATCAATTTATTGTCTTTAAAATTTGTTGTCCTAAGTGTGTGGGAGGGTCAACAAGAGTAACATTCTATTACCTACTCAAGGTGCCTAGAGTGTTTTGCCACCCATGGGGATCCGTTTAAGGGATTTTAGCCTGTATTCATGCGAGTTTCAGAGAAAACGAAATTTTCAAATAGCTAGGCAAGGCCCACAATTGTAACCCGAATCTGGCATTTTTTATCAACTAGGTTTCAGAAGAGAACCTTTCAGCCACTGGTGTGGTTTGTTGCTTCAAAAATCTTTTTTGTAAACAACCTAAGCAAAACCATACTAACTATTAAAAAAAATTAGCTCTGAGGTCATTTTTTGCACAATAGGGCAAATTGAACTAAGATGTGCAAAGAAAAAATTGCACAATACGCTGCAGGTGCAGTCTGAGTTTTGCAGTAACTATGCTATATGCAACTGTCATGAACTGCTGCAAATAACAGAAAAAAGTATGTGTCTATAAAAGTTTGAACAGCAGACAAAACATGTAATGCATTTCATGATGTGACAAAAAAAAAATAATAAATAAATAATAATAATCATGACATTTTGATTAAAGGGTACAAGCCCACTTCATTCTGTGTTGCTAACAAAGTTGGATATTAGCCAAATAAATAATGCAATTCAAAGCTACAAGTGAAAATAAAAATCATACCAACATCAGCTGCCACTACAGGGTTTAACCTGAGTTCTTAAGTTTTTTTACTGAAAAAGCTAAAATCAAAAAACCATCTTAAGCAAAATGCTACAATACTATTAGGCTTATGATACCTGTTCGTATGCTATTATAGATGTCTCTTTATGTTACATTTTTCTTTTCCAAACTAAGTTTTAAATTTTATAATGACATCTTAAAAAAATTCTGAAGTGGCTTCCATGAACATTTTGAACATTTAGTATAGTTACCGGGTGTTTAAACAAATTTGAACCGCTGAATATTTCAGTAAATAAATAAAAGTGAACATGATGTCAGTATTTAATAAAAAAGCACCACGAAGCTGGCATTGTAAAAAATATTACTTACAAACTTTGAATAAACGCCATAAAATGCAATAAACTCGCAACAATTGTTTCGGGTCGAAAAAACACACGACCCTTCATCAGGCGAAAAAAGTAAGCATGAGTGCTGCAGGTTTTTTCGACCCGAAACAATTGTTGCGAGTTTATTGCATTTTACGGTGTTTATTCAAAGTTTGTAAGTAATATGATGTCAGTATGTTTTTATTCCCAAATTCATATATCCGTCAATGAACATATAAGTAATATATGTGAAATTTTTAGGCATCCCTGTAAAAGAAAATAAATAGTAAACATGCAATTTAGGTAATTCTGTAGGAACATTCTGAAATATATATTAGTTCAATTCATACTTTTAAATAATTTAATTTGTTTTAAGAAAATTAGTCCCTATAGAATGTGATATAAATAAAATCTTTTATACTTCTCGATAAAAGAACTATGCATAATATGCCCATCATTTCATACAATGATCATACATTAGTAAAACAATGTAATGTATATCAGTGTTTTTTAACACTTTCCAATAAGATTGAAAAGTGTTAATGACTTCAGTTTGTCTGTCATCCGTATTCTATTTCCTATTCATGGAATTTCTTGAAACTGATATGTGTTATTCAAGTTCACTATCCCATATTCCCTATTAAAAATGGAGTAAATACCTTTACTGGTTTGTGTACAGGGCACAGGGACACTCAAAAGTATTCCAAAGCATTGCATTCCATGAAAGGTATTACAATAAACCTGATTTTAATATACTTTACACAAATCTTAATGAAATTAAAATATGTAATTCATGTTCATTATCAGATGTTTCCCATTGAAAATAGAGTAAATACCACGAATGATTTGTGTACAAGAACATTTGAAAATATGACAAAGCATTCATTCTATGAGAAGTATTTCTATAAACCATACAGGCACACACTACCACTTGGCACAAATCTTAATGAAATTGAAATAAGTTATATGTATAAAAGAATGTTTTCTACAGAATGTAGTACAAATAGCAATAAAATTTAAAGGGACTATAAAAAATATTCAGTTACATTAAGGACTATTTTTGAAAATTTGCTGCAATTACAGTTTTGTTTACCTCAAGCATTTTTAACACTTTCTAAAAAATTTTAAGTTTGTCTGCCCAGCTGTCTGTTTGTCTATGTCTATCTGCTCGACTCCAGTGTTCGTCAATATTTTCAGAGTTTCTTAAAAATGATATATGTTATTCAAGTTCATTATGTAATGTTCTCTATTTAAAATAGCATTAATGAGTCCTGAACAACTTGGTTTGTATACAGGGACATCTCCCCAAAAAAAGGCCACTACATTGTTTTTTAGGATAGCCATTTTTATAAATCACATTTTAATAACTATCTACGGCAAAAATCATAAAGAAGTTGACATTTATGTGAATATGATAAAATAATGTTTCGTATAGAATAATATGTTTAATCTTCAGATTTACAGGCATACACTAAAATATTTAGATACATTAAGAGCTGCAATTAGAAATTAATGGCTACATTTCCATTTGTATTAAGCATTTTTAACACTTTCTAACAATGTTTAAAAGTGATATAGTTTACCTGTCTGCCTTTTCATTGTGTGATAACGTAGATAAAGAATACTGAAGGTTATAATGACACAAGTATGTACAATTGGAAAATGCTAATAATCAATGCGTACCACATGATTTTTTGTTTTTGTTTCTTTTAATCTGTGTTAAATATTTAACATTTTTTTTATTTATTATTTTTTTTTTTAATAACAATTTAATAAAATGCTTTAGCAAAAAAAGCAAAAATTTCTTGTTTAATTTTCGCATTCTGTATACACGCATTTTGTGGAAAATGTGACTGTAGTGGAAATCCTATGCCATTAACACTTTATGGGGCCACCCCTGGCCTTGATGACTGCACAATAATTAGGCATTGAGATAATTTTTGGATATGTTCATTTAGTATTAAGAAGTATTTCATTGTACCAAATTTTGATATGTGCTCCCTTAACTGCGTTAAAGGTACCAGATTTCCATTCAGACTTAAATCTAAACTATTTATTATCAGGCCAAAGCAAAGTAGTAATGTTACGGTACCAGGGGTCGACACAGGTTTTAATTTTTGGGGCCCATTTTTGTGAAAAACAAATAATTTTTGTGAAATTTTTATTTATTTTTGTGAAATTTTGATTATTTTTGCAAAAAAAAATTATTACTGCATGAAACCTGTCATTTTAGCAGTTACTCTATCTGATGTTTAATATCAAGTTAATAGCATTTCACTGAACCAAGTATAGATACTCATTAAAATTAATACTGGAAACATGGAAAATTTTTATAAAATTATCATTTTTACAAAACAAAATCTTATGAAAGGGATTTTTTTTATAAATCTAAATTTTGTGAAGGGGCCTATTTTATAGATTTGCATTTTGTAAAGGGACTCATTTTAGAAATTTGTAAAGGGGCAGCAAAAGGGTCCCAATTTTTGCTTGGATCGATCCCTGGGTACTGCAACATTTTTTTTTAACCTAAAGATATACATATCTTTGCTAGTCATCAGAGTTGAATTTGTAACTGGGCTCATTACTGAACTGAAAATAATCGAGCTTCTGACCTAATGCATGCAGTACAACTAACTGTGGTATCGCGCTATGCAATGGTGAGAGGACAGTTAACACAATGACCTCTTTAATCGTAGCCTTTCCTTCCCCCATGGCCCATTTGCTGAATTATCTATGAATATTAGTGTCCCTGTTACACATCAGATAACTGGCTGCCAAAAGTTAGTTATTTCAGTATTCTGTAGATAATATAAAGTATGTGCCTAAGCAATTTCATCGCATTTGAATGTTTTTTTTTTTTTTTTCAAGGCATACCTAAAAAATCTTAAGATTTTTGACAGGCAAAGAAAAAAAAGGGACTTAGGGACCATTTTGCCAAAAAAAGGGACTTTTAGGGACCTAAAATAAATTTAGGGACTTTAGGGACCACACTAAATGCCCTGATAGTCATATCTAACAATGGTGAAATTTAGTTACATAATACCTCTTCTGTCCTTTATAAGTTGTTGGATAACAAACAAGTGCCTGATTTGCTCTATCTACCCAACCCACTGTCAAGTTATAATTTATAACAACAACTGGTTTTATAACTTTTTTTTTTTATTAGTTTCAGAGCAGTTTGCTGTATGGATAGAGCTAAAAGGCATCACATACTTTTTCACTGAAATCACAGCAACACGAAAGATCATACTTTAGAAAAGCATACGTAGACACCTGTGGCAGTTAACACACTGGCCTAGCAAGGCTGATATATATGTCTGCTCCAGACAGCAGTTACAGCAGACTGCTCCTGGAGCAGTTAAGTGATTAAGTCTGTGAAGCAACTGCAAAGATGGTGAGATTTGGGCTCTGTCCAGACTTCCAAAGGGTCATGGATTCATTAGGCTCCTAATTCATAGCAAAGTCTTTCTTTCCAGGCAGTGAAATTGAGTTTTAATATGTTAGTTCCTATACTTATCACTAGAGGGCTTGTTGACACATCCTTACTTTAATTGATTATTAATCTTATCATTGACAGTTTAGTTCTATTTTCAAAAGTGATAGTTTAATTACTAGACAAGAGTTAATCAGACACTTATAAAAAGCACTATAGTCATCATTTTTAATATTAAATTTTATCCCTTTTATTGATTCACCCATTAAAAATGTCATGCAGTGAAGTAAAGTTTACAAGGGTAATTCATGAATTATTTCAAGTTACCAATTTTGAATAAGATTTTCTTTAAGCTATATTTAAAATATTAATTATTTTTATCCTTTCATATATTTATATATATATATTATTTTCCCATGCCAGAAACATAGCAACACAGGCAACAATACAACAGAAAAGCTTATATTTCTTCCAAAAAAACTTTTCAATTATGATTTTTTTTTTCTTTAGATAAGGGGGGGGGGGGAGGCACAGAAATAATATCTGACGTGCAACAACCACATAACTTTAATTTCCTACTACTGCACATATTATGAACTCTTTTTGGAGATAAGTCAATTTTATGTTTTCTGACCACAGTAATGAATCTGATACCTAACAGTTTTCCTGTAAGAACGAACTAATACATACTATCTAAAAACATACAAATGGGTGTATACATCACAAGTAAAAAATAAATAATTTAAAAAAAAAAAAAAAAAAACAGAGCTTCTTTTTCTTTCTTTTTTTTTTTTTTTATTTCTTTTGAAACACTAATATCTAAGACCTAAATCTAACCTACCTAATCAGAATGTCTGTCAGTTTTCCTGTAGTAACTAAGTAATGCATGCGCAAGGACATCTTAAAGGGGGTTTATACAACAAATTTGAACCAAGCCATTTTTTAAGAAATACACTTGCAGGGCCTAAAATTGACCTACTTATACAGGATGTCTATCAATTTTCCCGAAGTAACCAACTAATACATACAAAAAAAACATTTAAAAAGTGCTTATATAGCAACAATGAAGAAATTGTTGGAGCTTGTTTTGAATTATGGATTTACAGTCTCACTTTTGGTTTTCAATGTCTCACTTCTGTTTTTTCAATTTTCCTCCACAATTAGCAAAATCATCTGTGAAACAAACATGTCTTAATTCTGAAGCTTTGTCATTTTATCTTTATTTACTTTTGAAGATATGATAGACAGAAGTTTTCCTCCCACATACACAGACTGACCATTATTGTCAAAAAACACTTTTTTTTTTTACTCAGGAGACCTTGAAAAACATGGAAATCATGTGAAAACTTAATATTGAAATTTTTGAACAAAAACAATGCTTCCATTACCTATAGTAGTGATGGAAGTAAAGTTTCAATGCTTTTATGTGTGATAAAATTGCTTTGCATAATAAGTTTCAATTCTGCAGATGGAGAATTCAGACATAATTGCTATGAATTAGGCAAATTATATTTGCTATTAAAACTGGTCTAAATTATATAATTCACTGCTGTAAACATTATTTTTTTCAGCTGTATAAAAGTGTATATCAAGACTTGAACATGAATAATATATTATTTATGCAAAAGGTTCAGCAAAGCAAAAATTCAGGCAATCAAATCAAAAAGGGTTATACAAAGCAAAAATTCAGACACAAAAATTAACCTCTCAGAAAAAAAAAAAAAGCAAAAATCTTACAGCAGAACTTTTACAAAAATTGGCAAATTTAAAACAGATATTTGTCTTTTTAAAGGTTTCTTAAAAAATTCAGATAAAAAAATTTGTGTACATTGTTTATCAACTTAAAAAAAAAAAAAAAAAAAAAAAAAAAATGTATATTTCAACAATAAAACATACAAAGAAACAAGAATTTTTCAATAACCACTTAATTTAGGAATCAGCTTTGAAAAAAGTGTGACTTTTGTCAATTAGCAGCAAAATAATTGCCTGTGTTGCATATTAAATATGATTCAATATAACAATAGTCAAATAATAGCAAAATACTTCTGTAATTCGATAATCAGCTGTGAAAGAGAAATTGAATTTTTAACAATTGACTAAAAACAAATGCAATATTTCAAAAATTAGCAGAAAGAAAAAAAAAAAAAACTATTATATAGTAGGAACTTACAATAAAAAGTTACACAGTTTCTCAAAATTAATATACAAAACCAAAAATTAACATTACCAATTTGTTAATACCCACCTACACTATATCGAATGCAGATCCTCACTTTAATTAAAAAAAAATTAACAATCACTTTTCTTAGAAACAGATATTATTAGATTGAGAAAATATCTCCCATTTGAAACATACTGGTTTAAAAAAGAATCTAAGCAGTACTACCGTATTGAAATCACGATTATATATAGACTTATATTTAATCATGCGACTTTTAAAAAAAAAGCAGAAGGCCTGTTGCATTCACCTAGTATTAATATGCATTCTTTCTTTTTCCTTTAAATGTTCAATTTCTTCATTTGAGTTGTCAACTGTTCTTAAAATTAGTAATAATATTCTTACATGCATGATAAATACGAGGGTTGCTATTTATATTTCTGGCCTTGGCAACAGTAAGTGTTGCTAGGCGACCGCAGACGATTTTAATCGAAAGTTTGATATTTTTAAACGTAAATTCAGCAGACGATTTACCATTATAGCTTTATTTGTGTTGTTGACAGTAAATTGAAAAGTTCTTCTCTTTCAAAAAATGGAATTGAATCGTGAAAATTTTCGTGCGATTATTTTTCATAACTTTCGACGTGGATTGTCAAGACAAGAGTGCTTCGATGAACTTAATTCTTTATACAGCGATAAAGCGCCATCCTACAGCACTGTAAAAAATTGGTATAACGAATTTAATCGTGGTCGATGTTCGATCCAGGACGAATCCCGTGCAGGTCGTCCAAAATCCGTTGTTGTGCCAGAAAAGATCGATGCTGTGCGTGAACTGATAAAGCAAGATCGTCATGTGACATACCGTGAGATTGAGGCGTCTTTGGACATTAGTATGACTAGCATCAATAAAATATTGCATGAACATTTGAGCGTAAAAAAAATTTGTTCGCGTTGGATCCCGCATAATCTGACAAACGCTCAAAAAAAGGCTCGTGTCGATTGGTGCAAGGAAATGTTGGAAAAATACGTTCAAGGTACATCAAAGGCTGTGTATAACATCTACACAGGTGACGAATCATGGATCTATGCATATGAGCCGGAAACAAAACAGCAATCAACTGTATGGGTCTTCCAAGGCGAGGCAAAACCAACAAAAGTTGTTCGAGGAAGAAGCACATCGAAACAAATGATTGCCTGTTTCTTCGGCATTAACGGTTATGTGGCAACAGTGGCGTTAGAGCAATGCAGGACGGTCAATTCTGAATGGTACACGACCATTTGTTTGCCAGAAGTCATCGGAGAAATTCGAAAAAAGCAGAAGAACAGGCGAATCATTCTTCATCATGACAATGCGAGCTCTCACACATCGACTCAAACAAATGCATTTCTGACTGAGCAAAAGATCGAACTGATGAGTCATCCGCCGTATAGCCCTGATTTGGCACCCAATGACTTCTTCTTATTCCCACACATCAAAAATAAATTACGTGGACAACGATTTTCGACCCCCGAAGAAGCGGTTGATGCATTCAAAACGCATGTTTTGGAGTTACCTCAATCGGACTGGAAAAAGTGCTTTGAAAATTGGTTCAAACGCATGCAAAAATGTATTGATCATCATGGAGAATATTTTGAAAAACAATAAAACCAATTTCGATCCTACATATTTGTTTTTTCATTATTAGGCCAGAAATATAAATAGCAACCCTCGTATCCATATTGCTATATAGTTTCATTATTCTTTATCAACTATGAACCACTAAACCTTGAATTTTGTTTGTTTTTACTCCATAATCATATAAACCCCTGAATTAATGTTTTTTTTTTTTTTTTTTTTTTTTTTTTAATCCATGTGATCCTGTGAGTATTGTTTATTATGTTTTGATGATTACAGTTGTTTTCTGATAGATCTTTGATAATTTGTGATTAATAATTTATTCCATTTGAATTTTCACTACAATTAATTTCATGTACGATAGGGGACCCACTAGTGAACAAAATCGTACATTGGTGCTCAAGGGTGAAAAAGGTCTCCCCTGACGAATTTTTTTCACCTTTCTGAGCTTCTACTTGAAAAATATTCATTCTTATTGGTCTAAGTGGTTTCATTTCAGTGATATTGTTGTTGTTTGGCTTTTACTATGTATAATAACTCATTATATATATATATATATATATATATATATTCAGTTATTATTTTGATAACTAAGAAAAATAGTTTGTAATAAATACTTTTCATAGTGACCTAGATAATGATCTCATTTTAAACTTGATAAACAATGAGGATTAGATATTTTTTGTGAAAATTAGTTCCAGCTTGAACATTCAACACAAAAATAAATTACATACTCAACCAAATTAGATAAAATTCAATTCATACCTTTTTCAATGACTTCATACAGGTGCAAAATAAATGAATTTAATTTTTCTTGCTCTTTTTGTGATAAATCTAAGGAATCACAATTTTTCACCCATACACTAAATGCGCTGCAAAAGAAAAAATAAGAGCTAAAATTATGCTAACTCTAAATTTAACTATCAACATTTGAAATCACATGCAAATATATAAAAGAAAATAGAGAAAATATATGTGCTTAAGAGACTATACAAATATATTATCATTATCATATTCTACTTTCAATCAATTCAATAAAAGTGTAGCTGTAGTTACAAATTTATTTATAAAAATAAATAAATATTCTATTATTCAATAGAACATAACCACTGAGAACAAATAACATACAATAAAATTATAATGTTCTTTTTATGATAAATATAAGGAATCACAATTTTTCCCCACCCATACACTAAATGCAAAAAATAAGAGCTAAAACTATGCTGACTCTTTATTTAACTATCAACATTTGAAATCACATGCAAATATATATATATATATAGAGAGAGAAAAAATATATATGCTTAAGAGACTATACAAATATATTATCATATTCTAGTTTCAATCAATTCAATAAAAGTATAGCTATAATTACAAATTTATTTATAAAAATAAATAAATATTCTATTATTTAACAGAAGATAACCACTGAGAACAAATAACATACAATAAAATTATAATGTGATGATTCTATTTCATTACCCTTAACTACACTCGCTGGCGTAAAAAACACACCATTTATAGTAAACAGAATATACGAGGGTTGTAAATTAAATAGTGGCAACTTAACCTTGAAACTCGCAGATGGGCGGGAATGAGCAAATAGGATATTGGAGCGGTGAGGTGGCGCTGTTGTCGATATGTAGAGTGCAAAAAACAGTCGATCTGCTAAGAAGGGTAGTTGTTGTGTGGCGTTAAAGTGACGAGTTTCGTTTCCATCCCTCTAAAGCATGTTTTCAAAAGGTGATCAGCAGTTGTGGCTTAAAATCGAAGTTGCCCGTGGCAAAAATGCAACAGAATGCTATCGAGGATTAGTGGAAGCCTGTGGCACAAATGCTTTACCGTATAGGACAGTAGCACGAATACTTCGATTTTAAGCCACGACTGCTCATTACCTTTTGAAAACATGCTTTAGAACGATGGAAACGAAACTCCTCACTTTAATGCTACACAACAACTACCCTTCTTAGCAGATCGACTGTTTTTTGCACTCTACATATCGACAACAGCGCCACCTCACCGCTCCCATATCCTATTTGCGCATGCCCGTCCTTCTGCGAGTTTAAAGGTTAAGTTGCCACTATTTAATTTACAACCCTCGTAAATGACTTTGGGATCCCTCTCCTCATGCTGCATGCACATCTAACCTATCATTGAAGTATTTATTCGAAGATTTTTCATTAGTTTTTATAAAAAATTTTGATAATTAAAACTTACCAAGCACTAGCCAATAATTTTTATATCAAAAAAGTACACTTAATACTATTTTATTAAATAAATCCTTGTCGAATCATGTTCCTAGATTGACTAGGAACATGGCTCGACAAGGATTTATTTAACAAAGCAGTATTATGTGTACTTTTTTTAGACAGGGATTATTGCTAGTGCTCGGATACTTTTGTTGCCAACAATAATCGTATGAAATTTAGAAATATTTATTGATAATCAAATATATTTAGCAAAACAGTGAAGAGAGATAAGAATGGGGAATGATTAAGTCTGAATATAAGCTTAAAACCCAAAAGTAATTTGTTTTTTGATAATGGCATATTTTCCATACATAAATAAAGGCAATATATGAAAGTAGATTATTCAGTTACATTAAAAAAAAAAAAGAAAGAAAGAAAGAGAAGCACAAAGGGAAAAAAAAAAATTAATCTCCAACAATTTTCATGAATGTCAAAATAATTATACACTATCACATAAAAATCTAAAAACGAAATCATATAAATGTGTAAATGATCTCATCTCTAAGTTAACTCCCTCTAATCTGCATAGCTTGGGACCATATGTTTTGTAAACTTTAGAATTTTGCAGATTATTGGTCACAATTTGTTTACTTATTTTTTTTCCCAGATACAAATGAAGATATAATAATAAATCATTAATGCTTTAAGTGAATGATAAAATAAAAGCATAATTATTTCAAATAAATCTTAAATAAAGCGTTGTCAATCGGCCTTAAAGTTCAGTAGCTTTGAATCCATTATTTTTATCGATAAATAATTAAAATAAACAATTTTTTAACGATAACTGAAACATTGATACAGTTTAAATGAAAATCAAAACACCACATAATCATAGCATTTGGTTTCTTTCTTCCCCCCTTTCAGCTTGTGGTTTTAATTAAACACACTCATAGCTAATGTGTAAACAAATACTTGTCCCTGTTCTGAGTCAGCAATATTTCGATCACTAGAATGTTTTCTTTCTTTCATTCTTTTTTTTTTTACTATTTATTTATGAGTATTGTAGGATGAAGCGTGTGGTTCTTCAGCTAAATTGTAAAAGTTAGTTTTATTTTTTTTATTTTCAAGATACGTTGAAGCGCTTTCATAGATAAAAAATAAAATTCAAAGAATAATGTTTTATGCGGCAACTGTTGGAATGATGGAAATGCAAAATCAAAAGTTGATAAGGATTGGATAACGATTTCTGCCTGGATGTGTGCAAGGAAAAAAAAAAAGAAAGAAAGAAAGAAAAAAGAAAATTTGTTTTTTTTTTTTTTTTCAGTGTCTGCCACTATTCAATTTTATGTATTTAATAAAAAATATTTAATTAGGTGGTCAAGACTGAATTTGCGGAGCATAAACATTACTTCGCGGAATTGCGGAGTTTTTAAATTTTTCCGGAGAAACTCTGCAAAAATCAGAGCAGTTGGCAACCCTGCTGTAGCATACATATTTGTTCTTATTTAATTTATTTGATATTTTGGTGGTGTACAAAATACACCACGCATGTACTTGTGTGAAAATATTAAGCATGTGTAGTTAAAGGTTAACCACATTCAATATTAAAAAAACACAAGACATAAAATTACATGACCAAAAAAAAAAACCATGAGACAGGGACTTTATCATTTTTTAAATTTTGATAACAGCTACAAGACATTGCTGTGATTAAAAGCATATGTTTAAAAAAAATGAAATTATGACATGAAACTTTTGCAGATCAGTACTGATGCCTAAATTTAGCAATCAATATTCTGAATTTTCAGAACAAAAAAATTTATAACTTAGTATTACATATATAAATTTTTTGACACAGCAAAAATTTTACATGTGTTGTTAAGAAAAAGAATATAAACTAAGGTTTCAAATCAGTAATAATTGCCAAAACGTCAGTGAAGGCCTCCTTGTGGAGACTCAAAATGATTTTTGGTTCTGTCTGTCTGTCTGACAAATGCGCAATAGCGGCCACAAAAATCACACAATTGACTTGCATCTTGGTACACATGTTCACGAGCCACATGGAATTAGCTGTATAATTTTGGGTGCATATTTCATTTGTAGTTCATGTACAGGGACACAAAAAGTTTTTCTTATGCGGTAGATTTTAGGAATATGCTCCGAAGGGGAGAGGGAGTGGTACATATTAACTGACGAGAGGGCCTGTGCTCTCGGTCCCCGAGATGGCAACATCCCTGAAAGTATGCAGTTGGCATTTTTAGATGAGGAAAACGAAAGGGTGCCAAACTTCGGGTCTCCCCCTCCAATCAAATTTTCATGCTACGCCCCTGGGTGAACCTACATCTTAGCCCTTCGTATATGGGTCGATATTGGCACAATCCAGTCCTGAAATACAGGGTGCTTATTTGAAATTTTTTCTATCTGCCAGGGCCCGAAATTTCGACTCAGATTACACTCGCCGAAAAATTTTTTTACTCGCCAAAAAATATAGTTGTCATTTTTTTTTCTTTTTTGTGCATTTTGGGTTTTTTCCCTCTAGCTATTTGAAATGCTTTTACAAATATGCTTAAAATTATATATATTAAAAGTGTGTCGTATATCATCATGTATCATAATAATCTATAATTAGAAATCATTATAATGCATTGTATTTGAGATTTGAAAAAGATTAAAATGTCTAATAACATAAATGTAAAGAGTCATTTAAAAAAAAAAAAAAACTCTGTTAAACAATATCCTGTGAAAAACTTTTTATTATGAAAGATTAAGCTTTCTTATTAACCTATTTATTTAACTTTTTACATCAGAAATGTCTTTTTCGTCCATTTTATTTTTGTAATCAGACGGGATGTCGATGTGTATAACTTGTTCATTGTTGTCATTTGAAATAGCCATTTTGGAATAACTTTTTCTATAAAATCGTTGCTTACATGCCTACAAATCATTAAAAGCGCAAATCCTTGGAGTTTCAGTAAAAAACTGGAAAATGTGAACTGTTTTTTGAATATTTTTCAACAAAATAAACATAGGCAGTATTTTTAAAAGGACTCAGGTTCATTTTCCTGCACCAATATCGCATAGGCAAACTTTCACATTTCTCTTTTCTCGTATAGTGGGAGAGTATATCTGTTTCTCGTAAATCTGTTCGTCTATTCTCACTCTGCCTGAAGAAATCAAAGTGGGAGAAACGAAACTGCCAAAGAGATTAAAACTTTGATGCATGCACTAAGCGTTTTTCCTTTCCCAGGCTAGAATTAAATATGAGGTTATAAGATGACAAATTTTTGCCATATTTAAATCTATAAAAAGAATGTTTTCTGTCACCATAACGTGTAAGAATTCTATCTATAACTAAACCAGATTTTTACTCGCCACAGTAAAAATTCCACTCGCCAATGGTGAGCTGGCGAGCAGAAATTTCGCGCCCTGTATCTGCATATATTACTATTCACATCTTTATAAAAATCTTTATCTTTTTAATTTTTAAACATGCTAAAATACAACTCATGCAATTTCAGCATGTATAGAATAAAAATATGAAATGCACAGGATACTTTTGATTTAGATAACTGTATAAGCTAACACATTTTTTTTTTTTAGCATGTGTAAAGAAGTTTGCAATAAAAAAAATAATAATAAATAAAATTGTTAAAAAAAGAAATTTCAGGGGTAGTAGTGGCTTCAAAAAAATTTCAGGACACAACTTTTATAAAATTTCAGGACAATTTCAGGACACACGCACTAAAAGTTACCCATTTTCAGAAGATTTCCAGCTATCATTTTACAGTAATTTAACTATATAAATTACATAATGTGGTAAAAATACTTACTTAATAAGTTAAAAATATAATTTATTAAGGTCATAAAATACAATTGCACTAAATACAACTTGTTTTCAAAGATATATATATATAAAAAAGAAGAATAGCTATAATGTGTATTACAGCAGTTTTAATTTCTAACTGCTTTTGTGACATTAAAATTTTATAAAAAACTTAGTACTTTTTATAGTAAAACTTCATATTTATCTATATTAAGTCTATAAACAAAGTTATGTAGTTAAAAAGGATCAAATAAACTAATGTGATAACTAAGAAAAATTATATATATGTAACAAAAGTTTTCACAAAAATACTTAAACTTAATGAAAAATGGATTCAAAAACTATGTACAAAAAAATTTAGTACACAGTCTTCTTCAAATATTATTTTTTTAAAAGTAATTTTTTTTCAACATCAGACTTATTTTGTTTAATCATAGATAATTTTTTTTCAACAGTCTTAAGTGTTGCATTAGCAGTTTCTAACATCATCTGTCCAATTTTAATGGTTTGCATATTATTATTTTTTATCCCACATTGCAATTTTTCGGAGGCTTCGTTGCACAAAACATGAGCAGCTTTTTCTTCATCCCTCAAATCATTTTCTTCCGAGCTTAATTGCTTAAATTTATGTTGCAGATCTTCTTTTTCTTTTTTTTGGGCTTTGGCAGTTGCATGATCTTCCTCAAGCTTTCGTTTTTGAGCTGCTGCTGTCTTTATTTGATCCAAATAAGCATTATATTGAGCATATGACTGTTCTATATATCTAATCATCTCTTTTGTTACCAAAGAAGGAATTGAGGGATGTTTCATCAAATGATCCCTGCAAAAGCGTAAAGAACGAATTCCCATTTCTGATATGCTGCTCCTATCTTTTGTAACGATGTTATTATTTATGGAAAATCCTCTCTCGGGCACTGCATTGCTATGAGATAAAGTCAAACAAATTTTAACAAATCTAACTAAGTGGCAAAATTTGAAATTACCGAAATTGTCTTTAATTTTAGATATGTGGGCCCAATACTTGCATATATCATTGCTGGTGGTAAATTCAGATTTGGCTTTAGCAAGATCTTCATTGTTGTCACACATATACATCTGAAATTCTGATTTAATTGTATCGCACATTTGATCACTCTTACAAACTTTACTAAACTGCAACAGAAGTCGGCTGATACCTTCCTTAGATTTGTTGTTTTCCTTCTGATTGGGATGAATATATTTTAAATCTTGTAATATGGTGTTAGATAAGGGTAGTGTTTTCTGTAAATAACCACACATTGTTATGTAAACATTTCTCATGTTATGGAGGATGTCTTTATTTTCACTTGGTAAGAGTAATTTTTTGGCACCAGTTCCTATTTCAAGATTTTTTAGCGATACCCATAAACTGGCATCATCACAGTTAATATTAACCAATGGTAAACCTGCTTTCTGACCAACTACATCAGGTTTCAAGAAGAGTAACATCAGTTTTCTCACAAGTTCATTAAGCTTCTCATACATGACATGAATTAAAGGGGACTCCGATTGGAATAAAAGCAAATATGGTTTGAAAATATTGCATAAAAAACATACTATATGCAAATAAATTAAACTATCAGGATTTTTCAGAAATGAGCAGATCTTTACGTATTTATCAGAAGTATTAACATTATTCTTCGGCAGGACAGATAAAAAATATTCTTTAAGAACAGAATATTGTTCGATCAATCGTTCGCACACAGGGCCTAATGTCAGCCATCTACTTTCCACATGGCGCTGAAAAAAATGGCTTGCAGTTTCCTCGTCTAATAGTTCAATCTGAATGTTGTGGTAGTCTTCCCGTCTTGCAGCAGATAGTTTAAACCAGCTGAAAACATTGAGAGCAAAATCGTCAATTTCAGAATTTAAAATATCTATGCCTTTTTTCAGTGACGTATGAATTTGGTGTAGAACACACGTTCCTATATCAATTAACTCTTCTAAGCCTTTGGAATGGAGATATGAATTTAATTTCTTTTTAAAAGCCAAATTGACCTTAGGACCATCAGATGAACACTGAATGAGTTTTTCAAGGGGCAAATCATTATCGCTTAGAAATTTTAGAAAACATTCCAAAATTTTGTCAGCTTCAGCATGACCTAAAAAGATGGAATCAGCATAAAATATATTCATTTTATCCAATTTATCTGACCAATAAGAAATATAAATGTCTAACTGTTTTTTCACTTGTTTGTTAGTGGTCTCATCGAAATAAACAGTAAAATATGTATTCACAAGATCTAAAAAGTTTTGTTTTCGAAAATAAGGAGCCAAACCAAATTTTGTAACATACCTGGCCTTAGTTTCCGATAGTTTTATTCCTTTTGCAATAGTAGAATCTTCAAAGGCAGAAGAACACATGACGTCTAGTTCTCCAATAGACATAAAGGATAAATTACATTTTATGCCAGTCATCAAAATAATCGCTTCAGCTCGCAAATTTTTCTCTTTTTCCGAAGTTGGAATCCATGGCATTTGTTTTCCTGCTCCAGACACAGGGGCCGCTTTACAATTTTGGCGGCCCCCTCTTATTGATATTACGCTAGGGCAGGTTATAGATTTCACGTGACCCGAGGTAAATTTTCTCACTGTGATCCCTCCCCCCCCTCCCCCTTCCCTCCTTCCTTATAAAAGAAGAAGCTACTATATTAAGATTCAACTTATTCTAATATTATAAGTTAATATAAATGTAAATAACATTTTTTTTTTTTTTTTTTTTTGTAAAAATTGAATTGGATCCAGCACATTTAGAAATAAGAAAAAATGAACAAGTTGAATCAAACCTTTAGATTTTCTAACTGACTGTGCCAAACGTTCGATGGGAAAATGCTTTAAATTTCTGTTCATACTAATCTCCCTTCTCTACATGACATCGCACGTATTGATGTACAATGGAACTACTGTACATCAATACTGTTATATCTGTTCTTGTACTCATATATCATGTACAGCTTGTACCATAAACTGTTTGGTCGAAAATTTTAGTAAAATGTATTACAATGGGAGAAAAAAAGAAAATTTTTTGAATGTCCAAAGGAAAAGGGAATTTGAAATCCGCCATTCCCTCACCATTGCTTAGTTATCAGATTGCGGCCTCGCATCACAAAACGGAGTGAATCTATCAAGTTGCTACATTTTTACCACCAAAAAAGTTCCAGAGTGAATAATAATAATATTAAAATATTACTGCTATTTTTATTTATTTATTTATTTTTTAACCCGTTAATGCCCGAATTAATTTTGCAAAATATTATTAGCTGATTATTTCATTTCTAAATTAATATAGACAACTGACAATAAAATATATTAACTTAAACAATTCTTCTGATAGTTTTAAATTTAAAGCCTATCCTCATTTATTGACATTTAGTGATCTAGAGAGAAAATTTCGAGATAGAAAAACTTTGAGATAACAGATTAATTTCCTATTATATGTTGACAAAGATCTTGAAAGTAAAGTATTATAATATATATTATTATTCAACTTGATTTAAATTAGTATACCTGCGCAAAAGCAAATATATGTGAGACGAATGAAAGATCATAAAATGACTATCCAAATTATGAAATAATTAATAATAGGCACATAAAACTTTCAGGGATCATTTAGAGTGACGCTATAAACTGTCACTAAAAAGCAGAAATCATTCCAAGAAACCACAAAAAATATACATGCCATTTTATTAGCTGTCCTCAAATGAGGACACTGGGTGCTAACGGGTTAAATTAGTTATTATTTTTATTATAATTTTAATCCTTCCATAATAAATAGTAATTTTACGTTTTACATTAAACCAGATGGTAACAAGAATTCGTTCCATTCTTTAAACAAGAACGAAAAATCCATTGGTTCGCGTAGGCTATTAATATTTTCCAACTGTATGTACATGTTGCCTTTTTTACTCTTTAATGTACTTTGCCTAGGTCATCACACAACGGGAAAAAGTACAGACATACAAACTAACTGAATTCATAATCACTCCAAATCATTGTTGAAAAGTGTTAAAAACCTTAACACAAACGAAAATGCGGTTCTAGCTATTTCCAATTGTAGCTCTTTAGCTCTTATAATGTGTTTGAATATTTTGGTGTGATCCTGTAAATCTTAATGCTAAACATACCATATTCTATAGATTCTCTTTTTTTTTAATCATATGAATAACAAATCTAAATTTTAATACGACTTTCGCATTACAAAGTTTGTTAAATGTGATTTATAAAAATACGTCTCATAGAAAGCAATTAACTGTCATTCTTTTGGGTGTCCCTGTACACAAGCTAGTTATCCTATTTCTACCATTTTAAATAGAGAACATTAGCTACGGCCGTGCTGACAAACCGAAGTCGTCAACATTTTAAAACTTTATTGAAAAGTGTTAAAAAGGCTTTTCCTTTCTCCTTTGTTTGAACTCAATGTATAATACGTGAAATAAAATTATTAATTCACTTTTCAGTGTATTGATTTATCAGATGAAATTTTGTGTCGGCTATTATTAATTACAAACTAATAACTTTCAAACACGATTACGAAGCCTTTTCGTTCATAAACACGCGACATAATTAGGTATTCTTGTTTAGATATGGTGATACGAATCGATTTGTAGTGTTTAAGACCGATTGACTATGCTGTTCGTGGCCTATAGGTAGAATGCCCTCCGAGGGGGGTCTTTCTACGGGATTCTAGCCCGTATTTACACGAGTTTCGGAGGAAACCACGGAAAATTGCAAACGGCTAAAAAGATGAGTGCGACCTGGGATCGAACCGGGCACTTCCCATCTACCAGCTTTGAGTGCAGAATCGCTCGACCACTGGTGGGCCTGTGATGCGAATCAAAGTAGCGTTTAATTTTTCGAGGTTCAGCCTTTTGCAGAAAAGACTATCTAAAGTTAACGCATTCAACAGATTTTCTAGACACCATAGGCGAGTAAAGGTCGCCCTTATGTAATTTAAATCTACTCTTATTTATTTTTTAATCTTAATTTATATATTTTGCGTATTTTAAATCTAGTCTTAAGACCTTTCTGAAATATGAACTGCTGACTTGTTTCCGAAGTTATTTTTTTTCACAAATGTAAAAAACTCTCAGGATTTTTTTATTTAGATATTTATAAAATTAACAGTGTTTTTTTTTATTTTCTTAATCTTAGTTCTATTATTTAGTTGATTATGGAGGAATTTGATATAAGGAGTTGGAATTTTAAGCTGAATGAGCTTAAAAAATTAGGCTGCCATGCGAAACTGTCAAACACGTTAGTGCGTCAAGTAAAACGGCTTCGAATGTTTTAGATTTAATAAAACTATCGTGAATAAATTCTGTTATTCTGATGGGTGGTGGAATGTTTAGGTCTAAAACCAAATTGTTCGGGTTGAAATTGCAAATAATTCAGCCCCACCTCATCATTTTCCCCTCTAATTTGAAAAATCTAATTTTCCTATCTTTTCATTCATTATCACAATACAAATCAAAGCATATGTTTATTAAAAATCAACATTTTAGTACCTTTACCAGAGTACTTAATTTTAATTCCCAACTTCAAAAATTCAACTTGGAAATTTATTTCAAATTTTACTTTAATAACATGAAGAAAATTCTTCATTTATTTCTTCTATTTTAGACTTGTTCGCAAATTCTGGTGGTAGTTTATATTAAATGAGTGAAGTTTCTTGCCCCTGAAAGGGTTAAGGTGTTTTTATCCAAAGTTAAAATCCTTAAAGAAGGTTACTTTCAATTTACAAATGAATATACAGATATTCCTTAAAAGAGAGAGAAAAAAAGAAAATTCAAAAATTGGCTTATGATTTTCGCTTTTCTTCCATCCATTTCTTTTCCCCTTAAATTTTGGGCAGTGTTTAAATTTTTTTGGCGGCCCACCTTTTTCGGCGGCCCTAAGCGACCGCTTAGGTTCGCCAAATGGTAAAGCGGGCCCTGTCCAGACAATACTAGAACAGTTTCTGATTTTTCTCCACTTTTCGATTTTGATGACATTTTTTGTTCGCTAAAGACAAAAGTGCTTTGACATTTAAGTCCTTTCATTTTCGAAACATGTTTCGCACTGTCACTATGAGATAAGAGTTGAGAAAATCCCATGTTAGCAACACTAAATTTCTTTTCACATACTCTGCAGAATGCCGAACTGCCATCAGAATCAGGGCATTGTGTGCACCATTCCGAAACTATATTACCGTTTCGATCAACTTTAGACAGCCAGTCAGAGGAAAACTTAGTGATTCTGGGCATATTAATGCTAAATTAATTAAGCTCCATTAAACAAGCAAAAACCGAAGTGAAATACATTTGAACCCGCGATAAACATTATGCGAAACGCGCTTTCATTTCAAACTGCCGCTCTCTATATCACATCGTAGCGGACAGCGGTGCGGTAGCTTCTAAAAAACCCCGGCCAAAGAAGTTCTTTGTCCCGGCGCCTTTGCCGGCGCTTCGCGTTCCTGTATGTATGAATGCACCGCGCCATCCAAGTTCTTCCCCCCTCTAAAATACAGCGCGGCGAATTTTCCTCCCTCCCTCCCTTCCTCTTCGGGAGTTCGGAACGGAGTCTTGCGTCATCCTCCAGCACACGCTTTCCCCTTGCGAGTGCGTATAGTTATGCGTTCGTTCCGTCGCCGCTCGCTGTGGCCTTGATCAGAAGTTTCCGCACTGTCAGTCCGACAGCCTTCTGTGCTGAATATCAGTTGAACTGAAATTTCAGGAAATTCAGGACATTAAGTGAAAATTCAGGACATTTCAGGACAATTTTTTTTTCTTCAGGAATTTCAGGACAACTACGACCCCTGAAATTTATGCCTTATGGTTCAAGATGGGGAAAAAAAGAAAAAAAAGAGTAACAGTGTAATAGACCTGTAGCACCACCCATTTGCAAAATAAAACATGAAAGAATTATTATCAAATTTTTTTTTATCCTACATGGAGAAAAAGCGAGGTCTGTACTGAAAATAAGGGAAATAAACTTAGGCACACTATAGTATTCTCATGTGACCCATATCAGAACACAGATTTTGTATCACGTGGAAATTGTGGGAGCCATACGTGGAAAGTTAAAAAGCAGATTCAGAATTTGTTACTTGAGAGCTGAAGGCTAGAATGCTAACCAGTTTGCTACAGATGGGTATTCAATAATGAAAAATAATAACTTTAAAATAAAGCACTATGAAATAAAAAATTGCACAATTGTTTTGACCAAAATAATTATGCACAATCCTTCAACACACGTAAAAAATGCATTTTTTTTTTTTTTTTCCTTTGACTTTTATGACATTTTATAACAAAGACCTTATTCTTTACATATGCTGTACATTTTTATAAAAATATTATTGCTTTATTTTAAGAATATTGTAATTTTCTTTTACAATGAATTCCGACATTATTTCCTGTTATAACTTTATCAGAGATTATTAATTTTTATTTATTTAATTTTTACTTATTTATTTACTTATTTTATTTTATTATTTTTTTTTTTTTAATACCCAATGTTACAGAGACTTAAAATCTTACAAAATACTTTAGGGGAAAAGACATCAATTATTAAAGTTAAGTTAAATTACTTGTAAAAACATACACAGTTTTTTTTTTTTTATGGGATGCATATAAACAAAGTAAATTCATCATACTAGTGCTAACTGCTAACTTGTGTTGGAGGGAAATTTAGTTTGTCAATTAAAAATGGTGTATGAAAAATATGCTCCCTATTTTTCAGTTATTTAAAAGGAATTACTTTTTGAAACCCATTTTATAAAATATACGCTAGTTTATGGTAAAGATAGAGTTCCCATTCAAAAAAAAAAAAAAAAAAATTTTCTTTTCTAATAATGCATGAATGCTATACTCAAGAACAAAAAAGCATATACGCAAAATAAATAAATAAAATAAAAATATGTTTTTGAAAATGACTGATCACATTTATGTCAAGCTATTTCAATTTTCATCATTTCTATAAGGTTAGCCATACAAATTTAAAGAAAATATTTATAAGTGTCATAACTGAATTATTGATATTTTAAGTAATATAATAAAGGCATAAAAACAAATCATCATAAATATAAATACTATTTCTAAAAATAATTGGCGAAAAATTCTTTGATCTTGTAAGCAGACAAAAAATATACAAAACTTACCTTGTTCCTATACCTTGCCCATTTGTGCCAACAAGAGCAATTAACGATTGAAATCCTTCTGGGGTAAACCACTAAACAAAGAGAAAAATTATTTTTTATTTTATTTATTTATTTATTTATTTTTTGAAAGAATATATTAAAATATACAAAACAGAGATATTCTTGGGAAGGGGGGGGGGGGATAAATAAATAAAAATAAAATAAATCATAATATGCATTGGATTTTCTAAAGCTATTTTCTATCGATTATCAACAAACATAAGATTTGCTTTTCTTTTTTCAGAACAGGAAGCATTATATTTCTCAAAAGAATCATTCTTGATATGCAGATATCATAAAACATATAGCTATCTAAATATTACATGATTTAATACAAAAATTTATATTATAATTTCACAAATACCTATTTAGGTTCCTCCAAAAGCAGAAGAATGAGATAGTTAATGGATGGGAAAAGGTCAACAACACTAAAGTTTATTATGGTATTTTTATGGTCGGGTTTAATTTCTTTTGAATTTTTAATGAAGTGATTGGTGGAGTTTAAACTATTATTTGAAAAGGGAGGATTTCTTGCTATATGATTTTCATGTAGGAGAAACTGGGAAGCATTGGCCATAAGGAAGGCTTGGCCCACCCTTCAATTTTAGTATTTAAAAATATTTTAGCATTTTCTAACTAGATAGTAGTCAAAGCTACTGGTCATTAGACATACACCTTAATTTCATTAGGCTATTTCTTCGTAGTGTGAAGAAAATAAAAAAAGGTTTTTCAATCCAAAAAATAAGATTTTTAAACATAAGGTGTAAGACTTTTTCAGACATACCAATAAAGTTTAAGTAAGTGGAATTTTCTAAATACTGTTATATTAAGGCTTTATTTAAGTTATAAAGTTTGTGCAATGAAGTAAGCTTAAAATCCCCATGTACCATTCTTTACAAAATGGCTAGTTGGGGAGGCTTGGCCTACTCTCTGTAAGGGAGGATTGGCCACTGGGCCAAAGCTCCCTTAGTTAAATAATTTTGAAAATATATACAGAAATCTACACATCCAGCAGAAGTTTTAAAGGCTGCAGTGAAGAAGGTTACTAATGAAGGTTTTAGTGTTCATAACACAGCTGTAGATTATGGTATTGCACAAATAATTCATGAGAGGTAAATAAAAAAATACAAGCTGGGTAAAAGCAGAGAACACATGGATATGCACCTTAATTACAAAACTAGGCAAATAAATGTTTACTAATGAAGAAGAAAAGCTTTTGACTGAATATCTGATAATGTAATCCAAATTACATTGTGAATTATCTCCAAAGAGTACTAGGCAGTTTGTATCTATGAGTTTGCAGTTGCAAACAATAAACAAATTCTACACAAATGGATTCGAGGTATAATTGCTTCTCATGATTGGATATGTGGATTTATGTATAGACATCAGGAGTTATCGCTGAGAAAACTTGAAAGTGCAAGTTTAAGTAGATCAACTGCAGAATTAGAGACTAATAGAACTAATAGAATTTTCATGAGCTGATATTCAACTTTTGATACATTTATATTTAGTGATGAAAATTACCTTGGTGCAGTAGTTACAGATAGGCCAGAAATTAAGATAAATTTAGTTTCTGAGAATTATTCTGCAAGAAATTATTCAAGTGATGTAAATATTGCTGGACCTTCATGTGCAATCACTCTACACAGAAATTATCTTTTACCCTAGAACAGCTGTGCCCCTCCCCCCCAAAAAAAACCTGGAAAGACTCAAGATGGAAGAAAACCTCCAACGTCAATTGAAATGAAATACAGTGTACAACATCTTAAATCCAGACTTCTAATAATCGGAATAATCCAAAATCCGGACACTGAAATTTATTTTATTTTTGTTTTCTAAACTGATGATAGATGACACAACCACACAAACATGTAATTATTTTATTTTTTATTTATTTATTTTTAATTCCGAAAACCAATTTCAATACTTGTTACTTTTCTATTTTTAAAGTAATATACAATTGGATTTTAGCTTTAAGAATAGAAAAAATTAAGGATTTATCCATTCAATAATATAGATCTTTTTTGTTTTTTCTTCTTCTCTAAATAACAAAATACTTGTTTACCGTCCGCCATTTTGAATGTCTTGAATTTTGATTTTTGCTTATTATTTATTTGTTCTATGAATGAGGAAAAGAAATAAATAAAAATATTATAATGACTGGTAAGTGTTTAAAAAAAGAAAAAAAAAAGCTGTTTTTAAACAACTGATTAACAATTAAACTGATTAACCACCGATCCTCACCAAAAAAACACATATAGAGGTTTTTACGGATTTCACAAAAAATTTTAAGATAGAGAAAGAAATTAAATGGTAGAACTGGATATTGGAAGGCATTTTTGAAGTGGAACACTATAAATTGGTAACGACGCAAAATGCCAGATTGAAAAAAATAGTCCTGTCATACTAATATAAAAAGACATGTTAATTATAATTAACATTTGGAAACATGAGCCAAAAATGAAAAAAAGAATATTTAAAAATTTGTGTTTTTTATTCAAATAATAGAATATGAGTAAAGAAATGTATCGTTAAATTATTTATGAAAATTTATTTTGGTATGAATTTCACAAACTTCTAGATGTAGAAAAAACTACTACATTTAATCACTCTCACTGGAAATTAAAATCTTGAAAATCGTAAGCAACATTAAAATCAAAAAACGAATTTACAATGGTATTTAAAAAACAACAACTACAACTTTGCTATTCAAAAATATGCGGTGAAATAGCGTGCTATTAGTAAAATCATATTCCCACCACTAAAAAAGTGTTAGTTCATATTGCGACTATAAATATCGACTTGTGCAAAATTACATAGGTGTTTTCGAAGTGGAACACTATAAATTGGTAACGACGCAAAATGTCAGACTGAAAGAAATAGTCCTGTCATACTAATAAAAACTTCATTTGACAGAAATAACTTTCTTATGTGAATTTCATTTGTTCTAAAATCGAATCTGGAAAAATCACTATAGGAAATCAATGTCTTAATTGCTCATTATTATTATTATTATTTATTTATTTGTTATTATTATTTTTTTTTTAAACTTTCACAGGAAGAAAATTCCATGATCTACTTTAATGTTTTGTGATCAAATAATAAATTTTCTTTCCTTGCAGCCATGACTGGTAGACACCATACTAATTCATTTTCTTCATTAAAGAAACTATTTTTTTTTTTTTTTTTTTAATGGAGAAATTTTAACTAGATTATTTTGGGGATGCTTTAAAAGCAATCTGAAATTTGAAAATCCCCACAAAGGATTCGGGAGAGTTGACAATTATAGATAGATCTAACTGACTAAAAGAAATAGACTGAACTAACTGACTAAATGAAATATTCATAAATACTTACATGCTTCAGTTCTTCATCATATAATCCTTTTATCAATAGTTGTCTTAAATGCTCCATTTGTGCCTAAAATTAAAATATAAACAAGCTTAAATTAAAAAAAAAAAAAAAAAAAAAAAAAAAAAACTCATTATGAAAATTTTTTTTAATTTCCTGATAATATACTTTTAATTAGTTATTCTAAATTTCATTGAAAATTCACAGTTTAATTACACCTCTCTGTTTTATATTAAAAATCAAGAACAGCTGGTAATAAAGTGTAAAATATCTTATTTCACTAATTCATTTCTCTGGCTGTTATAAATTCATTCATTACATATTTTTTTAAAAAATAGATCAGAAAATAATACTATAAAATATTCTGTTTCAAACAGATTTAATAAAATAACTAAAAATAACTTTAAAGAATATACCAAATGAAAAGTGCAAAAACACACTTAATCCAAAGTAAATCATTTTTGCAACAAAATGGTGAAATAATTTTCATATCTCTGTAGGGATAAATACAATGGAAAACCTTTATAATGCAAACCTAAAAACATGAAGAGATGCATTAAATAGAATTTTGCAATAGATCATGTTAAATACATTCTTAAACTTACCTTGTAAACATCGCAAAAATATCTCTAAAACATATCAAAATCAAAATAGAGTAGAGTATCTTTCAAGTTCCTTAAAACAAAATGTGGGCAGATAAAATTCATTAAACACTTAAAAAAAAAAAGGAAAGTAACGGTCATTTTTTTAAAAAATAAAGCTTCAAATAAAAGAGACAAAGGAAAACTAATAGATCACATTTTGCACTCTAGAGGGTAACACTTTTTACAAGTGCTTCTTAACTGTAAAATTCATTGTTTATGTCTGAAAACTTTTGCAATAGTTAGAAAATTGCATTATACAAAATTGCGTTTTTTTACTGCATAACATGGGTGATCATATTATATCATTGTTATTTAATTTTGATATATATATATGTGATGTATTCGCAGTTGACAGTCGTGGAGCATACAAGAAAACAGGCAGGCTTGCTGGAACACCTCTTTATTTAATATCCATAGATTCTAAGGACTAGGATGGCAATGGAGACCAAGGGTGATCCATGGGGATCAAGTGCAACCCCAGCTGCAGGCTATCGGACTTATCCGGTGGCCTTACATGCAAACTTTCGGTTTGGTGGCGCAACTTTAATAGATTGTTACTGGAAGGAGATATTCACGGAAGATCCCTAAATTTTGATGAGTTCCATCTTTTAAACCTGTAATTTTGGTGTATTTCTGGTAGAACCTTAAACTCCTCCCTATTTCTTTTATCGTTTAAACATTGTCGTGAAGCACGACATCGTGTTTAATTAATTTAATCACACTCTCATTAAATTTAACAAAATCAAGTTATTATTCAAGTTTCAGGCTAAATTTCCCTTAATTCAACTCTTTCCGTTTACCCCTGCACGTTTGCCTCCCTGCAACGATCGAAATTTTCTCCTTTGGTTCTTCTCACTGGACCCTGCTGTCATCCCGGTAGTGTAGAGGCTTCAGCGCTCCCCTTTTAGCGATCGCTCGCTCCTATTGGTTGAGCAACATCGTGACGTTTTTGGGGTAGCTGGTTAGCGTCTGCCGGGAAGTTCTAACTCAGAGAGAAGCGGACTTGCCATGGTTTGAGAAGGTCGGACATCTCCGGTGGTTGCGCTTGGCGCACCACGTGCCGTTTCGCGGCGTTTGTCGCGTGGAAATATTTAACTACTACATTTAACCGAGAATTATTTTAAAGTGGATGAAATTGGAATAAAAGAATGCAATATTTTGAAAATATAGCTTGAGATGAATCATTTAAGGGTGCTAGAATGTTATTTATTACAATTATCGCGATGATGTATTCGGATTGGATTTATGCCTTATGTCTACGCGTATGGAGCAACGAGAAAGATGTCGGAGACGCCTGCACACGGATTCAGACCCCAGTCCTGACAAAGCCAGTAATAAACATCTTGATCTTCATTCATTGTCTCCATTCTTTTTACTCCTAGCATTCATGGTAAGGTTTTGTTTTACCTTTATTTTCTTGACATCAAATGGCGTGTCTCACAGCGATGTTTTATTTTCAAAAGAACCTGATTTCACGGAGTAATTCTGAATGTACTCAGGAACTATTTAATTACGTTATACTTGACGGAACTATTAATTAAGCCTTTTTGCTGATTTCTGAATTAGACATTTTAAACTCTTATATTCCTTAAAGAATTTCAGAATGCTCATTTTCCTATTCGTCACACGAGAATCTTATTCGTCACACGTGGTGCCGTGTTTACTTTCGCACGAGGCACTGCATGCAACGATGTATATAGAAAATTCATCTTAAACATATTCCAAGTATTTCATTGACCTAGAACTTTATACTAGATGAAGTGAATACATCAAGAAAATATGTTTTAAGGGGTAGTCTCTTTTTGTCATTTTCAAACTGATAAGTGCCGTTAATGCTGTATATGGAACTGCGTGCCGATAATTAACCGTTATGCCTGTAGATCGACTAACGATAGTTTAACAATCGCTACAAAAATTAATATAATGAACGGATTCAACATGTTTCAAGATCTCCAGAAGTTAAAATTTTATGCAAAAGTTTGTATAAAAAAAAATTCCGCCGACGACCATTGGTTTCAAGGAAGTTCATTGGACGCGATTATACAGCCTTGGAACTCTTCATACTATCCTTACTATGGAGGAAGCTCTTGACCCCAGATGGTCGCCTGCAGATACCGGTCCTATTAATAGGCCGCATGTATCCTTTTATTTTTTAACAATCATCTAATTCTTTTTATTTTATTTTAGAGACTTCAAAAATTAAGAACTAAATTCATTAATTATCCGGCATATTCGTGTGACGAATAGGAAAATGAGCATTCTGAAATTCTTTAAGGAATATAAGAGTTTAAAATGTCTAATTCAGAAATCAGCAAAAAGGCTTAATTAATAGTTCCGTCAAGTATAACGTAATTAAATAGTTCCTGAGTACATTCAGAATTACTCCGTGAAATCAGGTTCTTTTGAAAATAAAACATCGCTGTGAGACACGCCATTCGATGTCAAGAAAATAAAGGTAAAACAAAACCTTACCATGAATGCTAGGAGTAAAAAGAATGGAGACAATGAATGAAGATCAAGATGTTTATTACTGGCTTTGTCAGGACTGGGGTCTGAATCCGTGTGCAGGCGTCTCCGACATCTTTCTCGTTGCTCCATACGCGTAGACATAAGGCATAAATCCAATCCGAATACATCATCGCGATAATTGTAATAAATAACATTCTAGCACCCTTAAATGATTCATCTCAAGCTATATTTTCAAAATATTGCATTCTTTTATTCCAATTTCATCCACTTTAAAATAATTCTCGGTTAAATGTAGTAGTTAAATATTTCCACGCGACAAACGCCGCGAAACGGCACGTGGTGCGCCAAGCGCAACCACCGGAGATGTCCGACCTTCTCAAACCATGGCAAGTCCGCTTCTCTCTGAGTTAGAACTTCCCGGCAGACGCTAACCAGCTACCCCAAAAACGTCACGATGTTGCTCAACCAATAGGAGCGAGCGATCGCTAAAAGGGGAGCGCTGAAGCCTCTACACTACCGGGATGACAGCAGGGTCCAGTGAGAAGAACCAAAGGAGAAAATTTCGATCGTTGCAGGGAGGCAAACGTGCAGGGGTAAACGGAAAGAGTTGAATTAAGGGAAATTTAGCCTGAAACTTGAATAATAACTTGATTTTGTTAAATTTAATGAGAGTGTGATTAAATTAATTAAACACGATGTCGTGCTTCCCGACAAACATTTAATGACACACCTCTTCCTTGTTTCCTATTGGCGGTCACATCGTTTTTTCCAGACAGACTGGCCCCTTAACCCACCAATTCCTTAATACAATTATTTATTGTTTAACATCTCTGACATAAGTAATCAAATTCTAATTTATAGTCATAAATCTTTTATTTCTTATATATATATATATATATATATATGCAATTTTGTATGTACCAGTAATTGATTATATAGTCCACACACACACACACACAAAAAAAATTATTATTATTATCATCAATAACACAAGCTTATCCTCAAGAAATCACAATGTTTCGTATGTATGTTTTAAGGAAAATAAAGAAGTATAGTTAGCTATAAGTAAAATATATGGCAATAAAATGTAATTGTGCAGAATTAAAGTATGAATTACATAAAAATATATTACCTGAAATTGTCTTTCAAGTAACTTGTAAGCAATTTCTCCGTTTTTGCCATGTGTTTTGTGACAGAACTGGGAAAAAAGATGAGCTGCACCAGGTTTATCTTTTGCCTAAAAATAATTAGAATTTTCAGAATTATATGTAATCAGAATGTGGTTAAATTGTTTCAGTTTCATAATTTATCATTTCAAATCTAAAGTAATTAAAAGTAAATAATCTAAAGTAATTCATTACTTTAGAGAAAAAGACTTTGGTCCAATAATATTGCATATATCCTAGGCTGTTTATTGAAACAGCCATTTTGCTCAGAGAAATCATTCTACTAAATGGGATATTCTACGGACTTCCCCCTCCCTTTTAATAAAATTTATCCATTTATTAAATGTCAAATATAAAGTATTAAAATTTTAGGTTTTTTCTTAAATCAATATAAGTATTAATTTTACATTGCAAACTGTTACAATATATATATATATATATATGCATGTATATGTATTATATATATATATATATATATATATTACCGCTAAAGTGCAGAAATCAGTTAATCTGCACATTAACTAGGGTGATCCGTTAAAGTGCAGAAAATTGTTTCATTTCCCAAATTACCTAGATAATCTGCACAATACCGACTAGACACTCATTAATCTGCACATTATCTACTAGGCACTTGTTAAAGTGAAAATAAGATGTTTGGTGGAACAACAGCAACGTTTCTGTTTGCTTAAATTAAATTTTGTTTATTTACTTTTTGATATCTAAAGAATCAAGTTAATACAATCAAACAATCAACACATTACTTGATAGAATCAGTCATCAATCAATTGAAAAACTACAATATAAAGAATCAAACAGTTTAAAATATTATTGCAATTAAGGAAATTCAAAAAATATTATTTATTTTTCGATACCTAAAGAATCACGTTAATACAACCAAGCAAACAACAAATTAGTTGACAGAATCAATCATCAATCAATTGAAAAACTATATTACAAAAAATCCAACTGTTTAACATATTATTACAATTAAAGAAATAAATTTGGGAAACATAAAATTCTGCTTACTTGTTAGTGCAATCTAAAGCTTGGTGTCACTTTGAATTGCATAGCAACTGTTTTTTGCAATAAGCACACCTACTTGTGGTACATTTAGATTTGTAATCACATTTTTTGAAACCATGGCTGGTACCAAGAGATTGTTTTATTGCTATTTCACCTAAAGATATTTCGACATAGAGATATCTTCTTTTGTTAAAAATCTCTCTTTTCAAACACTGAATTCAGATCTTATATACAACTGTTTTAAAATACCTGTTTTAGTACCAAGTTTATAAAACTCATCCTCTGTTTTACTAAGAGGTTCGTGTTTGCTTGCATGCTTGGAACTAAATTTTCTGCTTTTAACAAAAATTACAACAGAAATTCACGCATTAAAAGGCAGAAATATAATTTGAAAACAGAATTAACTGTGCTACGCACAGGCAGCCGATGCAAATTATGAGAAATAAAAGCAATTGGCATCGACCAGACGTTAGCAAAACCAAAAGTCAAGGGAGGGGGGAAGGAGTAGGGAAAGAAAATAAAGAGGAGTGAAACTAAACTAAAAGGGGAGGGAAAAGGGGAAGCAGAGGGGAAAGAAAATGAGACAAATAAACCTTTGAACTTTAATGATACAGAAGCTGCTAATGTGCAGATTACCTAGTTAAAATGCAGAAAACTCTTGATTCCGCACTTTAACGGATAATTTTAGTTAATCTGCAGATTAGATAGGTAATCTGCACTTTAACGGATTTTGAGCTTTAATGATAACATATAACAGATTAAAGTGGAATTTATTATGAATTTATAGTCATAAATCTTATTCAATGGAAAATAGTTTTATTTTTATTAATTTCATAAGACTAAATCCCTTTGTACCTTTTCTGATACAACAAATTTCTGTAGAAAGTAGGGTTGTTCTAAGAAATTCAAAAAACTTGAGCCTGATTCCCTATGTCACTCATAAAGGAATTTTTGCAAATGATTTTGTTTTTGCCAATTCCTATGAATATTTAATTGATTTTCCTATGAATATTTAATATTTTAAAGATATACTATCATATAATTTTAATAAAAAATCTTTAAAGTTCACATTTTAGTCAGATTTTATTGATACACAGCCAAACTATCATATTTTAGTCTTAAAATTTATACTTTGGGCTTGGTTTGTATATGTTGAAATTTCCCAAGATGATGGATTGAAATATGTTCAATACTGTAGTCCCAGATTTTGAGATTTTTCTATTTAACTTTAAATTGAACTGCATTTTAATGTTTTGTGAAAAAAAAAATATATATATATTCATTCATTCCAAATGTCTCTTAATACCTTTTTTTCCTCCTTAAAAAAATAATCTATATAAATAAAGAGAAGTATCTCTGTGTGTGTGTCTACGCTCTGGTGCTCAGACTACTGATCAGAGAGCTACAAAACTTGGCAGATGGGTAGCTGGGACCCTGCAGGTGTGCATCTCATCGATATATATTAATATGAACTTTCGTAATTAACTTTTTTGCAATCCATTAATTTTTCTGTTTCATTTTATAAAATTTATTCTTTCATTTCAATCATCTGTGTATCTTAGCAACGGCTATTACACTATTTTTTATTCATTTAACTCATTCAATTGAAGGGGAAATTTTCTTTTTTCATTATTATATTTATAGAAATCAAATGGTAAAACAGTAGAAAAAAATGAACATATTAAATTTTAAATATATGTATATATTAATGGCAATTGGATTAATTACAATTTTATTTGAACCTTCAGATTGATTATGTACATAAGATACCATGTTATATTTCATGACCTGCAAACTGAAAAGACAAAAAATTAATACTATTGTTTGAAAATTGGAACATTTTTGATTATCTGTTTGCAGAACATTGAAAAGCATTCAGATATGGGACTTTTCCCGTCAAAATACCCAGAAAGTTCCAAAGTTGAGAGTATGAACCAGTTAGCAGGTGTTATCGGTAATGGATTTAGGCTTAGGTCCACAGGGCTCAGGCATAGGGAAGCCAAATTTTCAAAAATTACTAAAATAAGAACAGCTGAGACAGTTAAAATTTGAAAGAAAATTTCAATGTTAAATTATGTTGCCATGTTAGCAAAATTCTTTTACTGTTATATTTTTTGCAACAGTTGTTTTTATTCTGGGTGTGTTCTTTGGATATGTCGCTGCAGTATGCTATATTTTTATAATAAAATAGCCAATAATCATTTTATAAATCATATTTATCCAAGTAAATTTTAGAGGTTAAGCTCTCAGTTCACATTGCTAAAGCTTTCTAAATGTAATTAGATTTGTTCTGCTATTTTCAAGAAATGTTAAAAAAAAAATTATAAATCAAGAGCAAGTTAAGCCTGACGTGTCGGAATGGCTATTTGTTGATGTTTTAGCTATTAATAAGTCAACGAAGAAAACTGTTCTCAGTGGAAATTCCAAATCAATTGTGCTCTGAATGCAAAGAATGTATTTTCCATTACTAATGAAAGCAAAATTAAACCTGATAGTGAATAGTGACTAAACGAAAATAAAAAAAAAAGATGCAACAGGCAGTAGCTATATTCATGATATTGTTGGCTATGGAACTATCGCAAATTATGCTTATTAAAATTGTTCATTGCTAAAAGAAATGCTATAAAATTAGTTTATAGCTTTAAAATAAAACAAGGGTTTAACAAAATGTTATTACTTGATAAATTTCATCAGCTGAAAATGGAATGCAATGAAATAGTGATTGCAAGGACTGAAAATCTTACTCATCAAATTAAAGAATCAGGTGAAAGTATCAAAGATGCAATTACAAAAATCTTAGGAACAATATTTTCAAAGCACAATTTACTAATTGCAATCAATACAAATTTATTAATTGATTGATGGTGCCAAGAGAGCCTCACAAGGTTAAATTGTTCTACTGCACCAGCATGGGCCTGGATGTTTGATCCTACGGGCCCGGGCTACAAAAAATAACTAGGTTTTCCTGATCTAGCCAACCTGGATAAACAAAGCTTTCACACTGGCCTTAAAATTTTGGTCCGTACAAACTCCCTAGTCTGGGGCCTTAACTGAGAACAAAAAATCATTGAAACAATTCCAAGAAATACAATAAGAAGAAAGGATCAAACACTGATAAGTCAGCTTTTGTTTCCCAAGTGCGTTCGTTACCAACAGAAATATTAATTGGCCAATTAATTAAGTACTTACACATACTAAAACCTAAATAAACTACTACGTCAGAAACGCCAAAGAAAAATATTGGAAATGCATACAGCTGTTTCAGTAGCCTAAAGCGTACCATCTTCAGTGCAAAAAGGAAAATATTGGAAATGCATACAGCTGTTTCAGTAGCCTAAAGTGTACCATCTTCAGTGCAAAAAGGAATCCTTTTTGCACTGAAGATCGTACACTTTAGGCTACCGAAACAGCTGTATGCATTTCCAATATTTTTCTTTGCCGTTTCTGACGTAGTAGTTTATTCAGGTTTTAATATTCCAACGCCAAGTCTCCTGTTATTACTTACACATACATTCATCCTTATGCAGCTATCTTGAACAAAGAACTTAATTGTCTTTTACAAATAGAAGTTCTGACAAAAAAGTATAAAATATTGTTCATCTAATTTCAGGTAAAAATATGTCTTTAAAATACAGTTGCTTTACATTTTAATATTAAATCCTATTTTAACAATAGCACCAAATCAAGATGAAAAAAAATCCTTTAAAAATCATCCCTTTAATCCCCCCCCCCCCAATACTTTCGATAATCTGAACATTTCTTTCAAGGAGTTTGAAATGAATATTGACATTCATGTTATGGATGGAGAAAGATTGGGAATCCAAAGTTTTCGTAGAACATTTGGGGTTTCTTTTTAAAATGAACGATATCCGCGACTTTTTTAAAAACGGAAGATTTCATCATCTGTCCGGAAGATACGCTAAAAAACCGGAAGTCTTCCGGGAAAACTTGAAAAGTTGGCAAGTATGTGATAATTTATTTAATTAATAATGTGCCAATATTTACTCAGCAATGTTGAAATATTGGGTATTATTGAAGTTTTTGTTAGAATTGTCTGTTATTCTAAAAAATATTTTGCAAATTGCATTTAAGTTAATTATCATAGCTTCCAACAACAATAATTTTTCTGCCAATAATTTTTAATAGCAGTCTTTTATAAATTTTTGAAGCATAAAATTGATTGTAATATTAAAAAATGTCAGACTGTGATTAAAAATTTTTGCGAATTATTATTATTTAAAATTATAAATAAATATGATAAAAATTATCAGATACTAAAATTATTAAAATTAAATGCCTGTGATTAAAAAATCATGTAAGTCAGCAACAGACAATTATGCTTAAACACAGTTTGTAAAATATTTTCTCTAATTCTACATATAAGATCAGCATAGATCTTTGCTGTGGTGACAAAAAAAAAAAAAAAAAATACATATAACGAGAACAGTTAGTAAAAAAAAACTTATGTGGCTGAAAGTAGACAACCACAAAGGAATAAATTGTAAAATGGAACTAGTAAATTTTGTTTTCTTTCATAATCTTTCATATTATGTATTATTGTTCCTTCGGCAAAAATTAATTCTGAATAACATAATACATATGTATAAACTTAATATAACCACAAAGGGAAAAGATGTCAATTATCCAAGATTACTGGTTATAAAAAAAAAACGACTTCCTAAACATCCACATTCATAGCATGTAATAAATTATTTAAAAAAATATATATACACATAAATTCTCAGAATACTGTTTATTTACTCACTGTGAAAAAATCAAATAGTGAACCTTCTTATAATCTTCAGAATCAACACATGGGATTTAACTAAGGATAAAAATATTAGTGGTAACAATATTCAGTCATACTTGCAGAAATTCAACTTCTTCAGATGTCACCATAAACAAAATGCTGGAAGATTGTAAAATAAAATAACAAAATATAAATAAAACAAAAAATAAAATAACATGCAAGTTATACTCATATTTAAAATAATAAGAAAAAGAAATAAAAAGAAAAGAATGAAATAAGAAAAAATATAAAGAAAAATATCTTAATAGAATAATTTAAATGAAATATATAACAATTTAAATTTTACTGCTGTTAATGTATATATTTAAGGGCTTAAGTTATGCAGTAATGAGCAAATATCACAAACCTTTAAATGATTTTATTTCGATGTTTATTAATGTTATTCAGACATTTGGGGGGTTCCTACTCAAATGTTTAAAAAGAGAAAAAAAAAAAACTCCTTGTGTTTTCCAGATCATTTTCAAGAAAATATTAGCAACACATTGCAGAATTATACAAGGGTGGTATGGGATGCCTTCAAGCATAATATGAATTTAGTCCAGAGGTCTATCTAAAATATTCAGATAGGTTACTGTTTTTGTGAAATTGTGAAAAATCAAGCTCTTTCGAATTTTTTGTGTAGGGTCCTCTTTTTGTGAAATTATTTATGAAAAATATAATTTTTCAATATAACTAAAATTAAAATAAGGTTATAATATTAATTATTAAGGAATGCTTTTCTTCAACTATAACATTGGAGTAATACAGTAGACAAAATAAAATTAAAAATCACCCAAGAATCCGTGTTATAAAGATTTATAGAACTAAATTCACACCTATGCATAGAAGTCTTTAATAAATTAGAAATTTATATGAATTATTAAACTTCATGTTTTTATAGAAATAATGACTTGTTTGCTCCAGGGAAGATTACTTTTTGAAGTGAAGAATTTTGAGATGAAGATCCATTTTTAAGAGGAAAATTTTGTTAAGGCTCAGTCAGATTGCTCTCTTTCTCTCTTCCCATGTTATCCTATGGGATTTTGTTAAGGTAATTTTGAGATGATTTTTTAAGAATTTTGAGATGAAGATCCATTTTTAAGAGAGAAATTTTGTTACAGCATCAGTCAGATTGCTCTCTTTCTCTCTTCCCATGTTATCCTTATAAAACGAAGCAACAAAAATCCCATAGGATATCTCATTCAAAAATGAAGTTTTTTCAAATTCTGTTTTTTGTATATTACTCTTTAAATATGTCACTTTTTAACTTAGTGGGCAGCTTTTTGAAAAAAATTAACTTAAATATTTTATTTCATTAAGTAAATTTAAGACTTTAAGTTTGGATCTCTAAACGAAATATGTAAATTTATTTTTTCAAAAAACTGCTCACTAAGCTAAAAGGCGACATTCTAAGAGTAATATTCAAAAAATAGAATTCGAAAAACTTCATTTTTGAATCAGATATATAATCTTATAAAACAAAGTATCGAAAATCCTATTGAATAACACAGAAAGAAAGAAAGAGGGAATCTTACTGATGTACAACCTTAAGGGTCTGCTTTTTAGATGAAAAATTTTGTGAGGGGTCTGTTATGAATGAACACATTGAAATCAGTCTATTTATATGGCAGCTACAGTGCCACAAACTCACACATGGAAGCAAAGATAGATAAACAGGGTTGCCACTCAAATAGGAGAATGAAATTCTGACTTTTCCAGGTTTTTCAGGTGTGCTCTAAGAAAATTACAGACTAACCATATATTGAATATTGGCTGTGTTGAAGGCAAAATAATTATGGTACTACTTGATCTTGAAAACACCAAAAATACATAAAACAAAAGTTACATACATTGATAGCATCTGTCGCTTATAAGCAAGATAAGAAATTTCTTTCACGACTGATAAGAAAGGTTAGGGATGTTTAAAACAATGGCAGAAGCTAAGAAAAAAACAGAAAAATAACCTTACATTGGCAAAAAAATTGTTTTTTCTATAGCAATCCTCGTATGAAATTCCCTGACTTTTCCAGATTCCGGCTAAAATATTCAAATTCCCTGACTTTTCCCTGACATTTATGGACAATTTTTGAATTCTCTGACAATTCCAGGTTTTCCAGGTAGCGTGGCAACCCTAGATAAAGGCTTCAAACTTATAAATCCCTCTTTTTTGGTTGAGAGTTTAAAGGAAAACAAAAAACCCTGATATTTCAGAACTTAAAGCAATCCAGCTGAAAATTTTACCAAAAATGATGGCTGCTAAAATACAATCATGTGACCAAGATATAATATGCTAATTATAGAAAGAGAAAAATTATCTTTTTAAAATAATTTCTTGCCTTGATAAAGAAGCACCATTTCCTTTCAATTGTTGGATACATTAAACATACCCCGATTTGCAAGAAAAGACGTTCAATGCTATTGAAAATAATTTCTGAAAAGCATGATTTTTTTCTGTAGAACTTAAGTAGAATAGACAATAACTTTCGATTTTTCAGATGAGTAAGCCTGTACATTTCCAAAATACGTTGCTTTTGAATAATGTTTAAATAGGCATCAAAATAACATCAGATTTTCTTAAAGATAGGGATGATGAAATCTTTAATAAAATCAAATGTAAAGAACACACTATTTTGATAGATGATTTGTACTATTCATCAGAAACACACAAACAAAAGTAGGATAGTTCTTTAAAATGAAAAAAATAAACATCAAATGAAGTGTTTAAAGCTCTAAAAACCATAAGATTGTGCTGCAAACAGAAATTCTAGCAAATCACTTGATGTCACAGATAAATTTGAAAATATCATTATGTAGAAAAAGAGATGAAAAGAAAACAATCACAGACAACAGATTATTTTAAAATGTAATATTTTATTTTTGTGATACTAAAAAATAATGAATTCAATTTAAAAGGGTATTTTTTTTCTTATTATTATTCATTTTCCATGGATTTGACAGAACCAGTTACTCGTAATTTAAATAAATAGTGGGTATTATTTGATGTATTTGCTATGTAAGCATTTTTCTCTGTATTTTTAACAGATTAGATCCTAAGTTACTGATTACATGAACTATTGATAACATGAACAAAATTTTAATTCCCCTTTACATTCACATTAACAAGGTTCAACTGTACTGGATATGTCTTCAAATATGCCAGCAGTCCTATTTTTTGGGAATCCAGAAAGCAATGAACTATTGCTCTTTCCACTACTGAGGGCAAGTACATGGCTCTCTCAGTCTCAGAGTCAGCGAAAGAAACTACTCATCTTAGAAATTTTTTAAAAGAACTTGATCCAGAAATAGGTGTCAAATTCGACTGTAAGAAATGTGTGATAACCAATCAGCACAAAAATTAATGAAAAACCCTGTTTATCACAATCGTACAAAACACATTGACATTCGTTATCACTTTGTACAAGAGATTTTTTAATAATAAACAGATTTTCATAAAATACGTGAAGTCAGATGACCACTGATATGCTGAAAAAGAAGTTAATACCTTTTAGACATAATAACTGTTGCAATATAATTGGACTTAGTATTTAAACTGATTGTTCATCCATAAACTGGTTATATCATTTGTTTAAATTGTTTTATATATTAAATTATTCTATTAACCTTAATTGTTTAAAATTTTATTTCCATATAACCTTTCTCTCATTTTAAGTTATCTTTTTTATGTAACTTTTTGCCATAAACAATTAAGCTTTGTGAGTAAAAAATAAGAAAGAATCGTTTCTAATTAGAACAGCGTTATTTTTCAAATTAAAAAATAAAATAACCTTACATTACTTCTTGAAAATTGCCTTAGTACTTGTGGGAAGGGGCCCCTCCCATCGTCAGAGGCAGCTCTGTGGCGGCTTGCTTAGTTGCTCAGTGATGACTTGTTCTCTTGCAGTCTTGACGATTCTGCACCAGTTACGGTTAATTTCTTGCGCTGGGTCGTTGCCATTACAGGTAAGAGGATTGAATAAGATTTCGACAGTTTCGCGATTTGCGGTGTAAGTTGCGTTATTGTAATCAGCTAGTTTGCGAATATCGTTAAAATTGATATTGACAGGTTCACTAGCGTTAACCTTGGTGAGTGCTGTGGTTATTTTCCCAAATTTCATATCTGCAGAGTGTTCTTTAATATGATTTTTAATTTTGTGTTTTGTCATACCTATGTAGTAGCCTGTGTCTTTATTTTCTTTGGAAAACTGAATACTATAAATACCGGAGGTTTCAAGGGGATCGATTTTGTCTTTTTCATTCCTTATGGTTTAATAGATATTTTTATTTGGTTTTATGGGGATTTTGATATTAACTTTATTGGCGGCATTTATAATTTTCTGTGAGATTTTGCGATCATACATAATGGCCGGAGTGAATTTTTGTTTAGGATTTTGAAAATTTTCAATAACATTAAGTTTTTAAATTCTTTTGCAGTATAATCTGTCGATTAGATCTTTTTTATAACCTGCTTTAATTGTAATTTTTCTGATAATATTAAGTTCTTTATTAAATAATTTTTTATTAGAACAAACGGTGATGGCACGATTAATATATGATTGGATAGTGTTTATCTTATATTGGTAGGGTGTTTTACTATTGTAATTAATGATTTCAGTACTGCAATTTGGTTTACGGTAGATGGTAGTTTCTAAGGTATGATTATCAGTTTTAATTATGCTAACGTCAAGGTAATTAAGAATACCGTTATTTTCGGTTTTATGGGTGAATTGAATATTTTATCAAGTTTATTTAATTTGTCAAGGATGGTCAGAATGTCATGTTTATTGTTAACGATCGTGAACACGTCATCAATGTATCTGAGACAGTAATAGCTTTCATTATCAAAAGTTTCAAAAATATGCTCTTCAAATATTCTTAACTTTAATTCAGCAACAGTACCTGAAATGGGGGATTTCCCATAGGGATGCCTTTTTGTTGTTTATAGAAAGTCATTAAATCTATAATAATTCTCTCTTAGGACCAAATTACTAGCGGCAATTAAAGTATTTACGATTTCAGGATCATTAAACTTGTTTTTGATTTTTAAATTAATTATTTCTGAAATTTCGTCTAAATCGATTGACGGATACAGGTTAATTACATCAAAGCTTACAAGAGTATAATACTTATTAATTTTGATTTTGCGAAGTTTTTTTTATGAAATCTTCAGTTGAATGTAGACTGTTTTCTGAAGGGGGAGAATAGAAGCATAAATTTTATCCATGTATTTTTCAAGAAAATAACCCGGGCCCTCGCATTTACTAACAATGGGGTGCATTTTTGGAGGATTTTTGTGATCTTTCTATCTGCCGTAGATTCTGGGAGTATTAGAAGCGTGGTTATTGCAAAGGAAGGGGGGGGGGGGTTATTGTCAGGCCATTTACCTTCTTTTATGAGTTTTTTAATTTTATCATTAAGCTTATTATTAGGGTCATTTTTTAATTTTTCCGAACCTATTTCTTGTATTGTATTTTCCATTTTATTGATGTAATCAGATTTAATCATAACTACTTTTCTTGTTTTATCTGTTAACAAGCAGGTAATATTTTCATTGTTTTTTAAATTCATAAGAGCTTTACGATCTTCACAATTGATATTATTAGATTTCATTTCTTCGATTAGTTTGTTTTGGGCTAAGTTTTCTAATTTTATCTTTGTGGGTGTCAGGAATTTTATCAATAGCAGTCTCTATACGAGCAATGCTGTAATTTATATTGATCGGTTGATCTAAAATAAATTTATGTCCTAACTTTAAAAGTGAATCAACGTGAGTATTAATTTTAAAATCAGAAAGATTGATATAGTCATGAGTTTCATAATCCGGAGTAGTGTTTATGTTACGTTTTGAAACTAAGTTCCCAAGTTTTTTATTATGTTTTCTAGTGGCTTTATTTTTATTTATTCAATTTTTATGTTGAATTCATTGGATTATATACATATTACATTAAATAATTTTAAAAAGCTAGGACTTTTTTTTTTTTTTTTTTAATCTATTAAGAAAATATTGTTGATAACTTAAATATACTTTAGTATAAAATGAAAAATGTCAGTTATGTGATAAAACCAAAACAAAATAATTAAGAAAAATTTACCTTTTTTTTTTTTTATAAATGATACATCTGACAACCCTATCTAGGAGCCATACATCAAAATATTAGAAACTTTAATACAGTCATAAAAATAATTAGGAGAAATAATCTAACCTGAGCATTAATGACAATAATAAAGTAATTAATTTATTTATTAGATTTTGAACTAAAAGACTATTTACTAAGTCCAGAAAACTATTTTGAAATTTTCTTTTAATGTAGAAAATTTTGTAAAGATGGTTGATTCAGTATGATAGTCCAAAGAAAATCTATATTATGCCATTATGCTACACTATTACAGAGATTAATTCAATTATAATATTATTACACATATTTTGTGCTTTTTATAAATGCTTACATGTTTATCTCATAGTACGCTATTTACAGATTTATGCAGTTAAATGATACAAAGGATTTCTTTTATATTTTGTGCTTAAAAATTTATTTGGTAATTGAAAAATTTACAAAGTGTATTACAAAATATTTTTTTATAATAATAATTATTATTATAGCATTAATTTACCTGCTTTACAGTCGCAATCATCCTTGCAATCAACATTATGCTAGCAGTCTCAGGTGGATAATGCATGTTTCTGAAAGTAAAAGAAAAAGTAAAGAGCATCTAAAACATGGGAGAATAGGGCAAAATTTCTCTTAAACGTCCATTAAGTAGAAAATTTGTACTGTAAAGATGTCAGGACAGTTTTAAAATATCAGTTTTGAATTTGGAGTGAACATCATTAACTATAAACATGCTACTTTTAAAGTTTCACAAGTTATTTGGAATTTACGAATTTCTTAACATGGCAGAATTTCACATAAACATCAATTTTGAGGGATATTTTCACTGTAAAAATGTCAAACCACTTTTGAAATAGTATTTAGGATACTGGCATGAATATCATAGACTATGATTTTTCCAATTTAAAAAATTTGTAAGTTATTTGGAATTTACGATTTACTTAACATGACAGAATAGGGCAAAATTGAGCATAAACATCCATTTTGAGGACCATAAATGTATCAGACAACTTCAAAATAACATTTATGATATTTGTTTGAACATGATTGACTACAAATACTCTAATAAGAAAATTTCTTATTCGTAATTTAATATTTTATCAACATAGCGAAATTGAAAAATTTTCATATAAATAGGAATTTTGATGATTATTGCATTGGAAATAGTAGCATGAAAACTAAACAACGGAATTGACCCTGATAAAATAAATTAATAGATTAGAATAAGATAAATATAATGAAGTGAATGGTGGATAGCCTATTATGCAGGGTTGTCATTCTGTCACTGTGTCAAGCAGGGCCGTGCCTATACTTTTAGCCGCCCTGGGCGAAAGATTTTAGCCGCCCTCCTAGGCAAAAGTTTTTAGCCACCATACTAGGCACCAGTGGCGGATTTAAGGGGGGGCTAGGGGGCTGAAGCCCCCCCCCAAAACACTGACATTCACAATTGAATATTACAATTGTAAATTTTTTATTCGTCTAGAAAAATCTTAGCCCCCCCGAAAAGTCAAGTTCTGGATCCGCCACTGCTAGGCACTAAAATTATTTCCCTCCTTCTGCTTCTGAAAACTATCCTTTAAAGCCAAAAACTGCCAGGTTGCCACAGATGAAAAGTTATCAAGTTGTTTTTTTTTTTCTCAGTTTTAAAAATAAGCCTCCAGCAGCCGAGTGGTTATGCGCTCAAAGCTGGTAGACATGAGGTGCTGGGTTCAATCCCAAGTCGCGCTTGTCAGCCTAGCCGATCGGAGTTTTCCATGGTTTTCTCCGAAACTTGTGTAATTACGGGCTAGGACCCCTTAGAAAGACCCCCACGGAGGGCACTCCCCTTTAGGTCTAGGACCTACAGCAGTCAATTGGCCTTATTCCCAAATTCAATTCAATCCTGCTTTTAAAAAAATCTAACAAATTTAGTAAACCTAATTTTTAACTGAAATTTTGTCATTTTTAGCCGCCCCTAGCTGTTAGCCGCCCTGGGCGACCGCCCCGGTCGCCCCCCCCTAAGCACGGCCCTGGTGTCAAGCATTGGTCAAATTCATTTCTCTTAACATGATTATAATATGTCTCACACTAGAAATTTATGAGAACATAAATATGATGGGGAACTGAGTAGAGTCCACCTATGCCAACTAATTTCTGAATATTGTTGCATTCAATTTAACACACACACAAAATAAATAAATAAAATAAATAAATAAAAGTTTTATAAATGAACTACAAATATATTAATGTTAAATAGCATTTTATGCAAGATAGAGAAAACGACTATCTTCAAATTATTATGACTGAGTCCTTTATTATGACAATAGGGGGGGGGGGGGAATCATGTAATGCCTTCTAGTGAAAGGTAGGAATAAACATGACAATTATTATTAAATCAAACTAATAGCAATTGTCAGTTTAACAACTGAAAACTTAATTACAAATGAAAAATTCCTTTTCCCAAGTGATTTTTAACCCAAACCCAATCAAAATTGTAAAGTTCAGATCATAATTCATTAAAGAAAAAATTAGGCAACTTTAATTGAAATTTAGGTTACAAAGACATAAAAATTACCTCCAAGCATCTTGCAGCTGATCAAGAGGATGTTTTGTCTCGCTGTACAAAGATGTAGTACATAGTACCTGGTGATACTGTTCCCATGCCAGATCTCGACAAGCAATGCTACAATAAGATACCTAAAAATAGATAAAATATATTAATTACATTTACTTAAAAAATATATACCTAAATAATATCCTTTTAAAAAAATATGCACTTACGGCTTTTAGAACAAATATATTTCGGACAACCATTGCATCCATCATCAGTGCATTACTGTAACACTCCTTCTGTTTTGGCTTGTTTCCTCAAAACAGAAGGAGTGTCACAGTAATGCACTGATGATGTACGCGATGGTTGTCCGAAATATATTTGTTCTAAAAGCCATAAGAGCATATTTTTTAAAAGGATATTATTTAAGTATATATTTTTAAAGAAAATGTAATTTAATCCTTTTTTAAAAATAAGTTAATATATATTAATTATTATAAAAAGTTTGTCAAACAGACATAATTAAAAATAATATAGAGTAGAATCACTAGAATAAAAAAACATGTAGACACTTCACTAAAAAATCTGGAGTGACTCCACTCGACTTTCCGAACATTGAGTAACTAACAGTTTTGTAGATAAAATAAAGAAAGAGGAATTGCTAAACAAACAAAAGAGAGAAAACCATAATAGAGTGTTTTTTTCTCCATATATCACACGAGGTTTTATTTAACGCTACTGAACTTTGAGCCCTTAGATCATAATGATAAAGAATTTTTCGTTTTGTCCCTGTAAAAATCTATAGATGCTAGATTCACCAAAATGCTTATAGTTAGTGCAACAGTGATTTATAATATTCATACAAATTTTCAGCTCAATTGAATAAGGCGTTTAGATGCTATCGCACTTTTAAAAATTTGGTCTCATAGGCCATAATGATAAAGAATTTTTCTTTGTGTCCCTGTAAAAAAACTGTGGTGCTAGATTCACCAAAATCTATACAGTTGGTGCAAATGCGACCTATAACATGTGTACAATTTTTTTGCTCAGATTAATAAGGCGTTTAGACGCTATCACACTTTTAAAAATTTGGCCCCATTGGCCTTAATGATAAAGAATTTTTCTTTGTGTCCCTGTAAAAAAACTATAAGTGCTAGATTCTCCAAAATCTATACAGATTGAGTATCTGTGACCTATAATATGGGTATAAAATTTTTGCTCAATTGAATAAGGCGTTTAGATGCTATCGCACTTTTAAGATTTTGGTCCCATAGGCCATAATGATAAAGAATTTTTCTTTGTGTCCCTGTAAAAAAACTATAAGTGCTAGATTCACCAAAATCTATAGGGTTCGTACTATGGTGACTTACAATATACGCACCAACTTTCAGGTTAATCGAACAAAGCCTTTAGACGCTAGCGTGTTCACAAACATACACACATACACACATACACACACACACATACATACATCATCGTAAAAATAGTGAAAACGGACTCAGGGGACCTCAAAACGTATAGAAACATCAAAATCTCGAATTCGGATTTTTGACATGATTACAATACTTTCCTCACTATAGTGTTCGGAAAGTAAAAATTAACTAAAAATAAATACTGATTAAAGAAAACATTTTTCCTTGATAGAATTACATTTCTACTTAGATGTATATGAAACACACTGATTGTATTATTTATAAAAGTAAAAATAAAATTTGCATTAATTTAATTAATTATTTTCTAAACAAACCAACTCAATTTGAAGGTATTAGGATTTAAAAATTATGCAAATGAAGTCTCCTAGTCACATGTAAAAACATGTTTCAATTAATGCCATATATTCTTTTTTTGTTAAGAATTGTGACAACAGACAAAATCATAAAAATTGATATTATACAGAAGTTAATTATAATTTTTGAGGCTGAGGATCAAAAAGAAGAAAATAGAGCTATAGGACAAATATTTGTGATTATAATGTTAATAATCTAACTTTTAATTTTAATGATGATAAAAATGTGATATTTATTTATTTACCATAATTTTCAGGAAATAAAGTATGGCTGTAGTATTTCCACATTTTTAAACTGACATTTAATATCTATTTAAATATTCTGAATTTTTTTTTTTTTTTTTAAATCATCTGGATTTCTGTCAGTTTTAATATTCTAAACAATTCTTGTTTTTTGTTCTTAAAACTGACTGGATTTTTTTTTTTTTTTTTTTTAAACACTTTAAATTACATTACATTCTGCAGTTTATTTTTCCCTTTATTATTATTTTACTTTATTTATTCATTTTTACTTTCTTCTATATGTAATATAGAGAAAGTATTGGATTCGTGAAAATTTCCGAACTCCGGTTTTCGATGGATTTACACATTTTGGGATGTCCTGAACACGATTTGATATTTCTTAGGAAATGTCTACCTGTGTGTGCGTATCACGAATTTTGTGGACGCTGTATTTCACGAACCAATGAACGAAATTTAACCAAACTTCGTATTTAGTTGGACCCTGATGTAAACTGGTGCTGATTAGATTTGGGGATCAATTGTTCACCAGGTGGCACTGTAATCGCATTTTTTCTACATTTTTAACATGGCAGTATGGGACAAAATTTCATATAAATGTACATAATGAGAGATATTTTTAACTTGTAATTGTAAAATTAATATGAATTATTGATAATAATAGTAGTAGTTAACTAGGAAAAAAAAAATTGTGCATGTGGGAGCATTGCTTCCCCCTGGGGGGGAGGGGGGTAAATTTTCAAGATGGGCATCTTTCAAAAGGTCTCGTCAATACCTTTAAAACGAATGGCTGAACTATAGATCTGTGATAATATAAAACAAAGTTACAGATTTTTTTTACTTTTAACGAAAAAGAAACTTTTTTTTTTTTTTTTTAAATATTGAGAATAAAATGGACTTGTTTTTTGATACTTATTGTTATACTACTTCTCTAACATGGAAATCATCTGCATTATCATGGAAGATAATTTTTTTTTAATAATAATTTTAATAAATTATTTTTACTGAGTGAATTTGTATAGGAAAATATAGAAGAAAGTCATGTGGTGGCCACAACAGTGGTGGATTTAGGGGAAAGGTGGGGGGGGGGGGGGTTTCAAGCCCCCCAATCCCCCAAAACCACTGACATTCACTATTGAATATTACAATGGTAAATTTTTCATTGATCTGGAATAGCATCTTGAAAAATCTTAGCCCCCCCCCCCCAAGTTAAGTTCTGGATCCACCACTGGGCCACAACATACCAGTTTGTTGTTGTTTTTCCCAAAATATTATGTACTTACTGTCATTCACTACAGTATGTTTGTGAATCTCAACCAAATAAAAAATGTGCCTCTATTTTAAGGTAAATACAAGCTTTATCATTTGTCTCTCCGTTGCTCAGGTGGTTAGAGCACTATGTTAGTAATCCGGTAGTCCCGCATTCGATACCCTGAAGGTCCGGAGTGTTAATTTTTGCAGACAATTAGTAGAAAAGATGTCAATTGATAAAAGAAAACGTATCGTTGACTACACAGTATCCTAAGAGTTTTTGAAGAGTTTTTTTAAGAAGCCTTTTTCTTACATCTCTTTTTAGAAGCAAAAAAAAAATTTTGTGGACTACAAGCACCCTCTATTGGGTGGAATATTCACTAAAATGTCAATGAAACAATTAACAATACAACATAAAAATGATTACGAAAAACACAAACATTAACCAAATCAGTAAAATGTTAAGTTATAATATAAAAAAAAAAATAATAAAAAGGTGCCTCAAACGAATAATTAAATTGCAGATATTGGCCCTTAATCAGAAAAATGAAATCAGAAAACTTATAGGCAATCGTGTGGTGCTGCCATCTGTTGTGAATTTTAAGAAATAATTTCGCTTTTCTTAACACAGTTCAAATTTCCCCAATTTTGGTTAATAAACAAAAAAGTTACATTTTTTTTGCAAATTAAATTTTATTCTAACTTCGAAATGATTTATATGATACGCTATAATAAGAATTTGGGTTTTAAAAGTTTTTTTTTAAATAGATTATAGTTCTCTTTGAAAGCCAGAATATTCAGTAATGCTCTTTATCTTTCTGGAAGATTTAAAAAAAAAAAAAAAAAGGAAAAGAAAAAATGACAAAAGAATTAACTAAAACTTAACTTAAATATTCAATCAATAAAACTGTGAGTTGTTAAAAACATTTCAGCACTGTATTTTAATTTTATCTCATTTTGGCTAAGTTATCAGTTTATTTTATTTTATTTAAAAACTATCAATGGAAAACAGCGATAGTACTCTATAAAATCCTTTCTTGAACAAAAACAACTATACATATAGCATCTAGTACCATGTACACGAGAGATTAAAGTGTTTCAGAGAGTTTCTCCCAGACAGAGTTTCAGGAGGGGTAGAAAGGGCTTTCAGAGTTTTCCCCAGACAGTTTCCAGAGGGTGCTGTGTCCTGCCTGCCCTTTGTTTGAAAAAATAGCACACTTTTTTCCCCTCATACAAAAACACTGCACCATTACTGCCCTTTGAAAAAAATAGTCTTCAGAGAGAAATGCTATTTTCTATGATGATCAACATTTGTTCATGAAGTAGTAACAAGCAAAATTAAAGTGTATCCATACTAGAGTCCTGCATCGGGTCGGGTAACCCGATTTTACCCGCACCCGACCCGACCCGCGGGTCGGGTTCGGGTCGGGTTGGCAGAATTTTTTCTCTTGCGGGTCGGGTTCGGGTCGGGTTGACTGATCTTTTTTTCGTGCGGGTCGGGTTCGGGTCGGGTTGACTGATTTTTTTTTCTTGCGGGTCGGGTTCGGGTTCGGGTCGGGTTTGGTTTTCAACAAGTCGGGTTGACTTGAGAACACCTTTCAAAATATTTTTTACAATTATAAACATAAATTTATAGGCATGTTTACAACTATGTAACTAATTTAAATATTCTGCACATACTAGACATGTATCTGTTGGTTGTTTGGTTAGAGGATTTAAGGCTGATTGACTCCAGATGTGTCCTAGGCCAATAGGGGGGAAAGCCCTCCGTTTGAGTCTTCCTAAGGGGTCCTAGCCCGTATTTACGCGTGTTTCGGAGGAATCCACGGAAGACTCCGAACGGCTAGGTCGATGAGCGTGACTTGGGATCGAACCCGACACCTCCCATCTACCAGCTTCGAGCTCAGAATAGAGATGAGTTCGGGCTCTATTTTGGCAATCCGAGCCCGCCCGGGCCCGAAACATTTTTGAACTGAGCTCGCCCGAGCCCGAAAAATTTTGTGTGATCAGAGCCCGAGCCCGATATTGAAAGTGGTACGCTATACAACTCATACACAATAGTAAAATTAAATACCGCTTTCATTTTCAAATTAATTTTCTTATTACCAATCCTAAATTTAAATAACTATAAATGTTATTATAACAATTTATAATGCCTGTGTCTCTGTATACATGTATCTATTAGGTGTATATCTTTTAAACATGAATGACTGCTGGCGCTTCAAAAATTTTACTGCGGACTGTATGTGTAATGTGATTTCAAGTGCCTTAAGATTTATTCTTTAATGTTTATCACACACACAAAAAAATATAAAAATAATACAGCTCTGCAGACGCCTACTAAACATCCGTTCTCATCTAAATCTACGTACATTACATTTCAATAATTTCTCAAAAACATCTGCAAGAGAAAAAATATTATTAATTATTAGTTTACTACATTCACGATTCACAGTCTCTTTCAAAAGGATGTGAGTAATCAAAATAGATGAATCACACATCTGATTATCTTCCAAGAGGGAGCCTGTTTTTCACAGCTTCTATTCTAAAAGATAATAATGATATATTTGATGTATTTTGTTAATTGTTTCAGTGCGATACGGATGTTTATTTTACTATAATAATTTGGGTAAGCCTGTATTCACTATGGTATATATCCAAACACAAATCTTCTCAAGTAGACCCGACTAGCTGAAAAATAAACCCGAACCCGACGTAAAAATAAATCAGTCAACCCGACCCGAACCGGACCCGCAAGAAAAATATTTAGTCGACCCGACTTGATGCAGGACTCTACCCCAAATAACAAGCAAAGAAGTCGAGAAACAACTACGGAGAGATACCCCGTGGTATGTCCATTTTACTAACATTGACCACTGCGGGAGACGGGACAAGGCGGAGATCGGAGATGCGGCGGCCAGTTTTTTTCTTTCTTTTTTACAGTTTCCAGTTAGTGAAGAATAAAATAAACGGAACTTTTAGCTTGAATCCGAGCCCACCCGGAGCCCGAAGACTTGCGTAAGATTTGAGCCCGATCGGGCTCCGCTGGTGGGCAGACATGTGCCGGACCTCCCTATTCGTATCCACGGATATCCGCCAGAAAAATAGATCCGTATTTGTATCTGGATCTGTTTTCTTTTCTTCAACGAAACAAATATGTATCTTTTGTAGAAATTGTATGAAAATTAGAAATGTATTATAAATCTTTCTCGACTGTTGTTAATATATAAATTAAAGAAATACAAATACAGTATAACCTCGCATTTACATTCTGAAAATTGAAAAGATTTCGCAGTTTACAGGTTTTTTTTTTTTTTTTTTTTTTACTTTCTTCTATATTCAGTAAAAGAAAGTATTAGATTCTATCAACATTTGGTGTCAACCACTCGACGTGTGGCACTGCTATACAGCGATTTCTGCAATTTCAGGGGAGGCTATATCTCAGGTTCTGTTGCGTATAATCCAACAAAACTTGATATTTGAGAAGACCAATATGAGATGTTATGCTGATTCAATTTGAATGCGTATCAGCCAACAGGTGGCGCTGCTTACACAGCGATTTACGCAATTTAAGGAAAGGCTATATCTCAAGAACTACTGCACAGAATTTCATATAAATTTGTACGTAGTTGCCATTCAATATATATTAGCGCCTGTCAACGTTTGGTGTAAACCGCTCAACAGGTGGCGCTGCTACACAACGATTTCAACAATTACAAGGAAAGCTATATCTTATGTTCTATTGTGTATCATCAAACAAAACTTAATATGTGAGAAGGCGAGATTATGAGAAATTATGCTGACTTAGTTTGAATGCTTGTCGGCCAATAGGTGGCGTTGTTATACTGCAAAAAATCATCGATAACAGGATGGCTATATCGCAACTTCTATGCCATATAACTGTACGAACCATGATATGTGAGATAACCATTATAAAAACGCATTGTTTAAGAAGTTATTTATAGACGATAAAACTGTCTCTCTTTGGATATTTAGTGTTAGATTTCCCTAAGATGAAAATTATTTGCATTCATCACGTTAAACTTTTTAATAATAGTTTTAATAAATTATTCGCACTTAGTTAATTTGACAGAAAAATATAGAAGAATGCCTTGTGATGGCCACAACATACTAGTTTTTTATATAATTTAAAACTGTGTGACAATGAAAATTTACTTTATTTTATATCATGCTATATCATTTCACCTTGTTTTGCATGATTTTTAAATGAATAAGTAATGTTGATTTATTTTTCGGGTTTCGGGTCGGGTTCGGGTTAGATAAGTCGGGTTTCGGGTCGGGTTCGGGTCGCGAAAAATTCTCTAATGCGGGTTCGGGTCGGTTTTCGGGTTGATGAAATTTTTTTTGTCGGGTTCGGGTCGGGTTTCGGGTTGATGAAAATTTTTTTGTCGGGTTCGGGTCGGGTTTCGGGTTGATTTAAAATTCCTCTGTCGGGTTCGGGTCGGGTAAAACCCGACCCGCGCAGGACTCTAATCCATACTTAAAACTGAATCTTGAAAATAAATGTCTTGATTTTAAATGCTTAAGAATTCAAAACTGTCTTCAAGAATCTAAAAAGTGCCCTTTCTTTTATTAGCAATACCCAGTCCTTTTTTAATCTTGAGTAAAGCACTGATATAAGTTCTATTCTGATAAATACCTTTGAGATTTCTTATATCAATTCGATTTTATATGTTTTTTTAATCAGGGTTGTTGATTTTTTTTTTCTCTCAAAAAAAAATCAATTTTTTTTTTTTTTTTTTTTTTTTTTTTTTTATTTAAATTGGATTTTTTTTTTTTTTTTTTTTTTTAATCATGATTTGTTTTATTTTAATGATTTTTATTATGTATTCATACATTATTGTACAACATTTGTATTTTATTGTGTGTTGTGTGAGTATATATGCACAATATCCACACTATCAATCATTTTACTTAAATTATAAAAATATAAATAATATTCTATTTCTATAGAAAAAATCCATGTAGGAATTTATTACCAACATTTTTATTCAACATAGTATCTTCATAATAAGAAGTAATTTTATACCAATCATAAATGCGATAGTATGAGCCACTCAACTTCAGACTTTGACTTTGTAGCTACAATAATGTATTGAAATAAAGCAAAATCTTACCCACAGTATTGAACACATAAAATAATTTTGGAAAAGGATAATTTAATAGGAAATATGACAAATAACTGAAGAAAACTTTACTCATAGTTTCTAATCAAAATTTAAAAAAATAAGGAATTAGGGAAGATTTAAAAAAAAAAAGGATTATAGCCTAAAAAATTCTTACTCAGGTTTAACAAATATCATTTGAATCAAGAAAATTTTTTCACACTTTACCCATTAACAAAATTCATATTTTCATTACCATTTTAATACTTTCACTTATTTTTCTTTATCTTTTTTTTTTTTTTTTTTTTTTTTACATTTAGTGGGTACAATTCATTGAAACAAGCAGTGACAGCAGCCTTGAATTGTATTTAACTGATTATATGTAGTTAAATTAAAAGGTTATTATTTTTTAAAAACTTTTTGGAGCCTTCAGGGCTTTTTAAACAGTACAATGTAAACTATGCTATTATTTTTTAAATATCATATGAGCCAATGTTAAATGACATTAACTGGTATGAGAGCTAAATAAACAAGGAAATATTTTCTTTTTGAAATATCAATCGCTAGGTGGGCAAAGGCGAACTAGAATAATATATATAATATTAATCAATGAATTATACACTAATTAAATATTTACAATTCATACACCAGTCATAAGGCTGTACTTGTATAAATAATTAACCTATTAATAGTGTAATTTTTGGGGGTTTGTTGGAATGATTTCTGCTTTTTCGTGACAGTTTATAGCATCCCTCTGAATGATCCCAGAGAGTTTTATGTGTCTACTGTTAATTACTATTTCGTAATTCGGATAGTTATTTTATGATTTTTCATTTGTTGGACATATATTTGCTTTTTGAGCAGATATATTAACATGCAGATATCAAGTTGAATAATAATATATATTATCATACTTTACTTTTGAGGTCTTTGTCAGCATATAATAGGAAATTAATCTTATCTCAAAGTTTTTTTTATCTGAAGATTTTTTGCTAGAACACTAAATGTCCTCAAATGAGGATAGGTTCTTAATTTAAAACTATTAGAAGAGTTTTTTAAATTTAAAATATTTCTTTTCTCAGTTGTCCATATTAGTTTAAAATTGAAATATTCATCAAAATATATTTTTCAAAATTAATTCAGGCATTAACGGGTTAAAATATAATAAATTATTAAAATATATAATAAAATTTATAAATAATTAAGAAAGTTAAGATATATCTTATTTTTGTGTTTATTAATGTTGCTTTGTAGAGATGAATCTAAGGTCAAGAAATGAGAAATATTAGCTCATCAATTGAAATATTTTGTTATATTTTACGAATTGTATTTTTAAATTTACATAAGAAATAATTAAATATTGTATTTTTTAAAGCTAAGTAATCAATTACATTCCATTAAAGCCAATTACTTTGATATTTAAAATAAGTGATTTAAATCAGTGATTTTTTTTCAAAAAAATCAATGGGCTCTTCCCAGTTTCGTCTGCTCAATCATGTGATAGAGGAAAACGAATAATCGAATTCTGAGAATCGAATTGAATTAAATATTGTTCTTAAGAACAAAAATGTTAATATTTAATATAAAATAAAATAAAAGTAATATTGTGCATTTGTAAACAGTAGAATAATTGTATTTGTAAATTGAATAAATTTTTTAAAAACACTTTATGTGTTTATTTATTTTCAATTGTAAGAATCGATTTTTGTATGTTTTAGTGTAACTATTACATTAACTGATCTAGCAATAAATAATAGCTTGTTCTTGTGGAATGTTTATGGATTATAATTTGAAAATTTAAAATGTTTTCATTTAATTTAATTGCATAAAGGTGTTACTACAAGTTAATTAACTTAGTTACTGGTCTAAATGGATTTACGCAGTACGATATTGCACTGTCACTGATTTAAGTACCAAAAATCAGAGTATTTATTTAACATGTTCTTCATGAACATCAATACCAAATATAAACTAAATGATGATTGTAAATGTATACAGCAAACAAAAGATGATGAATAATGATATAAAATGGATTAAAATTGATGATGCATAAAAAAATAACACAGATTAAATACGATTGATCAAAAATAAGAATAGAAAATATGTTATTTCAGCAATAGCCATAGATAAACAAGACTTCGTCTGTTATTTGTTTTTCCTCTATCATGTGAGCTCTGACGTCAAGTGGGAACAGCCCATTGATTTAAATCATGATTTAAAATCACTACAACCCTGTTTTTTATGTAATGCAATTTAAAGTACTGTAAGTAGGTAAAGAATTAATATGGTATGAATAAAAAATGATTCAGATCAGTGGCGCACCCACGGAGGGGGCTTAGGGGGCTCAAGCCCCCTCCAGAACCAGCTGACATAGTAAAAATTTTCAGATATACATGAAAAAAATAAATATTACTCAAACACAGATACTGTAAGCAAAAGCAGAGTTTATAAATTATACATTAACTATCAGGAATTTTTGAAATCCTTACTGTCAAACACAAAAACAATGGATTAGTTCTTTGATTTTTAGTTGAAAGATACCCTAGACATTCCATTGCAGTTATTAGGGATGGGCTTCTAAGGTCTTCCTAAAGCATATACTATTATACGAAATCGAGTAAGTATCTAAAAAGTCAGGCAGAAGAAGCAATCTCGGTTCACAAGGCGCCACTGCTGCGTATATGGCCATAAACCTATAAGACCCAATTATTCTTCAGCCCCCTCCAGACAGAAATTCTAGGTGCGCCACTGATTCAGATTTTACATTATTTAAACATTTCAAATATAAATTAGTTCTTATCACTTATTTAATGAACTACATATTTACCTCACAATATGGACAATCTACACATTCTTCTTTTTTTATGCCACAACATTCCGAATAAGGAAGACAAAGATCTAAAACACCAGTCAATCTTCGGACATTTTCTTCTGCTGTTTCCAGAGGTTTCATACAATAATCACAGGCCAAATATCCATATGCCTGATTCCACAGAAATTGAGCACATACTAATGGTCGCTCTTCAAAAATTATATCACCAGGATTAAACTTCTTCAAGGCAAATAAGCCTTTACCCTAAAATTAAAGAAATACTTCTTTGAACAATGTTTATAATATATATATACACACACACACACACATAGGATAGGTATAAAATACCGCAAGTTGTTCAGTTCTACATCACTCAGTGTAATGGGCCAAATGTAATAAAAATTTGCACACATGAATAGTTGATTAAGTGGTTTTAATTTCTAAAGAAAAAAAAAAATTAGTTCCAAAATCACTGATGGGTGCTGTGCTGTGGTACAGAAAAACATGCCCCACCAATTAGACAACCCTTCTCCCGCTTTGACACATTTACCTTATACTGATTTACTGCTTATTTTATAAATGTCAATTTTGTATACAACTTTTCATGCAAAAATTATAATAATCCATATTTGAAATTTTGCCCTATTCAACTATGTTATGAAAATTTTAAATTTTGTATAGTTTACAAAGTTCAGAAATTAGAATACTGAAATAGGGAAGTTTCATATGATGCCAGAGTGACGTAGATGGAGGACAATCAACTCTACGTGAAAATAAATAGAAGACATTTTTAGCACAGTAAGCAAATGACAGTTGAAAACAGCTCATAGCACCATGGCAACGGCTACAGGGTTCATACTCAAATATGGGAAAAAAATTCCCTGAGTTCCCAAACAATTTTCAAGAAAATATTAGTGACATATTACAAGAAACACTCTTCTAGACAAGACAAAATACAGCTACTTCCACTGTAAGATGTCATATTACTGCCGATCATAATAGAAATTCAGGTAGAAATCATATTTTCATGAAATTTAAATAATGAATTTTTCACAATAATTCATTATTTAAATTTTGATACGAAGCTAAACAAGAAAAACATAACTTGAGAGGAAAAAAAAAACTGTTTTTCCAGTTTTATAACTGATTTTTCCTGAGCTTTAATGAAAATTTTTATTTTACCTGAGTTTTCCCTGAGGAGTATGAACCCTGCGGCACATGGCAACCAATACCGGAGGACAAGCTGTCCACGTTGCCATGCTCTTATTAGCTGTTTGCAACTGCTCGATTAGGTTTCTGGCCAGGATTAAAAATTAGGGTATAAAAGCTAGGGCTAGGCGCTATTGGCATCTAGTATTTTTTTTTTTTTTTTTCTAGTTGCCAAAATGCTTTACCTAGGTCCCTTGGCGTAATTTTAAAATGTAATTTGAATTGCTTAAGCAGAATTGCTAATTCAATCTGTATTCTAAAATTATTTTGATGCACTAATTATTTTTATTTGGGCTTGATGAAACGAAAATAGAGTTAATTGGCTTAAACATTTTTTTTTTTCTTCTTTATTTAACCCATCAAAACTAAAAATCTGATTACAATACAAACAAGCGAATAGGATCAGACCTCAGATACATGCTTCTATTTATCCGAAAGGGAGCAATAAAAAGCAAGCGGTGTGTGGTCATGAGATTATAATAGTATAGAGGTGCACAACCTGCGGCCCACTAGCCATCAATTTGCGGCCCGCAGAAGGACAGACATTTTAGCTCGCATTAATCATTAGCATGACAGCATGAGAGAAATAATATTATAGTTTAAAAAAATTAAAGAACACGCTTTTATAGAAATGTGAACTAAAAAGCACAAAATATCTATCTTAGTATTAAAATGCAGAGTAAGAGAAAATCGTGTGATTGACACACCATAATATTTGCATACATTTAAATATTTAATTAAAATAATTTAGAATTAAACAAAAACCATTTTTAAAAAATCTCCCCTGACTGGGCTCGAATGCTAGGCCTTTAGGTTCATAGCACGGAGCTTTACCTCACAGCCACAGCGTTCAGGTAGGGAAAAGTCTTTCTTTACAATATAGATTTTTTGTTTGCTCCCAGAGCGGTTACAAACATACATACAGGCATAGTACATACAGGTGAAGCTAATAAAAGCATGTTAAAAATGAAAAAGAAAGAAAGAAAAAATATTTTATTTATTGCATTTAATTGTTGGTTTATATACATATTTCTGTTTGAGAGCTAAGTTTTCCATTATATTTCTCAATAATGTAACCTACACTATGTTCCTTCATTTTTTATTGGAAAAATCGTGGAATAATCTACTGGTAAGTGATCTTTATCTACCTGAGAAGGTTAAAAATGAAAAATATAACAATCAGTAAGTAAAAGCTCCTACCCCCCCCCCCTTTTTTTTTTTAAATCTTTCCCTTATGTGTGTTAAAATTAATGATGAAGAAGCATAAATTTATAATAGAAATTAATTTCTATTAAAAAACTTCAAATGTGCAGTTAGTCAAATTTATTTTTGTCTTGCAGCATAAAAAAGAAATACAAATCCAGTGGGTTTTTATTATTTTGTAAAGCTGAAAAAAAACACCGACCGTGATAATGATGGCCATCATTTATGATTTATTAAGTTGCAAACAGAAATGGGGCAGCGGCTAAAAGAATTATAAGATATATCACATATTTTCAGTAGTATATTCAGTTGCTAATGGTAACTATTATGATAGTTTAGCTGATTGCTAACAGAGACGAACTACAGATGTTATCAGCAGGAGGCACCTCAGAGGCTGAGGCTGATTTCCTAATTTGTTTAAAGGGTCAAAAATAAAAATTTATTTCATTCAAAAATATCTTAGCTACAATACAAGTGCCCTTTTCCTTGGCAATGTCCTTGGTTGCTGTCATAATGTTTAGCAAACAAATCCTCATTAAATTAATTAAGACTTTTTGCAGACCATGTTCTTTTTGTTATGGCAGAACAGTAAGGTGACGCAGTACATTGTTTGAAATTCATGTGGAAAATGACAATTAAAACCCTGAGAAGCTTTTTCATTTATAGATCTCGCCAGTGCCATTTAATACCTCAAAGCGGTATTTTCATACCCATTTACCTACACTAAAACTGCTTATTTTGATACCCTTTATCTGCCTTTACATTTGTGCTAGGTGTTTTTGAGAATCCCAGTATAACCTTTTTTTTTTTTTTTTTCTTCTCTCTGCAAAGCAATACATTTTATTTATCCTTTTTTGTATTTTATATGATACATTTATTTAATTCTTTTGCTTACTATTTTATAACTTTATGATTATTACACTTTGAGATTCACTTGACTCGCTGATTAAAAAAATTTTATATATATTTTAAGACACACACACACATATATATTATACAGCAAATACATTTGCACAGTTTCATTCTTTTATATTACCTCGTCTGTGGCCCTTCATGTCCCACTGAACCAGGGTTCAGGGTTGTATCGGTTTTAACCATAGGGGTTTTAACCAGTGGTTTTAACCGGTTTTAACCGTCCTGGTCGATATCAGTTTTGACCACTGAAATTCGTTATTGAATTTATTTACTACCAATCAAAGTCAGAAATTAGAATCTGCTACCAATGAAATATATCTTAGTATCATATGTTAAAACTAAGTAAACATTTGTTAAAAATGTCATAACATAGGAATGTCGTAACACAAATAATATCACCAAGAAACAACACAATTGTTTTAATTAATTTTTACACAAACTCTTTTTTGGAATTTATATTGAATTTAAAAAATGGTTACAAGTCGCAAGTTTTGCAGTTGTCTCTAAACTTAGACGGTTTCGTAAATTGTTTTGAATAAGTCCAAACTTTGAAAATAGTCTTTCTATTGAAGACGAGCTGGCACAACAGTTCATTAGATGTAATGCGAAATCAACAAATTTTACATCAATGCCTTTTATCTTCTTCATTGCTGCCCACCAGACATCAGGTCCAAGTGTATTTTTTACGCTTTCAGAAAAAAAGGAATTCGGATATGGTAAAGACTCTCCTTGAAATGCAATCATAAGTGGCAAAATTGTAGGATCAATGTTATCATGTAACCATTGTCTTGCTATTTCTTGCTTGTCTTCATCAATACCTTTACCCATATAAACAGGATTCAGCATATGTGCAAGAAAATTTTTATATTGCATGGTCCATTTTTAAATTTCTAACATTATTATTATATTAGTATTTTTAATGAATTGTTGTTTTTATTTACTTATTAAGTTATTTTTAATTGAGAAAACAATTATTAAAATTAAAGCTGTTTAAAACCATTTTTAACAATGCTGACCATTTTTGACCACTTTTGGACGGTTAAAACCATTTTTGACCAGCGTCCTGGTCAAAATCAGTTTTGGCCGGTCAAAATTACAACCCTGCACTGAACAGCGCGAGTGGCCCACCAGCCAAAAAGGTTGTGCACCCCTATAATAGTAGGTATGGGTAATACAGAAGGGAAAGTTGAAATTTGCATTGAAGGAAGAGATAGAAAAGAGAGAAACAAGCAAATGCAGAATTTACTGCTTGCATTTGTAAAACTGGTGTATCAGTGTTTGTGATATTTCAAAGCTCAGAAAGAAAAATCGGAGATCGATATGAAAAAGTGAATTTTTGTTTTACCAGTAGAAAATGTAAACCTTTCAAATATAAATGACAACTAGATGAAAAATTATGGCTGTCAAACTGAAATTTTTATGAAAAGTTAAGCATAAAAATGATGACTGGGTGTAAAATTACAGTCGCCAAGCTAAAATTTTTAGACAGAAAATATCATTAACAACTGCTAACTTTGAACCCTGGTTCTGGCTAATATCATAAATGATACTATTTTAAAACTTGTCTAACTTTTTAACCATCATTCCTTTTTTATGAAAATGTCTATAATATACAAACTAACATTAATAATAAATTGACTAACCTAAACACCGACACCACATCATTTTTGTGATTTTTTTTAGGATTCCCCCATACATCAATCCCCCATGACATTTTGTAAAAATGTCAAAAAATTGAGGATGAAAATTTTCATGAATACCAAAGTTTCCCATATCCCCAATTACAGAATTTTCTGTATCATCTGTAGTAAAATGAAATTTATTTGCAATCCAGATAGATATCAGAAGAAAAATATAGCAATTAATAAAGTATGTAAAATTTATATCTCAAAAAGAAAACAAGTTAAGAATATTCAACAAGTACAGTAATCTAGAGACATATTGTAAATTATATTTAAGTATCTTTAACTTAGCATTTCTTTTTGAGCTGTTAAATCAATCTGCAGAGCTTTAAACAATCTGAAGTGCTCGCTAAGATGCTGCACTATTTTTGCTACTGGGCTCATAACCTACAGTACAATGGGGAAACTAAAAGTGAAAATTTTCAAGCTTTGCTTATTATTTAAAAGTAGTCAGAAAACAATTTGAAATCTTTATGTCAAGAGTCAGAAGTTGCTTTACTTTAATATAAGTCATATTATCTAATATATTTGATGACTTGTAGACAGAAAGGTTGCATAAATCATCATATGTAAAAGATAAAAACTATTTGTCAGATACCAGGAATTTTTGCTTTGTACATTTTGATTTAAGGACTTTTTTTTTTTAAGACTTTTCGACAATTGTTGTTAAAATAACAGTATAATGGAAAATTAGAAATATCTTTTGTAATTAATTAGAATTTTTTTAATTACAAAAACTTTACATGTATTTTATAGTTTATAATTAAAAAAAAATTAATTGCATCTCTTATTTTTTTCCTTCATGTAATTTCAAAATTTTAAAAATTGGGTCACAATCAGCCCTGAATAAAGAACCTGTAGAACATGAGCATGAAACAATTTAGGGAACAACTATTCTTTAATTTCTTTTTTCCATGCTTCTCTTAAAAAACTTGTTAAGGAATACTTTTGTAGCATATTAACTATCTATAATAATAAAAGGATTGTCTGTATGTATGTCTGTCTGTTCTTCTATATGTTCAGCCCCTATTAAACGCAGAAGTACAAAAATTGACATGCAGATGCTCAGGAGGCTTCCTGAGGGGGCTCCTGAAAACAGAATTTTAAAATTTTAATTAATTGCAGAGATATTAATTAAAAAGTCAACCTACATCAATTAAATATTAGCCATTTAAATATTTGTTTTAAATTTAATTGTTGCCAAAAAAAAATTTTGGTTCATTTTCTTTTACATTATTTTGACGTGATTAATAAAAAATTATCAAACCCAGATTTATTAGATTTGCTTATGAACATGAAAAAATGATGCTGTAATTATTATGACTTTAAAATTAAAATAATAATAATTAATAAAATACTTTTAGACTAGCAAACCCATGCGAAATTTTTGCAGTTTATTTCTTTTTTTATTTACCTTTAAAATTTGAAACTTATAAGTCTTACATCAATATCACCATCCAATTAAAATTTTAATTCACCAGAGCCAAATTATTATTAGTTTTTGTAGGATAAAATGCTAATGATACTTAAACTAAATCATTCAAAGAAAAGTTTCAAAATCATGTTTGACAACTTAGTTTTCACATTTCCCCTGGCAAAACAGCTTTAATAAAGAACCCCATTGGCAACTTTTAAATTTTTGCTACCATGTTAGCAAGGTCACTTTTATTTTATTAAAAACTAGCAGGCTTTGCCAGCTTTGCTGGTCAGTGGTCACTATATTTAAATGAATTTTAAAAAAAGAATTAATATTTTTTATAATGTTCTACAAATTAAAATAGAAAATACTTTGAAATTACTTAAAAACTTCGCTTTGGGCCATCGACGACTTCAACAGAGACTTCTACACCGTAACGTCTTGGTAGTGGATAATTTAATTTATAGAAATGGCAATAATACAGGAGAAACTGCATTAGTCATTTTCTTTTTGATAATAAACAGAAGGAAAAATGCATAATATTTTACATGGAGATATTTTGTATAATTAGACCAATTAAAAAAAAAAATGCCTTTTCTTTTTTTCCCACTCACATAACAAAAATATTTAAAACTAGCTGCCTTCGGTGACCAGCTGGTTCGCGATCCCTGAAAAATCCGACTTTACGAAACTCCTGCTCGGTGGCGCCTCTTTTTCCCGTTTCAGGTCTAATAACAGCTTATTGATAGATTGTGAAAATAGCTTATTGAAATCGCAGTAAATTCCCGTGCAGTAGCGCCTTCGGCACCCTCTTCCCTTTTCAATATCTAAAACAGCCTGTTTGCTCACCATGTTATGATCTTTCAAATTTCTGACTTTAGCTAAGTCCCGCTCGGTGGCGCCTTATCCCCGTTTTAGAACTTACAACACCTTCCTTGCTCATTAGAATTTGAAATATTGAAATTTTAAAATATTACAGTGCCATCTGGCGGTATAAATTTCTGTAATATATTGTTCAATTCCAAATCAACAAAGCTTTCAAATGATGTATTACTTATGAAATTATTTTAATTAGTAGCTGAGATACAAAAGAAAACCTAATCAGGACACCTTAAAACGTGTAAATCAGGTGAAATCTCTAATTCCACTTTCGATAATATAAAAATGAAATTATACTAATTAGAAGCTGAAATACAAAGATAATACAAACATTTTTTTAAAAAGATTTGTGTCTGACTTATCTGTGGTTTTCTCCAAAACTTGCTTAATTCTGGGCTATATACCGTTAAAAATTATTAGTACGAAATGTGAGCGAAAATCTGAATTTGAAACTCTGTAAAATATAAAAGAATAAAAATTTTCTGGTTTTTCCGTAGTTTTCTCCGAAAGTTTCGTACAGAATTTGAACGGCTTATATCATTTTAATAGCCTGCAATAAAAATACTTTAAAATATCTTTTGAATGATGTATTACAATCATGAATATCTTTGATATATTTTAGACTCAAAATGGCAAATCTATCAAGGGTGATTAACGATTGTTATTGAAATCCGTCTAAAATTTAAGAATTCCAAAACTGCTTTTTTACAACCGAATTCATAAAAAAAAGGAAAAAAAAAAAAATTAATATTATTCTGTTAAAAGTAACTTTTGGTGTCACTAACAGATGAAATAAAAATGAATTTAAATAAATATAATATGTCTATTTATTTTATTTTTAAAGCTATACTTTAGATTTTTTAACTGCATACAGGTGAGCCATAATGATGGGCAATTTCGAAGTTCTGCTTTTGATCGATTTTAAATTGAAAAAATTCAAAAACTGCTTTTTTTATTTCCAGTACTTTGTCACGTGGGCGGTGGGCGAAAAACGAAAAGCACTTTATCGAATTCTCTCTTCTCTGTCAAGGTCAGTTGCCATGGTAACCCACCCCATGAATCAAGTTAGCAAGCAGTATTCAGTTCATTACGGAATGGCGATGGCAGTTTTGAATGCTTTAATGCCTAAAATTAAAAAAATTATAACTCATTCAGTTTTTGAAATTTTCTCTCAATCTCTTGGGAATTCAATTGTTGAAGCGAGATCTATATACAAAAAAAAAAAAAAGAAATGATTTATCTCTAAACGCTTTTGAGTTATAAAATGTTTTTTGAAAAAAATCGATGTTTCGTAAAATCTAAAAATATGGATCGCTAATCCGTATTTTGTAAAAATGTTTATATGGTTCGAAAGAGGATTAAATGACCTTTCTGAATATACCAGTTGTTAAGAAATGGAACAGTCACTCGGATGTACTGGGCGTTCCAAAAAAGATGATCGATAAAAAGAGAAATTTCCGACCCTTTTTAAAACTCTATTACTTAAAAAATACCTTTTATAATGCTCTGTTACGATGCTAAAGATCTTTCAGGGCGAAATCTGCCCCTTCTTCAGTAGCTACATGGTCTGTCTCTGTTGTTGAAACTGATTTTTCATCTTGCTTTTTTTACCGGTCTTGTTCTCCATGATGTGGCGCCACACTTGATCCAAATCGGCGCGCGACTCATGCCCGTTACACGCTAATTTGTCTTTAACTATTTCTATGGTTTCACGGTAAAAGGCGTAATCGGGGTTGTTATAATTTGCTACAAGACCGGGAAAAAGAAGCAAGATGAAAAATCAGTTTCAACAACAGAGACAGACCATGTAGCTACTGAAGAAGAGGCGGATTTCGCCCTGAAAGATCTTTAGCATCGTAACAGAGCATTATAATGTAGTCGGTATTTTATTAAAATGTAGAACAGTAAAAGAGTTACTGAGAAAAACCATAACTGAAGATTGTTTTATTTACTTGCTACTTGAAAGAAAGTTGTATATAAAATCAAATCTCTTTTATTTCTTTAAAAAATAGACATTCATTCATGAACATAACTTGAATTCATAAGATGATCATTTTCAGCAATTTAATAAAAGCAGTTAATTATACAACAACTTTAAATTATTAATATACTTTGAAAAACTTAACAATTTAAAAGAAAACTTGACAAACTATTTTGATCCGGACCAGCCGGTCAATTATTACATTACTACATCAGATAACAGGATCCATGCCAAAGAACAATACCCCTCAGAACTAAACAGATCTGGTATTTATATATATGAAATAAGGACGTTTAGATCGTCATCGATCAAACGGACGAATCACAAACGAACACCTGGCAGGTGTAAAAAGAAACAATTAAGATTTGCATAATGACGATCGATCTTTAGCTACGATGTCGCCATCTAGTGGGAAAAACATTGTTAGAAAATTTGAAACAGTCCAGAATTGATAAAGAAAGGTGTTGCATGGAAAAGATCGTTTTTAATGTAAACAAAACGGTTATTGATAATTAACAGTATAAAAATAAAGTTTAAACAACTGAAAAATAAGGAACTGAAGTAAGTATGTTTTAATTTATAATCTATTAAATAAATTAAATAAGTTATTTTATAAAAATGATAAAATGACTAAACATAGCATGAACATTCAAAACAGATGATATAATATGATTAAATAGCTATGTCTATAAGCATGAGGGAAATTAGGAGGCGATGAGAATAAAATAAACTAAGGATTTTCTATCATATAAAAGGTATTTATTAAGTAATTGAATTTAAATTTGGTCTGTTTTAAAAGTTTTTAAATTTTTAATTTTAAACCTTTTTAAAACTTTTTTTAAAAATATAAAAAAATCCGTATTATTTATTGTACTTTAAGAATCGGTAATAAATGCTCTTTCTTGTGGTACAGGTGTATTTTTGATATTTCCAACAGATCGGCAGCGATCGTTTTAGAAAAACCCGCAAAATTTTTCTCTCTCTGCTTTCTCTTTTGAGGAACACGCTGAAGGGCGGAAATTACGATCCGCTCGCTTTTTAATTAGACATTGGTCGACCTTTTTAATTAATATCTCTGGAACTTATTAAAATTTTTAAATTCTGTTTTCACTATCAACTCGGGAAGGCTTCTGAACACCCGTATGTCAAATTTTATACTTCTGTATTCAGTAGGGGCTGAACGTATAGATGCACAGACAGACAGACATCTTCTTTTATTATTATAGATAAAATTGAGAAAAATTGTGCAAACACGTTTAAACCGCTTGGACATCTTTGCGGAATTTGAAATTCAGCACTGAAGTAGCTTGGACGTTTTTCGTCAAAATGTTTACTTATGCATTTGCAATACCCACATTAACTCATAAAATAAAATTGTGAAAAATTGTGCAAAAACACTGAAACAGCTTGGACCTCTTGGTGGAATTTGAAATTTGACACTGAAGTAGCTCGGATGTTTCTAGCCAAAATGTTTACTTATGCATTTGTGATACCCATATCAACTCATCGCCGAAATGACAACAAAATAAAAAACAAGTCGTTCCGGCTTATTCAGAAGGGTAGGTTGATTTCTTTTTCCTTATAAAGCAGCCGTCATTTTAATTCGAAACAGCGGCAACAAATTATTAATGTACTTGGTAGAAATATTGATGTAGACTGCGCACATATGGAGTTTTAAGCAAATCTGTTCATAAATACATTTTTATGTGAACTTAAAATTTTCAAGTGGCCGGCACTTGGAAACAAAATGGTGGGTTAAGTTGACAAATATATGAAATGTATTTGTGAGATGATAAGTCTACTGTACACACCTAGTTTGAATTAATTCAAAATCTCAAAAGTCATCGTGTTGAAAAATTAAGTGACTGCCACTTCGATCAAAATGGCAGAGAAAGTTGCTCATCTAAGATATCGTTGCAAATTTGAAAATAATTTTTTTTTTTTTTTTTTTGTAGAAATTCTTTCAAAGAGGCTTAGTAAGACAATAACAATGTTAGTTTTCAGCATTTCTAGTTTGTTTTGCATTAAAATAGCCTAATTTTTCCTTAAAAACACATTAAAAAGATCCAGTAACACAGGTAATAGATTTGGCGACTTTGCGAGAAAATACTTATTATCGATATACCAAAGATGGACGCAATAACGTGATTGGTTCACAAGTTACGTGAATTTTCTAGATTTTTGTTGTTTGAATGATAAATCCAATTTTCAAATTTGACTTGAATTGATTAAGTATTTCTCAAGTTACCGTGATAACAAATTTTCAAGTGGCCGCCACTTGGAAACAATACAGTGGAACAAGTTGCCCAACAAACACATCCAAGATATTTGAAGCATAGGTTCACTGTCCAACTGTGGTTTAAATCAGAGCTGTGTTTCAAAAGTTATTATTATGGCAAATTTTCAAGTGGCAATCTAAGTGGCTGCGACTTAGAAACAAAATGGTAAAACAACTTACTCATCGAAATCATCCAGTATATTTGTATGATAAGTTCATTGTCCAGTTCTAGTTTAAATTAAATCAGTATTTCAAAAATTATCATCATAAGAAATTTTCAGGTGGCACCACTTGTAAAAAAAAAAAGTGGAGTGAGATGCCCAGCGAACTTAAGTGAGATATTTGAATGATAAATTCACTACCCAAATTTGATGCGAATTGATTCTGTATTACTAAAGTTACCATAATGACAAATTTTCAAGTGGCCGCCACTTGGGAATAAAATTGCGGATCAAGTCACCAAGTGAACTTATCCTAGATATTTGAACCATAAGTTCACTATCCAACTTTTATTTGAATCAGTTTAGTATTTTAAAAGTTATCGTGTGGCATATTTTCAAGTGGCAGTGTGATTTCAAGTGGCTGGGACTTAGAAACAAGATGTCGGGACAAGTTGCCCAGTGAAAACATTCAAGGTAATTATATGATAATATCACTGTCAAAATTTGGTTCCATTTGGAGTATTATTTTGGAAATTATCATGGTTTTAAATTTTCAAGTGGTGGCCTGATTTCAAATGGTCCCGCTTAACTTAAGATATCTGCCACTTTAATAAAAATGGCAGATTAAGTTCATTAATAAATTTATTTGAGACACTTGTATAATCTATGTATACATCAAAATTTAAAAAAAATCGGAATACGCTTTTTACAATTTGAATTTGAAATTTTCAAGTGGTCTCCACTTGAAAACAAAATGGTGAAGCAACTTGGTCAACAAATTCGTCTAAGTTATTTATAAGATAGATTAAGATACTGTCCAAATTTGGTTCGATTTGGAGTATTATTTCAGAAGTTATTGTGATTTTAAATTTTCAAGTGGTAGCGTGGTTTCAAGTGGTCCCGCGTAACTTAAGATATCTACTACTTTATTAAAAATGATGGATAAATTTCATTAATAAACATTATTGAGACCTTTATGTTGCCTATATTTACATCAAATTTAAAACAAATTCGGAATACGCTTTTTACAATTTGAATTTGAAATTTTCAAGTGGTCTCCACTTGAAAACAAAATGGCGGAGCAACTTGGTTAATAAACTCATCTAAGATATGTATAAGATAAGTTAAGACACTGTCCAAATTTGGTTCGATTTGGAGTATTATTTCAGAAGTTATAGTGATTTTAAATTTTCAAGTGGTAGCCTGATTTCAAGAGGTCCCGCTTAACTTAAAGTATCTGCCACTTTATTAAAAATGGCGGATAAACTTCATTAAGACCTTTATGTGGCCTGTATTTACATCAAAATTCAAGCAAATCATGCTTTAAATATGCTTTTTACAATGTCGGTTTGAAATTTTCAAGTGGCTGCCACTTGAAAACAGAAAGTCGGAGCAACTTGGTTAACGAACTTATCCAAGATATTTATAAGATTAGTTCACTGTTCAAATTTGGTTCAATTTCGAGTATTATTTCGGGAGTTATCGTGATGACAAAATTTTCATTATACCGGGTGATTCAAAATAGATGTTACAGCAATTATATCGTAACTAAGAAAGATAGAAACATACTTCCAATTACAAAATTAAGAGTAGATTTCAGATATGGAATTTTTTTTTGTCAAAAGGGACTGTATACATATTAAATACGAAATTTAATTTTTATACGGTCCCTCCTATCATGTGACTTATATTTAGAAAAATATTCTCCTCGCTCTAACAAGCAAAATAAAAAAAAAATCATCTCTCTAAGTCAAAATCTCGCTGAGTTATTGCAATTTGAAAATGATGACTTACACGACTTTTTTTTCAATTTTGGCATCTATTTTTCGACGCCAACCAATACCTTCTAATCAAGGCCTTCCAACCGCAAAACCGGAAGTGGTGTGACGTATGAGCATTTGGGCTAGTTATTTCACATGTAATGAGAGCGTCGAATTCGAATTTCGAATACTTTCTTATTAGAAATTTTAAATCGTTGATGTCGTTTAGCGTGTTTCTAATAATTTTCAATTATATTAAAGAACCCGAGAGTTTTTCAAATCAGCGAATCGAGTTTACAACCAAAAGTAAGTGTTAAATACTTTATTTTATTATATATTTTTACTTTCTCCTATATGTAATATAGAGAAAGTATTGGATTCGCGAAAATTTTCGACCTCCATATATTTGTAAAGTTAAGTGCGTACTAATATTTTTATACACATAATTGCAACGCTGTATTTTTCCCTAAAGATAGTTCAGAAGTGTTCTATATTTAAAATTTTTAATGAGATGAATTCAAAAATTTAAAAGGTTCTTTGTTTATCTGTTATGTATTCTATGTATTTTTTTTTTTTTTTTTTCATTTCGAAATAAATAAATGTATCTTTTTTAATTTGAATATTTTTGGCAAATGCTTGATAATTGTAATATGTAATAAAAAATTGACTTTTTAGTTATTAACTATTTGATACCAAATTTTTCAGAACAAATTTGAGCAAAAATAATATGAATTTAAATTACTACATACTATATTCTGTTCTTAGTTTAAAATCAAATTGTTCTTGTACGCAATATTAATTATTAGCGATAAATAATAGATATCTTGGTAAATATATATATATATAAGCATATATATGTATATTCAACTTCATGTTATGTGTTTCATTAAAATGATTGATGATTGTAATAAAATGTTGATATTTTTAGTTATTAAAAATTTGATTTTTTTTTTTTCAGAACAAATTTAACCAAAAATAATATGAGTTTAAATTATTAGTTATTCTGTTCCCAATTCAAAATCAAATTGTTCATGTGTAGCATATTAAATATTCGTGATAAACAAAAGGTATCTTATTAAAAACATATTTCTTGTTAATTGTTTCATTCTTAGAACATTTAAATTTAAGAACAATTCAAAATCAAATTGTTCATGTGTAGCATATTAAATATTCGTGATAAACAAAAGGTATCTTATTAAAAACATATTTCTTGTTAATTCTTTCATTCTTAGCACATTTAAATTTAAGAACCATTTGCTATTTCAATTAATTTTTTTTTTTTCCCTTTTAACTATGCTTTATAAATTAAGTAATCGATCGTAAATATTCAGTTGTATATACTATTTCCACAATAACTTAAAATTCATTTTTATTTTATTCTATTTACATAACAATAAAGTATTGGATTTTTGAAAACTTTCTTTATTTGGCTTTTGGTTCATTTACACATTTTGAGATTTCTTTAAACTCTTTTTAGGAGATAACTGACTATGTATAATCAAATTTTTATGTTTTGAGTGCTGTATCAGTATCTCGCAAAATAATGAACCGAATTGTGAAAAAGTTTATATTTCGATGCACTTTGATATAAATTGGTTCTAAATAGCTTTTGGTACATATCGCCCAACTAATGGCGCTGCTATGCTGCAATTTCCCACAATTAAGGAAAGATTATACCTTAGCTTCTATTGTGTGTAACTTTCCCTAACTTGATGTGCAAGTAGTCGATTGTGAAATACTATGTTTATTCAACTTAGGTGCATATCTGACTACAGGTAATGCTAGTATGTTGCAATTTTCTCCTTTTAAGAAAACACTATAATTGAGCTTCTATGATATATAAAAGCACTAAACTTGATACGTGCAACAGCCATTATAAACTATTATACTGATTAAATTTGGACGCATATCGGCCGACCGATGTCTTTGGCATGATGCAAATTTCTCCATTTATAGGCGAGCCATATCTCAGCTTCTATGATATATATATGCATTGAATTTTATATGTAAGATGTATGTTATGAAAAACTATGCCGAATCAATTTGGATGAACATGAGATGACGTGCGGTACTGTTACTTTGTGTAAATTTCCAGATAGTTATATCTCAGCATCTATTGGTTAAATTAGTTTGTAAAATATTTATTGTGAGAAGCTGTGTTGATTAAAAAAAAAAAAAATGTAATAAAATAAAGATTTATAAAATTTTCAACTGAAACGTATCTAATATTAATTTTGGACACTTTCCAACAAAATTGAAAATAGTTTATGATTTCAATTTGTCTGTCCGTCTCTAGGGTGTGTAAACATTTTCACAATTTCACCAAACTGATATATGTTATTCATGTTCACGATGGCATTTTCCCATTGAAAGTGATATAAATACCACGACTATTTTTCCCAGGTACATCAAAAAAGAATGCTAATGCCTTGTGTTTTATGGGAAGCATTTCTAAAAATTACAGTTAACATAGTACTGCACAAATCATAATTAAATTTACATTTGTTATCCATATGCTAAAACATGTTTTATAAATTATGGTATGTTAGGCATTAAGATTGACAGGACTACAGTAAATATTTGGATACATTAAGGGCTACAGTTGGAAAATGCTGGAATTGCATTTCGGTTTGTACTAATGGTTAAGGTTAACACTTTTCAACAATATTTAAGAGTGATTATGAATTTAATTTATCTGTCTTTCTGTCTGTAGTGTGATCATGTAAGCAACGTATATTGAAAGTTAAACGATATTCTTGTTTATAATACTGTAATGACTTATTTATCCTTTTTAATATTTATATCTTTCTTTCACCTTCCTTCTGTATTTATCTCAGTAATTCAAATATGTAAATACATACACACAGACACACGTGTATAATTTACAAAGTTTAAAATATTTTATATATTCTGCTTTAAAAATTAGATTTTTTTTTTTTTAAGGTTCTTATGGTAGTTCTAAAAATAATGAACAAGTCTTTTTTTTTTTTTTTTTTTTTTTTTTGTATTTGAAATCTATGTGACTTATTGTCCTATTTAACAAAATAAATCTTATTTTTTGAAATATGAATACATAAAAATTCAATCAGTAAAGAAATATGTCTATAATGGTGATTTCCGAAAACATTTTTTTTTTTCTCTCTGTATATATTAGTTTTTTTCTTTTCACGTTAATTCAAAATGAAACTTAGACAAATGACAAATTTTCTCTCGGATTCATTGTTAAAAATTTCCGAAACTTATAGGTAAATGGTTATTTCTCATTAAAGCTTTATACTTTTTAGTTTAGTAATTATATTAAAATAATAAATGTAATAAATAAAACTGGGAGTAAAAACAGCATTTGAATAACTATATCAAACATATATATTTTTATTAACATTACTAGTAGGCAAAAAGGGTAAACACCAGCAGTCATACATAAAATCTCTTACTTATGCGGGAGAAATACATAAATTAGTTTTAAAAGCATAATTTCCCTTTTTATGTTTACAATTTCAAATATTTCTCTCTTTTAATTATACATTCCAATACTCTCATAATCTTAGTATACTAAATAACTTCTTGTCATCTCAAAATATTTCTAAATCCATTTTCAAAGATGTGCATAAAAAGTAGCCCAAAGCATGTGACGTCACAATCATCTTGGAAGGCCTTGATTAGAAGGTATTGCGCCAACGGGCTAACTTTAGGGGGTTATCTATGAGTAGAGAAAAATTTAAAAAAGATCCTTTATTTTAAAATAGCAACTAAAATCTTTCAAACACGTGAAATCAACAATTTTAAGAATTTAATGTAAATTTACATTATTTCGTATTGTTAAAAAATTTAATAGTTAAATTTCTTAGGGGGTCACCTGCAAATTAAAACACGTTAACAGAGGGAAAAAACTAAAAGACTAGCAAAACCGTGTGAAATTCTCGCGCTTTATTTTTACCACTTTCCATCATGGTTGATAAATTTAATGACTTTGGCTCTTTAACAATTCCAGCAAGATTGAAAAGTGTTAATGACTTCGATTTGTGTGTCTGTCCATCCGTCTTTCTGTGTGTCTGCACTCTAACTCCCATGAATATTCATAGAATTTCCTGAAACTGATATATGTTATTTGAGTTCACTATCGGATGTTCCTTATTGAAAATGGAGTGAATACATCTGCTAGCTAGTGCACAGGGACACCCGAAAGTATTCCAAAGCATTGTGTTCTATGAGAGGTATTTTTATAAACCATATTTTAATACCTTTAATTTATGAATATATTAATAAAATTGAAATACGTTATTATAGTTTTCTATCGGATATTTTCTATAGAAAATGGAGTAAACACCATCACTGGTTTGTATACAGGGACACCCGAAAGTATTCCAAAGCATTGCGTTCTATGTGAAGATATTTCTATAAACCAATATTTAATTACTTTGCATACATCTTAATGAAATTGAAATATGTTATTCATATGCACAAAAGAATGCTTTCTATACTGTACAGTACAACTAACATTAGATTTACAGGGCACGGAAAAATATTCAGTTACGTTAAGGGTTATTATTGGACATTTGCTGGAATTGTATTTTCGTTTACATTAAACATTTTCTAACAATTTTTAACTGTGAATAAAATTTCAATTTGCATTTTTTTTTTTTTTTGGTCTGACTGTCCATCTGTCTGTCTGCCCGCCCCCAGCGTCTGTAAATATTTTCAGAAATGATATATATTATTCAGGTTTACTATATAATATTCCCTATTTAAAGTGGCATTAATTAATTCTTTACAATTGGTTTATGTACAGGAACGCACAAAAGATGCCAATGTATTGCGTTTTGGGACAGATATTCTTATGAATTACATTTAAATAATTTTTATACTGTAAAAATCATAAGGAAATTCATATTTATTATTAATATTCTAAAATAATGATTTGTATAGAATATGATATGGTATAGATGTATAATTCTATGCCAGGGGGTTACCGCCCTTCTCAACCCCCGTTTAATTATAGTGCCTATACTTATCAAAACAAAAATCAAGTCTATTATCAATTTCCTTGAAACTTGCAAACTTTCATCAACTTTTCAAGTGGCAACTAGATATGGAATCCAAAGTACCAAATTCGCATTTCCTGTACTTATTACTTTCTCATACCCATAAGGTAGAGAAAGTATTGTTTTTGGGCCAAATTTTCGAAAGTAAGTTTTTGTTATATTTAGACGTTTTGAGTAGGGCTGTGCCGATTAATCGATTCGGTTAATCGATCAATGCTTAGTCCCGATCAATTTTTTTAATCGAGTTAATCGGATCGATTAATTCGATTAAAAATTTTCAAAATCCGATTAAAATTTTCAAACTACGAATTAAAGTAAAAATATTGTTCTGCCAACAAAATATTTTTTCACATATTTTGCTAACAAACATTGTAAGAAACATTCATCAAATAATGAAAAAGCAAAAAAATAAAATACCAAATTAATTAAAATTAAATTAAAATAAATATATAAATAAAAATAAAACCTCTCAAAAGAAGTTGTTGTACTTTTGGTGATAAAAGGAGGAGGACATTTATTAAACAAAATGCCGCTTCATGTGCATGCTGGAGCAACTCCACCTGTCTGTAGCCTTCTACAGAAAGTGTTGGCTAGGGTAATAGTATTCTCAGAAACAAGAAGCTTTCAAAAAATAGAAATTCTAAAGATTAAAAAAAAAAAAAAAAAAAAGGATTGAGACTTTCACTATCCCTCTGATGGGGGAAATGTCAACAGAGTTTCACAGTATCTTCAAGAGTTTATTGCATGTTCAGAATCGCTAATAGTAACTATTGAAGTAGAAACAGAAAATAACAGTCTGTGTTCTATTCCGAAGTGACAAAGAAGAACTAAAGTATAAGAATTTGAGATTTTTTATGATAATGATATGGAATTTTGAGAATTCATTTAAAAATAGTGACAGGCGAGATGGACAAGGCCTGCAAGTATAAAACTAAAATATGTGTAAATTCATTTAATGTTTCTTTCAAAAGGAATCGAAAAATTAATTTATTACCCTGAAAATTGATTTAAATTCCAGTTATGAAACAGTTATAATTGATTAGACAAAAATTTTTGAAAAAAAAAAAAAAAAAATCAATCAAACTTATATATATATATATATATATATATATATATATACACAATATGAGAGTTTTATTCATCATTGAAATAAAATTATATAAAGAAAGAGGAAAACCGATTAAAAATCCGATTAATCGACCGATTAATCGATTAATGAACTACGATTAACCCAGTTAAAGCTCTTAATCGATTCCCACCCCTAGTTTTGAGGTGTCCTGAATATGAAAATCGTGTTTTTAGCGGTTGGTCTGTGTGTGTGTCTGTCTGTTATCAGTTTATCTCAAGAACAAATAGCAGCAGACATTCCAAACTTGGTATTTTAAATATGTATCATATAGGGATGCTACACTAAGCTTTTCATTGAGATAAAGCAAATAGTTCGTGTACATAGAGACACTCAAGAATATTCAAATACATTACGTCTATGGGGAAAATAGCAGGTAAGTAGAGTTTAACACCTATAGACTGCACTAAACCAAATGAAATGAATATATATTTTTTATATGCATAAAAACATGCCTCATGTAGAATATGGCAGGGAAATCATTCACTGTTCATTTACAGGGCTACACAAAATAACTAGATTATAATGCGACAATAGCTGAAAATTGATGGAAGTGCATTTTAGGTTGTGCCGTATATTATTACTATAGGTTTATATTTAGGTGCACTTTGTGGTTTGTACATATTCTTCAAAAGATATACAGGGTTGCAAATATTTAAGCTATAATATTCTTTTTTATTGTTAGTGAAAGTGCTTTACTATAATATTTTACCATGTCCAGGAAAGCTGCTCAGGAATGGAAATGAATTCCTCATAGACATATGATAAATAATGTAGGGGAAGCGGTTGTACCTTGGGTCACTTTTTTTTGTAATTTTTTAAAAAAATCAGTTGAACTCTTATTTTATTCTTTTTAATGTTAGATGATAACTTAAACCTTTATCTAATTAATACTATTTTTGTTTTAAAAATAACTTTGTAAAAAATAAAAAAGTACAGGATTGCAAAGTGACCCAAGGTACAACATAGTGTTGTACCTAGGGTCAGTAGGTGTTGTACCTTGGGCCATAGTAAAAAAAATTAGATGAAATGTAGAAACAAATATATTTCACACAATAGAATGAAAAAACAATATTACAAAATGAAGAGGATAATTAAAGGGTCTTGAAAATCCTCTTGAAATGAAATTTGATATGCTTGTCTTTCAGATTGTCCAGTAGTAACTGTTGCAGGCAGTTTTCTTTCTAAGGTATCACTATCAGTGATATAAAATATAAATATCTTCTTTTTCTAGAATAAATTTTTTTGTATCACCACAACACTTATAATATTTTACTTCCAATTCACCTCCACCCAAATCCTTTATGACTTCTGCCACAAAATATGAAACACTCTTCTTCCCTGCTAATTTAGTTAAAACAAAACTTCCTTCTGATATATCTTCCACGTCTTCATCATCTTGTTTATATTCAGTAACTTCATCCAAGATTGCATCATCATTACTGGAATCTTCGAAAGCTATATCAAAATTATCTTCAACAGAATTGGATGCAATATTTTTTTTTCTTAAAATTTTCCTTTTTATGACTGGTTGATACTTTTTCTTTGTACTCTTTTCTAATTCTCTATTCTCTAGTGTGTTTATTATTAACATTCTAGTTTTTCCACGCTTTCTTCCACGTGAAGTCTTCTTTCTCGGTTGTGCTTTTGGAAAAGGTCTAATCATTTCAGGAGATTTTGTAAAAGCAGTAGAAGAAGGATGACTTGAGGACAAAAATACAATCTCAGATCCAGTAGTACTTATAACATCAAATGAAGTAGAAGGCATTTTTTCAAGATTCTGAGGGCGGTCCGTCACAAATGAAGATAAAAATTCATCATCCTCAAAAATATTTTCGTTAAGAGGATATGTCCCTGTAACCATAAAGCCTTTTTCTGTATTACTTTCTGTGAAAGCTTTGTTAAAGACTTTTCCAATTATAGGAACAATATCATAAATAGTTACAGATTTTCCTGGGTTTTCAAACATCCATTTATTAAGAGACACATTATAATATGTTTTAAAGGGGCCGAATACTGTTCGATCCAGAGGTTGCATTTTATGTGATGTATGATTTTGTAGATTCCCAGTTTTCCGGTAAATCCATTTTATTTGCATTTCCATATTCATATGCTAGTTTGAGAACATCTTTTTTTGTTAGTCCATAATGCAGTTTAAGCTGCCTGCTTTACATAATCAACAATCTCAAGTTCTTGATCTTTATTAAATACTTTTTTTACATCATATTTTGCCTCATATACAAAGTCTGCAGACTGAGCAATGCTGTTGAATTTTTTAATATGTCGATCCAGTGTAGTCCTAGAAACTCCAAAATTTCTGGCAGCTGTTCTTATTTTGGTCACATTTTTTAAAACATCAGCAGCAGCTCGTTCTATGGCATTTATATCCACTTTTGGTCTAGTAACTCCAGTTTTGCTTTTTGGCATGATCTAGAAAAAAACCCTATGTTTAGAATGTAAATGTTTGCACAATAAAAGTTTTTATAGGAGTTTTGTTTCAAAACAAAACTGAAATGAGGAGAATGGTGGCAGAAAGGGGAGGAGGACAGGAGGAGATGTACTCCCCTAACCAAAGAAATGTATCATATCTTTCCACTTATCATCACCTTAAAGGAAAATTGTTCATGCAAAATAAAAAGTCCCCCCCCCCCTAGAAAATACCTTTTGTTGCCACTGGATATAAGGGAAATGAAACAATATGTTTGTGTGCTATGTTAGCTAGGTTACCTGTATAAGCTATACTTTAGATTAATACAATATATTTTTAAGTGCAACAATGCTTAATTTTTATTTTCAAAAATTTAATAAAGGAGGTGTGGGATCCACAACCCCCTTCTCCTTTCTCCTGTGCACACCTGTATATATAATAATAATGACTTAAAAATATTAACTATATACTATGATTATTTAAAGAATATTCACCATTAAAATATTTTTTGAAGGTTAATTACTTTTTCAATTGAATGACCCAAGGTACAACACAGTTTAGTGACCCAAGGTACAACACCAAGTACTGAAATGGTAAACAAATTGTAACTGTGTTGAAAAGTTAACTTTTAAATCGTAGATGGTTCATAAATAAAGAACAAAAATGCACTATTTACCTGCTATTTCTGTTGAGCTGTCTTGTAAAAACTCTTTCTACTATAATAAAAAGCATGAACACACAAAAATTTACTTTTGGTTGAGAAAATCCTTTTTGTTCTCACTACTCAGCATCTACATCATTTATGAGCACAAAACAAACTTACAGTGCCATTTAGTGTTAAACTGAAGAAATAGGATGGATTTTTGGCCTGCCATCTGTTGTAAAAAAAGAGAAATGTATGCTGACCCAAGGTACAACCTGACCCGAGGTACAACCACTTCCCCTATGTTTTTAAGCTAAATATGCATCGCTTGTGTTTTGTGTATTTACACGTTTTAAGGCTTCCTTATTACCAAAGCCATATTTTTTAATGTTTGATTATTGCCTGCGTCGAATAATTTCCTGAGATCCCCCTCACACAGAACTAATTATCATTAAAACTCTTCTGAAGCCTAATTTGAACTATTTTAACGTAGGTTTACACAACAGTACTCTTTATGTTACCTCTTAATTTCCAACCTGTATTTATGGTATTTAATTTCAGGGTAATAGAAAGTCGTGTGAGTGGCACACCAGATTATTTGTTGTTAAATTATGCTGATAATTCATATATATACAGATCAATGAATAAAAATTTACCTTTCGTATTCAGGAGGCCTCAAAATGTCATATTATACAGAAAAAAAATCGCTCTCCAAAAGCTACTTTGTTTACAGTATGGGTATGAGAAATTAATTTTGCGTTCTGTGTCAGCAGTGTTCTTCGAAAAAAAAAATGCAGCAAACACTTACACCAATTACATTTAATAATAATAATAATAAAAAAAAAAATTCCTTAATTTTGGGTAGCCCTGTATATTGTCTATAAACTATATACACATGACTTTGTGTACGTAAATTTAATGTTATACGTAAAACAAGTAACACAAAATGAAATACACTTCCAGCAATTCCCAAGTATAACTCCAATATATCGAAATACTCCGGGTAACCCTGTAAATGAATGATGAATGGTTGCTATACCAGAATCTACATAAAACATGCTTTTATGCGTATAAAAAATTTGTTCTTTTCATTTTGTTTAAGGCAGTCTGTACATGTCACACTGTACATATGAGAAATTTCGCTCACAGACGTAATGTATTTGAATTCTTTTGGATGACCCTGTAAACAAACAATTGTCTGATCATAACGAATACTTTAGTGTAGCACCACAATATGATACGGATTTAGAATGTCGAATTGGATTTTCTGCTACTATTTGTTCTTGAGATATTCTAACACACACACACAGAGAGAGAGGGGGGGGGGGGAGAGAGAGAGAGAGAGACCAACCACTAAAAACAGGATTTTTGAATTCAGAGGATCTGAAAACGTGCAAATATAACAAAAGCTAATTTTCGGAAATTTGACTCAAAAACAATTCTTTCTCTACACCGTATATATGAGTAAGAGAATGTATAAAGAAAGAAAAATGAATTTGAAAATTCCCTTTCAGTACATAAATTATTCATAAATTTTATTTGTTAAATTATCAATGAGTATTTTCTTGTGTATTCACTAGGGAAAAGGAGACATAACAGGTTAAAATAGCCATCTTTCCCTGAATGATTTCTTTTTCTTTTTTTTTTCCCCCCAAACGCTGATCAATGTGTGCCTTATTACAAAATCAATAGTAATTCACTTTTGATACAACCCCTTAAGACTTGGCGAAAAATGCTAGAATTTTCAAATTGCAATAACTCAGCGAGATTTTGACTTAGGGAGATGATTTTTTTTTTATTTTGATTGTTAGAGCGAGGAGAATATTTTTCTAAATATAAGTCATATGATAGGAGGGGCCGTATAAAAATTAAATTTTGTATTTAATATGTATACAGCCCCTTGTACAAAAGAATGCCATATCTGAAATCTACTTTTAATTTGCACCAATTTTGTAATTGGAAGTTTGTTTCTATCTTTCTTAGTTTACGAGATAATCGCTGTAACATCTATTTTGAATCACCCGGTATATATATATATAGATAGATAGATAGATAGATAAACGAAGTGATTGCAATAGGTCGATTTCTAAAGAAATCAACCTAATAATTATAAGATTAAAAAATATATGTATGAATATACTGTGTTTTTAAATTTTCCGTTGAATCTTATAGGTATAGATTCACATTAGCACTTTATCAATGTGTAGAAAATTTTAAAGTGATAATGACATTGACATTAAATTTTGTGAGATGCATAATTTAATTTTTTATAATTTTTTAATGTTCACGTTTAATTGAACGTATTTATTTTTATGTCGGAAAAACAATGAATTCTTTTTTTTTTTTGCCAACTATTAAATTGTAACTAATATTTATTTTCATAATTTAATGAATAAAAGAAAACTTTGCAATGTAATATCTTCAATAACTTGATAATATGTATATAGTGTCCACACAAAAAATTCACATTTTTTAGCACTCTTTTAAAAAATATAACATCTATGCAGTATCTTTTTAAAAAAATCATCAGTTTTTACTAAAAAAAATGTCCAACTTTCATCACCAAAGTAGCTAAATCTAGACCAATCAAAAATAGGAGTGGTCCACCCGGAAGTGTTCCCGACAAACTCTTTGCTTTATTTATAAGATGAAAAAGTCACCAAGGGAAGCTATACTAAAAGGCACCATGATGATGTTTACAGATTTATTATTATTATTTCTATAAATCAACTGCTATTAACTAACCATGAAGTATTTAAAATGGAAAATATATATAATAAAAAAAAGCTAGTTGTCTCATTAGAAGTAGAGCTCATAACATAATTGTAATATTATATTTGGCGCGAGTGGATAAATCAAAATATAGGAAATAATGTGAAAGTAAATATTATGTATAGTACGCTTAAGTATAGTGCTGTTCATATGTAACTGGAATTCAGATATAAAAGCATTATTTCAACTTTTTAGATGCTATACGTTTCGAAACTGTCATCCAATAAGCACCAAAATTCTCATCAGATGTCTCTATTGCCTACGGCAATCAGGGTTTAACCTGGCAAAAAAATTAATTTAGAATTTTAGCAAAAATAGGCAAGCACAATTTTAGCTTTTTCAAAAGTTAATTCTTTGGATACCATTGATTTCTTTTACTTAGCTTTGTTATCCTCAGTTTTATTTTCTATTCTTTCGTTCATTGAGGATTTTAAACAAGCATCCATATTTGTGACTTTAAAAATATGAATCAGGGAAACTATGTTTTGATTTTAACAATAGAAAAAGAGGTACTCATATCATATGTGTAAAATGAAAAAGCAATTGAAAAATTAAGTAAAGTGTAGTGGTAGATAATCGTGAAATACTAGTGCTAAAAATGCTTCTATGAAGCAAATTCTGAATTCTAACATACTTTTAAATATTTTTCCATTTAAATTCAATCATTAAAAATTAAAAATAAATCCAAATTACTACATAAATAATCATTCCCAAAAATTTCAGTACTTCCGTAGTTTTTGCCTGCAAATATTACAAAAAAAAAAAAAAAAATCTGAGTCATTCATTATAGAGATATTTTATACAGTTATCCAGTTTTAGCTTTTCAGCGAAATTCTGACCAACATGTTTTAGCAAAATATGATACCTTTTAGCAAAATGCTAAAAAAACTAATGGCAGTTTAAACCATGACGGCAATGCTGACAAGTAGAGCATTGACACAAGCAATGCGGATACGTACCCGATATTTTAGTCTGAGAAAGACGCTGTCGGCAACCTGAGACGGGCTTTTTGGAAATTTCAATTGATTTTCTTTTTTCCTTTTATTCAATTCCTACTATTAGTTCACACTCTCCCTATATATATCCAGTACAAATTTTGCAATCGATTTTTAACTAACTTTCCGACTAGCTAGAAATTTGAAACTTTTAGGATTGCTCAGAACACTGTGACAACACAATACTTCGAAGTCCGATTTTTGAATTTTTTATTAGTTTTCTTATAATTAATTAAAATATGGAAATAATAACATCCTACTAGTGTTAATATAGCCATTAAAATATTAGCTATAATTTAATTGTTGCCAAAAAAAAATTACGAGTTCATTTTCTTTCGACATAAAAATATACACGTGGATATTAAAAAGCTATAAAAAGTTAAATTATGCATTTCACAAAAATTGACATCCTTTTCTCTTCAAAAATTTTATGCACATTGATAAGAGCTCTATGATTCATCAGAAAGTTTAAAACATGGTATATAAAAAGTTTTTTTTTTACCTTATAATTATTCTTCTTTCATTTTGCATGCGTGCTTTTTATCTCCTAATTTAAAATTATTAAAAAAAAAAAAAAAAAAAAAAAAACTTTTTCAATAGTGTTTGTAAGTAGGAATTGACTTAAAAAATTTTTCTTTTATATTACTTGTTTATAAAGCAATATAAAAAAATCTGATGTGGGCACCACATGACTTCCTTATACACTTTTAGAAATATACATAATGTTAAAAAACATTGACATTGGACCCGAAACAGTTGGCTAAAAATATTTTAAAAAATGAATTATCACCGTGTTCTGAGCTTTTCTAAAAGTTAGTTAAAAACCGATGCAAGATTTGTACTGGTAACGCTGACGAAGGCAGCAAGGACCCGAAACAATTGGCGAAAAATATTTTTAAAAATGCAGTTTCACCGTATTCTGAACTATTCTGAAAGTTTCAAATGTCTAGCTAGTCGGGAAGTTAGTTAAATAAATTTTCTGTTGAACCATATAAACGCTGCCGAAGGCAGCAGGGACCTGAAACAATTGGCTAAAAATATTTAAAAAATGCATTTTTACCGTGTTCTGAATTTTCCCGGAAGTTTTAAATGTCTAGCTAGTCGGAAAGTTCGTTAAAAATCGATTGCAAGATTTCCACTGGTAACGCTGCTGAAGACAGCAGGGACCCTAAACAGTTGGCTAAAAGTATTAAAAAAATGCATTTTCACCGTGTTCTGATCTAGTCTGAAAGTTCCAAATGTCTAGCTAGTCGAGAAGTTAGTTAAATAAATTTTCTGTTGAATCACATAAACGCTGCTGAAGACAGCAGGTATTAGAAACAGTTGACTAAAAGTATTAAAAAAAGGCATTGTTATTGCATTCTGAACTCTTCTGAAAGTTTTAAATCTCTAGCTAGTCGAGAAGTCAGTTAAATTGCAAGATTTGTCCAAACCATTTTTGAGTTATTACCGTTTTTTGATACATTTTGGCCATTATGAACCTAATTTTACTAAATATCTCCAAAACGGAAAATCATACAAATTCCAAAAAGGGAGGTACACAACTAGATATTATAACAAACATATGTACCAATTCGCAACTTTCTACGTCCAACCGTTTTTGAGTTATGCGACATACTCACACACACACAGACACACATACATACAGACGTCACGAAAAATCGTGTAAAGTCCCTTATATCTCTAAAACGAGAGCTCGTGTTAAGACGACACTTGCAGGTGTACAACTAGACATCATGACAGTCACACGTATAAATTGGCAACATTCAGCGATCATTCGTTTTCGAGCAATGTGAAATGCAAAATCCATTTCGCAAATCGGGATTACTATACTTCCTTATACTTTGTATAAGGAAGTAATAAAATTGTGCCTTGAGGGGACTCATTTTAAAGTTGTGCCTTGGGGGGGGAGACTCATGTAAAAGTTGTGCCTTGGGGGGACTCATGTCAAAGTTGTACCTTGAGGGGGGGACTCATGTCAAAGTTGGGCCTTGTGGGGACTCATGTCAAAGTTGGGCCTTGAGGGGACTCATTTCAAAGTTGCGCCTTGGGGGGACTCATGTCAAAGTTGTGCCTTGGGGGGGGACTCATGTCAAAGTTGTGCCTTGGGGGGGACTCATGTCAAAGTTGTACCTTGAGCGGGACTCATGTGCTTTGGGGGGACTCATGTCAAAGTTGTGCCTTGGGGGAACTCATGTCAAAGTTGTGCCTTGGGGAAGGGACTCATGTCAAAGTTGCGCTTTGGGGGGGACTCATGTCAAAGTTGTGCCTTGGGGGGACTAATGTCAACGTTGTATCTTGGGGGGGACTCATGTCAAAGTTGGGGGGACATGTTAAAGTTGGGCTTTGGGGGGGGGACTTCGGATCCGAAACAATTGGATAAAAGTGTTAAAAAATGCATTTTCACCGTGTTTCTGAACTATTCCGGAAGTTTAATATCTCTAACTAGTTGGGAAGTTAGTTAAATAATTTTTCTGTTGAATCATATAAACGCTGCTGAAGGCAGCAGTGACACGAAGCAATTGGCTAAAAATATTTAAAAAATGCATTGTCACCGTGTTCTGAGCTTTTCTGGAAGTTTTAAATGTCTAGCTAGTCGGGAAGTTAGTTAAAAATCGATTGCAATATTTGTACTGGTAACGCTGCCGAAGGCAGCAGGAATCGGAAACAGTTGGCCAAAAATATTTAAAAAACGCATTGTCAACGTGTTCTGAGCTTTTCTGAAAGTTTCAAATGTCTAGCTAGTCGGGAAGTCAGTTAAATTGCAAGATTTGTCCAAACCCTTTTTGAATTATTACCGTTTTTTGATACATTATGGCCAAAACCTATGTATTTTTGTCATTATGAACCTTATTTTCCTAAATATCTCCAAAACGGAAAATCATACAAAGTCCAAAAAGGGAGGTGCACAACTAGATGTTATAACAAACCTATGTACCAATTCGCAACTTTCTACGTCCAACCGTTTTTGAGTTATGCGACATACACACACACACACACACAGACAGACACACACACATACAGACGTCACGAAAAATCGTGTAAAATCGCTTATATCTCTAAAACGAGAGCTTGTGTTCAGACGACACTTGCAGGTGTACAACTATACATCATGACAGTCACACGTATAAATTGGCAACATTCAGCGATCATTCGTTTTCGAGCAATGTGAAATACAAAATCCATTTCGCAAATCGGGATTACTATACTTCCTTTGAAACCTTTGGACGGCCCCTGCCTGCCTGGGCTCGGCCAAGCTTAACGGGTTGGATGCCGTCCGCCGGAGCGAATAAATCGCCAGATAACCGCATGGAAGATGCTGGGCAGCAATGTAACTAGACGCCAAAGCTCAGGAATTGCAGCACGCTCCAGATGTTAAGGAATTGGGTATAATTGCACTAACTAGCTGAGAGTCGAAATAACCGGAATTATACAAAATTAAACATTTTTGAATTTAGGCAGGGAGGAAAAAAAAAAAAAAAAAAAAAAAAACCGCTGGGGGAGCCGCTAAAGTTAGTTGTGCACACAAAAATTAATACTTTGTATAAGGAAGTAAAAAGAGCAAAGTTATGTTTTTTTAAAGAGTAAAAAAGAGATTAAAAATGTGAGATTCTGTTTAGGGGCCAGCGAAGCGGACAAAGCCTGTTAGTATGTTAAAAACTTTAGTTCAGGGTTGGTTTTTTGACATCAAAAACTAGTTTTTAATATGACAGGTGTCAAAAACTGGTTTAAACTTAAATCATCAAAAACTACATGAGAAAAATGGAAATCTAAGATAATTTTATGCTTATTTTTAAGTAGCAATGAATGTACTATGTATTAATATTAAATATACACATATATTTCCTGGAAAAAGAAAAAAAAAAATGTTAGAAAATGTATCAATGCATAGTCTTAAAGGAAGAGTGGAAATTATAAATCTTTTCATGTAAATTGTCTTAGAGCTATGAAAATTTGTATACATTGCTTGAAATTATAGTGATACAATTAAGTATATTAAAAATACTTTTAAACAAACTAAATTTAAAAAAAAAAAAAAAAAAATTTAATTTTTTTGAAAAATCTAAATTTTTTCCTTTCATTTAAACATTGTTATGCTTTAAAAATATGTACTAGATATATTAAGTTTGGTACATATTTTTGAATTCAATGATAGGTTAATTTTCAGCATTAAAACTTTTTTTTTTTTTTTTTTTCAATGCAGAGAAAGCATTGGATTCATAAAAATTTTCGACCTCGGGTTTTTGATGGATTTACACGTTTTGAGAGCTGTAGAACACAATTTGACCATTTTCAGAAAATGTCTGTCTGTCTGTGTGTATGTCTGAGTGACAAAATTTTGTGGAACCTGTATCTCAGGAACTACTGCACAGAATTTCATACAAATTGGTATGTAGTTGCACCTTGACATAAATTAGTGCCTATCAACTTTTGCTAAAAATTGTCTGACAGGTTGTGTTGCCATCCCGCTTTTTCAAAATTTTTAACATGGTGATATAGGACAAAATTTTCTATAAATGTGCATAAAGAGAATTATTTTTCATTAATCATTATCAAATTTACAAGAATTATTTATAATAGAGATAGTCAACTGGGAAAATTTTTTTGTATGTGTAGGAGCCTCGCCAACCCCCCTGGGGGGGGAAGTGTCCCTCGAGGGGAGTAAATTTTCAAGATGGGTATCTTTCGAAAGGTCTTGTCATTATCTTTAAAACGAATGGTTGAACTATAAATCTGTGACAATTTAAAACAAAGTTATTGATTTTTTTTTTTTTACTTTTAACGAAATAAAACTTAGAAAAAAAATCGTCTTTTTTTTTTTTACAAAATTTAACCAAACTATGTATTTAGTTGGCCCCTGACATAAACTGGTGCTGATTAGATTTGGGGATCAATCGCTCAACAGGTGGCGCTGTGATCGTATTTTTTCTAAATTTTTAACATGGCAGTATAGGACAAAATTTCGTATAAATGTACAAAATAAGAGTTATTCTTAACCTGTGATTGTAAAATTAATATGAATTATTGATAATAGTAGTAGTTAATTAGGAAAAAAAATTTGTGCATGTGCCGGCATCGCTTCCCCCCTGGGGGGGGGGGAATTTTCAAGATGGGTATCTTTCGAAAAGTCTCGTCAATACCTTTAAAACGAATGGTTAATATGTGATAATTTTCAACAAATTTAACGATTTTTTTTTTTAACGAAAAAAAAACTTTGAAAAAAAAAATCGTATTTATTTTTATTTATTTTTTTTTTTTTTATTGTTACTGAGTGAATTTGTATAGAAAATATAGAAGAATCTCTTGAGGTGGCCACAACATACTAGTCTATCAAATTATTTTTTATGAAAATTATTTTCCATGATAAATGCAGACGATTTTTATCTGAAAGAATTATAACACTAAATTCCAAAGGAAAGTAAATTTTGTGTCAGGGGGCGGGGGGGGGGGGGAGTACTTCGCCCCAGGAAAGGAAACAATGCTACAAACTTTTTTTTTCTAGTTTATAACTATATTATCAATAATTCAGATTAATTTTACAATCATACGTTAAAAATAACTCTCATTAATGTACATTTATATGAAATTTTGTCCTACACTGTCATGTTAAAAATTTAGAAAAAAAATAGGATCACAGTGCCACCTGTTGAGAGACTGATCCCCGAATCTAATCAGCACCAGTTAATGACAGGCGTCAGGGTCCAACTAAATATGTTCTTGGTAAAATTTTATTCATTGATTCGTGAGATGCAGCCTCCACAAAATTTGTGATACACATGCAGAGACACACATACAGACATTTTCTAATAAAATCTTTTTGTAAAAAAAATAGAACCGACTCCAAGAAATGGGTATGAAATGAAATAGTAAATTGCGCCTAAAAGTATAAAATAATTTCCTTCGCCAAACAACCTATAACACTACAATTAATCATAACTTTTGAAGTCGGCGCAAAATTAAATAAAATTTAATTAGTTTTCAAAGGTCTGTTTTTAGATCGGTAGCAACAAATGCTGTTGTCTCGAATGATCCATTTTCATGTTTCCTTTATTATTTTATCACTGTATACAATTGGTTTATTAGTAGCATCTACATAGAACAGTAAACATTCCTTACAATGCGGTATTTATGTTTCTACGAAGTTAGAGTTTCCTTCGCAAATTTGGTATAACTTTGATAACTATCATACTTGGTGGCTTTTGGATTTGGCGATCAAAACATACACGTAAGGTGTATATTTTCATAATATATATTGTACTATGTATTGTTTCATATTCTTGATTACTCTCTTAATATACCTTATCAAACTAACCATGATATCCTAAAAAAATTAAATATGTTTGCCAGAATATTTTGCTATTTTTCTTTCACCAAGGACGTCGGATACCAGGATCTTCTCCAACTTTTGCTGCTTACGAAATCTTATTTGTTTTCTTGAATCAAAGTTGTTTTCGGCTGCGTTTTGCAGGTGACAATGTGATATGTGTATATTGAATAGGATTTGATTTTTGTATTGAATAAAGTTATCAATTTTTATTTAATTTTGCGCCGACTTCAAAAGTTATGATTAATTGTAGTGTTATAGGTTGTTTGGCGAAGGAAATTATTTTATACTTTTAGGCGCAATTTACTATTTCATTTCATACCCATTTCTTGGAGTCGGTTCTATTTTTTTTACAAAAAGATTTTATTTTTCTCTTTTCAGTGAAAATTTATTCATATAGTAGAACATCAAAAGACGTTCGAAGGCAGCTTCACAAATCACAACTTCCAAGAAAAGTGACATAACTCAAAAAATGGTTTATGTCACTGAAAAATACATGAAATGCACCCAATGTGAACAAAAAGTTACATCTCCATCTAGAAAGTTATCCACTCGATAGACAGTTGTGCCAGTTTTATTCTAGTCAAGTTATTTTTAAGTTGATTATTCTCAAATGCTGCATTTTTAAGTTGTGTCACTTTTCTTGCCTTTATCGGATATGAGCAAAAAACTATCTGTTGAATGAACATGCGTTAAGTTAAAAAGTCTTTAGAAATGCAAAGGACGGATGCGCTGTATTAGTGACCAAAAAATCTGTTAGGCATATATAATGAACTTTACACTGAATACGTGTCACCAGCTGTGCTGGAAATTGCGCAGCCTAAAGTTCAAACAAAGAGCAAAATATGCATTGCAGCTGACGGACAGAAGTTTCAACATCGATACTTACATACTGCTTTTACCAGTGTTGCTGCATGCGCTCAGCAGCTAGAGTGAGAACAGACTTTTGTGAGTATCCTGTAATTTGTTTATATCTTAATGAAATCATAATGAAACCTATTTTAGGCAAAGATCAATACAACAAAAAAGTATTAAAAATATATCATCTCTTACGAAGTTAAAAGCTAACAAATTTCAACAACAACAACAATGAGAAACATGGTTTGTATTGTGAACCTCTTCCTTTATGAAGTCGGTTTAAAACGTCTATGCGTTAATCGATGTGGCCGCTTACAATAACCATACTTTGAATTTTACATAGCATAAATGTCATACGCTAGAACATATACCCATACGCTACAACAAATGTCGTTTAAGTGTGCATAAAATAGGAAATTGTGAACAAACAAATGCACGTTTTAAGCGTTCTGTTTTTAGCATAAATGTCTAAACTATCTTTTCGTACTAAATCGATGATGCTCTGCAATTTTATAATTCACTTTTTTCCCTTGTCTTGAACCGTTTCCGAGATAGGAACGCTAACTCCACTGTTTTCCACCAGCATGTGACCGCTTACAGTAACAGTACTTTGAACCACAGAGTATACGTGTCATCCGCTACGCTGCAAAGTGTGCAACGTAGTTCAAGTGTGCACAATGTAGGAAATTGCGAAGACAACTGCACGTTTTAAGCGTTCTATTTTTAGCAATAATGTTTAAAAACTGTCTTTTTGTAGTAAATCGATGATGCTCTACATCTTTGTAATTAACTTTTCTCCCATCTTGAACCGTTTTTGAGATAGGAGCGCTAATTCCGCTGTTTTTCAAAAGATAGCGTTTTATTTTCTTTAGATTGCAAAAATATTACAATGGGATCTACATCAGACCAAGATCTTTACAACAAAACAAAAAGTATCAAGTAACCGTGTTTTGAACTATATAGCGTATGTCTCACCAGCTACGCTACAACGTGTGCAATGTAGCTCAAGTGTGCATAGTGTAAGAAATTGCGAAAAAACAAATGCACGTTTTTAGCATTATATTTTTAGCATCAATGTCTAAACTATCTTTTCGTACTAAATCGATGATGCTCTGCAATTTTATAATTCACTTTTCCCCCCTGTCTTGAACCGTTTCCGAAATAGGAAAGCTAGCATGAATGTCTAAACTATCTTTTTGTACTAAATCGATGCTACTTTTCAACTTTGTAATTCACTTTTTCTTTTAGAACCGTTTTCGAGATAGGAAAACTAACTCCGCTATTTTACACCAGGTGGCGCAGCGGTTAAACCTTGTGCTGCATGGACCACTTTGCTATACTTACATACCATTTTTATCACTATAGCTGCAGCCGTTTAGCAGTTAAATGAGTTGGGACTGATTTTTTTGGGCACCCTGTATTTTCTTTAGATCGTTAAGATATTACAATGGGACCTATTGCAGACCAAGACCTTTTCAACAAAACAAAAATTATCAAAATCGGAGCATCCGTTCAGAAGTTATGAGCTAACAAACATAAAAAAAACATACGGTTTGAATTGAGAACCTTCCTTCTTTTTTTGAAGTCGGTTAAAAACAGTGAAATAGTGTTTAGTTAGGACATCGCAAAATGTGTAAATCCAACGAAAACTTGAGTTCAAAAATTTTCACGAATCCAATACTTTCTCTGCCTATGTGTAGAAGAAAGTAAAAATAAAAATATTTTTTTCCAATACCTCTTAAAAGTTAAATATATCCAAATATATATATATATATACTATAAACATGCAGTCAGAAGATAGATAAATGTTTAATTTTGAAACTTAGCTATTCTCATTTATTACTTTAAAAAAAAAAAAAAAAAAAAAAAAAAAAATGATTTTTCTGATAATTTATTACCCTATTCTGATAATTTAACCCGTTTTTTATTTTTAAAAACCTGAAAGAAAAGAAAAAAAAATCTTTTTCGAGTTTTATTTGAAACCCCCTTCCCCTCCCCCTAAAAACGGGTTTTTACCAATCCTGTCACAGTCACAATTAAATTTTTCATACAAAACTAAAAGTTTGTTACATATACTAATGCAAAGAAAATTTAGAATTTGTAAAGTCTTACATTCTAATACCTACTCTCCTCCTTCCGCGTCCCTCCTCAGCCCTGTTTCTGATGACAATATGTCTTTGATTGAACCTTTTTAACTTTAAAAAACTTTTTTAAATCGTTAGAATTTTGTGAAGAACTCATTTTCAGTTCGCCGATTTTTGTAAGAGTCTGTGTTTGGGAAGGCTCCGTTTTAATATCGCCGATTTTTTTAAGGGTCTGTTTTCTAAAAATACTCAAATTTTTACTTGATAAATCCTCCGTGGTTATGCATAAAATCTACAAATGATGTGAACGCTGTAAATGCCCAAGTGTAATCGTATAATAATGATAAATAACTATACATTTTAGTCCATTTTCTAATCAAAATAAGAATTAATCCATAAATTACATATAATAGATAAATCCCTTTCGAAAAAAAAAATTTTTTTTTCTTGAGTAAATAAGAAATTTCAAACCTTTTCTTCATCAATAACACGAACTTCAACTTTTGGGAAATAATCATCCATTTAAAACAAATAGGTACTCATTCAAAACAATTAAAATTAATTATCGACTTAATTACTAAACTGCAAAACACTTCTCTGTCTAAACTAAAATACCGCAAGATGCAAGATAACTTTTTTTAAATATTTGTTTACTAACGCATGCGCATGAATATTGCCAGATTTAAAAGCTATCAGTTCAATTACAGCCACGGAGCTAGGCCGCAACCAGTCATCTTTTCTATAGAGAAGATGCACGTGACGTCACTGTGATCATAATTGACAGATGATTCACTACCTGCTTTAAAATGTAGGCAAAACATAGGATAAAGCACCACTGCTTAGCGTTATAAGCTTAGCTATGTAGTTCCATTCCATTTCTTCAATATTTTTAAGATCTTTTACATCTCTGCTAAGATTAAACCATTATTATTGCTTAATGTATTATGTATATATGGATGAATGTATATGGATGCTTTTAATTGAAAAATCTGTAATAAAATAATTTTATTATGAGAATATTCTTTTCTATGGGAGATTATAGAAAAAAAATAATTAAGGAATAATTTAATATAAAAATCTAATTAAAAATTACTGCATTTATTAAAAATCAAAATGTGCAATAATTAAATTATTTGTTTAATAGAACTATCTGAGCTTTTATACGAAAAATCTATTTCAAAATACTTGTAGTATAAAAATATTTTCTTCCTATAAATAGATATAGATTAAATATATATATATATATATAATAAAACTAATTTAACTAATGAAAATAATTTTTTTAAGTAATTAAGTTAGTTGAGATTGCTTAGTATTACTATTGTTTCGACTTTTAATATAAAAATCTATATTAAAATACTTTCAGAATTAAAGATTTTATTTTCTATGAATACTAATAATAATAATAAAAGCTAGTTAAAAATCATTTCACAAAATATTCTAATTAAAAAAATTAATTTATTTTTTAAAAATATAATTTTTTATCCGCGTTTGTAATGATCGATAGATGGCGCTTTTTCAGCTATTGCTGTTAGTAAATATAATAGCCACGTGTATTTATTATTGTTCTTTTTGTTATTATACTTACTATTCGTATTATAATTTCTCCCACATTACATTATGGAAAATTGATTGCTTTTGGAAAAAAATATTTCTGTTTATTCAAAGTTCGATCGGAAGTAGATTTTTAACTGAAGTTGAACAAATATTAGTTTCACATCATCTGATTAATTCTTTACTTTCATTAGCCGAAGCAACTGAAATTTTAAATTTGTCATTTGGAAATAAATGGAAGCTTAATTCTGGATTTCTTGATCCTTTGGAGTTACACTGTAGCACACAACAGTATGTGTTTTCTTTTTCACCGGATTTATTCCTTTTTATTCAATAAATATATGTGAAACTAAACATCGGCAAGCAATGGCGGCTGGATGAAATTCGAATTAAAGCATGTTAATTGTAATTTCACCTTAGCCCACCAGAAGGCGAACATTTCATTACAATCGCGGATAACTAAATTAGTTGAAATTACTTAATACTTTGGACTTTTAATGAAAAGTCCTATTTCAGTAGACGAGTAGTTCTGCTCTTCAAACTGATAGATTGGAATTACCGGGTTCGATCCAAGGTCGCGCTTGTTGACCAAGACGTTCGGAGTTTTCCAGGTTTTTCTCTGAAAATTCCGTATATTTAGGCTAGGGCTCCTTAGGAAAAACTATCTTGGAAGGCATTTTACCAAGGCTTAGGATCCTCATGTTGTCTATCGGCTCAGCACAACCACCTTAAAGCTTAAAACACAACCACCAAAATATTTTTAATTAAAAACCTTTGTATGTATATAAATAATTGCATATAAAAAATATTAATTAAAAAAATCCTTTAATAATACATTCTAATTAAAAATAATTTAATTATTAAAAATATAAATTTTTAATCATTAAATTAGTTCAGATTGCTTAATACTATTGTTTGAGTTTTAAAATGAAAAATCTAATTCAAAATGCTCTTAAATATAAAAATATTTTTTTTATATAATTGATTATAGAAATAACAGGGATTGAACATGGGCGCAGAACTCATACCACTATCAATGTAACAAAATTTTCTACTTCTTAAATCAACGATATTATAAGTAGAGAAATGTCTTAAACACCGGTATGAATTCTGTGCCCGTGTTCCATCCCTGAAATAAAGATCTAATTAAAAATATAAATTATTTAACTGTATATGCTTGTGTGTGTGGGGGGGGGGGAGCGGGGGCTCTACATCAAAACATCGTTGTCAAAGCGTGTTCTAGTCAATAACATCGCCTCGACAATAACATAGCCGATAGAAAACAAAGCGGTTTTTTTTTAGTTCCCCATCATACTATAGGTATGGGGAACTTAGGTAATCGTGAAAATTTTCGACCTCGGTTTTTTGACGTTTCTACACGTTTTCAGGTGTGAGGAATCCGAAAATGACAAAATTTGTGTGGTGTCTGTCTGTAGGGTGTCCGTTAGTCCGTTAGTTCGTTAGTTTGTTAGTCTGTGTACACGATATCTCAAGAACAAATTGTCGCAGAGAGGTCAGATCAGTTTTAAAATATTACTTTCGACACTGGCAAGAACCCTATTCATTTGCAACATTCGATTTTAAAAACTTCGTAAGTTATTAGAAATTTACGATTTTCTTAACATGGGAGAATAGGACAAAAATTCACTTAAACGTGCATTAAATGTAAGCTTTTTACTCTAAAAATGTCAGACCAGTTTTAAAATATTCGTTTTGATGCCGGAATGAACATCAGTATCTATAAATATGCTACTTTGAAATTTTCGCAAGTTATTGGAAATTTACGAATTTCTTAGGGAAAAATTTCACATAAACGTCAATTTTGAGCGTTATTTTCATCGTAAAGATGTCAGACTACTTTTGAAATATTATTTAGGACACTGGCATGAATATTAATGACTATGAATTTTCAAATCTAAAAATTTCGTAAGTTATTGAAAATTTACGAATTTCTTAACATGGCAGAATAGGACAAAAATTCACTTAAACGTGCATTAAATAAAAACTTTTTACTCTAAATATGTCAGACCACTTTTAAAATATCCGTTTTGATGCCGGAATGAACATCAGTAACTAGAAATATGCTACTTTGAAAATTTCGCAAGTTATTGGAAATTCACGAATTTCTTAACATGGCAGTATAGGGCGAAATTTCACATAAACGTCAATTTTGATCGATATTTTCATCGCAAGGATGCCAGACTACTTTTGAAATATTATTTAGGACACTGGCATGGATATTAATGACTATGAATTTTCAAATATAAAAATTTCGTAAGTTATTGGAAATTTACGAATTTCTTAACATGGCAGAATAGAGCAAATTTTAACATAAACGTCAATTTTGAGGGATATTTTCATCGTAAAGATGTCAAACCACTTTCGAAATATTATTTAGGTTACTGGCATGAATATCATAGACTACGATTTTTCCAATTTAAAAAACTCGTAAGTTATTTGGAATTTACGATTTATTTAACATGTCAGAATAAGGCAAAATTGAGCATAAACTTCCATTTTGAGGATCATAAATACATTAGACAACTTCAAAATTACATTTATGATATTTTGTTGAACATGATTGAATACAAATATTCTAATAGGAAAATTTCGTAAATTATTCGTAATTTACGATTTTATCAACATAGCGAAATTGTAATTTTTTCATATAAATATGAATTTTGAGGATTATTGCATTGGAAATGAAAACATTGGCATGAAACATAAACAACGGAATTGACCCTGATAAAATAAATTAATAGATTAGAATAAGATAAATATATCGAAGTGAATGATGGATAGCCTATTAGGCGGGGATTTCTTTCTGTCCCTGTATCAAGATTTGGTCAAATTGATTTTTTTAACATGATTATAATATGTCTCGCACTAGAAATTTATGATACCATAAATATGGTGGGGAACTGAGCAGAGTCCACCTATGCCAACTAGTTTTCAATAACAATTGAATAGACTAAACATTAGAAGGAAATTCTTTTTTTTTTTTCATTTTTGTTTGCTTATTTGTTTGTTCAACTACAATTTAAAGATTAAATGTAAAGGTCAGATTGAATTTTTATGCCATGACGACACTATTTTTAACATCTTTCTTTTTTATTACATGCTTCTGTAAACATAAAAAAGTTTTAATTTCAGCTATATATATATGCAAATATATACATTTAAAGAAAGCATAGAAATAATGAAAACTTTCGATCAGAAATTTTCAATGGATCTACACGCTTTGAGATATCTTGAATATTTTTTAAAAGTCACTTTTAGAAAATGTCTGTGTACTTCTAAAATTTTGTAGACGCTGTATCGATTGAAGTAATTCGTAAAATTTAACCAAACTTGATGCTTGGTAGACCATGACTTAAATTTAATTTTGATTAGATATTCGGGTGCCAACAGATGGCACTGCTATGCTGTAATTTTCTCTCTTTTAAGGAAAATCTATATCTCAGCTTCTATAGGGCTACAAATGCACTAAACTTGGCATGTGGGACGTTGTGTAAAATAATGCTGATTCTATTTAAATGTAAATGGGCCGACACATGGTGCTACTATGGTGCAATTTAATCCCATTTAGGGGATGGCAATATCTCAACGTCTATGATATAGAATTGAACTAAACTTAATATCATGTATATTAGGTAAAATTATTTTGATTCACTTTGGGTGTGTAGGGATCGAACAGGTGGCACTGTTATGCTGCTATCATATTTTCTATTGACAGGCAGGCTATATTTCACTTTCTATGTTATATAAAAGGACCAAACTTCCTATGTGAACTACATATTATAAAAAATTACGCTAATTCGATTTGAATGCATATCAGTCCACAGTGGTGCTCTGCTATCATTTTTTGCGTACTTTCAGATAGCCATGTCACCATCTAGTAGTTAAAACTGTACCGACATGCAATGCAAAGTATTAATTGTGAGAAGTTACGCTGATTACATTTTTGTGCGCATCAATCGGTGAGATACCTTGTTGTAAACAATGACATAGAACATTTTTTGTGATAACCACAACATAGGTTTTTTTATTACTTTCTTCATATTCAATCGCAAAAAGTTTTGATTTCGTAAACATTATAGACTTCCTTTTTTCGATGGATGTTGATTAGGTGTACGCAGTATGTACTTTGTCGAGATTTCACAAAACTTCGAACTTAGCCACTGGGGAAGGGAGAGTAAGAATCGGGTATGTTGCTGCCGAAGGCAGTGGTACACGGACTCCTCACGTTGCGAGTGAGAAAATCTCTACCGAGCACAGCGGGGACTTTAACAGGTTAAATAATAATGATATGGGATTTTGACAACTCATTTCAGTATTGTGTCCAGCGAAGCGGGCAAAACCTGCTAGTTGACAATAAAATAATAAATAGATTCTTCTAATAATTTCATAACATGATTAAATCTTTTTTAGAAAACCTTTGTCTGTCCGTCTGCCAGTACACGTGACAAAAAATTTGTGGCAACTAATTCGAAAATATCCGCAATCGATTTGTAGGTATCGAAAACCTCTATATATCAAATTTGAATGCTCTAACTCTATTCTATTTTTTTGCCCCTCCGCGACCCCCCTTTCCCGCCCTCCTAATAACTTTACACTTTCGAAAATACCCCCATTCGACATGCTGGCCTCTAAAACCTATCTGAACCAATTTTGAACGGCCTAACTATATTTCTATTTGTTTTTGCCCACACCCCCCCTTCCCGCCCCTCCTGATAATTTTACAAATGCGAAAATACCTGCAATCGATTTGTAAGTATCGAAAACCTCTATATACCAATTTTTAACGATCTAACTCTATTTTTATTTTTTTGCCACCCCCCTCCCCTCCCCCCTCCTAATAACTTTACACTTTCGAAAATATCCCCATTCGACTTGCAGGCCTTTAAAACCTATCTGTACCAATTTTGAACGGCGTAACTGTATTTCTATTTGTTTTTGCCCATAGCCCCCATACTGCCCCCACTTCCCACCCCTTCTAATAATTTTACAAATTCGAAAATATCCGCAATCGATTTGTAAGTATCGAAAACCTCTATGTACCAATTTTGAACGATCTGACACTATTTTTATTTTTTTGCTCCCCCCCACCAAAAAAAAAAAAAATCGGAAAAAAATCAAAAAATGAGTTTTTGGAAATATTTTCAAGAAGACGCTTGGCGGGTTTTTTTTTTTTTTTTTCATCTTTGAGCTATTACTTTTACTCGAAAATCCGTATTTTTCTACATTTGCCACCGAAAATCATTTATACCACCTTCTCCCGTTAAAAATCCAAAATTCCAAAATCGCAGGAAATAATTTTTTCGTATTCAAGTCTAGTCTCCCCATCTGCAATTTCTTCACTGTGAAGTAATTTGGAGCCGAGTTATACTTATAAATGTGTTTTTGCCTTATGTGCCTCCGAAAATCATTTATACCCCTTCCCCCCTTAAAAATCCAAAATTCCAAAATCGCATAAAATGATTTTTTTGTTTTCAAGTCTAATCTCTCCCTCTGCAATTTCTTCACCGTGAAGCAATTTGGAGCCGAGTTGTGCTTATAAAGGTGGTTTTTGCCTTCTGCACCTTCGAAAATCATTTTCAGCCCCTCTCCCCCCCTTAAAAATCCCAATTTCCAAAATAGCAGAAAATGATTTTTTTGTATTGAAGTCTAGTCTCCCCATCTGCAATATCTTCCTCGTGAAGCAATTTGGAGCCGAGTTATGCTTATAAAGGTGTTTTTGTCTTCAGCAACTCCGAAAATCATTTTCACCCCCTTCCCCCCTTAAAAAATCAAAAATTCCAAAATCGCAGAAAGTGATTTTTTTCGTATTCAAGCCTAGTCTCCCCATCTGCAATTTCTTCCCTGTGAAGTAATTTGGTGCCGAGTTGTACTTATAAATGTGTTTTTGCCTTATGCGCCCCCGAAAAATCTCATTTTTACCCCCTACCCCCCTTAAAAATCCAAAATTCCAAAATCGTAGAAAATGATTTTTTTGTATTCAAGTCTAGTCTCTCCATCTGCAATTTCTTCTTCGTGAAACAATTTGGAGCCGAGTTATGCTTATAAAGTTGTTTTTGCCTTCTCAGTGATGGAACAAGGGCGCAGAATTCATACCACTATCAATGTAAGAAAATTTTCTACTTCTTAAATCGACGATATTATAAGTAGAGAAATTTCTTAAACAGATTCCGGTATGAATTCTGCGCCCGTGTTCCATCCCTGCCTTCTGCACCTCCGAAAATCATTTTCACGCCCTTCCCCCCTTAAAAATCAAAAATTCCAAAATCGCAGAAAATGATTTTTTCGTATTCAATTCTAGTCTCCCCATCTGCAATTTTTTCATCGTGAAGTAATTTGGTGCCGAGTTATGCGTATAAAAGTGTTTTTGCCTCCTGCGCCTCCGAAAATCATTTTCACCCCTTTTCCCCCTTAAAAATCCAAAAATCCAAAATCGCAGAAAATGATTTTTTTGTATTCAAGTCTAGTCTCCCCATCTGCAATATCTTCCTCGTGAAGCAATTTGGAGCCGAGTTATGCTTATAAAGGTGTTTTTGTCTTCAGCAACTCCGAAAATCATTTTCACCCCCTTCCCCCCTTAAAAATCAAAAATTCCAAAATCGCAGAAAATGATTTTTTCGTATTCAAGCCTAGTCTCCCCGTCTGCAATTTCTTCCCTGTGAAATAATTTGGTGCCGAGTTGTACTTATAAATGTGTTTTTGCCTTATGCGCCCCCGAAAATCTCATTTTTACCCCCTACCCCCCCTTAAAAATACAAAATTTCCAAAATCGCAGAAAATGATTTTTTTGTATTCAAGTCTAGTCTCTCCATCTGCAATTTCTTTCTCGTGAAGCAATTTGGAGCCGAGTTATGCTTATAAAGTTGTTTTTGCCTTCTGCACCTCCGAAAATCATTTTCACGCCCTTCCCCCCTTAAAAATCAAAAATTCCAAAATCGCAGAAAATGATTTTTTCGTATTCAATTCTAGTCTCCCCATCTGCAATTTCTTCACTGTGAAGTAATTTGGTGCCGAGTTATACTTATAAATGTGATTTTGCCTTATGCGCCCCCGAAAATATCATTTTTACCCCCTACCCCCCTTAAAAATCCAAAATTCCAAAATCGCAGAAATGATTTTTTTGTATTCAAGTCTAGTGTCCCCATCTGCAATTTCTTCACCGTGAAGCAATTTGGAGCCAAGTTATGCTTATAAAGGTGGTTTTTGCCTTCTGCTCCCCCGGGGGGGGGGGGGGTATTTCGCAAAATCCCGTCTTGGTGAGTGTCAGGGTCTTAAAAATTCATTGAATTATTGTAAAATGTGCAATTTTTAACTGAAAATATTTATTTCAATAGCATTTTCTAGAATCATAGAATTATCTGTAATTCAGAAAAAAAAAAAAAAACTTATTTTAGATTAATGCATTAAAAAAAAAAAAAAAAAAAAAAAAAGAAGAAGAAGAAGTGAGTGAGTGAGAGAGAGAGAGGAAAAGAAAAAAAAAGAAATGAAATATAATTTCCGGAAGAGAGATTCACAGATAATCTATTTTAGTAGCCGCCAGTTTGACTGCAAGTCTGACTCCGCTGCTTAGAAAACCAGCACGGATTAAAAATATTCCATGAAAACCAGACATCCTGTCCTAAATAATAACTTATCATTCAGCTATGTTCTTGTCATTGATGATTTTAGCACAGCGATGTTTTTGCAACGATGACGCGCGTCATCGCCGTCATTAATTATTAAAATTATATAGATTTTAATAAACATTTTTAGCAATTAGATTATTTAAATAGAATAATTTTTTTAATTTGTTCTTTTTTTATAACCACTGATAGTACACGGTATTGCGCGATACCGTATGGGGCACCGTATAAAACTTGTGCCCAGGGCCTCCAAAAGTCATAGTAGGGCCTTAGATCGAATTACTTAATATTACTGTTTGGGCTTTTAATTAAAAACCTTTTTCAAAATACTTTAAAATATACAAAGTGGTTATAAAAAACGGTACCGCGTATACCATGTACTATCAGTGGTTATAAAAAAAGAACAAATTAAAAAAATTATTCTATTTAAATAATCTAATTGATAAAAATTTTTATTAAAATCTATATAATTTTAATAATTAAATTAGCCGAACGTTCTCAGTACTATTCTTTAGGCTATTATTCAAAAAATCTATTTCAAAAGACATTAACTTAAAAAAGATTTTTTTCTATCAATTATTATTCATTACAGAAAAAAATTAAAAAACTATTTAATCAAAAATTAATTTAATTATAAAAAATAGGGATTTTTAATAATTAAGTTAGTTGAGATTTTTTTTTTTTTTCACTATTCTTTGATTTTTTTTTCTTTAGCTAAAAAAATTTATTTCAAAATACTTTTAAAATAAATCTTTTTTTTCTTTAAATAATTAAAAATAAAAAAGCTATTTAAAAAGTTGTTTAAAAAAATCTAATTAAAAAAGTAAATTTAATTATTTTTAAAATATATTTTTTTTTCGGGGCCCGCTTTACCATTAGGCGAACCTAAGCGGTCACCTAGGGCCGCCGAAAAAGCAGGGTCACCAAAAAATTAGAATACTGCGCAAAAACTAAAAGGAAAAAAAAGTAAGGATGGAAGAAAAAAAGCAAAAACCATAGCCAATTTTCGATTTTCTCTCTTTTAAGGCATAGCGGTGTATATTCAACTGTAAATTAAAAGTACCTTTTTTTTTAAATTTAATTTTGCATAAAAACACCACGAGGTTACAAAATATTGACTTTCAATAATACGTGCTTTGATTTGTATTTATGAATGAAAACTAGATTCTTTTCAATGCTTTTCAAATTAGATGGTAAAGAGGAAGGGGGGGGGGGGGATAAAATGATTTGCAATTGCAAACCGGACAGTTTGGTTTTAGACTTAAGCTTTCCACCAACCACCTTTTTAGAGTCACAGAATTGATTCACAATAATTTTATTAAAAATCCGAAAAAGTTGGAGTCCTTTTTTTTTTTGACATCACTAAAGCCTTTTGTCACAGTTTCACATGACCTCATATTTTTTTTAATTCATACCTAGGGCCCGATTAACAAATTTTTGTGCCCAGGGCACTTTCAATTTTTCGTGGTCCCATTGAAGATCTAAACTTCTTCACTACCCTCTCCTATAAAAAAAAATAGTCTGATATTGTACTTTTACTACGATTTATAGCAGGCAGAAAAGCAGACTGACTGGAAAAAGTATTTGGACAAAAAATTAATCTATTTTTGCATTTGGCTTTAATAAACTTACTCCACTCAGCCAAACGATAGATTTTATTTTTAAATTTTGTTCATATAAATAAAACACAGTTAGAAAATCGGGGGGGGGGGGGGGGGATGGGAGGATTTAGATTAGAAATTTTAAACCATTAGAAAAATGTTGTGCCCCTAGAGCCCCAGATGCTATTTTTAAGGCAGTGTAAATTATCAACTTTGCAAGTATAATTGTAAAAATTTTTAAGAATATCCAGTTGTTTTATTAGCGTTGTTGTTATACGTGTTATAACCAATAGTGACAGTGCGAAATTTAATTGGAGATTTGTGAAACTTAGGTATGAGAAATCAGAATTATAAGGATAATTAAAGTTATTGAAGGGAAGTTGAAGTAGTTTATAATAATTGTGTATTTTTTGGTTATTAATAATAAGGTTATTAGTAGTTAAACTAAAGATGTTACTATTAGATACTGAAGAACTTAAAATAGCGAGATAGTTGGAATTACATATATTAGCTTAATTATTAGTTGATTTGTCAACATAAGTTATCACAAAGTCATTCTGTAGTGATTTGATGGATTTAAGAAGTTCAGAATTTTTAAAATACACCAAATTCGAATACTTGAGATATAAAACACTTTTAATTTTTTGTAACACTAATAATTTCCATTGAGTGAAGTAGGCACTAGGTTTATTATAAGTAATAGAAATTTTATAAATAAACAAATTTAGGTCATAGGAAAACTGTAGCCTAGATTTGAGGAAAGCCAGTTTTATACGGAAGTCAAAATTTGGTACCGAATTCCACGAATTTTTTAAAATGATAATTAACAATAATACAGTGATGATGTGTCCATGGTCGCTATCAATATATTTTGACATAGAAAAGGATCACTGCATTTACATGTTACATTGTTAGTAAAAGAGGTAGACTTAGATACAGAATTATAATTGAATTTCTTTCTGCCAAGAGGAAGAGGATATTTGAAAGTACGAGATAAATTTAAATCTTTAATTGGGAACACACTATCCTATTTCCTATCTGGAAAACGGTTCGAAAGAAAAAAGTGAATTACAAAGTTGAAAAGTATCATCGATTTAGTACAAAAAGATAGTTTAGACATTCATGCTAGCTTTCCTATCTCGGAAACGGTTCAAGACAGGAGGGAAAACTGAATTATAAAATTGCAGAGCATCATCGATTTAGTACGAAAAGGTAGTTTAGACATTAATGCTAAAAACAGAACGCTCAAAACGTGCATTTGTTTGTTCACAATTTCCTATTTTGTGCACACTTAAACGACATTGCATATGTTGTAGCGTAGCGAGTGACATTTATGCTATGTAAAATTCAAAGTATGGTTATTGTAAGCAGTCACATCGATTAACGCATAAACGTTTTAAAACGACTTCATAAAGGAAAAGGTTCTCAATACAAACCAAGTTTCTCGTTGTTGTTGAAATTTGTTAGCTTTTAACTTCGTAAGAGAGGATTTAATTTTAACACTTTTTTTGTTGTAATGATCTTAGCCTGAAATAGGTTTCATTATGATTTCTTTAAGATATAAACAAATTACAGGATACTCACAAAAGTCTGTTCTCACTCTAACTGCTGAACGCATGCAGCTACACTGGTAAAACTCCAAACCTCTTGTTTCTCCCTTTTACTTTCCGAACACTATAGTGAGGAAAGTATTGTAATCATGTCAAAAATCCGAATTCGAGATTTTGATGTTTCTATACGTTGTCCCCTGAGTTCGTTTTCACTATTTTTACGATGATGTATGTATGTGTGTATGTGTGTATGTCTGTGAGTGAGCACGCTAGCGTCTAAACGCTTTGTTCGAATAAGCTGAAAATTGGTGCATATATTTTAAGTCACCATAGTACGAACCCTATAGATTTTGGTGAATCTAGCACGTATAGTTTTTTTACAGGGACACAATGAAAAATTCTTTATCATTATGGTCTATGGAACCAAAATCTGAAAAGTGCGATAGCATCTAAACGCCTTCTTCAATTGAGCAAAAAAATTATACACATATTATAGGTCACAGTTACTCAATCTGTATAGAGTTTGGAGAATCTGGCACTTAGTTTTTTTACAGGGGCACAAAGAAAAATTCTTTATCATTTATGGCCTATGGGACCAAATTTTTAAAAGTGCGACAGCGTCTAAAGGCTTATTTAATCTGAACAAAAAATTTGTACACATGTTATAGGTCACAGTTGCACGAACTGTATAGATTTTGGTGAATTTAGCACTTACAGTTTTTTACAGGGACACAAAGAAAAATTCTTTATCATTATGGCCTGCGGGACCAAATTTTTACTTTCTTCTATATTCAATAGAAGAAAGTATTGGATTCGTAAAAATTTTCGACCTCGGGATTTTGATGGATTTACACGTTTTGAGAGCTGTAGAACACGATTTGACCCTTTTTAGAAAATGTCTGTCTGTTTGTCTGTCAGTCTCTGCGTGGGTGTGGCAAATTTTTGTGGCAACTGTATCTCAGGAACTACTTCACAGAATTTCATACAAATTGGTATGTAGTTGCACCTTGACATAAATTAGTGCCTATCAACTTTTGGTAAAAATTGTCTCACAGGTTGCGTTGCCATCCCGCTTTTTCTAAATTTTTAACATGGTGGTATAGTACAAAATTTTGTATAAATGTGCATAAAGAAAATTATTTTTTAATAATCATTATGAAATTTACCAGAATTATTTATAATAGATATAATCAACTGGGAAAATTTTTTTGCATGTGTAGGAGCCTCACTTCCCCCCCCCCCCCCCGAGGGGAGTAAATTTTGATGATGGGTATCTTTCAAAAGAGCTCGCGAGTACCTTTAAAATGAATGGTTGAACCATAGATCTGCGATGATTTAAAATGAAGTTATCGATTTTGTTTTTTATGTAATATTAACAATAAAATTGACTTTTTTTGGATATTTAGTATTATACTGCTTCTCTAATATGGAAATCATCTGCATTATCATGGAAGATAATTTTTTTAAATAATAATTTTAATAAATTATTTTTACTGAGTGAATTTGTATAGGAAAATATAGAAGAAAGTCATGTGGTGGCCACAACATACTAGTTAAAAGTGCGATAGCATCTAAACGCCTTATTCAATTGAGCTGAAAATTTATATGAATATTATAAATCACTGTTGCACTAACTATAAGCATTTTGGTGAATCTAGCATTTATAGATTTTTACAGCGACACAGCGAAAAATTCTTTATCATTATGATCCATGGGCTCAAAGTTCAGTAGCGTTAAATAAAACATCGTGTAAGATATGGAGAAAAATACTCAAACACTTTATTATGGTTTTATCTCTTTTGTTTTTTAACAACTCCTCTTTCTTTACTTTATCTACAAAACTGTTAATTACTCAATGTTCGGAAAGTCGAGTGGAGTCACTCCAGATTTTTTATTTTAGTTTTAGTTTTATTGCTTTATGGTTTAAAAGCGTCTATTTTCCCATCCACATAAAAAATAATAGAAGGAAGAAAATCTTTATTCGCAAACCCATCTCTTTTATTTATACACATCTAAACAATTCTTTATGTTGGTAAGTGGCTATTCGTGGTACTTTACATGATATGGGAATTAGGATATTTCCCATATTATCCCCCGTAATGTAAGTATAAGGGAGAAAAAAATGCAATATCATAAAAGATAAATCTTGATATCTTGATACCATAAAAAAATGAACAAATTCTAGGATACTATAATAATATACTTCGTTTGGATATTTATATGTACATACATAATTGCTTGAACTAAAAACATAAAATCATAATACCTGTTTTATATATACATACTTTCTTTAAAATAAACATAAAATAATAATAATACTTTGTTTACATATATGTACATTATTTCATATACTTGAAATATAAGTGGCAATATTCAACTCGATTTCTGGCAAACAAACGATTATTCTTTCTTATTCTAAAATTCACATTTTCTCGTTATTGCCACACTTAAAAAATCGAAGAAAAGAGAAAAAGAAATGTATATGATGTGATATGGTCATAATTGGAATTTTAGAAAGAGAGGGTATTAAACTTAAATTTTCTTTTTGCATTCGTATAACAGTCTGTGTTTCTCTCTATTTTAATTCCTATTATTGCTCCTATTCTAAATATAACTCTTATTGCTATATCTTATAACTCTTATTGCTCCTATTCTAAATATAACTCTTATTTCTACTGTGTTTTTATTAATATTTCTTTCTTTATTTATTTCCCTCATCCTTTGTGGCTAATTCCCGATTCAATTAGCAAGGACTCCCAAGGTTAGCCTATCTGCCACCATTGCTCGCAGCATTGGCATTTACAGCTTCCATGGCACTAATTAAACAAGACTCAGCCTTTAGAACAGTAAAAAAAAGCCCCATATTAGAAGCCCCCCCCCAAACCTTAATTTTTCTTTTCCAGGTTTAATTATCTATTGGAGTATTTATTAAGGCTGTAGATTACCTAATAATTCTGGTTTTCGATGACTCGTCCTTAAATGACTGCACTTGATATTCCGTATTTCATTATGCCTTTTATTTGGTTCATTATGATTATTATTACTTCTTCATTCATCCTAGTTAAGACTGCTTTGGAGTTTACCCTGTATTCTCATTAAATTCTTTCTGCCTGAGGCGTAAACCTCTCCTTCTAACGCCTTTTTTATTTATTTAATTATTTTTAAACTGAGTTTATCAGTTATTTTCCTATCCAAGGCACTATGCGTTTTTTTTTTTTTTTTTTTTTTTTTTTAAACACCATTATATCCATATCTTAAACATTCATTTCTTTATTTATTCTTTGTATATCTATATCAACGTGTATATTGATTGATATTCTAATATGATCGTGTATACCTCTTTTATGTTTAATGTCTACGTAATATTTATTGGTTTACAAATATTGTTGTACAAATATATATATTTTTTTTAACAAATGATTTGTACATAACACATACATAACATACATATATTTATTTATATGATCATGACATGTAGCAATATATTTCATATTAATTTTAATTACACTATTTACAGCTATTTACTAAATATGGGCTACTGTGTCTACCTTCGATATTTAATGATGTTAAATATTCTTTAAATAATTTACTTTTGAAAGATGGCCCATTGTCCATTTGTAACGTCTGGCATAAGCCAAATCTTCCAAAATAGGTATTAAAGCATGATGTAATCGATTCTGTATTCGTATTTGGTAAAGGAAAAATCTTTAAAAATTGCAAAAAACTAAGATTCTATGGACGAAAGAGTCTGTTAGTCCCAATTCCCAACCATTTATAGCGTCACATTTTCTTCTATAAAGAAAAACGTTGGTAAGAGAGGAATTTCTTATCTACTGTTGCACAGTGAAATTAACCTTTTACCTCATTAGAGATTATGTTGAGTGGACAAGTGAAAATCCTACTTTTTTTTTTTTTTTGGCTGAATTAAACAAATACATATACAGTATAACACCTTTAATTCGGAAATATCCATAACCCGGATTTTGAAAGCCAAAATCCTCCATTTTTGTTTTTTGTTTTAATGGATGACTGCAGATGGCGCCACTAAAAAAATAATTACATTTTAGAAAATTTTTATTTTAAACAATTGTTAAGTGCATGTGAGTTTGACTATTAAAATGAATGAAAAAGAAAATTTGATTGTTCTCACTAACTGAAAATGAAACTGTTGTCTTTTTAGACATGCTAAAGTAATTTTTATTTTCATTAAAAAAATATTTCAATATTTTTTTAATCAATTAATTTATTGTAATAATTTTCTGTATTTTCTTATTTTTTTATACAAATTTCGATTTGAATATTTTGTAATATATATATATATACATATATATATATGCATTATTCATTTTTTTTTTTTTTTTTAACATTAAATCTTTTACACTGCCATTAATTTGTATGATAATAATAATAATAAAATTAATTTCCTTCTCATAATCTGTTTAAATAATTTTAAAAAAATTAATAATATAGATTTGATTTTCGTGATTTATATTATTTATTCTTATATTAAATTATTTATGGTTATAATTTAAAATCACAAAGCTACATAATATATTCATTAGAAAAGTTATTTCTCCAAAGTAAAGCAAGATGGCGCCACCACACAAAAGAAAGTTTTTTTTTTTTTTTTTTTTTTGTGATGTTTTAATATTAAATACATACGATTGTTAATATTATTTGACTAAAAAAAGAATCTATAATTTATTACACGATAATCGATGTTTATCGTATTTTTTTTAAACAAATATTCATATATTATATTTTAGTAATTTAAATGCATCCAAGAGGAACAAAGATCTATAATTAGGAAATTTCCGTAATTCGGTATCATCGAGGTCCCAACGATTCCAGATTAAAGGTGTTATACTGTATATATACATATATTTTAATGCTTCTTTGTAACTATGTTAATTCCTTCTTAATTATCCTGTTTATTTCTACTGTGTTTAATATTTCTTTATTTATTCGTTTCACTCATCCTTTGTGGCTAATTCCCGATTCAATTAGCAAGGTCTCCCAGGGTTAGTCTATCTGCCACCATTGCCCGCAACATTGGCATTTACAGCTTCCATGGCACTAATTGAACAAGACTCAGCCTTTAGAACAGTAAAAAAAATCCCCATATTAGAAGAGGTCCCCCCCCCAAACCTTAATTTTTCTTTTTCAGGTTTAATTATCTATTGGAGTATTTATTAAGGCTGTAGATTACCTAATAATTCTGGTTTTTGATTACTCGTCCTTAAATGACTGCAGTAGATATTCCGTACTTCATTATGCCTTTTATTTGGTTCATTATGATTATTATTACTTCTTCATTCATCCTAGTAAAGACTGCTTTGGAGTTTACCCTGTATTCTCATTAAATTCTTTCTGCCTGAGGCGTAAACCTCTCCCTCTAACGCCTTTTTATTTATTTAATTATTTTTAAACTGAGTTTATCAGTTATTTTCCTATCCAAGGCACTATGCGTTTTTTTTTTTTTTTTTTTTTTAATCGTCTCTATATCTATATTCCAAAGGTGGTCACACCCTCATTTTTTGAAAGAAAATAATATATGTATGACCATATCTATTATACATCTTTCATATGTACTAAATTTACACCATTATATCCATATATTAAACATTCATTTCTTTATTTATTCTTTGTATATCTGTATCAACGTGTATATTGATATTCTAATATGATCGTGTATACCTCCTTTACGTTTAATGTCTACACAATATTTATTGATTTACAAATATTGCTGTACAATTTTTTTTTTTTTTAAACAAATGATTTGTACATAACACATACACACATATTTATTTATATGATCATGACATGTAGCAATATATTTCATATTAATTTTAATCAGTAGTGGCACTAGAAATTCCCCGACGGGGGGACACCACCTCCCCGACAGGGGAGCACTATACAGAGAGAGTTTATTATATGGATATTATAAAAAACAAAACTGCAATATTATTAATAATATTACTGTTAATATTTGTACCATTCCATTTGTTAGTACTCCGTGGTTTTGGAGACCATCATGCCATTCTCTGAGTGCATAATATTTTCTTTTCACAGAAAAAAATATGTGCAGAGTGCCTGAAGGAAAATTCTTAAGAAAAAATTAATCTTCGTATCCGTTTTAGTTCCCCATCATACTATAGGTATGGGGAGCTTAGGTAATCGTGAAAAATTTCGACCTCGGTTTTTTGACGTTTTTATACGTTTTCAGGTGTGAGGAATCCGAAAATTACAAAATTTGTATGGTGTCTGTCTGTAGGATGTCTGTTAGTGTGTTAGTCCATTAGTGTGTTAGTCCGTTAGTTTGTTAGTCTGTTTACACGATATCTCACGAACAAATGGTCGCAGAGAAGTCAGATCAGTTTTAAAATATTACTTTCGATACTGGCAAGAACCCTATTCATTTGCAACATTCGAATTAAAAAACTTCGTAAGTTAACAGAAATTTAGGATTTTCTTAACATGGGAGAATAGGACAAAAATTCACTTAAACATGCATTAAATGGAAACTTTTTACTGTAAAAATGTCAGACTAGTTTTAAAATATCAGTTTTGATGCCGGAATGAACATCAGTAACTATAAATATGCTACTTTGAAAATTTCGCAAGTTATTGGAAATTTACGAATTTCTTAACATGGCAGTATAGGGCAAAATTTCACATAAACATCAATTTTGAGAGATATTTTCATCGTAAAGATGCCAGACTACTTTTGAAATATTATTTAGAACACTGACATGAATATTAATGACTATGAATTTTCCAATATAAAAATTTCGTAAGCTATTGGAAACTTACGAATTTCTTAACATGGCAGAATAGATCAAAATTTCACATAAACATCAATCTTGAGGGATATTTTCATCGTAAAGATGTCGAACCACTTTTTAAATATTATTTTGGATACTTGCATGAATAGCATAGACTATGATTTTTCAAATTTAAAAAATCCGTAAGTTATTTAGAATTTACGATTTACTTAACATGTCAGAATAAGGCAAAATTGAGCAAAAACTTCCATTTTGAGGATCATAAATACATTAGACAACTTCAAAATTACATTTATGATATTTGTTTGAACATGATTGAATACAAATATTCTAATAGGAAAATTTCGTAAATTATTCGTAATTTACGATTTTATCAACATAACGAAATTGTAAATTTTTCATATAAATCTGAATTTTGAGGATTATTGCATTGGAAATAATAGCATGAAAACTAAACAACGGAATTGACCCTGATAAAATAAATTAATGGATTAGAATAAGATAAGTATATCGAAGTGAACGGTGGATAGCCTATTAGGAGAGGATTTCATTCTCTCACTGTATCAAGCTTTGGTCAAATTCATTTCTTTTAACATGATTATAATATGTCTCGCACTAGAAATTTATGAGAACATAAATATGATGGGGAACTGAGCAGAGTCCACCTATGCCAACTAGTTTCACAGGTATATATATATATATATATATAGTCGAATTTCTCGAAGGGGGTAGAGGGCCACCTATCGTGCGACAGAAAATTAGCTCTCCAGATAGGTGACCTTTCAATAGATGTTGTCTTCCTATTCACGGAGTAGCTACAGAACAGCAGCGCCACCTATCAGCTCATATGCACCTAAATTGATTCAGTATATTGTTTTAAAATGGTCCTCTCATATACCAAGTTTTAAGTAATTATATACGATAGAATGTGATATATAGCCTTCCCATTCACGGAAAAAATTGAAGCGCAGGAGCGTCACCTATCTGGCTATGTGCACTGAAACTGATTCCACATAATGTTTCCTAATGGCCCTGTCATATACAAAGTTATTTGTAATAATATAGAATAGAAACTGAGATATAGCCTTCCTCTTCTCACGGAAAATAGCAGCAGAGCAGCGCGACTTATTCGCTGATATGCACCTAAATTAAACCAACCTGATGTTTCATAATGGCGCTCTCACGTATCAAGTTTTGTTCGATTAAGCAAAATAGAACCCTTCCATTAAATGAAAAAAATTGCAGTACAGCAGCGCCACCTATAAGGCGATTTGGACAAAAAGTTAATAGACACTAATTTATGTCATGATGCAACTACATACAAATTTATATGTAGTTCTGTGCAGTAGTTCTTAAGATACAGTTAGAACAATTTTTTTGTCATACATAGACAGACAGACATTTTCTAAAAATATCATGGTCAAAATGTGTTTTGGACCTCTCAAAACGTATATATTCATGGAAAACCGGAAGCTGAAAATTTTTACGAATCCAATACTTTCTTCTATTGAACATAGTATGCAGAACTGGAATACTCCAAGTTTGTAAAAGGAAAGAAAAATGCTGCTAAAAGGAGAAAAACTGAAAATTTTGTATTTTTTCCCCCGACAGATTTTAGGAGTATGCCCCGATGGGGGGTCACGGATTCCCCGACGGGGGGGCCTGTGCCCCCCCGGCCCCCTAGCTGGCGCCACCCCTGATTTTAATTACACTATTTACAGCTATTTACTAAATATGGGCTACTGTGTCTACCTTCGATATTTAATGATGTTAAATATTCTTTAAATAATTTACTTTTGAAAGATGGTCCATTGTCCATTTGTAACGTCTGGCATAAGCCAAATCTTCTAAAATAGGTATTAAAGCATGATGTAATCGATTCTGTATTCGTATTTGGTAAAGGAAAAATCTCTAAAAATTGCAAAAAACTAAGATTGCAGTGAGGATGAATCTATTTTTCTAATACGATAATGGTAGAGGTCCTACGATGTTGCACTGTAAATAAGAACCTGGTGGGTCATTTCTTTCAATTTTGGTTAATTTAGGGTCACAAGTCAGTCTACTCTTAAAAGTATTGAAATTTATACACTTTGCTACATAATATTTGACCGTATTATACATACCAATCCAATAAAATCTAGTTTTAATGGTATGATACGTTTTTGCGAAACAAAAATGGGGTTTATGGCCCACTTCCATAATTTTTTGCCTTAATCTATATGGTGCTATGTAAATCGGATTATCATACTGGTTTTCTTTATTTTTTAATACCAATATTTCCTTATCAATTAAATGATATTTCTTTTTTAATTTCGTACTTGTACCATTAATTAGTGCTTACCTTATTTTACAGATCTGTGTGTCCTTATACTGCTTTTTTTTTTTTTATATTTTCCTTTGTTAGACCTTTTTTCACCATAAAAATATCTATCTCCCTAGTTTGTTAGTGGGTCAAACTATTTAAAAGGCAACTCATAAAAGGAGACCTTCTTCATCCTTGAGCACCAATGTACGATTTCGTTCACTAGTGGCTATAATAGCAAATCACTAGTGGGCCTCCTATCGTACATGAAAATTATTGAAGTAAAATAGAAAGTGGAATAAGCTATTAAGTACAAATAACAGAGAATCTAACAGAAAACAACCATTATAAACAATCAATACTCACAGGATGATACATTTAAGGGTCGTATTCACCAACTTCTTAACACTCGGATTAACCTCGGATCAGCAGTAATTGCTCGATCATACGAAAATCGGTTTTCTCCAACGAAAATCTGCAGTTCACCCAGTGGCGGATTTAAGAGGAGGGGGGGCGCTAGGGGCTGAAGCCCCCCCCCCCCAAAAAAAAAAAACCCACTGAAATTCACAACAGAATATTGCAATTGTACATTTTTTATTGGTCTAGAATAACACTTTGAAAAATCTTAGCCCCCCCCCCAAAAGTCAAGTTCTGGATCCGCCACTCAGTTCACCGGCGACATTTTTGATCGTCGAATATCGAAGGATTAACAGAGATAATTCTCGGATCTTTTACTAATGCATGCACACTCCGCAGCTCAGCTGTGTAAACATTGAACATGAAAGAAATATAAATTTTGTTTTATTAGTAGCAAATTGCTTTTAAAATCATTTCGATGATTTTTTTTTATATTTTAATCTTTTACAAAGAAACACAATCTTTAAATACCTGATTTTGAACAAGAGTTTGATTAAAAAATATGCTTTAATTATTTAATGATACACATTTATCATTGTGTTTTTACTTATTTAAAATTAAGTTAATATCATTTCTGACGACATTGTACTCTGTTCTGTCATGTCAAATAAAATTTTGCTGATTAAGCGATTTTTCTATCAATAAATATATATATCTTCTTCATTTTCATGAGTTGTCATTTCGTTAAAGATTAATTCAAAATTGATTTATTTTAATGGGTAGCATAGCAGAAATTTTAAACAAATATATTTGATATAATGATATAACTATAATGCATAGAAAATGCACCAAATTATTTGTGTTGAATGAAGTTTGTAAACTAGCCCCTTAAATTACAAATGTATACAACAATATCGTGTCGAATTATCGTGCTTACGTTTTTCTGCCTGATGAAAGGCTGTACTTCGATGAAACAATTGTTGTGTGTTTCATAATTTATGGTTTTAGCTTATAAAGTTTTCATTAATTTATATATTTTCCCCCAATCTCTCATAAAATTATTTAATAAACTTGTATATTTTTTAACCTTTTTATTAATTACTTAGAAATGTACCCGAAATAACTACTGAAAACTTGTAAATAAATGAAACAAGGGAAAAGTTATCTTCATTTGCATTGTTTGGTTATATTTAAGTTTAAAACTTATTGCAAATTTTATAAATAATTCATGTATTCATTCATAGCAGTGTATTTTATTCATATATAACTAGAGAATGCTAATTTTTCAAATTATTTAATCGAAAACAACTCAAACTCATAATAGATATTTTAAATAAGTAATCTAATGAGCTAACTAAAATGAAGAAAAACTAATTAAAATTATTTAAAAATATTTTCAATTAAAAAATCACTAATTTTTGAAGACTGCTTGATAATAGCTTCTGTAATTGGTCTACAGCCAGGGGCATTGCTTGTGCGGAGGGGGGGGGGGGGGGGGGCATAGTTCGGAGAAATTATTTCTCTTATCTATAACAATCAAAATTTTAAATTGCAGCGTAAACAGTTGTCGTCTGCATGATTATTCTTTTTAAAAATGTTCTAAAGTAAAATTTATTCTTAATCCGTGCGTAAACAAAAGCAAAGTAAACAAGAGCGAACCGTGTATCAGTGTTGCCAATTTGCTTTTTACCCTCTCTAATCTTCAAATCCAAATGAAGCCGAATGGTGAATAAAGGCTATCTTCATTCTTGGCCAATCAAAATGAAGCTTTTATTTTTCTTCCAGTTAATCCATAGATTACGTAATCAGCTGTTGGTGAATACCGTAGGAATTTAATCCAGTGTTAGCTTTGATTCTCGGATTTGCTGATCCATGGTTTGATCCTCGTTTAATGAAGTTTGGTGAATACGGCCCTCAGGGCCATATTCACCAACTTCTTAACACTTGGATTAAACCTCGGATTAGCAGTAATCGCTCGATCATAAGAAAATCAGTATTCTTCAATGAAAATCCACAGTTCACCGGCTACTTTAACACTTCGTTTTTGATCCTCGAATACCAGAGGATTAACAGAGATAATTCTTAGATCTTTTCGTAACGCATGCACACTCCACAGCTCAGCTTCGTAAACAAATAAGAAACATGGCTGACATTGATGATCTATTCTCACTAGATGATGTTGAAAGCTTGGAACTACTGGAAACATTTGAAAGAAGGAAAAGGACGGTGCATCAAATTAGAGTAAATGATTTGGATTCTTTGGATAATGTGGCATTTCGATATCGCTATCGATTAAATAAAGATTCCATGGAATCTCTAATACTAATACGTCTAATTTTTTTTCTCTTATCCATAACAATCAAAATTTTAAATCGTAGTGTAAACAGTTGTCGTCTGCGTGGTTATTCTTTTTAAAAATGTTCTAAAGTAAAATTGATTCTTAATCCGTGCATAAACAAGAGCAAACCATGTATCAGTGTTGCCAATTTGCTTTTTACCCTTTCTAATCTTCTAATCCGATTGATTAGTTAATTGAAGCCGGACCTGGGAATAAAGTTTATCTTCGTTCTTGGCCAATCAAAACGAAGCTTTTATTTCTCTTCCAGTTAATCCATGGATCACGTAATCGGCTGTTGGTGAATACCGTAGGAATTTAATCCAGTGTTAGCTTTGATTCTCGGATTTGCTGATCCATGGTTTAATCCTCGATCAATGAAGTTTGGTGAATACGGCCCTCAGAGTCACACAAATTAAAAAAGCAAAATAATTCAGGGGTTTTGTTGTTCAAGGTGTTTAACAAACAAAATTCAAGGTGTATGGATTTATAGCTGAAAGAATAATGAAACAATACAGCAGCAGGGATATTTATTATATTATGTGTTTCAGGGTGGCTAGCATTTAAACCTTTTCAAATTCCCTGACTATTTTTCGAGTTTTTCCCCAATTTTTCCCTGACTCTCACGTTTATTTTCGATGAAATTTTCACGACACTAGCAAAAAATTTAGTGATTTAAAATATCATTAATAATTTAATGATTAATATAGCTTATTTTCCCAAAATTTGTTAAAATTCCCTGACTTTAAAGGAAATTCTCTGATTATTCCCTGACTTTTACAGATTTTCTAAATTCCCTGTTCTATGATTTTCCCTGACTGCTAGCCCCCCTGTGTTTAATTGTATGATTACTATTTTAAGAATAGTTGACAACTCAACAATGAAGTAATTGAACTTGTAATGGAAAAAGAAAAAAATGCATATCAATACAAGGTAAATGCAACAGGCCTTCTGTTTTTTTTGCTACTTTGCATGGTGTGCATAATTAATTTAAATTAGAAAAATGTGTTTAGCAAATTGGATTATGTTTTTTTAACATTTGTGTAAATATAATGAGCATTATAGAACATTAGTTTAATTTTTACTCAAAAGCTAAAAGATTGCAATTTTTTTCAGATGAATACCTTACATTGCTGTTTTACAATGTAATAATTATGCAATGTATAATATACTCTTAATTTAAAAAGTACATTTAATATACTTCCAGAACATACTTTAATTTCTGTTAGTTTATTTCATTTTTCACTAAGAATGAAAAAGTTAATTTTTTACTTAATAATTATAATCAATATTTTATGACATTTAAAATAAAAATATTTGAGCATTTATGATTTCATAAATAATTAGAAAATACACCCGTAATATAAACATTTTCTTGAGAGGAAACTTTAGTCATAATAAAGAAGTTACTCTTTGTAAAATGCAATAATTATGCATAGTGCTGAATGCACAGTCTTATATACTGTCATCATTCTCTCTCATTAGGTAACAACTAAAGAAAGAATTAATTTACTTCATACAATTACATCATCTTATATTTTTAGTTCCTCATCTTATTAAATTTTTAGCATTTTTATATATTTTGAATTCAGGTGAGAGAAATCCAAAAGTTGCAAAATTAGTATGGTGTCCGTCTATGAGTTAATCAATTTACTAGCGTGTTGGTTAATTTGTTAGTCTCTGTACCTGATATCTCAAGAACAAAATATCCTTAAAAGGTTATACCAGTTTTAAAATATCACTTATGATATTGGAAGGAATCCTACTGATTTAAAAATTTTGTAAGTTATTCAAAATTTAAGGTTTCAAATATCTGCATTACATTAAGATGATTATATTCATCTTAAAGATCTTGATCAGTTATTAAGTATCATTTATGATAATAGCATGAAAACATTGACTAACAAGGAGAGGTCACGACATGGAAAATTCAGATCGGGACCAAATTGCACAGGATTGTAGTATACTATGAGGGTAACAACATATTAAAGCAGTAGGACCCACTATCCACAAAATTTTGAGAAAAAAACATTTAAAGTTTCAGTAATCTTTAAATACAAGTTATTTCGCAAGCGAGTAAGTGCCTCAATGGTGTGATCCTAAAGCCCGAGTCTCCGAACCAGATGACTTCGGTTCGAAGCTACCTGCCGGACTACTTTTTTTTTTTTTTTTTTTCTTCTTTAACTTTTTATGTAATCTTAACTGTTTATTCATTTTACTTTATTTTACAATTCAATTCAAAATTTGAAAATTTTAATAAAAAATTATTTAATTTTCTTGAGTATAAAATAACTTTTTCTATTTTTAATATTTATAGCTTAAAAATACAATAAATTTCTATAACTTAAAAAATAAAGTTTAGCTTTACAAAACCCTAAATAAGAAACATAAAGAAAAACAGACAAATATTTAAATAATTAAAAAATAAGCAAGCTGTAAACAAAGTGTAAAATAGTTAGCAGGTGTACTTAAATCTTGGTTTGAGCTTCCTGATTTGGTTTGAATGTGTATAAATTACGTAAACACTTCTAGCTTGTTAATAATAAAGAGCAGGTGGAATTTTATTTTGTGCACAGAAGGATAAAAAAAAAAAAAGGAAGTCGTTATCGAAAAAGAAACGATGTTCATTAACATTTAAAATCTACATTTAAAGATAACATTTCTTTACCAGTAATAATTTAATAGCATCACAATCCTGTATTATAATTTTTAAGAAACTATTGATTGGAGAAGTAATTATTTAATTTGGATAGTAATTATATATGCAATTAAAATCATCATTTCTCTGTATTATTATTATTATTATTATTTTTTTTTTTTGTAATTTAAAAAATAAAATTAAATATACCTAAAATAAAATAAATTATTTAGATAAATAATTAAAAACAGTTTCTTTAGTTTTACCTTATTTTACAGTTAAAATAAAACTAAAATTTATTTTTTAAGTTATATAAACTTATTGTATTTTTAAGTTATGAATATTAAAAATAGAAAAAGTTATTTTATACTCAAGAAAATTAAATAATTTTTTATTAAAATTTTCAAATTTTGAATTGAATTGTAAAATAAAGTAAAATAAATCAAAAATTAAGATTACATAAAAAGTTAAAGAAGAAAAAAAAAATGTAGTCCCGCAGGTAACCTCGAACCGAAGTCATCTGGTTCGGAGACTCGCGCCTTAGGATCACACCACTGAGGCACTTACTCGCTTGCGAAATAACTTGTATTTAAAGATTACTGAAACTTTAAATGCTTTTTTCTTGAAATTTTGTGGATAGTGGGTCCTACTGCTTTAATATGTTGTTACCCTCATAGTATACTACAATCCTGTGCAATTTCGTCCTGATCTGAATTTTCTATGTCGTGACCTCTCCTTGTAAGACATATTAAGCATCATTTATGATACTGGCATGAAATCCATTGACTAAGACACATTTCAGAAATTTGTAAGTTATTAAAAATTGAAATTTTCTTAATACGGGGAAATTTCACATGAATGTACATTAAGAGGATTATTTTCTAAACATGTCTGGCAAGTTTAAAAATATCATTTATCGTCATCACTGAATATCAACATACTACTTTAAAAGCATCTGAAGTTATTCAAAATTAAATATTTTCCATAACAGGGCAGAAATTTATGCAAAAATCTTTAATTGCAAGTTTATGTGAAAAAGGGAAATGTTCAGATAAATTTGCATTACATGGATTATTGCATAGGAAATAGCATATGGAATTGCCTGAAAATTAAAATACAAAACTGACTAATAAAGATAATCTAAAAATTATGATAAAGTAAATGTATGAAAATGAAAACAGGGTTGCTTAGTGGGTGGGACATTTTAATTTTCAACTGAGGCTGGTTGATCTGCCAAGTCCATTTCTCTTAACATGAGTACAATATGTCTTACGATAGAAATTTATGAAAACAAATGTATGGTAAGAAAAAAAGCAGAACTCGCTTATTTTAACTAGTTCATGTTTTGATGTCCAAATGCCAAAGAATACAAACTATTAAAATAAATTTAAACACTATCTCATAAATTATCAAATCTTAAGAAGTAATTCATTTTTCATAAAAATATAAATCTATATAGCCAATTGGAATTCTTTACAGTCCTATCATGATGTTGGTTTAAATATTATAAATTTATATTTCATATAATCAAGAAAAGCTTTATAAACATACCTGTAAATGCAGGTTGAAATTCACATTTTGGTTTTATGAGTCCACTTATAATTTTGCGTTGTGTGGCCATTTTTCAAATTTTCCTTTTATACTTTTTTCATCTTTTAGCTATTGTAAGAAAATTCCCATCCAATATTTTATAATATTGTCACTTCATTTATCAATGTCTTAAGATATAAGAAAATAAAATTTAGTACCTTTGTATGTGACTGAGACCTATCCACAAGATAAAAACAGATATTAGGAGTAAAATTTTATGAGGAGTAAAGTAATTAGGAGTAAAATTTTATGGGCATTTACGTCCCCAACATAAACAGAATTATTTTAAAGATGTCTTTCTCTGATATCCAATTCTATTATCGAATGAAAAGTTTCCAGATAAAAAAGTGTCATAATCACTTCCATTTCACAGATGTACGTGATTCAAGACATCTATGGAAACAGGATTGATTTGTTTTGGTTTGTCCCTCTACAGTCATCTTTTGAGAAGTAGGGCTAGTCCCTACAGATCCAGGAAGTGAAGAGAGAAAACACATGTTTATTTCACACTTTCTTTTAAATACTTAATGTGTCCGTTATCCATTGTATGGTACATTATCACTATTGAGGCCTGTGGTTATTCGGTCAGTCTACATAGATTGACAATAAATAAACATGTCAGCCTTTGAAAGAAAAGGACATTTGAACTGAGTTCCCATAACAAAAATCCTATTCTAAAATTGTTTTTTTTTAAGGTGGGAATTTTGAGATAAATTATATTGCACATTATGTCCTGAAAAATATACAACAGACAGAAGAAAATGTATATTAGATACAATACACAAATACTTTTTAAAATGGTGTAAAATATACAATATATAAATGTATATTGAATGTACCATATTATATACTAGTATATAATATACTACCCACCTCTGGTAATAATTGTTTTCCAAGGGAGAATTTACTATTAAATAAACATGATAAAGAATATTTAAAAAATTATCAATATTTTCATGATAGGATACTTTCTAAAATAATATTAATATATATATACATATATATATAATAAAGATGATCCATTAAGCACAGTATATATATATATATATGTGTATTTCATCCACTGATTTTTTTTTTTTTTTTTTTTTTTTTTTTATCTTATTGGTCATTGGTGTTTCAGTGATCTTGTGTCTGTTGCTTGGCTTCTACTATGCTTAATGGATCATCTTTATTATATATATATATATATATACATACACACTAGAAGTTCATCTGTACAGCAAAATAAATAAACAAAAATGAGCAAAATTATCAAGTTTCTTTTTTTCTAAAAACTTTATTTATGAAATTAAGGAAGTTAAAATCTTACAGTCAGTATATGACACTTATGCATATGAAACATTCATGATGAGATCTATATAAATATTTGCAACTGAATATTACTTCTAATTAAGAAAACAATATAACAAAAAAAAAAAAAAAAAGTAATATACAATTGTTAATTAAACAAAACAATGGACAGAAGAAAAAATAATGAGCATGAAAAATGCACACTAGTATAGAAAGAGAATCTGTTAAATTGTGAAAGGATGTGTATTTATACTTTTGCACAAAATATTCTATTATTTTACAATGTTTTTAAATATATTTTGTTTGAAATGCAATCTCAGTAATAAAAATGCACATTTATGCAACAGCTGTTTTTGATCACAATAATTAAGTGCCTTCATGAAAAGAAAAAAATAGGCACAGGTGCAGTGTGAAAGCAGTTGAAAAATAAGGGGAAGGAACAATTAAATATATAGGGAAAATATTTAATATATCCTTTATTGAACAATCATTTAATCTCTCTCTCTCTCTGTTTTTCCTAATTATTATTATTTTTAATAAATAATTAGAAAAAAAAAAAATCTTTATAAATTAATAAATTGTTACTTGGAATAAAAATTTTTCTAAAACTTTTTTGTTAATTAGAAAACAGTCCTTTAACTAGTTGACTTATACTGTTTCTTTAAAATGTACTCTTTTTATAACATTAAATAAGAAAATTTTGTATATATGTCTCAACTTTATTGAAACATTAATCACAAGGTTTACCTGGATTTCGTTTTTTGACCTGAAACAGCTGTTGCACATTTTTATAATTTATAGTATTTACAGATAAAGATATTTATTATTACTTATAATTTAAATTTAATCAGATTTACATAAAGATGGTTTCAAATTTACGCTAATATAAGAAAAAAGAAAAATAATTCATAGATTAATTATTTATTATAAGAATTTTTTTTTTAAATATATGTCACACATAAACCATGCTTTTGTTTTTTGAGATGTTTAGCACATATGTGCAAGTAAAAACAATTTTACTTTGAATTTAATTCAATTACAGAACACTTTTGATTTGATCAAATTCAAAATATTATACACTGTAAAAAATCAAGCAATATAAAATTATTTTTAATAATTGTGTCACATTCAACAAGTTAATCTTCATGTTTTGATTTGCGGTCAATATCTTATTTTTTGTAAATAGGAAAATTTCCAATTAGAATTAAGGAAAAAATAAAAAAAAATTACATACTTTTAAAATACCAATACTTCTTTTAGTTAAAAAAAAAAAGTAATGTTTCATTTACTGCTTAAAACAATTTTAAATAAATGATGACCGCATATTTAAAATTTTTAGTTAATTTACTCATTGTATAAGGAAAGTACACTATCCTTAAATATTTCTTCTAGTTCCCAGAATGTTCGGGAAATTTCTCGTAACTCCTTAACCAATCACATTAGAATGGCCATCTTTGGTATATCGATAAGGATTTTCTCGCCAAGGGCAAAAAAGCGCCAGATGTGGTGCCAAACCCATTACCTGCCTATTGGAGCTTTTTAATGCATTTTAAAGGGAAAATTAAAATATTTTAATGCGGAAAAGAGCTGGAAATGCAGAAAATTGACATTTTATCGACTTAATAAGCCTCTTTGAAAGAATTTATACAAAAATAAATACAATTATTTACAATTTCGTAACAATACACATTGATAAAGTGCTAATGTAGTTAGTTCTATAGCTATGATTCAACAAAAAATTTAAAAACATGGTTTATAAAAAGTTTTTTTTATCTTATAACTATTTTCTAGTTATTTTACACTTTTATTTATTTCTTTTTTTAATTATTCTCCAAGAAAAATACTGTGACACTTTAACATAACAATTGAAATTAGCATGTAAATTTACAATGTATTACTTATAATAAACATTTAAAAATTCATATGTAATAGAAAGTCTCATAACAAAAAATTAAATTATAACTTTTCCTATAACGATTAAATATTTTATTATGGCTAAAATGATGAAACAATATTAGGATATTTTGAGAAGACTTTAAATACTATTTATACAAATATCAAATAACTTTATTCATTACTATTATTTTTTAAACACTTTATAGGAATCAAAAGAGAGAGAATATATAAATAAATAAATAAATAATAATAAAAACACTTTTACTATTTTTCTTTTTGCCAGTTTGTATTAATTTCATCTTAAATTTCTGTTTTGTCTTGTAATGATCGAACCTTTTACTAATTGGACATTCCAAAAGCATAACATTTTAAAGTGAGACCAATATAAAAACAAAAATGAAAAGAGGAGAAAAAAAAAAAGCATGGCAACTTAATAACATTTAATTTTCAAACCAACCTTTTATTGATTTAAAATTTGTGAGTTTAAAAAAAAAAATAAATAAAAATAAAAATGTCTGATTCTATCATTGCTAAATTAAAGAAGAAGAAGAAAAAAAAATTTTTTTTTAACTAGAATGAATAAGAACGGATCAAGATTAGAATAAAATTAGTTTAAAAAGTCATAAAAATGAAAAATATATAAAACTGTTCTATTAATCTATATATGCGTGTGTGTGTGTGTGCATGTGAGTAAGAAATACCTATAAAAACATTTATTTAGCTTCTAATTTTGAGCAAACTAAATGTAATCCATATCTAAGTATAAGCTCATAAACATCTGGTATTTACATTTTTTTTTTTTTTTCCAATATAAGCAATCTATTTTTAATTTTACTAATTTATTTACATCTGCAAAAATTATTATTTGATAAATACAGAACATTGATTCATAAAGATAACTAAAAATCAAAAAGAGAAATGCAAAGCATCTCAAAATTAAGTCCAGCTACAAAAAAAAAAAAAAAAAAAAAAAAAAAAGAGGATTATTTATTTATTTATTTATTTATTTATTTTTTTTTTAAAGGGGAAGAAAGTGTAAAATAAGAAAAAATACACTGAACTTCAATTGTTTATATTTTACATGCAGAGAATATTTATATTCAGAAAATAAAGCTTTTCCTCTAATTAAAATTATTTAAATAAAAATTTATTTTTATATTATTGCTTCTCTCTTTCTCTTGTTGTTTCACCACTCATGTAAAATACTATGTTACAAGCATTAAACATGGCAAAAAATACTCTACTACATTTGGTTAAACTGGTGAAAAATTATTAATTTACTGAAAAGTTTCTTAATATACCCATGAATTATTAACAACAATATGCATTTCAAAGTACAAGCACTTTCATCATTTAGATCAGAGAAGATATTCAACATTTTCAAAGTAGAGGCAGAAACTTACAACTGCCTCTTCCTAAAAATTGCATTTAACTGAATCGTGGAAATGTTTACACTTCTGAAATGCAGAGCTTTGTTAATAATTTCATGTAGTGCAGTGCAAGATCTTTATAACACAATTCTATATAATGCATTTCTCCATATAACATAAAACTTCTCGGACATAAGCAATGAATTTTGCAGTTATGAAGCACTTTCATTCCCATATTGTAAAAAAACTATTACTCTCTGAAGGATTAAATGTTGTTATTTTTTCTTTATCCCATAATTTGAAGTTTTTTAATGAAATAAGAGTTGTTATTACTTTTTTTTTTTTTTTTTTTTTTTTTTTTTATGTGTATTATAATAAATGATTTGACCCAGGCATATTTGAACTATGTTTATAAAGTAAATTGTCAATGAAATTTATAATCTGTTCAATTTCTGTTCCAAGGAATGTAACTTTAAGATACTCAAATCTATCTTGATATTTTTCAGACACATATATACAAGATAAGTTTAAGGATGTGTTGAATGTGATCTATATTCTAAATAATGCAAAACCTCATGTTTTTAGGTTTGTGTTACAAAGATCTTCTACTGTATCGAGAAACTTTTAAAGAAATTATTAAACAATACTCCATTTACATAAAATAGAAAAAAAAAAAAGATCTTGGGTTGGGTTGTCTATGATAATTTTTAGTATATTAAAGTTCTTTACACTAGGACTTGCATATATCTATGCATTATATGCAAATATCTAAGCATGAATCAAGAAACCAAACCTGACACCAGGGAACTAAAGGCCAGAGTGTTAACTATTCTGCCACCTGTTGGGTTTGGGGAAAAAAGGATGCATTTTTTTGGATTCTATGTAAAAATTTTTTAAAGGTGTTTCTCTTGATGTAACTATTTCTATGCATAAACAGGTTTAATGAAATAACCATAAAATTTAATAGAAAGCATAAAATCACATTATTCTATTATTAGCAAACCCATGTGAAATTTTCACAACTTCTTTCTTTCTTTTACATTTTTATTTATTTAACTTTGGGATGAAATCCTAATGTTAGTTAAACCAAATCATTCAAAGAAAAATTTCAAAGTAAAATTAATGTTTGACGATACAGTTTCATACTTCCTCAGGCAGAACAGTTTAGTATAAGACCCATATGGCATCTTTCAAATTTTTTACACCATGTTAGCAATCATAGGCGTAGCGTCGGGGGGGCACGAGGGGGCACGTGCCCCCTCAATCTTTCAGAACCTAAAAAATTTTTAGACTAGGAAATGTGATAAAGTCAATTAAAAAATTGTCTTATCACACACCGTGAAACAAACAAACAAAAAAAAAAAGACCCAAATAAAAAAGAAATAGCAATTATGAGTTTATGTAATTAAAAAATGTATATGAAGTACCCCAATGTGCACGAAAAGCGTCACTTCTCTTCTCTATTCCGTAACTTATCGACCTAAAAGGCAGTTGTATCAGCATTATTGTAGGCTAATCAATGATTTATCGTCATCTTTACATTTTTTTTTCCCAAAATACTGCATTTTTGAATTGTGTAATTTTTCTTTGTGTCCCTGTAAAAAAAACTATAAGTGCTAGATTCACCAAAATCAATAGGGTTCGTACTAGGGTAACTTACAATATACGTACCAACTTTCAGCTCATTCGAACAAAGCGTTTAGACGCTAGCATGTTCACTCACACACATACATCATTGTAAAAATAGTGAAAACGGACTCAGGGGACCTCGAAACGTATAGAAACATCAAAATCTCAAATTCGGATTTTTGACATGATTACAATACTTTCCTCACTATAGTGTTCGGAAAGTAACAAGAGAGAGAGAAAAAAAAATAAGAGTCTACTGATCCCAAAGCCGTATAAAATATTAAAATTTCATTGGTTTTTTTTCTTTACTCAAAATATTTTTGGGCATTTAAAGACGTAAATTAATTCCGAAATTGTAAATTTTTATTTCAAAATTGTAAATTTTTCACCTTTAGCCAATCGTTTTTCGGTTTTGATGGGAAATAACACTAAAATTTTAAATATTCTGCATCGTTACTATCATTATTTTCTGTGTCTGAAATATCCTGAAAAATTAAATTTTTCTCATTGCCGTTTTTAGTTCCCCATCATACTATAGGTATGGGGAACTTAGGTAATTGTGATAAATTTCGACCTCGGTTTTTTGACTTTTTTATACGTTTTCAGGTGTGAGGAATCCGAAAATGACAAAATTTGTATGGTGTCTGTTAGTGTGTTAGTTTGTTAGTCTGTTTACACGATATCTCACGAACAATTGATCGCAGAGAGCTCAGATCAGTTTTAAAATATTACTTTCGATACTGGCAAGAACCCTATTCATTTGCAACATTCGAATTAAAAAACTTCGTTAGTTATTAGAAATTTACGATTTTCTTAACATGGGAGAATAGGACAAAAATTCACTTAAACGTGCATTAAATGGAAACGTTTTACTGTAAAAATGTCAGACCAGTTTTAAAATATCCGTTTTGATGCTGGAATGAACATCAAAAACTATAAATATGCTACTTTGAAAATTTCGCAAGTTATTGGAAATTTACGATTTTCTTAACATGGCAGTATAGGGCAAAATTTCACGTAAACGTCAATTTTGAGAGATATTTTCTTCGTAAAGATGTCAGACTACTTTTGAAATATTATTTAGGACACTGGCATGGATATTAACGACTATGAATTTTTCAATATAAAATATTCGTAAGTTATTGGAAATTTACGAATTTCTTAACATGGCAGAATAGAGAAAATTTCACATGACCGTCAATCTTGAGGGATATATTCATCGTAAAGATGTCAAACCACTTTCAAAATACTATTTAGGATACCGGCATGAATATCATAGAGTATGATTTTTCCAATTTAAAAAAATTCGTAAGTTATTTGGAATTTACGATTTACTTAACATATCAGAATAAGGCAAAATTAAGCATAAACTTCCATTTTGAGAATCGTAAACACATTAGACAACTTCAAAATTACATTTATAATATTTGTTTGAACATGATTGAATACAAATATTCTAATAGGAACATTTCGTAAATTATTCGTAATTTACGATTTTATCAATATAGCGAAATGGTAAATTTTTCATATAAGTATGAATTTTTAGGATTATTGCATTGAAAATACTAGCATGAAAACTAAACAATGGAATTGACCCTGATAAAATAAATTAATACGTTAGAATAAGATAAATATATCGAAGTGAACGGTGAATAGACTGTTATGCGGGGATTTCATTCTGTCACTGTATCAAGCTTTGGTGAAATTCATTTCTTTTAACATGATTATATGTATCGTACTATAAATTTATGAGAACATAAATATGATGGGGAACTGAGCAAAGTCCACCTATGCCAACTAGTTTCTTCTTACATTTTTCGAATTTAAAAGTTGGAATATTGTCGAAATTTAGAAAATTCATGAATTTTCTGAATGTGAAAATAAAATTTAAAATTATGTATTATTTAATGAGTAATGGCAGGGATTTTTCAGGTCTAGATGCCGTAAAATAACATTTGAATTGTAAAATTTTTGTCCTAATTTCTGAATTCATGAAAACTAAAATTTGTCACTTAAAATTAGACGTTTTCACGATTAATCATTTCTAAGTTGATGTCTACACAGACACTGACACCACATAAATTTATGATTTTTGGATTTCTCATACCTTAAAAATTGTTTAAGAATTGAGATCTGAAATTTTCATAAATATTTAATATTTCCATACTTATAGCATAGAGGAAACTTAAAAAAAAAAAAATTATTGGTTTTTCATATATGTGTGCCCCTCCAAAATTTTCGTTCACGCTACGCCTATGTTAGCAATGCCTTTTAACTTATTTTCTTATTTACTCATTCTGGCATAATTTTTCGTTTAAGGGGGGGGGGGGGAGTACCTATTTTGATTATACTTTTTATGATTGCATATTTTATTCAATTTATGATGGAAGTTCATATTTTGTTTACATCTTTAAAGTATTGCTAAGCTGTTTTGTTTATGTATTATTATTATTATTTTTTTTATCCTTGTGTATTTTATTAATTCACTATTGTATCATTTCTACAAAATTTAATCGTAATTGGTCCATGTTAGAGAAACATTTTATATTTCCTTCATATAAAGGACAGAAAGGAGGAGGGAAGCCTTTAGAACATTAAAGTGTTTGAGAAAAACATGACATTAAGTTAGAGCAATGTTTGTTGGCTAAAATTTCAACTGTTTCTCTATTTATGGTGCAGGCATATTTTTTATAATTAGCGGATTCTCTAGTGTTTCCAAATTCTATTTTAATATTTTCTTCCATGTTGATTTTGGTAGTGCTGCTGTAGTTCTATCATATTTAAAATTTGTTTCAAGTTCCTTAATTTGAATTTTTATTTTTCGCTTTGCCATTCTTATATAAAAACGGGGTTTATTATCTTCAGTTTGTTATTTAATTTGATAGATTCCTGCAGCTTCTAATCCCATACAGCCACCGATATCCATTAAACATCTCAATTACATCCAATGATCCATAAAAGGTACAAAATATCTCAAGAATGTCCATTAAAAGTCCTGTATATCCTGTACTAATTATAGATATCTATCAGATGTTTAAATATAGACGAAATTTAGACGTGTCTTTTCAATGTCTAACACATGCAACATGTTAGATCAAAACAAGATTTAGATATTTTCAATATCTATTAGATCTAACAAGTCCAATTATTGGATATTTGGAAATATATCGGATATGTAACAGACATCTGTAGGATAATTATAGAAGTTAATGAATCCTTTTTAAACTAGATGTCTTATGGATGTAAGTGGCTGTGTGGGATGGATTTATTGTGTCTTTGTCATTTCTGATATGTTGAAAGATATATTAATTGGACAATCACATTTAACAAATAAAATATATCACAAACTTGAAAATTCCTTGATGTCAAAAGTTAAAGGATGGAAGCTGTGCATGCAGTTCATAATGTCTTCATGCTCAAAAAGTGGAAAAATCAACTTTACAAACGTAGAATAAATGCCTTTATGTACCAAATAATTACATAAATAAGAATGAATTTTATCCAGAAATTAGTGTTACAGGTATTTGATTTATGTTATGTTATAAGCAAGCATAGTGAATGCTTTATATATATATTGATTTATGCTAGAATGATCAAGCTTAAAGCAAGCTGGACAAGTGTAAACTTGATCTTGAGAAGCATTAAACTTACAGGCTTGAAACAGCAAATTTGATGCAAGCTCTCATAGGTGAAGTATGAAAGAAATATTTAAAAAAATTTCCACATAAAAAAATATGAACTTGTGATAATGGAAACTTATTCTAAAATGTAATTTTTCTCTTTTTGTTTGAGATACTGCCTTTGCAGATTTAACTATGCATTATAAAAGTTCAAATATTACTTGTATTTATTTATTTTATTTTTTTAATAAAAAAAAAAAAAAAAAAAAAAAAAAAAAAAAAGATAAATGCATCTATAGTTTATTTTATGATTATATTTCCTCTACTGAAACTATATCATATGAAAATCATCTTATTAATTGTAGAAAATTAATAAAGGAAACTTAAATTTTTATGAACTGCACAAAGCAAATAAGTAAAGCAGTTTCTATATTTTTTATATTTCATAAACAACCTATCATAGTTGCAGAAGTATAAAAAGTAAAAGAAAAAAAAAAAAAAAAAAAAAAAAAAAGTTGACAGCCGAAAATTCATATGCAAATTTTGCAATATATATAATTTCACCTTACTGAACTTTCTTTATTCAAGTTCAAAAATTTGCAGAAATTTTAGTAATACACATAGTGAAGTTTGCAATAAATATTGCAATTCAAATTAGTATAATAAAGTCTAATAACAAATTATTGTAAAATAAGCATATTTGTGAATAATAAATTAATGCATTCAATGAAATATTCAAAATTATTTTAATAAAAGAGAAGAGAGTAAACTAAACCTATTTAGAAAAGAAGAAGAAACAAAACAATGTTAAAAACTTGACGTTTTGAAGTGAAAAAAATCTATTTTAATGTTTGAAAATTAAATGTCTTCCAATTTGTATATATTATCCTTTAGTATGTAGACTATTTTCATACAGATTTATAAAAATTGTTGGAGAAAATTTTCATAGAAAAGACCTGCACAAAGTTTTTTCACAAATTAAAACTGGTGTAAACCACCATTTTGATGTATGAAGCAAAAGAAACAGATTTTGAAAATGTTCAGCACAAATATTATAGGTCTCAAACGCATTGAATACAGCGATATGCATTTATTAAAATACTGTCAAATTTCACATACTAAGCAAACTATGTATAATATAAACATGATTTGTATGTAATTATTGAGATTAATACCAGTCAATTATATATTATATATGTTTAAAATATCAAGAAAAATCATTGCAATTTTTTTTTTAAATTTAAAAACACAAAACGTAATCTTAAGCTAACATGACAAAACATTATTAAAAAAAAAAAAAAAAAAAAAAAAAAAAAAAAAGTTATAATGGAAATATAAAAATGATTTTAAGCATGAAAAAATCATACATATCATTTAAAATTTGTTGACATTCTGTGCAATCTAAGCAGATATACATTGAAACATTTTTTATCAACAATGTTTAGATGGAAAGATATGGTGATTTGTACCTGAAGATGCATACTAAAATAGAAAATACAGAATAAAACTTAACCATTACCAAATTAATGATGATTATGATAATGATTATGGTGATAAAACAATATAAAACTTATTACTGAAATAAGAAAAATGAAACCCACATATTATTCAATTGCTGCTTACATTAAAATGGGGGAGGGAGATTAGAAATATTAAAATTTAAAGCAATGGTGTTTTTAACAGATTTTAGTTTTGCTTACAATAGCAACTATATTATCCCATTCTATTACTTATTTTTTTTATTTTTAATTCTTTTAAAATTATTTTCATGTAAATATTCATATATACACTCTCCTTATTACAGGGCTGATTGTGACCCCTACCTTAAAAATCCTGAAATTACTTGAAAAGAAAAGTGATCAGGGTGTATTTTTTTTTTTTTTTTACTCTAGTAACAGACAAAATAAAAAGTTTTTTGTAAAACTATTAAAAAAAAAAAAAAAAAAAAAAAGAACTAGTAAATTACAAAGGATACTCCTAAATTTCCATTCTACAACAAGTTTTTTTTTTTTTTTTTTAATAAACAGTCATTAAAAAAAAAAAAAAAAAAAAAAAAAAAATCTAAACCGCAATTATTCCTTTTACTATACAACACCTTACACACTGAACTTAAAGAGAAGATGCTCAAGGTAAGGTTTGGGTTAAATTTTCAAAGCAGGAGATTTTTCTTATAAGAAAAGAGATGAAGAGTTCTGAATTTTCTGTAACCAAACAAACCAGACTGGAATATCCTCCCACCCAGATAATACAAATCTAATTTTTATTTATTATTATACTGAAAAATTAAATGCCCAAATGCTTTTAAATTAAAATATGATCAAGACAGGCAAAAATTTTCAAGATGTCATCATGCCTTACCATTTAATACATTAGAAATGACAATGGGATTACGTTATTTCAGAAATGCCACTTTCCTCCATTTTCTCCAAAATTATAATTGGTGGAATGTATTGCAGCAAATGAACAAATATGCATTTTACACAGACTGAATATTCTTATAACAATTATAAATGATGAGAGTAAAAAAAAGATTATTGTAGCATATTTGAAGTTAGACAATATGAATGATAAAAATAGAATGAAAGCAATAATGTTTATTTTCACCAAATTTAAAGGCAAATTTTACATGTCAAAGTTTCAGATAAATAGATGAAATTAAATAATCGAATTTGGCATGGATTAAATTTGAAATGAATGTTGAAATAATTAAAAATAAGGATTTTAACTGTAGCTATATATTTTAGGTATTAAAATTTACATAAGTAATAAAAATCCATAAAAAGGAAAATGATAATAATTAACGCTAACTTCAAACTTAAAACTATCAAGTTATCCCATAAACACCCATTACTTCATGCAGCTATTTTAAAGTTTCTTTATTTTATTTCACACAAGAAAATATTTTCTTTTTTATAAATTTTTGTAAGTTTTGACCAATCATCACCTATTAATTGTGAATTCATATTAATAAACAATTTTTGTTCTACAAGTTTTGGTAAGTCAATTTATTTTTATTTATTTGCTTTTGTCAAGGATGAGATTAGCAAAAAGAGAGAAAAAAAAAAAAGCTAAAACGACATGCTAAAGTAAAACTGAAATCAAAAACTAGAATTCATATGACAAAACCATTTTAATTCATGCAAAATCCCATTGCTTATTTTTTTTTTTTCTATTTAACAGATACAATAGTGGTATTTAATGTTACTTCTTTCTCCCTTCACAAAATATTTATAATTGCTAAACTAAAGGAACGGCACATTTTTTATCAGTATTTGAAATTTTTACAAGGCAAATAGATAATATTCTAAGCTCACATTTATGTCTTGTTTAATGCTTGCATATAATACAACAATTTGGTAACTGAGTACCACATTATTATTATTTTTTTTAATATGGGATAACCAAATATTACACAAAATTAACAATATGCATGAATTTTATAATAATGTAAAACATAAAAAGTTCATTAACTGAACTTTCAAAAATTCATTAAAATTAAAATTCAATCAATCAACCAGAGCTCAAAAACCTCTGAACTTTAGTTAAAAGTTTAGCTTTTCAACTAACAAATCTACAATTTAAATGCAATAATAATGGAGGAAATATTTACAAAATATTTTTCACAATACCAGCATAAAAAGGCATGCTTTTAAAAAAATTATAGAATTAAATAAATTCAGAAAGAAAATTATATATCAATTTTTTTAGCCAAACCTGAAAAAATGTGAAATTATAAGAATTTAAAAACAGTTTTTAATGATTTAAACTATACAAATGCTATTATAATATTTATCATTCTTATTCGTTAAATTACTATTAACTCGTTATAAACAAGATATATGTACATATTTATGAACATAAGACACTGTATGAATTTTGATAGCAGATTTAAATATTTACATACTAGTCCCAATCTCAGTAGTCACTCAATGACGAAATAAGAAAAAACATTTTTAAGTATTCAAGCATATGTAGCATAATGCATAAATTACATTATACGAGGAATATGAAAATAAAGATATATTATACAATAGAATACATATGAATACAATGCAATCTCATATTTTCAGAGAATAACACAGCAGCGGCAATATCGTGGTCTTCCACCCACAGCTGATGGAGGTGGAGTTAAAGGAGCAAAATAAGCATGAACTTTCAGATCAGGAAGATGGCCCTATGAAAAATAGTAAGAAAATAAATGTTTAAAGATGAGTAAAATTTAAAAATATTATAATTACACTTCCCCCCTTCACCAATATATATATGAAAGATAAAAAGAATTAAGATTTTAAATTATTATTAAGTGATAACTTAATACTAATATCTCAGAATAATTCTTAAATTTAAGAACATCTTAACAGGAATTCTATTCTAAGAGCCCATGTAAAATTGGTTTTTCAGCAGAGCATGTCATAAACGCGGGAATCAGATTTGAGAACAACTTTTAGAATAAAAATTACGCAATCGTCAGTTTTAGCGGCAAAACAATGCAGACTACTTAATTCCAAATATCTGGGCTTGACTAAGCTGGCCAATGATAAAGTGTAGGCGGGAACTAACTCAGTTAAATGTCCAATAGAAGTCATAGGAGGATTTTAGATTTGTGGCAAAAATAGGCAGTATTTAATCAAGAGAACACAAAAACTAGTGCCTTTTCATGTGTTCATCTTGCTTAAGTAATCTATGTTAATCTAAGTCAAATTAACAGCCCCAGACAGGCCCCGACTTACGGCAGGGCATACGGGGCAAATGCCCTGGGTCCCCCTACAGGCGAATACATAAATTCTGCAACCTAAAGACCTCTTATGCCACTGCAAGGGGGCCCCCCAGAATAGGCTGCCCCGGGGCTGCAGGTAGTCTAAGTCGGGCCCGCCCCAGAAGAGGGAAGGAGGCTGCAGTTGTTGTAAAGGACGATCGGCAAAGATCGGCCACCGATGGTAGACGTCAATGTGCTTGGCCTTATTGACTTTGAATAACCTGAATAATGGCCAAGTAATAATAATTAAATGAAATAACTGCAATTATAAACTGATATTTCAGTATAGAGAAACTTAAAAAAAGCACTTGTCTATGCATAAAATTGAAGTAGAACTTTGTTAAATAAATGAACTGAACATGTTTATCTAATATTAAAAATAGGAGAAATTATTTATTTATTCTTAAAAGTAGAATTTTATAATTTTATTACAGTACAAAGAATCAGAGGTCAATCCAAGTTTTTTTTTTATGCCCATTCTCCAGAAAAAATAAATATTTTAGCGAAAACACAAAACCATTTTGTGAAATTTTTATTTATTTTTATTAAACACACACAAAAACTTTGATATATTTAATTTAGCTGCCACCATATTCTATCTTTTAATATCAGGATGTATATCTAATATCAAGCTAATTTAATTGAATGCATTGAGTAATAAACTTAGGAAACAATTCTGGAGCCCTGAGCTCTACACTTCCTACTCTTCAATTCTTTTTCATGTATAGTTAAACCAATGTTAGTTAATTTTTTCCCCCACACTTGCAATTGTGGGCATTATTTATTTATTTATGCTTTTTTCTTCAATTTTTTATCCCCCCCCCCCAATTTGTTTTTGCATGCTAAAGTGCAGAAGTGGAAGGGGGGGGGGGAGAAGGCTAATCACTTCTTGAGTATATTATTATTCCAATTATATGTAGTAATTTGATATAATACTAAAAACAGAATTCAACTATGGAAATTATTTTATAAAGGGTTTACTTTAAGTGATATTTTGTGAAAAGGCACAACATTGTGAATCTGAATTTTGTCAGGGATATTACACAAATCTGGGAGAAAAAAACCCTTGCAGTTACATGTGTATCCTTACATTAATGGACTGTACCTGTACATCATATACTTATATTACAACAATGCATTATTTTTATTCCTGAAATAAGTAAGGAAAGAAATTGACATTTAAATATACTATTAATAATAATATTAATGTATAGAAATAATAGTTAAAAAATACATTGAAGAACAAAGTACAAAAATTATTTTTTTGTTAAGATGCCTAAACTTAAAATAATAACAACAATAATAAATATATATATAAATAAATAAATAATGAACAACCTGGAATGAAAAGAAAAAGAAAAAAGTTGACTATTAAATTTTATGTACTTAAGTTCAAACTAATACGAAAGAAAGCAAAGAGAAAAAAAATCAGTTTTTTTTTTGGATTAAATAAATGAGATTTTCTTCTTAAAAAAAAAAAAAAAAAAATGTTTGGAAAGATTAAAGACTATTTCTTGGACAAAAAAAAAAAAAAAAAGCTAAAAAACAAAACATTGTCTGTATTTCCAGGTTTTTCAATTTCTATGCATATTCTCTGATTTTAAGAAGGTTGCCTGGTTTGTAGAATTTTTTTTTGCTCTACAAATTTTCTAGGCTTCATTATAGTAACACTATTAGTGAAGTGATTTTTCTTGTTAAGTATAATTTTGTGAAGTTAGGACTGGGCTTTATATCGATGTAAAATCAAATATTGATTTAACGCTAATATCGTTTATTCGATTTAAATATTTCATCTTCCGTGAAATATCGATGCAGAAACATAAAAAAACGTGAACTTCTGATGCCGAGCTAAACCGATTCAGTAACGCTGGAATAATGCCAGATGGATATTCATTCAGTTGGATACCGGTTTAGTGACAAGCATGCACAGTTATAAACAGCTAAATCATGAAAATCTTTACTCAATCAAACCGCAAAGAATCAAGAGAGTAGCCGTTTTGATTTAGTGTTGCGCAAGCGTACTGGGAAGAGAATATCGGTTTAAGACCCGACCCGAGGAAGCATATTCTTTCGAATGGATTACGGTTTTAGGAACGCATGCGTAGTAACGAAATGAAAACCGAGAAATGTGATCTATTCATTCATTCATTCGAAATTCATTTGATTACTGGAGATTTACTTTATCAATATTAGTATTTTCTACGGCTATTTTTATTATAGTTCCTGTTCCTATAATTAAAAAGTAAGGTACTTCAGTTTCTGTTTATTAGATAAGTGAATAATTAACTATTCTTTATTAATATTTCCTGTAATTAATAATATTCTTTCATTAAATTTATTAATTTCAGTAAAGACTATGACATTGTCATATTGTCAAAAATAAATTAATTCTAACCACAGCGTCATCTTAGATATGATTATTCCAACATTTAATTATCTGATTTCTATTTATTTCAAAATCAATTACTTAACAGTATATAGTATGGGTATTAAAAAATAATTTTAAATACGGTAAAAGTTGATGCTTTTTTTTTTTTTTTGTCTTCAAGTGTACCAAACTGTTTTTCCTTCTATTACAAATTTTCTTTCTTACACTGAGCCAATTATTAGTCTTTTTGTAATTTGTCTTGATGTAATTTAATCAAACATAAGTAAAAATTTTAAACTTCAATGAAAAAAGAAAATCTCGATAATTTTGTAAGAAATTGTACTTTAAAAAATTTTAATTAAGATTTACATTTATTAGGAGATTCAAATCACTATAGAAATTTAATATCTTGTGTGAAGCCATTTTTTAATTCGTTTGCATGTAAGTGGAGAATGTAAATATTTTAATGTATTAAAAAGTAATAAGAAATAATAAAATTCTGAATTTATCAATTAGTTAAAAATTAAATAAATAAATTGGGGTGCTTTATATGTTCTAAAGATTATTCACGAAATGTCACGTCACGAGTCAATGGGAAATATTTCTGTGATAAAAATAATAATTTCGAGGAAATAATTTAATTTTGTCAAACTAATATAATTTTTTTATGGTTCATTGTTGATTTTCGCATTTTTGCGTTCTTCTGTAGGTATTCATTACAAGAAAGTACTTGTAAAAATTTTTATCTTCTGGTTTTCAATGAATTTACACGTTTCGAGAAGTCTAAAGAACGTTTTGACCATTTTTAGAAATTATCCATATGCTTGAGTGTGAAAAAAAAATTTCCAACGAATTTAGAGCGAAAAATAATGCACAGAATTTCCTAAAATTTTTACATACTTGCACCATGATATAAATTAGCACTTATTCGCATTTTGTACACATCAGTATACAAATGGCACTGTCGTCTCGTTTTAGAACATAAAGATATAATAAATACTTTCCAGTATATGATAAATTTTTCTATAAATGTATGAAATAACAGTAAGGAATATTGTGAAACTAAAAAACAATTTTCTGCAATAGTAATAGTCAACTAGGATAAAATTCTTGAATGTTTGGAGTAAAATAATAAGCAATATCATAAAATGGTTCAACCTTTTTTTTTTTTTTTTTTAAGTTTTCTACTTCTTGCGATTGAATTTAAGTTACGCCAAAATTTGAAGCTACCATACATCCACTTACAAGGGAAGTATGAATCAGTAAAATTCCTATTGAAATTAAACTAAGATTAAATTAAAGAGTGTGGTCGAAAACATAGGATAAAGGGCAAATTTTGTGCAACAACTCACCCAAAGGCCAAGATAAACCTTAGAAAATTTAATCCCTTTTATTAAAATGCTCGAAGCTTAATTAGTGGGCAAAAAAGCATGGTACAGTGTCAGATTGTTTGATTTGAGACGAGGTTTTTCAGTTCAATCCCTGTCTCGGTCGATTTTTTTTTTAGTCCTTACGTGTAGGGACTAATCCCTACAGTTTGTAACGTTACATTAAATCGATATATCCTTATATCGGTATTTTAGATGAACGATATATCGATTTAAGAAATGTCAACATCGCCCAGCACTAGTGAAGGGATAGCTAAATGGTCCCAATATTTGCTTGTATTGGCTTTTGAAAATGCTAGAAGAACTCTTAAATTAAAAAATTACTTACACGCAATTTTCTGATACCAGCTCGAGTTATTAACTGGCAATCATAAAGTTCAATTCTTTGAAGACTGTGGCATGTTATAAGATGATCAAGAGATTGATCAGTTATAAGAGGACAATTATCAAGCTCTAAAACAGACAAATGTTCTGATGAACAAGCACTGGTACCAAGATGGCGAAGCCCTTCATCTGTAATCAACTCACAGTGTGATAGGGACTAAAAAAAGTTTCACTACAATTAATGAATTATATATTTATATATAATAAAAAAGTTTTTACAAGATATTCTAGACTGATGTCAAGATAATATTAGTAAATATAATATTGTAATAATCTAAGAAAATGTTAATAAATATAATCATAGCATAATCTAATAACAGATTAATAGCTTAGATATGACATTTTGTGAAAAAGCTAGCTTTTTATCATAATAAATTTATGGTAAATAGAATATTTTAATCAAAGTTAGGAGGAAACTATACATTTTTGGCTACTACAAAAGTTCAAAAGACTATTATTAAATGTTATTGTTAAGTTTCATTAGCCTTAATTACAAAGTTTATTTCAATTATAGGTTGCATTTGTTGAATGGGTACTGTTATCTTAAACATACACTGGTGTCCAAAATTAAAGTCACAATCTGTTTTTTTCTTCCTTTGAACATAATAAAGGAACATTCAATTAGAATTTGGGTGGTCTGTACATTATCAAATCATTAATCTAATTTTATATAACTTTAACAAAAGTAACAATTACATTTTTCTTAAAAGTAAGCTGAGGAAGAAATGAAAAAAGGAAACTTTATAGGCTTTGAGCGCCTTAGGTACTCGTTAGATTTTTTTTTTTTTTTGTGCATGAAAATGCTTCACTTAGCAATTTTTGCAGTACAGTCAGTTAAAGAAAGCATTAACGGAGATACCAAACACTGCTTTTGTCCCAGTCTCTAAAATTAAGAACTTAAACAATATCTTAAATACATTTTTTGTTTTGCACATCAAATATAACTTTTCAACTCAATAATTGCACGGTAACTGAAGTACATGTACAAATATTGACAATTTGTACTATTACAGTATAGGATCCGTTATCCGGAAACCCGTTATCCAGAATGTTCCGAAAACCAGAATGCAAAATGCCAACTACCAAAATTTTTAATTATCTTAAAATTTAAGAATTAAAGTTATACAATAGCAGCGGTCAGAATTATAGTTTTACAACCTACTTTCTTTAATGCTACGGTGTTATTCTGAGGAAATATGGTGAGCACAAAATTGTCCAAATAATTACTGAAAATTTTGCAAATTTGGGTTAGAAAATGAATTTTTATTGTATTTTTTAATAGATAAACATTAATAACGCATACTTCTTAAAGTGCCCAATAGCAGATGAATTTTATCCTTGAACTCAGGTCGCATGCATGAAGTCCCAATTGTTATAAAATTTTTAAATAGTTTTTATTAATTTCCATTATTTTTAGAATTCATTTCATAAAATATTTAGTATTATGTGCTAAAAATATTTGAAACATTTATGAACTATTAGTATCAGGGCAGAGACACACTATAAGCAAAAAAATATCATAGAAATTTTTGCAAAATCCAAATGAAAGGATTTTACTCAAGTCCAAAATTAAATTTTATATATCTTTATTTATTTTTCATTTATTATTACTATTATTATTTATAGTTGAAAATTCTAATTAAGAATGTTTTTTTATTTTTTTTTATTTTGTGTGTGTGTGTGTGTGTAAATAATTTATTAAATGATCAAATATATAGGTAAAGTGTTTACATAGATATTATTCATGTTTATCACTGCTATTTATGAAATTATTTTGTACCATTTTTATAGATATAATAAAGTGTTCCGAATTACGGAAAAACCCCTTATCCAGAATATCCCAGGTCCCAAGCTTTCTGGATAACAGATCCTATACTGTAGTTTCTTTCTGGTGGATTTAAACATTCTTTGCCTGTTGTGTAGTATTTTGCGGCCTGCAAGTAAATTAACGATATTTATAGTTTAAGAACTTTGGTTAAATTAATAAATCCTTTCTGAATTTTTTAAGTAAATATACCTTTAAACGGTTGCTAAATAAAGAAACAACACATTTTTGCAAAAAAGTGTTATTAAATCTATTATTCATTCCTTTTTATTATGGTTACTAATATACAATCATAAATTTTTAACGGTTCTATTGTTAATTTATAAATGAAAATTTAATATCAATGTATTCTGCTCTAAATGTTTACTCTCTCTTCGCTCGAAAAAAGTAAATACATACATGATTCCTACACTCACAAACATATAAACACATACATACGTATATACAGTGTGGCCCGCATGAATAAAATAAACTTCCAATGCAGTCCGCCAAGTGTTTTGGGTTGGACATGCCTGCTTTAGAATAAGCATTGGTGCTCTGAATTGCATTTAAAATTACTATTGTGCATACATTAAACTAATATATTCATTTGGACTCTGATCCATATTCCAATTTGTATTAACAAAATTCAACGGAAGGTTTTAAATATTAATATTTTAAAATTACTTCAGAAATTTAAAGGCACTTTTAAATTAAAGCATATTTTGAGATTACTATCATTTTTAAACAAGATTATATCAAATTACCAATTTTTGTAGTCGTGGGCAACCAGCTGCTAGATAACATAGGGTGTTATCAGTAATCTGAAATTAAAATTATTAGTCTATTATACATATGTTAAAGCACTAATTACTTGCACATACCATTTAAACACAAGTGAAAAAGTATAAAACACACGTAAAAAAATATAATGACCTAAATGTTAAATAATCAAATATCATCAAACGTTTTTAGCGCATAAGAATAACTCAAATGATAAATTTACTTAAGTTTTAAAATATGCAAGCATCATTGTTTTCCTATAAGCTAATATAAATGAAATCAAATATTAATCCGCTTGTAACATAAAACATGAGAAGAAATGCTAATTAATAAAGCTTTAAAAAATGCATTTTCATAGAAATTTTCTCTGAAAATTATTTAAGAGTAAATTTTGACTAATTTATTTTAAACATTAAAATCATAAAGAGCAAATCTCATCCATAACCAACCTCCAATAAAGTCCAATAGAGTTGGGTTGTTAGGTTGCTGGGATTAGTGCCGATTGACTGCACTAGGGTCATAGGCTTGGGGATCTTTCTAAGGGGTCCCAGCCAATATTTATGCAAGTTTCAGAGAAAACCTTGTAAAACTCTGAACGGCTAGGCTGCGAGCGCAACCTGGAATTGAATCTGGCACCTCACGTCTACCAGCTTTGAGCGCAGAACCGCTCGGCCACTGGTGAGCCCTAAAAGCCGAATAGAAGTTTATTCCAAAGAATCCACAATGAAAAGAGATAAAATTAACCCTCTTGAAACTACCAGTATTTATCAAATTAGCTACTGAAAAGAAAATAATAGTACAAGCATTTACATTTGCACAGCATAAAAGGAAAATCAAAATCAAGGAACATAAAAACAATATCAAATTTAATAAAATAACTTATCTTAATCCATAGCAAACTAAAAAGAAAACCTAAAAATAATAGGTGACAGGATCAGTGGCGGCTCGTGGCAGGAGCTGCAGAGCTGCAGCCCCCCCAGAAATATTCGAAAAAATTATTTTATCAACTTTCAAAATATTTTGAAAATAAATATTATTATATTGTATAGTATTATGCATATAGAAAAGCAGATTACTTCGTTATCATGAAAAATTATTAAAAAGCTGAGAAAAGTTAACCATTTTTAAACGTAATAGCAACTTCGAAAATTCGTAAAGGGACTGCTCATTCATGCAGCTCCCAAAAAAAGGGATTTCTTTAGGGAAAGAACAGTTACAACCGCCCCTACTCGTTTTCCCTACCAGTTTCGACCATTTGGTTGGAGCTGCATCCGCTGCAGCACCGATCTGATTAGGGATTTCGGTAATGCTGGAAAAGAACAATTTCCCTTTGTAATCTACGTTTTTTCTTCACAGTTTTTAATGCGGTAATCGCTGTGTTTGAAGATTATTTATGTATGAGAGGTAAAAAAATTTAGCATGAAGGTTATTCACGATTATATGAGAAAGTAGAAGTCATTTTTATTTATTTTTCAAACAGATTTTTATTTTATATTACATGGAAATTTCGCACGGTTTTTCGATTTTTTGCTTTGCCAATGGCAGAAACGTTGAATAGACAGAATCTCAATTTTTATATAAATTTTGCCTTAAACATAATATTTAAAATTTATCAAGTGTTTAATCGCTTTGTTGATAAGGTTATTATTATAATTATTATTATTATTTTTTTTTTTTTTCACTTGTATTTTAGTCACTAATGTCTTTCTATTTTGTTGAGAAATATTAGCAGTCGAACCTTTCTTAAAAACACGAGATTACTAAATTTTTAATTTCTGTCATTTTCGTACAACGAAGTTGGAAAGCATTTATAACTTTGTTTCATTTGTCTTTCTATTTGAGTGAGAACTTTCAGAAATATGCTCGGAAATTTAAGCATTTTAATATCCGTTCTTTAGATTGACCACACTATTTTTCCTATTAAAAATGGGGTATGTTTCGTTTACAAGTTCCTTTAGAGGAATGCACAAAAATTTCTTACACATTACACTTTATAAGAAAATTAATTTAAATACATTTTAGCAGTGTTATTCTGTTGCAGAATCTGGGAAATTTATATAAATTATTCTAATGCATAACAAACTTATCCATTTAGAAAATGTTGTATTTTTTATTTATACTTCTTTTACGAGGACACACAAAACATCCAGAATGCGCTGCTGGCTTGGATAATATTTCAAACCAAATTAAACTGATATATATTATTCAAGTCTTTTTAAATAAATCTAAAGAAAATAATGTTTTAACATTTGTAGTTTTTTTTTTTTTTTTTAATGCACGGCAATACAGAAGATTTCGGATACGTTACTGACTATGTGCAGCAAATTCTGGAAATTCCTTTTTAATTATACTAAGTTTTTATATCTAAATGAAATTTTAGTTTACTGTTTCATGTGTAAAATTTAGTTTACTGTACCATGTGTGTATAGTTCGCATTAAAAAAAAAAATAATAATAATAAAATGTTCGTAATGTTAGACAAGCATTTCATAATCTATGTGATGGGCAAGATTTTATATCAATGTTAACTCTTTTAATTAATATTTCAAAGGATGTTCTAAATAAATTAATGAAATGCATCATTATAATTGCACTTTTAAGATACGAGCATTACATTACTATAATGATTTGAGGTCTCCTGAACTCATTTTTGCTATTTTTACAGTGTTATATGTATGGTGAGAGTAAGTGTATATATGTGAGTGACATCTAAACATCATAACATCTAAATGCTTGGATCGATTGAACTGAAAGCTGGTAGGTATGTGAAAGGTCACCATCAATCAAGCTCTATAGAATTTGATGGATGTGAGACTTATAGTTCTGTTACAAGGACACGAAGAAAAATTCCTTATTTTGATTACTGGACTTAAATTTATGAAGTGCGATTGCGCCTAAATGTTTTATCCAATTGAGCTAAAAATTGGTAGGTAGGTTATAGGTAATCATCACGCAATTTGTATAGTTTTGATGAGTACAGGACTTATAATTTTTTTACAGAGACACAAAAAGAAATTCTTTATCATTATGGACTATAGATTCGAATTATTTGCAGTTATTATCGCAAGAACTGTACCGATCTACATAAGTATGTAATCAAACTATTTATTAGTATTTTTATATAAATCATTGTGTGCATCTTTTTAATGAGCAAAAGTTGATTTACAATCATGTAAGTATACTTCGTACTTCGTACCATCTTGGAGAAAATAATAGCATGCAGATGAAAAATATTTTGTTGGGGGAAAATTGATTATCAATAATAAATAAAGTTAACAAAATAAAATCTCCAGATTTTTTTTTTTTTTTTTTTTTGTAATGAATGTCCAATAATATAAAATTTTAAATCTATGCTGTATCCTGTATTGCTCTTTTTCTTGCTCAGTCTGCGCATATAAAACCCGAATTAAAACAGATTATTTAGAAAACCATTTTCGCTTTTTTCTCAAATCTTACATAGACATGCAGCTACGCAGCCCCCCTGTAAAGGAATCTCACGAGCCGCTACTGGGACAGGATATGTGATGTCATTGTTGTCACAAGAGAAAATAAACTGTTATTGCATGAAATATCTTTATAGAAAAATCATCTGATAATAAAAAACTTATGACTCAGGTTAAAAATAATTCAAGTTGTTGAAGGCAGTGTAATGTCAGAGGGGTTAGTTGGCTAGTTGTAGGGTTTAAGGCCAACTGACTACGCTAGGGTCCTAAGCCTATAGGTGGAATGGCCTCTGTGGGGGGTCTTTCTAAGGGGTCCTAGCCAGTATTTACGTGAGTTTTGGAGAAAACCATGGAAAGCTTTGAACAGCTAGGTCAATGAACTTGACCTGGGATTGAAACTGTCACTTCCCATCTACCAGCTTTGAGTGCAGAACTGCTTGGCCACTGGTAGGCCAATGTGAGAGGGACAAAAATTATGCCTACTGTCAAAAATTAAAATCTGTTTGGGACAGAATCTTAATTTATAAATTGGGCAAGAATAGAAATTTTAAATTGTTTGGTCCTAAGATAGCAATATTATTATTACTATCATTTGGAAAGGGGGGGGGGGTGAATATAATTTTTTGAGAGAAAAAAAAATATTAGTTCTTTCAATTAATATAAAAAAGGTAGCTACCTAAATGATTAAGTAGGAATTTTGTGAAATTATCATATCCAAAGAAAACAGATTTACAGAAATCTTATATATATTATAAATGTGAATGTCTGTGAATTTATTTGACTGAGTTTCATGCCAAAACTGCTCGACGGATTTCGATGAAATTTGTAATGAAGATAGCTTATACCCTAACTTACAAAGTTGGCTGCCTTTTATTCAGAAAAAAAACTTTTTTTTGTTATTTTCATACATAAAATAGCAATTTTGTAAGCTAATAATAGCAAAAAATTAGCCATTTAAATTTTATCCATAACTAGCAGGCTTTGCCCGCTTCGCTGGACACTATATTTAAATGATTTCTTTGTAACTGAATATATTTCGATTGGTGACTATTTTCGTCACAGCTTTAGTATGGGACCTCCTTGGCAATATCAAACATTTTTTGAACTTCTCGAATCTGTACAACAAAACTGTTATTAAAACAAATATTTTCGAAAGCAGTCCAATAGCTGGTGTTAATTCTTCGAATATTCTGAAAACAGTTGAAGCTGTTACTCGTACAGTATCAGTCATTATTCGATGAATGTTCTGGGACAATCTAAAAAATAGTTACTTGTTCCACAGGAGTAAAGCAAATAACATCAACTACACCAGAGCAAAAATTTTCGCTCACTCACGAAAAATGTCCAGTCGCTTACAGCTCGATCCCTAAAGTGCAATGACTCAGAATAGGTTTTTGAATAACTCTGGATCGCAGTGACTACATACCCTTTCGCAAAAATCAACTCACACCTACTTATAACTTTTGGCGATGGGGCTTGGAGATGACTCCATCGAGAATCCCTTGGTAAGCTCAAGGTCTACGTTTCCGTGTGTCGTAGAGCTTCGAAACATCGGGAACCCTAAACTATCATTTTTCACCAAATTTGGTCGCCCACTCGCCAAGTTTGTCTCCAAGACTATGCTTTCTATTAAACATATCTTTATTTAGTTATTTAAATATTAATTTGAATTAATCAAATATTTCTGCCCGACAGCGTGCAAGTGCAGTCACACACAGCAGCTCATTTATTTGTATGTTAAATTAGCGTAGTGAATGGTATATAAAAAAAATAAATAAATAACTAAACATTATCGTGCTACACAACTTTATTAATTTTAAATTTTTCTTGAACTACCTAGATTAAAATCGCTGTTACTAAATTAAACCTCTTTTATATTTTTCTTGAACTACCTAGATTAAAATCGCTGTTGCTAAATTAAACATCTTGGCGAAAAATGTTCGGTGTACTTCAACGCAACAATTTAAAAAATCACCGAGGAGGATCTATAAATAAAACTGATTTTAGTACAACACACATTAGCATCGTAAACTATATTAGCACTTTGTAAAAGAAATTTTAAATTTAAAATGATGTCAATTTTTTTGAGATGCATAATTTATTTATTTATTTTATTTTTTATTGTTCACGTTTAGATAAATGTATTTATTTTCCTGTTGGGAAAAAAAAAAAAAAAAAAAAAAAAAAACTCGTCAACAATTAAATTATGGATAATTAAATTTAATTTTGGCAACAATTAAATTATGGTTAAAATTTAAATGGCTATTTTTTTGCTATTATTAGCTTACAAAATTGCTATTTTATGCATAAAAATAACAAAAAAAAGTTATTTTTCGGAATAAAAGGCAGCCAACTTTCTAAGTTAGGGTATAAGCTATCTCCATAATAAATTTTATCGAAATCCATCGAGCAGTTTTAGCGTGAAACTCAGTCAAATAAACGGACATTCACATTTATAATATATATAAGATTGAATTGTTGCCAAAAAAAATACGAGTTTATTTTTTTTTTCCAACAGGAAAATAAATACATTTATCTAAACGTGAACAAAAAAAAAAAAAAAAGAAAATTATGCATCTCAGAAAAATTGACGTCATTTTTAATTTAAAATTTCTTTTACACATTGATAAAGTGCTAATATAGTTTACGATGCTAATATATGTTGTACTAAAATCAGTTTTATTTATAGGTCCTCCTGGGTGATTTTTTAAATTGTTGCGTTGAAGTACACCGAACATTTTTCGCCAAGAGGTTTAATTTAGCAACAGCGATTTTAATCTAGGTAGTTCAAGAAAAATGTAAAATTTATAAAATATTACAAAACGAAAAAAAATAAACTGAAATAGTAGTCACATAAATGATCTATTTTTATCTGAGTAGATAATTTTATAGAAAAAAAGTGCAGTTTTATAAATAGAAAATTTATTTCATCAAGCACTATTTTAAACCTAAAAGCCATTAATAAAATAAACAGAATATGAAGGGTTCTTATATGTTAACGAAAAGGTGTCCGATAAAACGCTTTCTATTTTTATGCAAGAAATTATACAAAAAAAAATTGCTAATATAGCGACAAAAATTCAAAAGCAGCCAAGGGAGAGATATAATAAAGTTGTGTAGCACGATAATGTTTACTTATTTATTTATTTTTTTATATACCAATCACTAAGCTAATTTAACATACAAATAAATGAGCTGCTGTGTGTGACTGCACTTGCACGCTGTCGGGCAGAAATATTTGATTAATTCAAATTAATATTTAAATAACTAAATAAAGATATGTTTAATAGAAAGCATAGTCTTGGAGACAAACTTGGCGAGTGGGCGACCAAATTTGGTGAAAAAAGATAATTTAGGGTTCCCGATGTTTCGAAGCTCTCCGACACACTTGAGCTTAACAAGGGATTCTCGATGGAGTCATCTCCAAACCCCATCGCCAAAAGTTATAAGTAGGTGTGAGTTGATTTTTGCGAAAGAGTATGTAGTCACTGCGATCCAGAGTTATTCAGAGACCTATTCTGAGTCATTGCACTTTAGGGATTGAGCTCTAAGCGACTGGACATTTTTTGTGAGTGAGTGAAAATTTTTGCTCTGGTGTAGTTGATGTTATTTGCTTTACTCCTGTGGAACAAGTGACTATTTTTTGGACTGTCCCAGAACATTTATCGAATAATGACTTATACTGTACGAGTAACAGCTTCAACTGTTTCCAGAATATTCGAAGAATTAACACCAGCTATTGGACTGTTTTCGAAAATATCTGTTTTAATAATAGTTTTGTTGTACAGATTCAAGAAGTTTAAAAAATGTTTGATATTGCCAAGGAGGTCCCATACTAAAGCTGTGACGAAAATAGTCGCCAATCGAAATATATTCAGTTACAAAGAAATCATTTAAATATAGTGTCCAGCGAAGCGGGCAAAGCCTGCTAGTAAATAAATAAAATAAGAATTAGTGAAAAAGAAAGTAACCATTTATAATATCCATATGAAGACACACACACACAAAGAAAAAAAACATGTTTGTGAGCTATCTTTTCAAGCTAGTTTTTCCATTATTGGGCATAACAGATTACAACACTAAAATTTCAGACACAAAAGAAAATCAATTTTCTCTATTTTACACATCTCAGTTATTTATATTTTCAGCAATACAAAAACTGATATTTGGAATTATAATTGTATTCTTTTAAAATTAATTCAAAATTTAAACTTATTTATTTTTTTATTCCTTAATGAGGGAATTACATCAATAGTTTAAACTCAATAATTCTATCTTTTGTAAATTTTATTAATGCATATAAATAAATAAGGAATTGCAAATAAAGAAATTACTTACTAAGACACATTCTTCTAAATCCATTTTTTCCAAAAAATGGCAATTCTGAAAATAATTTTTAATTTCAATAAATTATATAACAATTCCTTTAACAGAATAAATAATTTAAAATTATAAATTTTAACAATTTATCTTTTACAATTTTTAATGATATTTATTGAAGTTTCATAACTTTCAAAGCATCTTTGTATCGCCACAAGTTGTAACTTTATGAAAGAACTTAAATAATTTAAAAATCAAAGGTATTTTTTTTTTTTTTTTTAAGATGCGATATCATCAACAATATGATAATGCAAAAAACTGTGGTACAAATATGCTTCCGAAAAGAAAAGCGATAATGAAATGCTAAGTATTATAAGTCTTAACATTTTAACGTAATCAAATATAGGATTCTATATACGTGTCCTGAACCTTATTTTGTGTTTTCTTAAAAATGAAATAAGTAGCAATTTAAATTTGAATTATAGCCTATTAAACAACTTCACCCATTTTCTTATTTTCATTATAAGCTACTCCTCTACATCAATTACATCAACAAAATATTACAGCTAAATTAGCAAGTCATATCTGAGAAATAAGAATATCTTTTGACACATAGTTTTTATAACTTATTCAATTTTTTGAAGTGAAACACTTTCTTCATTTTTCTTTATATCAGCTTCAATAATAATATTTATTTAACAAAACCATTAAAATATACAACCTTTTACTTATCTTCACGTTACATCTTTGGTAGACTAGTTTCATCTGGGGCGCCCCAGCTTGGTCACTACCTTGTTTGGTGTTCGAAACTGTGGTCTTCCTGTCTTCTTGTTCTTTTAAAGACTTTACGCCATTGGCGGTTAAGGATAGCACCCTCGTTGCCATTACAACTGTCAGAATTAGCCAAAATTTCAACAGACTCCCTGATCGCTGCGTATCCGTGGTTGTGGTAGTTGGCCAACTTTTTTACTTCATCAAATTTAATATTAATTTCTTCGTTTTTGTTTACTTGGGTTAAGGCTGTGGTTAATTTACCTGTTTTTATATCGTGTTTATGTTCTTTGATACGGGTCTTTATTTTTCTTTTTGTTTTTCCTATATAACACTTTTCTTTATCTTGTTCGTTATTGTATGGTATTTTATATATTCCTGCAGTTTCTAAAGGTTTAGTTTTATCTTTGTCACTTCTTATTAATTGAAAAATGTTAGGGTTAGGTTTTATGGGTACATTTATATACCATACATGGGTACATTATACCCATAAAACCTAACCCTAACATTTTTCAATTAATAAGAAGTGACAAAGATAAAACTAAACCTTTAGAAACTGCAGGAATATATAAAATACCATACAATAACGAACAAGATAAAGAAAAGTGTTATATAGGAAAAACAAAAAGAAAAATAAAGACCCGTATCAAAGAACATAAACACGATATAAAAACAGGTAAATTAACCACAACCTTAACCCAAGTAAACAAAAACGAAGAAATTAATATTAAATTTGATGAAGTAAAAAAGTTGGCCAACTACCACAACCACGGATACGCAGCGATCAGGGAGTCTGTTGAAATTTTGGCTAATTCTGACAGTTGTAATGGCAACGAGGGTGCTATCCTTAACCGCCAATGGCGTAAAGTCTTTAAAAGAACAAGAAGACAGGAAGACCACAGTTTCGAACACCAAACAAGGTAGTGACCAAGCTGGGGCGCCCCAGATGAAACTAGTCTACCAAAGATGTAACGTGAAGATAAGTAAAAGGTTGTATATCTTAATGGTTTTGTTAATTAAATTGCTTCATGGATAAAATGTTTCAAATAATATTTATAACAAGATATATTAGTAAATGCTCTCAGGCTTAGAAAAATGAAAATTCAGATGCAATAATGTCAATCTGTCAGCTAAGAAATAACATAAAAATACTTTTATAAATTAAAGATTATTCTGATTACTAATGAAAAACTAAGAGTTTTTGTGCAGATCTGAAAACTAAGTTTTTATTTTAAATACTGTTTTTAGATTTTGATACATCACTTACAATGCTACTTTTATTATAATTTTTTTTTTCTTTAAATGATCAGACATGTTAGTTAATTTAGTTTTAACATATCTGAAATTATATTCATGTGAAAAGGAAAAAAAAAAAAAAAATTTTTTTTTTTAAACACTAGAATGACTAAGGCATGCCCTTTTCAATGTAAAGTTAGTTAGCTTTGTGGTCAAAATGACGTTCTAGTGTTAATAAGACAGAACTAAAATACAAAATATGTAGTCGTTGAATATGCAAACTAGTTAGACTAAAAATATTTTATTATTATTATTATTATCATCTACAGATAAAATATCTTGACCTTGTCCTTTTTTGCTCTTATTAAAGCTAATTAATCCTTTTCATGTTAAATATGTTATTTACAATTTAGTCAAAGTTTATAAACCCTAAATATTCAATGTTATTCGCAAATATTGAAGTTATTATATGTATATAAAATATTCCCTTATTCTTTCAGAAAAAGTAACTATTTTTAATTTTCAAGTGAGAAAATAGTACTATTTGGATGTTGACCAGGTTATATCAGTTACAAAGCAGTGACACACAATACCAAGAAATAACTAGTTTAGATTTCTATCCTGATTACTTTTTGGCCATTTGTCTAATTAATTTAATTTGGCATTTTCATCTAAAATACATTAAAAGAAGAAAAGGCCTTATAAATAATCATATTAATATAACTAGAAAAATAAACACAGAATTACATAAATATATTAAAAATTTGATAACAATATTGGGTTAAAGTAAAAATCTGTGTCATATTTCAAAGATGACATTGACTATAATTTAATTAATTATATTCCACGGATTGCCACTGAAATATTGATAATTCTATTGCTTAACTTGGATGCATTTTGAAACATGATTTCTTCACAATCCTACTAGACACACTTCCATTAGATACAACTTAACCTTTGCCATAAAATAAATTTGGTTGCTGCAATCCCCCCCTCCCCCCCTCTTATTATGCCAAACCCTTATTTCATCTCCATTTATGATTTAATACAAAAAAGATTTTCTTTCTTTTTTTGTTAACCAACAAAGAGAAAAACATAGAAAACAGTTCAGTTTGTTCTATCAAAATATGTGGGACCCATATATCAGGTTTCTAAGTGTATCCAAGTTCTTTAAAAGGCAAAACACAATACAATTACCTATTTTTAGTCTCTTAATAATCTTTTCACTGGTAATCCAGGAATTATGATGACCTACATCACGGATAAAGTCATTTATAAAATTGGGCACATACTTTTGCAATGACTCAACAATGCACTGGTTTATTAAATGATGCATTAACATTGTCAAAAATTACAAATATAGAGGAAAAAATATATTAATATATACTTTGGCAAGAGCTTGGAATCCACTGTCTGTAAATTGAGAACAGCCTGCAACCTCCAAAGTTCTGAAATATTAACACATACCATTCATTGAAATAAGTGCATCAATAGATAATATTTAAAAGAGTAGGGGGAGTTGTGGCATGTTGAAACTAGGGGCACATTTGGACTAGGCTCACTTAATAACTTTAACACTATTATTCTACAAATTCTACAATGAAAACAATATTGTACAGTTTTACGCCTTTATATTTTATGAATATAAATTAGGTACAGAAAGTATTGCAATCACGAAAAAATTAAATTATGAAATTTTGTACCAACGCATTTTAGGTCTCAAGTTCTTTTTTGTTATTTTTATTTACAGTAATGTGTGTATGTGTGTAAGTAAACACTATATAGTCTAAATGCTTTGATTACTTGAATTGAAATTTGGTAGGTATGTTATAGGTCACCGTTACACAAATTAACAGATTTTGATGAGTATAGCAACAATAGCATTTTTACAGGGACACAAGGAAAAATTCTTTATTATTATGGTCTATGGACTCAAATTATTTAACGTGCAATAGCTCTAAAGGAATTATTCAGTGAGCTGAAAGTTGATAGGTAGTTTATAGGTCACCATTGCACTAACTGTATGCCACCATAGCACGAACTGTATAGATTTTGATGAATCTAGCTTTTTCTGTTGCAGAGACACATAGAAATATTCATTATCACTATGGCCTATGGACTCAAATTATTTAAAGTACAATAGCGTCTAAATGTTTCATTTGACTTAACTGAAATTTTGTAGGTCTGTTATAGGTCACTGTCACATGATTTGTATAGATTTTGAGTTTTCTTTTACAGGAACACAAAGAAAAATTCTTTATCATTATATGGTCAATGGACTCAGATTATTTGAAGTGTGATAGCATCTAAACACCTTATCTGATTGAAATAAAAATTGGTAGATATGTTACAGGTCACTGTTAACAGGACTTAATTCATTTACAGGGGCACAAAACAGAATTTCTTTATCATGGCGAACTATAGACTCAAATTATTTGAAGTTTGCTAATGCCTTCTAAACTGCACATTTAATTAAGATTAGATTACTAGTATGTAACTCCGTCAAAAATAACGGAATGTGAAATCAATTAAGGTAGTGAATCAACGAAGGCTTTGCCTGCTTCGCTGGTCACTATATTTAAAGGAAACTCTTTTCTACATTGCTTTATAAACAAAAAAAAAAAAAAAAAAAAAAAAAAAATCAGGAAATTGCTCAAAAGCCCGCTACCTTCGGCAGCGATCCACTCATTCACAGACTCTCGGGTGCCTGTGACAACAGCTTACCAGTGGGCTTACATTTGGGTGCTTATCAGACGACAGTTTTGAAATAGACAGTATCAAAAAAATTGAAGTAGCAATTTTATATTTGAATCTCAGTTACATATGAACAACACTATACGTGGTGTACATAATATTTTCTTTCACGTTATTTTCTATATTTATTTGATTTATTCGATCAACTATAAAATGACCACAATTTCATGCCAAATATAATATTGCAATATGCTATGATCGGCTACATCTAACATGGGAGACAATTTTTTGTGGTTATAATAGTAGTTGAGTTAGTTAATAGTAGTTGATATATAGAAGAATAAACAATTAAATATGTAAATCTGATCATAATACAGCCTTAATATAGCTCTCCTTGTCGACTTTTGAATTTTTATTGTCATTTTAGACAAAAATACAAAATTTATGCGATTATTCTTTCTTTTTCTTTTCCTTCTTTTCTGTGTTTCCATATTGTATAATTTATTTATATTTTTGATGCACTACTTGGCTTAAAGTGGCTTTCACAAAAGTAAGTCCTTGGCGAAAAATGTCCAATCTATTTCAGAATTAAAATTTTAAAATATTACCCAGGATTATCAATGAATTAGCTTTCATGCCAAGCACGATTCAACCGTGCCAAAATCATACTATTTTAGCAAAAGAAAAAAATCTAAAATTGAAGTACATTAAAAAAGGTTATGATTTTTTTTTTTTTTTGCTCCATTTTCATATTTTTATATGCATGAGCAAATTTAATATTAAATATTTTTTTATTTTTTGAGTGAAAGTATATTAATTTTTATGCTAAAAAAATAATAATAATAACTCGTAAATTTTTTTGGCAACAATTATAAATTTAAATGTCCAATTTTGAAGTTATTACCAGGTTATTATTTTAACATTTTAATTAATCTTCGCTACAAATACGGTACCAAATGAAAGGGGCGATTTTTCTGAATCCATCGGACTAAACAGCTTATCGATCAGACAATTAGATATTTTTAAATTAACAAATAGGCGAAATTAACAAAAATTAAAATTATGAAAGGCAACTTCGGAATCGTCACCTCTCTTGCAAATTATACAAATAGATCATCATAAGAACTGAGCAGATTTACATGAGTACAGGAGTTATTGATTTTTTTAAGCTGGTATACAAAGTAGAATTTTTATATATTGTGGTCTATAGGCTCAAACAATCATTATTCTACTTATTTTGTATCTTTGTGTACAGTTACTAATTCTAAATAACATATGGCTGAAATTAACATTATTAAAACTAAAAAAAAAAAAAAAAAAAAAAAAAAAATTAAGGTATTTAATTAATTTTGCACCAAGAGAGGTATACTGTGGTAACAAACCAGTTTCACTTCAGAAGTGCTGGCCAATTTTAGAAATCATCTATTTTATCTTTTAACTTCTTTCATTAAGATTAGAGCAGTGAGTTGAATTTTTGTCATAAAGTAAGTTCTTTCATTTAAAAATTATTTGTAGTTCGTTTACTTTTTAGTATAAGGAAAAAAGTATTCAAATATTTTTTTATTTGTTGTCTTTGCTGAGATTATTCGACTTGATATTTCTAATAATTGTTTTGATTCTAATTTCATCACTTTTCTTTCTTTTTTTTCAGTTTTTTTTAATACAATTGTACATATATGAAATGAATTTGAGTTTCTGTGTAAATGTATTAATATTAGTGAAAGTTTTACTTCAAGTCTCATCTGATCAATTAAAATTGATTCAACTTTAGTTAATATTGATTCACATGAAAAAATTAATTTTCCACTTCATGCATTTAGAAAATACTTACTATGAACTGAATTTAAATACCAAAAACGTAAGATTAGTGAGTTTATTAGTCAAAATTTTTAATAAAGCAAATTTTTTCATTTATTATGTTTTTTTAATAAATGTTTTGTTACCTTATGAAAAGATAAGATTTTATAAAAATATTCTTATGATGTCAACTTTTCTATAATCTATGCATGATTAACCCGTTAGTAGTCGCTAGTTGGCCGATTTGCCGCCCATCCTTCAGTTTTTCCAGATTTTTTTATTCAACAGCCACCAAAAATTTTTAGAAGTGGCATTTGATATACATAAAACGCGAATAAAAGCGATTTAACGTCGATCACATCACTTCTTAAAATTATTGGTGACAGTTAAATAAAAAGTTCGTAATCTGTAATAGGTGGCGCTGTTGATAGCGACTACTAACGGGTTAATGGTTTTCCTTCTTGTTTATCATCAACAAAATAATAGACTATTACCTTAAATTATGACATCCTTGTCCTAAGGCAATCAAGGATGCATCAGTCAAATGTGTGCAGTTTGAAAGACATAAGTAATGAAGTTTAGGACAACGCTGACTAATATATTGGACAGCCTCATCCGTAATAGCCTAAATTAAAAACAAATATAAATCAACCTTCAAGAAAAATAGCAAAACATTCACACAAGTATGCCATAAACATACCCTCTCAAACTGATTATATATAGGACTAGGCGATGTAGCGATTCTATAAATCGATTTATCTTCCATCTAATATCACAATAGAGATAAATTGATTTAACACTGATTTAGAAATTACTTCCTCCCTATCCCTTCCTACATATACCAGTCTTTTAATGAACAGTATACTGACCGCGCTCCTATTACTTAAAATTGCGCCAAACTACATATGTAAAATTTTTATTAAGAAAAGTTATGTTGATAAAACATTTCTGAATGATTAACATTAGGGGGTGTTGTTATAAATATTGATATTAAAGAGATTTTTTAATGGCCCGTGGCACAACAGTTTTTGCAGTGTGCGTTGTCGCTTTGTTTGCAGCATTTGTGCCTACTTTGTCCGCTTGAAGAAAGGTCGTGTTTTATTTCAACCCGAAACCATTGTTGCTAGTTTTTTTTGCATCTTGTGGTGTTTATTTAAAGTTGTTAATGAATTACTTTTCAACCCTTTTGTTACTGTTAGTTTTTATGTAGGGATGAAATGGATAGTGATTTTGCCGGATACCGGATATCTGGAGCTCTTGTTGCCGGATACGTGTATCCGGCATTAGTTTTGTTTTTTGTATATTTCTTTATTTTAAAACAATACAATATAAACAGAAACAGATTTCATATACTATTCTTTTGAAAACATTTTAAATATAATTTACTTAAACATATTTAATATTTTATTTATTTGTGCAATATTACCATGAAAAATAAAACTTTAAGCAGAACATACTTATTTTTATACTTGCAGTTTGTTATGAAAAATATTGTCACAAGAAGAAAAGTTTTGTTCAGAATTATAAAACTAAAACTTATTATTTACATATTTTTTACAATACTAGAGTTAAAAAAATTAAATAAAATATTTTACTAATATAATCATAGTTGAAGGGTTATTTTCATAGGAAAACTAAATGTTGTGGCGATCACAAAACTTTCTGCTATAACATTCTATATAACAGTGCAACTTACTGTTTAAACTGTACAAAAGTTTAACCATAGCTTCTAACAATAAATATTTTGCATATGGAGTTTGGTCAGTGCAATTTTAATCAACAGATGTTGAGATATATGCTTGTGAAAAATCATAATAGCAGCTGCACCTATCAGCTGATATACACATAAATAAGGTCGGCTTTCGTTTCCATAATGGTTGTCTTACATATCAAGTTTTATGCACTTATGTCATAGAAGTTGAGACTTAGCCTATTCATGAAATAAACTGCAGCGCAGTATTGCCACCTGTTGGCCAATATACACCCAAATTAAATCACAATAGTATTTCATAATAACTGGCTCTCTTACATACCATAGTTTGTGGAATTATACACAATAGAATCTGAGGTATAGCCTTCTCGCTTTGGGGGGAAATTTCCATATAGCAGCATTACCTATCGGCCAACATGCATGCACCCAGATTGAATCAGCATAATTTCTCATAATGCCTTTCTAACATAAAGTTTCATTTAATTATATGCAATAGAGCATAAGATATGGCATTCCCTAAAATTGCAAAATGCACTGAATAGTAGCACCCTAGAAGTTCAAAAATTTTTATGAATCCAATACTTTCTTTTGAGACATTTATAAAAAAAAAAGCAAAAAAAAAAAAAAAAAAAAAAAAAAAACCTAAAAGCTTTACACTAGTATGTTATGGCCATCACAAAACTTTCTTCTATATCACTCTATATAACAACACTACATGCTGTTTAACATGCACTTAATCATAGCTTCTCACAATAAAGATTTTAGATACAGAGTTCAGTGTAATTTTAATCAGAAGATTTTGAGATGTAGCCCTGTCGAGAATCATAGAAGATGAGGAACAGCTGCACCAACTGTTGGTCGATATACACCCAAATTAAACCAGCTTTCGTTCTCATATTATTTATTTTGCACATCGTGCAGTTAAATATTATAAATGTTGAGATTTAGCCTTCCTATTCAGAGTAAATCGCAGCATAGTATAGCCATCTATTGAACAATATGCATAAAAATTGAATCAACATGTTTTATAAAAATGGCCCTCTCACATACCAAATTTTGTGCAATTATACACAAATGAATCTGAGATATAACTTCCCCAATTATGGGAAAACTGCAGCACAGCAGCACCACCTATTGGCCGATATGCACAGAAATTAAATAAACATGTTTCATAATTGTCCTGTGATATAGTTTTTTTTTTTTTTTTTAATTGTACACAGTAGAAGCTGAGATATAATCTTCCTTTATATGGGAGAAATCATAGTATAGCAGCACCACCTGTTCAGTAATTTGCACCAAAAGTTGATGAGCACTTTTTTTTTTGTTGTTGTTGTTGTTAAGGTGCAACTATGTATAATTTTTATGGAATTCTGTGCATTAACTCTTGAACTAGAACTGCTACACAAAATTTTTGTCAGACAGACATTTTCTAAAAATGGTCAAATTGTGTTCTGGTTCCCTTAAAATGCGTAAATTCACTGAAAACTGGAAGTTGAAAATTTTTATGAATCTAATACTTCCTTCTATTTAATGTAGAAGAAAGTAATAATTCAAAATGAATTTATGCTTTTTTCTTTGTATACTTTTTACTTATCTTATATTTTTATATTCTGTACAGATAAGAAAGAAAATTTTATATTATTTATTAAAATTCTTTAATTATAAGTTAAGTTTTTCTAATGTACAAAATCAACTTTTTTTTTTAACCTTTATGCTACAACTGATCTAAAAAAATATAAATTAGTATGTTGTGGCCACCACAAGACTTTCTTCTATATTTTCCTATACAAATTCCCTCAGTAACAATATTGCTACAGAGTCAGCTTTCTTTACAGCCACCGTGGCGTAGAGGTATGTCTCTGGACTGTCACCCAGACGGCCTCAGTTCGATTCCAGCCGGGGGCAAGTAAATTTAAAGACTCTAAAAATTATTTCTAAATTCTTATAATTATCTTTGCATATTTAATTTCCTATTCTAGCAGTTTCTAGAATATTCTAATTTATGTTAATCTTGTATTGTGGAATATTCGAATATTGTATATAAGCGACTTGTTCCTCAGTTTGAGTATGTTCTCAGCCGAGTGTAGCTGTGTTACAAGTTTGTTCTGCTAATAAACTACGTTTGTTACTTCACTTCGAGTGCTCACTTTGACTCTTCACGACATTTATGTGATATTTTGGTGGAGGCGCCGGGTACATAAACCTTGCAAACGTGGATAACAGTGACAATCTTTGCAGAAGTCTCCGTTTAAGAGGACCATCTCCCAAGTACGGACTTTATTTTCCAGACAGCAAAAAGAAAAAAACGAAAATGCCAGAAACCAAAGTGTCAGAAGAGACTAAGCCCGTCGTATTTAGTCCTACCTACCAGCAATAAAGGAGCCCATCGACCTTCCGAGGAGTGCCTGGAGAAGACCCTCTGAAATGGCTTAAAGAATTCGATCGAGTGGCTAAATTTAACAAATGGGATGACATGATGTGCTTAGCCAATGTGTATTTCTTCCTTGATGGTACGGCAAAGCAATGGTACGAAAACAATGAAGATACTCTGAATTCGTGGGAGGTGTTCAAGAAGGAATTAAGCAAACTTTTTGGTGACAGACAAAAGTATACCAGGAAGGCGGAAGAACAATTGAAGTACAGAGCACAGCGGTCAGGAGAGAGTACACAGTCCTATATACAGAGTGTCTTAGGTCTGTGCCAGGAAATTAATCATTCAATGTCCGAAGTCAAAAAAGTGTCTCACCAAATGAAAGCCATTGCAGAGGACATTTATCAGACCCTGCTGACGAAAGAAATCAGCACCACAACGGATTTCATTAAATGGTGCAACTACATTGAAGACATGAAGCAGAAGAGGGTTGGACGACAAAGATTCGAGAGGCTTCCGAATTATTTATATGAAATTTAATTCGATTATTAAAAAATAATTCTGTTTTTAAAAAATTATTTATTAAAATTATTATTTAAAAAAATTATCTTTTATGATGATGCAGACGATTTCCATATTAGAGAAGTAGTATAACACTAAATATCCAAAAAAAGTCCATTTTATTCTCAATATTTAAAAAAAAAAAAAAAAAAAAAAAGATTTTTTTTTCTAAGTTTTTTTTTGTTAAAAGTAAAAAAAATCGTAAAAGTAAACCGTTAAAAGTAAAAAAAGTAAAACTCTGTTTTAAATTATCACATATTTATATTGACGAGACCTTTTGAAAGATGCCCATCTTGAAAATTTACCCCCCCCCCCCCACACACATGCAAAACATTTTTTTCCTAGTTAACTACTACTACTATTATCAATAATTCATATTAATTTTACAATCACAAGTTTAAAATAACTCTCATTATGCACATTTATACGAAATTTTGTCCACACACAGACATTTTCTAAAAACTATCAATTCGTGTTCAGGACATCCCAAAACGTGTAAATCCATCAAAAAACGGAGGTCGGAAATTTTCACGAATCCAATACTTTCTCTATATTACATATAGAAGAAAGTAAAAATCATCGCAAAATTTTCATTTGAGGGGAGTTTAAGCTTGAATTTTACGTCCTGGATATCCGACTTGAAATTGCCAGATATCTGTATCCGGAAGGCTGATATCCGGTACCCCATCAGTAGAGGTCAAGACTTAAAATTTTTAGAAGTGGCCAGTGGCCACTGGACATGATAAACTGAGTGGCCACTCATGAGTCATCGTCGTTATAAATCGAATTCATACACATAATATATATATGTGTGTGTGCATAAAAGCATAAAAACAGAAATGATATGGTCGGAAAATTAAATTAAGAAATAGTGCTCTTTATTGTATTTTAATAATAATACAATAGTCACTATTAGTAAATGACTATTGTATTATTTGTCATTTAATAATACAATAAACCTGTATATATAATATATGTGTGTATTTCTGCCAATAATAATAATAAAAAAAATAGGTATTATTTGAAAAATAAAAAAATAATAAATAAACTTACACACTTCTCTAGTTTAAATTTTTCAATATCTGAAATGAAATGAGGTAGGAAGAAGACAAAATAGATTGAGTAATTGAATCATTGAAAAGTGATTTGGTTTTTGAGGGAAGATATGACCTCGTTTGAACTTCCACTGAATGCTTATGATTTTATTCTTGTCAATGTTTTAAGAGTGAGTTCTATAAGTATGTAGTTATAATAGCATGTAATCCAGCATTTTTTTAAATGCTGTTAATAACTATAGTACTTAGAAAGAAGACATTAAAATTCAAAGTTTTAGTAATGAGGGAAAATATATGGACTTTCATAGACAAATATTAATACATGCATTTTGCTACGGGAAAACAGCAGGCTATAATGATGATATGATCTGACAATGTGATTTCTCATACACAATTTGTGTTTTACAAGAATATTTATTTTATGTCCCACTGCAAAAGAAATACGGAAATTTGATTCATTTAATAAATTTCGTCTAGTCTAGCACTTTCATCCGCAAATGGAAAATAATTATGATCAGAATTAGAGGAAAATGAAATTATTTTGAGTCTGAGGAGGGGGTGGGGAGGCAAAGAATCTGTACTAGCCTATTATCAGAGGTTCATTTTTATTAGCTGGTATGCGATTGCTAAAATTAGAAATTTGCCGAAAATTTTCTGTAAACATGATGGTTAGACATTATTAGCATCACTTTCAATAAATTGACTATCTAAACAGTTATAAATAGCTTTTAACTACTTTAAATATTTTCAGGATTATTTACACAAAAAAATTCTTTATTTTATTAACACAAAAAAATTCTTTAATATAACTGCAGTTACTTTTATATCCATATAAAACCATATAAAAATTTCATACCATGAGAAAAACAAAATTTTCAAACATATATAAAATAAAATTTTTATGTATGTACATTACTCATACATTAATATATATATAATTTAATTATCGGTTTTAAACATGTATGAAATCAACTGAGCATTAATTTTCTTAAACTAATTTAGAAAAAATTTCGTACCTAAATATCTATTTTTCATCCCCCCCCCCCTGTTTACACATTTGGTACAGGTATGAAATATAAATATATAATTTAATTGAGAAAAAATAAATATATTCATCAAGTTAAGTCTAAAAATAATTACGTATGCGAAAAATATTAAGCACTTCTATCTCTTTATTGTTTCTAGAATTGATCATTTATCACTATCTAGAAATGGGGAAAGGGGGGGGGGGGGATTAAAAAAAATAATTACATGAATAAGAAATATTAAATTCTCAATTTTACTTCTAGAATCTAATAAAACATGTTTAAAATGAATATTGCCATTTATATTATGGATGAAGAAAGACTGAGAAACAATTGCAGAACATTTGATTGACAATTTCTAGTTGGAAATAAGAAAAGGGGGAGAGAGGCAAAAAATAATTACATGAACAAGAAATATTTAACAATTCTAGTTCTTTCTAGGTTCTAGAATCTCATAAAGCAAGTTTTAAATGAATATTGACATTTATGTTGTGGATGGAGAAAGATTGGAAATCGGAATGCACGATCATCATCGAAATCCCATTAACAATTGCTGATCGTTAATGGGATTTTTTTTTTTAAACGGAAGAAATATTTTCACGAATTCGCGTAAAAAATGGCGACCATACCAATTTTTTTTGATCGCCACTTTTTCAAATTAAGTCGCCACGTGGCGAGTGTTGACCGTGAGTCTTGACCTCTACCCATCCGATATTTAAAACTCAGCCGGATAGGCCGGATACCAAATATCCATTTCATCCCCATTTTATAGGATCCTTAAAAAAAAAAAAAAAAAAAAAAAAAAAACTGTTTAGCACTTTTTTTGTGTGTTTCTGATACATGATAGTATACTGAACTTTGTATTTTTATTTATAAAACTTGTCTTTTACCACAGTCAGTTAATTAAATTTCCGCTTTCTTAAAATAAATAAATAAATAAATAAATTTGTTTTCAAATCCATTGATAAACTCTACGTGATATTTTTGAATCAACTGCCCAGTTAAGTAATGATTTAGCAAAAAATTTTTGAAAGCTGATACCCAAATTTTTTTTATCATTTTATTAAAAATTTACAACATTTCGGCTTTTTTGTGTTATATTGCCGAAATACGTTATATTCTGACAGTCAATATCCAATTTACCTATAAATAAACCACACATCATACCAAATAAACCAAACCTAGGGGAAAAAAAAAAAAAAAAAATACCAATGTATTTGTTAGATGAAGGAAAAAATTTGAAAACTCTATATTTTTAACATAACTCTTTATTTTTAATAGTATTTTTAAGTATAAACACCCCTTCTTACAACCTCTCTCTCTCTCCCCCCTCCCCCTCTTATAAACCTCCTCTTACAAAATACTAATAATAGAAGTGTCTGACAAAACTAAATTATTGAATAAATAATAATAATGGCAAACAGATATATCGTATTGTATTAAACTATTTTTATCGTGATTTACTGTATTCTTAAATATTGTAAAAAAATAAATTTATTCTCTATTTAATTTAATGACAAAAACCTATATATTTATGTGAATATTTATTACAACAATGCATACTGTAATTGCCAAAAATAATTACATATTACAAAAAGAAAGAAAACATTACTGAGCAAACAAATTGGAGTCTCCGTAAGACCACAGATGTTAAAAGTTTGGAACAGTTATGATTCATCTAAAATCGTATTTTCTTTTCTCCCCGATTTAGCATAGTGCAAGTGCAGCACTTCGTCTCTCCTTTGGAATAAACGGAGCACACGACAGGCCGATTTAAGCACATCGCCTTCACCTCTCTGATATCTCCTTTGAAATGAAAAGCCGGCATATAGCACAATTCATATTAGGCTACATCATGAGACGGCTTCTGCACTTATTGTTAAATCGTTTTCGCTAAATCGATAAAACTTCCCTTGATGCATTAACTCACAAACTCTTTGAGGTACCTTGATGCCTAGCTAACATCGGATTTTTTCAATTCCATAACAGATGTAATCTCTAAATCGATGTTGCATTATATCGTCTAACATCGTCATTACAAAATTTTGTAGTAGATGTTATCTTTAAATTGGATCGCCGATTTTAGCTATAAATCGATGTAATGCCCAGTCCTAATTATATATACTTTCATAAACAGTAATAGAACTTTTTTTTAACATGAGAAATACATAGACCACTAGTACAAGTATCAATAAAAACAAGCATCTACATGCAGTATACTATCTTTTTTGATGATTAAATGTAAAGGAAAAAAAAAAATTCCATCAAGTTTTTTTTTTTCAACCCTATCTTTGTGAATAACACATTTTTCAAAATAGTTTTGAAAGAAAAATATAACAATAATTTTTAAAAAAAAGAACGTTTTATGGAGTTACCTTTTAGATTTAGTGAGAAGAAAAATAAATTTAAATCTATTACATATACTCCTTTTATTACATAAACTCATTTTGTAAACTATTTATTAATGATATGCAGACCATTTTCTACAGAAATCAAGCAGGGTTCGAAACAATTATTAAACTTTTTCAAAAAGTTCCAGTTTAACTTTTTCATAAATTTTTTTATAATTCTAGTTTTAACTTAAAAAATTCATATAATATTAAAGTTCAAAATGACTTTTAGATAAAAAGTTCCTCAAGAACTTATATTAAAAGAATTTTTTTGATAAAAGTTCAATAAATACAAGTTCTCAAAGTTCTAACAACAGATGTATCTACTAGAACAATTTTTAAAACTAAAGACATGTATTCACATATAAGTTCACAACAGCTTGACATATGACCAAAACACGCATACAAACACACATACACACACAACATAAAATAAATAAAATAAATTTTTGCACCATAAAGACAATCTAGAAAAATAATTAGGAAGAATTTTCAAATTATTTATAAAACTAATACTATTTATATGGTCAACTGTGAAAACCTATTTTTTTTTCCCCATTTTATTTAGCATAAAATAAAAGATAATAAATATTTAAAGACATACAGTACAGATGAAAGGACACTGTCTAGCTATTGTTTAATGGACATAATAGCACACAGAAAAGACAGAATATATACATATATATATGTATATAATAATGATGATTTATTAAGCGCAGTAAAAGCCAAGCAACAGAAACAAGATCACTGAAACCACAAAGATCAATAAGAATGAAAAAATATATATATATATATGCAGGAGAAGCTCAGAAAGGTGAAAAAAATTTATCAGGGGATGAAATACACATAATTAAAGAAACCAAATTTATTAATTAACAGCCGGCAAAACAAACGAAACAATAAACTAACTCAACAAAATAAGATATGTTCATGAAAAGGAAGCAGCATTTATTTAAATTACAGTATGAAAATTTACTGAGAGTAGTCATGCCCACATTCTTGCCCATTTATTAAAAGTGAGTTATAGTCAGTGAAAAATTATATGATAGAAAATAATGAGCTAAAGTATTTATTCTAATTCATAATACTGCCTATTAAAATAAAGAAAATAAGAAAAGACAATAAAACTGAAAGATAAATGTGTGCTCTTACATTACAACCTAAAAGATTTATAACTTGTAAATCTGGGCAATATTTAGTTAACTCTTGAATGGCTTCATCACCAACCTGAAAAGAAAAGTTGGATAATATTCTAACTTGTTTCAACAAAACTCATAAAATGCAGTTTACAAAAGTTATCATGCAAGTGAAAATAAATAAATAAATAATAAAATAAAATAAATAAATAAATCAATATATATATATATATATATATTAACATAATTGAGCATTTATAGAAACTAAGCTAACAAGTCCTTTTAAAACTATATTAAAGAATACAAATACAAGACAGTTGAATGCAATATAAATCTGAAGCAAATAAAGCACAAATAATATATGAATTTTATCTTATGGATTTAACATGCAAATGCCTATCTGTCTTTAAACAATAGTAGTCGTAATGAAGTAGGCAAAAATTTTGGACACATCGGAGCAATGAGACTTCCCTGGGGATGAAGTTTCCCCCCCTTTCCCCTGAGGGGGACAAATATTAAATATGGGTATCTTTTAAAAGAACTCGTCAATATCTTTAAAATGAATAGTTGAACTATTGATCTATGATAATTTGAATCAAAGTTTTCCATTTTTTTTAAATTTTTAACAAAACAAAAAGGGTAAAAATTACAATTTACTAAAGTTGACCAAGTAAATAATTTTTTTTTTCTTCCAATCCATCTAAATGCTATTCAAAAATTGAAAAATATTTTGCAAAATACTTTCAACAAACTTTTTCACTTCATGAAACATTTTTTTTTTTTTTTTTTTTTTTTAATTTTTCAAAATAAAGTGTCTTAAATGAAATAGGGAAAGAAAAACTGTACCTTATAGTCTTTTTGGGTCCTAGAGGAGAAATTTCACACAATAATTCACGACATATCAGAAGACAAGCATCACTGGGAGTAAAATGGGGCAATTGCCTTTCCCAATAATTTTAAGAGAAGGCAGATAATCTGTCTTTTGAAAATAATATCAATGGGAACATTCTATCCCTCCCACTCCACCCTTCAAATGATAGAGGGCAAATTACATGCTTATTCACAGGCAATACATAAAAAGCAAATCCTTCCCCCTTTCAAATACGCAAAAACTCATTCAGATAATCGAAATTATACATAAATATGCATAAGAGATATAATCATGAAAATTAATTTCAAATTCTTACATTTTTTCATGATAACTTAGGGCAGCTACTCAGTACTATTTAATTAAATTTAGAGGTATTGCTGAAATGCATAATAATGATCATGAAATTAATTCATACATACCAGTGAACACCCTTTACAAATAAAGGCTTTCAGTTTCATACATCCTTTAGCTAGAGCTTCTACTCCCTTTACAGATACTTGATCACACCAAGATATATTCAGATGTTCCATATTGGGGCATCCTTCTCTAAAGTTGAGAGTTTACATATTAAAAATACTATTAAAAAATACATAAATTAAAAAACACGTTTTTATTTCAAAATGTACAAGAAACTGTAATTCAGCAGATGCTGATAATATAGATGTATGCAAAACCTCAGCTCAATCAGATGGTAGGAAGTGGGGTAAAAATCAAACTAAACAAAAACTTATAAACTAATTTTAAATAAATATTTTCCCATTTTTATCTTAATAATACATGCATAAACTTAGTTTAAAATCTAATAAAATGAGATTTGGGTAATGGAGTCATTAGAAATCTGTCTGCATGAAAAATGTGTGCATCAAATCATCAATTTACTGGAGCCATCTGTTTAAAAACAATATTTAAGATTTAAATAAAAAGATTCAGACGATGGCTAAAAGAGTAATGCAACAGCTTGTCATATTTTTTAACATGATAAAAAAAAAAAAAAAAAAAAAAAAAAAATTGATTATCTTTTTTCTGATACTCAACCCTTTAACTTTCATTGGTTCTGTACTGAAACCAAATAATTAAACAAATTTTTTATGCAATAATTTTTTCCTTCTTTAAATCAATTTTCTAACATTTGTTCCTATTTTATTTGGTAGATAGCGGCACTACTCCAAAATTTGAAGCCACATGCAAAAGTCACTTTAAACTTCATAGTAGGTGTGAGTGCACCTTATTACTTTGAAGATGCATACTTTTTTACCTGATGAAATACGATGCTATTATCAGTGTCCGCTTTAACATTAGGCGAACCTAGGTGGTCACTTAGGGTCACCAAACAAGCAGGGCTGCCAAAAAAGTTAGATCACTGTGTAAAAACTTAACAAAAAAAAAAGTAAAACCAATTTTTGATTTTCTTTCTTTTTAAGGCATATGTGTATATTCATTTGTAGATTAAAAATAATCTTCTTTAAGGATTTTAACTTTGTGTAAAAACACCATAAAGTACTAAAATATTGACCTTTAATAAATATATACTTTGAATTATATTGTGATATTGAATGAAGACTAGATCTGAAAAAGTCGGAGCCCTTTTTCTGGTCATCATTAAAGTCTTTGACACAGTATTGAATGATGGCCTTATTTTTAAACTCATCATCTTCAAATTCCAACTTCTTCTATCACATTCATCCACATTTAACTAAATAACAAAACTAAGAATAAGAAGATAGAACACAGTATTCAATTTTTAAGTATCTAAATAACAATACTTGAAAGTTTTATACATTTTCGAAGAAGTACGTTTCATTAGATAAGTTATAAAGCAGTTCAGATTTCACAAATCTTAGATTTAAAATATGTAAAATATATAAATTAAATCTAAAAAATCAATAATAATAAATATAAATTTTCTTGACTATCATGTCTAAAAATTCCATTTAAAGCACTGATTTTCTGCAAAAGGCTTTACCTTTATACAGAAAAGGTATATGCTACTATGATTCATATCATCATATCTAAATAAGAATACCTAATTATGTCATGTGTTTATGAATGAAAAGGCTTCGTAATTGTGTTTGAAATTAATAATAGCCTACACAAAACATCTCATAAATCAATTCATTAAGAAATGAATTCATGAAAATTTTAATTTACATTTACAATAAGGAAAAGATTGAAGCAAAAGTGAAGGGGAAAGCATTTTTATCACTTTCCAACAAAATTTAAAAACGTTTATGACTTCGGTTTGTTTGCAAGGCCACAACCAAAGCCCCCCACCAAAATTTTATAAATTTTTGGAGAGTTTTTTGAGTTATGCATCATTTTTTCCACTCAATATTATGTACTAAATTCTGGACCTTCCCCGAAATTCTTTTTTGGTTCTGGTTTTGTTTGTTTGTATTTTTGTCTTTGCTTTAACTCCATAAACGTTCATAGAATTCCTTGAAACTGATATGCAATTATTCAAGTTCACTATAGGAAGTTCCTTATTAAAAATGGGGTAAGTACCACCGCTGACTTGTATACAGGAACAACATCCGAAGGAATTCAAGGGCATTGCACTCTACAAGAGTATTTCTATAAAACATATTTTAATACAGTAGAGCACCGATTATCCATGAGTGCGACAGCCTCGAAAAAAAAATTAAATTACTAACCTTCAAAAAACCCAATTTTAATTCAAGCCAAAAAGAAGGAAAATACAATAGGTTCTACACTGTGAAGGTCGAAAATTACCAACATGTTTACTGTGCATCATAATTATATAGGCCTAATTGAAAATTTATTGACGGTTTTAGGAGGAAATGGATTTTTTTATTTTAGAAGTAGGGGTTATACTGTATCAGGTATTTTTAATGTTTGCACCCCATTTTACTGTTTTTCGGGTTATCCGCGATTACCACCCAATTTCGCAGATAATTGGTGCTCTACCATACCTTTATTTTGTAAAAATCTATAATGAAATTGACAATTATTATTCGGATTCCCCAAAAATTGATTTTAATGGAACATAGTATGATTAACATTACACAAAAATATTCGGACATGTTCAGGACTAGAATTGAAAATTGCAGGAATTGTATTTTCGTTTGTGTTAAGCATTTTTAATACTTTCCAACAATGTTTAAGAGTGATTATGAATTTAATTAATTTATCTGTCTGCCTTTTTGTACTTCTGTCTGTCCACTGTGCGTTCATTGTCTGCCTTTCTTTTTTGGCTATGCAAAAATTTTCTTTTTCATTCCATTTATAATTGTTTTCAATCAAAATTTCCGTCAATCAGCTTGTAGTGTGTCAATATCTGTGATGTCATGTACAAAATGGAGACTCGCATACGCAGAAATTTTAAGACATTCTCCCAATCGAATGTTTGGCATGGCCAGGCAAAAATGCTAAATTTTGGTTCAACTTGTTTACTTTTTCTTATCCATAAATATGCCTGGTTTCACCCATTTTTTTATAAAAAATGCGAATGTTACTTAAATTTATATTCACTTATATTATTAACATAAGTTGAGTGTTAACATAGTAACTTATAATCAAAAGCTTTTTTCTAGTGTAATTTCTTTTCTCTGAGGGAAGGGGGATCAGAGTCCCAGAAAATTTACCTGGCATCGCATGAAATCTATAAGCTGCCCTGACACAATATCTAATAGAGTGGGCTGCCAAAAATCCATTGCCTAGGGCCGCCACAATCATAAAGCGGGCCCTGGCTATTATTTTGACTTAAAACAAGTGTTGTAAGATTTCTCCTCCATCCTAATTTATGATGTTTACCTGTAAAGTTATTTATTAATTAAATTAATTCTTAGTTGAATTTAATCAAATTAACAAACAGATGCTTTAAACAAAAAAATTGTCGAAAATTAAAAATGCTGATTTTTACTTTTTATATATTTTTGATAAGCTATATATCTAACACCCATTTATAAAAAAATAATTTAGCAAGAAAATATGGTGTATTACAGGGTTAATTAAGTACATTTAAAATCTTCAGAAGGGATTAAAAAAAAAAGCAAATGGGTGATTTTACGGAAAACAGGACATTTTATATAATAAAAAAAATATTTTTTCAAATGATACAAGTTACTCAGTTTGTTTTTCAAAGTCCAAATAATATGTATTTATGAATATTTTTTCAATATTTTACTTTTTTTGAGTAGACACAGTGCTTCATAGATGGCTACCATCAGCTGAATTTCATGAGGTTAAAATGTGTTGATTTCAAAGCAATCTAATCCTGTTTTCTTCTTGACTTAGTGATTTTTGCTATTGCAGTTTCAAATAGTTATGTATCTTTTTTATTTTATGCAGTATTTTAAGAATTTTACTGCCAGTTTAAGTTAAATTATTTCAAATTAAAGTTACTGTAAATCTATGTTCTACATGTGGCAGAATGAAAGTAATTTTTAAAATTTTTGCTGAACCAAGAATTGTATTTTGAAAAGAAGGTGGTTTATAAGAAACCATACCATGTATAAAGTTTTTTGAAAATATTTTTTTAAAAATATGAATTTTTAAATTAATTAAAAGATATTTTATATTGTCCCATCCGACATCATGTGTAGGACATTTCAAATGAAGATATTTCTGAAATAAGCTCATGAATAATATTTGTATATATATTTTTAAATAATCATAGTTAATAAATAGGATTTATTTTTAAAACTATGAAAGTTAAAATCTTTATCAAAAAGAACAAGATAATTTTTTCATAAACATAATGGAAGAATAAAAAATCTGAAGCTAAATTTTAATCACATTAAAAACTGAGACAGATAATATACACTAAAAATATACATTTTAAAATATTAAAAACACAAAACACAAATTTAAACGTTTCGAGCCTTTTACAGGCTCCTCATCAGTAAAAAACATCAAATGTAAATGCTGAGATGAACAACAGACTTTCATTAAGTGAGTACAACGTATTAATCAGGAACTGTCTGAAGCTATTTCAAATGGCCTAAACATCAAGATGAAATAACTTACAGACATGAAGAAATAGAGAAAGTTATTCCTGCACCAATTGCTCCAAATAGAAGAGGTTTTTATAAATTTCCAGATTTATAAACTATATATTCATCTTTTAAAGCAAAACAATGAAACTTGCTCTTCATTAAACTTTTTTATTATTATTTTGCTGAAAGTGGTTTAAATCAGTACATTTTTTGTAATTTATAATTGGTTTTCCATAACGAATTAGAGATTTTGTGAAATAAATAAGAAAAAATATTTCTTATAATTAATAAAGAATTGTTTTCTTTTTCTTAAAGTCAGAAAATTGTACAGTGTCCCACATGTGACACAAATGTCCAGCATGTGACACTTATAGGCTTGAAAACATGCATCCAATATTATATCTGACAAGTGACAGCTAAATTTCATTAAAACATTTATAATTAGAAATACAATGGAAAAAAATTTTGTGCTTAAAAAATCATGAAAGTAAAGCACTTTCACTAGGTCAACAATTTTCAAACTTTTAGTTTTAAGTAATTTGCATAACTATAAAAATGTTAGTGAAAATTCAGTCTAATTGTCCCATATGTGAAATCACCCAAATAAATAAGCAAAAGTTACATTTGGTAGGAGGAGGAAAAGTAAGTGAGTGGGTTTTTCGTTTCTATGTTATATGCAATAGGCAGCGGTCTGGAACACACCCATAAGGGTTACATTCGGTGGGCTATGATAAATAAAATTCTTCAAATGAGTTCACAAGTAGAAGAGATTAGAACACAAAAATGATAGGAAAAGACTTAAGAGCGGACAATACCTAATCTCGCCGGCAGCCTTGGCCCATGTTATTCTATGAGAAAATTTGTTTACATAATTACTCATTACATAATGTATGTTTTTCGATTCTGTTTTCACATTTAGAAAATTCATAAGCGTTAAATTAGTACTTGTTTTCCAAAAATTGATTTTTAAAAATTTTAGTATTTCATTTTGCGACTAGAAAATGAGAAAAATGCATTTTGTGAAAAATCGCATTTTTGAACTCTAAATTAAAATGTAAAAATTAAAAAAAAAAATGAATTTTTCAAAAATGAGTACTCATTTAATGATTAGGAATTTTCTGACTGCGAAAACAGAATTAAAAAATATACATTAGGTAATGTGTAATTGTCAAAACAAATTTTCCCATAGAATAACATTGGCCACGGCTGTCCACGGGATTAAGTATTGTCCCCTCTTAACTTGTGGGATAGTATTGCTGTTAAGGTAGAGGCAAATTGACTGCCTAAGGTCCTGGGCCTGAGGAGGAGTGCCCTGGGGTCTTTTTAAGAGATTTCAGACCGCATTTATATAAGTTTCAGAGAAAATCATGAAAAATCCCAAATGGCTAAGCCATTCGGGAATGAACGCTATACCTCACAACTACCAACTTTGTAAGCAAAATCTCTTGGCCACTGGTGGGGCTCTTAACTTGCGATAGGAATTCTTTGCATAATTACCAAACATGTAAATATAGCAATATAAGCAATCTTAAAAAAAAAAAAAAAAAAAAATTAAAATTAAAAAAAAAAAAAATAATAATAAAAATAAATTCCAAATTTCTTTGAAATAGAATTTGTTCCAAAACAATATCAGCATACATACACATGGATAAATTTTGTTGATTATAGTATACGCTACAAAACATAAGCTAATATATCTATGATAAATAAATCCACAATTCCAAACTATAAATAAACTTACCCTATTGCTTTTAAAGATGCATCTGTCATTTGAGAACATGATCCTACATCCAAATGCATTAACTTTGGACAAAACTTGCTAAGATTTTGGCAGGTGCTACATATTAATACAATTCGCTAAGTATATCTTAATTTCACATGATAAATATATTGGAACATTTTAAAATAATTCATTTAGTGATAAACATTCTCACATTTTTAATACAAAAATTTTCCAGAAAAGCACTCATTAAAAAAAAATAAATAACAAAGTAAAAATAAAAGTTTAATTCTAATAATAAATAATTATATAAACTGCAAATATTTTCAATTTAAAAAGATAGTCTGCAATTAAAACTTAAGATTAAAAAAAAAAACTTATTACATGAAAAAAAAAAAAAAAATATATATATATATATATATACACACACAGGTATATATACGTTAGAGAAATTTACTTCTATTTTTGAATATTTTAAATCTAAAGAAACAACACAATAGTATATTTTAAACAGGTTCTAAATGATTATTAACGAATTTAAACAATACATTTCTCAATAAAATGCATAAAATTTAAATGAATAGAAAATACAGTTATTACACATACATAAATTTCAATTAAAAGAACAAGAAATCAAACGGAAAGGAAAATTCTCAATGCCTTCAAGCCTGTATAATTGTGAACTTTGAGCACTTGTTGGGAAACTTAACATATACATGTACTGTCTCAGTATAAAATATTGCTAAATAAAGAATTTTCCCACCTGTAAATGGCTTGTTATTTTTGCACCTCTATTTATCCTGCAATAAATAAAGTTAAAGATTTCAGTCATAAATTTCCTTGTGATTCTGTTTTGTTTTTGTATTACCTCTCTGCAAATCGTGTACATTTTGAATCAACCTGTATTGAACAATGTAGAAATTAAATTTAAATTAGACTTGAGATTTTTTAAATAACCTGCTGTGATTAATAAGAGAAATTAGGATATTTAAATAAATCAGAAAAAAATAGTGCCAGCAAGATTATGATGATAAGTTTCCTTTTAAAAATATGTAACCTTAAAGCATTTGAATGAATATCCAATAGCAATAATAAATTGGAAAGATATGTTAAATTTAGAATTAGAAAGAATGTTTGCTACAATGCTAGTGTCAAAAACTTCAGCTGGTGAAACAGTGAAATCTTAATACACAATAACAATCCTCATAAAAGCAATTACGTTAAGTTACTAAAACTAAAGAGGCTCTAACCATAATCCCCCTCCCTCAGCTTTTTTTTTAAATGTAGGGTCATGTGGTGTAGGGGTTAAAGCTGATTGACTACACAATAGTCCTAATTCAGTGGTATTCTTCTGTGAAGGTCTTTTTAAATGGTATTAGCCTGCATTCATGTGAATTTTGGAGAAAACTATGGAAAATTCTGAAAGACTAAACCATTGAATGTGACCTGTGATCGAACTTGTCACTTCCCGGGGAGAAGAACCAAAAAAAGGGTAGTGAAAGAGATGTAGAGAATTCCTATTTTAATTTTAGTATTACAAAAAAATTACAGCAAAGAGCTGAAATAACAACCTGTATAGCTGATCTGAAACAGTGAAATCTTGTTGCACAATAACAATCCTCAGAAAAGCAATTACGTTAAGTTACTAAAACTAAAGAGGCTCTAACTATAACCCCCCCTCAGCTTTTTTCCGAATGTAGGGTCATGTGGTGTAGGGGTTAAAGCTGACTGACTACACAATAGTCCTAATTCAGTAGTATCCTTCTGTGGAGCTCTTTTTAAATGGTACTAGCCTGTATTCATGTGAATTTTGGAGAAAACCATGGAAAACTCTGAATGACTAAACCACTGAATGTGACCTGTGATCAAACTTCGAACTTGTCACTTCCCGCTTATCAGCTTAGGGAGAAGTACCTAAAAAAAAAAAGGGGGGGTAGCGAAAGGGATGCAGAGAATTTCTATTTTAATTTTAGTGTTACAAAAAAATTTCAGCAAAGAGCTGAAATAACAACGTATATAGCTGGCCTGAAACAGTGAAATCATAATGCACAATAATAATCCTCACAAAAGCAATTACATTAAGTTACTAAAACTAAAGAGCCTCTAACCATAATAGACAATGCAGAGATTGTCTGAATATGTCTGATGATAAAGACAAAAGATGATGAGAGATTGGAAAATGCGATCCAGCACAAGACTAGAGTATGCAACTGAAATATCACTGGATAAGAAGAAAGAGTGCTATCACTCATTTGAAAGCAATGGATTAGGATTTTACGATACTAGTATATCCCCTATATACCAATTAGTTAATGAAAAAAAAAAAGTTTGTTTAAAGTTTTTATTTTAAAACTGGCAACAGAAATCAGTCTTTAGCAATCTCTATATGCTATTACATTTAGTTCGTAAATAATGATTGCTTATAAAGATACTAGTTTCTAAAAAATATCTAGATTTGTAAACTAAGGTAATCTTATATGCTGATCCCAGTAGCATAATTTTCTGTATCTATCTTACTTAATCAACAATTTTTTTTAAACTTAAAATTGTGATTTGATTTCTGAAAATTCTCTTGGACTACAAATTACGAGTTGCTGTACAACTTAAAATATTACAATTCAAACATAAAGTAATATATTGTGACTTTCCCTGTGTTTTCTTACATAAATTCAAGTAATTTAGACTAAAACACTGTCACCACCACAGTTTGCATGAGAAAAATAGGGGAAAGAAGTATAAAATACCAAAAAAAGAATTAAAATATTAGATTTTTTTTTTTTTTTTTTTTTGGTTAAAAATGAAATAAACCGATCACTTTGTTTCATATTATCACACATTAATGGTTTAACCACTTCTTTTAAAAGTATTTTTTTTATTTCCAATGGCTAGGCAAAAGTTACAGAGGACTATAAAGATACGAATCAAATTATAGACAATATAACATAGAAGACCAAAGTCATTGCAGTCATTCAGTAAAGGTATTGGTGAATATATTTGATAAATATGTTAGAAATTTACACCTCTCCTCCCCAAGTTCTTCCTTCTGGGGAAAGTGATATTCCAATATATACAAAAAATTTAACCTGGTTACTATTATATATATATTTTTTCCCCACAATGATTAGCTAAAAATAATCTATATTATTTAAATTTATATGAAATGCTATCTTATAGCATATCTAGCTTGTAGCATATTAAAAGTTATGAAAAAAACTGGATGACAGTGCCACCTATTGAGCGACATGTACAAAAAGTAGACAGACACCACTATATGTTAAGGTGAAAGGAAATACAGATTTTCAAGAAATTCTGTGTAATAATTCTTAATTTAGAGCTGCCATAAAAATACTGTCACACACAGACCACCATTTTCCAAAAAGTAGTCAAATTGTGTTCAGGGCATTTCAAAACATATAAATTCATCGAAAACCAGAAGTTAAAAGTTTTACAAACCCAATAACTTCTTTTACTGAATATAGAAGAAAGTAAAAATATTTTGTGCTTTCCAGAGTATTGATATTTGAGTGATAATTTTTATTAAATGAATGTTTATAAAATCAGAGAAATATAACAAATATTGTATAAAATTTATAAATATATAAGAAATTAAAATAAATAAACAAACAGATACACTACCTATCAGTCAACTTTTTACAGTCATTTAGATTTAAAACTTCAATATGGTTACAATTCTGTGCAAATGTTCTAAAAAAAATATATAAATATATTGTAAAATTTATCGTAAAGACAATTTTACACAAATATACATACTATATATAATAAAAGGCAAATGCTTCTTTCAATGCAATCAAATATTCTGCTTACAAAACAATGCAAATATCTGTATATAAACAAAAAATGTTAATTCTAAATGCATACATAATAATATCAATATCCAGATACTGATAAACAAAAATGAAAAGATTTCAACATGTACAGCACCAAAAATTATAAATAAAATTGCTGCTGATACATTTAGAATTAAGAAAGCAACAAATCAGCCACTTCTAAGCATTGCTAACAGAATAATTTTAACTTCCATAATTTGTAAGTCTAAATCGAAACATGAACTTTATTTATCTTTTTTAAGCTTTTTGTATCTACAAGAAACTTAATGTAGTTAATTGTGACCATATAGTACTCTGTCTGTCTGATTGTTGAAAGTTTTACATTCAATCCAAACTTCCTTACATTTTTCATACAGTTTTTTATAGCACCCTTTTCTCAATTTCCTATTCACTAACTGCTCATAATCTCTTCAATTCTATTGACTGATAATCTATCCCCTAGAATCCAGATCCATCCATGTATGTGTTAAAAGGTAAAACTTTTAATATTTTATTTAAAAATTCAACATTTTAAAACTTCTTTCCAAATTTAACTATTATGAATTTTTAATAAAAAATCTGGTGTGAAACAACCACACGACTTCCATTACCAACTATTACATGTATTATATGCACTTTTTGGAGATAATGTTATCAGAAGACAGAATTGACCTAATGAAATAAACAAAAAAAAAATTTCTGGTAAGAGAAAGTTAATACATGTGTAAAGACATATAAAAAGAGTTTACACAGCATTTTTTTTTTTTTTTTTTTAAAGAAAAAGAAATGGAAAAAAAAATGGTAGAGTTTCTTTTCTTTTTTTTTTTTTTTTTTTTGAAACGCCGATTTCCAAGATCTAAAACTGATCTATCTGATGAGGATGACTATTAATTTTCCTGTGATTACCAAGTAAAGTATGAGAAAAGATATGTAAAATGGGTTTATGTAACAATTTTCAAGAAAATCGTTACAGCCGTTTTTGAGATACAGACTTTTACCAAAGCTTGGCATAATTAATTGTTGACCAGAAAACAACAAGGATATTTAAAAGAAGGTTAATATGGCAAATTTGAAAAAAAAAATAAAAAAAAATCATACAGCCATTTTGAAAGGAATCAATTTGCAGGACCTGAAATTGAGCTACTTATACAGGATGCTTGTCAATTTTCCTGAATTAACCAACTAAATCATTCGAAAGGACATCTAATAGAGTGTTTATACAGCGATTTTGAAGAAAATCGTTACAGTCGTTTTTGAGATACGGACTTACGGTCCCATTTCCGGTTTTGGATATCCCACTTCCGGTTTTCCAATTTGCATCAAAATTTGGAAATTTCATCTGTACACCTGACATGTTTCAATTCTAAAGTTTCGTAGTTCTATCTTTATTAGTTTCCATGATATAATAGCCAGAAGATTCCCCACATGCATGCATACATACATACATACACAATGACTAATTGTCAAAAACCACTTTTTTGGACTCGGGAGACCTTAAACTTGTAAATCAGGTGAAATCTCAATATCGAATTTTTTTGACCGAATACAATACTTCCATTACCTACGGCAGTCGGGTAATGGAAGTAAAAATTGGTCGAAAGACTTTAAACGAAAGTGATTTATTTCAAAAATTGAAACTGGAGATGATTATTTAAACATCGGAAGTAATTTATTTAAAATCCAGAATAATCAATTTTTTCAGTTAATGAGCTAAAAAAAATTATTTAATAAACCCAAAAAATATTTAATAAATAATTCTCAAAATCCAGAATAAATCCCAAAATATTTAATAAATAAGCATCTGAAGATTAATTTAAATATGTTCTGGATTATTTCCATTTATTTCCAAAAAATATCTCTGATGTCTGATATTTTGTATTTTCAAAAATACATCGTTTTCCCTCCTACAGCTAACGCTATGACTAATTCACTTTAATCAACCTTAATTTTATTCATAGAATCAACTCCGATTAAAATATTTGGAGTGTGCTATTTTAACGCGACACGCGTCTATTTGCCGGCAATTCGGCTTCGGCATTCGAATGCGGGCGATTTGGGACGCAACGCAGACACACTTGGGACAAAGAACTTCAAACAATATTTTAATTAATTAAAATAAATTAATAAAATGGACGCACTCATATAAATTAACAAACAATATAGTACATAAATTTTCAAAGACATTTATGTTAATTTTTTTAGAAAGAGAAGTGTATGAATATAAGTACAAATACACATACATTTATTCTATTTATTTTTCAAGAAACATTTAGAGAATGATAAAATTACCTGGATTGTAAATCGAAATCGTCCATTTCAGAAATGAATTATATTATCAGGGCATATAAGAAGAAACGAGAATTTAACACCTTGGAATTACTAAACTGTAATCAATATAAATATATTTGTTTGTTTACTTCGCTAATAAACAAATTAATAATAACATTCCGTTAATCTACTGTTTGTATTAAAAAAGGACTTCAAAACGTTTGAAAACTTTGAAACACTTGAAATAACCGCTATTTGAATTTCTTGTCGTCGTCAAACATGTAACATGTAACGCTTTCCTTCCTACTTCCTATCTTTTTTTAAAACCGACTACCAAACCAAGTACCAACAGCCCTATAACGATAACATATCAACCCCACAGACTAAGAATCACTAAAGACCTGGTCAGACGACTATCTGGAATGGGGGAAAATGAAATAACTGTAAGGCGCTTAGAGCGACCGGCGGCCATATTGGGATGGGACAGGCAAGAAACAAGTAGCAAAGCAAACTATATATATAAAAAGAATGCATGTCTATGTCGGTCTGCCCTTTATGCATAATAACGCCATTCATCCGATCGTCATGAAACTTTGGGAAGTTGTTGATTACACTCAAAGGTTTCTCGCATATATATATTTTTTTAAATGTCGCCCCCCCCCCCCCCCCAACCACCTCCTTCCTGCTAAGAACGGGATTAAAACATATTTTTCACATTTCCTTTATTTCTCAATGAAAAAAAAAATAAATATTCAAAAGGTTTTAACTTCAAGATATTAAAAACAGATATTACAATATATATATATATATATATATATATATAAATTCGCCAACAAGGGGGGGAGGGGGTAAAAAATATCTATATATATACATATAATAAGATTAAACTCATTGATTCACTGACTCAACACAGCCGTGAGTATTCTATGGGAGATATAGTCACAAATTTTGGTGAGCAGGTTGGTTTTAGGACCCTGACCCCCCACTAAGACGGTATTTTGCGATATACTCCCCCCCCCCACGGGGGGCAGAATGCAAAACACATTTATTAGCATAAGTCGGCTTCAAATTACTTCACGGTAAAAAAAAAAAAAAATTGCAGATCAGGAGACTAGAACCGAGTAGAAAGAAATCATTGCCTGTGATTTTGGAATTTTGTATTTTTAAGGGAGAGGGGGGGGGGGGTGTTAATTAAGTGTACGAAATATGCACTTTAATGGGATTTTGCAAAACTTTCAACTTCACAGCGAGGGAAAGGGAGTAAAAACAGGTAAGGTACTCCAAAGGCATTGGGGCTACAGACTCAACGTGTGACGAGCAGGATTGGATTTGGGAATAAGGCTGATTGACTGCTGTAGATCCTAAGACTGAGAGGGGAGTGCCCTCCATGGGGGTTTTATATAAGGGGTCCTAGCCCGTATTTATGCACGTCTTTTAGAAAACCACGGAAAACCCGAACGGCTATGCCGACGAGCACGACCTGGGATCGAACCCGGCACCTCACGTCTACCAGCTTTGAGCGTAGAACCGCTCAGCCACTGGTGGGCATGCAGCGAGCAGGAAAACCGTTACGTAAGGTAGCGGGAACTTTAACTTAGATTTTGACTGATTTCAATGATTTATTTAAGTTTTATTATTATTGATATAGTATTTTGAGAATTAATTTCAATATAATGACCAGCGAAGCGGCCAAAGCCTGCTAATCTACTCATAAAATTGTTTATACATCTGTTTCAAAATTGGGGGAGGGGGGTCTTGTTCCTCTCACACTGAAATATGTCGAATAAAACTATTTAACCCATTGTATCCCACCGGGACTTTAAAGACCCATCAAAAAAATTTCTTAATATAACCTAAATTTAATACAGAATTTCATTGGAACTTCAAAGTGCCTATAGTTAAGCTATAGTTTAAGCTAAAGTTAATATGAGATGTTTGTCATGCAGCAAAGAAATATAATAAACTAGTATGTTGTGGCCACCACAAGACTTTCTTCTATATTTTCCTATACAAATTCATTCAGTAACAATATTAAACAATCAGTAACAATATTTAAAAAAAAATTACGATTTTTTTTCTAAGTTTTTTTTTTTTTTTTTTTTTTTTTTTTTGTTAAAAGTAATACATATTCAATCGGTAACAATATTTAAGAAAAAAAAAAAAAATACGAATTTTTTTCTTTTTTTTTGTTAAAAGTAAAAAAAATCGATAACTTTGTTTTAAATTATCACAGATTTATAGTTCAACCATTCATTTTAAGGGTATTGACGAGATCTTTCGAAAGACACCCATCTTTAAAATTTACCCCCACGGGGGGAAGCGATGCCCCCACATGCACAGAAATTTTTTCCTAGTTAACTATTACTATTATCAATAAATCATATTAATTTTACAATCACAAGTCAAAAATAACTCTCATTATGTACATTTATACGAAATTTTGTCCTATACTGCCATGTTAAAAATTTAGAAAACATGAGATCACAGCGCCACCTGTTGAGCTATTGATCCCCAAATGTAATCAGCACCAGTTTATGTCGGGGACCAACTAAATACCAAGTTTGGTTAAATTTCGTTAATATATATATATATATATATATATATATATAAACTAGCAGGCTTTGCCCGCTTCGCTGGACATTAAACTTAAATGAGTTGTCAAAATCCCATATTTTTATTAATAACCTAAGTTCTCGCTGTGATTGGTAGAGGTTTTCTCGCTTGCAACGTGAGGAGTCTGGGTCCCCACTGTCTTCGGCATAACTTACCCACTTCTTACTTCCCCTTCCTCAGCGGGTGAGTTCGAAGTTTTGCAAAATCCCACTAATGTACATAATGCGTACACTTAATCAATATCCACACACCAAACTTCGTCATTCTAAGATAATTCAAAGCGAATTCAAACAGAAAAACCTGTTTTTTGCCCTCCGACTCTGAGAAGGGAGGGGGGGGGGGATTTCGAATTTCGTGAAATCCAGTTACAATAAGTGCCGGATGCATACAAACAATTTACGCACCAAATTTCGTGACCACGGAAGTCTTTAATAAAAAAATAAAAAATATTATAAATAAATAAATAAATGCAAAAGAACCCTTTGGTGACTTTAAATATTTTAAGCCATTTTTGCGATGAACTGAATTGGCTATCTCAATTGTGCAATTAAAGATCTTGGCAAGAAACATCCAAGCTACTTCGGTGTCGAATTTCAAATTTTGCCAAAGGGATCCAATACTAAAGCTGTTCCATACACAAAATAAACAAATAAATAAAATAAAATAAAATAGTAATAAAATAAAATAAAAACTCTTATGATATTTACAAAATAAAAAATCTTAATAAAATTCAAATTATAATCATTTACAATTAAGGGGCGAACCTAAAATAACCTCATAAGGTACATAATAACAACAAAAAACATTTGTTTTACTGCAGGAAAGAAAAGTACTGCTTAATTAAATAAAAATATTAAACTAATGCCAAATATCTCTATGAAAATATTTATCCACATACAAATTCCTGATTAAAAAAAAAAAAAAAAAAAAGCAACAACAACTTTTGTAGGTATTTTTCTCTCTAATTTTTATTATTATTATTCACGTGAAATTAAAAATATTTCATTTTATTTCTGGAAAATAAAAGTATATATAAATATAAAACCTTCTACCGAATCTGGGTTGAAAACGGAAGAAGGGTAAAATAAATTAGAAATATCAGACCTATATTTATAAATTTGATACCAAATGAAAGGGGCGATTTTTCTGAATTCAGGGGTGCAAACAGTTTTTCGATGCGACAATTAGATTTTTAAGAAATAACTAAAGTATGAAATTTAAGTGGCAACGGAAAAACGGAAAAGGGGAAAAATAAATTAGAAATATCAGACCTATCGTTACAAATTCAGTACCAAATGAAAGGGGTGAATTTTCTGAATCCTGGGGCATCTATTCTCCGATCCGACCGCCATAGCGACCGTCCTTAAACAACGACAGTCGTTAAATTCCACTTTTACCGACTTTCTTTCCTCCCACTGCTAAAGAGCGATTCTCCCCCCAAGGTTGTTATCTAAGGTAGCAGTCTTCTTCCGAGGCTAAGGATGTCAGTGATTTCAGCCAATGGCGTGTTGAAGTACACGCTACACCTGTGAATAGACGTCGTGTAAGAAAAGCAACATTGCAAGGCAATATGAGAATCGCACATCCAGAAATGCACGTTCTAAAAAAATTCATCGTTCAGAGTTTGCGTTTCTTTATTATCAATACTGTGTAAAAATTTCATTACAAGAATTATTATATGTTAAAATTTTATCTTTACTAATATGAGGGGATAAAGCTGTTAGAGTGTACAATTTAATAGGAGAAAAATAAACTAAAGTACCGCAAAGTTCTTTTTTTAATATATATATTTTTTTTTTCTATTTCTTATCTCTCTCTCTCTCTCTCTCTCTCTCTCTTATTTTTATTTATTTATTTTCTTTTGGCGGTTTAAATTATTTTGATAAGTTTGTTTATTTAAAAAATGTTTTCATCTGCAGAAGTAAGATTACTTATTAGAAAATGTAATTCAACTCAAATCTATATGTAATGCAATTATTATTATATATATATATTTATTATTTGTATTAACCTACTTATTTCATAACATAAATTTTCGCTTAATTTATTAATAAAATCTACAATATATTAAAGTGTCTGTTAAATAATAAATGAAATTCAACATGGAAATAAGATGTAGAAAGGAAATGTTTTGCCCACAATACGAGTAAAATATAAGTAGATTATTTTGAAGCAAAATTAAATTAATTTTTCAAAATCCTTATATTCAAATGAACACCATTATAAAACTATTTAGCTGATTTAATCATTTTATTTTATTCACAAAATATATTGAAACTAAACATGATAGAAATCTGAATTTTTTTTTAATTTTAACTTTATATGAAATTTCATTTTATGCGTAGCGTAAATGCACTTTTAGAATTAATATTATTATTTTTTAAACATCTCCTATTGGGAGCTTCATTACTCTAAAACTGACTTTTTAAAAAAAATCTGAAAATTTGTTAATTCGAACCTCTCTCTATCTGTGCTTAATAAATATATTATAAATAAATACTGCGTTTTTACTTAGAAGATTTTATGCATTTTTATTTAAAAAGAAATGTGTTTTTCATAGGATTAAGAATACAAAGATTTTCCAATTATATTGAATACACAAGGAAAATAATTTTTACATAAAGAAAATACAGATTAATATAGGTAATTATTATAGTTCAAAAAATATTTAGCCTTAAATAATAAGTAATAAAAAGCATTAAAAAATTGCATTAAACATTTTCGATTTTTTTTTTTTTTTTAGTAACATTCTGAAAACCAGTAAAGTTCAAAAACTTTTCATTAGAAATATTTAATATATATATAAAGAGTGAGTAAATAAACTATATGTAACTTCAGTTTAACAGTTAATTTGAAAGAAAAAAAATCGAATGAATAAATTACATATTTTTTAAACAATGATCAATTTAAAAGGAAGAGTTTTTCTGATTTTCCGAAAATGTTTAATATGTGTCTAAAATCTTTTGTTTCTCGGCTTTTACTACTTAATGTATAGATATATTCAGAGAGAGAGGAAAATTAAACAAAATGGCAATCCATTTTTTTTTTTTTTTCCTTAACTTTATATCAAGTTTTATTTTATTCATAGCATAAAAGCACCTTTAGAATTATTATTTGTTTTAACTATTCCCATATTGGAAATATCATCCTACTCCAAAATCAAATTTGTTAAAAATCTGAAAAGTTATTAATTTGAAAATCTATCTATGATTAATAAATAAATTCTAACTGAATATAATGCGTATATGTTTAAAAGATTTTATGCTTTTTTTTTTTAATTATGTTGAATACACCGGGAAATAACTCTTTTTCAACCAACAAAGTACAGAATACTGGTACATAATTATTACAATTGAAAAATATGTATCCTTAATAAGTCAAAAAATCATTAAAAGAAATTGCATAAAACATTTGCATTTTTTGAAAATAACCTTCCGAAAAACTGTAAAATTCAAGAACTTTTTCTCAAAAATACTTTAAAAAAATAGTGTACATTCAGTTTAAAAGCTATTGAAAAAAAAGAAATTGAATGAATAAAGTACACGTTTTTTAAACAATAATCATTTAAAAAGGAAAATTTTTTTCTGATTTTCCGATAATGCTCAATTTGTGCTATAAATGGCTTTTTTTTTTTTTTTTTTTTTAAACTATTAAACTGTTAGTTAAAACTATTATAATTATGTATAAGCATATATCCACACTGCACAGTTGGAAAATCATATTTTCATGTTATCACTTCAGTTAGAATTCAAATGTAGCATTCTGTTCGGTTACTTTTTAATTTTGAAAAGCTTATTCTTTTATATTATTATTAAAAATTTCTTTAATTATATAGGACTGCTTTTTCAAAAATAATATTGGGGAGAGGGAGGGTAAACTAACCTCACAATACCAATTTATATATGGATAAACTGATCTTTCCCAAAAAATCATTCACGAGAATTGAAGAAAATAGGGACGAGTCATCTTTATAAGGACCGCATGAAGGAGTCGTTATCATAAGGACTGAAACAAACCGGATCTTCACCGCAAATTTCTATGACTGAGAGGGGAGAATAGCAAAAGGTCGGAATGTCACGTCACGTGATCAAAATAACGACTTTGACAGTCAGAATTGAGATATAGTCGGATCGGAGAATAGACCCCCTGGGGTGTAAACAATTTTTCGATACGACAAATAGATTTTTTAAAATTAACTAAAGTATGGAATTTAGATAGCAACACTTCATTTCAATCTTTTCATAATTTGTAGTGCGAATCACGCGAATAAAAAAGTCTATCTTAAAATTTATTTTTATACTTCATTTTTCCATTCAAAGCGTTTTAGTGAAAAAATATTTATGGCGCATGCGCAGGCGTTTTTTACCCACAATTTAAACGCTAATCATAATTTTGAAAATTTCCATAGATATAATTTTAAGTTGGGTGAAGACCTAAGTTTCTGCCAAGCGCCGTTGAATTCCGTTCAGCCGTTCTCGAGTGATGCCCGGACAAACGTGTTTTAGTCTTTTATCCCCCAGGGGGGAACGGGGGGAAATATCTGAAAAGTTGATAGATATAATTTTAAGTTGTGTGAAGACCTAAATTCCTGCAAAGCGCCGTTGAATTCCGTCCAGCCGTTCTCAAGTGATGCCCGGACAAAAAAAGCGACATACAGACACGATGAACCACACACACACGCACACACACACAGGCAAAATTTTCTGAAGTCATTTTCGGCTTTCATGTGGTGTGAAACGTGAAGATATCGCAGAATTTTTCGATTCCGACAAATTTACAGACAAAAGTCTGATTTTATTAATATAGATTTTTTTTTGTTAAAAGTAAAAAAAAATCGATAACTTTGTTTTAAATTATCACAGATTTATAGTTCAACCATTCATTTTAAAGGTATTGACGAGATCTTTCGAAAGACACCCATCTTCAAAATTTACACCCCCCCCCCCATGCACAAATTTTTTTTTCCTAGTTAAATATCAATAATTCATATTAATTTTACAATCACAAGTTTAAAATAACTCTTATTATGCACATTTATACGAATTTTTGTCCTATACTGCCATGTTAAAAATTTAGATAAAATGCGATCACAGCGCCACCTGTTGAGCTATTGATCCCCAAATGTAATCAGCACCAGTTTATGTCGGGGACCAACTAAATACCAAGTTTGGTTAAATTTCGTTTAAAAAAAAAAAAAAAAAAAAAAAAAAAAATATATATATATATATATATATATATATATATATATATATATACGATTTTTTTTCAAAGTTTTTTTTCGTTAAAAGTAAAAAAAAAATCGATAACTTCGTTTTAAATTATCACAGATTTATGGTTCAACCATTCGTTTTAAAGGTATTGACGAGACCTTTCGAAAGATACCCATCTTGAAACTTTGCACCCGGGGGGGGGGGGGGGGGACCGATGCCCCCACACGCACAAAATTTTTTTCCTAGTTAACTACTACTATTATCAACGAGTTCTTTCGAAAGATAACCATTGTGAAAATTTACTCCCCCAGGGGGGGGGGGAAGCGATGCCACCCCCATGCACAAAATTTTTTTCCTAGTTAACTATTACTATTATCAATAATTCATATTAATTTTACAATCACAAGTTTAAAATAACTCTCATTATGCCCATTTATACGAAATTTTGTCCTATGCTGCCATGTTAAAAGTTTGCATAAAATGCGATCACAGCGCCACCTGTTGAGCTATTGATCCCCAAATCTAATCAGCACCCGTTCATGTCAGGGTGCAACTAAATACCAAGTTTGGTTAAATTTCATTCATTGGTTCGTGAGATACGGTGAAAAATACGAAATTTTGCGATCACAGCGCCACCTGCTGGGCGATTGATCCCCAAATCTAATCAGCACCATGCCCCGTCAGGTTCCAACTATATAGCAAGTTTGGTTCAATTTCATTCACTGGTTCGTGAGATACGGTGAAAAATACGAAATTTTGTCCTATACTGCCATGTTAAAAATTTAGAAAAAATGCGATCACAGCGCCACCTGCTGGGTGATTGATCCCCAAATCTAATCAGCACAATGCCCCGCCAGGGTCCAACTATATACCAAGTTTTGTTGAATTTCATTCATTGGTTTGTGAGATACGGTGAAAAAACGAAACCACCGACAGACAGACAAACATTTTTTAAAAACTATCAATTCGTGTTCAGGACATCCCAAAACGTGTAGATCCGTCAAAAAACGGAGGTCGAAAATTTTCGCGAATCCAATACTTTCTCTATATTACATATAGAAGAAAGTAAAAAGTTTCAAACTATTTTTCCAAAAGTAAGGTAATTTGGGATATAAAGGGTTAAGTAAATTAACTGTTTGAAATATTTTTTATTTTATTTTTTAATGTTTATAATTTGTATTTTAATTAATTACAATATGTATTTCTTCCAAAATTTTGATATTTTTATTTATTGAAAAGTTATGATTTTTAATAGCATCAGTGGTTATAATAAACATAAATAAACACCTCTCAGTTGCTTTGTTAGCTATATTAATTCTTACTCCGCTATTATTCCTATTAGTAAAAAAATATTTATACATATTACCTTTGAAATAAATTTATGACTAAATATAAGATTTATTGTTTTATGGAAGGAAACAATTGGGAATGAAAGGATTAAATATATTCAGATATCTTCTTATCTTATCCTTTTATTAATTCTGTACACTTAAGACGAAAGTATTGTTTTGTATTGGAGTTCAAAAATTTTCGACCTCTAGTTTTCGATGGACTTACACGTTTTGAGATATCCCGATCATGATTTGACCAGTTTTAGAAGATAAATGCCTGTCTGTATGCTACGAATTTTGTGAATGCTGCATCTCACAAACCAGTAAACATATTTAGATAGATTTTGACAAACTGCTGTTGATTACATTTGGGGGACAATTTTCTCAACATGGTGGCATTGTCATCCCATTTTTCTCATAATTTTTAATATTTCAGATCAGAACAATTAAATATATTTTTAAATATACATTATTTATAATACTAACATATATGCATCTAAATTATTAATTTATATAATAAAAATTACAAATATAATAGTATTTAATTTAATTTTTACTTTATCTTATTCATATAATGATAAGAGAAAATATTTTGGGGCCAAATTTTTGATTTTCAGTTTTTGTTATATTAACACGTTTTGAGCTTCCCCGGTGTTTGTGTTAGCATTATAAGGACAACTGACTGTGCTATGGTTTAGGGTTTAGAGAGAGGGTCTATCTAAGGGGTTTTAGCCTGCACTTATCCATACTTAGGAGAAAACCATGGAAAACCATTTTTTTTTTTTTTCAGAAAGTGCTGTTATTAATTTAACTAGTTGGCATAGGTGGACTCTGCTCAGTTCCCCATCATATTTATGTTCTCGTAAATTTCTAGTGCGAGACATATTATAATCATGTTAAAAGAAATGAATTTGACCAAAGCTTGATACAGTGACAGAATGAAATCCCCGCCTAATAGGCTATCCACCATTCACTTCGATATATTTATCTTATTCTAACCTATTAATTTATTTTATTAGGGTCAATTACGTTGTTTAGTTTTCATGCTACTATTTCCAATGCAATAATCTTCAAAATTCATATTTATATGAAAAATTTACAATTTTGCTATGTTGATAAAGTCGTAAATTGCGAATAATTTACGAAATTTTCCTATTAGAATATTTGTATTCAATCATGTTCAAACAAATAGCATAAATATAATTTTGAAGTTGTCTAATGTATTTATGATCCTCAAAATGGAAGCTTATGCTCAATTTTGCCTTATTCTGACATGTTAAGTAAATCGTAAATTCCAAATAACTTACGAATTTTTTAAATTGAAAAAAATCATAGTCTATGATATTCATGCCAATATCCTAAATAATATTTCGAAAGTGGTTTGACATTTTTACGATGAAAACATCCCTCAAGATTGACGTTCATGTGAAATTTTGCTCTATTCTGCCATGTTAAGAAATTTGTAAATTTCCAATAACTTACGAAATTTTTATATTGGAAAATTCATAGTCATAAATATTCATGCCAGCGCCATAAATAATATTTCAAAAGTAGTCTGACATCTTTACGATGAAAATATCGCTCAAAATTGACGTTTATGCGAAATTTCGCTCTATACTTCCATGTTAAGAAATTCGTAAATTTCCAGTAACTTGCGAAATTTTCAAAGTAGCATATTTATAGTTACCGATGTTCATTCCGGCATCAAAACTGATATTTTAAAACTGGTCTGACATTTTTACAGTAAAAAGTTTCCATTTAATGCACGTTTAAGTGAATTTTTGTCCTATTCTCCCATGTTAAGAAAATCGTAAATTTCTAATAACTTACGAAGTTTTTTAATTCGAATGTTGCAAATGAATAGGGTTCTTGCCAGTGTCGAAAGTAATATTTTAAAACTGATCTGACCTCTCTGCGACAATTTGTTCGTGAGATATCGTGTACACAGACTAACAAACTAACGGACTAACACACTAACAGACACCCTACAGACAGACACCATACGAATTTTGTCATTTTTGGATTCCTCACACCTGAAAACGTGTAAAAAGGTAAAAAAACCGAGGTCGAAAATTTTCACGATTAGTTAAGTTCCCCATACCTATAGTATGATGGGGAACTAAAAATAATAATAATAATAATAATGACGTCAACTTTAACTCATTCACAATTACATGTATAAATAACAGTAAATACCAAACTATAGTAATTTACTCTTGTTCAAATTAACATTTTTTTTTTTTTTTTTTTTTTTAATGAAAACTTAGAAGCATCAATATTAAAATATTCAGCTTCTTTAGTATTTTGTATAATTTTTTTTTTAAATTCAACTTTTTACAATTAAATTTTCATTAAATAAATTACCCAAAACGCAATAAAATCAGCAAGTTATTCATTTAATTTGATGTTTCCAGAATAATTCGATAAATTTTGACTCTTCATGAAAATTCTTCATTCTTCATCATTTAGTATCAGTTTTTTTTTAAAAACCTTACTGATTGTTGACTTAAATGTGACTAACAAAGCTCTAACTTTTATAAATATATAAAGTTGTCATGAAATTTGAAAGTGTTATTGCAATGCACTATTGAAAATGCAATATGTAGCATTAAAAGTTTTTTTTACAGTGCAGAGTAAAAGGACATAATACCATTGCAGGTACTTGAAAAATTTGTTCTAAGTGCAATTTGATTATGTTATTCTGTAGCAAACACAAGAAAGCTTATACAAAATAAATCTCATAGTCACTGGTCAGGTATTTAAACAAGCAGATTAATATTGATACTTTAATTTAGGAAATTATTTACTGTGTAATTCAAAAAAATTGCAAATTTGCCTCTCCCCCTCTTAAATAAATCTGATAAGGCCTATGAAACACACAAAAACTATATTATGTAGCCTCTTTCACAATTAATCTTATACTATTAAGTGAGCAATATTTGTATGTATATTTCACTGATCTCGAAAACGGTAGCTCGGACAGTCACGAGATTTAACACAAAGGTGCATCCCGAAGGGTCATTGTGCACATCGAAGTCAGATTTTCGAATTTTTGATTAGTTTTTTCTTAATTAATTAAAATGTGAAAATCATAACCTTCTAATTTCTGATAAAAAAAGCCATTTAAATTTTAACATTTTATCCATAATTTAATTGTTGCCATTTTTTTTTTGACAAAATAATAATAATAATTAAAAAAAAAAAAAAACGTACATTTATTTAAAATGAGGAAAATAAATCAGAAAGATTAGAAAATAAATTAGAAATATCACTCGCATCGTTACAAATAAGACACCAAATGAAAGGGAAAATTTTTGTAAATCCGATGCATTAAACAGCTTATCAATCGGATGATTAGTTTTTTCTTAATTAATTAAAATGTGAAAATAAAAACCTTCTAATTTCTGATAAATAAGACATTTAACCAAAAATAAATTCAAAAACTGGCGTACAGACAATAGCAAGAAAATAAAACTTCGTCACACACCATAAAATTTAAATCAGCACAGCCGGGCAGTTGCACGTGTTTGCACCTGATGAAGAAAGGCTACGTCCTTTCGAAACCGGTTGTGCTGATTTAAATTTTATGGTGTGTGAAGAAGTTTTATTTTCTTGCTAAGACATTTAAATTTTAAAATTTTATCCATAATTTAATTGTTGCCATTTTTTTTCGACAAAATAATAATAATAATAATAATAATAATAAAAAAAAAAAAAACGTACACTTATTTAAAATCCGCGATTGTAATGAAATGCTCGCCCTCTGGTGGGCTACGGTGAAATTATCACACCACTGCATATCATCATATTATGCAATCGACTTTCCATGATGAAATGGCGGAGATAGAAGAATAATAAATACACGTGGCTGTTATATTTACTAACAACTGCAGTTCAGAGAGCGCCATTTATCGATCATTACAAACGCGGATGAGGAAAATAAATCAGAAAGATTAGAAAATAAATTAGAAATATCAGTCGCATCGTTACAAATAAGATAGCAAATGGAAGGGAAATTTTTTTTAAATCCGATGCATACAGCTTATCAATCAGGCAATTAGATTTTTTAAAATTAACTAAAGTATGAATTTTAGGTGGCAACAGCAGAAGATTGTATGGAAACCGTTAGGAGAAAAAAAATGAAAAATCTGCTTCACATTAAGTCACATGATTTTTAAAAGGGATTAAAAATTGCAGTTTTCAAATTCTTTTAAATTTTCTCTCACGAACACAAAAATATAATATACAGCCTGTACCCCACAAGACCAACTTGCATTTCAAATTTCATCAATTATTTTGGTTAATAAACAAAAGTTATTATTATTTTTTTCAAATTAAGTTTTATTCTATTTTCGAAAAGATTTATGTGATCATAGATATAATAATATATATAGATCTATCATCCCCATATTATCGTGCAAAGATTTTTGATGCCGAAAAGAAAGCTTTGGAATCAGCCATTAAGTGGTATTGAAGGAAAAAAAAAAAAAAAAAGAAGAAGAATGAATTTGAAACTATATCTGGGGCTTTTCATTCACCTTTAGTAAATAAATTATTCATGAATTTTTATTTGCTAAAACATTTGTGTATATTCCCGTGTGTATTCACTCGGGGAAAGACTGCCATATTTTGGTAAAATCGCCGTCTTTTCCCGAGTGAAAAGAATCACTTTTTTGTCCCCAATGATCAATCTATATATTATTACTATATGTATGTGATACGATAAATTAATAATTTGGGTTTTAAAAATTTTTTTAAATAGATTATTTAAACTCTATGAACCATATTTTTATTTTATCAGCTTCATTAACAGATCCTGCTGGGCGATTTTTTAAATTTTGGTGTTGAAGTACACCGAATGTTTTTCGACAAGAAGTTTAATATAGCAACAGCCATTTTAATCTAAGTAGCGCATCAAATATATAAAAACATAAATGATTTATTTTTACACAAAATTTACAGAACAAATGCAGTTTTAAAGATAGGAAATTTATTTCAACAAGCACTATTTTAAACCTAAAAAGCATTAGAAATATAAGCAGAATATAAAGGATTCTTATGTATAAACAAAAAAGAGTCTGATAAAATTATTAGCAAAATAGTCTTCCCCTTTTCATACCAAAAAAAAAAAAAAAATCCATCGCTAATATGGTGACAAAAATTCAAAAGCTGCCAATGGAGCGACATAATAAAGTTGTGTAACACGATAATGTTTACCTATTTATTTATTTTTTATATAATAATCACTATGCTAATTTATCATACAAACAAATGAACCTCTGTGTGTTACTGCACTCTCACGCTGTCGAACAGAAATATTTGAAAAATACAAATTAATATTTAAATAAATAAATAAAAATATTAATTAATTATAATAAAAGTACCTTTTATGATGCTCTGTTAATCGCTATAGATCTTTCGGGGCGATCCGCCCCTTCTTCAATAGCTACATGGCTGTTGTCTTTTGTTGAAACTGGTCTCTCATCATGCTTCTTTCTCTCAGTCCCGCTTTTCATAATTTGGCGCCACACTCCGTCCAAATCGGCGCGCGACTCGTGCCCGTTACATGCAGAAATGTCTCTCATTATCTCTATTGTCTCGCGGTAAAAAGCGTAGTCTGGGTTATTGTAATTAGCTAGTTTTTTTGTTTCATTAAATATAATATTTATTTTATTTTCCTTATTGACTTTAGTAAGGGCTGTAGTTGTTTTATCATATTTGATATCATTTTGATGCTCTTTAATTCTGGTTAATATTTTCCTTTTGGTTACTCCGATGTAATTTCCCTTCTTTTCATCTGTATATTTGAAAGGTATTTGGTAAATTCCGGCTGTTTCAAGAGGGGGGGTTATGTCTTTATCGTTTCGAATTAATTGGTATATATTAGGGTTTGGTTTTATAGGTATATTTATGTTGTGTTTTTTGGCTATATTTTTAATTTTGGTTGAAATTCCTTGATCGTATGGTATGGAATAAGTAAAATTTGGGGTGGTTTTTTGATAGTTTGGGATATTATTGAGTTTTTTGATTCTTTTCCTGTATAATTTATTCACTAAAATTTTTGCTATAACCTGCTTTAAAAGCTGTATTTTTTATGTGGTTTATTTCCTCTTTTAGATCGGCAGGGTCATTACAGATTAAAATTGCGCGATTTATATAGGCTTGTATTGCGTTAATTTTATAAGTATAAGGGGTTTTACTACGGTTGTTAATTATTTCTTCATTTGCAGTTGGTTTTCTGTAGACTGTGGTATTAATATTATTTTGATGATGTTTTATTTTTACGTCAAGGTAGTTGATTTCGTTATTAATTTCGGTTTCACATGTAAATTTTATATTATGGTCAATTTTATTTAAGATTTCCAAGATTTCATCACTGCTTTCGTTTTCATCAATGATCGCAAACACGTCATCGACATAGCGGACCCAAAAGATTAATTTATCTTTTAAAATTTTAAATATGTTTTCTTCTAAGATTCTTAATTTATGCTCGGCAATTAGTCCTGAAACGGGGGACCCCATTGGGACCCCTTTATTTTGTTTGTAAATTTTCCCGTTAAACTTAAAGAAACTTTCGTTTAAAATTAGGTTACTGGTAGCTATTAGAGTGTTTGCCGTTTCTTGGTCGTATTTTTCTTTGATTAAGTTATTTATGGTATCGGATATTTCTTTGACATTTATTGAGGGGTATAAATTAATTATATCGAAACTTACGAATTTATAATTATTTTTAAAATCAAGCTCCCTAATTCTCTTAATGAAATCTTCGGTAGAAACTAAACTATTATTAGTGGGGGGTAGTAGTTCGCGGTAAATTTTAACCATATATTTTTCTAAATCATATGTAGGGCCTTCGCGTTTATTAACAATTGGTCGAAATTTTGGGGGGTCCTTATGATCTTTGTATCTACCAAACAGGCGGGGAGTGTTGGGAGCGTGGTTTTTAATATATGGTGAGTGATTATTGGGCCATTTGCCCTTTTTTATCAGTTCGTGCGTCTTTTCTATTAATTTTTTATTCGGGTCCTTTTTTATTGTGGTTGTGCCTATTTCTTGAATAGCTTCTGTCATCATTTTAACGTAGTCTTCTCTATTTAAAATTGTGATTTTTCTTGTTTTGTCTGTTAATGTACATGTTATGTCCTCATTTTTCTTAAGATTTCTAAGGGTTTTCATATCGGCTTTATTAATATTCTGATTATTCAAAGTTTTTCCTATTTCTTTTTGAGCTACATTTCTAATTTGGCTTTTTGCTTGTTCAGGGGCTTTTTTGATGGCTGTTTCTATTTTTGCAATGCTATCACCTAAATTAATTGGTTGTTCTAGGATGTATTTTGGGCCAAGTTTTAATAATGCATCTTCATGACTATTTATTTTATGGTTTGACATGTTTATATATTGATGTTCATTAATTTTCTGTAAATTGGGATTTTTTCTATTAATCCAGAATTTTAATTTTTTATTGTGCATTTTACAAATTTTATTCCGCTCGATGTCATTAAATATTGATATTTTACTTTTTATTATTTCAAAATCCTTAGTTTCGTTAGTTTCTCTGACTTGTTTTTCTATTTCATTAGCGATTTTACGATATTTGTATAAGTTCGATATCGTAAAATCGCTAATGAAATAGAAAAACAAGTCAGAGAAACTAACGAAACTAAGGATTTTGAAATAATAAAAAGTAAAATATCAATATTTAATGACATCGAGCGGAATAAAATTTGTAAAATGCACAATAAAAAATTAAAATTCTGGATTAATAGAAAAAATCCCAATTTACAGAAAATTAATGAACATCAATATATAAACATGTCAAACCATAAAATAAATAGTCATGAAGATGCATTATTAAAACTTGGCCCAAAATACATCCTAGAACAACCAATTAATTTAGGTGATAGCATTGCAAAAATAGAAACAGCCATCAAAAAAGCCCCTGAACAAGCAAAAAGCCAAATTAGAAATGTAGCTCAAAAAGAAATAGGAAAAACTTTGAATAATCAGAATATTAATAAAGCCGATATGAAAACCCTTAGAAATCTTAAGAAAAATGAGGACATAACATGTACATTAACAGACAAAACAAGAAAAATCACAATTTTAAATAGAGAAGACTACGTTAAAATGATGACAGAAGCTATTCAAGAAATAGGCACAACCACAATAAAAAAGGACCCGAATAAAAAATTAATAGAAAAGACGCACGAACTGATAAAAAAGGGCAAATGGCCCAATAATCACTCACCATATATTAAAAACCACGCTCCCAACACTCCCCGCCTGTTTGGTAGATACAAAGATCATAAGGACCCCCCAAAATTTCGACCAATTGTTAATAAACGCGAAGGCCCTACATATGATTTAGAAAAATATATGGTTAAAATTTACCGCGAACTACTACCCCCCACTAATAATAGTTTAGTTTCTACCGAAGATTTCATTAAGAGAATTAGGGAGCTTGATTTTAAAAATAATTATAAATTCGTAAGTTTCGATATAATTAATTTATACCCCTCAATAAATGTCAAAGAAATATCCGATACCACCATAAATAACTTAATCAAAGAAAAATACGACCAAGAAACGGCAAACACTCTAATAGCTACCAGTAACCTAATTTTAAACGAAAGTTTCTTTAAGTTTAACGGGAAAATTTACAAACAAAATAAAGGGGTCCCAATGGGGTCCCCCGTTTCAGGACTAATTGCCGAGCATAAATTAAGAATCTTAGAAGAAAACATATTTAAAATTTTAAAAGATAAATTAATCTTTTGGGTCCGCTATGTCGATGACGTGTTTGCGATCATTGATGAAAACGAAAGCAGTGATGAAATCTTGGAAATCTTAAATAAAATTGACCATAATATAAAATTTACATGTGAAACCGAAATTAATAACGAAATCAACTACCTTGACGTAAAAATAAAACATCATCAAAATAATATTAATACCACAGTCTACAGAAAACCAACTGCAAATGAAGAAATAATTAACAACCGTAGTAAAACCCCTTATACTTATAAAATTAACGCAATACAAGCCTATATAAATCGCGCAATTTTAATCTGTAATGACCCTGCCGATCTAAAAGAGGAAATAAACCACATAAAAAATACAGCTTTTAAAGCAGGTTATAGCAAAAATTTTAGTGAATAAATTATACAGGAAAAGAATCAAAAAACTCAATAATATCCCAAACTATCAAAAAACCACCCCAAATTTTACTTATTCCATACCATACGATCAAGGAATTTCAACCAAAATTAAAAATATAGCCAAAAAACACAACATAAATATACCTATAAAACCAAACCCTAATATATACCAATTAATTCGAAACGATAAAGACATAACCCCCCCCCTCTTGAAACAGCCGGAATTTACCAAATACCTTTCAAATATACAGATGAAAAGAAGGGAAATTACATCGGAGTAACCAAAAGGAAAATATTAACCAGAATTAAAGAGCATCAAAATGATATCAAATATGATAAAACAACTACAGCCCTTACTAAAGTCAATAAGGAAAATAAAATAAATATTATATTTAATGAAACAAAAAAACTAGCTAATTACAATAACCCAGACTACGCTTTTTACCGCGAGACAATAGAGATAATGAGAGACATTTCTGCATGTAACGGGCACGAGTCGCGCGCCGATTTGGACGGAGTGTGGCGCCAAATTATGAAAAGCGGGACTGAGAGAAAGAAGCATGATGAGAGACCAGTTTCAACAAAAGACAACAGCCATGTAGCTATTGAAGAAGGGGCGGATCGCCCCGAAAGATCTATAGCGATTAACAGAGCATCATAAAAGGTACTTTTATTATAATTAATTAATTCAAGTTGGTCTGTTTTTAAGAATTTAAATTTTAAATAAATAAAAATATGTTTAATGTGAAATATATATAACCATAAAAAGATTAGTTGTCTAAAATACGGCAGAAATAGCGCTCATAGCATATTGTTACAAGGGATTAAGTCTTATTGTTACAATGGATTAAGTCTAAAATGGTGACAAAAATTCAAAAGCCGCCAAAGAGAACTATATTAAGGCTGTACTATCAGGTTTACAACCCATGAATTATATATAAACACAAAAAATTAATTGTCTCATGCGACAGACGTAGCCGGTCACAGCATATTGTAATATTTGGTGTGAAATTGCTGTCATTTAATGGTTGATTGGATAAACAAAAAAAACATATGAAATAACGTAAAAGCAAATATTATGTTGTCTAAACCCAGTTACGTTTGAATCCAGTCCGAGTTACATGTGAACAACACGTATAGTGTTGTTCACATGTAACTGGGATTCAAATATAAAAGGGAAACTTCAATTTTTTCGATACTATCTATTTCGAAACTGTTATATAATAAGCACCTAAATCGAAGCTCATTGGTAAACTATTGTCGCAGGTAATAGGGACAAGCGCCCGAGTTGCAGTTGATGACCAAATCGCTGCTGAATGCAGCAGGGACCTGGAGCGAGCTTTTGAACAATTTCGGTAATTTATTTTTTTTTATTTTTATAAAGCTATATAGAAACGAGTTTCCTTTAAATTTAGTGGCCAGCGAAGCGGGCAAAGCCAGCTAGTATAGAATAATACCAATACAATTGTATGAAAAATACATTAATGTTTTGCTTGTCCCAATATGGCGGCTCGGTTACAGTTGAGACTTCACTTTTAGAACCGCCTTGCCGGGTCTAAGTGATTCCTCTTAGCCTGTGTATCAATCTGTTTTTGGCGACGGATAAGTTGGTTTCTCTTACCATCAACCAGCTAACTCAGGAATTCCGATTACCCCAGCATGTTTTTTTTCCAGCACAGCATTCTCATAACAAATGACCTTTCACTAAATATTCCCTTTATATTTAACTATTATGTATTTTTAAAGAACATTTTATTCATAATAAAGATCAACATTTTGTTTTAAATTTTATGGTTGAAATTCATAAAATTTTCTACATATAATTTTCTCCTCAGACATGTCCATTTCTCATTCTTTACTCCCCCCACCCCACCCCACCCCCAGCATACAAAGTTACAAAATAAAACATTAAACATTTTATTAATGCTATTCCATTTGTTCCTCAGTAATCATAAATAATCTAACTTAATAGTAATAATGATGTGCATAATCTATTTCCCTTTTCTAAAAGAAATAAGTCAGCATAGATGTATTCTGCTAAATTCCTCATCATATATTCATTGTTACTAATTTCTATTGACGGCAAAATGTATTCATATTAAAAGGAATGAATATGATGAACACTCAACATGGTTGTAGACGCGCTTATAAGCAATGTTTCCTTTCCTAGTAATGCAGTTTTCATGGAATAAAGTATGTATTACGGTTGTTTTCATTAAAGGCTCGAATTTGCCACTCATATGCAATGATAATAATAATTTTTCTTCCACCAATTGACGTGAGCAGAATAATTATATTTTATGTTTGTTAAAAATTCAATAGAAATTTTTGTTATAAATAGAATTATTAAACTAATAAGAGTATAACAGCTCAATGTAATCACAAAATTTAAGTGCCGGCACTGATGGTTTACATTTAAAAATAATCATGGTTCTTTAATAAAAGTGTGTTTGTTAAATAATGAATCATCATTATTTGCATTTTTCTCTGTCTTTTAATTAATGGAGGTAATATTTTTTAATATTTATTTTTTAAGTTGATGACCATAATATTTTTTAATAATATTTTTATTTTGAATTAATTTTAGTAAGTTTTAAAAATAACTTTGCTGATGAAACTTTAATAATTGCCACACGGCCATTTATTCTATGCTCAGCATCCATCATTAGCAGTAAAATTAATGTTTATCTCTTATTTATTTTACGGCACCAATTATTAAATTTTTAATTAAGTTATTATTTTTTAATAATTTTTTACATGGTGCCCTGAGGAAAAAAAGATTTTTTCTCTCAAGGTTGAGAACCTGTTTATTGAATTTGTAGACAGCATGAACGGTTGAAAAATATAAATAAATTAAATGAAATAAATAAAAGATCGTAAGCATTTGCGTGGCGATTATCTTTGATTATTTGAATTAATTCATAAAAATGTCTTGTTTTATAAAAAAAAAAAAAAAAAAAAACGCCAATATTTTTTGTGCTGTTTTCATTATTTTTTTTTCCCATATGCATACCTATATAGATTGGGTTATTATGTAATAGCGATATTTTAATTTAATATACTCATTTATTTATTTCATTATTTCACAATATATTTTCATTTTAAATAAAATGAAAAATAATTTTGCTTGGAGCAGATTTATTGTAATTTTAGGTCATACTTTAATCAGAAAACAAAATTTATGATTACTAATAGTAATAATAAAAGAAAAAAAAAAAAAATAATAATAAAATGAAATAAAAACATATCCATGGTGAATTTAATTGTCTTTGATGTATATCTTTTTATGGTGCTTTGCCTTGTTTTACCCAGAATGGGTCTCTGTTGTTCAATTTATTTTTATCATCTTCATAACTGGACTTAATTCTCGTGAGGAAAACTTGTGCACATTTTCCTCTTTACTTAATACAGCCAAGTCTGGCCCATGACTATCAAGAGTGTTTCAAGTCCAGTATTGGATTATAAAAAATAATTAATAAAGAGTAACAAGAGTTACGGTATTTCTTTCAAGTGAAAGCATAGAATCCTTTTACACACACACACAAAAAAAAAAAAAATATATATATATATCAACAGACTCCCAGATATAATTAATACAGCATATGCATCTGAGCATTATTAAAAACTTTTTTTTGTGGAATATGTGGTGTTGTACATTACTTACCATAATCTTTTATATATTTGTATTTACATTTATTACACTGTGAATGTTTATAGTAGATTACATATTATTTTTGCTTTCATGTGTTGAGAGAAAATTTTATCTTGCAGTTCCACTTATTTTTTAAATAGCAATTCAGCTGCTTAAAAGTATTTCATTGAGATTTACATTACATTATTATTTTTTTTTTTTTTTAAAGGAAATACAAATAAATAAAAGGATAAATTAATAATAATAAAAAAAAATATCTGAATACCAATTTGGTATTACTCATGGTGAGTTAAAAAAAAAAAAAAAAAAAAAAACATAAAGACAATAAAATAACTAAAAGCAAAAGAAATAATAATAAAAAAAAAAAACTGCTTTTATTGCACTGCAATAAAAAAATAAATGGATAAAACATAAATGCTACATAAGTGATATTTTGATAGGAAGATGTGAGGAGGCTTCACAACCCTCTCCTTATTTCTCTGAACATGCTCAGGAGTGGATTATGTCTCTTATTTTTTTTTTTTATGGCAGTAAAATCATTTCATGAAAAATGATGATATATATAAATAAATAAATGGTGCCTGAAAATGATATATATAGTATATATATATATTTTACTTTTTGTGCACATACACGTAGCTACATATGCTTATTTTATTATTATTATTACTTTATTTTTTTTGTCTAATGTATACCGTTATGATTATCAAGCCTCTGTTACTTTTCATTTACGCATGCATTCTCGTAAATTTATTTGCTACTGCATTTGCCCTATATGCTCCTCTTGACTAATAGTTGCCGGCCACTTCTTTTAGTCCGATGTGTTAGCTAACTGGCCATTAGTTAGCATACGAGTTTCACACATTTGTATGTAGTCATGAACAAGGGTTCACTTAATTAAATTTCTCAGAGTTGAGATAATGCACTGCAGTTAGGTCACTGATACTTTTTTTACCATCTTTGACAAGATTGTTAGCCTAGCGTTTGAGCAAGTGCTTACTAACTACAAGAGTAGAACCTAGATCCTAACATCTGTCCTAAATGAATATGATCACTCATCAGTGGTACTAATCTGTTGCATGTAAAATAGGTTGTGGAAATTTCAGACTGCTTTATCATGAATGGATTCACTTGGGCACAACATAATTTCCACTGGGTATTCATTTTTTTTTTTTTTTTTTACATAGTAGCAAATTCTGAAATTGTGTTAAAAAAGAAACAGGCAAAAAGTTTGTCTTTATTATAAAAATCTTTATTGACAAATGATCACATAATAAAATGAAAAATAATTTTTACTCACCATACTTTACTACCAACCAGATCAGTCTATAATACAAAAAAGATGAAATTCCCAAATTATAAACTCAAAAATGGGAAAAAAAGGTTAAAAACTTACCTATAAATAAAGTACTGCTGAATAGATTGTATGTAATATCAATCTTCTTAAGAAAAAGAGTGTGTTGCCGTTCACCGTAGTTTGGCTATAATGCGCCGACCTTGGTGTGCATCTCGTGTTCACCTGTCTTCCTGCTTTTAGCGGCAGTTGTATTGTTTTTTGTCATTAGGGTAACATGCACACTGTGATTATCTTGTACCGGTGATATGGCTCACCACCTTTTATTGCTTGAGTTGATTATGGTGTCAACATAGTTTGAAATATGACTAATATGTCATCTATTATTTGTAAATATGTAATATAATAACTGTGAATTAAATGTTTTGTGAAGTAATAGCTTCAAGAATAGTACTTATTATAATTATACAGTCCACTTGTAAAGTATCGTGAACAGAGTGGAATTGCATTGTGTATATTTTTTTGGTATGCATATGGGCGGCATATGGTCATTATAAATTTTTTTTTTACATACTTACCTTCAATCTTAAACAATTTAAATGCTGAATTATTGCTTCCATGCATTGTTGATATAAATTTGTGTACCTTGAAGGCTTCTTCCCAATTCCTTGTTCATTTCTCATTTTTTTACTCTTTTTTTTTTTTTGAAAGGGAGGAAGTACGCTAAAAGGTAAAACTTTTAACATTTTATTTAAAAATTCAACATTTTTAAACTTCCTTCCAAATTTAACTAGTATGAATTTTTAATAAAAAATTGGTCAAAAGACTTTAAACGGAAGTGATTTATTTCAAAAATTGAAATTGGAGATGACTATTTAAACACTGGAAGTAATTTATTTAAAATCCAGAATAATCATTTTTTTCAGTTAATGAGCTAAAAAAAAATATTTAATAAACCCAAAAAATAATTAATAATTGTCAAAATCCAGAATAAATCCCAAAATATTTAATAAATAAGCATCTGAAAATTAATTTAAATATGTTCTGGATTATTTTCAAAAAATATCTCTGTTATTTTGTATTTTCAAAAATACATCATTTTCCCTCCTAAAGCTGATGCTATGACGTCATGTTTTCTGAGAATTTTCATCCCCAGGGTTCAATATCCTCATTTACCGGAAGTATCTCTCCGCATTTTTCAAAAGATAGTGTCACTTTCCAATTTTCAACAAAAAAGAGAAAATATAAGTTAATTTTTCAATAATTCAAAAATAAATAATCTGTGAAAAAAGATAATTCACTTTAATCAACCTTAATTAACTTTTATTCATAGAATCAACTCCAATTAAAATATTTGGAGTGTGCTATTTTAACGTGCATCAATTTGCCGGTAATTCAGCATTCGAATGCAGGCGATTTGGGAAGCAATGCAGACACACTTGGAAGGATAAATTTGAACGATCAACAGCACATGCGGTTCTCTCGGCTCGCTCGGTGGTTTCTGCCGTTGAGAGAGAACCGTTGGCGTGGTGTGAGATCGTAAGGTAGCTCTTTATTATTTATAGATTGTCCATTATTAATTGTTTATTTCAAATTATTAGTTATCTATCATCCTAATAACTGAATAAGTATAAAATTACTTTTTCCTGGCCATAAGAACAGTGTATGCTCCCGATGTCACCAAAGTTGTTACCAATTCGTCATGAACTGCTATCTACAGTGATCTACTTTAAGAGAAGAATTTTTAAACACAGCAAGTGCCACATCTCCACTAAATTCAGATCCACATAAAGACCATTCATTATGATTTTGTGCAATGCTTTTATTGCAAACTAACTCCAAGAAGACACATCAGCATTCAGAATTATACAACATTGTTCCGGCTGCTTTGCTTATAATGATAAATAATTTCATTAAATAGTGTGATTCTTCCTCCACAAATTTTCTTCTGAATATCAAACGTCATATAGAGCTTAAAATGCCCTTTACGTTAATCAAAGATTTAAACGGAATAACTGTTCATGTGGGCATTAAACAACTAATGATTTGTGAATGAATTTCTGGTTTGATGAAGGAAAATTTAACCTTCAGTATGTTTCTTCTAAGTCCAATCTTTCCGATCCATTCATGAAGCCAATGATGAATACCAAAAATGAATTATTAAAATTTATAAATATAATTTGCTTTCAAAATTCTAGTAGTTAAAATCTTCTTCTTCACTTTGCGGATATTTTTTTGTATATATGTATATAATTTTTGGTGTGTGTGTGAGTCACAAGCACTTGTGCATATGTGTTGTATATATATTGCATATACGTTTTTCATCTCGTTCATCTATAGTATTTAGTATTGTATATTAGAATTGTATTTTTGCATTGGTCTTCTATATATTGTATATAGGTTATATTATCTCTTGTTGCATTTTTTTAGAATATAGGTCATATACATAATCATATAAATTGTATTGAATATTTATAATGTATTTTTGCTTAGTATCTGCATTGTGGGGAAATTGTGTTTGATTATATTTATAATGAAAAGGGGGAAATTAATTATAAATTTAAATTTAATCTAAAATTGCTTTCATGTGCTGTTTCGAGGTACATGTTTAAAAAAAAAAATTGGATTTTTTATGTACTGTTTTTGAAGTACATTTTTCTTACTGACTTTTGTCAGGTTGTGTACCTTTTAGTGGTACAGTTTTTTTATATCATGGACTTTGAATTTTTCTTGGGTGGCATGTATATGCACACTTAACTCTTGTTGCATTTTTGCTAGTTGTTAACTCGTTTTTACTAAAAATTGTTGCATTTTTGCTAGTTGTTAATTCATTTCTACTAAGAAATTGTTGCATTTTTGCTAGTTGTTAATTCATTTTTACTAAGAAATTGTTGCATTTAATTTGTTTATACTAATTGTTGTTTAAGTTGGTTAATAATGAAATGTTTTTCCTTATATGTTGCGGTGGGGGGCTTTGATAACTGAAGTTATCTTTTTAGTCCTCACATTTAATAGAAAAACATTTCTTAACTTATTTCTTATATATATACAACTTAAAATATCTTTTACTTATTATTATTTAAAGTTTGACTCACTCTTTTAAATCTCTTGTTTACTGCATGCTGCTTCACGGCAAACATAGCGGTTTGTTTACTTTAGTGCTGTTGCCATTCTCTGCATTGCTAATTTAACTTTCTCTCCTTGTTGCCATCGTAACTTAATTCATTAATTTAAATTGTGAAATGTTTTAGCTTTGGCCATAAGGTGGCGCCATCGTTAATTTAACTGTTTTGGCTTTAACCACAGGGTAGCATTGTTATCGATGGTTTTCTGATGGTTTTATGCAAATATTACATTTTGTAGTGATATAAAAGAGATGGATTCACTCGTTGTAGGCAGTGCAACAGCAACAAGATGTTCTGATGTGTTTGCAGCGAGCTGGTCTCCTGTTGTTTTAGAAATGAAGTCCACTGACTTATCGTATGTGGAGTTAAAAGTTTTTTTGTGAGTTAATATTATTTTAAGGATGAAATCTATTTATGAAGTTAAAAGTTTTTTATTAAATTTGATGCTGGTTTTCTTGACGATAAAAATCTAATGACTGATCATATATGAAGTTAAAGTTTTTTTAACATTAAGTTATATGTCCTTGTCTCCCATTTTTTAAAGATGATGTTAATTAGTTTCTTCTTTTTTAAAAAGTTTAAAAGTTTTTGATTATCGTTTCATCTCAGTGGTCAACCTGGCGACCGTTAGGAAGTTAGCGTATCTTCAGAGTTATTTCCCCGATGGTCAACCTGGCGACCATTGATATGATATGAAATTATCTATCAGTTTCATTTGTGTTTATCTACATTAGTTACGTTTTCTTCAATTGGTGTCATCATTTTATTTTCTCAATGGTCAACCTGGCGACCTTGAGATTTATGTCAATTGTGTTACAGAAATTTTGTTTAAAAGGGGACTTTGGGACAAGAGGCTACTTCAAGCTTATTGTATTAAGTGTTTTCATCGAAATCTGAGTGTTGTATATGATGTCAAGTTAATGTTCTTCAACGGTAACTATCCAGCTCATACTGTTTCTTTATGTTAATGTATTTGAATAAATGTTTCTTGTCAAAATATTTACACATGTTATTTTTTTTATATTAATAAATTTTGTTAAGTTTTAAATTTTCTTGTTTTTACTGAGATTAACATTTTTCTAATCACTAGTCATATTACATTTCCAAAACTTAAAGTTTAACGTTTCTATTGGGCAAGACTTTGCTTAATATTAAATTTAAAAGATTGACCATTTACTAATGGTCTTTATCACTATCGCAGTACATGCAAATTCTTCCTATAGGCCGTAATGATAAGAAAAACTTTGGCATGTCCCTGTACACAAACTACAAATGTAATGCACACCCAAAACTATACAGCTGATTTCGTAGGGATCATGAACATGTGTACCAAATTTCAAGTCAATAGCTTGATTTTTGCGGCTACTAACGCGCAACAAACATACAAACAAACAAAACCCAAAATCTTTTTGAGTCTCAACAGAGGGCCTCCGCCAGTGAAACGGCTTCAGGTAGACCAGTAATATTCTAGGATTGCATGCCATGTGGTGGTTGCTGAGAGCAACCAGTACTTTCCTTTCGGCTGATGATTAGAAACAGATTGTCAGGCTGTCATATTACAACTTTTCCAAATTCCCTTACTTTTCCATGAGAGTTTTTCACCATTTTCCCTGACTTACGCTGTTTAATTTCCCCTAAAATGTCACAAAATTAGTAGACAATTTAGCAATTTACAATAACAAGCTTTCAAATATGTCTATTTCAACAAAATTTGTCAAAATTCCTTGACTAGTAGCCATCCTGAATGTTAAAAGGGTGACAAATAACCAATATGCTAAATGTAAATTCATTATATTATTATAGGACATTAACATAATTAATTAATTAATTTGTACCTTATACTTTGTCCGTTTTATATTCACATTATGCATTTCGGATGCAAACCACATCCTTCATCAGATGATTCATGACTGTCCTCGCTGTCTGTGTTTATGTTGCTTTCTTCTTGGGTTCCTCTCTATTAGAGGAATATTCCTCTATCTAGAGGAACCCAAGAAGAAAGCAACATAAACACAGACAGCGAGGACAGTCATGAATCATCTGATGAAGGATGTGGTTTGCATCCGAAATGCATAATGTGAATATAAAACGGACAAAGTATAAGGTACAAATTAATTAATTAATTATGTAAATTCATTGTCAGGGTATTTTTAGAGACAATATTTTTTTTTTTTTCAAATTGAAAGATGAAGTCATTCTGGATTAATATTAGTAATTAAAAAAATCTGGAGTGACTTCACACGGTTTTAGGAACATTAAGTAATTAACAGTTGTAAAAATAAAGTAAGAAAAGTTTTTAAATAAAAAAAGAAAAAAGAAAATTATAATAAGATGTCTGAGAATTTTTCTCCATATAGTATGTTGTTTAATTTAATGCTATTTCACTTCAAATAATTTGAGCCCATGGATCCTATTGATAAAAAATTTTTCATTGTGTCCCTGTAAAAATCTATAAGTGCTTGATTCATCAAAATCTAAACAATTAGTGAGACGCTGGCATGTATATAAATTTTCAGCACAATCGGATAAGGCAATTAGAAACAATCAACTTTAAATAATTTGAGCCCATAAGCCATAATGATGAAGAATTTTTTGTTGTGTCCTTGTAAGAAAACTAATCTACATTAAAAACAATTCAAAGTAGGCTTTGAAACAGCTTTATCTGACAAATATTTCTGTGTGAGGACAGCAGTAGGCCCCCTAACCCCCCCCCCTCCCCCAATTCATTATTGTACCTACATTTATAAAGAATTTAAATCTGTTAAATTTAAACGTCCATTTAAAATTATTCAGACAATTTTAACATGTGCCATTCCTTTAAACTTATCAATCTTGATCAAACTTTTCAAGTAACAAACTTATATTAACTTCAAAATACAACATTTGAAATGCCTGAAATTAATTGTTTTAAGTTAATCTGTCAACAGACAGAGACAAAATGAAACATTAAAAACTTTACTTCAATATTCAGGAAACTTCAAGACATGTAAAGATATTAAAAACATGTAATGAATATTTAACTTAAAAATATACTTTATTTACCGTATGAGGAATAAATTTCAATTCCTGGGCAGTTTTCCTGTACATAGTAAAATATTATAATAAATAGGCCTCACAACAAGTTTCTACCTCAAATATATATACCTTACTTTATAGACTAAAATTGGAAATTTATAGACTTAATAGACTAACATTAAATATATTAATAGTTTAGTTGAAATAACTGTAATGATGATACACAAATTATGGTTTTTATGTAAAATTTGTTATACATAAAATGCTTAATTAATTTTTGAACATGCACAAAAGAGGTGAGAGAAAATGCCCAGCTCACAACCACCCTCTTGCATTCTCTCTTTTTACTTATTTTAATAACTGGATGACCCAGTTCACATGGTCTCATTGTAAAAATCATTCGTTGTGTAGATACAGTGATTGGTTTAAAGATAATTATATTTATTATTTGTTTGCCCAGGGCACAGCGCAAGTTACCACTGAAAGCCAATTTTTCTGGAAATAAGGAAAGTTAAAATTGAATCATTATATGAAATCACTAACTATAATTTTCTATCAAAATCATTCAAGCAGTTTCCTAGAAGACAAGATTTCTACTATACATTATTCTAGGGTCGGGACAGCTAATTTTTATGAAAAATAAGGTAAGTGAGACCGATTTTCAACTATAAAAAAAAGTCTAAAAATTTTTTTTTTTTTTTTTCAAAGTGTTCCGCGATTTTCAAGAAAAAGTTTATGCCACATTTCTTTATCAGCTAGTGGTGTGCGGGTTACCAGTGAACTCTAAAATGGAGTTGAGGGTTATTTCAGTTCGAAATGTTGTCTCAAAAACATACCAACTATAAATATTTTTCAAAGTCATTTGAGTAAAAAAAAAAAAAAAAAAAGTAAATGCGAAGTAGTCTAAAGAGAATGTCAGATTTTTGTGCTAACAATTTAATTGTAAACTCAATTATTCCTTAAATCTGAATTTTTATCAAAATCCTTTAAACAATTTCTAAGAAAACCAAGTCTCAATCATATTTTTGCCTTATGCAAAATGAAAGATTAACGTTAACAGTCAACCAGTGTTGCCAATTTAGCAGAATTTCCGCTAAATTTAGCAGATTTTTTACTCTATTTACGGGAAAAAATAAAGGTTTAGCAGATTCGATATTACATTGCACTGTTGCTACACTATGGGCAATTGAATTTTTAGCAGATTTTCATGTGTTCTTTTAGCGGGGAAAAAAATTTTGTGTTGGCAACACTGCAGTCAACACTACAAAGATGAGAAAAAATAAAACGAATTTCTCGTCTCAAAATACCCTTAAAGCTAGTTTTTATCAAAACCATTAGAGCCATTTGCTAGAAACTTTCTGTTGTAATTTTGCAACAGCAGAGTGAAAGCTAACTGTAAACGTTAATTTTCCTGAAGATAAAGAAAATTCAGTTTGAACTGTCACATAAAAAAACCCCTAAACCTTAAATAATTATCAAAATCGTTCAAGTAATTTCCAAGAAAACCAAATTCCAGTCATATTTTGCTATGGTGAAGTGAGGGTTAACACATCAATGAACGCTGACTAAAAAAAAACTTATTCCTATGTTTTTATTAAAACTGTTTGTTTCTGTGAAAACCGAGTTTCTGCCATATTTTGCAATGGACAGAAAGGAGTTAACATTGAAGGCTAATTTTCGTGAAGATGAGGTAAAGTCAGGTAGATTTGGCACCTCAAAAAACACTTAAACCTAAGTTTTTATTAAAATCATCATATTCCTTTCCTAGGAAACCTAAATTCTGTCATAATTTTTAACCAGCAGCTGATGGGTTAGTAATGAGTGCAAATTTCCCTAAAGATAAGGATATATCCAATCAATTTAGTTCTCTAAAAATACATAATCCTAAACATTCATCAAAATCGTTATATCCATTTCCAAGCAAACCCAATTTCTGCTGTTGTTGCAACTGGCTGATAAAGAGTTAACAGTGAATGTGAATTTTCTTGAAGATGAGGATAAGCCAAATCGTTTTTTCGACCTAAAAATCCCCTAATCCCAAACATTCATCAAAATCATTAGAGCCATTCCCAAGATAGCATATCAGTAATAATAATAAAATATATATATATAAAAAAAATAATTGAAATCCGTCAAAATCTAAGTTTAAATTCCTGCTACTTCCTGTAGCGGTATTCTTGCTCGCCACAGTCGAGTTTGGAGCCCCAATGCCTTCGGCAGTCTCTTACCTGCTTTTTACTCCCCCTCCCTTGCGGTTAAAGTTGAAAGTTTTGCAAAATCTCATCAAAGTGCATATTGCGTACATTTCATCAACACCCACACACAAAAATTTGCCATTCGTAGGTAATTTGGACGGATTTAAGCTTCAAAATGTGTTTTTTGCCCCACCCGCCTCAAGGGGAGGGGGGGGGGGGTGTAAATACGCAAAATGACTTTATATCGCATGTTGCATATACATACCTAACCGACACATCAAAAAATCGAGATCCTGAAATTATTTAAAACAGAGCAATGAAAACTTTTTTTTTTTTTTTTAATCTCCCCCCCTGCTCTTAAAGGAGGTAAGAGGAGGGAATTTGGCAAAATCTCTTCATACTATGAGTTAGGTACATATAATCGTTCCTCACATCAAAAAAATTCCAACCTAAGATAATTTAGTGCAGCATTACACATGAATACATGTTTTTCTCCCCCCATTCTCCAAAGGCCGGTAGGGGGGAATTTCACAAAATCCCTTTGTAGTGTGCGTTGAGTTCGATTTTCTCATGTGTTGAGTACCATTCTTCGAAAATCTTTTCCCTCCCCCCTTAAAATCCAAAAATCCAAAATCGCAGGAAAAAAAAAATTTTTGTACTCAATCTGGTCTTTCCATCTGCAATTTCTTCACCGTGAAGTAATTTGAAGCCGAGTTATACTTATAAAGGTGTTTGTGCCTTCTGCCCCCAAGAGGGACAGGGGGGTATTTTGCAAAATCCTGTCTTAGTGGGGGGTCAGGCTCCGAAAACCAACCTGGTCATTAAAATTTGTGACTCCATTTCCCATAGAATCGTCATGGCAGTGTTAAGTCAACGAATCAGTGAGTTTACTCTTTTATATGGGTACACATTTGTTTATATTTTTTATGGACTACTTGGCTTAAGGTGGCTGTCAGAAAAATACTGTCCTTGGCGAAAAATGTCCTATCTACTTCAGCATTAAAATTAAAAATATACCCAGGATTATCAATAAATAAAGCTTTTTAATACAGATTTGAATTAGCTTTCATTTTCTTATTATTTAATTTTGATGACGTCATGTTGTCATGTGCCTAAGCAAATTTAACATTTAATATATTTTTTATTATTATTTGCATGAAAATATATTTTATTATATGTCGAAAAATAAATTTACTCATAAACGTCTTTGGCAACAATTAAAAATTAAAAAAAATTATTTTAAAGTTTTATTATAGAAGAAATATCTATATTATATAGCAGATTAATTAAAAATTTACATTTCTCCAGTATAAATAGTAGCCTATGTCTTATTTCAGACTATTACCTATCTCTGTACCAAATTTCATCCAGATCCGTCCAGCCGCTGTGGCGTGATTGAGTAACAAACATCCATCCAAACTTTCGTATTTATAATATTAGTATATACATATATGTATATACTCATATATAAAACAAGTCCAGGGATTGACTCGTTTAATATAAGAGAAGGATATAGATTATATCAATTTAATTGATAATATTAATGAAAATTATAAGAGAAGTCATATAAAGAGGGGAGATATAAAAATGACACCTGAAAATTTTATATGCGTATTTCCTTCAATTTTATTTATGTATCTGCTGGAAAAATAGTTTTTAATATGGAAGTTCTTAAAAATATAGACTTTATAGACTAATTTTTACTTTCCGAACACTATAGTGAGGAAAGTATTGTAATCATGTCAAAAATCCGAATTCGAGATTTTGATGTTTCTATACGTTTTGAGGTCCCCTGAGTCCGTTTTCACTATTTTTACGATGATGTATGTATGTGTGTGTGTATGTGTGTATGTCTGTGAGTGAACACGCTAACGTCTAAACGCTTTGTTCGATTAACCTGAAAGTTGGTGCGCATATTGTAAGTCACCATAGTACGAACCCTATAGATTTTGGTGAATCTAGCACTTATAGTTTTTTTACAGGGACACAAAGAAAAATTCTTTATCATTATGGCCTATGGGAGAAAAATCTTAAAAGTGCGATAGCATCTAAACGTCTTATTCAATTGAGCAAAAAATTTATACACATATTATAGGTCACAAATACTCAATCTGTATAGATTTTGGAGAATCTAGCACTTATAGTTTTTTTACAGGGACACAAAGAAAAATTCTTTATCATTATGCCTATGGGGCCAAATTTTTAAAAGTGTGATAGCGTCTAAACGCCTTATTAATCTGAGCAAAAAATTTGTACACATGTTATATATCACAGTTGAACTAACTGTATAGATTTTGGTGAATCTAGCACTTACAGTTTTTTTACAGGGACACAAAGAAAAATTCTTTATCATTATGGCCTATGGGACTAAATTTTTAAAAGTACGATAGCATCTAAACGCCTTATTCAATTGAGCTGAAAATTTATATGAGTATTATAAATCACTGTTGCACTAACTATAAGCATTTTGGTGAATCTAGCATTTATAGGTTTTTACAGGGACACAACGAAAAATTCTTTATCATTATGATCTATGGGCTCAAAGTTCAGTAGCGTTAAATAAAACATTGTGTAATAGATGGAGAAAAATACTCAAACACTCTATTATTGTTTTCTCTCTTTTGTTTGTTTAACAACTCCTCTTTCTTTACTTTATCTACAAAACTGTTAATTACTCAATGTTCGGAAAGTCGAGTGGAGTCACTCCAGATTTTTTAAAATATAGATTTTTATAGACTCAATGTTAAATTTATAGACTTTTATAGACAAGTTGTGAGCCCTGAATAAAGCACTTCCATTAATTATATTTAATAAAAAGGAATGTTTTTGCTTAATTATTAGCATCTCTGTATATCTTCTAAAAATGATGTACACACCACATGGTGCACATAGATATAATCCTGTATGAGCAAACAGCACGACCTGAAATACACTTAATCAATTTTCAAGTACTGTCCCTGTCCCACTATATTCTAGTTCTTTTGTGTAGCCCTGTAAATAAACGGTGAAAGATTTTTAAACCATATTCTACATAAAACCTGGTTTTATGCATATAAGACATATATATTCATTTCATTTGGTTTAGTGCAGCCTACATATGTTATACTCTACTTAAAATTCAGTGTAGGATCCCTATATGATATAGATTTAGGATACCGAGTTTGAACTTCCTGCTGTTATCTTGAGCTATGCCGATGAAACACACACACACACCCCAGGAGCAGAAAGTGCTTAAAACTGCGACGTACGTCGCAGAACAATTGGTGCTTTTGCAGAACATTTCATCTATCCCCTAACTGGATGATGTTGATACAGCTAACATTCTAAAATTAATAAAACCTAGATATGTTCAACTGACCTGTAAATCTGTAAGCATACTAGAAAATTGCTGGAAACAGTCATTGTTTCAATGTATAGACAAAATTTATAAACATTTTGTAAGTAGTATATCCACATTAATGTGACAATATTAATGCCAAAAGCCATTGAAAAAATTGCAAATTCTGGGTGTATTCCTCAGTTTTAGATTATAAAAATTTTAAACCATGTTTTATTATAAATGTGTAATAAATATTTTACTAATAAGTATTATTTTTATGCTTATTTTGCATTTTACTGTGCTTTGACAAATTTGGACAAAATACCTGCAGAACATCTGCAAATTTTAATGTCTTGTTGCAGAACATCGGATATAATTCTGCTCCTGGGACACACACACACACACACACACAGACCAACTGCTAAAAACATGTTTTTCGGATTTAGGTGATCTCAAAACATGGAAAAAAAAAAATTAATTTAAAAAATTTGACCCAAAAACAATACTTTCTCTACCGTATATATGGGTAAGAAAAAATACTAATAATTATAAAACATTTTAAAGGTATCTTTAAATTAGTGTAACAATTTTTAATTGTACTAAAATACCGTAAGAATGAAAAAAAAAAAAAAAAAATTTTTAAGAACAATTTCTAACATAAAATATGGAAGACATGACACTTACTTGAGGGCTGCATCTTCAACACTCTGGCAACCGCGTAAGCTTAATTTTTTTAAGAAACCACCACATCTTTTTGAGATATTCTCAACTACATCTCCCTACATACATAATTAAACACATAATTCATTTTTAAAATATACAATAACAATAAAATTTACGAATTAAAAGAAATACATAATTAAACACAATATATTATAGAAATTAAGCTATTACAAAAAAAATTACACAACTACTAAAAAATATAAATTAAATACAGCAGCACATAATATTAAAGTCAAAGTACTTAAACATATCTGTAGTGATAAGTATAAAGGATTTAAGTCCATATTCTTCATTTTTCAGGAGACGAAAAATAAAGTTAAGTTAACTAAAAACTAATCAGAAGAATTGATTACGAAAAAGAAATTATGTTGATTTTTACCCTTTATACCGTTCAGTGATTGTCAACCTTCATTTAATAAAGGGAAAAAAATGAATTAAATATTTTATACAAAGATTAATGCTAAATTTCTGTCTTGAATCTTTTTTTAACAATGGATTTTCTCAAAGACTAATTGACATAGATTTAAATCCTTTATACCAATCGATAGAGAATTTTTTTCTGGGTCTGACTATGCACTTAACTCAAAATCGACATTTTTGGACTTAAATCCTTTATACTTATCAGTACAGATATATTGATAAAAAAAAAATTAAATTACCTCAATATCAGTTTGAAAATTAAATAAATCAATTCGTTGCCAGTTGCTTCCATCAAGAGCAAGAATATTCCATGCCTATATGCATTGGAAAGAAATAATTATATTATGTATATATGATTATAACATTTAAATACTTGTAAAAAAAAGGAGGGGGGGGGGGGGAGAGAGAATTATTATCAACCCCTTACCTGCCGAGGAAAATTTATGAGATTCGTTTCCCAGTGTTACCATTTTTGAGACAGGTGCACATAGTTATGCGTTCATTGTTCCAAAAGCATTCCTTTACCGATTCCTCCCACTCCCCTCTGCTCTGAAATAAGTAAATCCACCGAAAACACTATCAAGGTCACATTTAAGATAATTTTATTGCATTCTAAAAATGTGGAACTAGTTTCACTGATAGAAGCGCAATGCAAAGAATCATACTTTGGAAAAGTATATATGTACGCCCGGGGCAGTTAAGAGGTTAAATAAGAAAAATCCATTCCTCGGAGATCATAATCTTCAAGCAACTACACAACTATTTTTCTTTAGGCAAACTAAAAATATAGTTGAAATGCATCAATACATCATATAATAGCATAAATATGATACATTTAAGTATTAGACTGTGAATATGAATTAAATTTTTACTCATTATTATTATCATTATTATTATTTTAAAGCCAGATGCCTTAATAAGCTGCAAACAAATTATTAATGTTTTCATAATAATAACCTGTGTCAGTACTTGTTCTGATGATGCACAAGTTAACTGGAATTACCCCCCCCCCCCACACACACACACCCTGAAAATAAAATAAAATAAGAAATGAACAGAATATAGAGTGTTATGATTAAATACTTTTACTCAATCCACATGATCATAACTCATTGCAACATTTGTGGGGAAGCATTGGAATCAAAATCGAAGACAGGTGATTTTTAAAATGTTTTTAACATTACTGTTAGAATTGTGTTTATTTAAATAGCTTTATGAAGAGATCAATTTAATTTTTTTCACATATGGAACTATTTTAGTTATCAAGAGGGAAAGTGTTAATAGGACTGGGCAATGATGAAAATTTTACAATCCAATATATAACCAGTTTTATATTGTGATTTAGCAATATATCAATATTGGAAAAAATTAACATTTACTATCATTTTAGGAATATTTTTATATTAATACCTATAAAATTTTATAATATGCTTGATTTTAAATATTTAATTATTTTTTCAAAAGGGCTTTATTTTAATGTAAATAGTTATATTGTATACAATTGTAAAAAATTACTTAAATCTTTCTTCTGAAACGTCAAAATCAAAATAAGTTGTCACCTGGTAAATTCTCACAGTCTACTTGAGCGATCAAAAGATCGAGAATCATAACTACACCACAATAACACATTACCAAACAATTGCAAATGTTAATAAAAAAATACAATCCTTTTCATGCAAAAACATTTGGAATCAAACTAAATTTATGTCACTATCCACCAGAAATTAGCATAATCATAATTCAGTGATATATTTATAACATATCCAACAGTGATTTTTCAGAAGGCTAAGGCTTGCATTAATCAGATTCCTTTTCCCCTCCCTTCTCATGTCTCTCCTTGTCTACTGGAAATCGACATAATCATAATTCAGTGATACAGCTGTAACATTTCCAACAGTTATAGTCAAAAGGCTAAGGCTTCCATTAATCAGATTCCATTTTTCTCCCTTCTCATGTAATCTCATGATATTTTTGTTGCTTTGTATTATATATATATATTTTTTTTTATTCTAATCTCCTGCACTTTGAACATGCGTCATTTATTAAGTGGACAATTATTTAAAAATATAAATACATCTTATTCAAGACTGAATATTAGAGCCCTGAGTTTACTTAATGAAATACAATATTATATATATATATATAGTTGTAAGGAATTGACTATAAAGGAGTTGCTGTCACTTTATATTTAAGGAGAGTCAAGACTGTTCACTCAATGAATACTCCAAAATATTTGATGCAGTTGTTTTATTAAAGATATTTTGGCATATTACATGTTATTAAAAGGGATCAGTCCAAGCACGCTGACATCCACATCCGTAGATGAGTTCGGCCGCAGCCATTCCATTGACATACGCATTCGGAACTGCAACCAATTCCCCCTTCTGGGGCCATTAAATTTACTTATCTTAACGTGGATTAATAAAGCAAAAGATTGCATGAAAAAGGTGCCGTTTTTCGTGTGCTTCCACTTAAATACGGCTTATTCTGGGGCGAGGCCAATTTCCCCATATGAATTCTTATTGGATAATTAGCTGAGCTAATTCCCTCCTACATTTTATCACTGGTTGACCCAGACATCTGGGATTTAGTATTCTGCATTGTTTTGCTGCTAAAAATGATGATTGCGTAATCTTTATTCTAAAACTTGTTCTCAAAATCTGATTCCCACGTTACGACGTGTTTTGTTGGAAAACTAATTTTACTTGGGCTCTAAAATAGAATTCACATAAAGTTGTTTTTAAAATTAAGATTTATTCTGAGATAATACTATTAAGACATCACTTAATATTAATTTACTAGAAGTTTAGCCCATGCAAAGCACGGTGGTAGTTTTGTTATGAAAATTTCTTTCAAATTTTTAAAAATCTCATTGAACACTTCACGACTGCATGCTTTGTCTTTTTGACAATAAGGTCTGCCTGTGGGCATTATTCTCCCAAGTTACAATATTTCAGAACAAAATTTTCCATGATCACATTTATATTACAAATGGATATACATTATAATTACATTCTTCCTAATCAAAATATTTGTATCCATATTATATTTGACAGTACAAATTTGAATATTGGGTATATTCTTAAGAAATAAGTAACATGCAAACCACCAAAGAAACACCCACTGGTGGAGTTACAGATTTTCAAATGATGTGAATCTACTCAGCAGTCACAAAAGAGTTAATAAGATATATACGAAATATCAATTAAAGAAATATATATATACAAATAGAAAAAAAAATATTAAGTATTTAAATATTAATTAAATAACTTCAAATGAAATGGGTTATGAAAAGTACTTAAGATGTTTAGCCTGAGCAAAGCATGTTGGTAATTTGGTTTAGAGAATGTTTCAGAATTTTAAAAATCTCATTTAATGAGATGAATACAAAACATTAGTTAAAGAAATATGTACAAATTTAAATATACTGATAAAAAAATGATTAAATGTGTAAATACCGATTAAATATTTTCAAATGAAATAAGCGATGAAAAGTAATAAAGGTGTTTTAACCAGAGCAAAACACGGTGATAATTTGGTTATGCATTTCAAAATTTTAAAAAATCTCATTTAAAGAGAAACACAGAAAACATCAGTTAAAGAAGTATATATATACAAATTGAAATATACAAAAAGAAAAAAAAATACTGATAAAATAAATAAATAAATACCGATTAAATATTTTCAAATGAAATAGGCGATGAAAAGTAATAAAGGTGTTTTAACCAGAGCAAAACACAGTGATAATTTAATTATGCGTTTCAAAATTTAAAAAAATCTCATTTAAAGAGAAACACAGAAAACATCAGTTAAAGAAGTACATATATACAAATTGAAATATACAAAAAGAAAAAAAAAATGATTAAGTATTTAAATATCAATTAAATAATTTCAAATGAAATTGGCTATGAAAAAGTAATAAAGAAGTCTAGGTTATGCAAAGGCATAGTGGTAATTTGGTTATGAAAAAAAAAAAAAAAAAAAAAAAAATCTCATTATAAAGAGATTGTTTGAAAATTTTTTAAAACTATCATATAAAGAGATTTACACCAAATATTAGTTTAAAAATATATACATACAAATTTAAATATACAAAAAAAAAAAAATTAAATATGAATTAAATAATTTTAAATGAAATGAGGAGTATATATAGCAGTTATAAATAGTGTAAAGAAAACAGTTATTGTGGATATATAAGAGTAAATAGCAAGCACGGTGGTAGTTTCATTATGAAAATTCCTTTCAAGATTTTAAAAATTTCATTTAATAAGATATATACGAAACATCAATTAAAGAAATATATATACAAAAAAAGAAAAAAAAGATTAAGTATTTGAATATTAATTAAATAACTTATAAAATGGATTATGAAAAAGTACTTAAGATGTTTAGCCTCAGCAAAGCATGTTGGAAATTTGGTCATGAGAATGTTTCAAATTTTAAAAATCTGGAAATGAGCCATGAAAAGTAATAAAGGTGTTTTAACCAGAGCAAAACACAGTGGTACTTTGGTTATGAAAATACAGTTCAAAATTTTAAAAAATCCCATTAAAGAGATACACACAAAACATCAGTTAAAGAGGTATATATACAAACAGGAAAAAAAAAAAAAAAAAAAGAAATGATTAAGTATTTAAATCAAAAATGAGAGTAGGATGTAGGTAGGTATTTTTGACAAAAAGTCTTAAAAATTTGTGCAAAACTCAAAGATAATTTTTGCAATTAAAGAAGGGAAATACACAAAATCACCTTTTTATAAACAAAAATGGAGAATATATGAAAATAAATTGTTTAAAAACATGTGAAAAGAAAGAAAATTAAATATATATTTAGAAAGAAAATAATCTAAAAATTCCCTTTTTTTTTTTTTCAAATTAAGAAAAGTCTGAGCTTCCTACAAAAGTCTGAAAACTCTCATCTCTGTTAAATATCAATTAAATATATAAAGAGATTGTTTGAAATTTTCTTTTTAAATCTCATATAAAGAAATGTACACCAAACATTAGTTAAAAAATATATACATATAAATTTAAATATACAAATAGAAAAAAAAGCGATTAAATATGAATTAATGAATTAAATAATTTTAAATGAAATGAGGAATTTATATAGCAATTATAAATATTGTAAAGAAAACAATTATTGTGGATATATAAAAGTAAATAGCAAGCACAGTGGCAGTTTCATTATGAAAATTCCTATTAAAGTTTTTAAAAATTCATTTAATAAGATATATACAAAACATCAATTAAAGAAATTTATACACAAATAGAAAAAAAAAAAAAGATTAAGTATTTAAATATTAATTAAATAACTTAAAAAATGGATTATGAAAAAGTACTTAAGATGTCCTGAGCAAAGCATGTTGGTAATTTGGTCATGAGAATGTTTCAAAATTTTAAAAATCTCATTTAATGAGATGAATACCAAACAATAGTTAAAGAAATATATACAAATTTAAATATACAGATAAAAAAATGAATAAATGTCTAAATACTGATTAAATATTTTCAAATGAAATGAGCCGTGAAAAGTAATAAAGGTATTTTAACCAGAGCAAAACATGGTGGTAATTTGGTTATGAAAATACGGTTCAAAATTAAAAAAAATCCCATTTAAAGAGATACATACAAAACATCAGTTAAAGAAGTATATACCGTATATTTCCATGTATAAGCCGAGAATTTTTGGAAATTTTTCGAAAGCTGAAGTACGGGGGTCGGCTTATATACGAGTTCACAAATTCTAGCAAAAAACATACATTAGAAACAATGATTGAATGCATATATTTTACGCTTAAAAACTATATATAAAGTAAAATAGTGATATTAAATCTTATTTTTAAATAATTATCTCATATAAAACTCTTAAATTAGCAATTTTAAATTTATTTCTAGAGCAGCTCGATGTAGCCCCATGTGTTTACATTTCTTTTTTTTTTGACCTGCCGATAGCTGACGTCATCAGCAAATTGCACGAAAGGAGTAACTTCTCTGTCTGATTCAGAAATAGTATAAGAGAAACTTGAAAAAACAGGACTCCCGATCATATTTTTAATTTATACAATTAAATCATCTCTGTTTAAAATGTTTCTAGGCTTACACTATCAAAAGAAGTGGCAAATCTTCGTTTTTTTTATAGAAGTATATTTTTTTGGTGAAGATTGCCTTGAGGCACTGACAAAAATACTCAAAAGTAGAAATATACAAAATAATTTAGATACGTCATTATAAAAAATCGATGCAATCGGTCTTTAAACGGCTTGTTTATGCATACATCCAACGGCTGCAGCATCGACGTTAGACCTCCCGGTATTACATCGGCTATCATTTTCAGCTGGCGTCACTTGTCCTTTCACTGCGTGTGCGAGCGTGTCTGTTCGATGCCTGTGCTAGCCTCCCTTCTGATAGGGTTGCCAGAGTTAAAACTATTGCCATTGGCAAAAACACGGCGATAAGCACACATTTAGCGCAATTTCATTGGACAGATTATCCTGAAAGTTTTATAGATTGGCAATATTTTCGTCTTTTTGGCGATATACTCAAACTTTAAAAGAGTATTTTTTCAATTCGGCTTATACACGGGTTTGCAATTTTGGGCAAATTTCTGAAGGGAAAAACATACTCTCGGCTTATATTCGGAAATATACGGTATACAAATTGAAATACACAAACAGAAAAAAAAAGATTAATTATTTAAATCAGAGATAAGAGTAGTACATTGACAAAAAGTCTGAAAAATTTATGCAAAACTCAAAGATAATTTTTGCAATTAAAGAAAGGAAATACACCAAATCACCTTTTCATAAACAAAAATGGAGAATATATGAAAATAAATTGTTTAAAAACATGTGAAAAGAAAGAAAATTTAAAAATAATAAATAATAAAAATATTTAGAAAGAAAATAATATGAAAATTACTTTTTTTTTTTTTTTTTTTCAAATTAAGAAAAGTCAGAACTTCATACAAAAGTCTGAAAACTCTCATCTCTGTTAAATATCAATTAAATAGTTTAAAATGGAATGGGCTATGAAAAAGTAATAAAAAAGTTTTGGTTGTGCAAAGCATGGTGGTAATTTGGTTAAAAAAAAAAAATCACATGTAAAGAGATTGTTTGATTTTTTTTTTTTTAAATCTCATATAAAGAGATGTACGCCAAATATTAATTTAAAAATATATACATACAAATTTAAATATAGAAATAGAAAAAAAAAAAGTGATTAATTATGAATTAAATAACTTTAATAGGAAATCTATATAGCAATTATAGATATTGTAAAGAAAACAATTATTGTGGATATATAAGAGTAAATAATTTCAAATAACTATAAAACTTCTCTGAAAATGACATTTCTTGTAAAAAAAGTTTCTGCTGTTTTCAATAGTGCTTGTGCATCTGTTGGCTGAATGTGAAATTTAATGTTAGTCTGATTTCGTGATCGGGATAAGGCAATATATAGTTGTTCATGAGAGAAAACTGGTTCATCAAGATAAATTCCTACATGCTGAAATGTCTGACCTTGAGATTTGTTTATTGTCATTGCATAGGCAGGAATGACAGGAAACTGGTGACATTTTAGGATGAATGGAAGAGTGGCATCACTTGGACACAGATCAACTCATGGCAGGAAAACTGTTTCACCATGATAACACTGAGATAAAATTTTGGCAGAAATGAAATTTTCATGCAGTTCCAGTATTGATAAGCGAGTCCCATTGCAAAGACCCTGATTTGGATTAAGATTTCTTAGCAATATGATTATTACACCTTTTTTTAAAATTAGCTGATGAGGTGGCATGCCAGAAGGAGTTGGATAATTCAATATGTCATTATTGTCTTCAGAAACAATAGAATCTACACTGTAATACACATGGGAGTCTCCTTTAATTCTTGATATTATTTTCATGTTAATCTCCAGAGATTTCCTATTTGTTGGAGCTAAAATAACTCTGTTTCCCAATTTTTCAACCAGCTTGGTGGGTAACTGACTGTAAATAGCTTCGATGATGTTATTTTCAATCATGTGTTCAGAGATTTCTATAGAATCAGTGGGTAATTCAGGGATGCTAGGAAGAGTTCCTTCTCCTAAATTTAAGAGCCAAATATTGTGTTGTTCTTGTCCGACACTTCTCATGTTTGAGGTGAGTGGAAGGCGAGTGAAACCTCTCCATAAAGGTGTAGATTTGATACAGGCTTCTATGATATTTGCTGTGGATCCTCTTGGCACAACTGGAAGTGTCTGTCTGAAATCTCCTCCAATAATGATAATTTTCCCTCCAAAAGGCTTATCACTGCTCATTATTTCTTTCAGAAGGGAATCCATGCATCAAAGACCATCTTTTGTCACCATCGTTATTTCATCTATAAGGATGAGTGGAGCTTTGTGCAGGTTTTCAGCTTCTGAAGTATTTGTCCTCATTGAGGAAACTGATGTGTCGAATAGGAACAGGTAACTTAAATCCACTGTGAACTGTTCACCCACCTTCGAGAAGTGTTGCTACAATGCCAGTAGTTGCACATGGAAGTGCTATTTGTTCTTCCCAAATATAATGCAACAGGGTTGAGTATAAATAAGTTTTTCCTGAACCCCCAGGACCATCAATGAAAAAATACCTGTCCATTATAAATACAAAACGTGCTTTATGAAACAGAAAGGCTTGCTATAAAGAAAATTTTTTACAACACGTGTTCAATCTTTTTTTTTCCTTGCGGATATACTAATTCATAACAGAGCAACTGCGATAATTAATTTTTGCAAAATGTATTATTTCTATAAATAAATAAAAAAAAGAGTAGCATATTAAGTGGTTGCTATTTATAATAAATGAAAAACATTCATTGTGAAATAACAAATAATACGTTTACTCCACAAAAGAATAAGATTTCGGTAAACAACAGAAGAAGAGTCATTCAAGTAATGAATCATTGTAATTCTAAAATATTCATGGAGGGAAAAAAAAAAATATTCATTGAGGGGGAAAAAAAAAAATATATATATATATATAATATATGGAAAAAAATATATAATATAGAATAATATATTTCAAATCTCAAAAGTTTTGAAACAAATTTTCATAACAAAATTATCAGTGTGCTTCTAACTAATTCGAAAAACATGGCATCATAGTCAACTGTTAGTTTATAACAGGTATCATGATTGCGAGAAAATGATGTAATAACTATTAGCCCATAATTTTTATGATTGAATTTTATATTTTATATTTTATATTATATTTTAATTTTATCTATAAACTTTCGTTGATTGGCTTGCAAAAATCTACCTGCATCCGTACAAATGATTCATTACTTGAATGACTCTTCTGTTATTTACAAATCTATGGATTGAAAGCGAATTTCACATACTTATATCTTTTTACATATTGAGATTAAGGGAAAAGTGTACGCACAAAAAATGTTCAGTTTTGAAAGATCTTTCTAATGATGTAACATTTACGTAGATTAATTTTTAAAAAATACACAGCATTTCTTAAAAAAAAAAAAGATGGCTGCCAAAAGTTTTTGTTTTGAAGTGGTCTAACCGGAATTGTTCCTGACAAACGATGCTCATTATTATGTTTATTAATTATTATATTAATAAGATAAGAAAAAAAAAATATTCACTGAGGGGAAAAAAAAAAAAAAAAAAAAAAATATATATATATATATATATATATATATGGAAATAAAATATATAATATATAATAACATATTTCAAATTTCAAAAGTTTTGAAACAAATTTTCATAACCAAATTATCAGTGTGCTTTGTATGATTCGATTTTAACTAATTCGAAAAATATGACATCACAGTCAACTGTTAGTTTATATAAGGTATCATGATGGCAAGAAAGATGTAATCAGTGGCAGATTTAAGGGGGAGGGGCTAGGGGGCTGAACTGAAGCCCCCCCCCCCCCCCCCAAAAAAAAAAAAAAAAAAAAAGCACTGACATCCACAATTGAATGTTACAATTGTAAATTTTTCATTGATCAGGAATAACATCTTTAAAACTCTTAGCCCCCTCCCTCTCCCCCCAAAAAAAGTTAAGTTCTGGATCTGCCACTGGATGTAATAACTATTAGCCCATAATTTTTATGATTGAATTTTATATTTTATATTATATTTTAATTTTATCTATAAACTTTCGTTGATTGGCTTGCAAAAATCTACCTGCATCCATACAAATGATTCATTACTGGAATGACTCTTCCGTTATTTACAAATCTATGGATTGAAAGCGAATTTCACATACTTATATCTTTTTACATATTGAGATTAAGGGAAAAGTGTACCCACAAAAGATGTTCAGTTTTGAAAAATCTTTCTAATGATGTAACATTTATGTACATTAATTAAAAAAATAAATACACACAATTTCTTAAAAAAAAAAAAAAAAAAGATGGCAGCCAAAAGTTTCTGTTTTGAAACGGTCTAACCAGAATTGTTCTTAAAATCTAAATTCTTTAACATGATAATTTAAAATCTGAATTCTTTTTATCCTTTCATATATAAAAAATGAGCCTCAAAAAGTCGAGGTACAATCCGTTTTCTCATTTTTTTTCTTTTGTGCGAAACAAATGGACATATAAATATAAAATTTGGATGGCATATTCGTTATTAAATTATTAATAAAATTTTATATAATTTTAACACAAATAATAATTTTTGAACAACCATTGCTTTTTTTTTTTTTAAGTATGCATTGGAAGAAATGTAAACAATTTTAGCAAAAAAAAAAAAAACTAAATGAGAAAGGTTGCCAAAGGTGCGTTACAGACAGTTGAAGGTAGGCATGCTTCCAAATGTTAAATTAAATTTGGATTTTTCTTCCTGCACTCCCTTTCCTTTTTCCTCCATAAGGGACTTTAATTATTAATTTGTAAACATTGAGCATCGTCGAAATAATAAAAACGTCAATAAATAATTTTAAAATGAACAACTCATCCAATTTTCATGTTCAAATGTTTGTTTAATATATGTATGTATATTCACATACTAAAAAAAAAAGAAGAAAAAAGAAAACACAGAAAACTGAATACAAAGAGAAAAATCTGGTTTTAATCTAACATTCGGATTTACCTTCATTTATCTATAATGAACCTTTGACATTCTTTCTCATTTAGTTTGCTTTGCTAAAACTGTTTAAATTTTTCATAATGCTTACTTTTGAAAAAAAATTAAAGTTATATGTCAGTTTAAAAATTATTACTTGTGTTAAAATTATATAGAATTCGATTGATAATTTGATAGCGAATGTGTCATCCAAATTTTATATTTATATGTTCATTTGCTTCAAAATTTTGTGCAAAAGAAGAAAATGAGAAAACAGGTTGTATCATAACTTTCGGAGGCTCAATGTATTTCTTTTGCTTACTAAGATAAAAGGAGACATATTAAAACAGTAGAATTCAAAAAACAGAATTTGAAAAAAACTTCATTTCTGTATGAGATATTCTTATAAAACAAAGCAACAAAAATTCTATAGGATTATGTGGAGAGGTAGAAAGAGCGAATCTGACTGAGTGCTGCCTTAACAGATTAGTTTTAGGTTTAATGGCTTAGTAGATCAGTTACCCCTAGTATGCATTATTCATTTCAAACTGACAACACTTTATAAGAAATTATTTACTGTAACAAAAAATAAAAAAAAATGGCCAATAATATGGATACAAATCTTACCTTTGAGACTTGAGCACATCTGCACAGAGATACAACATCAAGATATGAAAAGATCCTAAAAATAGTAATAATAATAAATAAATAAATAAAATAATAACACACTTTTAAAAATCTAATCAAAACTTTCTAAATTATAATAGTAAATTTAAAAAGCCCACTTGGAAATTTCTGCAAAAACTTTTTCGGCACAAGCCCATACCATCCAGGCATTATTCCAGGTGTCTGCTGTTCACAGTGTTGCCAGATTGGGGAAAATTTTCACGATTTTAGGGGGAAATATTGTTCATGGAGAAATTTTGAGGGAAAAAAAACGGAGTTTTTTTTTTTTTTTATCATTTTTTTTTTAAAAATACATATAACGAAGAAAAAATGTTTTGGGATCAAATTTTCCAAACTGCATTTTTGATTATCACAAAATCAGGTTTTTAGAGACTGGTCTGTGTGCTAATCTACTAACACCATAATTTAAAAAACATATATTAGACGGAAATCCAAATTCGATATTCTAATTCTGTATCATACGACATATGCAGAATTTATGTAACATTTTCAATTGAAATCGAATAAATATTTCATGGACATCCAGAAGAACTGAAATACATTATGTTTGTAGGAGAAATTTTTTGTCAGAATATTTTAATATATTTTAACTGCGCTAAACAAAATAAAACATATATTTCTTATAAGCATATAAATAGGTTTCACACAGAATATGGTATGAAATGCTTTCACTATTTATTTACGAGGCCGCCATACAAAAGAATTTATTAGATTGTTGGTTGGGTTTTACGTCGCACTAGTGCTGCGCAGATGGGCAATTGGCGACGGTCTGGGACACACCCCTGGAGGTGGTCCAGAGACATGCCATCACAATTTTGATCCTCCATGGAAGGGATGGCTCTCCCGCTTCGGTGAGCCCCAGAGGTATAATTTTTTATGGGAACATGGAGGACATTGCAGCCACGACAGATTTTAAGTGCACCAGCCACCATTAGTGAACACGACGGTCTTTGGCCGGCTTGAGTACCGAACCCACAATCTTCCAATTATGAGGCCGGCGCAGAATTTATTAGGGTCTACAACTGGAATTCTTCGAAGTGTGTTTCAAATGGCAGTACACGGTTCTATTACTGTGTTATATTTAAATACGATTCAGTGTATGCAATTTACATAAAAAATACAGAACACCCAAAACTAAATGATTACATTCTTGAAATAAAAATAAATTGTGTTTTTGTCATTAAGGCCAACCAACTACGCCTGGGTCTTTAACCTGAGTGGAATGCTCTCCGTGAGAGACCTCTGTTAGGAGTCTGAGCCTGTTCTTGTGCAAATTTCGCAGGAAAACCCGGAAAAATCCAGAAGGCTAAACCAACATGTGCAACCTGAAAAGATATTCAGGAAACTATAGCACAAATTTCGCAGGAAAACCCGAAAAAATCCGGAAGGCTAAACCAACGTGTGCAACCTGAAAAAGATATTCAGGAAACTATACCTTGTCCAGGAAAATTGCTGTGAAATAATTATTTTTTCTTACTTATATGAAAAACAAAATTTTGGTAGGTTAGATGAATTTTTGTTATCATTATGCGTTCTGAAGTTAACTGAATACGGATATTATGCTTTACATTACAAAAAAAGCTTAATTCATATTGTGGTGTCTTACTTTCTTATGATCGTCTCAGTTAAGCCAAACCTTACACAGAAACAGACGTGGATGCGCACACAGTCACAAAATCGCTAACACTGCACATTCATTTGGCTGGTTTGTTTCTCTCACATGCGACTTACGCTTGAGGCATCACACCGCAATACCAAGTTAAGCTGATTTGTAACACGTCCATTATTCTACGATCGAACACAAGTTTTAAGATCAGTCGTATGACCGAGACACCGCAATCCTAGCCTTAATGAAATGAAACAGGCTGTTAAATGCATGTATTTTTTACAATAAGGTAACAGATGTATCCTAAAAGTTACTATCTATAAAAAAAAAAAAAAGAAAGGAAGGAAGAAAAAAAGGCTACACTGTCTTTTACCAAGTACATAAAGTTTAAGATTGCTACTTTTGCTTTATTATGCTTCTAGCCTTACTTTAGTAGGAAACCTGTCACACTCCGTCAAAAAAACTAACACAAGTCCGGAAATAGCAGTTTTATAGTTATGTCATTGAAAATGTGTATGGAGTGCCCCAATGTGCATGAAAAGTGTCACATTTCTATTTCGCAGTTCATCCCCCTGAGGACAGTTGTGTTTTAATGTAAGCTAATTCACGTTTTATAATATCCTTTTTTAAGTTTATTTTATTTTATTTTTTTTTAAATACTGCATTTTTGAGTTGATCACTTCTCTTGTAGGGTTGTGATGAGTACCGAGTACCATTCCTAAATTTCAATTTCATATTTGAAAAACTACAAATATTGCATGTTAATATCTGTCATCAGTTTGTGTATAGTCAGTTTATCAATGTCACTCAAGCTTAACACCTTAAAACGTCTTACATTACATAAAAAAATAAATAAATAAATTTCAAAACTCATTTAGGGAAATTTTTTTTTAATTGTGCCATTTTGGGGAAAAATAAACTGCGTTTTGGGGAAACATTTAAATTTCTATCTGGCAACACTGGCTGTTCAGCACTTCAGTCACTCCTTCCTTTTCTTCTCAATTAGATGTCTCCACCTGTTCATGTCTGTTGATGGTACGTTCTGGTTGCAACTTCACACGTTCCTTATGATTTCTATTGCTTCACGATTCACAGCGTAACAATAATTTTCAGAATTTGCGAGTTTTTTTTATATTATTGAAATCTATTTTAATGTTGCTGTTTTGAAAATTTCTGGTTAGCGTAGTGGTGGTTTATTACATTTTATATTGGTTTTGTGCTCTTCGATTCTGGTTTTTATTTTTATTTTTGTCCTTCCTATATAAAAACCTTTTTCATTATCATCTGTTTCATATTTTATTTCGTAAATTCAGGCTGTTTCTAGGTGGTCAATTTTGCTATTATCGCTGCGTTTAATTGGTGGTTATTTTCAATTTCATACATAAACTGCATATTTTTGTCTATTTCATTTAATGTCTCAACTATTTCACTTATTTTCAAATTTTTATCCATTACTGAAAAAACATGATTGACATACCATAACCAAAAAACTATTTCATTTTTAAAATTCTTAAAAATTGTCTGTTCTATTAATCTAAGTTTGAGTTTGGCAATTGTACCCAAAATGGGCGATCCCATTGGGTACCCCTTAATCTGTTTGTAAATCTGGTTATTAAACTTAAAGCAGTTTTCAGTTAAAACTAAGTTACTTGCAGCTATTAAAAAGTTGTACAAATTTTATAATCCTTTCATTGTGTGTTAATAGGTGTGTTTATTATGTGTTTTATAATAGCCCCCCCCCCCCCCCAAAAGCACTAACAGTCTCAATTGGATGTTACAATTGTAAATTTTTCATTGATCGTGAATAACATCTTGAAAACTCTTAGCCCCCCCCCCAAAAAAAAAAAATAAATAAATAAATAAATAAATAAATAAATAAAAAGTTAAGTTCTGGATCTGCCACTGGTCTACGTTAACATATCCTAAAGTTACAGATCATTTTGTTCACTTAACAATACATTGAGATCACAAACATTATTGATTTTGCTCTATTTGTTACTGGCCCCCTAAATGAAACCAATCTTCATCAGAAAACATGAGGTAGACCAGGTCTTTAAGTACCCAATACTTGAAAGCATTTTATTGACACATAATTCTATAAAAAATTTACTATTAGTAAGTAATAGAAAAGAAACTGAAAAACTGGAATAATAAAAATGACAGAGCTTTCAAGTTTTGGAAGCAACATATATTTTATTTTTATATTGAGAATGAAGGTATGTGCATTTCCAAGACATTCTTAAATTACATATTTGTTAACTTTCTAAAGATTGCCAAATGACAAGACCCATGCGACAGATAGATAGAGCTTTGATCAAACTAGTCTCTTCTGAGGGGGGGGTTTGAATCCCACAGCTGCCACCACTTTATTACGTTTGAATCTCATCTGAATAAATGTTGCACTAATCATAAATTAAAGATGAAGTGTATTTTTTAAAGTCACATATGTATTTAAAAAAACATCACTAATACATACTCTTCAAAAACCTAAAAAATTTTTTTTTTGTTTTCTCTTCTTTTATTAGACAAGGCTCCCATTTGGTACCTTATAATATTGTTGGGTTCTTCCCCTATGAATTTGCTTACTGGCGCTAGTGTTGCAGACAGTTGACTCTCTATGTGCAGTACCTATGTTTATGTTCTATGCAGTTACCAGTTACCGCCGGCATGTAAGCCACGTTCAATCATTCTTTTTCTTATATGTGTGTATGTAATAAAGCATGTTTGTGTTTTCAATAATGGAGTACTCATCACCTGAATTATCTAATTGCACACTATTTAAAAGGCCACAACAAATATTTAATGTTAATATTTTCACAAAATTAAAGAAAATGAAAAAAGAAAAGAAAAGAAAGAAACATTTCTAATTACCTAATACTTTAGATAGATGAAGGGCAAAATTAGCAGTAGCCACTAAAAAGCAGCAATTAAGCATAAATGGTCACTCTTTTTGTTCCTTAAAAATTCTTTAAAATGTTACCCCACTCCAAAAACCTCAAATAACTTTAATATATTAGGTCTTTGCATAAATTCGTGCGGTGTTTTTATTGCTTCATTTCATAAAAATACATCAAATCAAATGACAAATTTTAATCAAAATACTCTCCATTACTCTCTACAACCTTTGGCCATTTTTCGGGTAACAAATGTATACCATGGCGACAGAAGCTCTCATCTTTGGAGGCAATAAAATGATCCGTGTCCACGCAAACTTTTGCAACAACCTAATATTTATTTTGATTATTTAATTTTACAAAGTTCTAAAAGTTAATTAGTATTTTTAACTGAAAAAAAAGTAGCGACTAATGAATTTTTTTAGTTTTGCCCTTTATAGATAGCAGTAATCAAATGTGATATAACAATGAAAAATTCTTTTTATTTATTTCATTATTATTAGTAGTTTTTCTGATGCCATTTTTAGTTTATGTAAATTCGTATTATCATGTTTCCAATTAAATGTAATTAAAATAAGGAAACAGTTTATATAATTTTAAATCTTACAAAATTTTTTTTAATCTATATAATATTCCGCTATGTTATGAATATCTCTATTTAATCTAATTTAATTTGATTAAAAGTGGATTTCTAATTATAAATCAACTGAGACAACTCATTCAGTAATAATCCAAGATAATAAGTTTCAACTACATTACTAATAATTTCATAATGGTAAAAGAAACGCTAATTAAAAACTATAAAATTTAAGCATAAAAATTAAATAATAAAAAAGATTTTATAAAATTTTCATATACCTCAATAAAAGTTCTTTGGGCAGTTTCTTATTTATCAAAGCTTCTTCATCAGATAAGACTTTACAAATCTATCAATATTTAAAATATTAAAAGGTTATTGCAATAGTGGATAATAAAATATGAGTTTTTACATAAGAAAACAATTTTACATCTAAATATTTTAAAAGAAAATGTTATTCTACACAGCTAGAAAATAAAAGAAAAATCCCACCTGATATTGATGAATAAGTAAGCTAGCCTGAAGAAAAATAATGAGCTTTGTGCAAATACTTTTATAATGCCCATAACAATTCCATGAAAAATACTGTCAAGTTCTTTTAATTATTTTTATTTAATCATTTTATTTTATATACTTATGCCCTTCTCCTATAGTATAAAGCAAAAAGCTATCCTTGAGTTTTGACTACACTTCACTTTGTCTTGGATGAAAGCTTCTGTTGAAAAAGCATGCTATAGAAATAACTTATGAATAAAGAATTGAATGAAAGAAATAACAGAAATGCTGACAACTAGTTGCACCTTAAAAATATATGCCAAAAATTCAAAATACTTTGACTACTTCCTGACTTACTGAACGATTATTTGGTTTGTGAGAGTATCAATTTAATGAATATCTGAATCAAAAACACTTAAGAATTTTTCAGCTTTGTAAAAATTACAATATCTAACATTTCTTACAATGCCCTATTTTTACTCTACGAACATACATTATTTAAGGAAAGTATTGTAATCATGAAAATATTCGATTATGAGATTTTGGTTATCTATACATTTTAAGGTCTGCCAAGTTCATTTTTGCTATTTTTATGGTGATGTATATACATGTGAGTGAACATGATAATGTCTAAACACTATGATCGATTGAACTAAACATTGGTAGGTATTTTATAGGCCACAGTCACAGAAACTGTATAGATTTCGATGAGTCTAGCACTAATAATTTTTTTTTTTTTTTTTTAACAGGAACACAAAGAAAAATTCTTTATTATTTTTGCCTATGGACTCAAATTATCTGAAGTGTAATAGTGTCTAAATATCTTCTTTGATTGAGATAAAAATTTATATGCATGTTATAGGTCACCGTTGCACAAAGTGTTCAGATTTTGATGAATATGTGCTTATAGTGCTTTTACAGGGACACAACGAAAATTTCTTTTTTATTATGGCCTATGGAGTTAAATCATTTAAAGTGTGATAGTGTCTAAATGTCTTATTCGATTGAGATAAAAGTTGGCAGGAATGTTATAGGTCACTGTCGCATGATTTTTATAGATTTTGATGAGTCTAGCAGGACTCTATTTGAAATGCAATTGAGCCAAAACACTTTATCTGGTTAAGTTAAAAAATGGTATGTATGACAAAGGTCACTGCCACACGATTTATATAGATTTTTATGAGTGTAGGACTCAGTTCATTCCCAGAAATACAAAAAGAAATTCTTTATCATTATACACTATAGACTCGAAATTTTGAAGTGTGTTAGTATCTAAACTCTACATTTGTTTAAAATATAAATTGATAGGCATGTTAGAGGTTATCATTGCAAATACCATACATATTTGCATGAGCATAGAACTTACTTTTTTTTTTTGTTGTTGTTTTTACTGATATACAAAGTTGTATTTTTATACATTGTGGTCTATAGGCTCAAATTATTTAAATTTAGCTTTAGTATTGTTAAATTGTTTAAAACATAAAATAATTGATAAATATTTTATATTGTGAACTTACTATTTACAGTTCTTTTACAGGATGCACAAAAGAATTTGGATATATCACAGGCTATTAAACAAGTCACAACTTGAGGAGAAATACTCAAACAAGTTATTGTGATATTCTTTTTGCTTACATAACTATACTGTTACTTAAATGTATTTAAACATGCGCCAATTACAAAATGTTTGGAAAATGGAGTGGAGTCACTCCAGATTTTTCATACTTACAATAGAAGAAGTTTACATTCATCCTAACATACTACTACTTGATACTTCTATGTGACAAAGTTATTTGGTATTTATATACTATATGATCAACAGAATTTGGCTAATAAAATTTATGGCCAAATACTGATACAGTCAATAATGAAATTTATATGACAATTATTAGAGCTTCCTTACTTTAATCAGAAACACAGTTGAATTTTAAAGAACCACTTATAAGTTATATTAATTATCTGTAAACAATAATATATGAGGAGCAAACATTCAAACCGTTTTTTCTTCTTTGGACGCAATTTTTCAGACAACACAAAAACTAATACACTAAAAAATAACTAAACATAAAATCTAATTATCGTTTGTTTAGATATATATTAGTAGATACTAAGAAATATGTAGACATATCTAGGAAGATATGTAGACATACTAATTTTATGTTAAGTTTAAAGAAAAATCACTAACTAAATTTTTTTATTTTTGGAGAAAACATGGTTTGGATGTTTGCTCCTCATATACATTAGAACATTTGATTAATTCAATTAATATTTAAATAAATCAATCAAAATAAATCAATCAAAATAAAATATTTAAAATAGGAAGTATATACAACCATTGAAAACTTAATTGAGTCACAGATTTGGATAATTTTCTTGCCAAGAAAGCTTACGTTATAACTACTGTTTAGGAATTTGTTAATTCCTAAACAGTAGTTATAACGAATAGTAATAGTTCTTGTGTGTTTAAAATAATATACCCATGTCCATTATATTCCATATTTCAACATGTATAATGTATATATATATATGTACCTATGTATATATATATATATAAATAAAACTCCCAATTCATAAACAAGGCTGTAACACATAGTTTATGAATGCTGCTTTTTGTACAGAGATAGCACTACTATAGACATGACATCCCAGGTTAAAAGTCTTTTAGCGACTGTACTGTCTTGCTTCATGACATATACTATGTACTACACCTCACTCACTTCTGTAGTATATATGATTCTGTTTTATGTTTGAACATGTATTGCCAATAAAAAGTAAAGAAAAATAAAATAACCTTATTTTAGATTTATTTGAAACCAGTTTTTTAGGAAATATATAGTATATGAAATTATCTTAAAGAAAAGCATAACTTAGTCAGAATAACATATTTAGTATTCAATGATCAAATGCTCATGATCCCTTCCTCAATACTAAACAAAATAGTATTTACAAGAATTTTTTAAGATTCAACATGCACTATTCTAAAATTTGAAATTTCATTTTGCCTATGTTCTTACAAATAACTACAGTCTATTGTAAAACTAAATCGGGTAGACAGGAAGAGGCGACAAAGCAATCTTAACTGAAATTAAGAAGGTACTCTAAGGCCAAGGAAGGGAGATAATTCTGTAACCCCCCCCCCTTCATCCCCCACCAAAATATTGCAGATTTGTTCAAAATTTTTGAGTTATACTTAATTTTTAATACTTAACATTATGTACTAAAATTTGAATATCCTTTGAAAAACATTTCTGGCTTTGGCTTTGAGACACTATCATAATTCAATTACTATTAAACTAGTTGGCAATAAATGAACTCTACTCAGTTCCTCATAATATATTTGTTCTCATAAAGTTCTACTACAGGACATACTATATTCATATTAAGAGCAATGGATTTAACATATCGCTTGATACAGTGATAGACTGAAATGCTCCACCTAATACGTTACTTATTGTTTAGTTCAATGCATTTACCTTAATTTCTTAGTCAATTTTATTGGGGTTAGTTCCCCCTTTTAGTTTTCACGTAATTCCATAATATGTCCAATGCAATGATCCCCATCATGTAAGTTTATACTAAAATATTGCTCTATTCTCTCTCTCTGCTTCTTCATATTTCAAATAATCTAAGAAATGTTCAGATTAGAATAATCATAGTCAACTATGTTCAAGCCAATATCACAAATGATATTTTAAAAGTGGTCTGAAATCTGTAGGATGAAAATATACCTCAAAATGAATGTTTATGAGGAATTTTGCCCTATGCTGCCATGTTAAAAAATCATAAATTTTGAATAACTGATGAATTTTTAAAATTAGAAAATTCATAGTAAATCATGTTAGTGTCAGTATCCTAAATGAAATTTCGAAAGTAGTCTGGCATGTTTTATGATGAAAATATTCCTCAAAATGAATGGCTATGTGAAATTTTCTCAATTCTGCCATATTAAGAAATTTGCAAATTTCACATGAAGTTTCAAGTTGAACTTTCATAGTTAATTAAGTTAATGCAAACATTATAGACAATATTTTAAAGCTGGTCTGATATCTTTACAATAAAAATATCCCATTTACTGTATGTTTAAGCAAAATTATGCCCTATTCTCCCACGTTAAAAAAACTGTAAATTTTGAATAACTTATGAAGTTTTTAAATTAGAATGTTTCAAATTTATAAGCTTCTTGTCAGTGTAATGAATGATATTTTAAAATTGGTCTGTTCTCTCTGCAATCATCTGTTCTTGAGATATCATATACACAGACTAAGAAACTAACCCACTAACAGACACTGTATCGATTTTTTAATTTTCGGATTCCTCACATCTCAAAATGTGTAAAAAAGTGAAAAAAAAAAAAAACTGAGGTCAAAATTTTTCATAATTACTTAAGTTCCCCATACCTATTGTATGATGGGGAACTAATATATGGCTTAAAAGTCTTAACACAACTCACTGTACTAATTCCAGTTTTTTGGATGTACAATCGTTGTTAATTTAATATTTACTTCACTACTGAATTTTTTGTGAGATTTAATATTAACTTTATTCAATGTGATGTAAAACTTTCTAACTGTACTTGCAACATTTCCATGAAATGAGCATTTATGAAATATGGGATTTAAGAATAGAGTTTTTTTTTAAAGATACGATCAAAATCAAGGTTCTATTTAAGAAAAAGGTGGATTGAAACACGTACCCCTTTTTTTAATAGAAAATTTGAATTAAAAAAATTATTTCAATAATTAACTCTTTTAGCATAACACACATCTTTTATCACTGTACACAATCAAAATAAAGGGTTGGTATGACTAAGTTTTAAAATATATATTGCTTTTTTTCTCGAAAATAAAATTAATAAATATCTGTAGTCTATAGATACGTTACCCAACTAGGATTCTGGAAAACAATGTTAAAGTTTCACAAGTAATAGGAAAATAACACAAACAACATAAATAAGAAAACTTTTTTTTTTTTTTTCTTTCTGATTTGAAGCTGTCAAAGAAAATTCTGAAGTGCATTCAATAAATGATGAGTCATGTGCTCCTGTGACAACAGTAGTTCTTTTTATTCAAAAGATATTGACCTGGGAGGCATCAGTATTTATTCCACTGTAGAACTAGATGGGACATGGGACATTCTCTTGTCATAGAAAGTCTTCAATTGCTACAAGAACCATTTGTGAGCCTCCTCCTGTACTTTATCATTTGACTGAAATCACCTTCTACATAAATGTATTTTGAGTTCTCCAAACACATGAAAATTGCAGCGAAACAAGTCAGGATTGTAATAAAACAATGGTTTGAGATCTGTTGCTGAAGTTTCAATCAGCTGATCTTTAACAGCATTCACTGTGTGGGAGTGATCATTATCATACAAAACAATAATGCCATGAGACAGTTTACCAAGCTTTTTATATTTGATTGCTTTATATCGGCTGCATTAATAGCACCTGTTGGCAGAAACCTGATGAGTAGTGGTCCGTGTTAGTAAAAAAAATGCTGACATGATTTAGCATACACTGCTTTGAGTCGCTTTGCTTTTTGTGATGGTGGTGATCTTGTGTGTTTCTATTGCAGACCATGGCACTTTGATTCTGGTACATAATAATGGCACCAGGCCTACTATTATTAATTATTTTATAGTTACAATTATTAATTATTTTACAAAGGTTCTCATACCTCAAGTGTCCCTGTTAAGAGGTTCCAGAATGCATACAGCTTTTTTTTACAGGGTCTGTTTTTTTTCTTGCCGTTTGAAATATATATATGTATATAATTGAAATTTGAATATTTGGCAGAGTTGTATGCAAAACAAGGTACAGTCTTTTTTTTTTTTTTTTTTTTTTTTTTTTTTTAATCTTATTTCATGTACAGCCTTGTAAAATTACTTGTAATTGAAAAAAACAAAAAATTTTCTTTCAATTAGTCAATTCCCTTAGTTTTTGGAAAATCATGTCCAATGCTTTTCTGAAGGGTCTGTGGAAATCAGGATCCACCAGCTGAAATTTTCAAAATTTTTATAAAGTATTGTTTAAATGTTGCTTTGTTATATGCTCAAAATTTTTAATTAAAAAATTTATTACATTAAAAAAAAAATATATATATATATATATATATATATATATATTTTTTTTTTTTTTTTGAGATTTTTTTTTTCTTTATTTTTATTAACTATATTTTGTGTTAAAATGCCTCTTGGAATTGCAATTGCTGGAAACAGTGACAAGTTTGTCAACTTTGAAAAATATGCCAGGCTGGATTAAGTAACTAGAATTTTCTCATTTCAGGTCACTGGTAAAGCATGAGAATCTTGCATTTTTTGAAAAGATCTCCCATAAAATATTTCAATGTAAGATAATCTTAACTGCTTTTCTTTTTTTTCCTACTGAGAAAGCACATTCATCACTTATTTTGAGTTAAATTATTTTATTGGTCTAAGTTAGAAATTCAATCTCTATCTGATAACATTAGAGGATGACTTGGAAATGAAATAAGACCACGAAAAAGAATAAACAGTTTTTAAAATGGATGTATATATTTTTATTTTAACAACAGCAAGCACAAGCAATATTTAGCTGCACAAAATATTTACTTAGTCAAAAAATTCAAATGATAAAGGTTATCAGTAAACCAAGCTATTGAGGGAAAGGGATTTCTTACTTCCAAGAGTAGAAATTTCTTTGGAGATCTGTAATTTATGAATTTAAAAATTATTTGTAATTGTAAGCCCGCTTTAAAGAAATGCAGGAGAGTATTAAGCAGCTCTTATGTATTATATAAAAATTACTGAACAAACTTAACAATAATTTTTACACAAATTCTGACTTTATACACTTTCTCCCAACCAATAAGTAAGATAATCAGTCATCAAACCTTATCAATATAATTCTGATTTAGGTCTTTAAATTCTCTTAAAATTAAATATATAATGAAAGTAATATCTATATTCCTTTAAAGTGCTTGACAAGAATTATAAAGAGGGCAGAGATTGATCCAGACAAAAAATGAACTGCTAAATGTCTAATACTAAAATAAAGAACTGGTGTACAATCAATATTTAAATTTGAAAACTTCTTCCTACTATAAAATTAATGTAAGCAACTACTGGTTTCGAAAGGATGTGGCTGCTTTTCTTCTTCAGGTTCAAAATATGTGCTACTGCCTCGGAGGCAAAATCAAAAGAAAGCCCATGTCCTCTCGAAACCGGTAGTGCTTACATTATTTTTAAGGTATGTAAAGAAGTTTTCAAGTTTAAAATGTCCATTCATAAAAACAATTCTTTCACCCCAGTAGCAGAATTTTTTTTGCCAGTCTGCGACAGATATTTAGGCATTAAAAAAATAATCTGCAGCATAATTTCACAATAAGTTACCAGATTCAGTAAATGTATTTTTTATCACAAGTTAGCATTTATCTAATGTTATAAATCTGTTAGATATGTCAAATCACAGTAGTTATAAAATTTTAATTACATATAGCTAGGTTAAGAGTTGGCATTAACCATTATTCTTCATATCACATAAGAAATATCTTTGTCCATGATTTTGTTCGTAAACTGACTCTAGTAAAATTTTTGTAGTAAGAGACTCTTAGACATTGAAATTAATGCAGTTTTCTAAAATTTTCTAATTCCTGTATAACCAGATGGGGGAACATTAAGAAGTATAAACTTTTATCGACAATAACAGTTTGTCATTGTACATTTTAATCACATTGTGCTCACTTTCTCAATGTCTGAGCCCAACTTTCACAGAAAACTTCTGATACTGGAATTCAAACTGTATGTTTAACACATTGAGTGCCATGTCAGCCATTTTAGATTCTAGACATTTTGTCATATATCTCTAAGTAATAAAGGAATCATCTTGAAACTTTTGGAGTATGCAGAACATGTTATACTTCAAACATTTGAGAGAAAGTTTTACCCCGAAAGTAAAAGCAGTACCAATAAAAAATTTAAATGTTGTGCACCCCGTCAGCCATTGGTGGCTGACAGTATCAAATATAAAAGTATCAAATATATATAAAAGAGTAAACTCACTGATCACTGACTCAACACAGCTGTGGCGATCCTATGGGAGATAGAGTCATTTGTTTTGGTAAGCAGGCTGATTTTAGGACCCTGATGCTCACTAAGACGGGATTTTGCAAAATACTCCTCCCCCCCCGGGGGGAGCAGAAGGCAAACCACCTTTATAAGCATAACTCTGCTCCAAATTACTTCACGGTGAAGAAATTGCAGATGGGGGTGACTAGACTTGAATACAAAAAAATCGTTTTCTGCAATTTTGGAATGTTGGATTTTAAAGGGCAGTTGGGGGTAAAAATGAGATTTTCAGAGGTACAGAAGGCAAAAACACCTTTATAAACATAACCATGTTTCAAATTACTTCACAGTGAAGAAATTGCAGATGAGACTAGACTTGAATACAAAAAAATTATTTTCTGCCATTTTGGATTTTTTAGGGGGGGAAGGGGGTAAAAATGATTTTCGGAGGTGCAGAATGCAAAAACACCTTTACAAGCATAACTCGGCTCTAAATTACTTCACTGTGGAGAAATTGCAGATGAAGAGACTAGACTTGAATACAAAAAAATTATCTTCTGCGATTTTGGAATTTTGGATTTTTAAGGGGGGCAGAGGGGGTAAAAAGGATTTTCGGAGGCAAATTTAGCAAAGTATGGATTTTCGAGTAAAATTCTAGCAGTAATAGCTCAAAGATATTTAAAAAAAAAACGCCAAGCGTCTTCTTGAAGATATTTGCAAAAACTCAATTTTGGTTTTTTCCGATGGGGGGGGGGGTGTACAAGATTTATCCGTGGAAATCTATAGGAGCTGAGGCCACAAATTTTAGCATGTGACTTATTTACAAGTGTCCGATTTTGTGAAAGTCCCCCCCCTTTACCGCCATGGGTTGGGGTGGGGAATAAAAGAGTAAAACCACTGATTAACTGATTAAATACAGGCATGGCGATTCTATGGGAGATAGACTCACAAATTTTGGTGAGCACGTTGGTTTTAGGACCCTGACGCCTATTAAGACAAGCTTTTGTGAAATATCCCTGCATTCCCCCCTGGGGAGCAGAAGACAAAACTCCCCTTATAAGCATAATTCGGCTCCAAATTGCTTCAAGGTGAAGAAATTGCAGATAGAGAGAGAGAGACTAGACTTGAGTGCAAAAAAAGTATTTTCTGCGATTTTGGATTTTTAAGGGGGGGGGGGGGGGGGAGGAATGGGTAAAAACGATTTTCAGAGGCAAATTTAGCAAAATACGGATTTTCGAGTAAAACTCTACCAATAATAGCACAAAGATATAGAAAATCGCCAAAAGTCTTTTTGAGGATATTTCCAAAAGCTGATTTTTGTTTTTTTGTGATTTTCGATTTTAGGGGGGGGGGGGGGGGAGTTACGAGGGGGCAAATTCGTGCCCCCCTTTTAGCGCTAAATTCATCCGGGAAAATCTACAGGAGCTGAGGTCACAAATTTTAGTGTGTGGCTTACTTACGTGTGTCCAACACACATTGTAATGGGATTTTCTGAAAGTTCCACCTTTTCCCCCTTGGGGGTGTGGGGCAATAAACCCATTTCCAAGTATATAACTTTGCTTCAAATTATCTCAGCAAGATTAATTTGTATATGTTGGTTGTTTATGCCTTCCCAACATGTACAGTAAAGGGATTTTATGAAATTTCATCATCCCTCTTTCTTTTAAGGGGGCGGGGGGGTGCAAAAATACGCTTATACGAGTAATTGTGGTCCAAATTACCTCAAAATAGCAAATTTTTGATATGTCAATTGGTTATGCGTACTCAAGACACATACTACAAAGAGATTTGTAAAATTCCGTCCTACCCCCCCCCCCCCTCCCTGGGGGAGGGGACAAAAAGCATGTTTCCAAGCATAACTTTGCTTCAAATTATCTCAGTAAGATTAATTTTTACATGTGGGTTGTTTATGCACTCCAAACACGCATTATAAAGGGATCTTACGAAAATTTCCCCTCCCCCCTGTCAAAGGCGGGGAGGGGAGCAAAAAACGCTTTTAAGAGTATCTCTACTCCAAATTATCTCAGAAGAGCGATTTTTTTTAATATGTCGATTGGTTATGCTTATTCAAGACACACACTACAGTGGATTTTGCAAAATTCCACCTTATTCTCCTTGCGGGTAGGGGGTTGGGCAAAATCATGTTTTTATGCATAACTCTGCTCCAAACTATCTTAGGCGATTTTTAATGTGCGATGCGTTCTCAACACGCACTATAAGGGTATTTTGTGAATTTTCCCTTTTCTCCCCTTTAAATGGGTGGGGGGTGGGGCAAAAACTTGTTTTAAAGAGTAACTCTGCTCCAAATTATCTCAGGAAAGCGATTTTTCGATAGGTTGATTGGTTATGCATTTAACACACACAAACTACAAAGGGATTATTTGAAATTCCGTGCTATCACCCCCTTGAGGGTTGGGGGGTGGGATTAAAAATATGTTACCATGCGTAACTCTGTTCCAAACTATCTTAGAATGGAAATTTTTGATGTGTGGAATACTTATGCGGATTCAACACACACTACAAAGTGATTTTGTGAAACTTCACCCTACCTCCCCTTAGGGGGTGGGGGGAAACATGCATTCATGTGTAACTCTGCAGTAAATTATCTTATGAAAAAGATTTTCGATGTGTGGGTCAGTTATATGTATCTAACTTACAATATAAAGATATTTTTCAAAACCCCCCTCCTTTCCTTTAAGAGCAGGGTGGGGGGTGGGGGGGGGTGTTAAAAAGTACGTTTCAACACATAACTCTGCTTCAAATATTCTTAGAATCCCGATTTTTTAATATGTGGGTTAGGTATGTATATGCAACATGCACTATAATGGGATTTTGTGAAGTGTGGCGAGTGGGAAAATCGCTATCAAAGGTATCGAGAACTTTAACTTAGATTTTGACTGATTTTATTATTATTATTATTATTAATGATATATTTCATTTTGAGACTTCATTTCAATATAATGACCAGCAAAGTGGGCAAAGCCTGCTAGAATGATATAAAGTTGCATCAACAATCGGTGGTGGATATTTAATGATTGAAAATCCATTATCATTAAAAATTTTCTTAATTTTTATTTATTACAGGAAGAATTATTAAGGAATTTTAATGGATTTTAAGAACTTGTGTGGTGCTCAACGTGTTAAGTAACTTAATAAGTACAGATATATTCTTTGACAGCTCACTAGCAGACTTTTTGTATAAAACCTTTATGTCATATGAGATTATTTCAGATCTAACTTCTTCTATAGTGTGCTAGTGATCCATTTACAAAAATACTGGTACCTACTCAAACAAAAATGTGTCAAGATCATCAAATTTTGGTATTAATGGAAAATTTTTGTATATATATTAAAAGAAGCAATAATAAAAAATCTGGTGTAAAACAACCACACAACTTCCATTACCCACTATTACATGCACTTTTTTGAGATAGTGTTATCAGAAGACACAGAATTGACTAACGAAATAGACACCTAAATATTTTCTGGTAAGAGAAAGTTAATATATGTGTAAAGACATATAAAACAGGGTTTACATAGTGATTTTTTTTTTTTTTTTTTAAATACCAATTTCTGAGATTTAAAATTGATCTATCTGATCAGGATGACTATAAATTTTCTTTTGATAACCAAGTCAAGCATGAGAAAGGATATCTAAAATGAGTTTATGTCACAATTTTCAAGGTAATTGTTAGAGCCGTTTTTGAGATACCAATTTTTACCAAAGCTTGGCATAATTAATTGTTGACCAGAAAACAACAGTTACATGCAAAAGGACATTTAAAAGAGGGTTAATATGGCAAGCTTGAAAAAAATTCATGCAGCTGTTTTGAAAGGAATGCACTTGCAGGACCTGAAATTCAGCTATTTATACAGGACACCTATCAATTTTCCTGAACTAACCAACTATATCATTTGAAAGGACATCTAATAGAGTGTTTATACAGCAATTTTGAAGAAAATCGTTAGAGCCATCTTTGAGATACGGACTTACGGCCCCCACTTCCAGTTTCAAATGTCCCACTTCCGGTTTTCCAATTTTCACCAAAATTTGGGAAATTCATCTGTACACCAGACCTGTTTCATAGTTCAATCTTTATTAGTTTCCGAGATATAATAGCCAGAAGATTCCCCACATACATACACACTGACCAATTGCCATGTAAATCAGGTGAAATCTCGATTCATTACCTATCGTTAGCAAATGGTAAAGGAGGGGGCAGGGGTCCTCAAAAAATCATATGAATGAGAGATATTGAACAATTCTACTTCTTTATAGGTTCTAGAATCTAATAAAGTAAGTTTTAAATGAACATTGACATTTATGTTGTGGATGGAGAAAGATTGGATATCACAACGCTTCTGTGGAGCATTTGATCATCGATCGTTAACGGGACGGGGGATCTAAAAAAATCATACGAATGAGAAAGATTGAACAATTCTACTTCTTTATAGATTCTTGAATCTAATAAGGTAAGTTTAAAGAGAATATTGACATTTATGTTGCAAATGGAAAAAAATTGGAAATCGCCAGGATTCTGTGATCCGTTTGATGACCAATTGTTAGTGGAGGAAAGAAGAAGGGTCATAGAAAATTACATAAGTGAGAGATATTTAATAACTCTACCTTTTTATAGGTTCTAGAATCTAATAAAGCATGTTTAAAAGTAATACTGACATTTATGCTAGGGATGTAGAAAGATTGAAAATCAGTATCTTTAATTCCAAAATCGGAAGATTTGGAATCTCTACACAATACTGTTTTGAAAATAATCTGCAGATTAAAAAAAAAAACCTTCGACATACGTCTTATACCTCGCATTTTCTGTTATGGGGTCTTTCACTAATACTGATTCTAGGTTAATATGCCAGGGTGCAACACCTCAAGGCCCTTTCTCAAATACATTTTAATTTTAGCACGTGGTGATCCTTGTCCTTTACAAAGAATTTTAGCACTTGGTAGCCCTTTCCAACATTTTTAATGTCCAAAGGTGTTTAGATATTTCTCTGCTTTTATATGCAGCTTTTTAGGATATTTCACAGCATTTCTAAAAGATATAGCTGGTTGAAATCTTAATCTTGTTGACAGATTGTGGATTAATTTGCAAAAACAAGATAATTTCTCAAAGATAGCAGATTGTGAGTGCTTTCTTTCTTTTCTCTTCCTGTACACCATTTGTACATAGCACATGCATTTTATTTTTTGAGTGAAAACATACGACTTGAAATGTATTTGTAATGTAAATGATATATAAATGTATTTCACTGGTTCATGAATGAAAGTTTTAAGATATTTTCTTATATTAAATTATACCACTTGTTTAAATAATTAAAATGGTTGTCTCTGACATTTCTGTGAGTGTGAATGTATGTATGTCTATAAGCGAGTATAGTGAATGAATACACCAAAAGGTATTTCGCTATATTGCCTGTTTTAAGAAAGAAAGCTGCTATTGAGTGGTGTATGAAAAAGGGTAAATGAATGTTTATGCTGATTCAGAATAGTTTTATTTATATGGTACATCATTTATCTTTAGTATATCCTTATCTTTCATTTTGAAAATTGTTTTCTGCTAAACTTGTGTAAATATAAGTAGATGGTAAGCCTTTTTTGAAATGAGAGGAAATCACAGCATGGCAGCACCACCTGTTGGGTGATATAGCCCGAAAGTTAATCAGCACAAATTCCAACCAAGGTCCAACCAAATATCAAGTTCAGTTAAATTAAGTCCACTGGTTCATGAGGTACAGTGCTTGAAATTCTTTGCTAAGTCTAAAAGCAAACTTTTTCTAAAATTGGTCGAATTGTGTTCAAGAAATCTGAAAAAGTGTAAATTCATCGAAAACTAGAAACTGAATTTTTTTTCGAATCTTATACGTTCTTTATATATATGCAGAAGTTACAGTAATAAATCCACTTATTTAAAAATAAGTAGGCAATTTCAGTTAGTTGAAATGCACTATGTTTTAGCTAAAAAATGTGTCTTCAAATTAGAGTTGGTGTAAATCACATTAAAAAAAAAGAAAGAAAAATTATATCATAAATAAATTAGGAAAAAAAAAAAAGAACTTTGATAAATAAAATCTTTTTTCAGTTTGTGTACATGTTTAATAATATAAAACTTCGATCTACCACTCATTCACTTATAATCATTTTTACCACTCTAATGGTAAAATTTTTACCACTCTAATGCTACATCTATACAAGTTGGTCCATGGTTTTATCTGAATTTTAAGTAATTGCCAAATTTAACAACTTTCTTCTTTAGGAATTTTTTAACACAAAAGAATACATGTATAAAATGAAAAAGTACATAAAAAATGAAAGTATTTTAAATTACCTTCTTGACATCGCAATAAAACAATTTTTGTATTCTGCATATCTGGTTAATCATACCTTTCGAATGGTACCACTTACAACCCTCTACTTCCATAATTAATATGTTAAAAATTTATGACAAATTTTATGATTGCCTATTAATATATAGATATATATGGAGAGTAGTGACGACAATATGGGGGCTTGAGTCCCTCCAGAAAATTTTCTGTAGGGGCTCAACCACCCCTAGAAATTTTGAGTACTGAATCCCTATTAAATAAGAAATTCTTTCGTCTATTTCTTATTTAATTTTTTTTTACCAAAGTCATAGCTTTAAAATAAGGTTGTTGTAATTGAAAATTGACTAAAAATAAATAAATAAAAATAAATTGAAAAACAAGCAAAGGTTGAAACTCTTTATGGAGGGGGAGTTCAGGAGAAGATGATTCCCTTCCCTGTGCTATGGGAATCCCAATCATTTATGGTTTATGCATGAAAAGTAAAAGTTTTCTGAAACATCGATGCAGAGTAATATAGTTATTTTCACAAAAGTTACTGCCATATTGCTATTATTACATTTTTTATTCTTATTTTTTATTTATTAATATTTGATATGCTTAGTGCTACTCTCTTCACTAAGTGATTATAATTTTGACAAAGGTTTTGAGATGTTTAATTTGACTTTTTTAAAAATTATTTTATTTATATTTGCATTTTATTTATTTGGTTGCTTCTCTTTTCCCTTTGCATTTTTAAATAACATTTAACTTGTTTCAATATAAGTCATGAACTTATAAACAATAAAACGTATATAAATAATATTGCCCCTCTTCTCTCTCTCTCTTTTTTTTTTTTTTTTTTTAATGAACCTTTTTATTTTAGGAAAATAAAATTTAATAAATTGATTTATTAAGAAAAATATGAACGTGGCGATATTACTTTCATTCCCAGTAGCAGAATTTTATGTATCTATCTGCAGCAAAATAAAATTTTTCTGCAATCTAAGAATATTGGGCCAAGTCTGGTAGCACATGAAGTATTATCAGTTCATAAAATATATAAAATTTACATCTATGAAGAAAATAAATTGAAAATATACAAGTACAATAATGAAAAGACCTAAACGTAAATCAGATCTGTATTTTTTAAACCTGGCATTTCTTATTGAAATGTTAAATTATTCCGCAGAGCTTTAAAACAATCTGCAGCACTCACTGCCGTGCTGTACTATTTCTGCTACTGGGCTTTCATTTGTCCTATTATCTCAAATAAATAAATAATTACTTAAAGATAGTTTGTGAAATTTTAACACTTCAAGTAAAAATGAAAAGTAAAAACAAATATTATTTTTAAAACTTAAGGAGAAGATATAACAAAAATTCTGCCTTTTCTCCCCAATTGTAACATAACCATAATTACAATATTGGTTTAAAATTGAAGTGGCTGTATTATTCCAGTGACCTTACGGCTACTCTTAATTTTGTTTTATAAATTCACTTTACATAAACTAAATGGCAAAGACTATTGTGGTGAATCACAGACTACAATACAGGAAAAGGAATAACAAGTACTACACCAAAAATAAAAATTATTTGTAATGTGCTACCAAGATGGAATTAAATATTAGTTTGGAAAAGAAGCTAGACTAATAAAATTGTTTTATGTTTGCATTAGTATTTGTACTGCCTCACTAGTGGCTGAGAAGTTCTGATCTCAAAAAGTTGGTAAATGTGAGATGCCTGGCTTGATCCCAGATCGCTCTCGTCAGCCTACCCGTTCAAATTTTTCTGTGGTTTTCTCTGAAACTCTCACAAATGCGTACAAGGACCCTTTAGAAAATCCCCACAGAGGGCACTTCCCTTCAGGCTTAGGACTATAGCGCAGTTAGTTGGCCTTAACCTTAACACGGACATACATACTGGTAGCATAAATTTTATGTCCAAGGTTTGGAGAAAAAGATCAATTCCTTTTTAAATACGTTATGGATATTCTTTATTAATAGTGTATTGTGTATTAAACAATTTTATCACTATTTTCCTATAATTACGAATGTTGTTTATTCCCGGTGTATTTGAAAATTTCATCACTATATTTTATGTATTTTTATTTAATTACGATTAATGTTTATTCCTGGTGTGCGTAAGATTTTTATCAATATTTTTATGTATTTTTCTATAATTGCGAATATTGCATATTCTTGGTGTATTTAAAAATTTTATCATTATATTTTATGTATTTTTATATAATTACGAATATTGTTTATTCATGGCGTGTTTAAGATTATTATTATTATATTTTAGGCATTTTAAATTTATCAAACAAAATGTTGAAGACATATATGTATATAATAAAAGAGAGAATTATTTTGCCAAAATCAATCATTTGGTTAATTAGAATTAAATTTGCATAGATACATATCTTTAAATACTTATTTCATTAGATTATTTATCAGCTAATTTTTTGTTTTCTTTTTATTACAGTAGAGAGACAGAAATCCGCCGAAGTCCGAAATCCGCACAGCTTATCAGATACAAACAATGAAATTCACAAGGTACAAAACTGCAAATCAAAATTTTTGAAAAAGATCTTGAATGCAGATTTTGTGAATGTATTTTATGATTACAAAAAAGAAAACATAATAATATGAAAGACTGCAAGAATCAAGTTGCTAAATATCAAAAGAAAATAATGATTATTATATTGATGATATCAATCAGGTAAACAATAACAAACTAATTTTGTTAATGCTATCTGATGAAGGCATTTTGCTTTCAATTTGTAAGGAAGAAATCAGTAAAATTATTAGAAAAATAAACTTGTTACTACTATTTACAATAAATAAATAAATCATGCAGGTCCAAGTATAGTTTAAAGTAAACTACATGTGAACAGATTTTATCTAAATTTGACAAGTATTTTTTTCATTTTTATCTATTTTTTTCATTATACATATATTTTTTAATGTTCATTATTATTATTATTATGAACCTAGTAATTTAATATTCAGTGTTACTATTCACTAGTCTGTGTTTAGTTTGAATAATATTCTGCTTTTATTTATCAAAGTGAAAATAATTCTTTATGGGCCCCAAAATCCACCAAATCCTAAAATCCGCACAACCTCTGGTCCCGAGCTGTGCGGATTTTTGACTCTCTACTGTATATTCATTTGAAGGGTTAAAATTACTAATTTTTTACTGAAGTTCATTGTTGCAGTATGATTTTGATCATTTTTTCGTTCTGATTAAAACAGTCATATTCAAGGACTATTAACTATATGTTAGGCATTTGTTAGTTTGATGTCTAGATATTGATAAATGCACATTTATTTGTACTTACTATTTATTTTATACATGCATAAATTATTTTTGTTTTGTGAATTATATATTTTTTTGTTTGAAATGTAGAAGAATTGTTTTTGATACTTGGTACGTTTAGGTTCATGTATTAAGTTTTATTTATATTTTAAGGCTTTCGATTCTGAATTTTCAATACCGTAAAATAAATCCCTGGATCTCTACTTACTAATTTTTCAAGTCTGCATTCAATCGTAGTGATGTGGATTGGGTAAATACCCAGTGGGTAGGTAAATATTTTTTGGGTATTTACCCAGGTATTTACCCGAGGCCTGGGTAAATACCCAAAAACTGGGTATTTTGGAAAAAAAATTATATATACTTTATTGCATACAATAATTTGACTTACTAATGCACATAAAGAATATTAATTACTGCTTTAATTATTTTTTCTGAATTTTGTTTATTTTTTATTTTTTTAATTTCATTAAGAGACTTTTACTTATTAAATGTTAATACATTTGATCAATTTTAAGTGGGGAAAGAAAGAGGACCTGCTTTGAACTTTAGGCGACTGCTTTGACTGTTAGGCAACTCTCTACTTATTGTAGCCAGTAACTAAAACCAATATTGGGGGCTTGTATGGGGTATTTTACCCAATTATAAATCATTAGCCAATACATATTTTTAAATTCTGTTTTGACATTCAGGAAATTCAAAACTGTTAAATTGATTATTATTATTATCTAAAAATTGATTTTTAAAAAATTTAATATTTTATTTTGAAGCTGTAAAATTCAAAATATCACTTAGTCAAAATTTGCAACATGCTTGTAATATATAGTACCTGCTGCTTATTAAAATCACATTCGTCCTGAGCCAAAGTGATTTTATTAAGCAGCTGATTTTTATATCCGGCGAAAGATCCTGCAGCTGTACTCAAGAAAGAGGTATTACTTTCCTGAATATGGAAAGAAATTTGAAAAGGTAACGAATAATGTAATTAATAAACAATATTAATTAAATTTTGATAGATAATTAATAGATTGTTCATTCAAAATAAATAAATTAAATACATCCCAAGTTTCGATACTCTTTCCTTCGAAGAAAATCATTATTACTTTCCCAAAAGTTCATGCATTATTTATTTATTTATATAATATCTTTCCGTTTAAATCTCTTGTTTCTTAGTTATTTCAAAATAAGAATTAGAAATTATCTTTTAATAATTAAAAAGAAAAAAAGAAAAAAATCACTTGCGAACGAAATCAAATTTGTAACTTATTACCGCAAGAAAACGTTCTTTGAAATTGTCACCGAGACAAGTGATGGGGCATGTTCAATTTGTAACTATGCTGTAAGTGTAAAATCTTTGACAAAAAGTGATAACAGTGAGATTGCTGTTTTTATTTTTATTTTTAGTTAAAAAAAAAAAAAATCACAGATTAAATAAAATTAAATAAAAAAAAAAAAAAAAATAGTGTGCATGAATTACATTTTTTGCTGCTGAAGATATTTTTTTTTTTAGTCTATTAACCAACGATGCTGATTTTATTAAGCGGCGGTTTAAAAAGTAGTTTGTATTGATTTGATTACAGTTCTGGTAATTTCATTAGATTAACCAGCTGATTTTATTAACCAATGAATTTATTAAGTGGCGGTTACTGTATTTTATTTTTGATCTTATTACAGAACTTAAAAAGTCTATTGTTATATATATATTTCAAGTTTAAACCCCGCTCTCTATCTCTCAATCTCTCGTTTTTTTTGTTTGTTTTTTTTAATGTCATTTTAGGATAATTTTAATATGGTTGCAAAAAACCCTGCAATAATTCTCAGACTTTTTAAAATAGTATCACAATTCCCTTTGCAATTGTATCTAGCTATCTTTTTTTTTTTTTTTTTTTTTTTCTTTCCATTATCAGTTTCCTTTTTCATTTAAAACCAAACTCAACAGTTTCTTTCAGTTTAAATTAATTAATATTGCTATTAAAAATCTGAAAATACTTTATAGCTAAAAAAGAGCTAATATTTAAATCAAATATTTTATACAAAATGCATGATGTCGTATTGCATTTGTTTTTCTGATTAATTTTTTTAGTTTTATGAAAATTTAAAAATTTATGTAAGTCTCAAATGTTTCTAACTTTTCTTTACACACTCTGTCTCTCTCTTCCTTTATCTCTCTATATATAAATGCCATATTATACAGACATTTTATTCGAATAAAGTTCATTGAAAAATAAATACCCAGGTAAATACCCAAAATGGGTATTTACCTGGGTATATACCTTGGGTATTTACCCTTAAAAATAAATACCCGGGTATTTTACATCACTAATTCAATGTAGTGGGTGTTCATATATACTTAAATTGTGATGCAATTTTATTGTTTAATAATAGAATATATTTGAAATTAAAGATAATTTGGTTAATATGTGTTATATTTTGGTTGAATTTTTTTTCAAAATTTGTTTCCAGGTAAAATAAGTTCCCTTTAAATAGGTATAAATTATTTCTGCCGTATTATTCCATTTAGAACAGGATTTCTTTATTCACAGGTTTTACATACTGTATTCTGTAGATTACAGTTTGTTTTGGTAAGTTTTGTGATGCAAATTATTAAAAAAATTCTGCATTGTGTACGCGTGTATGAATAAATATGTTTGCCCCCCCCCCCCCCCCCCGCCCCAAGAGATTTTTTCAAAGTCAGCATCGCTGTATGGAGAAAAGGACATGGCCACTCTGTTAAAATCAGTATTTTCAACAAGTTCTTCAACAATGTCAAATGTGCATATACTTTTCTTCAATGAGAGATTCAACACCCGATGAAGAATTTCGGAAAAAGGGGGAGCATCCCTCAGGAGAGGGTGGAGTTCTAGGGACTTTAGGTATAAAGAGAAAAAAAAAATAGAGGTCAATATATCTTCTTTTAAAATATGATGATCGTGAATATGTATGAAATTTTATGCATTTCATCTTTTTTTAAATGAATTTTATTATTACAGTACAAAGCCGAAAATCCGGAATCGTCGGGACCGCAGCAATTCCGGATTTTTGAATTTTCCGGATTTTTGGTCATTCCTAAAAAATATAATATTTTGGTTTAAGTATTTGGATAATATGCAAATTCAGGTGAAAAATAAAATATTACGATTTTTACTTTCTTCTATAGGTAATATAGAGAAAGTATTGGATTCGTGAAAATTTTCGACCTCCGTTTTTTGATGGATTTGCACGTTCTGGGATGTCCTGAACACGAATTGATAGTTTTTAGAAAATGTCTGCCTGTGTGTGTGTATCACTAATTTTGTGTCCACTGTATGTCACGAACCAATGAATGAAATTTAACCAAACTTGGTATTTAGTTGCACACTGACATAAACTGGTGCTGATTAGATTTGTGGGTCAATCGCTCATCAGGTGGCGCTGTGATCGCAATTTTTTAAACTTTTAACATGGCATTATAGGACAAAATTTAGTATGTGCATAATGAGAGTTATTTTAAACTTCTGATTGCAAAATTAATATGAATTATTGAAAATAGTAGTAGTTAACTAGGAAAAAATTTTTGTGCATGGGGGGGCAACGGTTCACCCCCTGGAGATGGGTATCTTTCGAAAGGTCTCGTCAATACCTTTAAAACGAATGGTTGAACTATAAATATGTGATAACTTAAAACAAAGTTATCGATTTTTTTTTACTTTTAACAAATTTTTTTTTATTTTTTTTTTTAAATATTGTTATTGAGTGAATTTGTATAGGAAAATATAGAAGAAAATCTTGTGGGGGCCACAACGTACTAGTTAAATATATTCTGTAATTTTTACTTTCTTCTATATGTAATATAGAGAAAGTATTGGATTCGCGAAAATTTTCGACCTCCGTTTTTTGATGGATTTACATGTTTTGGGATGTCTAGATTACGAATTAATAGTTTTTAGAAAATGTCTGTCTGTCTGTATCATTTTTTTGTGGACGCTGTATCTCACGAACCAATGAATGAAATTTAACCAAACTTGGTATTTAGTTGCACCCTGACATAAACTGGTGCTGATTAGATTTTGGGATCAATCGCTCAACAGGTGGCGTTGTGATCGCATTTTATGCAAATTTTTAACATGGCAGCATAGGACAAAATTCCGTATAAATGGGCATAAAGAGAGTTATTTTACACTTGTGATTGTAAAATTAATATGAATTATTGATAATAGTAGTAGTTAACTAGGAAAAAAATTTTGTGCATGTGGGGGCATCGGTTCCCCCCCTGGGGGGGGAAGTACCCACCCGGGGGGGCAAAGTTTCAAGATGGGTATCTTTCGAAAGGTCTCGTCAATACCTTTAAAACGAATGGTTGAACCATAAATCTGTGATAATGTAAACCAAAGTTATTGATTATTTTTACTTTTAACAAAACAAAACTTAGAAAAAAAAAAATTGCAATTTTTTTTTTTTTTAACGAAATTTAACCAAACTTGGTATTTAGTTGGTCCCCGACATTAACTGGTGCTGATTATGTTTGGGGATCAATAGCTCAACAGGTGGCGCTGTGATAGCATTTTATCTAAATTTTTAACATGGCAGCATAGGACAAAAATTCGTATAAATGTGCATAATAAGAGTTGTTTTAAACTTGTGATTGTAAAATTAATATGAATTATTGATAATAGTAGTATGTAACTAGGAAAAAAATTTTCTGCATGGGGGGCATCGCTTCCCCCCCTGGGGGGAAGTACCCCCCCGGGGGGGATAAATTTTCAAGATGGGTATCTTTCGAAAGGTCTCGTCAATACCTTTAAAACGAATGGTTGAACTATAAATCTGTGATAATTTAAAACAAAGTTATCGATTTTTTTTACTTTTACCAAAAAAAAAAAAAAAAAAACTTAGAAAAAAAATCGTACTTTTTTTTTTTTTTTTTTTTTAAATATTGTTACTGATTGAATATGTATAGGTAAATATAGAAGAAAGTCTTGTGGTGGCCACAACATACTAGTTTCTTTTTTAATCAACTTTAACAGTAAATAAAACTAAAAATTAAACTTAAAAAACAAAAACAGATTTATTGAAATATTTGCATACAAAAATTAGCACAAACTACAATAAAAGGAAGTAAATAAGAAAAACATACCACTTTAAAAAAAAAATTCAGTGAATTTTTTTTTTAATACTTTAGGTTTTTCAACTAAAAATTTCAGCATAATTGAAATAGAATATAGAATTTAGCTCTCAATTAGATAAATGTTTAAGAATTGTCACTATTATTATAATCTTCTTCTCCCTCCTCTTTCAGACTTTGCAAATGCCAGTTTTGAAGATTACTAATAAATAAAATACTTTTTCGGTTTTTTTTATTTAGATATATTTATACTTAAAAAAAAAAAAAAAAAATCGTTGTTGTTGATGATGATGATTAACGCCGCCAAATTTGTCCGGATTTTTGGAGTCCAGATTTTCGGCTTCGTACTGTATTATTATTCAGTCCTATTGAATTGTTCTCCTGAGCATGAATCCTAAGCTGAAATTGAGTGTCGTGAAACGGCGATACAAATACAAGAACTGTCTACACAAAATCCAAATGACGTAAAAGAAAAACAGAAAAAAATTCCTGAGTCTAAAATACTCCCTACAGCGTGTAAATTGATGAACACTAATGAAAATAATAAGGAAATTAATTTAAAATTTAGAAAGGTTGATATAGTGTGTGTTTTTTGCAATAAATCACATGCATCGGAGAGTTATAATGAGGTCTCTAAGTTAAATTTGGAAGATAAAAAGAATATATACTGAAAGAAAAAAGGGTTTGTTTTGTTTGTCTGAAGAAAAATCACAGAGCAAACCAATGTAGATCAGGGCATAGATGTCTTACTTGTAAAAGACGACACTACGCTATAATATGCCCGGATTTACCCTCAAACAAATCAGATATTTCAAATAAGATTAATGAAGAAATAAAAACAAGTACATTAAATAATCATGTACAGCTCTCTGATGTATTTCTGCAAACTTTAATTGTTAGACTGCACAATAATAATAAAGAAATGCTCGTAAGGGTAGTCTTGGACTCCGGTAGCATGAAATCCTACATATGTACCGATATTATTGAAGAAATGAAATATATCTCAAGCAATGAAATAAACTTGCGTCAATCACTTTTTGGAGGTATTGAAACGAATGAAAATGTTTATAAAAATTATGTAATTGAATTAAGTAGTATGGACAGAAGTTATAAATGTAAATTTGACGCATTGGCGGAAAAACGTATTTGTTCTGAGCTTGGCCAAATCCCATCTGGTCCGTGGTTAAATAAACTTAAGAAGCATCATATACAGCTTACGGACTTAGAAAATAAATACAAAGTGGATAAGGAAATAAAATTGCTAATAGGGGCTGATATTATGGGTAAATTGTTAACGGGAAAAATAGTACCCCTTAAATCAAATTTAACTGCTATACATACTAAATTGGGATGGACTGTCGCTATACATACTAAATTGGGATGGACTGTTCTAGGAAAATTTTTTGGCACAAAGAGCAATACACCTAGTAATCATTCTCTCGTTATCTCTTCTCTTTTGGTTAAGAACCAGTGTGTAAGCGATCTGTAGAAATTAGATGTATTGGGAATTACAGATCCTGCACACCGTAAAACTAAGCAGGAGTTAGAAGAAGAGACTAACAAGTATTTTAAGGCGACTCTTCGTGTAAATTCCGACGGCAGATACGAGGTAGCTTTACCATGGGTAACGGATAATTCTGCCTTACCTGACAATAAAAAACTTGCTGAAAAAAGTCTGTTTAGTACGAAAAGAAAATTAGTTAATTCCAACAAATTAGAGGATTACTATGGGGTTTTTGATAATTGGTTATCACTTAGCATAATAGAAAAAGTAACAGAGACTAAATCAGAACACATACATTATTTACCGCATAGACCCATAATAAAAGAGGGTAGTACTACGAGTTTACGGCCAGTGTTTAATGCGAGTTCACATTCTCAGGGTTTTCCTTCATTGAATGATTGTTTATCTACGGGACCTAATTTAATAGAAATTATTCCAACAATACTAAATCGATTTCGTAAAAGCTACGTGGGTGTTACGTCAGATATAGAAAAAGCGTTCCTGCAGATTTCAATAAGAGACAAGGATCGCGACTTTTTACGTTTTCTGTGATTTGGTAGAGATAATTCGGAACAAATTGAGGAGTATCGGCATCAAAGGGTTGTTTTTGGTTTAACATGTAGTCCTTATTTATTAGCCGCTACCTTACAATATCATTTAAGTAAAGTACCCGAAAATTTAAGCAATACAGCAGAAATTCTTAAGACATCATTTTATGTCGATAATTGTGTAACTAGTTTGAATTCTGAGTTAGAAATGAAAGAGTTTATCTTGAAGTCACAAATAATAATGTCTACAGGCAATTTTAATTTACGAGGGTGGAAATCTAATTTGCATAGTGTCACTCCAGACAATGAGTCGATCACTGAAGAAAACATCTCCGTCTTGGGTCTTACGTGGTATACAGACCAGGGATTAATCCAGCTTTTTAAAAATGGTACCCCATTTGTGAATTTATAAAATAATTTGTGAAAACATCAAGTAAGTTTGTGAAAATTAATGATACTTGAGAATAATTAACTGAAATACAAAAAGCAATTTTTTTAATTTTAAAATACATTTAAAAAATAAAATGAAACAGTTATAACATAAATATATATATGGGCGAGTTAAGTTGTTTCTTATATGTAAGATAAGAAGGTGTTTACTTTGATATTTATCATTGTCTCCAGGAAATATCCAAATTGGGGGTATTTTTGTGTGTTTGATGCAGTGAAGCTTTTAAAATTTTTAGTGTGCAGCTATATTGCTGAGAATTCACTTTGTGAAGGTGCCTCTTTGCTGAATGTTGAATTTGTGAAGGTACCTCATTGCTAAAAATTGACTTTGTGAAGGTACCTCATTGCTGAAAGTTGAATTTGTGAAGGTACCTCATAGCTAAAAATTGACTTTGTGAAAGTGCCTCAATGCGGCACTAAATTCGTTCTGGATTAACCTCTGCAGACAGTGATACTTTATCCTGCAAAGTGCCGTCAATTGATGAGCCCGATAAACTAATTACGAAAAGGTTAATTTTAGCCATTGCTCATCAAGTATTTGATCCAATTGGATTTACGGCACCTGTGACATTAATTCAGAAATTAATTTTGCAGGAAACATGGAATTTAAAACGAAAATTTACAGCATGGATCCAACAACTAAATTTAATATCAAAAATAAGGATACCAAGATGGCTTAATATCTCCCCAGACGATTCATTAAGTTTGCATGTATTTTGTGACGCGAGTCAAAAATCTTACGCGGCGTGTGTGTTTTTAAGAGTCTGTCGAAGTGATCACGTGACCGTCAATTTAATACATGCTAGAAGTAGGATAGCGCCTCTAAAGGTTCTAACTATACCACGGTTAGAGCTCCTTGCTTGCTTGATCGGCGCTCGGTTGCTTTCGTCTGTGGTAGAAGATATGCAATTTTCCAGTATTGATATTCATTGTTGGACGGATTCTACTACTTCGTTATGTTGGATTCAAAGAAATCAAAATTGGAGGACTTTTGTCCAAAATTGTATACGTGAAATAGTTTCCTTGACATCTCCCACCGTGTGGCGCAACGTTCTGGGTGCTCTTAACCCTGCCGATATAGCTTCTAGAGGATGTTCAGCCGAAAAATTGTCACAACTAAGATGATGGGAGGGATGGTTACGCAATAACGAGGAGAGTTGGCCAAATTCAGAGGAATCTCCGGATGAGGATTTGGTTGGCTCAGAAATATGAAAAACTGTAATTATTGCCTTAAGCCAAACCCCATAACAGCGACTGGTATTACAAGTATTTTTCATCTATAAGAAAAATTATTCGGATGATCTGTAGCATTTATCTACAGATTTTATTTTAAGCTAAGAAAATTTCCCAGTGAATCCTCAAAAACTTTGTCAACTTCCGAACTTGAAAGAGCTGAAATCGCTCACTTCTGAAATTGGTGCAAAAGGATTCATTTAATAACACAAATTACGACAAACTTCAAAACCTTAGACCGATGATTGACAGTGATGGTTTAATTAGAGAAAAAACAAATATTTCTTGTAGAAATGACACTAACAGTTTTAAATTTCCTGTGATTTTACCGTCCGATCATCCAGTGGTTCGACTGTTAATAATGAATATGCACAACGAATTACTACACGCTGGTGTTAATTTGATGATGTCATACTTGAGAGAAAAATACTGGATTATTAGAGCTCTTAAGACTATACGAAAATGTATACGAAAGTGCGTTAAATGCCAAAGATTTAAAGTCAAACATTCTGATGTTCTACCAGGTCCTTTGCCAAAGGAACGAGTAAACAATGCAGCTATTTTTGAAATCGTAGGCATCGATCTAGCTGGACCACTTTATTTGAAAGGAGGTCAAAAATCTTATATTGTACTGTTTACCTGTGCCGTCTACAGAGCAATTCATTTAGAGTTGATCACATCTTTAACAACCGAGGTTTTTTGCAATCATTAAGGCGTTTCATTTCACAACGTGGAAGACCATCAATTATATATTTAGATAACGATACAAACTTTAGGGGAGCAGAGAAGCTTTTACATGAACTAGACTGGGAGAGTATTACCTCCAAATTTCTGAACAAAAAATTCAGTGGAAATTTAACCCTCCGACCGCCCGTGGTGGGGACGCTGGTGGGAGCACCTATTCAAATGGTTAAACAAATCTTAAGAAAAATTTTGGGGCGTGCTGCACTTGGTTATGAAGAACTGCAAACCATTTTGTGCGATTGTGAAAAAATAATTAATAGCAGACCACTTACTTACGTATCCGAAGATGTGAACAATTTATCCCCTTTAACTCCTGAGATGTTTCTGCACGAAATTCCCCATTCTGGTGTGTCTGACATTGACATTTTGGACAAAAAAGAAGCTCAGTAAACGAGCTAAGTACCTACAGAAAATGAGAGAGAACCTCAGACTACGATTTCGCACGGAATATTTAGGATATCTACGTCAACAGTCCATAAGAAACTACAAGGATAAACCACTAGAAGTGGGCGAAGTTGTGTTATTAGAGGATGACAACAAAAAACGTGCCTTCTGGAATATGGCCAGAGTGTTGAAATTGATCCCTGGACGTGATGGCATAACAAGACTTGCTGTGGTAAAAACTGAAAAAGCCGAATTTTTACGTCCTATACAATGCTTATATAGACTTGAACTGGACCATTCTACCAAAAGTGATAATGAAAGTGATGACAATGTTCCCGTAACAATGAGCAGTGGAAGAACTGTAAAAATTCTGCTAAGACTCTAAAATTTTCAAGTGACTTTAATTAAATTTTTTTTTTTATTCATTTTGTTTATATAACTATTTTGTTTTTCATCTAAGATCATATTTTAGTATCATGTATTTAAGTATGTTTTGAGTATATTTTCAGATATCCACTCAAAAGGTGGGAGAAAATGTGGAGAATACTTCCGCTTTCCAAAAGAACAGCTGCTAATGTGCGAGACGCGCATGCGCTAGTTACGAGAAAAAAGAATAAGTTTAGTGCTTACTCTGACTTCGGCGGGAAAAGCTGAGCTACGCTGGTATCTGGAATAATATTACGAAAAGAAGATGCCTTCAATTAATTATATTTTATTGTTACTACGTAATAATGTATATATGTACATAGAATATGTGTATATAGAATATGTATATAAAGGATTCGTTAAAGTAAGATAGAGCCCTGTTTATTCGAGTTCCTGGCTCCTAGATTATTAGTTATTTTTATTTTATTTAAGTATATTAAGAATTATTTTATATTTGAAGTAACAATATGCTTCGTGTTTTTAAAAGCAAAATAAAGGTATTTATTAATTAAGTATGAGATATGTTTCGTGTTTTTAAGAAGTTTTGAAATTTTATGCATTTTAAATATTCATGCAGAATGCGGGTGAGTACAGTCGGCAGCAAAAGTATCCGAGCACTAGCAAAAATTCCTACGTAAAAGATGTACACTTAATATTGTTTTGTTAAATGAATCCTTGTTGAATCATGTTCTTAGACTGACTAACAACATGATTCAATAAGGATTTATTTAACAAAACTCTATTAAGTGTACTTTTTTTACATAGGAATTTTTGCTAGTGCTCGGATACTTTTGCTGTCGACTGTATCCAGTGATGTTTTTTTACTTTGTTTTCATGTACGCGGAGCGTGCACGTGCCGAAGCGCAGTGCTAGTGCGATGTTAAAAGTAACCTCACTTGTGTCTCTCCGAGATTGTCGCCCAATTGCAATACTAATGCGATGTTAAATGCAACCTTACTTGCGTCTCTCCGAGATTGTCGCCAAAGCGCAGTTCTAGTGCGATGTTAATTGCAACCTTACTTGCGTATCTTTGAGATTGTCACCCAATCGCAGTGCTAGTGCGATGCTAAATGCAACCTTACTGGCGTCTCTTCGAGATTGTCGCTGAAGCTCAGTTCTAGTGCGATGTTAAATGCAACCTTACTGGCGTCTCTTCGAGATTGTCGCCGAAGCTCAGTTCTAGTGCGATGTTAAATGCAACCTTACTTGTGTATCTTCGAGATTGTCGCCCAATCGCAGTGCTAGTGCGATATTAAATGCAACCTTACTGGCGTCTCTTCGAGATCGTCGCCCATAACACTGTAGTAGTGGGACGTTAAATCCACTCTGCTTATACAAAAGTCAGCAACAGAAGTGTCTGAACACTAGAAAAAATTCCTATGTAAAAAAAAGTACACTTCATATGGTTTTGTGAAATAAATCCTCATCGAATTCTGTTCTTAGTCAGTGTAGGAACGTAATTCGACAAGGATTTATTTAACAAAACCGTACGAAGTGTACTTTTATTACATAGGATTTTTTGCTAGTGTTCGGACACTTTTGTTTCTGACATGTTTCGTTTGGTTTTACTTTTCAATTTTGGCAACAGTAGTGTAACTTTATTTGAAAAATAATTTTGACATATTGTTGTGGTTAATTTTTCTTTCTGCTAAATTATATTAGTTTTACAGAAATATGTATTTGTGTACAATATAAACTAAAAATATATTTAGAGTAGGGCTGTGCCGATTAATCGATTAATCGGTTCGGTTAATCGATCAATGCTTAATCCCGATCAATTATTTTAATCGAGTTAATCGAACCGATTAATTCAATTAAAAAATTTTTCAAAATCCGATTAAAATTTTCAAACAACGAATTAAAGTAAAAATGCTTTTCTGCCTACAAAATATTTTTTCACATATTTTGCTAACTAACATTCTAAGAAACATCCATCAAATAATGAAAAAGCAAAAAAAAAAAAAAAAAAAAAAAAAAAGGAAATAAATAAAGATAAAACCTCTCAAAAGAAGTTGTTGCACTTTTGTTGATAGTGGAAAGGGGGAAGACAGTTATTAAACAAAATGCCGCTTCATGTGCATTCTGGAGCAACACCACCTGTCTTTAGCCTTCTACAGAAAGTGTTGGCTAGGGTAATAGTATTCTCAGAAACAAGAAGCTTTCAAAATATGGCAATGCTAAAGATAAAAGAAAAGAAAAAAAAAAAAGAAGGGATTGAGATTTCCATTATCCCTCTGAAGGGGGAAATGTCAACAGAGTTTCACAATATCTTCAAGCGTTTATTGTCTGTTCAGAATTGCTGATAGTAACTATTGAAGTAGAAACAGAAAATAACATTCTGTGTCCTAGTCCGAAGAGACAAAGAAGAACTAAAATATAAGAATTTGAGATTTTTATGATAATGTCATGGAATTAGGAGAAATCATTTAAAAATAGTGACAAGCGAGATGGATAAGGTCTGCAAATATAAAACTAAAATATGTGTAAATTCATTTAATGTTTCTTTCAAAATGAATTTAAAAAATAATTTACTTAAAAAATAAATAAATAAAATAAACAAGTGAAAATATTTATATAAAATGAACACTTAAAGTCACCAATTATTACTCGGAAGATTAATTTAAATTTCAGCTATGAAACAGATATAATTGATTAGACAAAAATTTTGAAATTTTTTTTTCTTTTCAGTCAAACTTAAGAATAATATGTATATATATACACAATATGAGAGTTTTATTCATCATTGAAATAAAATTTTATAAAGAAAAATGAAAACCGATTAAAAATTCGATTAATCGATTAATGAACTACGATTAACCCAGTTAAAACTCTTAATCGATTCCCACCCCTAATTTAGAGTAGTCTTTTAAACAGTGAATGTTCGTAATTCTACAAGCTTTCTTCGAAATTTGTAGCCAGGATTAAAGTTTTGTTTTTTCAAGTACATAAATGTTCGAGGATTAGAAATTATTGAAACGGGTAAGTAAAAAAAAATCTTCTTTTTATTTATATATTTATTTTTTATATCTGTTGGGTTAATTATGGTGTTTTGGTTTTGTAATGTTTAATATTTGTTAGCTTTGGTGTATAAAAATTGTAAAAAATTTGTATTTATTTCTATTTTTCTTTATTCACGCTTTTAAAAGGCGTTTTTTATGGTTTATGTTTAGAAAATTGCTTTAAAACACGTAAATGGGCCCTTTTCGTAAGGACGGGTATGATAACCGTGAAACCGTGCTTCCAGTCCGCCATTTTGGAAAGGACGGAAGAGAAAAACCACGACACCGCGCAGACTCGGCGAGTTCAGAAAACCTCGCCAAGAAAGACCGTAAAACACATTTTTACCGAAACTGAGATGTAGTTTTGTGCTAAAATTAAGTGACATATACGCGTAGGGACTTTTAACAGTTTTTTCAACATGTAGGGGTTTTGAAGGTACCCCTTCTCCCCAGGACATCCTAAGGATGAAAGTAGATCTTGCGTACATCCTCAGCGCTAAAGTACTTTACACAGATTTAAAATTTTCCGATAATTAGTGTGTATATAAAAGTTATCTTTGTATATAGGGATTTTTTTTTTTTTTTAAATGATCGTCATTTGGGGTAAAATTTGGGCTTAAATCTGTTAAATATTTTAATTTTTTTTAATTTACTTTTTAGCAGAAATTGGGTTGGAGATTTTTTGGAAAAAAAAAAAAACCTGATTTTGGGAAATTTGAAAACTATAATATATTTTTTTTTAAGTTGCAGTGATGATACTCATTTTCTCCTGAATTTGTAGTCTAATACAAAGAGGCAATATAGCAACTTTTTTAGATAAGAGGTAAAAAGGGTGCAATTTTTTTGGATGAGAGGCAAGAAGGGTTCTACTTTTTCAACAGAAAGGCAGGCAGAGCAAAACACCCTCCTGAAACTGTCTGGTGGAAACTATGATATTCTTAAACAAAATAATCCCAGCAGTTAGAGATTTTGTATAAAATGTAAATGAGGTATGCACAGTAAAAATAATAAAAGAATCTAATTATTAAAGGTATTTTAAATTATTATACTTAATCTTAAGAGCTCAAAAGGACACATATCACATAAGCAAGTCTGTACAGTAAGCAGCAGTGAAGATTAATAAGATTAGCAACAACTAGGAAAACATTCAAAGCAGATGACAACATTTAAAACAGGATGCTGTTATTAAACATTCTACATGGAATTCAAAAAGCAAACTAAGAACAGCTTACAAAAATAAAATTAAAAGAACTGTTGAAATACACATAAATCTATTCTTACAATATATTGTAATTATTTCATAAACCTTATATTTTAAATCAATGTTATGAAGTTAGAACTATTATTTAAGAAAACAGATTTTAAAATTAGGCCCATCACTTTTAAAGATTTATTAAAAAAAAAAGTAATGATTATAATTTTATTGAGTACAATTTCCTCCAAAAATAATTAAACGGCCTACACTAAATTATTGAAATAGAGCATTTAACAATGCAATACACCAGAGGAAGCTATCTGTAAAACATTTGTGGATTTTGTTAGGAATCTATTTACCTAACCCAAATAGTCAAAATAAACCAGGCATTTTTTTCTTTTTTTTATGAAGATGCTAAGGACTAATCAATAAGAATCTCTACAAAGTTGATCTTTTTTACAAAAAAGAAATGCTATGTTAATTAGATATATACAAACTTTTAGCAGTCTAATCAACGTTATCTAAGTCAAAAAGGATATTAGAGAGCACAGTAATAGGAAACAAATCACAGTTATTAGCAGGAAAAGGGCATCTGAAGGGTCATGTTGAAACAATGAAGGGTTTCGAAGACAAACAAAGATTGCTTTATTATTTGACAATACTAAAAAAATCAATGACTGAAGTACTTTACTTTAGAAATGTATATTTAATAGGGCTTAACTATTTTGTATAAATGTACAATTGCAGGATTAAAAAAAAAAAAAAAAGTTCTTGAAAAATCAATGCTGGTCTGCCTTCGAAACCCAAAGAAATATGTATGACTTGGGAAGAACAGCACAAACAGGAACTGTGATGATGCAATATTTTTATTAACTAACTTCAAACCTCACATACCTTTGCCATTTTTCTAATTTTTTTTAACATGATTTATCTTCGGCAGTTGAAAATGCATCCATATCTCATAAATTCATCAGAGATCTCAAAAACTTTCCAGTTTTCTAAGAAATAATTCATAAAACATTCAGGACATTTCTACAATAAATTTAAATCGTAAAATAAAATAGCTCATTGTAAGGTAATAACAAATTTAACAACCCATAAATTAAAACAATGACATAAAAAAAAAAAAACAATAATATTGGGGAAAAAAAGAAAAGAAAGAAATTGTAAATAAAATTTAATGCAATAATCTATAAAATTAAGGATTAATGAACTTTTATAACATTTTAATTAAAACAATACAATGAAGAAAAAAATAACAGTTTAAAAGAATTTAACAAATAAATAATAAAATGAAACATACACATGAAAAATATTTTACTAATTCCTTTCTTAAAAATTAAAAGAAAATATCAAAAAAGTTAAATATAATTCTCTGGTAATATTAACAATTTAAGCTTCGTTGAATCACTGCTGCTTACCACAGACAACTATCCAAAAATAAGTGTTTTAATTCAAAAGAGTACAGCAAATTCAAGAAAAATGATTAATATGTAAACAAGCGCTTAAAATAGTTTCATTTAAATTTTATAAATTAATTTTTAATATTTCATCTTTACTGATACGGTATTGCTACAATTACTACGTGATAATAAATACTCAAAATTTTATATGTTTTGATTTTATTCAGAATAAAATTAAGATTCTCGAGTTCCTTAAAGATAATTTAAAAGCTAAAATCAGTTACAAATGCATTTTTTCGTATCGAAAACATAAAATAACAGCTAATTTCTAAAAGGATGGAAACAAAGGCTATTGTGTCATTCTTTGTATTCCCAGTATTATGAACGATATTGCGCATTATAAATAAATAAGAATACTTAAACAAACAAATCACTGCCCCCCACAATGAAATAAATATAATCCACAAAATAACCTAAATTAATTACAACCTCAATTTTAGCTCTTGCTGTTAGGTTCATAGTTTCATGAAACTTTTTCTACATTTTCAATTACATCCAACATCAACAATCAACAACAAAACAGCTGGTCTGGTAGTTACAGAAACTTGTACTCGATAACAGTTAATTTTATAACCGTAGCCCGGTCCCTGGGATCTGATTGGCTTGCTTGTTTGGTCACTGCAGTTCAGTTGCTTTAATATTGCACTAGATCTGCGTTTCGATAGATCGCAATTGGCATCTACTTTGAACTCCTTGGATATAAAAGGTATTTTTATCATATTTATGAACACAGATTGGCATTATTTATTATTTCTGGCAATGGCGTTTGTTTTGTTTTGGGTTTTGATAATAATATTAACGGATTAATACTCTTTATCCATGATAATTTTACTCCGTGATTTGAAGAGAAATCAGTGACAAAATTTATGTGAGATATATCCGCTAATTAAAAAAGGAACCAAATATGATTTTCGTATTTTTCTTTTCTTAGCAATATTACTTTTTTCATTTGTGAAATGCCAAACTGTTTTTAAATCCAATTTATTTTTTATTATCTCTTTTATTTAAAAAAAGTAAAAAGGCCTGAGATTTTTTTTTTCATAAAAGAAGTAAATCTTCGTTTAGGGAATTTCATTTGATTTTCTCTATAGGTTTCAGTTAAAATAAATTCTACTTAGGAATTTTCTACATCAGGTAATTAATAGGGTTTTATGTTTTATGTATATTAACTCATTGCACATGCTCATGCATATGAATTTCATTTAATATCCAAGCTTTTTGGCAAACCAAATTCCTCTGCATTTGTGAAGTTATGTTCCATTATTCAGTTCATTTATAATTTGTGTTAGCGTGTAAAAACAACCCCCCCCCTCCCCCCCCCCCCAAAAAAAAAAAAAAGTATATGTTTTTATATTGTTTATTAATTTTCATTATTGTAATTTTAATAATTTGTTTTATATATTGATTTTTTTGTTTCTTTTAGATGTTTTATTGCATGAACGTTTTTTAATTGAATGGGAAATTTGTTTTAAAATCGGGGAAATAATTCGCATGAAAATTAAGAAATGAATGATTTAACTTTGTTTTGTTTATTGGAAAGTGGCCCCAAAAGTAAAAAGATAAAATCCCCTTGTTATTTTATGGGACACAGCCTTCCATGTTATTAATTACTACTTCACTTCATATATATATTAGCACATGCTCATACATATGAATTTCATTTAATAGCCAAGTATATGTAACTCTCAGTGCTTGCTTTCTGGAAATTCCTACATACACAGGTCTCACTTTTTCTTTTTTGTAACTTTTTTTTTTTTTGCTTCTAGTTATGTCACTTCTGTTGACAAAAATTGAATATGAGAATTACTTTTCCATTTAATAATGTTCACATATGAGAAGAATCTCACTTGTTGATATATTTTACAAAAATCTTCTAGATAGTGCCATTCTGTTAGGAATTAATCATTTGCTACCTACATAAGAGGGTGTGTTTTTCAGCAAATAAAGCGAATCCCTAAACTCATTGCAAACAAACAGTTTTTAAGGCTCAAAACATGGTTTATAAAAACAATACATATCAAAATTAATGAAATTCCACAAATATTCATATTTAAACCAAAAAAAAAAAAAAAAAATGGCTGTATCTAGTTCCTAGTCTCACTCTTTTTTGCATGTTGCATATTTGTGTGAGAGCGCTAATTCACCATGGATAGCAAACTCTAAAATGGGGGGCAAATAAAATTTTGTTTAGTATCTCCCTGACAATTTTTCTAAAAATCAGCAAACTGGCACCATTTCACATCATGTCCACAATTATAATTGTGAAAGTTTAGAAATTAAAACAGAATTTCTTTCTCTCATATGGTCAGGGATGTTCATGTTTGTGGTCCAGGAAAACCCTGTAATTCACAGCAAGCCACGTAAAAAAAAAAAAAAAATTCTAATTTATTTTATGATAGATTTACGGTGATTTTTAACTTCTCATTAAGATCTTAAAAGAAATAGAAATTTTTTTTTAGCATTCTGCTCTTATGATTGAGACAGTATGTTTAGCAGCATTGATAAAGAAGCAACCATGCCACTCATGATGGCAAGTGGCAGTAATGTACATGTTTGTATATATATATATACATACGTATTATAGTTATTTTTTTTTCTTCCTGCTAAATTTAATAGAAAAAAGTATCAGATTTGCAAAAAATCTTGACTTCCAGTTTTTGATTTATTTGCATGTTTTAAGAGCTCTAGAATATAATTCGAATATTTTTTAAAATGTCTGTCTGTATGTGAAGTAGTTGCTCCTAGAAGTAAATTAGTACCTGTCAATTACTGAGTTATGTTTTATAATTAAGGGAAAGCAATAATAGGAAAAGGACCCAAAATCCAGAAAATTCCGGAATTCTTCTGGTCCCGTGAGTTCCAGATAATGGTTCCTATACTGTACTTTAACAGTTATTTGATTTGTAATTCTTGGGGAGGAAAAATATATATATATATGTATATGATAATGTCAGGGTTAGAAATAAGCAGTCGTTAGTTGCATTTTGCGACCAGTTTTTTCATTTTGACGCCTAGAATTCCAATCACAGGTGCCATATTTGACGCCTGGATTTTTTCCTCATCATACCTAATAATTTTCCCAATCCCATCAGACTGTAAGCAAGTGTATTTCAGTCAATTGAACCTAATAAAAACTGATTTAAGAAATCATATCTCTATGAAAGTAGTTGACGATTTGTTAATGATTAAATTAAACAGCCCTAAATTGGAAGATTTCTGCCCGGAAAATGCTATTAAATTGTGGTGGAATGATGTATCTTCTGGGCGAAGAATAAATTTGCGATTTTAACCCTATGTCAAGCGCACACGTAGGACGAACAAAATCGGGCGCACCCTGCCTGAGAGGTCAGGTAAATACTTTATTGTTAAAATGCTTGTACTACAATCAATAAATTCGTACTTATGCATCAAATTTTCGTTTATTACTTTCTATTCATTTCTAATAAGATCACCATATGGGTGTTTTTGAATTAAGAATCATGTGCAGGATATTTAGAGAATAAAAACTAGAATGGGCCTCTCAGGCAGGGTGTGCCCAACGGAGGGTTAAATATGTACGTTTAATATTGTCAATGTAATTAGATTCATTACATAAATGTTTTTTATATAATCTTGCATATATTATTTATAAGTTGATGCTTTATTATTATTATTATTATTAAATATACATATTTAATTATAGATGGCACCTAGATTTTTCATTTTGATGCCCAAAAATAATTTAATCCAGGCGTCATTTTAACACCTAGTTTCAAAATTCTTATTTCTAACACTAGATAATGTAATTACTCACTTAAATTTGAAAAATCTCACTTAAGCTTTCTGTTAGAGTGAGAAGATTTTCTGCATTTTATTTTTCTAATGTGAACAAATGCAATATGAAACAATTTAATAGTATCCTCCCTACCGAATCTTCATCAAATGGCTATTTTCTTATTGCTACAGTGTCCAGTATCATCCTGCCAGAGTCTTAAGTCGATGTGCTATGATTTATGAAATATTAAGTTTCATCCATGTGTAATGAATATGGTTCTTAGAATTTCTGTATAATTTAAAATTGTAATTAAAGCTTAAAGTTTTAAATGTTTATAAACATTGCAAAAAGAAAAAAAAAAAAAAAGGCAAGAATCTATGCAATTGTGTTAACCTTTTTAACCATCTGACCACCTTAGAAAAGGGTAAAATTGTAATGTTTTCACTGTACAATTTTTACAATATACTATGATGCTTATTTCAATTTCATGATAAAAATATAGCTTTGCACCTGAAGGTAAACCTTATGATAATTAATTATAATAAGAAAAAACCTTTTACATGCTTCATAATAAGCTGTAACGCGTTTTCACCTGGGTATCCCGGCTTGCTCACCAGCATTTGCGATGTCAGAAGCCTTGCACTTGTAGTTTCTATTTACTGTTCTTTTAAGCATGCGTCCCACTGGTCATCAAGCCCCACTGCGTCATTGCCATTGCAAGAATTACTAGAATTAAATAATCTCTACAGCTTTGCGGTATGCAGCATAATTATGATTGTGGTAATTCGCAATTTTAGTAACGTTTTCAAAATGAATATTTATATTGTCTTCTTGATTAGCTTTTGTTAATGCGGTTGTGATTTTGTTTGTGGCTATGTCATGACTGTGTTCCTTGATCCTAGTTTTTATTTTATGATTTACCAATATAGCATTTATTATTGCCTTGGCTGTCAGTGTAGGGTACTTTATATATTCCGGCTGTTTCTAAAGGATGAATGAGGTCTTTGTCATTTCTTATGATTTGGTATATATTAGGATTGTGTTTTATGGGGATTTCAATCCTTATTAAAACGATCCTAATAAAATCCCCTTATGGGGAAATCACCATAAAACCCAATTGTAATGTATACCAAATCATAAGAAATGACAAAGACCCCATCCATCCTTTAGAAACAGCCGTAATATATAAAATACCCTACACTGACAGCCAAGGCAATAATAAATGTTATATCGGTAAATCAAAATAAAAACTAGGATCAAGGAACACAGTCATGACATAGCCACAATCGAAATCACAACCGCATTAACGAAAGCTAATCTAGAAGACAATATAAATATTCATTTTGAAAACGTTAATAAAATTGCGAATGGCAACGATGTGGCGGGGCTTGATGACCAGTGGAGACGCAAGGCTTCTGACACCGAAAAGGCTGGTGAGCAAGCTGGGGTACCCTGGTGAAAACACGTTACAGCTTATCATGAAGTATGTAAAAGGTTTTTTCTTATTATAATTAATTTAAATCTTCATGTAAAACAAATAATTTATACTTATGATCATTATTTATCACTTCTATACTTTAAAAACAAGCTAATTTTAAATTAAAAGTGTATTGTGAAAAAACAACTGCTCAGTGAACGGATATATCCATCAGCGGTAGTCAGATAGTTAAGAAATTGGAAACTTCATTAATTCCATGCATTTTATGTATTTGTATGCTTTGCACATCCTAGGCTTGTTGGGATATACAAGGATTTACTTTTTTTAACCCTATTACTGTAACCGTGGACCCCAGAGATTTTTTAACTTGCTGAAAATAATACATACCTTATTTTTGAGAGGTCATAGCAAGTGACATCTCACCTCAAGGTGTATTACTCGAGAATAAAAATGCAATTGCTCAAATATCAGGGGTGGTTTAAATTTTTTCACATGAAGTATAAACGTCCTATTTCTAGGATACAGTAATAGGGTTAAATGTGAAATATTTTTCAAAGGGTATAAATTTTTGAGATAGCCAATTTCCAATTTTGTTATAAAAGACAATGGTTTGATCTGTATGTATTTTTATTTTAGCTCTTTCAGAATCATTATTTTTAAACATGATCTTTCAAAATCATTATTTTTAAACATATGATTTATAATAGTTGATTGTCTTATTTTTAAATTGTTTTAATTTTTCATACTTCCTAATTCGAGTGTTTTTTAAAATTCTTATATATATATTTTTTATTCTTGTTTTCAGATTGCAAAGATTGAGTATACTGGATTGTATTCGTTTTCAAAAGTTGTATTATCTTGTCTCACTTTTTTTTTTAATATCAGTGGATATAGATGATTTTAAAATACTAAACTCATGAAATATTTATTAACATATGTATAATATCCATTAATACTATTATTATCATGAATTGCAGTTGAAAAAATTTATCCTTTTCTTAATTCCTTTTATTTTAATCTAATTCAGCCCTTTGCTGTATTATGCCTAATTCATTTATAGTTTGTTTTCCTTTTACCTTTCAATATTAATTTTTTTCTGCATTATTATATATTCAGTGGTGAATCATTGTCTGATCTTAATTGCATATTTTACTCAGGTTCCAAATTATTAATACATTTATACTGTTTTTCCTATGCATTTATTATTGATGAGGTAATTATTATTAAATTGTTCTGTTATAAACTTTATTCTCTTTTTTTAGGTTATGATACCTATCAATTTTTTCCTGTTGCCAAGTTTAGAAAAAATGATGATAAAATGCATAACTGTTTATATTGTACTTATTCAACAAACGATGCAAGTAACTTTAGAAGACACATGCATAAACATAGTGGCAAAAAATATGAATGTAGGATTTGTAATAAAAGATATGTGAGGAAAGATTATTTAAGAATTCATTTACGAACTCATGGAATTCAAGTTGAAAGATATTCCAGAGATAACATTGAGTAATTTGCTGTAAAGGATTTATTTTCTTTTAAACATTTTTCTTAAAAAAAAATAATAATAATAATAGTAAATGAAATAACAATCTGTTCAAGTTGTGTAGAAGAAATGATTTATAATTTTAATAATTGTTATCTCGCTGATAATATTCTCTTGAAGTTTGATTTGATCAAGTTACATATGAGGAAGAATTTTGCATTTATCGTTTTGCTATTAACAACAACATAATTAAGCTAATTGTAATTCAGTGTGTAATAGTAATCCAACTAAGCTAATTGCAATCCAACTGAAAGACAAAACTGAACATTAGTTTGCTGTTAGACAGTTTTTTCCTAGTTTATTAATTACTTTCATTGAGAGAAAGATATTATAACAATTTGCTTATAATTTTGTGTCATGATTTATTAATTTTTTTAATTTTTATTTTGTGTGTATTTCAAAATATCAAAATTAGTCAACACTATTCATTCAATTTTGTATTTATCCATTGATATCTTTTCACATAATATTTGTATTGTACCTTTTTAATTCATTTGAACAATACAATTTTTGTATTTGTGCATATTAAATGCAGTTATTGAAATTGTTATGATTTTTTTTTTTCTTTCCGAAATTCCATTTTTTTTTTTTTTTTTTTTTTTTTTTTTTGGGGGGGGGGGGGGGGGGGAAGAGTTTCTGTTTTTCACATGAATCTTGTTTGTTCTTATAATACCCCATAAACAACCCCTTGAAGGCAGTGTTTTCATTATTTATTTCTTTTATAATATTTGCCTTTGTAAATATAAACATTTATTTGTTTCATATTAAATCAGACACTGTGTTTATTTGAAAATAGAAAACATAGCCTTCCTAAAATAGCAGTATTTTAAAACAATTTATTGGAAGGAAAAAGAGTTTTTCCAATTAGTTGAATGCCAGTTAATTAAGAGATTACTGTATTTATTTATTTTTATCATTGCAAATTATATATATATATATGTAATAGTTACTCACATTGAATACAGAATATTGAATTTCTCATCACTAAACTAAATTAGTTTAGCATTCAGTTCACAAAATTTAAAATAAAATCACCAGGGAACCAAATAACTACGCTGAAGTCCTAAACACTGAGATATTTAATACGAAGAGTTATTTACATGGTTCATTTACATGGTTCTAGGATGATTATAAGAGTATGAATATATAAGCATTGTCTGTGCTAATTTTGATTCTAATCAAAATCACATCAATCTGCAAGCACTTAGCTCAAATGCATCATCATGGAGAAAGGATCATGTCTGACCCATTCGGCATCCGGCAAAGAACTCCCGCTTCTCCTCGAAACTCTTGTTGCCAGTAGAAGCTGTTGCTGTTTTGCAGTGACTAATACTGAAGCAGCAGTAGTGTTTTTCTGGAATGCAGAGAAGTTGAAGTACTTATACCTCACATTTCGGCCATTCCTAGCTGCTGATGCCCTGATCAGCTCTCACCACTGCATCTGAAAAAGATAGAAAAAAAAAAAGAATGTTAGATTTATATATTTTTTCTTTTAATGTTATACAGCTGTAGGCCAAGCTTTCATTAAAAGCTTGGCCTACATCCAAGCTTTCATTACGGCTGTACAGCTTTGATTAGGTCCTTCATGACTTCTTACTTTTTCTATGTCATAGTGATCATTATTCTTGACAGCAATGACTTTGTAGGGACCAAGAAATTTTTTCTTCAGCTTAAGTCTAGAACCATACTGTGTCCTCTCTATGGCCACCAATTAATTTATTTTGTAGATTTTAGCTTTCTTCTTTTATTAAATTGTTTCCCATTTTCTTCTTATATTTTCATTATATTTCTTTTGGCTTCTTGCCTCATCTCTAAATGTTTATTCATCATGTTATTTTTGCATTCTTCATCTAAAATTTCTTTGATGTTCAAATCTTCTTTATTTCACATTTTTGTGCCTATTATAAATTTGAATGGAGTATATTAGCACTCTTTGTAATGGTATTGTTGACAATCTGTTGCACATCTTCTATGAACTTATACCACTTTGTTTCGTCATCCTTCAAAAGTTTAGATAAAACAGGAATAAAATTTTTATGCAGTCTTTCTATCTGGCCATTTCCTGTGGGTATTCCAGTAGTTATTTTGATATGTTCTAGTTTTTGCTCAGTACAATATTCCTCAAATTCTCTGGCTGTAAAAGCTGTTCCTCTGTCTGTAATTATTCGCACAGGGTCAGTGGCGGATCCAGAACTTTTTTTTTTGGGGGGGGGGGAGGGGAATTTTTTAAGATAGTTATTCCAGATGAATGAAAAGTTTGCAATTATAATATTCAGTTGTGAATGTGAGTACTTTTTTTGGGAGGGGGCTTAGATCCGCCACTGCACAGGGTTTCCGAACACTGCTTGCTGTAATTTTAACTTAGCTGTCATTTCATGGGACAGGATAGTTGTTACAGGATAAAACCAGACAAATTTTGTACATGCATCTACAATGGTCAAGATTATTGATATTTTTTATTTGTTGACTGAAGTGAACCTGTGTAGTCAAAATGATAGGTGTGAAGTTGGACGTCATGTTTTAGTATGTGGTTTAACCCTTTACAGCGCACAACCCTTTAAAGTTGGAATTTCAACAAAAAAAGTTGTAGGCTATCTACTTTGGTCTAAAGGAGTACACAGGTATAATTTTGTAAAGATGGTACTTACCGTTTTGAATCTGTGGGTGTTCCATCAGTGGGAACACTGCACCACTACAGCTCTGAAAAGTGCGTCTAAGAGCATCACAGTGAAGCGCATCAATCAGTAGAAGATTTTGCATATGAATTAAAAAACACTGTATTATACCTGTGTAGTAGATTTAGCATGACCCATGATGCAGAGGCCTGCTACTCTACACTCCATTACCCGCTCCCCAAAAAATCTTGGTTATATGATTTTTTATGAAATAATTTGATATTTACAGTTAGTATACATATGCACAAGTCCTGTGTGCAAAAAAATTTACAATTAGTCTATTTTTTAGCTTCATAAAATTTTTGGAAGCACGTCACACTCTTTTGGTAGAAGCACAAACCAACATTGCAGGTTTTACACATGAAACTAGTTTTGTGCGGTTGTTTTTATTTATAAACAAACAACCCTCCCTCGCAGCATCTGATAGCTTGACGTCATTCCCTCCAAACAGAGGGAAACAGAGCACGTAAACACAGATGTCTTCTCTCATCATTGTTTTCGGTTGCATAATATGAAAAGCACTAGTGTCGCAGTGTTCCAGGAGATGGAACACCTTATTTTATTCAACGATTCCTCGTATGTTTCCTGTATAAAAAAATAAAAATAATATAGAATAAATAATTTAGAGTACAGCCAACCAGGGGTCTGTCTATGGGGAAAACTGGGTCCGTTTACGGACCTTTCACAAAATTCCATGCTGAAAAAACGGACCCTTCACAAAATTCCATATTCATAAAACGGACCCTTCACAAAATTCCATACTCATAAAACGGATCCTTCACAAAATTCAATTTGGAGATAAACAAACTTTTCCCAAAATTTTTTGGAAAAACAAAGCATTTATAAAATAATACTGAGCAAAAACATCTGCTCAGCAATATATAAACATTGCATCCCATCAATTTTCTCTTATGTTCTTGTACTAGTCACTATATGACTACATGACAATAAAACCACGCCTTCATTTCTCGCAGAGTCCACGCTGATTAGTAAGGGGGATGGCGTCAAACACGATAATGGGTGTGGCATACCTTTCCTTGATGTGACGAAATTTTTCTGTGGAAAATTACATAAATATTTTGGCAACATCTTTTTGCCGCATTGAGTTAGTTTTTGTTTAGTTTGTAATTCTTTAGTATGTGGTTTGTAGAGTAGCATAACTAAAGATGTGTGATTTTGTATTTTCGTTATTTTGTCAGTAATTTGATCGCTTCCATTTAATAAAGATGTAGCAAGGCCGGCCAGTTACGGGAGGAAATTCCCATAATTTGGACTATTACGTTAAAAAAAATACGTTCAAATTACGTTGCTCCTCTTTTATTGATTGGCTGATAACAAGATACAGAAAGATTAGGGCTTCTGTCTAAATGATTTGAGTATCATTTGAAATTCAGAGGATTTTTTTTTTTTTTTTTTTCTGAAACACTAGTTTTTTGGGGGGTTTTACCTAATGAGTCGTAATCATCCATTAAAAGCATAAGCATATATATCAGAGTTGTCCCCCAGGTTTATAAAAAGGGCAATGTGCTGCTAATGAAAAGGTATTTTCTAGATTCATGTGGCAGTTTTGGATTTTTGAGGATTCATTTAATATTTAAAATCCAGACATTTATTTTAAAATTTCGATTTTAAGTACAAATAAAGGAAAAACTTTTAAACTTTAACTTTCTTTACAACTTAATTTTGCTTGTTACTGATATATGAATGACTGTTGATTGTTATGCACAACACATTACATTTATTTATATTTATAACATGTCTTCAATTTGAAGGTTATTTTCAATAAAAGGCAAGGGCACAACTTTTTTAGATTAAGGGCAAGAAGGTGCAACTTTCAGTCAAAGGGCAGGCAGGGCACATCGCCCTCCTGAAATTGTCTAGATGAAACATATATACATATGTGTGTGTGTGCAGATAAAATTTGTGAAATGAATTTTCACAAAAATAAAAATAATAACTATGTCAGAAAAAATTTTCACAAAATTAAGAAAAATTCACAAAAATAAGAAAATTTTTCACAAAAATAGGACCCTGGAAAAAAAACCTGGATAGACCCCTGCCAACGATATAACATATAAATCTTTTTTCAAGCAATCTTTTTTGTATCACAAAAAAATATTCAAAATTTCTTGTAAATACGAGGATTTAAAATTACACGTTCTAGCTAAATATCATGGATTGCTTTGTGTAGTGATGCCATCTATGGTTGAAAAGGAAAGTTCAAAGTAAAAAAAAAAAACCCTATTTTTAGGCATTTGCAATTGCATTTAATGGTTGGAGAAGCTAGCAAAGTTAGGTGTTCCATGTAGTGGAACACTGAACGGCAAAGGGTTAAGAAGCCTTCTGCCTTGCCCATTTTTTTTTTTTTTTGTTATAAAGCATGCATTCTACACAATTTGGTATGACCATGTCAATAAACTTCTTAACTTTAGGAATATAGAATTCCTTTTTTAGTAATTCCTCTGTCTTTGCAGTAGCAAAATGACTTTTATTATGTATTTTACGTACAGTTTCTTTTTGCATTTCTTTAGGTACCACAATTAATTCTATACCAATGTATATTACTAGATCTGCAGATCAGGAGCCTCAATGTCCTATTTGCATCACATATTATTCATTAGGTCATTTTTATTTATTTCTTATTATATAATAGTATATGATGATACGATTGACTTGGTACATAAAGAGATACGTTCCTGAGGGGGGCCCGCATCTCTCTATATATATACCTATACTGTATATCATATATATGCATTCTTAATAACTGACAATCTTATATTATTTCCCTGAAATTCATAAATATTTGCACCATACTTTAAACTAATTACTAATTGTATGCTCTCACTTTTCCACAGAAAAACATGCTTTTAAAATTCCATTAAATTTAATGAGGTGTAATTGTAATACACTTTTAAGAAATACCTACTATAGACCATAATAGTACAGAAATCTTTTATGTATCCCGGTAAAGAAGCCACTGTTATTATATGCGCCAATAATAAGAATACGCCTAATTATAACCCCAGTGGCAGAAACGCTGCAACACGGCGACATAATCGCGGACACAGAAAAACAGCTTGCAGACAGTTTTTGTCTTCACTAATAAAAAAATTAGTCTGCAACTTTCGGACACTCTTTGTCTGTACTAATAAAAAAAAAATTGCTTGCAGCTTTCAGACAGTTTTTGTCTGCAGTCATAAAAATTGCCTGCAATTTACAGACATTTTTCGCCCACGACAATGTGCTACCGATGTATGACGTCTTAGACACTCTCTGGTAGGAACTCTAGAGCCCCCTATAGGTGCCTTGGTAGGAACACACAAAACAGTGCTTAACAAAAGTGACCTAGGAACCTAGATCTCCCTTGATAGGCAGCGTTATGCATGTATTCTTTTCTCCTGTTACCTGTTACTGAGATTCTACGGGAACGTAGAAAAGTGCTAATTTCATTTTAAACTCTTCCAAAACTTCTCCTCCACTTCAAAATTCACTTAAAAATTTCTGTATCAAAACTAAAACTAATACTTTTATCATTTATAATTATTTTTATTGTGTTGTGTCAAACATTGCTATAAAATATTTAATTGAATAAGTCAAACTTATTATTTTATAATTGTTTATACTATATTGTTCTGTAGTAAAATTGTATTGTGTATTGTTGCACAAGATCACCACTGTTGTTAACCCCCCTGCCAGATTGCCGCTATCAGTTTTCAGGCTTTTTGAGTGTAAGCCATTTTCACCCCTGACTACATGCAGATTTCGCAGACAGATTATAGAATTTTAAAAACCTGTTGCAGACAGTTATAAAATAGATGATTATTCTTAACTTATACATATATATATCACCATGTCAATCATATACGGTCGAAAATATAGTTGTCATATTGTCCAATATGAGGCTTTTTTTTTTCTTTCAATATCTGTAGATGTTATATGTATATATAAACTTATAAAATATAAACAGATGGAGAAGGATCAAAATAAAACAAAATCAGTTAAATAATAGAAGCGTACATAACTACATATGGGTCATTCCATGCCAAATCAACCAAAAAATTTCAATTTTCAACCTGACCACCTCAGATTTCTATGAAACTTGCAGGAATCATTCTCCTTGATGATATAAATGAGAATATATTTTTAGAAAATTTTTATCTCTTTCGATTTTTTTTAAATTAATTTTTTTAATTTCAAAAAATCAGCATTTTTTAGCTTGTGTAAGGATTTTCAATCTCAAATTTCTCAAGTTCTATAAGGGGTAGAGAAGTTTATGACCCCTCATTTTAAAGAGTATTTTCCAAGGTTTAATTTGATATGCAACATCATTATGTTGCATAAAAATTTTAAAAATTATTAAATTTTAAAAATTTCAAAGATAGTGTTTTTTAAAAATTTTTTAAAAAATATATGTTTTTGGTTATACTAAAAGCTATATAACCTGAAACTTTTAGAGTGGGATCTCTATGGGATCAGAAGTTATTACAAAAAACTTAGTTACTCTACATGTTAAATTGTATTATAATTACAGTTGAATCTCGAAAATCCGGATTTTGCAGGACCACGGCGATTCCAGATTTTAGAGATTTATTGAAAACTAATTTTTTGTGATATTATAATAACATACAAACTGCAATTTTATGTTAATGAAAATAAACAACAAATCAAATTGGTTAATTAAAATATAAATATAATAAAAGACTTATGTTAAATTAAAACAGATATATTACACTAAAATATAATAAAGAACTGATAATGCCTCCTAAATAACTGCTAATAAACTAAGGAAACAATTTTTTTTAACATTTCAGTAATTATTTTTTACAATGATTTTATTATTATTATTATTATTTATTTCCCCCCCCCCCCCCCATTTTATAACTTACCTTTTTTTGTAAAAAAATAAAATCTTTAATTCACAATCAAATAATATAAAAATATGTCAGATTATGTTCAAATTTATGTATTCAGTGTTCAATTAAATGAATTTTAAACTGCATTGCACAAGAAATATGGAAATAAGATACAGCTAAGTCTTATTTTAAAATTAAAATTGAAAAATCGTCTGGATTTTAGAGATTTTTGGATGTCCGGATTTTTGAGGTTCAATTGTACCATATAATATGCTTACTTGATAAAAGACATTAATTTGAAAGTTCATATTTATGACTAGTAAAATAGTAAAAAAAAGTTTTCTTCATGAAAATTTCTAAGATCATTAAAAATTTGATTATTTGATTTCTTTTTTAAATGTGTGTGTGTAATTCTACAAGTTTCAAATTTTTAAGATTATAATCATTAGTGATGGTTTTAAAACTTACGCAGTTTTTTAAAGACAGATTACAAAATGATTACAATATAAGGTTATAAATTTATATCAGAAGCCATTCAGATAATAAATTACTACACTTACAAATTAATGACAGCATAAATCATAAGTAAGTAAATAATAATCAATTTATTTGCTAATTAGAGATGTTCTGGTTCAAAATTGTCTTTATTTAAAGATTGTTTTATTTATATTGTTGCTGGCATATGACTCATCTGCATCTCCACTGTAGTTTAATTTTTTATATCTCTTCTGAGATCTCAATGTAGAAAAAGTTAGTTGTGATTTTGGGTTCATACCAGGGTTCCAACTCAATTTCAAAAATCAAATTCCCTGACTTATTCAAGTCATGAAATTTGGTTTGCAACATAAAAGGTAAGCTCACAGTGTAAAACATAAAACAGCTTGCGACATAAAAGACAGCATAGTCATGTGATCCGCAACATACACTGAATGCTCAAAAAGCATTTTCCAGGTTTATATCATCATTTTCCCAGCTTTTTAGACAATATTTGTGATTTTTCTCTGACATTTCCTTTACTTTTTTCAATAATTTCAAATTTCCTGACTTTTCCAGATTCTTCAGTAAAATAAGCATTTTATTGTTTTTTAAATCAAACATTTTTGGCATATTTATTTTAAACAATGAGTACCCTCTTCAGATAAAAAAATTTAATCAATTCTATTTAGTTTTTACTTTTGTGATGCAAGAAATTTTATTTCTTCTTACAACCTGACTTTAAATTAGTATAATTTTTATGATTAAATGTATAATTAAATTTGTATGATCATTAAGACTTTGTGTAAATATGAGTAAACCTAGCACATCTAAACATTTTTCTATATATTGCTATAACCCATTCAAGAAAGGTGGCCATGATTATTAAAAAAAAGTTTGTGATTTGTAATAATGAAAAAATTTATATTTATATATGTTTTCATTTATAATAAATGAAAACATTTTGAGATATAGTCCAAATTTGTATAAACATGTACTGGATGTCATAAAGCTATATTAAAGCTTCCAGTAATTTTAACTGAACAATGTATTTATACGTACCTTTGTTTCTTTATTATCATTTCTAATCGCAGTAAGAACCTACTCTAAAACATTCCAGCTATAAAACTCACAGTAATTTAAAAAAAAAAAAAAAAAATTTCTAATAATCTAAAAAAATTTATCAAAAAAAAATTGTTGTTTATTTTTTATTAAGCACAATTACATTGAATATTGATCCCCTTCCCCATGTTTAATTGTATATTAGCATGCAATACTGTATGTGTGAATTTTAATTAACAGGTATTTTATAAAGTAAGCATATTATATGATAATTGTAATACAATTTACCGTGTAGAGTAGTTAGGTTTTTTGTCATAACTCCTGATCCCATTGAGATCCCACTCTAAAAGTTTCAGGTTATATAGCTTTTAGTATAACCAAAAACATATATTTTTTTCAGATTTTTTAAAAAACACTATCTTTAATTTTTTTTAAATTTAAAAATTTAAATTTTTTTTTAATTTTTACCCAACATAATGATGTTGCATATCAAATTAAACCTTGTGAAATACTCTTTAAAATGAGGGGTCATAAACTTCGCTATCCCTTATAGAACTTGAGAAATTTGAGATTAAAAACGCTTATACAAGCTAAAAAATGCTGATTTTTTGAAATTTAAAAAAATTATTTTAAAAAAATCGAACAAGATAAAATTAAAAAAAAAATATATTCTCATTTATATGATCAAGGAGAATGATTCCTGCAAGTTTCATAGAAATCTGAGGGGGTCAGGTTGAGTGAGTGGTTGATTTGGCATGGAATGACCCATATATGTTTAATGTGAAGCTATATATTGATAAGAAACAAATATTTATTCTTTTAAAATTATCACTCTTCTCCTTTTTTTTTTTTTTTTTGATTTAGTATTTACAAATAATTTTTTTTTTTAATTACTTGAACCTTGTCATTGTAAATGACACAGATTATGAGAGTAACTTTTAAACACATCATTTTCATGTGTAGTTTTAAGTCCTTTGAATAGCAGTTTTTTTTTTTTGTAGATTAAAAATTTTATTATAAAAAGTTTTATTATTTGTTTTGTACTTACAAATTAAAAAAAAATTTATTGTATGATTGTATTGTTATACATATATTGGTTTTTTTTTGTTGTTATATTTTATTGTGTAATAATATGCTTATTTTATTTGAACAATAGAAAATATTAAGACTTCACTTTATTATAGATTTCATTGGAGAAGAAAGTTTTTCTTCCTTGTATTTTGTGTCTTCAGATGTAGAGAAAAAATGCTCTATATGTTCTTACTCCACTCCTTTGCTTGGTAATTTAAAAAGACATATAATGCTTCACAAAGGTGACCGACCTTATCAATGTAATATATGTGGTAAAAAATACACTCTGAAGCAACATCTTAAAAGGCATTTTGCAGTTCATGTATAAAATTTAAGGTGTTATTTTTACTTAATATATTCTTTCTTCCTTTGTATTTTAACTTAGAAGCTTTTTCATTAAAACATAAAAAAAAAATTCTTCTATTACCTTATATTTAAAATTGTTTCTTTACATTTGATGTAGTATATCAATGTACATTTTGAATAATATGCTACTTATTTAATTTGCGATTTGATAATATGTATATTACTATTACTAAAGTATTTAAAAAACATTGTGATGAAAGTCATATTGGTTGTTTTTCAAACAATATATCCCATTTTACTAAGTAATAGTATAATTAATTTTTGATCATTCAATTATATGTACACATATAATTATAACAATATAGACATATTCAGATATTTATCATTGTTATTATTATATTTTTGCAAATGTAAAAGTAATGCTTTAAGTAGGGTTAATTATTTTCATACATTGTGTTAGAGTTGTGATTGAGTTCACTTTAAATTTTCCAAATCAACTGAATGTGAGTTGCCGGTATATATACGTGGTGTTTAAAAATGTTTTGGCCTCACTTAACTTTCCTTGTTAACCCATTATGTGCCAAATTTTTATTTAATCAATTTGTATTTTATTCCTGTTAGTTTACATCTAAATAATATGAAAAACATTTTTTTCATGAAAGCTTCAACAAATTTAAATTTAAGTCCGATCCCTAAATAAGAATAGGTAGATATAACTAGGTTCATTTTGTACCCATCCAGAGTATAGTATGATGAAAAATAATACATAAATAAATCAATTACTTACCAATGATTAAATTCGATGCAACAAAAACAATTGTTTCTAAGTAACATTTTTCTGCTTTGAAAATAACCATATGATTTTTTTGATGAAAAGTAATGAGAGAGAAAGAAAAATAAACTCGTGTGCTCGACAAAATAAGTCCATGTGGTTGTTTAAGAATTCTATCCTTGGTTGTAATCTTTAGGAATGCATGACACCTGTAAGGGACCTCCCAGGTGCTGCATGACAAAAAAATGTAGGCAATCCCCAAGTGGGTATCATGGCAGGAAGTGGGTTAAGGCTGCACATCAGTTAGATTCACTCTCCCCCCCCCCCCTCCCATGTATTCCTGTGGGATTTCTATTGCTTAATATTATAAAGATATCTCATACAAACATAAAGTTTTTTTTCTCCTACTTATTGAACATGAATAAACATGAAAAAAATTATCTTTATATGAATTATTTTTATAATCTACAATTAATATAAATATTTTGTTTAAAAACTTATTGCCTGAGATTTTAAAATAACTATTTACCAGAATAATAATCTAAACATTAATACTTAAGATGAATGATAAGGTCCCTGCTTATCATAAGCACCTTATTTCAAATCTTGAATATATTTATCAGTCCATAGAAATACAATTTCAAATAGATAAGATTATGAACATCTTGATGAATAAATAATTAAAAAAATTCAAAATGCATAAAATAAAGGTTTAAGCAAAATAGCTATTTATGGTTTAAATGTATTAATATTTCTAGAGTTATTATTATTATTACTATAACTTTATGTAAATCAGTATAAATATCCACTCTGATATATGTCTGTATATTGGTAAAATAATAAACTAAAAAGAAGAAAGCTTCAAAATTGTTCTAAAGAAAATATGTTGCAAACCATGTTCTATCTTATTGCGAGAAAACATCCAGGAGCAGTAAATAAATAAGACTGTTATTATTTGGACTATCAGGGTGAATACTGTGAAGGCCAGACCATTTTCTTGTTGTGCATGCACCGATAGTGCTTACATAATAAATGTAAGTAATTGAATTGAATTGAATTTTAAAAATTAAACTCAAAAACTTGGATTATGAGTTAGTAAAATAAAATGACTTCTGTCAAGAAATTAAAATTAAAAAGAAATTTATTAGGTAGATTCCTTATAGGAGATCTACCTATTGCAATGGTTCTCATGACACGACTTCTGGAAAATTTGTTCATATCTTCACCGATCATGACCCCTAGAACCCAAAACCACCCTCCGTTCAAAAGTTTATATATATATATATAGGTATATATATATATATAACGCTTTTTCCCATGTTAAGTTGTGAACACGATAACTGGAGTAATTTTTATTTAAATTTAACCAGCTCAGGATATGTTGTCAGGACAGTAAAAATCTCGGTCGAGTTCGTAGATGGGGTGTCCAGCTCAAAGGGGGTGGAAATTTTCATATGTCCATAATTTCTTTAATATTGAAAATAGGAAAAAAATTCAAATCAGTCGAATTACCGCCTTACCCTAAAAAATAATTTTTGTATTTAAACTTTTTCGATAGCTTCAATTGTTTAGAAGTTATAAGCTAAAAAGTGATTTTTCGTGAATTGTGTTGAAGCCGACATTTTCTATAGCTTTCATTGCAAAAATTTATAATCTGATGCTTATGTCATGTGCAAACGTAAATAAAAAAGATCACTGAAAATATAATAAAATTTTAATCACGTTTTTAAACAATATACTAAATCTGATTGCAAAAAAAAAAAAAAAAAAAAGTTTAATTTAGCAGGAAATATGACGTCACTATTACAACAATGTACTGAGAAAAATGAAATAAATTTTTATCCGTGATTTTAAAGAAATAAAATAAAAGTTAATAAATAAATATGTAAATAAAATCAACATATCTTAGGGCTATGCAGATTTAGACTTATCTTTATGACATAGATGCTATAATGTAAAAGATAAATGTCATCGTTAAAAAAAAAAAATCGTGTAAATCGATGCTAAACAAATTAAACTGGCATGTTAGAAAAAGTAATACAATTTGGGGACATTTAGAAATTATCCCTTTGACAAATGAACTAGGGACGATTTTAATGAATTTTCCGTTGAAGTTTATTTTCATAAAAACTTAAATTTAAATTAAAGTATTTCCTTACTCGAATTCCCTTATTTTGATAAATAAAATTATACCATTTTAAAAAAAAATAAAGAACACTCTTTTTTTGAAAAGTGAGCTAATAAAGGTTTTAGAAAACTATTACATACTTTTAAATCTTTATTAAAAAAAAATTAATTGTTGCCACTCGACATTATATAAATACATCCAAATCCTGTGTCACATACGATAGTTTTGTATAAGTACATATTTTTTGTTTGCCCCTGGAACCTGCCCCTGATAGGAAAAGTGCCTAGAAACACTTGTATCTAGTATTGTCATTGATTATGAAGTCGTGTGCAAAATTTTAGGCCCTTCGGACGACAAGCAGTTGCCGAAAATTGAATTGCAAAATTCCCTTACATACGTTAATAGTTGCAGCATATCAAGTTAATAAAAGTGTGTTAATTAAAAACCATCTTAAACGCTTTAATTAATCATTTAAAATATATAATTACAATAATACGTCAATCTAATACACATATCGTTTGTGGTGAATAGTTTAGAATGTTGGTTTAGGCAAAAATTTAAAATTTACGATAGAGAGTAATACGTTACAGCTTCCTTTGACTTTTTATCTTGTCGAAATAAGATATTGGTCTGTGAAGAGACATGAGGTTTTCGCATGGAAAAAAAATATAATGACGCCAAAGCTGCCTTTCTCCACCGCCAAGCTTGTCAAATTTTGTCATCAGACAACAAATTATATCGCCAAGTCAAAACTTTCGTCATCAACTATCAAATTTTGCCGCCAAATCACAAATTTCACTGTTAAGTCGCAAGTTTTGTCACCAAAATTTCGCCAAATCATACAATTTACTAAATTTATAACAATTAACATTGAAATTCAGCGGGGCCAAATGGTCCAATGTTAACTAATGTTAAAGTTAATGTTCCAGCTTATATCAACGAAAACAGTTTCACTTTACAATTTTTATTCATCTGACAATAAGAATCACAAAAACACAATACAAAACTCTCAATAATTCAATAAAAATTACAATGAAATAACTATCCAAAAACCGCTACCACTTAACTGTATTTGACTTGATCATCGCAACGCCAGGCTTACCAGGGCTTGACCATAGTAAGGTCACAAGTGCATTTTCACGTTTCTACTTTTTCTTTAAAAGAAAGATATTGAACAAGAGTTATATAGATTTTAAATAAAAATTATAATGTTGATTAAGCTTGGGTAGGGAGGGGGGGGGGGGTGTAGACTAATAGCCCCCTCCGGGATTCACCATTGCTGGGATTGTATATCTTTAAGACTTCTATTTGTTGAATGATTATGAGCTTGAATTCTAAAAAATTGAAATATTTACAGACCAATAAATCTAGCCTAAAATTTTAAGTAGATTGAATCCCTTTTGTAGTTGAAAATTAAATTTCTTGAAAACAAAATAGCGGCTTAAATAACACAATGTGTGAGAACAAAGCCAGTGGTTAAGTATTAATCCATATGTAAAATTTCTTTACATTTGTAATATTAACGTAAAGGAATCTACCTTTGCCTTTAAGCTTGCCGAAAAGGGATTTTTTTTAGTTCTTTTATAATGCATATTTCTGATTGTAGCAAATTGTATATACTTCTTAACCACTTCTTAGTTGGTATCGCATGTCATCTGCTCAGCGCTTTTGCCCATATAGCCAGCATCAAATGTCATGCAGTAAAGAAAAAAAGTGAAATTTGCCATTACTTATTAATAGTGAACTTTGTCTTTACTTATTAAAAGGGAAATTTGCCATTACTTTTTCGTCTCAGTATGTTCCATGATTATTTTTTGTATTTCTGAATTTTGGTAGGAGATGACACAACTTGTCCTATTTCCTTTACTTTTTGGTGTGAGATTTCTCTCTTTGAATAGAAAACATAATGATTTTGAATTTTTTGTGTTATATTTTAAAATTTTTCACATGCAGCATATCTGTTTGAAATTATACTGAAAATCTATTCGAGATATTTTTAATATTCCTTACCAAGCTTTCTTTTTTTCTTCTTGTTTTGACAAAGTAAGCAATAAAATTATCAACAGTAAATCATTTCAGTGTGTTTTTTATGCCTGGTGATCAAAAAACAGATTGTAAAGTTATTTTCTCATTAAGATTGAAAAGGCATTTTATCAAACATTTTTTACACATAATTAATAATTCTTCTTAATAATTTGTCTTAATAATATTTAATAATTAATAATTTATCTTAATTGTGTAAAAAAAATACATTTTATAAAGGTCAAGGTCAAAGAATATTTTGTATGAATGTAAAACTTGGGTGCATTGCAAGGAAATCTGGTGATCATGAACAAAATGTGACACGTATGACACCAGTGCGTTAAGCAAAAAGTTTCGACAAAAATAAATTGTATTTTTGAATTCAGAATAAAAGATTTATTAGATTTTAACAAAAAAAAAAAAGAAAGAAAGAAACTTTTTTTTTTTTTTTTTTATTGGGGGAAAGGAGTGTGTGGAAATTGTGAAGAAGGGAGTGGGGGGGACAAAGAAGGGGTTAATAATATATATATATATTTTTTTTTTTTTACGCATTGTTGTAATTTAGATCATTGGTGCTTAAGCCAAAATTTTTATTTCATACTCTTAAAATATATTTGAAAATTACTTGTATATGATACATATTATAAATATAGATCATATTATAAATGAGCTGCCTTGGCTCTCCTGAATAGTGAAGAGATCGAGTAGTGTCTGTGTAGGATGTTGATTGGCACCATCACCGGCATATTCATTTTTATTAATATGGGCTTCTAAGTATTGTTCTTGTTCCTAAGTATATATATAATAGAAACATAGTAACTTCCATTTTTCTCTAAAACAGTGTACAATGGTATATATTGTTAAATAATATTTCGGAGAAGAAAAAAAAGTAAAATTTTGTAAAGAAAGTCATGAATAATTTATTTCTAAAAAATAATTAAATAAAATAAAGGTAATATTTGTATTTCAATTATTGTATTATGTATATTCTAGCAAAATGAGATATATGCACTTAAAAAAATGTAATTTTAGTATACACTATGATGAATCATAAGAAATATGGCTTTTTATCAGAATCCTTTTACATTTGTTTGCAAAATTTTGAAACTATGATTTTTCTTAATAGAATAATTAGAAACATTTCTTTTCTTTTATTTCTTTCATTATATATATATATATATCCTACTGTTAATAAAAGTAATATTTTTTGTTATGCAAATAAGTATGTTGTGTTGCATAAAATAAAAGATTTTATAATAAATGAAGATGTTGAATACATAAAAAAAAAAAAAAAAAAACTGTTATTTAAAGAACATGTAGAATTAATATGAATCAGGTAAAGTATTAATAATCGTGTTTTTACTGTTCTTTTTATTAACTGTACCTGTCTCTTTTTTTTTTCCTTCCAGTAATACTATTTATTATTAAATAAAATATATATACATGTTGCATTTTTTTTTTTTTTTTTTTTTTTTTTTTTTTTTTAAACTAGTTGCTGAGTAATTCCTTAGCATATTGGGTGTGTTATTCAGCTTTATATTTATCGCAATATCTATCTATGAGTGTAATTTATTGTTTTTAATATAAATAATCTGTTGTGACACTCACACTACTTTCTCTTACCTTATATTACTATGTCCATATTATTATAATATAAGGTGTAAAATATGAATTACTGTATTTGAATTTTTCTAGTGTGTTTTAAAAACAATTGAAAATAGTTTTAAAAGCAGTTTTATTTGACATTTGAAATACTGAGTCTGGACTTCCTACTACTAATATTTGTTCTTAAAGTATGTTGATAAGATGCGCTGATCTTGATAAGACCACTAACTATAAACTTTATTTTTAGATCCAAGACACTTTGAAATGTGTGACTTCAGTAAAAACTCGATTTCAAAAATTTGACCTAAAAACGGTACTTTCTTTACCCTATATGGGTAAGAGAAAGTATAAAAGGATAATACGACTTATTCTTAAGTATATTAGATATCTTGTGAATGCTTTTAAAAATATAATTTTTTATAGCTAGTTGCTGAGTAATTTTTTATGCATATCATGTGTTTTTTTATTTATTCATGTTTATCATGATATTATCTTTGAATTTTTATTATATGTATTTTTCATAAATGAATAATGTTTAAAAATGAAACCCTTTTATTATAGATTTTATTGAAGATACAAATGCTATCTCACAGTTTTTTGTGTCTTCTGATGCAGAAAAGAAATGTCCATTATGTCCTTATTCAACTCCTTTTCTTGGCAACTTAAAAAGACACATTACCCTTCACAAAGGGGAAAGACCTTTCAAGTGTAATATATGTGGCAAAAAATATACTCTAAAGCAAAACCTTAAAAGGCACTATGCTGTTCATTCATGATATTTAATGTAAAATCAAATTTGTGTAACATACTGTTGCTACCATTTCACTATTGGTGATCAATTTTAAAAATAATATCCTGGAATACTTAGTTTTATTCTCTTTTGTGATAAAATTATGATATATCTTTTTGTTACTTAAAAAAAGAAGAAATCCTTAATATATATATATGGTTAAAGACAAAAAGTAAGTATATGGATATCAAACATGTATAATTTTACTTCATCTTGATATAATATAAATTTGTATAAAATTTTAATTCATAAAAAATGAATTGTAATTTTGCTTTTGTATTTAGTAGAAAGAGTTCCTATTCTACAAATTAAATAAATCAAATATTTATACTTAAAATTAGATTCTTTTATACATTTAAAAAATGTAAGTACTTAAAATTTTAGAATGTTTTTTAACTTGTTTCTCATGTTCTGTAAATGTTTATTTATTTATTTTTTCCCTATGTGGGTGTACGTAACACATCAGTCAAAAAGTTGTGCGACTGGCACTAGAAGTGTCGCAAATGAAATTTTTCTATGTGAGTAAGGTGGTGTATCTAATTTGAGTGACATGTATCTAACCTCAAAAAGATACACGTCAAAGTTTCATGATATTTTAGCAGTTCACTACCGAGATACTATAGTTTTAGTGACTCTAGTTCTTATGATGACTAAAGTTTTAATAATGTTTTTAAAACGGTGGACAAAGCTGAATTTCGTATGTTGATTAATCATAGTTTTTTAATAGGCAAAAATGCTGTTAAAACTCAGCAATGGCTTAAAAAGTGTCACAAGAAATTAATGGTATTTTTGCCCATTAAAAAACATTGTTTAATCAACTCATGAAATTCATCTTTGTCTATTGTTTTGAAAATATCAAAAGTAGAGTCACTAAAACTTTAATATCTCAATAACTATTGGTCAAAATCTGAAACTTTGATGTGTATCTTTTGAAGGTTAGTCTACCTTACCCACATAGAAATATTTAATTTGTGACGCCATCTGTGGGTTAGTTCCTAAACTTTTTGACCGATGTGTTATTTCATTGAGAATATTACACAAGGTGTCCCAAAAAGGTTGAAATTTGGTTTAATTCTTTACTTATTAAGAACACATGTATACAAAATTTCAGCTCAGTAGGATGATAGGAAGTGGGTTAAAATTCAAAAAGAATTGTAGTTGAGGACCCGGACTACCCTAAATCCATTACTATTCTATTTTAGCATGTATTGTCATCAAAGTTATACATGTAAACAAAATTTCAGCTGAATCAGATGGTAGGAAGTGGCTGAAAATTTAATTCTCATATTTGACCCTTATACATAATATACCAAGTTAAATAAAAGCATGTAATAAGCCAACAGCATTAAAAATTTCCTCCCATTAATTTTCAAAAAGTTACACTTTTTTAATTTTTATAACCCCCCCCCCCCCTTCTAAACAAATACTGTTCAAGTTACACTTAATTGAAAATTGAATGCACATAGACCATATATCAAAGTAAAATTACAAATTTGTGACTAAAAATAATAAAATGCATGATAATATTTACATTAGAACAATTGTTGTGCATTTAGAATAGATTAACAATTTTAAAGTTTTTTTTTTTCTTCTGTATTCAATAGAAGAAAGTATTGGATTCGTAAACATTTTTAATCTCAGATTTTCGATGGATTTACACATTTTGGGAGATCTAGAACACAATTTGATCATTTTTGGGAAATGTGTGTGACAAAATTTTGTGGCAGCTGTATCTCAGGAACTACTGCACAGAATTTCATAAAATTTGATATCTAGTTGCCCTTTCACATAAATTAGTGTCTATCAACTTTTGGTGAAAATCATCTGACAGGTGGCCTTGCCATTCCGCCTTTTCTAAGTTATTAACATGGTGGTATAGGAAAAAATTACGTATAAATGTACATAAAGCAAATTATTTTTTAATAATCATTATGAAATGAAAAAGAAATATTTATAATAGTGATAGTCAACTGGGAAGGAAAATTTTTTTGTATATGTAGGAGCACCCCCCCCCTCCAAGGGAGGAAGTCCTATCTCGAGGCGGTCAAAATTTCATTATGAGTATCTTTCAAAAGAGCTTATCAGTACCTTTAAAACAAATGGTTGAACTGTTGATCTGTAATAATTTAAAATAAAGTTGTTATCAATTTTTTTTTTCATTTTTAACAAAAAAAAAAAAGTCATACAGAGAATAAACTTGACTTTCTTTGGATATTTAGTGTTATACTACTTCTCTAGAATGGAAATCATCTGCATTCATCATAAAAGATAATTTTAATAAATTATTTTTGCTGGGTGGATTTGTATAGGAAATTATAAAAGGAAGTCATGTGGTGGCTACAGCATACTAGTTTTAAAATGAGGTCTGCATTTTTATTTTATTTTGTTTATTTAATTTTTACATACATTTTATAAACTATCTGTCTGCATACTTTTTTATTAACATGTCCTAACTTAACTCATGCCCTTGTGTGTCCTGTAGCTCACATAGGCACTATTTATCTATCAAAACTTTGTTTTTAGTGTCTTTGGAATTTATTCTTTTTTCTCATGTCACAATATATTTTGTCAAAAAATTTTCTTTATTAATTTGTATGTAGCCTTTGTTTTCATTGTTGAAAGAGTCTGAAATAATATTAAAAAAAAGTGGCGTTTAGTCTTTTTTTTTTTCTCTCTGAATCATAATTCATATGCTTTGAGAGATACAGTAAAGATTTTTTTTTTTTTTTTTTTCCCTAAAGATCTTGCTGGATTGAAAATAAAAACTTTCTAACTGATCAAAATTGTATATGGAAGTTATATAAGAAATTTACACAGTTCAACTTTTTGAAAATTAATAAGCAGATTTTTGTTTTGTCTTAGTATTGTTTTCTATTTTATTTTTATTTATTTATTTTTTTTAAATTTAGATTATCCACTTATCTCTGGTAAAGAATTAAGCCACAATTCAGTCTTTTTGGGGCACACTGCATGCAGCTTAATTTTTTTCGTGATATGCAAGGCATTTTCGTTTTTCCTGATGGCTATTATTTTAATTGTACAATCAGCAAAATAAAATAATGCCACCCCAATTAGTTTTGTTGTAAAATTGTCCTATAAATATGCTGCTGGTTGCAATTGATTAGTAATTACATATAGTTTATAATAGTATAGTTTGATTTTGTTAAGGGGTTCCTCTTTACTTATTAAAACTGGTATTAACTTTAAATTTTACAGTGACACTCTCCATTTTTGACAATTTTATTTTTATTTTTTATCAAATCAGCTTGGAAAATGGTATAGTTTATATATTTTTCTTAATTTTTAATAGAGTTATAAATTGTCAAAATATGGGATGCTAATGCTAAATGAATGTGACAAACATTAATTCATATCTTCCTGAAAAATTATTATAGACGTAATGTATTTGAATTATCTTCGATGGCTGTGTACACGAAATAATTGCTTGGTCTCAATGAAAAGTTTATTGTAGCATCCCTAAATGATAGAGGTTTAGAATTTCCTGCTACTTCCTCTTCCTACTTATTTTCTCTTGAGATATGCTCATAACTGTCACATAGAGACCAGCCGCTAAAAATATGATTTTCGAGTTGAGTGGATCTTAAAACATGTAAATAAAGATATGTACTTTCTTTGAGAAAGTAAAAAAAAAGAAAAATATTGTAATAAAAAAAAAAATAATAATTATTATTATTATTATTGAATAAACAAACAAATATATATATATTCTCACTTAAATTCCATTATCTCTTTATTTAGTTTTTGGATTTTTTTTTTTTTTTTTTTAATTGTAGTATGAGTGTTGGGCTCTTACATGGATCCACTAATCTTGTAAAAACATAAATGCTCGTCCATTAGCTGAGCACGAGTGGTGAATTACTGATTACTGCACTTTCTTAAGGTTTTAGTTTATATCCCTTAAACTTATGAAAAAAAAATAATTTTTAATAAAATGATTACTTTATTTTGTTATATTTAGTTGTTTTTTATTTTCAAAATTGTTTATATTGACGATATATTGGGTGGGTTGTATTTTTTCCCATGAACATTTATACTTCAAAGAATTTGTAGCTTTTAAAAGCTTCTATGTTGTCTAATAATGTTTATAAAGTTAATATATATATATATTTTTTTAATCTGTTACACAATGGGGGAAAAAATCTTGTATCTTAGCAGTATGACAATGTTAATTAGATTATATTACATATAATGTTTAACACTTTGACTGCCAAGCCAAAATTGCAAATGTTTACCACAGAGCCAGAAAATTCTTTTGTGTAATTTGCATTTTTTTCAATAAAAAATTGTATATAAAAAATATTTTTCAGTTTGATTCATTTTGCAATACATGGGGAGATTCTCATCCTCCAACAGTCAAACTCCAAAACGATTTTCATGTGACTAATATGGTTTTTATAGCCAAGGACTGAAGTGTTGAAAAACTGGCTATCATATCTGATAGCCAGTGCCCCCGACGGAAACATCACTGGCTATCACATATGATAGCCATGGCAGTCAAAGGGTTAAATGTCTAAAAATATAATATTACGGTTGCGTTCATGTTTTAGAAAAATAAGTTTTTTTTTTTTTTTTTTTTTTTAATATAAAGTTACACTTTTTATTTTTTCACTGTGTTTTTATTAAATTATTATTATTATTTTTTTTTTTTTTTTACTTTTCATTTTTATAGAAGAAATTGAAAATGGAAGTAATTCTTTACCTTCTTGCATGAAAAGGTGTCACTTATGTTCATATTCTACTCCTTCAGTGAGCAACTTTAACAGGCACATTGCAATTCATAGTGGAAATCGACCTTTTAAATGTGAATTGTGCAACAAACAATTTATATTAAAACAGTATTTAAGAAATCACATGTCTGTACATTTTGGATATCAGTTTGCATGTGATATATGTGGCAAAACATATACTCTTAAGCAAAATCTTAAAAGACACTATGCTGTTCATTCATCACATTTAATCTAAAATCAAATTTGTGTAGCACACTGTTGCTACCACTTTGCTATTAGTGGTCAGTTTTACAAATATTATTCTAAAATATTTAATTTTAATCTCTTTTGTGATAAAACTATTATATCCCTTTTTGTTACTTTAAAAATGAAATTCCTTAATATATATGCTTAGAGAGAGATATATATAGAAAGTATATGGATATCAATATAATTTTACTTGATCTTGATATAATATCAGCTTGTATAAAATTTTAATTCATAAAAAATGAATTGTAATTTTGCTTAGTTCATAGTCTACAAATTAAATAATTCAACTATTTATTATACTTAAGATTAGATACTTTTATGCCTTTAAAAAATGCAAGCACTTAAAATTTTAGAAAGTTTTAAACTTTTTTCTCATATTCTGTAAATGATTGTTATTTATTTATTTTTTCTTCCTATGTGGGTGTATATATTTCACTGTGAATGTTACACAAGGTGTCCCAAAAAGATTGGAATTAATTTTAGTTCTTTATTTATTAGAAGTAACTGGGCAATATATTATTGAGAAATTATTCAGAATGAGGTAGACATAAATTAAGCAATGGGCTCTTCCCACCGTCGTCTGCTCAATGACGTGATAGAGGAAAACGAATAATCGAATTCTGAGAATCAAATTCAATTAAATATTGTTCTTAAGAACAAAAATCTTAATATTTAATGTAAAATAAAATAAAAGTAATATTGTGCATTTGTAAACAGTAGAATAGTTGTATTTGTAAATTTAAGAATTTTTTAAAATCACTTTATGTGTTTAATAAAGAAGCACCACAAAACTGGCGTTGTAAAAATTATTACTTACAGACTTTGAATAAACACCATAAAATGCAATAAACTCGCAACAATTGTTTCGGGTCGAAAAAACACACGACCCTTCATCAGGCGAATAAAGTAAGCACGAGTGCTGCAGTCAAAGCGGCAACGCACAAAATCGTTTAAAGTGAAAAGAAGAGCTTTATAAAGAAGAAAGTAAATATAGCTACTGGTGTGAGTAGAATTATACAAGAAAACAAGAAAATAAATAAATGAGTGAGATTAAACATATAACAATCTAAGGATATCAAAATTAAACGAAAATCTAAGTTACGTGAGTAACTTCCAAGCATCAGAGAAGAAAGGAGTGGAAGAAATATCATTAACAAGATTTTTCAAATTTTTAAATATGTAAAATGCTTCATGAATATCCAAATGGGAGGAACAGACAGGAGATGAAATTATGTTAGTTTTGGAAAAATCAAAACGATGACATTGAGACCAGCAGTGGGAAGCAATAGAAGATTTGGATGAGAGAATGCAGAGATTACCAAATCTTCTATTGCTTCCCACTGCTGGTCTCAATGTCATCGTTTTGATTTTTCCAAAACTAACATAATTTCATCTCCTGTCTGTTCCTCCCATTTAGATATTCATGAAGCATTTTACATATTTAAAAATTCGAAAAATCTTGTTAATGATATTTCTTCCACTCCTTTCTTCTCTGATGCTTGGAAGTTACTCACGTAACTTAGATTTTCGTTTAATTTTGATATCCTTAGATTGTTATATGTTTAATCTCACTCATTTATTTATTGTTTTCTTTTCTTGTATAATTCTACTCACACCAGTAGCTATATTTACTTTCTTCTTTATAAAGCTCTTCTTTTCACTTTAAACGATTTTGTGCGTTGCCGCTTTGACTGCAGCACTCGTGCTTACTTTATTCGCCTGATGGTTTTTCGACCCGAAACAATTGTTGCGAGTTTATTGCATTTTATGGTGTTTATTCAAAGTCTGTAAGTAATAACTTTATGTGTTTGTTTATTTTCAACTGTAAGAATCGATTTTTGTATGTTTTAGTGTAACTGTTACATTAACTGATCTAGCAGTAAATAATAGCTTGTTCTTGTGGAATGTTTATGGATTATAATTTGAAATTTTAATATGTTTTTATTTAATCTAATTGCATAAAGGTGTTACAACAAGTTAATTAACTTAGTTACTGGTCTAAAGGGATTTACGCAGTACAATATTGCACTGTCACTGATTTAAGTACGAAAAATCAGAGTATTTAAGATGTTCTTCACGAACATCAATAACAAATATAAACTAAATGATGATTGTAAATGTATACAGCAAACAAAAGATGATGAATAATGATATAAAATGTATTAAAAATGACAATGTATAAAAAAATAACACAGATTACATACGATTGATCAAAAATAAGAATAGAAAATATGTTATTTCAGTAGTCGCTATAGATAAACAAGACTTTGTCTGCTATTTGTTTTTCCTCTATCATGTGACCTCTGACAAAAGGTGGGAAGAGTCCATTAGTAAAATGTAGTAAACTTCAAAATAACTAAGACATAAGTTAAAAAAAAAAAAAAAAACACTTTTTAGGCTTAAAAATGTTCTAAAAACAAGAACTCCAATTCAGCAGTTGTATGCAAAATTTCAGCTCAATTTGAAGAAATGGGTTGAAATTAAAAAAAACAAATTTTGAGCTCGAGTTGGAGACAAGATCACTGTGCCCCAACTCCACCTTGAATCCATTACTGCTTGAGCATGTATTATCATCAGAATTATACATGTATGCAAAATTTGAGTTCAAGATGATGATAGAAAGTGGGTTAAAATTCAAAATGATTTTATTTTATTTTTATTTATTTATTTTTTTTTTTTTTTAATGAGTTATTCTTTTTTTTTTGTCAGAAATTATCAAATTTTTACTATATCAGATTTTAAAGGTATTCGCCTACTTTTTATTTTTTCAAATGCATTTTATAAAGTATTTTTATGTCATAATTATTTATTTATATGTCCCATGGCTCATATAGGCACTGTTTATCAAAATTTTATTTAAATGATTTTTATTTTATTTATTATTATTTTTTCTTTCCATGTTATCGTATATTTAATTCCCCCCCCCCCCCCCCAAAAAAAAAAAAAAAAAAAAAAAAAAAAAAAAATATCATCATTTATTTGTATATAGTCCTTGTTTGCACTCTAGAAACAGTCTGAAGTAATATGGAAAAGTTGGATAAGTTATTTATATTATTTTTTTTACCTGAATCGTAATTCATTTGCTTTGAAAAATGCAATAATGCAGCTTTTTCTAATGGTCTTGTTGGATGGGAAATTTCAAGCTTTCTATCCAACTAAATTTGCACATGGAAGTTGTATAGAAATTTAAACAGTGCAATTTTCTGAAAATTAATGAGCAGATTTTTATCTCTAATTTTGAAATATTATTTTGAACTTTTTTTTTTTTTTAATTTTTATTGTCCCCTTATCTTTAATAACTAAAGAATTAAGCTACAATGCAATCATTTTTAAGATACACTGAATATGGAGTAATTTTTATGTGATGTACAAGGTTTTTAGTTTTTCATCATGGCTATTATTTTTGTACATATAACCCATAACTAGGTATTTGCTTATAAAGTTTTTACTCTTCATATAACACCAGCTATTTAACACAATCTGGAAGTATATATTGAAATTAAAATAGTTATATTTAATGTTTTAATCATCAATATATATATATATAATTGGATGTTTTGTTTTCTAAGAAAATCAAATAATCTTGAAATTTTTCTTGAAAATGAATTGAAAAGTTTGAATGCATATCAAACCATTTGCAAATGCTGCAATAATTGTATTCGACTATTAAAACATGTTCATTAACCCTTTGAGTGCTATGGACGCACATATGCGTCCAGCGAAAGTCATTAATATAGACTATGGACGCAAATACACGCTTAGCAGATGTTATCAGTATGGACTATGGACGCAAATACGCGCCCGGCAAAAATTATCAATGTACTATGCAACACTCGCATAAAGCGCGTCCGCGATAAGAATGAGACAACTCGGCAGCGCCAACCGCACGCCATCCATATGGACCACATAGGCCGCGAGTATTCAGCACTCAAAGGGTTAAAGCAATTGCATTTATTTATTCAAATAAATTTTCTTTGGTATGTGATTTTTCTCAATATAATGGAAGCCACTAAATAGGCCATGGAAACCATTAAATAAACAAATAGCAGACTAGTGGTCTATTCTGCTATTTGTTTATTTGTTATTTTATTAGCTATTGTAAATTTTTTTTTAAATGTGCAAAATCCTAATGATATTTACCCCTAAAAAACGGTTTTGTATTATCCAAAATAAAGCAATAGGGGAGACCAGGGATAAAATAGACCATTTTTGTAAATTTTAAGTGCTTGCTCACAAAGTAATGACTTTTGGTTTTTGAAAATATGTGTGCATATGACCTATATACTAGGGTTCGTATTTCACTCAGTTAAAAAGTAAAAATTACGTTTAGTTTTTTTAATATAATTTTTTTAATAACAACTGACAAAGGGGACCATTTTACCCCAAGCCCAGGGCAAAATGGTCTATGGCAGAGGGTATTTGATACCACAGGTAAGGATTTAAAATGTATATTAATGTAGTGCATTTTTTAATAGTATAAAATGTAGAATATATTATATTTGTTTATTTACGTCTTCGATTCATACAAATAATGTGTATTAATGAACATTAAAATTAGAAAATGATACACCAAAAGATTTCTGCGTCACTGAAAGTCTGTTATTTTCTTGTGAAGTTGTAGGGTCTGGAAGACTCATTATTACAGTAGCTTGAAAATTTACAAGAGATATATCAACACTGTCAGGAAAAATGTAGAGGAGATCTTGATGAGGTTTTTGTTGCATGAATCTCACAAATACAGATTCTTTATCTTTTATTTCTGTGATTAAACCAACAAAATGTAAAACTGTCTATTTCATCAAATGTTTGACGAAAATTTACTTACACTTATTTTATTAGTATTAAAATTAGCATCTTGCTGAGAAATTATATCCTTATCACTGAATTTTGTATCACTATAAATAAACATATTCTTAGAAACACTCGAACTTTTTAATACATAATTTTGCTTTAAACATGCTTCAGTTTTATTTTTATCTTTAACAGAAACTAACATCCCCCCCCCCTTTTTTTTTTTTTCATTTTTTTTTTTTAATTTCTTCTAGCTCTAACTAAAGCGGCTATTTTTGTTTATTTTTATTTTATGCTTCACCTTCAATAATCTTTTTTTATTTATATATCAGTTAAAATTCTTAATGCCCCTTTATTTATTTGGTTGTTGCCTTGTGCAAGCAAGCTATCAGCAAGGGATGCAGTTCGAAAGATACTATTTTTAAATGGGGATATTTCACTTTGTGATTGAGATGTACTTCATTGTACAAGCATTTATTATATAATTTTCCATCATTTTTTCGTCATCCTTCGAAATTATCTGCTTTTATTCATAATTTGGGCTAAATCTAATAGTTGATTTATTATCGTTTCCCAGTTTAGGTAATTTAGAATTATTATGAATTTATGTATAGCGTGTAAGAGTTGTTTTTGAAATGCCTGATACATTGGAGGCTGAACAGAAATGTTTTTTTTTTTTTTTAAATCATCCACAACCTTTTATACTTCCTGCTTCATAGCTGAATATTTCTTTCTTATTTTACATGATCTGTGAAACTGTTCTTGACAATCATAAACTTCTTAAATATATATATATATAACATAGATGTATTATTACTTTTTAATTTCATTAATTCAATTCGTTATATGATATTTGTAAAAATATAAGAATATAAAAGTAACTGAATGTTTATTAAAAATAAATAAGAAGAAACCCCAAAGAAAATTGCTTACTTATTTATTTTTGAAGATATGATCTAATTAAGGTTGATTTTGAAATTTTTAAGTATGATTTATAGCTAACACTTCAGAAATGTAGATTTCATAAATCAGTTTACTATGACAGAGAATGGACCATGCTCCATTGCACCCCATTTCCTGATGATCCATTTTACACTATGTGGAACTCTGACAACAAATGTTTTAAAAAATAATAATAATAACTTTTTTAAAAATCTTTTAGTTAGATTAAATATAATAATTGATGACCTTAGCTCTTTATTGGGCTGAATAACCTCTTCTAGATCACAATTCTTGAATGATGAAAAGAAAAAAATGTTTAGCTAAAAATATTTACTTTTGGCGACCACAAACTAAATTTATAGAATAAAATGACTAAATTGTGAGTTAGGCATGAAATTGCTAGATGAGTTTCATCACTGCAGTACTATTATCTATGTACCAAAATACAAATTATAAAAATAAATGAATAAAATAGATAATAGGGGTGGTCCATTTTACCCCATGGTCCATTGTACCCCGGCCTCCCCTATTTTCAAAATTTGGCACCATCGAGGATATTATAAATCTTTGATCAGGGATAGAATCAGATAGTTTGTGTAATTTGATAAGAAACATTAGAACGAGTAATTTTTATCTTCAAATTTAAGGCTTATAATAGTTCATGGTTTATTATAACTTGCCTATAAGTTATTACAAATTCTTTAATTAATCTATTAAATTAATACTGTTTTTAATTAGTATTTTTTTTTTTAATGAAAGCTGTAACTTTATTATTTTTTGTAACTATATATATTAGTTGTTGATAAACTTGCTGTTTTGATAAATTATTGAAATAAATAAAATAAGTAAAAATGAAGTTATTTTCAGTATTCAATCTGAATACATAACACTGAGCCAACGAACAAATAATAAAACATTTAATAACAAATAAAAGCTTTTAACAAATAATAAAACTTTATGGTCCTCCATTTTATATTTATAAAAGTGAGATGTAGTAGTAAAATAAAATGTACACACACTTACATATATATATATATATATATATATATAATTGAATAAATAAATATATGTATATTCTGCTTTCTTCACTTTTTACTTAAATTCTGTTTTTTCTTTACTTAATTTAAATCTTAAAGTGAACATGCAAAATAAATAGTTTATAATATAGAAGTACACAGCCTTTTAGTGGCATGAAAAATCACTGAATACAGCTGATTGGGGCATGGAGAGTTACTCATTACACTTGTTTAAATGAAGATAATGTAAAATACTACTTTAAAAAAACAGTTAAAACTTTATGTAAATGTGTAGACAGCCTTTGTAAATTGATTCTAATAAAAATTTTTACAGGCTTATAACTCATTTATTTCAATATCTATTTTATATCATGAAATTGGGAGAAAAATAAAACTGAGATATATACCATATATTTTCATGTATAAACAGTAAATTTGGGATTTTTTTTTTTTTTTTTTTTTTTTTTTTTAAATATAAGTGTTGGCTTATATACTGTTAAAATTTTCAAAAGAAAATTACTAGTAATCATTTATCTTATGTAAAATTACAGAGAAAAATAAACGGAGATGTTAAAATATTTGCTTTGTATATGCATTTTAATGACTAATATTAATTTTATTAATTACACTGCTCAGCATGAAAATTGTCCCAACACCATTTTTGCAAATTCTTATGTAAAATGACCTCCTGAATCCGAATTTGACAGCTATTTTGCCCTATCATCCACCGTCTTTTGAGGATGCCCCCCCCCCCCCCTGTTTTTACCACTTTTTGGTAATTTTATGGCTATAAATTTGATTTGTAGTGGAGAAAAGAAATATTTTAACTGTTAAATATCTTCTGAGGGCCTAAAGAGAGGAAAAATTCTATAACATGAACATTTACAGCAAGGGAAAGATTTAGGGGGGGGGGGGGATTTACCACTAAAATTATAAGTTACATTTATTATATTTTATTAATCAATTATTATTATCAGTTATTATACATTATATATATATATATTTATTTTTAAGAGTTAAAATAATTATTTTTCATTCTCCATATCAAAATCATGGCCATAAAATTACCAAAGAGTGATAAAAATTGGGGGAGGAAGTGACGTCCCGAGAAAACGGTGTGTGATAGGGTGAAATGGGGGTCATATTTGGATTCAGGAGAACATTTTACATAAGAATCAGCAGGAATTGGTATCAGGACTCAAAAATTTTAAATGTGAGCATTTGTAGTATATATAATAAAGATGATCTATTAAGCATAGTAGAAGCCAAGCAACAGATACAAGATCACTGAAACGCCAATGACCAATAAGATTTAAAAAAAAAAAAATTATCAGTGGATGAAATACACTAATGTAAAGAAACCAGATCCACTAATCAACAGTCTGCAAAACAATATTGTGCATGTGTGGAAGATAGAATGTTGTTTGTTACTTAAGTTGAAAGCTAGATGTATTGGGTGACGTATGTCAAAGTTTCATTTGAATAGAGTAAAAATTAAGCAAATTATTGGCAGAAGAATGAGCTAGATTTCAGAGTTAACTTTCATAAGGGGTGTTTCACATGCCACCTATTTAATTTGGAAATCCAATTATTTTACCCAAATTGCAAAAGTTCTTTTTGGGAAAAACCCCTTATAAACTCACAAATCTTGGTAAATAAATAAAAATTTCTTATAGTTATAAGCCTATAAAGATTTTTTCATAAAAAGAAGTTTTGTGAAATAATGGATCTCCAAATTAAATATGTAATATCTGAAAAACCCCTGAAATTTTAACTCAGAAAAATATCTAAAATTTAGCTCATTCTTTTGCTGATAATTTGCTTAATTTTTATTCTATTCAAATGAACTTATGACATAAATTGCCCAATATGTCTAGCTTTTAACCTATGTAATAAAAAAAAATTCTATCTTTTGTGTATGCACAATAAAAATGACTAAGAATGCTCATGTCTCAGTGAATATTACACATGGTTCAGAATAATGTTATTCTGATTTTTTTTATCAATTTTTCTGCCAATTTTGTAAGATTTCCTTTAAATCCATTCATGTTATATGCAAAAAAAATGTCATTGCCCCCCCCCCCAAAAAAAAAAAAAAAAAAAAATAATAATAATAATTTTTTAATCAAAAATCTGCACAGCTCGGGACCAGAGGTTGTGTGGATTTTAGGATTTTGGGGCCCATAAAAAATGATTTTCACTTTGAATAACAAAAACAGAATATTCAAACTAAACACATACTAGTAAAAAAAAACACTGAATATTAAATAACTAGGTACATAAGAATAATAATGAACATTTACAAAAATATATAGTGAAAACAATAAATAAAAATGAGAAAAAATATTTGTCAAATTTACTTAAAATCTGTTCACATGTAGCTAGTTTTAAACTAAACTTGAACCTGCATGATTTATTTATTTTTTTTATTTATTGTAAATAGTAGTAACACAAATTTATTTTTCTGTGAATTTTATTCAGTTCTTCCTTACAAATTATGCCTACATCAGAAAGCATTTTAAACAATTAGTTTGTTATTATTTACCTGATTGATATCATCATATCACAACAATCATTATTTTCTTTTGATGAATTTAATATACTGTCAACTTCATTAGCAGCAACTTAGCTCTTGCAGTCCTTTATATTATTTTTGTTTTTATTTTTTGTAATCATAAAATGCAAACATAAAATCTGTATTCAAGATCTTTTTCAAAATTCTGATTTGCAGTTTCGTAATTTCTTAATAGTGAATTTCATTGTTTGTATCTGACAAGCTGTGCGAATTTTAGACTTTGGCGGATTTTAGGTCGGCGGATTTCTGGCTCTCTACTGTATATATAAATGCCTAATTAAGTTACAAAAAACATAGAAATACTGTACATAGTAAGTGCAACAATGTGTTAAAGCTAAAAGTCATTTGTAGCTTTTTATGATATAAGGTGATAAAAAAGTATTCGTACATTTCTTCCATTTTGATTGATTCTCTAATTGCACTCTTGATTATGCCGATTGTGAAAAATGTGTGATAATGTTCTTAGTATGTCGGAATTTAAGGGCGATTTCTTCGAGTATTATTTTAATTTTTATTTATTTTTTTTTTAACAAGAAAAAATTTCAAAATGAAAAAAATTTCTAATAGTTTGATTATCCACTGTATGTGTACTTTTTTTTAAATGTAGAGTTACACTTATTTTTGTACTGAATTTTTATTAAATTATTTTTTTTTTACATTTCATTTTTATAGAAGAAATTGAATATGGAAGTAATTCTCTTTTACCTACTTACATGAAAAAGTGTCACTTGTGTTCATATTCTACTCCTTCGGCGAGCAACTTTAACAGGCACATTGCAATTCACAGTGGAAATCGACCTTTTAAATGTGAATTGTGCAACAAGCAATTTATATTAAAACAGCATCTAAAAAATCACATGTCTGTACATTTTGGATATCAGTTTGCATGTGATATTTGTGGCAAAAAATTTGCTCGACAAGATTCTGTTAAACACCACAAATGTCTGAAGCATCTTGTTCAGTAAATTATTGTATTAATAAAAAAAATTGTATTATTTATTTATCTATTAATTAAAAAAAAAAAAAAAAAGTTATAATAGTATTGGTTATGTAATGATTTTTCCAATTCTTTTGGTGCTTATATTATATATATTTATACAGTAAAGCACTGTATATACATCTTTCAAGGGACTGGCTTTGTAAAAAGGCATATAAATGAAAAGACATATAATCAAAATTTAAAAAATAAGATTTTGATTACTACAAGTTTAAAAGAATTGAGGAAAAAATTATGTGAAAATACTAATTAAAGTTTTTTAAGATAATAACTTGTATATTATTTTATAGTAGATTTTATATTTGACGATAATTAAAATAAAAAATGGTGTATCATAAAAAGGTGAGAAAAATCATACCATTGATACATGATTTGAATATACTTATATATTTTATATCTTAAGCATTGTATTGCGTATCTTGAATACAATAATGAGAACATCTTAACTATTAATTATATATATTGCATATGTTTAATAATAAGCGTTATACAATTTATGTCCATTATTTAATTACATTTAAAAAATCTTTAATACTTGCCTGACATGCTGATTGTGAGTATTAATAACTACATTGTTAATTGTATTGAGTTTATTAAATATTTTTTCCCTTGTGTTTTGACAAACAAAATAAGTTCAAAGCTTTTCAAGACAATCCATTGCATCATTAAAGGAAGATAAAATAACTTCTTCACATACCACATCATTATTGATTGTGAATAATTTTGAAATCATGATATTGGTATCACAGTTCATGTACTCATCCAAATTGATACTTTGAACAGGAAAATAATGGCTGTTTGGAAAATTTTGCAGATTTTAGAAAAGTGGAAAAGATGTAGTATAACCACTATTGAGCAGTAAATTAAGAATTTTTGCATTAAAATGAATAGGAATGAATCAGGACTTCACTAAAATAACATATAAATATAAAAAATGTTTAAATGAGACGTATAAATTGTGTTTTACTGTATATTGTGTTTACTGTGTATTAACTGTACGTTGTTTGCATGTAAATTTAATGGGTTTTTTTCTTGCAAACCACATTTTTTAAATGTACAGTCTATCTTCAGCCACCCTCCACGCACACAAGTGCATACACATAACACAGTTTTTATAAATCCCCCCCCCCATTTTTTTTTTCTTTTTTCTTTTAAGTTTACCATTCTTACCTGTTCTAAGATGAAGGAATTGCTTAAAATTAAAAGAAATATTTGAGTACTAAATTCATCTATAGTAATAGCAGAAAGTATGATCAGTTATTACTGTTCTGCATTTTATCATCTTTGCTTCTCATCTTCTTTATCCTGTTTGCTATAAAATGTTTAAGCAATTTATATTTCTAAAAAGCTCTAATAATTTTATATTTATTTTTAATGAACTGAACTACCTACCTGAAAAACAAAATAACATGACTTACAATTTTTTGTAATTATAGATTAATATTTGTAAATTGATTCAATTTATCTTTATAGTATCTATTTGACGACTGTAATTTTACAATTTGGTGAGTTTCTTTCATAACCCCTGTGAAAGACCAATAAAAACCATTTTTAAAAGTTTTTTCTTAATTGAAAAGTCATATAAATGCTTTTCTCTTAAACAACATGAAAAATAAATAAAAATTAAATAGTTTGATAACAGTTGCTGTGAAATGCAGACAGCTGATATTTAAAAAAAAAAAAAAAACACATAGTTTGAATAAAATTTAATAAAATGAAACCGAGAAATCAGAAGGGAGGAAAAAACATAAGATGCACAAATTTTTGTTGCTCAGTTATGCACTAATTTTTGTTCTAAATTTGTTGCTCAGTTATCAGTGGCTTGAGCACATAAATATACACACACATAGAAACCTGTATTTATTTATGTAGATTGTTAGATTTTCCATTTAATGCTCTAGCTTACACATAAATAATCTGATATTGATTCAAACTTGCATATTATTGTGAAGCACATAGTGTTTGTTTATTTGAATACATTTTAAACTGATATAATGAACATTAATAAAAAAAAAATAATAAAAAAAGTTATTTAAATTTTAATCAGAGCGTATTTAATTATTTATATTTAAAAATTGCCTTATATAAAGCTCTATTTCATTTGTTATCGCACTTTCAGGGCAGATCCGCCCTTTCTTCAGTGAAATTGTAATGAAACAAGAAAAATCGCTAATTACAACAACCCTGATTATGCTTTCTACCGCAAAACTGTTGAAATAATTAATAACCAATTAGCTTGTAACGGGCATTAGTCACGCGCAGAATTGGATCTTTCATGGTGCCACATCATGAAGAATCTACAAAGAGGAAATCTGAAATCAGTTTTGACCACAGCGGACCACGAGATGGTTACTTAAGAAAGGGCAGATACGCTCTGAAAGTGCTATAACCAATGAAACAGAGCTTTATATAAGGTAATTTTTAAATATAAATAAAAAAAAGTTATGGTAAAAATAATTTTTAATTCTACCATCCTTATGATTTATGTTTTCCCCCTTAACTGAAGGGCATATTTTGTTTTGACTCCAACAAAATATGCTTATTATCTAAGTGCATTTAAAAATAATCTTTTGTAATATATACCTGAACATTTTATAATGGACACATCATTCCATTTGAAGTATTCTCTACTAAGAAGTGATATTTTAATTAATTTTGTTCCATTCCATTCTTTGAGATTGATTTTGCTATTGATCTATTACTACAATATGCTATTAAATAATTCTCATACATATGTGTTAAAAATAACTTTTGGTTTTGCTGTTATTTTTAGAATTAAATTCAATGTTATAAATTAGTACAAGAAAATATTTTAAGTAACTTTTTCCTTTCTTTCTTTCACCCCCCCCCCCCCCCTCTCTCTATGTTTTTATGTTAGTGTATTTTATTTCAATTTTTTTTTTCCCCTTTATCTGTATTAAGTTGTTTATTTTTTAAAAGAAAGAAAGAAAAATACAAAAGCAATGGTCTATATATTGTTCATGTTTTTTACTAGGTAAAATTTAAATCTTGTTTTTTAATATAAAGTACTTAATAATGTTTTTATTTAAATGTCAAAATAATGTCTTTCTTTCTGTAGAATAGTCTAAATAAAATTTATCATATTAATATATATAGGTATTAAATTATTCAAATTCTATATATGTTAGTTTATTTTTTATGAAGGGAAAAAATTGCAATACATTTCTTTTTCATCTTAAATGAAATTAATAATTTATTTTAAGTGTTTTTTTCTTATAAGGTTTATTAATAATAACTAAACCAATCTTTTTATATTTTATAAAGTTTTTAAGAAATGCCTTTAAACTTCAGTCATACTTTTATGAATATTTTATTTTCCTTAGTTGTACTAACACACTTCTTATATTTTTTGTTTGCATAATAAATGGAACTCTTGTTTCGTTGAGTGAAGAATTTTTCTGAAGGACATTAGAAAATTATGTACGTAAACACTAATACTATTGTTTAAATATTTTAATAGTGTTAATGCATATTCCTTTTTTTATCTTAAAATATTTCATAATCTTTCATATTTATGTGCATATTTCACAGAACAGGAAATTCTAAAGGTGATCACTTATTTATCTGTGTGTATGCAACTTCTGTAATCTAAATTCCAATTAAAGGGTTACATAGGTTTTGAAGACTTAAAAAAACATGTTTTCTCTATCTTTTTTAATATAATAAATAAAATTCTGTATTCAAAATTTACAGCATATAAAAGAGCAACATTTGAACAATATTTTATAATTGGAAAATTCAGCTGCTCGGATGTGGTTTCTAGAGACCCTTGAGAAAAGTAGTGAACATGATAATTCATGATAGCCTTATCTGAAATTAAATTTAAAAAAAAATCTGCTAGTAGATAAGTATAGCTCGTGCTTGAAGAAAAGGTTTTTTTTTTTTTTTTTTTTTTAAAGTTGAATTTTTGACAGAGTTTTATACAAAAACAGTAATTTTTGGTACAATTTACCCTCCACATAAGCTTGTAAAATTAATTGTAATCAGGAATTTAAAAAAAAAAAAAAAAAAAAAAAAAAAAAAAAAAAATCTATCTAAGCACTAGTCAATTCTGTTGGAAGTAGCAGGCAAACTTTAGATTGGTGCATTAGTTTTTGAAAAATCATGTTTACTGAATTTAAAAAAAAAAAAAAAAAAAAAATAGTGTTTTCAGAAAAAGTAAGTTTCAGAAAAAAATAGTTTTAAGTAGGAATAAAACAAACCTAATGCAGGAAATTTCCAAAGGCTCTCTCTTCTAAACTTTTACTTTAAAAGATTTATAACTCTGGGAAAATATTCTAGACACATTGTACTATTAGATAAAATTATATATATATATGATTTTTTTGAAATTTTAAAACCATAATCCCTTAAAAGATTGACATGGGTGATGATCTCTGTAATATGCTTTAAAATGAATTTGAAACCATTAAATTATTGCCTCAAAGCCATTTTGCTAAAGACAAACTATATTTGCTAAAACAATAGTAAGTGAGCCAATTATTAAATGTAACCATAGAATGGTCCCAAACTGTAATTATAAAAAAAGAAAGAAAGAAACTGTTTAAATTAATGTTTAATTAAAACAGCAATTTTATCGTAAGAAAATAAATTTCTTTCATTTTAAGGGTTTTATGGAATCCCATGAGTACCGTTCAATGAAAGTTCACCAGTATCTGCATCGCTATTTTCTAATCAGTTGCATTATGTATAAGTATTGTGTTTTGTTCAGAACTGTTAATGAGTCATTGTAAAATTAAAAACTGAATCACATATTTATTTTTGTTTTACTTGCTGTAATTTTATATATTCAAACCCATTTAATTTATTTATGTATAAAAATCATGTTGTTTGTGTCTGGTCCCAATGGCTATATGTTTAGAGTTTTAATGCTTTTTATTTTATATATTTTTGGATTTTTTTTTTTTTTTTTTTTTTTTTTACCAAACTGGTAAATTATTAAATTGTCTTGGTGCAATTACAACTTTGTTTTTGAAATTAATACAATGTTTTTAATCCTATCGAATTACTCAGCTATAATTTACATTAGAAGTAGTGTTTATATGTTTGATCTTAAATTAGATTTATATAATAGTTTAAATATTAGATGATGTGAATCTCTTACATATGTTTTTATTTTTAATTGTCAGTTTTCTTTGCAGAAACTTTTACAAAATTATAATGATTCTTTATAAGAAAAGCTAAAATATTCTTATTTTATTGTATCTATGTCTTAAAATAAATAATTCTCTTACTTAAAATATTTTGTACTGCTATCATACATTATAATTTTTTTGCGAATATATATACATAAATGTGATTACTTTTATATTTTTAGTGTATTGTAACTTTTCTTATTAATTTTTAGATTTACAGTTATTTTTCCAAGCAAATAAAACCTGTACTATAGTTTTTTTTATGTACGTTATTTTAAATTATATGTTTTTATAAAATTTAAAAATTATATGTTTATTTATTCAGCATAAAAATATATTTTCCTCCTGTAACATTTATTGACTGTCATTTGTTCTACTGATCTCTTAAGGGTATTATTATAGACTATTATAGGGAATAAATAAATATATATATATATATTCTTTATCTTGAATAATCATCTTGAATGGCCGGTTATCCATGCTGAGCAGCATACAGTCAATGGGTATTGTCTTCACTGCCCTTGTACTTAATCGCAAAGCCTGGTTTTGAAAAATCTCAAATAAATGGAGAACTTGCTCTGGTCCTGTAATCATCGATTCGCAACAGTAAGCGAGAATGGGCAAGATATACATTTTATATATGAGATTTAAAGTGGCTCTTGAACAGCCCCATTTGGAGCCTGCTAACATTTTTAAGAGTCTGAGTCTTTTCAAAGCACAATGGATTATGTCCTCCGCATGAGATTTCCAAGAAAGTTTTCTGTCGAAAATTACACCCAGGTATTTGAAATTATCAATCGATGGAATCTGACGACCCTTGTAGAAGAGTTGTGGGTAGATAGTGTGATGCGTGAGTGAGAAAGACTCCACAAAAGTCTTGTCAAGATTGACTTTCATATTGTTCAATTCAGTCCATTTTTCAATAACTGACAAAGCCTTTCCCAAGGAACTTTCAATAGTCTTTTTCACTTTGTTTTTGGGTGATGTAGTTCAAATGACTAAATCATCAGCGTATAGCAGACATCGTATGTCATCAGTTGTTTTCAACTCACTAACCAGGTCATTAATATAGATGTTAAAAAGAATGCAACTTGAGACTGCACCTTGCGACAGGCCAGTTTTGAGTGCTCTGTATTTTGAATAGCAATAGTTATACCGGACTCTACATAATTGGTTGTTCAAAAGTCCATTAAATCAGAATCACTCATGCCAGAGTTGTAGATCAATTTGCCGTATGAGATATTGTCCGAAGTGCACCATGGGGAGGTAGATCTACGTTACACTCTTCTCATAAAACGTACTGAGCAGTCTTTTCTTCCAAGCAAGAATCACGACATATGGGATCAAAACTGTTACCCATGATGTTCAGGTGCCTCTTAAAGGTACAGTGCCCAATAAAAAGGCCAATAATCTTCCTCAAACCATTTCTGTTAAGCTTTAAAAGCTCCTTATAACACAGACCAGGATAGTCACTATTTAACTTTTTTGCTTGCCTTTTACCATTAGAACTATGCCATTGCTTATGATGCTCTGCCAAGAAGCTTGGAAATAAAATCCCTGAAAGTAATGGGAGAAATACCCAGAGCAGCCTGAGGGCCACAAAAAAGTGCACTGGAGCCAGATCTTCCTAATACATCAGCCAACTCACCAAAGTAGTGTTAGGTTTTTATTAAAAAATATAGGAGATTCTGCATATATATATATATATATATATATATATATATATATAAAGTTAATTAAAAGAAAAAAAAAGTTTATAATTTAATATGACATGCTGTTTAAGCACAAATGCATCAGAAAATTATACAGGGTAAAGCATTAACTATTTGTTTTAGTAACAGATAATTTCACACTTTCTTCATTGAATGACTGCAAATATTATTTTTATTTATTTTATTTTTCTCTCAATTTTTTATTAGCTCCTTAATTATTGTCATAACCATATCTTACTAAAAAATATATAGGATAATCAGGTTCTTTTTTCACTTGTTCACACAATTTTAAAAACAGTAAATAATTGAGCATATTCCAAAGTCCCATATAAAGCAAAAACAAAGTAATGTAACAGCTGAGGTTTTTGTTTAAATGAAGGAATGGTTTAAATCTATATACTTTCTAGGTGATGTCATTTCATTTTTTACAATGTCTGAATATATATATTTAGATTGGTATGCTGTGTCTGCGGGCAGAATTTGATGGTAAGTGTGCTAACCAACATTCCAGTGTGAGAATGGTTGACTTGTGTCAAAAAAACAATGTGCAATTTTTGGTTTCAAAAAAGAAAATCTGTTATTACAGTTCAAAGTTTACAATAAGAAAGAGTTGTCTCTGTCAGTTTTTATAAGAATGTGCGCAGCAAAGTCAAAATGTCAAAATTTATCATTAGCTTGTTGATATTATATACAGTAACTACACTTTGTATGAGTGCAGTTGCAGGCACTTAAGCAAAACTTCTGTGACAGTTGATTACGGCATTCCTATTTGCAAACTTACATAACTAGTCGATTCAGTTAGATTTCTGGTGAAAGCCTTCCTCACTTGATCAATATCATCGGAAACTGATGTCCACCAGAACATTTTCAATGTTGCACATTTCTTGTATCCTTAAATTGCTGGTACCAACGTTTAATGGGGTCCTCACTTGGAACTTGCTGGGTTTGATTTTCTATGCAAAAATGTCTTTGAACTATTATAACAAATTTGCTTTCATGAAACCACAAAATGCTTATAGCTTTTTTATGCTCATCAGCAATTTTGACTGTGGAATATTAATAATCTCTCCGCATAACATTTTAGCTGCAGACATGGCATGTCACCTATCAAACTATACTGTTTAAAGCATTCTCTTATTTAAGAAAGAAAGAAAAAAAAAAAAAAAAAAAACACCATACCCTGAATATTATTAGCATTTTCTAAAACAAATTACAAAAACTTCATATTTACTAATTACAGTAAAAAATATTATAAAATACTTGTTCAAATAGCAAAAATGAGTGTGCTATGTTTATCAGCATATATTTACCCTTGTATAGAAATAAAGTAATATTTTCTGTTGAACAAAACACTTGAAATCAAAAGGATGGTTAATCAGTAAGTAGAAATTTAGTTATTTTACAATGAAAAAAATAAATAAATAAAGCATATTCATCAATATAATAGAGCTATTTAGAGCGTAATAAAGAACAATGTTAAAGATCAATTCTTATTTCACCAGTAGTTTACTTGAATTTGTTCCATTTTTGTAGCTTTATTTTAATTTTAAAAAAAAGTTTTTTCCATAACATTGTTTTTGCTTTTTTATTGTACATATCATATATATGTGAAAGTAGAGTAGTAAAATTTATTTTAAATATTTAGTGCAGAAATTGTATAGGTTTGTTGTTTATATATAAATGGAGTGATTGTTTCACAATTTAAGAACTTTTAATTTTTAATTCTTAAAAACTTTCAATATTTATTATGTTCTTTGATTTATCTAACTTCAGCATATTAGTCTTACTCACCAAATAGCTTTTATTTTATAAAACCATATTTTAATACTAGCTCTGTTTTTAAAGCTTTTTAAAATTATAAACAATTATTTCAAATTAAAAATATTAAATAATTTCAAAATACGGCAAAATTTCGTAATACTTTTTCCATATTAAGGCAGTATTTTCACTCAAATATACATTTTATACATAAAGCGAAACATCATATTGGAGCTATCTCTTTCTTTCTATAAAATAGTTCTTTTTTTTCTTTTTCTTTTTTTTTTTTTCTCGCAACCACTTTATTTGATAATTCCTACTAAAACATATAATTTTAGTCTCATTTTGTTACAAAAATAATAAATAAAAGAAAAAATAAAAGAAAAGTAAAGATTTATGTCAGTTACTTTTTATTAGTTTTTATTTTTGAATTCCCAATAGGATTGATGTAAAAAATTTATGTATATTGAGAATCTTTCATGATACACTACCTTTCCATAAATGACTGGACACTTTTGAGTTCAGACTTTTTTCAAGTATCTGAAAAAGTACTGGACAAATCATCTTGAAACTTAAGAAATGTGAATAACATGTTATACCTCATATATTTAAGTGAAATTTTGCCCCAAAAGTAAAAGGGACTAGTAAAAAACTAAATAAAAATGTAAATATTTGGGATCACCCTGTAAAAAGTAATGTTTGAAATGCAATCTGGCTGTAGCATGATATTATAAGATTCTTATTATATCTGTATAAATTTTTATGAGGCTACCACATATATTTATTGAAATATAACTTTTTTTTTTTTTTTCCAAAAAATTGCAAAAAAAAAAAAAAATCTTTTTAGCTATAACATGGAAGGTATTAAGCCTAGTGCAAAACCATTTACAGTGAACTTGACATACAACATTATACTTAGCATATGGCAGTCAGAATACAAAAATATTAAATATCTAATGAAATATGAGGATTTTAACTAAATAATTTTTAACTGTGCATGTGCTAGCTTTAGCAAAATTTCATTTACATAATTTATTAGCCAAATGTATTGAGCTGCTTATATGAAAACTCAAACTAGTATCAAGTAAATTCAAAAAGTTGTTACCCACCAGCTGCTGAGTGGTTCTGTGCTAAAAGCAGCTGGTAGATGTGAGGTGCCGGATTTGATCCCAGGTTGCACTAGTTAGTCTAGCCGTTCAGAATTTTCCATGGTTTTCTCCGAAACTTGCATAAATACAGGCTAGCACCCCTTTGAAAGACCTCCATGGAGGGCACCTTCCTTCAGTCCTAGGACCCTTGTGCAGTCAATTGGCCTTCCAAAACACCAAAACGTTGTGTGCGATAGAATGAAGTATTCGGTTCCTCTCAAATAAATGCTAGATTATAAGGGGTTTTACTCACATTTTTAATTTGATTCAGTGAATGGTAATACAGTGTTCGATGATTGTAAATAAACATTGATAAAACCCCTTATCATTTTCCTTATTTTTGAGAAGAACTGAAATTCATTTCATTCTACCGTGTACAATTTTTTGAATTTACATGTGGGGTTTTCATATAAGTAGCTCAATGCTCAGTACTACTAGCTATTATATTATGCAAATAAAATATTTTTAAGACTTGCGAATGCGTAGCTAAAAATTACTTAGCAAAAATGCTCATATATCATTAGATATTTAATATTTTTTTATCCTGATTGCAGTATCCTGTGTCTGTCGCGTGTCAAGTTTTCTGAAAATGATTTTACACTGAGTTTAATACCTTGTGTGTTACAACTAAAAAAATGACTTTTTTTTTTTGTAAGTGGTAATTTCTTTTCTGCAGTTTTTTAAAGAAACCATTGTTATATTTCCATGAATATATGTGGTATCCTCATAAAAATTTATACAGATAATAAGAAGAAACCTCATAATCACATGCTACAGCCAGATTGCATTTGAAGCATTACTTTTTTTTTACAGTGTAGTCCCAAATATTTAAATTTTTGTTTAATTTGTACAGATCCTCCTTTACTTTTGTGGCAAAATTTTCCCTGAAATATATGAGGTGTGTCATGTTCTTGGCACTCCTGAAATTTCAAGGTGATTTGTGCAGTACTTTTTGAGATACTTGATAAAACGTCTAAAATTGAAAGTGTCCAGTCATTTATGGAAAAGTAGTGTACATTACTCTCTCTATGGGTGTGGCTAAAAAAGTTTTGAAAAACGCTTTGAAAAATCTTTATTTTTTATTCTTCACAATTTTAACATTATCCTTCTATAAACTACCCCGCTTTACCATCCTTAAACTACCTAATGTGAATTTTTGATTAGTCAAATCAATGTGTTAAAAGTTATTTTCAAAAAGCATGTTCATTATCTCCATCATTTTGTCTATTACAGCAAGTTGATTTTTTCACTGTTTTCATTCATCACTGATGGGGCACCTGGATGTGGTCATCTTCAGTGTCTTTTGATCCCTCTTTAGCCATTTAAACTACTACTTTAACACGTGGATTTTTTGAGTTTTAAAAGAATTTTTATATTCATCAGGGGTGAAACTTTCCAGGGGCTACCCCTGAATTCAGGGTTTTTGAAGATTTTGCTGTATTTTAATTTCATGTTAAATTGCTTTGTTTTTGCAGAAATTTCACATTTTGAATGTTTAACTTGCCTTATAATGTATTATAAAGTCTACAAATATCACTTAATATAGGTAGCCATGTGATATATTATTAATAAATCTCCCCTATCTGCATGCAAGGAACAGTTTTCAGGGTTTTTGCAAGCTAGGTAGTTTCACCCCTGATTCATGTGTTGTTCTTTAAAAATACTTAACATTTTCTGAAGGGCTACAGATGCCATGTCTGATGCAAACAAAAGTCACAACATATTTAAGCAGTTTGCAGTCAGCTCAGGGACAAGAGTGAAGAGAGTAAAGTCACGTGATTTGGTCATCACTCCACTCAAGATCAATCAGTCCAGTTTCTTTTTAGCCACATTCTTTTTAACATGGGCTTTGTAATTTTTTCTTTGATAAATTAAAAAAGTAAATATTTGGAATGGGTCCTACAGCAGAAACAGTATAATTTTTATTATGTTTATATGCTGCCATGTTTTTTATTATTTTCTGCAAAAGTTGCACAACTAACATTAGGTTATTAAATTCTTTAAATAAAATATGATTTTTCGTATGGAAAACCTAATAGTATGCTCAATTCTTTTACATTACTTTCAGTAGAAAACATGTATCATTAACATTTTAATGATATTTTATTTATCAAAAATTTAGAGATAAAAGCCATATGTACTTTAAAATTGTAAAAGCTGATGATGTTGGTATGTAAGAAAGAATATAATTATGATATTTTTTGAGTAGAAAACATGCATTATTGACATTTTAATGATATTTTATTTATCAAAAATTTAGAGATAAAAACCATATGTACTTTAAAATTATAAAAGCTGATGATGATGGTATGTAAGAGAGAATATAATTATAATATTTTTTGTGCGTAAGAGAAAAAACTTACAATTTGACAAGTTTTAATCATGTATTGTAATGATACATTTTGTATTCTTAAGAATAATTCTTTCTTAGATGCTTTTGAAATGTTTCATACAAAATATCTGTCAAAATTATGACATACACGAGTTTAATTCATTGTTATCATGATTGTTATTTTGTTAAAGTAAACAAATTTAATAATATTACAATCAAACTAAATATTGAGCAGCAATCTCATGTTTTAACAAGGGTTTCGATATTACTATAATTAATTAAACTTTTAATTAAGTAAGTAGTATTAGATATAAATTTCAATTTTATGAACAACTTATAGTGAAAAATATAAATACTTAATAAAATTTATCAAAGGAATAAAATCTGTAAAATCAACAAAATAGAATTCACAATCATACTGTTCATTTAGCCTTTTTGTTTTTGTAGTGTCTAAGTTTTTATGTACTTTTAACTGTGAGAATTGAAAAGAAAAAAAATATTTGCTGTGTTTTTAAATGATTCAATTTTTAAGATATTGTGTATACTAATTATTTTACATTAAGAATTCTATTTATAAAAATAATTATCTAAACTCAATTTAAAAAAAAAAAAAAAAAAAAAAGAGAGAGAGAAAAGAAGAGGAAAATAATTATGTTAATAAAATAGCATTTTCTCTAGCATACATTTTTATAAATAAATAATGCTGTCCTTTTAAATTATAGATTAACCGGTTTTGTATTCAATAAAAATTGCAAATTCTATAAACCTGATGTGGAGCGCCTAGGATTCATGTACTTTTTATAAAAAAAGAAATTCGAAAGATTGTGGCTTAAATTTTATAGTTTAAAATTTTGAATAATATCAGTATTAATTCAAAGGAAGAATTTATCAGCTTGGCTGCAATTTCTATTTTATAATACTTTGATTTAGTTCTTTTTATGGTTTTATTCCTTTTACTATTAGACAGTTCTTAAAAATAATTTATTGTAATAACTTTATTTAAATTATTTTTAACTTATTGTTTTGTTATTATAAGTTAAAATATAGATATCTGTTTGAAAATAATATGAATATAGTTAGGAGTAGTCTTTTAATTAAGATTGGTCTTTTTAAAGAGCTTTTTAGTTATTTTAGAGTTGGAATATATTCTTTTAAATTTCTCTATGGAATTTCAAATTAATAGATGAGACATCTACTTACATTAACCCCTTAAGGGCTATATGCAGTTTAGTGATAGTGTCAAGGGCACAACTAGGGGAGGGGGCTATGGAGTTCGAGCCCTATCAGATACTTCAAAATTAATTTAGTTTTTTTGGTTTTGATCAAACTGTTACGTCGTTTTCAGTCCACTTCAAGCCACCTTAGCCCCCTTCAGATTAATGTCCCTAGTTATGTCCTGGGATGGTGTGCTCAATACCAAATTATCAGAAAATTGCATTCTTGACTTATAGGATGCTAATGTTTGTCTGATTTTTAAAATAGATGATTTACACTGGTAACTAATAATTAATGAAAAGATAATGAATAATTTACACAGGTATGCTATAATGCTTAAGGGGTTAATGTCTTTCATTCATTTTAATATATATATTTAAATGTTTATGAAAAAATTAATATTTCAAACTTATTAAATCAATGTTTATAAATTATATGCTTTGTTTGCCTTTTTTTTTTTTTTTTAAATATCTGTTTTAAAAATCTGTATTTTTTTCAAGTTTATTATGTTTATCATGACATACTTCTTATTTTTCTTTAGGTTTTCCCAATTTTGATAATTTTTCACCTTGTATTTCACCTTCAAGTCTTAAAAATACTATAAATGTATGTCCAGTTTGTCCATATTCATCATCTGATTTGCGAAATTTTAAAAGACATTTAATGATTCATACAGGAGAACACCGCTTTATGTGTGATATATGTAACAGACCTTTTAATCGAAAGGAACATTTGAAGAGGCATGCTTTTATACATATTCGTAATGATACTTATTACTGCAAACAATGTAACAGAGATTTTTTGTATAAAGATGCCTTAAAAATTCACATTAATCAAATGCATGCTTATCTTGCTCATCAATAATATTTCAATTCTTAATTTAGTAATTTAATTTGCCTGTAGTACATTTGTTGAAATTATATAATTATGAACTAAAGTATAATTTTATTTTGCATTTCAATTTTTCCATACAAACAATTGTATTTTAATGAAGATGCATCTAAATTTTACCTAAAGTATTTCATAAATAATTCTTTCATTTAGAAATATGGTTTAACATATTGTGTAATAAAAGGCTTTTACGAAATTTCCCTCTTCCCAAATCTAGAGATGGGGGAGCAAAAAACATGTTTTCAAGTGTAACTCTGCTTCAATTAATAACAGAAAGGCAATTTTCTAGTGTGTGGGTTGATTATAAATACCCGCCTCACACTATAAAGAGATTTTGTGAAAATTTCATCCTTCTCTCTTTTGGGGCAGGGGAAAGAGGGTTAAAAAACAAATTTCCAAGCGTAAGGCTATACTATCCACATCAATATTTTTTATTGATTTTAATGAAGATTCTTTAAAAAAATTTTATATTAATAAATAGTATGCAATTTGGAGAATTCATTTAAATATAGTTACCAGCAAAGTGGGGAAATTCTAATATATCTATTTAATTTTACAATGATTGATTAAGATTTATCCTTGTTTTCTATATTTAAACAGAAATTTGCTGTATTCTGCTAATTAAAAATTGTGATAGAAGGGACAACAGCGCAACGTCTTGAGTGATACACCCAAAAAGTTGATAGACATTAATTTATATCAAGCTGAAGGTGCAACTACATATAACTTTTATAAAATTCTGGGCATTAGTTTATGAGGTACAGTTGTATAGCTACCAATTCTCCCATTTTTCAAGGAAGACTTCATACCAGAATTTTTTTATGATTATTCTTGAGTTATTTACTTGTCAAAAATATATATGACAGATTTCTTTTTAAAAATCATGGTGATAAATTTGATTTAAAATCTTTAAAGGTTGGCAGAAAAATTTTGTCACGCACACACTCAGACAGATTGATAAATATTTTCTAAAAATGGTCAAATCGTGTTCAGGAGAGTTAAAAATATGCATGCCAATCTACTGAAAACCAGAAATCGAAATCTTTATGACTCATATATTTCCTTTTATTGAATATAGAAGAAGGTAAAAATTCTCTAATTGTAATTAAATATTTGTATGATTTGTATTATATATTTGCAGATTGCACCACATAGTTATTTTCAGGTTTATGATGATTTCACTTTTTTTCTCTATTTTTTTTTTTTTTTTTTCCTTCCTTCTAAAATTTATAATAGCTATTTTATAATGTGATATTGACTTAGTGTTTTGGCAGTATGCTGTCAGTTATTCTCTTGTGATGCTGTTTTGATATTTCCACAAAAAAGTGCCAAGCAAAGTAAAATTATTATTATTATTGCTTTGTTTTGTTCTTTTAATTTCATTTTAAGTAGGTATGCCAGAAACTTGTTGAGGTTCAAAATTCTAAATTTATTATCATTTTGATGTAGTATTATTTATTATCATTTGAATATTTAAATTGTTTTCCTCACAATTTGTTAAATCATATTGACTCTTGGAAAAATATATACACTACTGACCATCCAAAAAGCAATTTTATGAAAGATAAGAGACATCAAAGGTGAATTTTTTGTAACAATATGAAACACAAAGATTAAATGGTAGAAAATATTAGTATCTCTTTCAATAGAAAAATATGAATATATATATATATATATATATTAGCATTTTGTGTATTTACTAGCTCTAGTTGGTTATAACTGCTGCTAATGTCTCAGCATTGCTTAAAAGAGATTTGTATGATTTCTTGGGGAAAATCAATCCCTGCTATTTACACACATTTCCAGGTCAATCTTAACTTCACTGTAGTAGTCAATCATCAACTAGATGAGTTTTATGGGTCACAGATCAGGAGAATGCGTAGATTAAGCTAGCATTGCAGTCTGCTTGGCCAAAAAAGAATAAATCGTACCATATATAGTCATGCATTATCCTTGTGAAACATGACTACAGACAAGTCTTAAAATTACAGTAAGACAACTTATTCCTACACCTTAGATGTATATTGCTCACTATGCAATATACTGACAATATAGATCTGAGAGGTGCAGAAGTAAAATCCAATGCTACATAATTGATAATGCTAGGTGAAAGACTGATATGGGGATGTACAAGAGTTGTACAAGGTTTCACATTACTGCCATGCAATCCAATTATAGCCATTGTTGTATGACAAATAGAACTATAATTTATCTGAAAAGATAATGTTGTGCCATTTGTTTAGTTTATATTCGCTATTCATTGCACCACTATTAAAGCAAATGCTGTGGTTTATAGTCGATAATAATAGTAATTGATGGCTTGCTGAAATTCTGTTAGGCTCCTCACAACATCAAATGATATGTGCAGCTGCAGACACATATTGTTATGAAACATATGTTATTTCTTGCTCTATGGCTTTTAGTATTGCAACTAAGCTGGTGAGTATTTTCATACTAACTGCATTCCAATAATTAATCGCCATTATGAACTGAAATGAAGTGACTGATGAATTAGTTTGAAAAAACTTTTTAGAACCACAGTTTTTGGCTTATGGTAGCCTATATTTATTCTCTCACAACCTGTATTAACCTCATAGTAATCTTTGTTAACTTAAACTCATGGCATATAGTTACTGATATGGGGTGGAAATTTTTCTGCAGAAAATTTTCAAAGTCCAAAAGGCAATTTTTTTAGTAAATTATTTTACATGACATATTTAAACTTTTCTTTTATTAGTCACAGTGCAGTTATTAGTTACAGTAATGTCAGATTTAGTGTGAAAAACAAGTTTTTGATTAAATACATTATTTAGAAAGCTACCAGGTATATGATTTATGCAACTTACTCGAGAAGGAGAAAGTTATTTATTATAACACAAGAGATGTATGGTTGCTAATGAGAATTAATGCAGTTGTTAAATTTGATCTTGTTTTTCAAAAAATGATTTTTTTTTTCTTAATGTTTTATTTTGAAGTAAATAAAGTGCAAAAAAGCACTTTGTTCATTTTTTTTCCACTTTATAACTTCAGAATGGAGTATTAAAAATTCAAAATAAATTTTGGGAACCATTAAATCACAATTTCTGTATTTTTTTTATTAATTTATTTTGAATTGAATAATTATTCATATATATTTTTTTTAAATAGTTTTGTTTACTTGTAGTTTTTAATATATTAGTTTTATTTTACAAAACCTTTGTAATTTAGAGACTTTGAAATTTTTCCGGAAAACCCACATCCCTACATATAGATAATATGAAAGTACCAGCTGATGCAATCATTCCCATCATTGTGTTGTCTCTCCTAGGTCAACTAATTGCACATCTACATACCTTTGATTTAACTAGGTCTATGATAAACATAAATTTTTTAAATAGATTGTCCTACAGTTCTTTCTCTGTCTAGCTCAGAAATATGTTCAATTGATGCCCCTGTTCTTCTATTAGGTATACTGGAGCTTCCCATCCCAAAACACCACGTAAAGAAAAAGCAATTCTATTGCTTAAAAGCAGTTCTTTGTTCTTCCTTTATATAGTGCTTGTAAATCAGACTACAGGTACCATGATCTATGTCTGCGCGAAATACTGATCACAGGGTTAATTGTGTTCAGGTAATTTACCTAATTTCAGGTATTTATTTTTCATTTTCAATTCTGAAATTCCAGTTTTTCTGATAGTTTAAATTCATAAAATAAGACTGAAATATTAATTTTATATAACATAAACCTAATTAAAATTACTTCTTTTCATAATGAGAGGATCGGACCTACCTGCAGTAAATTATATGCTCTCTTCATATGTGAAATATTTCTCAATAAAATTTCAGCTACTTTTTCATGAATTCATAATCACCGTTGTAAATCTTTTCACATCCTGTTAAGCTGTATGCATGTTATAAATTTCGCATTTTTTCAATGCTTTCTTCATCAAGTTACTTTTGTATGGACAGTAGTATATATATATATATATATACCAATGTTTAATAAATCAGTTAGACCTTTATATGAATGAATATCTAAAAGGATAAAACTAAGAATTGTGTCAGCCTTACAATTCATTAATTTTTTTTTTAAGTAACTGTGCATTTATTCAAGCAATTTCTTACCATTTTATTACTATACTCTTTTTTTTTTTTTTTTTTTTTTTTGCATCGTATCTATTTACAGTATCTTCTAAGATAAATAAAAAAAGCATAACTAAGACTTTTAAACATTTTATTAAAAAAATCAATTAAGCAATAACAATTAAAAAAATAAATTCTTATTGTTTCATAGAAATGTATCTATCTGCATGAAGCTCAGTAAATTCTTTATTATATTCAAGTTAACTTGTGAAGTTTCAAGTATTATGTGGATAAAATATATATATGCTTCATTATAAAGTTGTCCAGCACAAAATAGATTTATAAGTGAGTAAGTTATTTTTGTCTTGTTGAATGATTTCACTCAAGTTATTTATTTCTTAATGTGTTGGGCTCATTATATATGGTGTTCCAAAAGTCCCCCCCCCCCAACTCGAAAATGAGTCGGAATTTTGAAAAATGGCGAAACACATATTTAATGAATTTGAGAAGGACCTCTTGTGGCGAAAAAAGTTTGGGTCCAGGGGGGGCCGCTAGGGAGAGCAACTTTAAAATTTCAAACAGGAAGGTATGTCTTGTGATACATCCCTGGAAACGTCTCTTCAAGACAATGAATTTGATATAAATAGTTTCACTCTACAATGATTTTTAAAGGAGATACATGAGTTTTTAGACTTTTGAATTGTGGATTTTATACTTATGTATCCCCTTTAATAATCACTGCAGGACAAAACTATTTATACCAAATTCATTTTCTTGAAGAGGCATTTCCAGGGATGTATCACAAGACATACTTTGCCCAAAAATGTTTGGGCCTGGGCAAGGGGGTGGTAGGAGTGCCACTAGGAAATGCAACATTAAATTTCTAATGGGAAGGTATTCTTGTGATACATCCCGGGAAACGTCTCTTCAAGACAATGAATTTGGTATAAATAGTTTTGTCCTGCAGTGATTATTAAAGGGGATACATAAGTATAAAATCCACATTTCAAAAGTCTGAAAACTCATGTATCTCCTTTAATAATCATTGTAGGGCGAAATTATTTGTATCAAATTCATTGTCTTGAAAAGACGTTTCCAGGGATGTACCACAAGACATACATACCTTCCCATTTGAAATTTTAAAGTTGCCCCCCTCCCCCCCTCCCCAGTCCAAACTTTTTTCACCAAAAGAGGTCCCTCTCGAATTCATTAAATACGTGTTTCGCCATTTTTTCAAAATTTCAACTCATTTTTCAGTTAGGAGGAGGGTGTAGGACTTTTGGAACACCCTGTATAATTTAGCATGCACTCCTACTTAACTTTTTATATTAAACATAAATTTTGCTGGAAATTATTATTTTTTAAAATTATTTTAGAATTTTCAAATTTCAATTCTTGAAATAATTCGGAAAATATTTAATGATTCAGTTTTACTCCATTTAAATGAAACAATAAATGTCTAATTAACTGAGTCTATATTATTTGTCAATAATGTAATTTTAGAGACATTTTAATTTTAAAACACATTATTTATGTAAAGTTCCTAATATATTTTAATTACTTTGTGTGTTTATTTGATTGTGTGTAATGTGAATATATATTATGTGTTAGTCTATTAATTTATGTGAAATTAACAGGATTTTTGTTATTAAATTTGTCATGATTTTTTATAAGTATTTCTCAATTAGTGTGTTTTGTACTAAACATATGATAAATGTTCTTAAAAATGTGTTATAAAAACATTTGTAAATATATTTTAAGATTTCTTTTAAATTGATTTTGTATTTACTATGTGTCTATTCAAGTTTCAAACTGCACTTTATATGTATGTGATGGAAGTCAAGAATAAGCAAAAATAACTTTCTTAAAGCAATTTAGTAAGAGAAATCTATACATCATATATTTAGAGTCTCTTTATTCATTACTTTATCCTATAAGGAAATATACAAAAAAACAGTTTGTGCAAATATTCAGTGTTTCATAGAAATTTTGATAGAATAATTTTATCGCTTAGTTTCATTTCTTTGCATTAATATTTATTATTTATTACATTGCTACTTTCATTTCATTGCACTAATACTTATTTATTTCATTACTATTTTCATTTCATTGCATTAGTACTTGTTATTCATTTCATTACATTAATACTTGTTATTTATTTTATTACATTTTTTTATTTCATTACATTGCATTAATACTTATTTATTTCATTACTTCTTTCATTTCATTGCATTAGTACTTGTTATTTATTTCATTTCCTTGCATTAATACTTATTATTTATCTCATTATTTAATCTCAAATAACAAAAAAATAATATAAATGATAAAATATAAATAATCTGTACAATTTTTTTAAATTTAAATTTTACATATTATAAAATTAAAAATATGTGGTAATGCACACTCACACATACGTAAAAAAAAGAGGAAGAAGAAAAAGAAAAAAGTTGAGTAGCGTTATTTTTATATTATGTTTTGTGTGTGTGTGTTGGGGGGGGGGGGAGGGGTATGACAAAAGTTTTATTTTTTACTGATTGATGTATTTGTTGTTGACTATGTTCTTAATATAATATTAGCCATTATGCATTTGCATAAACATAAATTAATATTATGAATTTACATTAATTGATATTGTTGTATAGAATTACATTATTAAATGTTAAAAGAATATGTTACAACATTATAAAAAAAAATACCCTTCAGAATTTGTGTTATGAAATCTAGTATGTTATTGAGTACAATGTGTATCTATGCTTGTAATAATACTGTATAATAAAGATTATATGATAAATAATAAATAAATAAATAAATAAAAAGTTAGATTAAAATTTATTTTTGTGATGAAAATCAGTTTGTAGATTCTGTTAGTAAAAAGTACATTTTTCATAAAAAAAAAAAAAAAAAAAAAAGTGTGAATGTTTATGCATACATAAAGATGTAAAAAGTATGATTTCTATGATGAATGCTTATGAAATTGATAACATTGTCAGTGAAAGGGGTGAGGTGGGAGGTGATTTGTAGTTAGTATATAATGAAATTTTATTTAGACATTATCTTAATTTCAAGTTATTTATTGTAGGTTTTTCAAAAGGAAAACTTGGTGGTATTATTAATGTGTGTTCACAGTGCCCATATTCAACACCAATCTTAAGTCATTTCAAAAGGCATTTACTGATTCATAGTGGAAAACGTCCCTTTTCTTGTGAAATGTGTAATAAATCCTTTCGTCAAAAGGAACATCTTAAATCTCATTTATTAACTCATATGGCTCAGTGTTCAGTGTGTTTTCAGACTTTCACTTCTAAAGAGGATCTCAAGACTCATATGTGTGCTGCACACTTTCTTTAATATTTTAAATCTCACCTATATTTATCCTTGTTATGATATTTTAAATATGATAAAATATAAAGAGCTTTTAAAATATTCAAACTTTGTTGTTATTTCTTTTTCCCCCCATCTAGTTATAAAAGCATATATTTTTTGTGATTTTGCATTGCACTTAATTCTGTTAGCTATTTTATTTATTTATATTTTATTTTGTGTGTGTGTGTTAAGGGGTTATTTGTTCAGTTTAAAAAAAAAAAAAAAAAAAATGAGTGCTAAAGTGTGTTTTATGCTTTTTAGCTTTATTTTATACAAAATATTACACATTTGAAAAAAAAAAATAATAATAATGTATATATATGTATTTAAGAACATACATTATTTAAAATTATCTATGCAATATGTATAATTTGTTCATTATTATTCTCTGACTGAGAAGTTTAATATTTTTAAGAGATTCTGCATTACTTTCATGAAAAATTTTTTCCTGTTTTTTTACTTTCTTCTATATGTAATATAGAGAAAGTATTGGATTCATGAAATTTTTCTAACTTCGGTTTTGATGGATTTACACGTTTTGGAATGTCCTGAACACAATTTGATAGTTTTTACAAAATGTCTGTGTGTATCATGATTTTTATGGACACTGTATCTCATGAACCAATGAATGAAATTTAATCAAACTTGGTATGTAGTTGGACCCTGACATAAACTGGTGCTGATTAGATTTAGGGATCAATTGCTTAACAGGTGGCGCTGTGATTGCATTTTTTCTAAACTTTTAACATTATTTTAAACTTGTGAGTGTAAAATTAATATGAATTATTAATAATGGTAGTAGTTAACTAGGAAAAAAAATTTGTGCATGTGGGGGGCATCAATTCCCCCCTGGGGAGGGGGGTAAATTTTCAAGATGGGTATCTTTCGAAAGGTCTCATCAATACCTTTAAAACGAATGGTTGAACTATAGATCCGTGATAATTTAAAACAAAGTTATCAATTTTTGTAACTTTTAACGAAAAAAAATTTTTCATTTTTTTTTTTTTTTTTTTTTAATATTGAGAATAAAATGGACTTCTTTTTTATATTTAGTGTTATACTACTTTTCTAATATGGAAATCGTCTGCATTATCATGGAAGATAATTTTTTTTAAATAATAATTTTAATAAATTATTTTTACTCAGTGAATTTGTATAGGAAAATATAGAAGAAAGTCTTGTGGTCTCCACAACATACTAGTTTTTTTTTTTTTTTTTCATCATATTTTTTATTAAATATCAACAAATCTTTTACATTTTTCTGCAAGACTGACAGCTCTTCACAGACTGTTGGCTTTTGAATTAATAAAACCTTAAATGTGGATGATGATCCTTTAATGAAAAAATTCATTCTATATTTTCTTTTATATATTGTGAAACTTTTTTTTTTTTTTTTTTTTTTGTCATTACAAAATTATAAATTAATAGTTTGTAAAAAAGGAACATACTTATATAAAATTTATATGAAACAGATTTAAATAAAATAAATTAAATAATAAAATCTGTAACAACAAAGTAATTTTATATGATCATTAAATTGAATCACCAGTTTGAAGAAGTGAACAAGTCCAGAATCAGATGAGGAAATTTGTTGCATATAGAATCTGCATTTTTTGAAGTTTTAATCATTTGTATGTATTGTTGGGAATGGATAAAACCAGTCACATTTTCTTATTTTACGTTTTATGACTCGAGATTAGGGATGGCGTTGAAGAAATTAAACTCATAAATATTCCTGATGCTTGTTTTTATCTTAAAAAAGGTGTTTTTCATTACCTTCTTTTACCTGGCATGTGTGTTATCACAAAGCGAATCTAAAAAAGTGAAAACTCAATTTTCGATTTTTGGCACTTGTTCCTGTTTTCAAACTGGTAATTAAATTATATTCTGCTTAAGGTCAAAATAATAAGCCATGTTAACCTTTTTTTTTTTTCTTGAATGGTGGTTAATTTAAAACACAATTATTTAACAAAATTCAATCTGTTTCATCATCTAAATATAAAGTAAAGGTCCTGCATTAGATCAGGCCTGTTAATTTTATCTAAACACAATTTGTCTTTGAGGTTAGCTTGTTTTGATATTTTTGCTTAAATCAAGTTGACAGTGATATATTGATCTTTTTTTTTTCTCTCTCTACCCCACAAGTCTGGTGTGAATCAAGTAGATTTCAACATTTTTCAATTAATATCAGTTTTCAGTTGAGTTTGAGTGAACCCAATTTTTTAAACAAAAGTGTAAGGTGTTTTATAGATGAAAAGTTCATTTTTTAAGTATAAATATTTTACTGTATAAAATATGAAATTGACATTAAAAATTGTTGGAGAAATAACTGGCCATTAAATTTTAAACTCACCCTACAATTGTTATATCTTAATTGTGTTGTGTGATTAAAAAAAAAAAAAAAAGAATGATGAGAAACATTTCCAGATTCTATATTCATTAATGTTTTCTCAAAATTTTACAGTGAACAAATCACTCCTAATAAAAAACATAAACAAATTAAGAATATAATTAGTAAATAAATCAATATTAATAATTTAATGCTGAAAGGAATCAAAAAGAAATAAATCAATGTTCTAATTTTTAAATAACAGTACTTTATTTTTTTTACATCTTAATAAAATTAGCATTTCATTTGTTACATTGAACTTAAATATTTTAGATGGGGAGGGGGAATTTTGTGTCAGGCATCAGCTTATGGGTAACAGTGTGCTGGAGAGAAAACTGGCTATTGAATTTCAAACTCCCTCAACAACTACAGGGTTGCTACGGTACCTGGAAAACTGAGGGAATTTAAAAATCTATTAAAAAACAGGGAATTTTGAAATTTTTTGGAGAAACATTGGAAAAATCATTATAATCAAATAATTTAAAAAATTTTATCCTGAATCAATTATGTTTTTTTTTTTTTTTTTTTCCCCAACTATAGTAAGGTAATAAAATTAATATGCCCTAAATATGTTCAATTGACTTGTAAACATGTTAGATTCTAATGCTACATGATTGCATGTCATCTATTTTACTTCTAAAAGAGACAGGGAAAACTCAGGGAATTTTTTCTCCTGATTTGTGGAGCAACCCTGAACTATTATACCTTGAGTTGTGTTGGGTAATTAAAAAATAAATAAAAATAATAATGATGCAAAACATTCTCACATTCTGTGTTATTTAGTATTTTTCTAAAATTGTGCAGTAAACAAATCATTCTTAATAAGAAAACAAATTAAGAAAATAGTTAGTAAATAAATCAGAATAAAATAAATAAATATTATAAATAAATCAACGTTTTAATTTTTAAATAATATTTTATTTTCCTTGCATCTTAATTAAATTGCCATTCCTTGAAATTTTGAGCAGCATTTCATGTAGATAAATTTAGATTACTAGCTAGAGAAATAATGTCGTAATTTTTTATATATATATTTTTTTTTTTTTCGTTTTTATTTATTTATTTATTTGTAAGAAAATTGGGAAACTTGCAAAACTTGATGAGAATAAGTTTCTCACCATGGAATTATGATTCACAAATTTATCACTTGTTAAGAAAGACAGGTAGGACTGGACATTACTGCAGGATCCAAAGCAAATTAGTATCACTAGCAGATAGATACATCATCATCCCTTAGGATCCGGAAAAGTCTTCCTTCCTTGAAAGCATTTCTTTCAAGCTACAGGCAAAACTGCTGTGAGAAGAATCTAATATAATATCTGTTATTATAATTTTTGTCTTTCTTTCTCAAACTTTATAACAATATTCCTTGTTATTATGCATCTCTCATGATTTGTTTTGTTGTTAAAAACAAGGATATTGTCAGTATGCTATGACTGGCCTGTTTATCTCCTTCTCTTCTCAAATGCCCCATCTTATAGCCGGACAATTTTCCCTGGTTTTCCATAACTGCATTAAAATATACTGATTTTTCCATAATCTTGAGATTATTAACTTAATAAAAAACTAGCAATAAGGGATTAAAATTATAAACTGAATAGATTACTTTTTATGTTATTAAATAAACCATATTGAAAAGAAACATTAAAAACAAAATTAATTGTATCTATCCTTCATTCCGTGTATTATCATTTGTTTTACATCTTGTAATTTATTTATTTTTAATGGTGAAACTTAAATGATGTTTTAATCCAAAGAATTAAATAAATATATTCATTATTAGCTTATTGTGGAAAATAATAATAAGGAGATAACTTATTTTGTTTGCAAGATGATAAAATTTCATTGGTCTAATTTTTCATACTCAGTAACAGATAAGGAGTTGTTCTGAAAATAATTCATTCTTCTTAATATCACTATACTTTATACTTACAGGAATGAAAAAATCCTCTGAAAATTTGTGGTAAAAAGCACCAATATACCATTGTTAAATGAACTTTATGAACAATTGCTATAAAATGCAGAAATCTACAATTTCTTTGGATCAAAGTACAGATTTATCACATACTGAATGGAAAGCTACATATCCTGTTCAGTGGATACAGGAAAATTTATTGATCTATTTTAAAATTTCCTGTATTGATAAATTTGAAATATTCTATCCGTAAAAATAATATTTTTAAATACTGAATAAATATATATATATTTTTTTTTCTTCTTCACATTTGAATCTGAATTATGTCTTTTTTCTTTGAATTTTAAAATTTTAGGTTTTTTTCACCTGATATTAAAAAATTCCAACATGCCTTTAATATATATGTGTATATATTGTAATGCATGTATTTAGCAGCTTTTAATGCTCACTGTAATAATTGCATCATTTATTAATTAAAAACTATAAATAAGAAACACAAAGATGAAACAATATCTCAAACATTTATTTTATTTGTATGTGAATATTTCACCATGCAAAATTGAATGAATTTCTTTAAAAAAAAGTTTACATTTCATCATAAATGTGTATTATAGATCATCACAATAAAAAGATCTTCAAATGTTTGTTTAAAAGGAAGTTATGTATAGAAATTAATACAAAGCAAACAAAACACAATGAGGTTTTGATAATAGAAATAAATCAGAAATGCTGAAAATAACTACTATATCAGGTAAAACATAAACTCAATTTCAACATGAATGCAGTAATGTTGTCCTCATGCCTACATTTTTTAGCACCATAAAGGGTTTGGCTTAAGGCTGCCCATCAATCAGATTCAACCTTTCTTCTCCCCATGTAATCCTATGGGATTTTTGTTGCTTCATATTAAAAGGATATTTTGTTCAAAAATGATCTTTTATAAATTCTGTTTTTTGAATATTACTCTTTGAGCATTTTTATCTTAGTGAGTAATTAAAAAAAAATGTATAAATATTTATTTAAGAAAACCTCTAATTATATGCTAAAATTATACATTTAAAACAAACCTCTAATTATATATTAAAACATAAAAAAATCTTACTTATGAATTGTTTTACTAGAGTCCTTTCAGTCAAAGCGCTAGCCTACATCTGTCGCTCTTTCTGTGATGCTGTTTAATAAAACTAAAGTTGTTGTTTTCTTCCATTCAAATCTTAATTTTAGAAGATGGCTGCATCTCTGATCAATACTTCCCATTGGCTCATCTGTGTTGTTGCCAAGTGAATTATATAAAATTTCTACAGTTTTGTGTGCAGTAAAAACCAATTCCCTTTAGACGGCTCTGTGATGCCATTGAAAGAAAAAAGAAGAACTTATATATTTTGTTTTAGATTTGGGCAACAGCCAATGAAAGTTATAGTTTAGATTTGATGCTTCGACTGTGTTCGAAGGAAGAATTTTTTTATCTCTCAGTGTGAGAGTAAATTATTAGATTTGGAACTATGTTCCTTAAGCATTTTTTTTCTGCAAATATTGTATAAATTGTATGTAGAAGTTTTAATTTCACTATGAATATTAAATTTGAAGAAAAAGGTGACATTGTTCAATTTTTTTCATTCTTTTGCTTCAGAGCCGTCCGGCATTTTAATTTGTTCCTTTTGATCTTAAGTTTTGAAATCCACTGAACCGTGAATTATTTATTACGTGATTTAATGTGTATGAATGTTTTTTGTGATTTGCCAATTTTCTGGTAATCCAATATCAGAAAATTGGCAAATTACGAAAAACATTCAAATTGCAAAACTAGAAATTTTGGATAATCCACGCACCTGCAACAGGAAATATTGAACAGAGGTGATGCCATCTCCTAAAATCAATAATCAAATGAAGAAAACTTTAGTTACATTAACTTTAACTTTAGTTAGGTTAAATAGACACAAATGAAGACCAGGGTCCTGACAGATAGGGCTCTGGTAAAGCAAAATTGAGCTTTTACTTAATGAAATGAGATATTTTTTTTTAAATTATTTTAATTACTCACTAAGATGAAAGGTAACATGTTCAAAGAGTAGAATTCAAAAAACTTCATTTTTGAATGAGATATTCTTATAACCCTTTCCGACCCGAAACATTTTTCCCTTAAAACATTACAGTCTTCTGTTTTTGCAAACTGAAAGAAAAATATGGACTATAACTGACATTTGTTGATTGGAAATTATACTTTAACCCTTTCATGGTCATGAACGTGTATACGCGGTCAGAGTTTTTTACTTCTGAATCATTTATTTATTGCTACGAATTTGCTAAATAGAAAACAATCAGTTTCTCAGAATTCCTGATAAATTTGTAATATTATTAGTACTTAATGACTTAAAAATATATAAAACACATCCCACTAAAATGGCTTCGAAATGAAAAAATTAAAAATGGCGTGACCATGAATGGGTTAAATTTTCTGCTAATTAGCTTGATCGTTCATTTCCTGATTTTATTACTTATGACTTTTCCAGATGCAAAAATGTAAGTGGATTTATAATCCGAACGATCATACAGCCTAGGTCGGAAAGGGATAATAAGAAACAACAAAAACTCCATAGGATTTCATGGGAAAGGAAAAGAGTGAATCTGACCGATGTGCAGTGCAGCATTAATTATTTTGACCTAACACAATTGTATAACTTGAATATTTTTAATATAGATCAGGTGTGATTGTGTTTAGGCAATTTATTTGATTTCAGCCATTTATTTTATTTTCAATACTGCAATTTCAGTTTTTCAGATAGTTAAATTCATAAAATAAGACTAAAATATCAATTTCATATGGCTGCTAAATTAATTAATATTTTACATAATGAGGAAATTGGACTTCCCTGTTATAAATTATATGTTCTCTCCCCATGTGAAAACTTTTCTCGTTAAAATTTCAAGTATTTTTTCATGAATTCAGAATCATTCCTATATAGATTTTGAAGTGGGAAAATGTGATTGGTGAGTGTTACTTTCATTTTAGTCATAAATATTTTTGTAATACTTTTTCAGTTTTATTTCATAATTAGTTAAATTTATTTAACTTTTCAAGGAAAGATTTTAGTTTTCAACCAACTTTAACCCCTTCACCAAAACACAGCAAGGAAAGAGCCTTTTGCCTTGTATAAAATATTCAAAAATATGCTTTTTTTTTTAAAAGTATGATTCTTTTTGTTTTAATGCCTTCAAAGTTTTGTTTATATTAATAGAAATAATTAAAGTTATTGACAGGTAGAAAAACATGCAAAAGTTCTTACATACTTTAATATTGGTAAGGTGTGGATTGTGATTTCAAAAAATAATAATAATAAAAAATATTTTTTTAAAAATTTAAACTTCCTTGTTTGGTAGCTAATAGTTGTATATTTCAGTAAAAGGTATTTATTCATTGATTTTGTTTTTGTATTCTTACATTTTTAATCTTGGATCAAAATAGTTAGGTTTCTTATTTATTTTTTAATATTATTTTGTCATGTTTTTATCGTACTCAGTTAAAGGTTTTGATCAAATCATTATTATTTTGTTAAAGGAAGGAGAAAAAAAAGATTATTTAAAGTCATATTAAAAAGATGATAAAAATTTTAGAATATAATAATAATAAAAATATTTATTTTTTATTTTCAGTTAATTAAAAAAATTCTTTTTTATATCCTTTTTCAAGTTTCAGATTAATTACCCAGAAAAGATTGTTTAGATGCTTTCGTATTCCAGTTAAAACATGTGTTATCAGGGACCTCTGGCCTCACATCCTTTGTTTATGACACCTGTAGAAATGATCAATCAGTTTATATGTTAATGGAGAACTTGCACAAGAATTATTTGTTGATAGAATTAAATAACATTCTACTTTTTAAGGAACGCTCATGAATTGACACAGTGGATTGTGATTTAAAAATAAATAAATAATAATAAAATATTTTTTGAAAACTAAAACATCCTTGTTTATTAGCTAATAGTTGTATATTTCAGTAAAAGGTATTTATTTATTGATTTTGTTTTTGTATTCTTACATTTTTAATCTTGGATCAAAATAGTTACTTCGTATTTATTTTTAAATATTATTTTGTTATGTTTTTATCATAATCAATTAAAGGTTTTGATCAAATCATTATTATTTTATTAAAGAAAGGGAAGAAGAAAGATGATTAAAATAAGTTATATTAAAAAGGTGATAAAAATTTTAGAATATAATAATAATAATAATAAAAATATTTACTTCGTGTTTTTTTTTTATTTTCAATTTCAAAAAAAAGTTTCAGATTAATTATCCCCCAAAAATTTTTTAGATGCTTTAGTATTCCAATTAAAGTGTTAATAGTTTAAAGATTTCAGTATTGTACATTATATGGGATTTTTAGTGGCACTGGTAAAAATATCATTAGTTTCACATCTGTTATCAGGGGCCTCTGACCTCACACCCTTTGTTTATGATACCTGTAGAAATGATCAATCAGTTTATATGTTAATGGAGAACTTGCTCAAGAATTATTTGTTGGTAGAATTAAATTGCAATCTACTTTTTAAGGAACACTCACAAATTGAGACAGTGAATTGTAATATCAAAAAAGAAATATTAATAATAATAAAATATTTTTTTGAAAACTAAAACATCCTTGTTTGTTAGCTAGTAGTTGTATATTTCAGTAAAATGTATTTATTCATTGATTTTGTTTTTGTATTCTTACATTTTTAATCTTGGATCAAAATTGTTAGGCTTCTTTTTTATTTAATATAGATTATTTTGTTATGTTTTTATTACATTCAGTTAAAGGTTTTGATTAAATCAGTATTATTTTGTCAAAGAAAGGAAAAGAGAAAGATTATTATAATAAGTTATATTAAAAAGGTGATAAAAATTTTAGAATATAATAATAAAAATAAAAATATTTACTTTTTATTTTTTTCTTTTCAGTTAATTTCAAAAATTATTTTTTCTATACTTTTTAAAGTGTCAGATTAATTATCCAGAAAAGATTTTTTAGCTGCTTTGGTATTCCATTTAAAATTTTAATAGTTTAAAAATTTCAGTATTGTACATCACATGGGATTTTTAATGGCTCTGGTAAAAATAATAGGGCTGGATTATTTATCAATATATCCCCAAGTATCGATATTTTTTTAATATCGCGATAACAGTATTTAAGTTCTTGTTCTATCGATATATCCCTCTAACGATATTTCCTAACGTGCACAGCTAATTTCTCTAACACGCGCACAACTAATCAGTGGCGGATCCAGAACTTGACTTTTGGGGGGGGGGGCTGAGATTTATCAAAATGTTATTCTAGACAAATAAAAAATTGACAATTGCAATATTCAATGGTGAATGTCAGTGTTTTGGGGGGGGGGGGGCTTCAGCCCCCTAGCCCCCCCCCCTTAAATCCGCCACTGCAGCTAATTTCTCTAACGCGCACAGCGCGATCAAGTCATATGCGATAAACAGCGTCCAACGCCATAACTTCAAATTCTGCTTCCCCGCCTCACCGTACCCCGTACCACCCCGTAAACACCCAACAAACAGACCGCCGAATATCTTATACAAATACACCTTCTCTTCCTTTCCTCCTATTCACTGACTAAACTCGAAAAAATAACCCCAACCGGCTTCATTTGTGCGAACTGCGCACTCTCAAATCGAAACCACTACTTAAAAAGTATGACCTTGAACGATAACATATAAAATGTTTCATTCCTCATTCATCATGTTATCGCAGTAGTATATTATTTCCCATTCGATAATATCTCCAAACCAATAATATCGAAGTTGCTCATCGCTCGCAGGTGAAAAGTTAAAACACTGCAAACAGTATATCGCGTTTAGTTCATGGCAGTAGTATATTATTTTCCATTCGATAATATTCCCACACCAATAATATCGAAGCTGCTCTTCGCTCGCAGGTGAAAAGTGAAAACACTGGAAACAGTATATTGCGTTTAGTTCTTGTTATCGGTTCGTTGACATATTGTTCGGAATTGCATGGATTGTTCGAAATATCGTCAAGTGGGTTTTTTTTTTTTTTCTTTTTTTAGCAAAGAATTAACTGAAATTGATTACTTATTTTTTTAAAATTGGATTTATTATTCTATCTTCTGCACATATAAGAAGAAAATATAAGATTTGGATAAACGTTTTTCCGGTTTTCGATGAATTTACACGTTTTGAGATTTCCTTGCATTTTAATTAACTGAAATTGTCTACTGATTTTTAAAAAGTGGATTTATTACTAGTTTCTGCGTACATAAGAAGAAAGAAGATACGAAATAAATTTCGATTTCCGTTTTTTGATATATTTACACGTTTTGGGATTTCCTTGCATTTCATTTAAGTGAAACTGATTACTTATTTTTTTTTAAAGTTGATTTATTATTATATCTTCTACATATACAAGAAGAAAGTGTAAGATTTGGATAAATTTTTATTTCCAGTTTTCGATGAATTTACACGTTTTGAGATTTCCTTGCTTTTCAATTAACTGAAACTGACTACTTATTATTTAAAATGTGGATTTATTACTGGCTTCTACATGCATAAGAAGAAAGTAGAAGACACGGGGAAAATTTCGATTTCTGGTTTTCGATGAATTTACACGTTTTGAGATTTCCTTGCATTTCAATTAACTGAAATTGAGTACTTATTCTTAAAAAAGTGGAGAAAGTATAAGATTCAGAAAAAATTTAGATTTCCAGTTTTCGATGATGTTACATGTTTTCAGATTCCTTGAACTCTAATTGACCATTTTTTAGATTTCCTTTCTTTCTTTCTTTTCTTTTTTCTTTTTCTTTTTTTTTTTTTTTTTTTAGTTCGAACGCTCTATTTCATGGACGACTCGTGCCTATCGGCCAACAGGGGTCGCTGCTGTGCTGCAATTTAATTCCGTTTATGAGAAGGCAGTTGCTTTGCTTTGCAAAAAGTGATCGATCTTCAACCACTGGGCGGTACTAGTATATAAATATAATACAATTTCCAAATGTTATAAAAACATTACAAAATATGAATTCAATATATATATCTTTAAAAAAAAAAAAAAAAAAAAACATGATATGGTAAGTAGATAAAAAATAAAATAAAAATGGCAGGAAATTGACCTTTAGAATACCTATGAGTTATAGGGTCTCAAATTAATATTACTCTACAACCGAGAAAGTTTATTCGGTGGCAATTCTAAAGAAAGTTTATAAACAGTATTTCTACTGTGCATTTCTTATTCACTGAAATTAATTTAATTACAACCATATCGCTATCAATGACTGACAGGAATATTGGTAAATGAACTTTCTTTATACTCAGGAATGGGAATTAGGCGCAAAACTCATACTAATATTTATTTTTAAAATTTCCGTATATAAATGAATCATTGATATATATATATAGAGAGAGAGAGAGATAGTTAAGTTACGACTTCTGCGCAAAATTTTATTAATCATCTACATTCTAAGTACAACTTCATTTTTCTTAAGCTTATATTTTTATTATAATTATGTATCTTGATGATATACTTTGTGTAAATAAAACACATATCACCCATTAGCTCTCTTAAAATGTGATTTTGAAATAATTAAATCTTAAAATGGAAAGAGCGGAGGACAAACTATTCAGAAATATACTTAAAAGTAATGGTATAAATTAAAAGAAACACAAAACATTGTGTTGCTATTTATGCATTTTCTTTCTTTCTTTTTTTTTTTTTTTTCTTTTTAATAAAAAAGATTTGGAAGTAATATACCAGAAAATATAAATATACATATAGAAAACACTCCACACTTGTATACATTAAAATTGGTGTTCATTTGTCTTTAAAAAGTAGCAAATATCTGTTTTCCTTCTCTTGAAATAAATATCGCAATATATCACCAATATCGATATTAACTTGATGATATATCGCGATATTTAATTTCTGATATCGTCCAGCTCTAAAAAATAATAATTTCACATCTGTTATCAGGGACCTCTGACATCACACCCTTTGTTTATGACACCTGTAGTTTATATGTTAATGGAGAACTTGCACAAGAATTATTTGTTGATAGAATTAAATTACATTCTACTTTTTAAGGAATGCTCACAAATTGACACACCATAACTAAAACCTTACAGGCATAATTAATTAAATAAAAACCTTAAAATGTACCTCATGTTACGTTAATATTTTCATCTGGGCGCCCAGACCTTCTCAAACGTTCAACTGTGTCGGATCTCTTCCATAATTACGCCATGTTTAGAGAGGCAATAGAAATTGCAACGACACCGGAAGTCTGTAACGATAGTGACGCAATGGCACCAAACCGGATGTGGAATCAACTAATAGAAGCTATAAAAGACTGCAACGTGAAGAGATCCGACACAGTTGAACGTTTGAGAAGGTCTGGGCGCCCAGATGAAAATATTAACGTAACATGAGGTACATTTTAAGGTTTTTATTTAATTAATTATGTGTAAAAGTACTTCGTTTTAGTTTATTTAACCTTACAGGCAGTTGAAGGGTTTTAAGATAAACACTCCTGCCATTTTATATGAGCAATTGTAACAAAAATATCATAATTGAAAAATTCCGTCATTCTAAATTTTTTAAACTCAAGCTGTTTATTTATTTAAATTGCATTTCATATTGCATGTACAAAAAGCATACATGTGATTTTCTTGCTTTAGAAAGTAGTTTTAAATGTGATTTGAAAAAAAAAAAAATTGTGTTTTTATTAAAATAATAATAATAATAATAATAATAAAATATATATATATATATATATATATTTTTTTTTTTTTTTTTTGGGGGGGGGGGGGGGGGGGTTGCATGTGCTATATATATTTTTTGCCCAAGCATTATGAAATACAATTTAAATAAATAAATAGCTTGAGTTTGAAAAGTCAAATAGTGAATGACGTCACAACTTCCAACTTCATGGTGGAATTTTCGAACTCTGTTATCTCTGTAACAAGTGTTAACGTATTGTTTTTTAATTAAAAACTGTTCATTATATATAATGCATTTTATAATTAAAAAATATGTATATAGCTATATTTATAAAATTCTCAACCTTGAATTTAATTTCACATATTTTTCTTTCTTTTTTCTTTTTTTTTTTTTTATAAAATCTGCAGTGTTTATTTAGCTTACAAATTACATCTATAGTGTTCAACTAGCTTACAAATTATAAAATGTGGACATAGGGCTGGTCTTCAATTTAATTAAATATTTTTTTTTTTTTTTTTTTTTTTTTTAATCTCTATTTTTCAATAGAATTTAGAGATTTTTGGATTGTGAACTTATAATCGCTATTTTTAACTAAATTTTAATTTTTGTCAAAATTAGTTTAAAAAACACATTTTAATGGATTTTTAAATACCTAATTTTCAACCGATGTTAGAGATTTTCGGACTTAAACTCATAAACACTATTTATATCCAATTTTTAACCTTTGTCAAAATCTGTTTAACTCTTTAACCATATTGTAGTTTTTTAGCACTTCTGTTTAGTAATTCAGAAAATAGATACAAAGTATGAGTTGAAAAATTTGTTTCTAAATTCTACAGATACTCATTAATAATAAAAAAGGTAAAATATGTGTTAGTAGTTTGTTACACCAACCATTTATTTCAACTATCAAATGACGGAAAAAGATGTTTGTAACGGTAAAAGGATTAAAACTCTCAATCTACAAGAAAGAAAAAAAAAATAGATATATACTTCAATCCAAAAAATCATATGACTTATATTGCTATCTAACATGATTTGAAAGTTGAACAATTGTCAGCTTGCAAATTTTAAAATGTCACTTCAAAGTGACCTGGTAAAAACCATATTTAAATTGATTTAAAAAAAAAAAGCTACGACCCATCTTGATTAAATCAGTGTTTTAGTAATAATAAAACACATTAAAATCAATCTATTTGGAAGGTATTGTGCCACAGACAGATAGACACATAGATAAAAGCTTCAAATTGATAACACCTCTCTTTGTTCAGTCAGGGGTTGATAAGTAATATAATATTTTGGTAATTAAAAAAAATTAAATAATCAATTAAAACTATTTCATTGAAACATGTTTTCTATAAAAATGTGTTCCTGTTAAAGTATTCCAATTGAGAGTAATATATCAAAAACTTTTTGTGACTTTAAATGAATTATAATAGCTGCACATATCATTTTCACTAAAAACAGATTATAAAGTACATTAATAACTTGTTCTGGTTTATTGAATTTAAACTGCATATTGAAATTAAAATATGTTTCTAACAAGAGTAATCTATAAATATTAATGCACCTGTATTCTTTCATGCAGTCTCATGTAAGAATTATAAACGTTACTTGCTATTCTTTTTTAACAGGCAGCATATAGTTATGATAACTTTTATTATTATTTAAAAGTAAATGAATTATAATAGCTGCACATATCATTTTCACTAAAAACAGATTATAAAGTACATTAATAACTTGTTCTGGTTTATTGAATTTAAACTGCATATTGAAATTAAAATATGTTTCTAACAAGAGTAATCTATAAATATTAATGCATCTGTATTCTTTCATGCAGTCTCATGTAAGAATTATAAACGTTACTTGCTATTCTTTTTTAACAGGCAGCATATAGTTATGATAACTTTTATTATTATTTAAAAGTATAACATATTCTAAAATTCCTAAATTAAAAGTAAATAAATAAAATTTCTTTCTGCTTTAGCTTAAATTTTATTTGTAGGTTATAGCAAGTTTTATTAAAAGGGATTTTGGTAAAATTGATTACGCTAAATTTGATAATTCATCTGGTGTTCAGTTTTTAACATATAATTGTAAGTAAAAAATTCAACTCCTGTTTCTGTTTACTCTTCCATTAGAATTTAAATTATTATATATTTATATGTATATATAAAACAGACATGGGGCATGCAAAATATTTTTTAAATATAAAATTAGCTTTTACATGTAAGCTATGAAATATTGCATTTGTGATTTATTTTTTGAATAACATACATTTTGGATGTGTAATGCAAATTTTTCATTATTTTGGTAGATGAATGTGGTGTGGTGGTATGTAATTTAACGCTGGTTGTCTACAAGTCGTGGTTGAATGATTATGGATCCATAAAGTTTTGTTTTGCATTTCTTCATATAATTTAATTACAAGAAATATTCTATAACCAAGTTCTGATCCAACAACTATGTTGTTAAGTGAATTGGTCAAAAAGCAATATGCTGGACATATAAAAAGTACATAGCAAGCCTTTAGTTGTACTCAATCCACTTGCCACCATTTACCACTGACTGGTTGTGTTTGGATCCTTCAGAAGAAACTCAACTTAAAATTGTGGTAACTAAGCAAATATATACCTTACAAATTTAAAAATACGAATTTAATTTTTTAAATGCCAGCAAAACATAAGTGTTCCCTCTCAGCCTCTCATCAGATAATATAAGCTTCATTTATTTTTCAGTGCATAAATTGAGAAAAATTAATGGTTAATATGGTAATAATAATTGTATCATGATTTAAATAAAAGATCACAACATTAAGGTATTAGTTTTTAAATTCAATATAAACTATGTTAATCAATGAAGATAATAATAATTAATTTTTTAATGTCTAAGTTTATAATTCATATGAATTGTTATAAAGTTTATTAATTGAAATTGTCACAAGTACTAAACTGTAAAGTTTTTACACAATGAATTTCTAAGAATTTTGCATGTAACTTAAACAATAATAGAAAAAAAAAAAAAAAAAATGCAAAAATATATTTAAAAGAAATATTAATTAAACTTATGATTTATAAAACTAAAAAGAACCATAATTTTGTTTTCCTTCTTTTTATTTTTTTATTTTTATTAAGGAGGAAAAGAGAAACATTTGTTTATGCTATAGTTTATGAGGGAAAAAATTTGCAGTTTTTGGTGCATTCTTTAAGTTAATATTTAGTAAAAAAAAATAAAGGGGAAAAAATTAAGTGTGAAGAAGAGGTTATCAGTAATTCTAATACACCGATTGCTGGTAAGAAAATTTAAGTCATCCGTGATGACCTGGCAACATTATTTATTAAGTTCAGATCACATAAGTCTTAAAGTAAGGAATACCTGTACCTTAATGACTTGTCTTATTTTTCATAATTTCTACTTTCTTTATTATCATTAATTAATAGCTAATAAGTGTAATGCTAAATTTTTTAGACTTCAGGATATTTAAAATCCAGGTAAGTAATTTTTCTTTTTAAAGAAAAAAAAATTTATATATATTAATTTAAAATTTCAGTAAAATAAAATTTGATGAGATTAACATTTTTGATAGTTGATCATATTGTGTGTCATCTTTAAATATTACTATGTTAGGATTATTGTATATAAAATTTTTAGATTAATTCGTTTTCTATTTTTAATTTTCAGTAAAATTTCATTTTTCAATTATCTGTTTTATTATTTTATAAATTTCATTTTGTAACTTCACATTTTTCAATTTTAGTAAAATTGTTCCATTTCATTTTATGTCTATTATTTCTTTTTATTAAAATATTTCTTACATAAAAAAAAAATATTACTTTAATAGTTGAATTTGTTGTTTTCATTTCATTTATTTATTTCTTAATCATTGGTATCAGTATTTGCTTAACCATATTGTCTCTGTCTTTTACAAAATGAATTTTAAATATGCTATCTTGTTAAACTTTTAACGTTCACTCTATATTTTCGTTTAAAAATTGTTAAATTAATTTCAAAAATGGTAAAAAAAAAAAAAAACGCATAACTGATCATAAATATTGTAAAAAGAAAAAATTAGCATTTTTAATTTTTGAGAAATTTTTGGTGTGAAAACATCTATTTATTAACCTGATTAAATTTAAATATTAATTAATTTATTAGATAATAACTTTGTTTAAGTAAATACTATAAATTGTAAAAAAAAAAAAATTCAACAGTTGTTTTTCTGGTTAAAATAATAGATGGCTCTTCATTAAGGAAGAAAATCTAGGCATGTGTATATCATTAAAGCAGCAACTAAGCATCCATGCCTACTAAGAAATTTAAGGTGACTTCCTCTGAAACATTGTCAGGATTGCTACACAAATCGGGAGATCATTTATCTGAGTTTTTCGTATTTCTTTTAAAAGTAAAATAAATTACACACAGTCATGCAGCATTAGAATCTAACATGTTCACAAGTCAATTGAACATATCTAGGCTATATATTAACTTTTGGGCAAAACTGTATATTTGACTTTTTCTTCTTCTGTATAAAGCACTAAAATTTAAAAAAGATTTGATTATGAAATAAATTTTTAATGTTTTTCCAAAAAATTTCAAAATTCCCTAAATTTTTCCTGTTTTTTTTTTTTTTTTTTTTAAATACCTTGAGTTTTCCTGTTTTTTAATAGTTTTGCAAATTTTCTGAGTTTTCCAAGTACCATAGCAACCTTAATTATTTGTTGAAATTCAGAATAGGGCTGTTATTTACCAAAGAAGAACAAAAAGTTTAAAAATTGATCAAAACGAAAAAAAAAATATATATATTGAAAAGTTGATGCATTAAAAAAAAAAAAGTTAAATACTTGTTTTCAGTGTGAAACCAATAAAGAGTTAAGGGCTACAATTGATTTTGCTGCTTATAATATTAATTTTATTTCATCTAATTATATAAATGATTTGTAAGTGATAACAAGTAAGTGAGCTTGTAAGAATAGCTTTAAGTAATGTTTAAAATTAAGCCATTTTTTGTGCCTTTAAATTTTATCTTTTTATTACCTTATAGTTTTTACTTATGTACTAAAAGGAGAAATATAAGTGTAATCTTGTGAATTTTTTCTTGTTTTATATTTTTTATAAGACGTTATATTTTATAATTTTACTATCTATGTTTGTAGCATAGAGAATATTGTTGCTCTCGTTTTTAGAAAAATAATTTTTAAAAGGCCTTTATTAAGTAAGGAAAAATAATAATTTTATTTCAGTTTCTTACATTATATTGTTATTAAACCAAAAAAAAAATATATTTTTTAATAGTACTTTGTTTACTTATTTTTGAAAATATTCTTATTATATTTGTTTTATATTTCAATTAATTTATCAGTATTATCATTTTTGTAGTTTTATTTGTCTGCTTTATATTTCACTTCTCTCTCTCTCTCTCTCTCTCTCTCTTTTTTTTTTTTTTTTTTTTTTTAAATAAGAGTACTTTTTGATTTATTTTACATTTTGTTAAAATTAAATCAACACCTATCACATTGTCGTTTTTACCCATCTTAGAATATATATATATATATATATATATTAATTTTTCTTTTCAAATAAGAAAATCTATATGAAATAGTATTATATTCTTATCCTATGTATTTCCCTTAAAATGTTATCAGACTTTAATTCATTTAGTGATAAAAAAAAAAGAAAGAAAGAAAATAAATAAATAAAATGACTTAATGAGACCTAGCAGTTGCATAAATGCTCGCAAGTACTTTCTATTCATCATATTGTCTACTGAAACAACAATAATGATAATAACCAAAAATTATTTTATGCATTATGAGAATTAAAATTTCTTGTACCTTAATTTAAATGTTTTGTTGAATTTTATTAAGTTTATGAAAAATATTAAAAATAATTAAATACCTTAATAGTTCTTTACTTGAACTCAAACGATTTCTTGCTTGGGCACCCAGCCTTCATCAGGAGCTCAGAAGATCTGTATGTTTCTTCTCAGTTGGATTGATTATGGTGCACCTCCTAGCATCCAGATTTCTCATTAGCTCCACATTGTAATATATGTGCACATTGGCTAAGATATCTTTTGTTTCGTAGTTAATGGTGTAATTTTGATTTTGGTAGTTTACTAATTTTTTACATTTTTCAAAATTTATTTTTATTTTTCGACTTTAATTGATTTTGGTGGTTTGTTCGTATTTAATGTTGCTGAAATAATCTTTAATTAATTTATTTTCCTTTTAGTCATACCAATATAAGTTCCTGTTTCATTATTATCTTTTTCAGTTCAATTAAGTAGACTCCTGTAGTTCATGTTGAGTTCAAGTAAAGAATGATTAACTTATTAATTATTTATAATGTATAATTTAAAGTTCTTAAAAATAAATATCTCTTTATTTTTATTTTTTATTTATTTATTTGATTATTTCTTTCTTTATTGAAATAGTCTTACAAATAAAATAAGTAACAACATATTCAGAGCAGTATAAGTGCTAAGGGAAATATAAGTATAAATTTTGCATCAGCATGATATTGTATCTTATGGCTATGTAAAGTATGTTTCTGTTAGATATTGAACATAACATTTAGAGAATATTATTGAACAGAACATTTTTATTGGTAAATTTCTGTTATCATAAATCTGTATTACTCTTTGCTTTACTACTGTTATCAGAAGTTCTTAAAGTGATCAAAATAACTACTATTTTAAGTACCACAATCTTAGACCCATCTGAATAAGATTATTTATTTTATGGTTATCTTATGTATTGGACCAAATAAAATAATATTATTAACACTATAGTGGCCGTAAACGTGTTTTTACGATTGTTTGTCCCCCAATAAACATATATTTAAAATGTGCATAACTGCAGATTTTAAGCTTGTTTCTTTAAGTATAAAAGGTCATATAATAGTCATGAAGTTCATCTTTAGATGCATTGGGAAACATCCATTGTTTTAGTACATTATAAAGAACTTAAAGTGAAAACAACATTACAATTTTCCCCCTCGGACGCTAAGAGTGTTAAAGCTATCATTTTAGCACAATCTACAATTCCTTCAAACTTTTTCATCCATTTTTAGCAAAATGTTGCATGAACAGCAGATTGCATTTAATTTCCTAGTACTTAATAAAGTTTATGACAGTTTAATTATCTTGAATTTAAATATTTACCTGACTATTTTTTAGTGATTGTACATAATATATCTTAAAATGGATTTTCATAAATATTGTTTTTTTTTTTTTTTAAGCAAATCAATCATTAAAATTTCCCACGTCACATTTTTGTCGGCGCTCTTCATTTCTTACCTCTTTAAGGCCTTAAAAAACACCTTGTACCACCAGTAGACAGTATTCCAATAAACAGTCATCACCAAAGGCCACCTTTCAAAAAGTTTCCACTGCAGACTTGCCAAGTTTCACTCAAAATTTGATGGTTATGCTTTGCTCCACCAAGCACTACATCTCAGCTTGCATCGAAGACAAAAACTAGTTTCACAAAAATACCTGTCCTTACTTTCCGTATGCCCAGAGGCAACTGAGTAACTGTATGTGCACAAGCAAGATTCCCTTTTTTATTGATTCCAACCAGTCTGAGCATGCTGCAACATCTACTTGCTTCACAGCAAAATCACTGACATTACTTTTCATAAAAACCTTGTATATATGGATGAACACCTTTAATCATTACCTGGATGAACAGTAAATTCACTAAAGCAGACACTTGCTGAGGAATCAGAGATGAGGCAGCACAGTAGACAATTATCATAAGAGCACTCATGTTTAGTGTGGTGGCTTTTGCTAAGCCAGCAGGGCTTTTGCTAATAATTAAGACTTGTTGGCAATCCTGGAAACTTCTTAAAATTAAAAATCTGCTGTTTGTCATATTTCTCAGCTTTATTGCTTTAATTCTTGAGAGTACTGCTAAAGGGTTAAAATTTCACCTATTATTTTATATTGGTTACTAGAAGTCTTAGTGTTTAATTGGATAGTACAGTAGATACATTGATGCCGAAAATGGCTAATTTATATTCAAACTAAAAACTTCTTCACACACCATACAACTAATGAAAACACTACCGGTTTCAAAAGGGCGTGGCCAGTCTTGCTTTTGCTGACAAGGCAGTAGCACATGTTTGCACCTGAATAAGAAAGGCCACGTCCTTTCGAAACTGGTAGTGTTTTCATTAGTTTTATGTTCTGTGAAGAAGTTTTTAGTTTGAATATTGATTGTACACCAGTTAGTATGGCTAATTTAGTGTAGATTTCAAATAATTTATAATCCAAATTTTTCTAGTTTGGATTTCAAATGTTATGAAATTTTGTTTTTAATTCATTAGTTTCAGTTAACATTTACTTCTGGTGTTAGTAAAATTTAATTAAATATTATCTGCTAAACTATCGTTGATTTTATATCCTGTTAGATATGTATACATGTACATAAATGAAAGAAAATGCAAACAAATGCATTATTTTAAATTCTACTAGGGATTGCACTCTCGCATTTAAAAAAAAAAAAAAAAAAAGGAAAGGAAGAGTTACACAATATGATTTACTTTAGTAAAAACCTTATTAAAATGTATTCAATACTGTGTTTGCTCATGTAATAGTCGCACTTTTTTTGCAATTTTTAGTTCCCCATCATATTATAGGTATGAGGAACTTAGGTAATCGTGAATTTTTTTTACCACAGTTTTTTTACTTTTTTACATGTTTTTAGGTGTGAGGAATCCGAAAATGACAAAATTTGTATGGTGTCCGTCTGTAGGGTGTCTGTTAATTTGTTAGTCCGTTAGTCAGTCTGTGTACACAATATCTCAAGAACAAATAGTCACAGAGAAGTCAGATCAGTTTTAAAATATTACTTTCGACACTGGCAAGAACCCTATTCATTTGCAACATTCAAATTAAAAAACTTCGTAAGTTATTATAAATTTACGATTTTCTTTACATTGGAGAATAGGGCAAAATTTCACTTAAATGTCTATTAAGTAGAAAATTTTTACTGCAAAGATGTCTGGACAGTTTTAAAATATCAGTTTTGAATTCAGAATGAACATCATTAACTATAAACATGCTACTTTGAAAGTTTCGCAAGTTATTTGGAATTTACGAATTCCTTAACATGGCAGAATAGAGCAAAATTTAACATAAACGTCAATCTTGAGGGATATTTTCATCGTAAAGGTATCAAACCACTTTTGAAATATTATTTAGGATACTGGCATGAATATCATAGCCTATGATTTTTCCAATTTAAAAAATTCGTAAGTTATTTGGAATTTACGATTTACTTAACATGTCAGAATAGGGCTAAATTGAGCATAAACGTCCATTTTGAGGATCATAAATATATCAGACAACTTCAAAATAACATTTATGATACTTGTTTGAACATGATTGACTACAAATATTCTAATAGGAAAATTTTGTAGTTTAAGATTTTATCAACATAGCGAAATTGAAAATTTTTCATATAAATGGGAATTTTGAGAATTATTGTATTGGAAATAGTAGCATGAAAACTAAACAACGGAATTGACCCTGATAAATTAAATTAATAGATTAGAATAAGATAAATATATCAAAGTGAACAGTGGATAGCCTATTAGGCGGGGATTTCATTCTGTCACTGTGTCAAGGTTTGGTCAAATTCATTTCTCTTAACATGATTATAATATGTCTTTCATTAGAAATTTATGAGAACATAGTAAATATGATGGGGAACTGAGCAGAGTCCACCTATGCCAACTAGTTTTTATTGTGAAAGACTAGCTGTGACTATTATGCGAGGAAATCTATCCTACACAATATTATACACTTTAATGCTAAAACATTACTGTTATGTAAAAACATAATAAAATTAGTAACTTATCATATGTTTACAGTTTATGTACTGTTCATGAAATAGTCTTTTCATCAGTTGCACACACAAAAAAAGTCATTTTTTATTGCTTTTCTTTTTTGTGGGGAAAGTATTTGAATGATTTTTTCTGCTTCAAAACAGACTTGTGACTATTACACGAGTAAAACGGTAATTATTGCATGATTTTGTAATAATAATTAAACAAATTTCTAGTTTTATATTCATATATAATTGTAAAATAATTATAGTTGTGTTGATTGTTCTGATATCAATACAATTATAGTAAAGTGCCTATATTAGTATTTTTTGTTTTAATAATTCCGTTTTATTTATTGTAGGTTATAACTGTAGAAATAATCTTATTCAGTGTCCCAAGTGTCCTTATATTACACCTTATTCAAAGTACTTCAAACGACATTGGTTTACTCATAGTGGAGAACGGCCTTTTACCTGTAAAATATGTAGCCGCACATTTCGACGGAAAGATCATCTTAAAGTACATTCAGTGACTCATCTATTTTGCTGTGATATTTGTTTTGTTTCATTTAATTCAGAAGAGGATCTTAACACTCATAAAGCTGTTCATACTGTGTGATGTATCATACAAAATCTTGTCTTTCAATCCTAATATTTTGAAGTATGATATTTAATTTGTTATACATGATAAAAATATATAAGAACAGAACTGTGTTTTAAATAATTTCTGATATTATTTGGATTTTGTTGCTACAATTACCATGCTAGAGCTTTTTTTTTTTTTTTTTTTTTTTTTTAAGAAAAAAAGGAACTGATATAAGTATTTTATAAGAACATAAATTCATATATTTTTGTCTTAATTTAGAAGAAATAAAACATAAAGAAATATATTATTTTGGTTACATGAAAAAGTAAAAATCTCTGAAGACTTTTCGAATTTTCCAAAGCAATTGAAAATATTACTATATTGATGGCTTTATATATATATATAAGGAAATTATATTTTACTTATTTATATATGGTAAAGAAAATATTGTTTATGTATTGAATTTTCAAAACTGAACTTTTGGTATATTTATACATTTTGAGATTTTTTGAATCCGAAAATCTGTGTTTAACAGTTGGTCTGTGTTTGTATGAGTTTATTATCAACATAACTCTGAAACTGATATTTGTAATATATAAAAAATTACAAGTAACATATGAGGATGTTACTTGTAATTTTTTATTGAAATCGGACAAAATGTTAATGTACAAGGACATTCAAAAATATTCAAGTATATTACATCTATGGGCAAATGCGAATTTTCTCATTGGTACATTTTAACATCTTTAGACAAAAAAAAAAAAAAAAAAAAAAAAAAAAAATGATGATAATATATTTCTTATAAAATATGGAATGGAATACATTCACTATTTATTTACAGAACCACATAAAATAATTTGAATTTATTAGCAGCTGTATGTGGAAATTCCTTGAAATGCACTTCAGACAGTGTTATCAGGGTTCGCACAGGTCAGGGAATTTGAAATTAGTGAAAAAATGTCAGGGAAAATTACAAATATTGCCCAAAAACCTGAAAGAATGATGATATAAATCTGGAAAATACTTTTTAGCATGCAATTTAAAACATACTCTGTTGCCTTTTATGTCATGAGCTATTTTTCATGTAGTGACGAAATTTTGTGACTGGAATTGTATAAAAATAGACTTGGAAAATCAGAAAATTTTATTTTCAAAACTGAATGAGAGCACTGTGTTATGCATTTCTCTTGATGGGTTAAACTTACTTACATGTAAGTTTAACACATTATCTGTTAATGTGTTAAACTTACATTATGTGGTGTGTATACAATTCACAGACAGTATACAAGGTTACCTTAATTTAAATGTTTATTATGAGTGAATTCTTTTGTTATGAGTGCAATTAAGAAACACTGCTTTAGCAAATTATATTATGTCCAGAGTTATTTCTTGGGATAATCTTTTTTTTTTTTTTTTTTTTTTCTTACTCAGATGGTAGACAGAATATTGGGAGGAGCAATTTTTCAAGCTTGAATTTTATCTAGAATTAGATGTTTTGAGTTTTTCTGATTATGGATATTAAGTTTTTAGTTGTTGGTCTTTGTGTCTGTTATCAGCATAACTTAAAAAAAAAATCAACCCTTCTCACAAATATATGCCAAATAAAATTGATTTTATAACTAATAAGGTAACAGAAAGTAGTTTGAGTACCACATCATATTATTTTTTCTGTCTTTGCTCTAAATTTAATTCAGAAACGTTGTTTAAAATAATTTATGAGTATTAAAACAGTTTATTAATGGAAGACTTGGTGTGAGATTATAAAAGCAAGGCAAACAACATCTAGAATCAATACCAAAAAGAAATAATAGAAAAGCAGGCAGCTGATTCGGTAGCATTTAGCGTATTGTCTTCAGTGCATGAAGACAAAGCATTGATGCACTGAAGACGGTACGCTAAATGCTACCGAATCAGCTGTCTGCTGTCCAATTATTTCTTTTTGGTGTTCTAGATGTTGTTGTTTGTCTTGTTTTTAGTAAAACAGTTGTAAAACAAAATTGCTCTTTTAATCAAAAGATGTTGATAAAACAATCTACAAATATTTGAGCTGTAATAAAAAAAAATATATGTTATTTTTAGTTTAATATATATATATATGTGCGTATGTAAAATTCAATAAATAAACTCATTAAAAAAGATATTTGTTTTATTTATTAAATTAATTGTTGTACTCTGGTCTTTCCCTTTTTATTGAACAATATTTATATTGTTTTACATGGTATTGTTTTATGTACTTAAAATCTGTTAAAAATAAACTTTTTAAATTATGAGACAAAAATACTTTTAATTAAAATACACACATAAAAACATTTTAAAATATATAAGTAAATGTTTCGAAACTTGCCCGAGTTTCATCGTCAGTACTGTAGCATCATCTCTGCAAACTCACATATACACTCAAAGAATTTATAGAAGAATGGAATACTGAGGTGCCGGTATTAAAAGTTTTTTTTTTTTTTTTTTTTTTTTTTTTTTGTCTCATAATTAAAAGAGTTTTTATTTTTAATATATTTGAATGAGATGGTGTGATTTTTGTATATATTACTTAAAATCAACATTGATTAGACATTAACTGTAAGAAATTGTCTTCTGCCCTTTAGTGTTACTAAATTTATTTGTTGTTTTCAGTTTAAATAATGTTGTCAAATATTTTATATAGAAATTTAAAAGGAATTATTTAAGAATTTAAAGTAATTTTGGTATTTATTTTAGGAAATTATAAAATACTACAAGACTTTAAAATATATATTCTGTAAATTTAATATATTTCTTAAGCAGAACAAGATTATTCTAGTATTATTATTATTTCTAATTTTTCATCTACTTTACATTCTGAGGCAATTGGAGAGTAGAGTTCCAAAGTGTTCTAGAGATGTGTAACGTTTTGTGGGTTCAGGCTTCTGAAATATTTGTTTTCAATTGCATAATAATTTAATATAAAATTATATCAGTCAGACATTACTGAAAGGAAATGTTATATTCCATTGAATGATAAATTCTATTCACACTTTACACACACGTATATATGTGTTTGTGTGTGTGTCTTGCAGAAATATTTCAAAAATAAGAATAATGTTAAAAAAAAAAAAAAAAAAAAAAGAAATCTTCAATTTTTTTCAATAACAGTAGTAATCTAATCCAGGTAACTTTTTTTAACATTTTCCCAAATCCATAAATATTGTCAGAGTTTCTTCAAACTGATATATGTTATTCAAGTTCACTATAGCATATTCCCTGTTAAAAATGGTATAATTAGCCCAGCTGGTTTATTTATAAAACATAAATAAATAAATGTATTGCATTTTACAAGATACATTTTTATAAATCTTATTTAGATTCTTTCATCACTGCACAAATCACAATAAAATTGACATTTATTATTCATGTTCACAAAAACATATTTTCCATACAATTCAGTATGATTAAAATTAAGATTTACTGGGCAACTCAATTTTTTTTTTAGATATATTGAGGATTGTAGTTAGAAATCGCTAGAATTGTATTTTCAGTTGTGTTAAACGTTTTTAACATTTACCAACTATATTAAAGAGTGATTAGGAGTTTAATTAGTCTATCTACCAGCACTCTAATTTCCATTATTTTTTATAGAATGCCTTGAAAAAGTTCATTGTGGCATGTTCCCTGTTAAAATTGATGTATTTAGCTCAAATGATTAGTATTCAGGAACTTGTAAAAAATTCCTTATACATCACAGTCTATAAGAGATTAATTTTTAAAGCATATCTTTATATTAGAAACTACAGAATGAAATAAATATATAGAGAAATGTGTCCGGTTGTGTGCACAGTTTTGACTTTTGGCTTATAACTTTTGATAGAGTAGATATTATGCAAACATATGAATACCAATGGAAAGCTAGAACCCTTAGCTAATGTTTGATGTAGTAACTGTCTTGATTCCGTTAACCAGAAAAAAATTATTACTAATTTTGTGAAGTGGTCATTTTTGTTCAAAAACAAAAAAAATTGACCCTGTTGTGGGCACACTTGAAAAATCTGCTAAAATGAGAAAATAATAAGAAAAACTACCATAAATACAGAAAACAACAAAATTTATTCCTTTTATAAGGATTCCGATAATAACAGAAAATGGTATTTTTCCAATTTTATTCATCATATTCTTCATCCTCCAAATCAGAAGTGCAATGCTTGCAAGTAAAATAATTTGCATGTATATTGGCACACTTCAAATGCACCAGACTGTCACACTCGTTGCATTTGATTGAGATGGCTCTTGTTAGGCATAGTGGTAGGTGTTTCAAACAGATGACACAGAAGTCGACATCATCAGATTGTTAAGACGCCAATTTTTAGCTGGCACTTTGAAAGGTGGAGTTGTCTTACTTTCTCCAGGCTTCTTCTGGAGAGACTCAGATGCTGCAAGGTAGTCCATATTTTCGGGCAGTCAATTTTAAGGATTTCTTATCCACTAAGCAATCCTAAATGACTTTAATCAATGCATTAAAACCCGTTTCTTTTGGATCAGTTGACTTTTTCGAGGTTCACATTGCTAAAAAAGCCTAAACATACATAAATACACTAATAAAATATGTTATTTTGACATAAACGACCATATTTGACAGTTTGTAAGTCAAACACACATTTTAAATGAAAAAGCAAGTGTGCTCACAACCGGGAATGGCAGCTATTTTTATGATGGCAGAAATGCAATTTTCGGTCCACATTTTGGCTGAATTCGATATTGCATCACAAAATATAGGGAATATACTGCATAAATATATATACCTTGCATTTACATTTTTGAAATAATTTACTTCGATTTATCGCATTGTGAAAATATTCACAAATCACTTTTGTGTTGCTTTTTCTCAGTTTTTTTTTTTTTATGCTTGCACTTACTAAGAAAATGCATCTATTCACTTCGGTGTTAGCACAAAAACTGTGTACTGTCACAATACATGTTTGACAGTACTAAAATCCACCATATTTGCTTTTTGTTAAAAGATATGATGGGGTGCCCAAAACCGGAGAATGCCCATAACAGGAGACATTCCCCTATATATTATAAAGATACACAAAATCATTTTCCTGTTAAATAAACTGTGCTTAAGTAGTTGATTGGTTTATAAGACCTCACAAAGTTGTTCCGATTCATTTTGAGATGTAAGGTGAAACTGCTTTTTGCAAATTTTTACTGTTGTGAGGATATTCTTAATACATTATATGCATATATGCAAAGTTTAGATGATACACAAGACTACATAAAAGTATTCTTTTTAGTAATTTTTCTTTAGAAATAAAGCTATAAAAGGGCTTTTGTGAGACTCTTACCGTATAGTTTAAATCAAAATAGATTTGCTGCTTTTAGACAATATACTATAAAAGTAATCACTATGTGAACTACACAAAAGAAATCTGAAAAATAAATAAATAATAATAATAATAAGGAAAAAGATATAAAAATAATTTTTGCAAGTTTTCTTCCTTCCTAATTAACAACAAAATATTTTTAAGGTGCCATCACAAAGTTAAAATATATTGGGGGTTAAATGATACAATAAGAGTTTTCATGTATTTAATTGCTTTATATTATTTATAGATATTTTATTTGTAATATTTCTAATTAAAACCATCTTCATTAATAGAGAATAAAAATAACTCTTGAAAGTATAATTGCATTTTGAGAAACCAACTTCTTAAAATCTTGTCATTTATATGATTGAAGTGAAAAAAAAAAAAAAAAATTTTCATTACTCCTTTCCAAAGATAATTAAGACAGCAATAAAATACTATTTAAATATACTATTAATAACTTTTTTTTTTTCCTTTTTACAAAATTCTTTCACATCGGGTTTTAGACATTTTCTGCTTTTATTGAAAAACTAATATCTCCCACTCCAACTAACTTTTGTTTTAAATGTAAATCTTGTGTTTTATCAGATTTATTCATGATTACCATAAAATACTGAAATTAAGCCCCCCAATTTTTAGTAAATTAGGGTTTTTTTTTCAATTTGCAGAAATAAGCCCCTCTCCTCTTTTACAATTTTTTTCATTCAATGCAAAAACTGGTTTTAAGTCGTCAATATATACTTATGAAATTTAATTAATTTTCTAAAATAACTTTTTTAATGCCAAAATTTTTTTTTTACCATTCTCTCCAATGGATAAAATAAATAAAAATAAATTGCAAAGGCAAGATTGATTTAAATAGATTTCTTTAAAATGTGAAAACAAAAAATTTAACTTTTGTGCTGATAGATGGCTGCCCTTGTCTTTTCTGGTAGTGATCTTTGTGGAACTTAACGGTAAAGATGTAAATATTAAATAAATGTTTTTATTTAATATTATGTTTTTGTAAATAGGAAATATGTAGGGATTTTTTTTCCCCTTTTCTAATATTGCATTTAAAAATATATAACAATGTTTTTCTTTTCACTTTAACACAAGAAATAATGGTAAATGTAATTTTGCTGAAGAGTTTCTTTTCTTAAAATTTAGTACTAAAATACAGTCGAACTTCGTTAACATGAACACGCTTAACGTGAATTACTGTATCCACAATCCCCATCAAAATGAAGATTAGTTTCTGAGTTACTGACAGCATGAACTAATGATAACATGAACAAATTTTTTATTCCCTTTGAGATTCACGTTAACGAGGTTCGACTGTATCTGAATTTGGAAAAAAAATAGGTTATAGTTTCAACGTTATAGAATGAAATTGAGATGAGTAACAAATTAAATAGTACCTGAAAAAAAATCACTAATAATTTTGATACTATGGAATGAAATTGACATGACTGATGAAGTAAGTCTTATCATTTTATTTAGTTTTCATAAATTAATATTTAAACAGTTTTATTGATTTATTTTTATCTATTTAACATGTTTTGAATTATTATGCTTAAATTTTGCCGATTAGTTAGTGTTTTTGTTTTTCTTTGTCAGTGAGAGATGGCACTACCATTTACTGCTAATTTATGAAAATAATAATAATAATTCTTATTCATTATTATTATAATTGTTCAAAATATGATTTCAAACATTTTATGTTTTATTATTTGCCTTCTATACTCACTTAGCACTAAAAGCAATTTTGTTGGATATTAAATAAATATAGTAAAATATAAGCCTCCCCTAATTTTATCTATTTTGCTTTTGAAAAGGGGGGCTTACAATCAGTATTTTATGGTATATATTTTATTTTATTTTTATTTATTTATTTATTTTATTTTTTTATTTTATTTATTTATTTATTTATTTATTTTTGGGGGGGGGGGGGGGAGGATATTACGAAAATCTTGCTTTACATTAATTTTTATTAAACACTGTTTGTTTTCAATAATTTCGTAATGATAATTTGTTTATTATCCATGTTTATAACTTATAATCCATAAATTTCTAGAAGTTCATTTGTCCTTTCTAGGAATACTTGAATTCTCGCTAGCTCATACTGAAGAAAGTTCATTGTATCAATGTGAAATGTGTTCCTATACAACAAGTATGCAAAGACTTTTAAAAAAGCATCTTAAAGTTCATTCAGGGAGACCATATGAATGTAAAGTATGCATGAAAAGCTTTAGAAGAAAAGAACATCTGAAGACTCATTCATGGACTCATACTGGTGATCGTCCTTATGTCTGTGAAAATTGTGGTAGGAAATTTCTGACAAAACAGAACTATCAAGTTCATATTTGTCGTATAACAGTAAATTAATGGTAGATGTGTAAATTATGTAACGAGACTGGCAACATACTTCTTGATCTGACGACACTTGGGAGGATGGATTTGAAAGTGTGGCAGAACTTATGATACACCATCAGTATGGGTTTGAATTTGCTATGCTATAGTTATTTGTTGTTCTATAGTTTTTCTTTTCTTTTTCATCAAATATTTTTTGTAGTGCAATTAGTGTAAAATAAATCATTGTAATCTAAATATCAAAATGTACATTGCATCTCAGAGAAAAGGCTCTAGATGGCAAAGCCTTAAATCGATAGATAAAACAGTAGCATAGCCAAAAAAAAAAAAAAAAAAAAAGCATATGGTAGTATAATGTATAAAATTAAACTTAGCACCCTTTGCGGGATGCCCCCGGGGTATGATAGGCCCAATTTCCCCTTACCTCCAACTCCTCAGTATACCACTGGGATGAAACATTTCAAAGAAATTGGGAAGTGTAGCAAAAGGTGCATCTCCAGGATGATCAAAGTTAATTGCTCATTGCAGATTAACATCGAGAATTCCGAAAATTATCATTCAAAACATCCTTCATAAGTATTCCCGACATTTTTTTTTTTTTTTTTTTTTTCCCCGATTACCCTGTATATTCTTTTACTGAATATTTTGATAGGTTTATTGCAGTTGTGACATCACTTATTATCTTATTAGATCTTTTCTTGTTTAAAAATAAAATACTGATTTTTGTCTGAAACCAGCAAATGGCCTAATTTAATCATACATATATATGTATAATTTCTAACAAGTATTTTGCTGATATAAATAAATGCAATGTTCAAATAAAATTCCTTCAGGTAAACCTGAAAATTGAAATTCTTAGTTACTCTCCTGTGACTGCTAGATTATATTTGAGTATTTGCTATTTTACTGAAAATTTTTTGGCTGATTACTATAATAAATAATTTTCTTATCTATATTTTTTGAAGAAACATTTTAAAATCGTCTGATTTTTTCAAAGGTGCATTTTGATTTCACTGATTTTTATGCAGATTCTGTTTTAAAATTGTTGATTTTTTGGAGGCGTTCACTTTTGAACTTGAAGTTTTCTTAGATAGACCCCTGAAAGTGGTTTTTTTTTTTTTTTTTTTTTTTTTTTTCCCGCAGTCAATTGAGAAAAACTGCACATTTTTTGTAACTGATTAATAAATAAAATGTGATTATGCGAAAATATTTTGCCATTGAGTAAAATAAATTTGTTTAATTGTTCCTAATTGCTGCAATACATTTTTATTTTAATAATAGACAAAATATTATTCACCTCTAATCAACAAAATTTGTATTATTTTTCAAATCTGATTTTTGAAAATTATTTAGCCATAAATCAACATAACTACTAAATTTTTTTATGCCTGGTTGTCAAAATATGTGATATTTTTGCTGACTTTTATCAAAATGTGTGATCATATTGCAACTTTTTGATTTAATTTATCTTTAATAAAAGCAAATTACAGAAATACTTTTTTTTTTTTTAACCCCTGTAACAGAAAAATATTATTTCACCACAAGTAAATATAATTATTTCATTCAAAGTTGATTTCGAAAAAACGTGATTATTTCACTACAAATCAACAAAACTTCTCCTCTTTTATGTATAATTTTCAAAAATATGCCATATCTTTACAACTGATTTTTGAAGTATAGGATCATTAAACCCCTGATTTAATTTATACTCAATTACTGGAATACATAATTTTAATCAATTTATAAAATTCATGTTTATGAAAGTCACCAGCGAAAAAATAGTGTCATGTTGGTTAATATTTCAACTCAGTACACGATGAGTAAATATTTTCAGAATTATCTTCAGGGTGTGTTAATATTAGTAAATAAAAATCTATTTATATAGCTTTTGTGTATTTCATACATAAGTAGTTATTTTATGTTGATGTGGAAATGAGATGCTATATAAATTTTATTTACATTGCTTGAATTCTGTTGATGATGTTAAAAGTATAAAAATAAAATTTGAAAAACACAGATTTCAGTTTTTCTTTTTATTTGTTTTTCTCTCCAATCAATAATATATATGTGTTTTACATAAACATTGAATGACCTTATTTTTATGGAAATTCTCTATAAAAATATATTTCAGATATATTATCCATAATTAAAATTCATTTTTATTTAACCCTTTTATTACTCTTTCGAAAAAATATCATTTAAACTCTTTAAAAAAAAATATCATCATTATCTTCTTCTTCAAGGATTAGGCTGGGAGCCTGTTCTGGCTTCTGGATCTGCTGCAGTCTCGCTTGCCTCTTAGAATGTAGTAGAAGGCAACTCTCGGTAGTCTTCTGCATTTCTTACGTTAGACCTGATTTTTCCAATTAGTGAGGTATTCATTGATCTTCTTTAGAAGGCTAAAAACTTTTAATTATCTTCGAATATCTTAGTTTCTAATTTGTCCATAATTGTGCAGCCCTTTAGAGATCATAGGCACCACATCTCTGCTTCCTGGATTCTCCTTTTATCTTGGGCATTCAGGGTCCATGTCTCTGAGCCATACAACAAAGTGGGCACTGCCATAACCCTATAAAACTTCAGCTGTGTTTCTTTTCTCATTTTTCTCTTAAGCGTTCTTATGAGTGCCACAAATGTGTTGGAATTTGTGTAGCTTTTTTTGGGAATCATTGTCATTGTCAAAGGTAATGTCACATCCCAGATAGGTGAAGTGTTGTATCTGTTCGATAATTTTATTATCAATGTGCCAAAACATATGCATATGAAAATATCCATTTCAAAAACAAAAACAATGGCAGAACCAGTACAAACTAAAATCGTCATTGATAATAAAAAAAAATTAGTGTTTGATATTTTAGTTTGTCTTTTAAAATTTCAAAATAAATTCATCATTGAACATACATTTCTTACGTAGGGTGAGGCATAAATGTTCATAAATTCAAAGAGCATTTATATCTTAAAATTCATGTTTACAATTTTCTTAAACTTTATAAAACTTGTTCATGTAAATTATATGATGAATTATTATTTATGTTCATTTGTAATGAAATATAGTAAGCCTCTGCTGACAAAATATGCTTGTTAACACAGTCAATGAATATTGTTTGCAGAATTTTTTTTTAAATGTAAGTGGAAATTCGAAGAACAAAGTCCTTCTGTCCTTCTGTTATCGAGAATTATTATGTAAATATATAAAGTTAATATTTTAGGAAACCTATTCATAAATATTGTATTTGAATCTATTTTATAATGAGAATTTATTTCATTCAAAACCAATAACCAACTAGTAGATTAAAAAAAAAAAAAAAAAATTATCAATATTTTTTCATTATTTCTTCTTTAACAAATATTTTTAGATGTCATTTTAAAATTAATTTATTCGTGATTTGATGTGCATGTGTACTTATGATTCTTCAAAAATTTTTTGATTCTTAAAAAAAAAAAAAAAAAAAAAAAAAAAAAAATATATATTTGTTTTTACAAACAGTTTCCAATTTTACATTACTAAGTTTTCCAGTTAGATTACATTATTTAAAAACACTTTTATAATAATCTAAGAGTAAAGAAATATTGATTACACCTATATATGGACTCTCCTATTATAGAATTTAATTGTAATCTAAAATGTCATATTCTTATGAGTTGAGTTTTTATTTATTTGATAATAATAATAATGTTTAAAAAAAAAAAAAAAAAAAAAAAAAAACTCTCTTAGTGTTTCAATGTTAGTTTATTTCAGACATATCTATTCTAATATTTTTATTTTATTTTCCTGATATAAGCACAATAACCATGATGTTTATACGAGCTTTTAGTACTAAAGTTTTGCTATTTTGCAAAAATTCTTTATGAGTCCTTCCTGTATTCATTTTTAAGTTAAACAAACAAATAAGTAAATAAAAAAACACTTCCGTTTTTTTAATTCTCATGTGCTTGTTTTGATGATTTGATCTCATTTCATAAAAAGCAATCGCTAGTAATTTCTTTTCTTTTATAGTATAAAATATCAGTCCAGTTAAATATTACTATTTTATATGATACATAAGAATCATAATTTCAGTTTATGGTAATTTGCACACACCCCCCCCTTTTTTTTAAAAAGTTATATGTATATTTTTAATAAATCATAATGTTGTATTATTTATTAATTTTATTTTAGTTATTATTTAATTATTTAATATTATTGTAGATAAATTCACATGCAATCATTTATTAGCGTTTTTATTATTTGGAAATAAATCTGCACAGTTGTTGTATTATAACTTTTATCCCTTGTACCTAAAATATTAAAATATTTTATAAAAAAATGTGAACTATTATTGATTAAAATATTCAAATATTTCTTTAAGTTTATGTGCATTTGTACATTTTTAGTTAGAGGTTGACAGTGTTTTCCAGATTTCATGAAAGGTGCTTGAATTTAATTACACTTTATATATATATATATATATATATATTAAAGATGATCTATTAAGCATAGTAGAAGCCAAGAAACAGATACAAGATCACTGAAACACCAATGATCAATAAGATTAAAAAAAAAAAAAAATTATCAGTGGATGAAATACACTAATGTAAAGAAACCAGATCTATTAATTAACAGCCTGCAAAACAAACGAATCAATAAAGTAACACAACAAATCTTAACTTAAAACCATAAACTTATCAAATTTAATGAAAAAACAACCCAAGAAACACAAGATAGGAAGAAGGAGGCAGGCGGCAAGACTTGTGACTTGCCTGTGGGGTTAAACTAGTTTCACGCCGGCAACACTCCCCCAGCCTACCACGACCAGAACAGGAACCATATGGATTTAAAAAAGCAAAATTTCAAAGCAGATGAACAACAATGATACCACGAAGCGACAATTCACCGATTGATCACATTGTGTTTAACAGTATAATTAGATCATTAAATATAGTTGACAACTCAAAAAGGAAGAAACTGAAATTTTATTGGAAAAAGAAAGTTTACATAGCAATAGTTGCATTTACAAAGCAAATGCAACAAGCCTTCTACTTTTTTTTTTTTTTATTTAATTTCACAAACCCACCCAACCATCCAGCCTTACAACAACACCCCACCTCCGTAATCAAACATCTGCCCACCCAACCGCCACATTTTGAGTTAGCTTTAAATTAGGTGGATAATTGAAGGAAAAGCCATTTTGTGAGAGGGTGATCCAAAAGTCACAGAAAAAATAAAAGATATATTATTCAAAAAAGTATTGACCATAGCACTGTGCAGTTTTCACTGAAATGCACAGAAAGACATGGGATTTTTTTTAGGTAACAAACAATTTATTAGTAGATTAATTTACATTTTCTTCATCAGGTGGCACTTAAATTGTAAAATCACTTTTTACAGTGGCACAGTACATTCAACAATGTAACAGGACTATAAATGCTCAGTGTGACGGCCATCATTCATTAGATTGACTATCAGACGTTGTGAATTGGAAATTCTCCTGAAAAAACTTCAGTATTCCAAATATGCCGTTATTTGATTAGGCAAATCTGTTTGAAATGTGAGAGGAGACCATAAATACAGTGCAATACGTTGGTGAAAAATGTAACTAATATTTTTTTCTGATACATATTTAAAAAACCCATACATTTCCGTATATTTCAGTGAAAACAGCATAGAGTTACAGTCAGTACTTCTTAAATAATAATTTTTTTTTTTTTCTGTGACTTTTGGATATATATGACATATATTATCCATGAAGAAAAAGGGTTTTCACTCAGTAACAAATCCAATTGTTTTATGCAGTCATTTTATTGAAGGTTCTTGTACAGATTACAGTTTATTTTCAAGTCACTAGGTCCAAGCACGCTGAACCATTCAGTCGGCGGCTGAATAGAGCTGATGCTGTCACTTTGACGATCACATCCCAGAATCACAGTTCTATATCTTACTCCCTAGGTCAGATTTCATGTGGATTTAATTAAGCAGGAACAACACACAAAAAAGGGCCCTGATTTTCTTGTGCATCTGCTTAAATACTGCTTATTTTGGTGCAAATTTACTCTCCTCTGCTTTATTATTGACTATTAACTTAAGGATTGACAGTTTAGCTGAGCTGCGGAGATCTAGGATGAATTAATATGCATTATTTATCCACAAAAAATGGATGATGGCATACGATTCAGCAGTTTTTATTTTAAAAGTTATCCAATTTTCTGACTTTTGTGTTATGAATGGACTTTGCTGCAAAACTAACTTTACAGGGGAAACTTTAGACGGAAATTAAAGTTAAGAATTTTGAATGGGATTTTCTTTAGATTATCTCTCAATATTAAATTAAAATGGTAAAATAATAATTTAAAATCTTAATTCTTTTTATCCTTTCATATATATATATATATATATATATATACTAGCAGGCTACGCCCGCTTCGCTGGTCACTATTTTTAAATGAATCGCAATAATTAATGAATTCTCAAAATTGCATTAATTTTTATCATGTGATAAAAAAAGAAAAAAAAAATCTGATCAGGAAAAATGTCGCACCGGGTCCCCACTGCCTTCGGCAGCGTAGACCCGTGCACTGCGCGCAAGTATTCCTTCACCATCCTTATGACTTCTCAAAATTCCATGTTATTACTCATAAACTTTCATTCTCAAGAAAAGGAATTAAAAAATATATCATTTAGCATCGGGTAAAAACTCACACCGGGACGCCACTGCCTTCGGCAGCGCAGACCCATGCGCGCTGCGCGCGCACGTTTGAGGATATACGTGCGCTGTACACGCATATTCCTTCTCAACTCAAACTTTTATTAAGAAAATTAAATTTAAAAAAAATCTTTTATCATCGGGTAAAAACTCGCACCGGGTCCCAAACCCATGCGCGCTGCGCGCCTATTCCTTCCCCACCGTTCCAGCCCCTCCTAATTAACTTGCATATACCAATTTTGAACGGTCTTACTCAATTAGCTGAGATGCAAAAGAAAACCTGATCAGGACACTTTAAATTGTAAATCAGGTGAAATCTCGAATTCCACTTTCGATAATGTAAAAGAACTTTAAAATATCTTTCGAACGATGTATTAAAAATAATTTAATCATAATTAGAATATGAAATATTGAAATTAAAAATATTACAGCACCATCTGGCGGTAGAAATTTCTGTAATCTATTGTTCCATTCCAGATCAACAAAGCTTTCAAATGATGTATTACTCATGAAATTATTTTAATTAGTAGATGAGATACAAAAGAAAACCTAATCAGGACACCTCAAAATGTGTAAATCGGGTGAAATCTCGAATTCCATTTTCGATAATGCAAAAGTACTTTAAAATGTGTATCAACTAAAATAAGCTTTCAAATGATGTATTACTTATGAATTTTTTTAATTAATAATTGAGATACAAAAAAAAAACTGATTCAGGGCACCTCAAAACGTGTAAATCTGGTGAAAACTTTCAATAATTTAAAAGAACTTTAAAATATCTTTCGAATGCTGTATTAAAAATAATTTAATCATAATTAGAAATTGAAATATTGAAATTTTAAAATATTACAGCGCCATCTGGCGGTACAAATTTCTGTATTCCACTGTTCGAAAAGCTTTCTAATGATGTATTACTTACGAAATTATTTTAATTAGTAGCTGAGATACAAAAGAAAACTAATTCAGGAGACCTCAAAACGTGTAAATCTGGTGAAAACTGTCGATAATATAAAAGAACTTTAAAATATCTTTCGAATGATGCATTAAAAATAATTTAATCATAATTAGAAATTGAAATATTGAAATTTGAATGTATTACAGCGCCATCTGGCGGTAGAAATTTCTGTAATCCACTGTTCGATTCCAAATCAAAAAAAGCTTTCTAATGATCTATTACTTATAAAATTATTTTAATTAGTAGCTGAGATAAAAAAAAAAAAACCTAATCAGGACACCTCAAAACGTGTAAATCGGGTGAAATCTCGAATTCCATTTTCGATAATGTAAAAGTACTTTAAAATGTGTATCAAGTCAACAAAGCTTTCAAATGATGTATTACTTATGAAATTTTTTTAAATTAATTTCTGAGATATAAAAGAAAACTGATTCAGGACACCTCAAAACGTGTAAATCTGGTGAAAACTTTCGATAATTTAAAAGAACTTTAAAATATCTTTCGAATGATGTATTCAAAATAATTTAATCATAATTAGAAATTGAAATAATGAAATATTGAAATTATAACAAATAATTAGCAATAAATTAAAATTGCGACTATAATTTGAGATTTAAACTATCCTATCTCTCAAGTTGGATCGAACTGCACATGGTGTGCGAATTTTATTATAATCGGTTAAGTGGTTTAGGAGTCCATTGAGGACAAACATTGTGACACGAGATTTATATATATTAAGATGTGTGTGTGTGTGTGTATCCAATAAATTCCTTTTTGATTTTTTCTTTTCTCTCTCTTTTTTTTTTTTTTTTTTTTTTTTCCCCGATATGTGATAATTATTATTATTACTTTTAATTTTTCAGGATCTTCTGGATGGGATATAAACTCTGAAATGACAGAAAATCCCGTTTATCGTTGCCATGTTTGTTCATATGTAACTTTATCTAATACCCATATTAAAAGACACTTATTAACCCACAGTGGAAATAAACCTTTTGAATGCAATGTCTGTCACAAAACTTTTAGACAAAAAGTGCATTTAAAGATTCATTTACATACACATACTGGTAAACGTCCTTACTCATGTCAGTATTGTGAAAGAAGTTTTTTAACTAAGCAGAATTGTCAAACTCATGTGTGTCAAGGCAGAAAGAAATAGTGTATAAATAAAATTTAATTAGCATTCACTAGAGTCTCAGTAGTTCAAGTTTCCTACAATTCCGAGATAATAAAATAAATAAATAGAAATAAGCAAATTTTACAGAAAAAAATATCTTGAAGCCACTTAATATAATGCTTGTGTGTTACTGGAAATCAATTTTTTTGTTATTTGTCTACACCCATCCCTCTAAGGGTTACTATATAAAAAATAAAAAAAAATTGTGAATCCTGCTCCTTTTATGAGCTGTGGTCCAAAACATAGGTAAGGCAGATTTGTAGAATGGACAAGTGATGATGAACAGTTAGATATAATTGAATAATGCAATCTTGAACATGATGAGTGTGGAGCAGTGTAGTATTGATGAGAAGCATGGACAATACTACTCATGAATCATAAAAAATGTTTAATTGCTCTTGATGTGTCAATGAACTATATTGAAAAACAACCTAAGGTAATGCATTTGATGTTCTGTTATCTAGACGGTGTGACATTGTTGCACAAAAATGGTACACTTTAGGCAGGCAAGCAACTTTCAAAGACTTTTTCAGCACCTAAACTTTTACATACAACTATGCTGTATTGTAAGCAATCTTTTTATATAATTTTTTTTCTTCTTAATTTGACATTTTTAGTTCAATTAACAATAAAGCACAAACATTCTTAGCCATAAATTTCCTTTTATACATTTAATTGTCCAAATTTATTTATAGTTCAAGGTAGTCCCGGTCCCATTCAATATGAATTATCAAGACTCTACTAGGAATCAATCCAGACAAAAATGAATGCCTTTTATCTGCCTCTTCAGAGAATTATATTTCATAAAAAGAGCCTCAAAGTTTTGTTTTGTAAAAAATGTTCCTTTTGTGAAATTTTTCAATGTTTGGTAGTATTATTTCAAATTATTTCCTATACTTGGTTCATTGAAACATTATTAACTTGATATTAAACGCTATATAGAGTAATTACTAAAACTGAAGTTTTTATTTATTTATTTATTTTATTCTATTCTTTGTACATCTTGCTTTTTATCTTCGTGAGTAATTTTTTTAAAATAAAGTTTGATGTTTTGCTTCATAAAATAAGTTCAGAGCTTTAATTTTCAATCTCAAATAAAAATATTTGAGATTGAAGAAATGTTTATTTTATTATTATTTTTATTTTTTAAATGCTCACTAAGATGAAAGGCAACATGTTCAAAGAGGGGAATTTAAAAAAACAGAATTTGAGAAACTTTATTTGTGAATAAAATACAGTGAACTCTCACTTATGTGCCGGCCCAAGGGACCAACAGAAAAAAGCACATAAGGATAAGTGAGAGAGACGCATAAGTGAAAAAGTCTATTCAAAATTCTAAAATTCAACATAAATTGCAATGAGAGCATGAATAAGAATGTTTCTAAAGATTATATGTTGATACAACAATGGTTTTGTAATTACTGTAACATATACAAAGAAAACAAAAATTGTAACATACCTTAACATTTATTTTCTTTCAAAATAATCCCTAATAGATGATTGTTTATGTTTTTGCTGATGAATTACAGAAACAACTTTTTCAAGTTCATACAAATAGGAAAACTGTGTTTCAGCAGCTGAATTAAATTGCAAATAGTCCCGAATAGTGTCTAAAGCTTCTAATGCTTTCGTATGATTTGGAGGAACTTTTGCATCATTATCCTCATCACCATAACCCATTTCATTAGTGATGTCTTCAATGTCTCTTAATTCTGCTGTTACTAAATTTTCATCTATATCAAGAAATTTATTAAAAGAAACAAGTCCATCAGATATACTTTGCCATTCGTCATCACTAAGATCTACATCCCAATCTTCTTCATTTACGTTAATTTGGTCACTACATTCATATTCATCAGGAAATTTAAATCTGGCTTTTTTAAAGCAATTCTTTATGGCTTACTCACCTGTACTTCTCCATGCAGCACATACCATATTCATAGCATCAAGAATTGAAATTTTTACATTGGCTGCAGCTGACTTGCCTATTTCTAATTCGGCAAGATATCGACAAATCAAGTGTACTTTTAAGCAACGTATTATACTTAAATCCAAAGGCTGTAGCTTACTCGTACAGTTTGCAGGAAAAAACTGTACTATTATATGATCAAATTTTGGCAGATCCCGAGGGTGAGCAGGGCATTGATCTATGAATAGGAGAACTTTTCTTTCTTGTTTCTCCATTTTCTTGTCAAATTTATGAAGAAAGTTTTAAAAAATCTCCGATGTCATCCATGATGCACTGTTGTTAGAGTACTCACATGGAAACCGCTTTATGTTTTTAGAACATCAAGATTTTTTTTGATTTCCTGATGATTAAAGAGGTAAGTTTTTCTGATCGATCTGAGTTACATCATAACAAAACTATTAATCTTTCTTTAATACTGTTTTTGCCACCATGACAGGGTTCCCCGTTATATGCCAATGTTTTTTAGGCATCATCTTGAAAAACAAACGAAACCAGTTTCATCGCAATTGAAAATGTCCTTAGGTTTGTATCCTTTTATTAAAGATGATAAGTCCTCTTTCCATTGCTCTACAGTTTTTTCGTTAACACTTGCACTTTCTCCAGATAGGGTACGACTTTCTAAACTGTGCCGTATCTTAAATTTCTCCATCTATCCATGTGATGCAGAAAAGTTTTCAATTTTGAAAGTCTCTGACAGATGAACCGCTTTCTGTCTGAATAGTTCAATGTTAACCGGAATGTTAGAGGCACAGGCTTCTTTAAACCATCGTAACAAAACATTTTCTAATTCTTGAAACTTTCCTCCTTGAATTCAGCTTCTCTTTGAGGATTTATTTCCACATTCTCATTCAGCTGCTAGAATTGCTTCCCTTTTTTTTTAAAAAAAAATTTCCTTTTAAAGCAGACTCTGGAATTTTAAAATGATCAGCTAAAGCTTTTTTAGTAATTGATAGATTTTCTTTAAATTTCTTAATAACATTAACTTTGAAAGACAAGGACAATTTCATTCGTATTGCCATTTTGTTGCGAGACAAATCCAAGCAAACAAGCACAAGTTAAAAATCACTAACTGAACAGCTCAGTTTTTAAAACCGAAAGAAAAGAAAGAAAGCTTAAAGAAAATCTTTGACATCATCCATGCTGCAGGATAGGTTATTGATCACTGTCGTCACTAAACAAACCATCCCTTTTTACCAAAGAGAAGAATGACTACTTTCTAGTAAAACAGCATTACAGTGGGAATAGAACTAAGCTCTGGGCACGAGCAATGATACATGTTCTTTCCTTCAAGGTGGATGGATTTTCAAAGTGGGTGGTGAAACAGATACGATACCCCACTCAAAATTCCTGTTCATGCTGAAAGAATGTCTTCCTAGAAGCAGTAAAAGTCGAAAGGGTGCATGTGGGAACTGAGAAAAATCACTGGATTGAGCAACACGTTTCATTCCATATGCGACAAAAATTGTTTATTTTGCTAAAGTTTTTCTTCTAAGACATTTTTTCTACAAAAAAAAAAAAAAATCTAATTTTTTAATTTCTATTTAAGGAAGAAATAAATAAAATTTTATGCTTTTTGCTATTCTAAAAAAAAAATTTTACCGCATAAGTCAGGGGTCTGTCCAGAGGAAAACTTAGGTCCGTTAAAGGACCCTTCACGAAATTTTATATCTTAAAAAATTCCCCTTCACAAAATTTTTATTCTAAAAAAGGACTGTTTACAATTTTTTTCCCCTTAAAACAGACCTTTTGATAGGAACAGGCCGTCTGAGTAATCGGACATGCTTTGCTGTATTTCCCCAAAAAGCTGATATTCAATTCCTAATTTGTAAATGCTTTCTATGCATATGCGTGAGTTTAGCTCTATAAAGTGAACCGTTACTGTCTAAAATGAAACTTTAATTGTAATTTCATTTTGCAAAATTTCATTTTTCACAATTTCACAAAAAGAGGACCCTAGCCAAAAAATTTGGAAGAACTTGATTTTCACACTAAATTTAGATTCACAAAATTATGTGGAGATCTTTCACAATTTCTCAAAAACAGGACCCTGTCTCAAAAGCCTGGCTAGATCTCTGTAAGTGAAATATAGTGATGCATAAATGAATGATTATATTATTATTTTACTATATAATGAGCCGGGACTACTGAAAATCGTCGTATAAATGAGAAAGATACACAAAAGAGGCAGTGTATAAGTGAGAGTTCACAGTATCTTTGTAATACAAAGCAACAAAATTCCCATAGTTTTACTTGAGAAAAGAGAAAGAGTGAATCTGACAGAACTGCAGCCGCAACTTAATGAATTCCTTTGTCTTTAAAAGCAAGTTCAAAGTCCAATAAATTAAAATTATTAAAAACCATTTAAAACCTTTACTGCTAAATGTTTTTAATTATGGCATACTTATATTCAGGACCTAGAGAGAACATTGAATTGCTTCTTTCTTCTCTCATTACCTCTTCTAAATGTGCCACCTTGCGGCTATTTTGATTGGTTCTAAGTCATTACAGGTTTTTTTTTTCTTTTGGTGAAATCTCAACTGCTTTGTGTTTTATGGCATAAAAATAGATAATATAATACATTATAATCTGTAAATTTGAAGTAATTTTCAAAATCAATTTTAATATTCTCTTTTTAGAAGACTTTTGTAAGGGTTATAGTTATTTTGTTTATTTTTATATTATTTTCTTTTATTCAGGTTTTTCTTTTAGCCATGTGAGTATTCAAATGAAACACTATTAGAAGAAGAAACTTAATAAAAATAATGAAATTTGTCAAAAAATAGGATATAAAAGAAATCTAATTGGGTAAGTGCACCAGTGATTGACACTTTTAGAGCAATCTCTGATGTTTTTAATGTTCTAGTCATCAGAAAATATTTTTAGAAATCTTAAGTTAGTACATATGGTATGAGAGACATTCAGAAACACATATATGTTAAAATATATACATTTGATAACAATTATTATTATTTTTTTTAATGAATTTTTATTTGACACCCACTCAATGTTCCAGTAATTGACACTGCCAGTTTTTCAATCAGTAATTGGCTCCCTATGTTCCAGTGTTTGACACTGCTAGTTATTCATTTTACATTTTACCAGTTATTAGCACAGTGTTTGACATAAAATGTTAAAATTCTTATATGTAAAATATATGATTTTCTTATTTATTAATTATTTCAGGATAGATGTCAATTACTGGAGCATGCCAATCACTGGAGCACCTACCCTTAATAAACTTCATAAAAACAGAATAAAAAATATACCCTTTCCATTCCATAAGTAAAAAATGCTACTAATAAACTTAAATCAGGAGCAGAAAAATTAGGAATTAACCTAGCAATAAACCTAATAAAAAAATATTTTCCAAAGAATTAAGCGATAAAGACTAAATAGATAAATCTGTAACTGCAGGAATTTTTAAAATCGATCTTACAAAAAGAACACTTTAATGATGTAAAAAAAAAAAAAATAACCAAATAACTATAGCCTTTACAAAAGTCCATCAAAAAAAAAATATTAAAATTTAAACTATAAAATGTGAAACCGTTGAGTTTTAAACAAACAATAGCATCTTTAATGACTTGGAACCAAATAAAATTGGGGCAAGGTTGTGCTCTATGATTCAGAGGGAAGCAAGAAGAGATCCCCAGTCTCTCTTTGCCCTGAGCATGACTATACCAAAGTTAAAAATATTTGACGATAAGATTTTATATGATTTTTAATGTTTACTTTTATTAAATTATGAAATATTCTAATAAAGATAAATCACTTATTAATAAGTAATTATTTTTTACTGAAAGCCTACTGTATAAAAATTATATGTTCAACATTTTTTAATTATTTACAACTGTAATAATAATAGAAATAGAAGAAATAATTATGTTTTTCATCTTTAAGGCTGTATGTCAGTCAGATTCCCTCTTTCTTTCTTCCCATGTTATCTGATGGGATTTTCATTGCTTCATTTAAGAATATTTCATTAAAAAAAAAAAAAAAATCTGTTTTTTTTAATATTACTCTTTGAACATGTCATCTTTAAGCATAGTGAGTAATTTTTTTGAAAAAATAAATTTATTTCTTCTAGAGATCAAACTTACAAGTCTTAAATTTGCTTAATTAAATAAAATACTTAAATTAATTTTTTCAAAAAATTTCTCATTAAACTGAAAGGCGACATATTCAATGAATAATATTAAAAAAACTTCATTTTTTAATGAGATATCCTTATAAAACAGAGCAACGAAAATCCCATAGGATAACATGAAAAGAAAGAAAGAGGGAATCTGACTGATGTACAACTTTAAGTAGTATTTATTGCTTTAAAAAAAAAAAAAAAAAAAAAAAAAAAAAAAAATTGAGAAAGTTGTACTTGTGTGTTGCTTTTACTTTCAATTATTTTTTCTCTCTCTCATTCAGAACCAAATGTTAATAAAGGTTTTCTAGTTATCAGATACAATATATAGTTTGTAAAACAAGTGGATTATCAATGTTGCTTAACTAGTCTAGAATTCTAACATTAATTTCAAACATTCAAAAACACTTTTTTTTTTTACTAACACATAATTAAAATTCTGTCATCTCCCTTTAAAATTATTTTAAACTCACTTCAATGATAATTTAGTTATAAGAAAACGATCTACTTTAACAAAAATTGCGTTTAATTCAAATTAATGTCCATTTGTCTTTGCATGCATTAACTTCTATAAATATACTTTAGAAGTTACAAAATTAATGGTGTTTATTGAGATATTTTACAACATGTTTCTTATTGTACATAAAAATATATAGCATGTATAGTTATTTTACAGGGGGCTCAAAAGATTACTGTTTCAATGTGCTTCAGAGGTCTTTTTTGCATATGCAAGTTTAATTTTTGATAAAGTTTTGTTTCAATTTTATCATTCATATATAAATAAATATGTTTCTTTTTATGTTAAAAAAAAAAGTATAAACATTTGGTTTTGTTGTTTTCAGCATGGTATATTTAATAATTTTAAAGCTATTGAACATTCGGACTTGCACTGTGAAGTATGTTATATATTAGTATAGAATATTATTTTATTTATTATTATACATTATATTTTTATTTATCTGTTTTTAACAAAATGTGCAATTGTTTAGAGGATTTCCTCAAAATACAGATAAAGAAAATGTAATACCTCTATGTAGCACTCATCATGTATATATATAGATATATAATAAAATCACCATGTGGCAATCAATCTTCCAGGTATTTGGAATTATGAAAGAATTTATTTTTTTTAATACTGTCATAAATATGAATATAAAAGCATAATTATTATAATTTTTTTAGAATAGTTTTCTATATATTTCTTTTCTTTTTTTAATTTATTATTTTATATATATATATAACATTATTCTAATGTTGTATCGAAAGAAAAGTTACATATACATTTTTTTTTTTTTTTTTTTTCATATAATGAAGCATGGATTGTGATGAGCTTTTTTAGCCATGAAACCACATTATTACTTTTATTTCCATTGGAAACTTGTTTCACAGAAACAAAAAGGGGAGTGAATTAGTTTGTTAATGGTTAATTTTTGCTATTTATTTTTTTCTTTGTCAATATTTTACCTAATCTACATCTTAGTTAGAATACTTAATCTGAGAAAATATAAAGTAAGCAGTATTTTTACTTAAAAATATGTTACTAAATATTATAATAAAATTATACTTCTTTATATATTTCCTGCTTATTATTAGTATAATTAATATCATTTATTGGTATAATACTAAAGGATTAACGTTTACAATTTAAATTTAAATACCTTATATTTATCCTTTTCATAAAAACGAATATATTTCGCCATGCTTATCACAGCCCTCTTCAGCGTTGAAATGACGACTTCACATTGCAGGTACCTCTAAAGTAATCATTCCTCACTTGCTGTTGTTCCAACTTCACTTCATTTCTTGATTTTTAATATCTGTTGCCAATCTTCAGGAATTAAGCTGTGTTCACAGTCGTTAACAGAAGAAGTAGTGGTTAGGATTTCTATGGCTACGCGCTTTAAAGCAAATTTGTGATTGTTATAGGGGACTATTTTTGAATATTAATGGTGTTATGGTTAATAGGATTATTGTTATGGGTGGTAGAAAGCACGGTAGAAAATTTATTAAGCTTAAGACCTGACATATGTTCTTTTTCACGTTCTTTTATGGGTCGTTTAGTCATCCCTATGTAGCAAGCTTGTGATTTGTCCTCAAAGTTAAATTCTATTTTGTAAATACCAGAAGTGTCTTTAAACGGTATAGGGTCTTTTTCATTCCTGAGGTGTTGGAAAATGTTTTTGTTGGGTTTTATTGGAATATTTATATTATGTTTGGCAGCTTCGTATTTTATTTTGTTGGCGGCCCCGTTACAGAAATGAATAGCAGTAGTGAAATTGGTTTTAGTTCTTTGATCATCAGTAATTTTATTAAGAGGTTTTAGACTTTTTTATATAATTTTTGTACTAGATTTTTACTATAGTTCGCTTTGCTAGCAATATCTTTTATGTAATTGATTTCAGTTTTTAGAAGGGTTTGTTGGAACAGATTAGGATAGCCCAGTTAATGTAGGAGCGGATAGCGGCTAATTTGTACACGATGGGAGTATGGCATCTACTATTAATAATTTCATTATTGTTTGTGGGTTTCCTATAGACAGTAGTTTCAAAAGTGTTATCTAGTTTTTTAGTCACTAAAACATCTAAAAATGGTAAGGAGTTATTATTTTCGCTTTCATTTGTAAATTATAGATTACAATCAAATTTATTAAGGTTTTCTAGGAGCGAGTTAGGATTAATATGATCGGGGATGATAGTAAAAGTGTCATCTACGTATCTTGTTCAAAGTTTACATTGACGAATAATTTTCAAGGCCTGATCTTCAAACAATCTCATTTTTAATTCGTCGATGAGCCCCAATCTCCCATATCGGGGCTCATCAGCGAACATATATCAGATCTTAAGCTTAATAAATTTTCTACTGTGCTTTCTACCACCCATAACAATAATTCCATTAACCTTAACACCATTAATATTCAAAAAATAGCCCCCTATAACAATCACAAATTTGCTTTAAAGCGCGAAGCCATAGAAATCCTAACCACTTCTTCTTCTGTTAACGACCGTGAACACAGCTTAATTCCTGAAGATTGGCAATAGATATTAAAAATCAAGAAATGAAGTGAAGTTGGAATGACAGCAAGTGAGGAATGTTTACTTTGGAGGTGCCTGCAATGTGAAGTCGTCATTTCAACGCTGAAGAGGGCTGCGATAAGCATGCCGAAATATATTCATTTTTATGAAAAGGATAAATATAAGGTATTTAAATTTAAATTGTAATATCATTTATTTATTTTTGACATGGATTATCAGTGCTCAAACACGTTTGATAAATATTCTCTTCTAAATACATGATATAAAAATTTCTAATTACTAAGTAAGCAACTTTATTAATCAGACAAAAAAAAAAAATCCATTGATCAGTATTTTTACATGAAAAGATGATTGCAAATAATTTTTTTAATTAAATTGTACTATTTCAAATGGTCGCTCAATAAAAGTGTTCATTTAGAGTATAAAAATAATCTATGATCTGAAATTTGATCACTGAAAGAATCAAAATATGTACATGGGTATCAGATATACCATAATATTTTTATTTATTCATTAAATGTCAGCATTTATTAAATTTTAAACTATTTCTAACATTTCATTAAAAAATACATAAATAAAGAATCGAAAAGTGCCTCTAACATGGTATTTCTTTATGATTTAAAAATTCATTCAGAGAAATATCTGAAGAATTAACTGTGGCAAAACCATCCTTTATTCAGGAACAAAATCTTCAAATCTCAGATACAAAACTGATGGTAAAGATAGAAATTTATTAGTTGTGAAAAGGTAATAAAATGACAAATGAATCATTTCTTATTTTTATAGGAGCCTCAGTTAGTAACAAGCATCCAAATGCAACATCAGTAAGTAGAAATCAATACTTAATGTACTCTGAAATTGTTTTTACCTCTTTTTCTTTGAAATAACCAGCAATAATAAAAAGAATGATAGTAATAATAATAAAGTAGATGTTATTTAATATGACCATGGTTATTATTTTTAATAATTTAATATTATTAAAATCATTCAGAATTAACCATCTGTATTCAATTTTATATTGTCGTGAAGCACGACAATATGTTTATTTGGTTTTAATAGTTTTTCTAAATTAATTACAGAATCTACATCGTAACCATCATGTAATTCAATTTACCTCTTCTCCAGTCACTTCACGTTCCGCCCCTGTATGTTTGCTCGCCGGCTACACGTAGATTTTTCTCTCAGTGGAACTTCAATCGAGGTTCTCCTTCCCCCCTTTCTCTTGGCACGCGCCTCCGCGCTTGATCGTTGCCGATTGGCTCGGAGTGCCGTGACGTCATTTTCTACCGTCGACCGGAGATCGATCGCGATTTCCAGTCAGTAGCTGTAGAGTCTGGGCATGAGTTGCCGCGGAATTTGAACGCTCTTGCGTTTTGCTAAGACAGAACGTGTATCGCGTGCTGGATTTTTTTTTGAAGTTTAACTGCTTAGTTATCATGCTAAATATAATAATATTTCTTGTGATAACTCCATATTTGACCGATATTTTCGTGCATATTTAAATATATAGTGATGTGTGCTTGGATGTTCTCGGATGATCGCACGAGGTAGCTACCGACGCCATGTCAGCAGCACCACTATTTTTGGATAATTCAATAAAAAGGATTTTGGATCTTCAACCAACGATGTGTCATCTCTTAATTGGTGAGCTCTGTCCATTTATTCCCTATTTAATGTAATTTTATTTGTCAATATCTCCACTGAGAACTAACATTCTTTGAAAGCCGCCATTTCAGTGAGTTACGCTGGGTTTCCGTATTTTTTTGGTTTATACGATCACCGCTGAAGTAGCATATTCTGAATGACATTAAAATCGATGTCTAGTGTATATATTCAGCCCCAAAGGGATGAACTTGATATATCAAATTTGAATCGTTCTAGTCAATATGGATGTGTTACCAAATTTTCAAAATGGTTCCCTTGCGTTAGGAATAAAATTAACACACACCACCGTAGCCAATCCTGCTGCAAATTCAGTTTCTGAACGTATAAATACATCTATTAAGTCCACCATTAAGGCTGTTGTACAAGGAGGGTATAGTTTTGAATATGCCATCAAATTTCATGAAAATTTATATAATAATACTTACCATAGCACTATAAAATATTCACCAAATTTTGTCCATTTTGGCCGTGCCATGGCCAGTGTCATTGACACATTTCAATCACGTCAGTACCAGAGTCGTTTAGATGTACATCACGATTATTTTATTTTAGCTGAAAATCTACAGAAATTATACAACCAAGTACATAAAAATTTATTGGAATACCAACATCTACAAAATCAGAGGCAACATTCACAGGCAAGATTAAGAAAATTTAGAGTTAATGATACAGTTTTTATTCAGTATAATAATGGATTCAAAAAATGGTTCTCTTCATCTCCTTTTAAAATAGTTGGTAAAATTTCTGATGTAATATATAAAATTCAGAGAATAGATGAATCTCATGCACCTATTAAAAATATACATATAAATCGTCTTCTTCTTGCACCTACAAGAAATCCTAATTTGAGAACAACTTCATCTTCTATTGTTCCGAATAACCTAAGAAATACACAAGATAATACACAAGATAATTCTACCCCTCTATCTTCAAGAAATAACTCACCTGAACCTTGTCAAGATTCAAATTCTTCGTTAAATGTTTCTATACAGTGTAATTCACAGCCTTCCATACACAATAATGATTCTATCAACAATAAAACTACTTCTTCCAATAGTCATCACAGATATAATCTGCGTCCTCGTTGAACTGTGGTAACTGCACGGATGGTGTAGACGTCCATCATTCATGTAGTGTTTGTTCAGTTGCTGGTCCAATCTGCTGGCAGAATCGTCTAGTGACTGTTGCGAACGGTGCTTCAGCTTCATGGGACATTGTGTTTTAAATTAATCTTCTAATCTCATCAATTGTGTTTATAAAAGAACTGATATTAGTATATACGAACTTTTAATCTTAATTCAGAACTTTTAATCGTAATACAGAACTTTCTTGCCTTTGAACAATCTTCGTGATTTTCAACTTGTTGTAAAATCATAACAATATTTTTTTTAAAAAAAGTTTAACGTATCTACCAATTTTTACTAATGTAACACATCATAACTTAACTAATATTTGTTTATTTATTTCAGTAATGCCTAATGTAACCGGATGGTCCTCTTTCGGGTAATTTGTGTATAGAATTTTTGTATTGCCTGAAGGTAATATTTTATTTTCAAACCTCTTAACATTTAATTCCCTTACAGAGTTTGTTCTGATGTAAAAAAATGGTACTAAGGTATATATAACATCTTGTAGGTGGTACAATTACAGTATTCCATTGTTCCAGTAGTATATTATATCCTTTTTTATATACCTAATAATAAATATGTTTCTATAAATAATGCTAATCAAGAATATTACAGTGTGATAAAAGTGTCATATACTCTGTGATTTTTACATACCTATTGTTGCTTTCAAGTGTGTATTTATGTTTTTCCTATTTTTTTGTTGTTTTGTCATTTTTTTTTGTTGTTCGGCCGAACATTTTCTTTTTGTGTATACATGTTTTTTTTATATATTTGTTCTTATAGTATGATAACTCAGAAATTGTGTGTCACACATTCATATAATACATACCTTTTCTATACTCATGTGTGTATGTCAACAAAAAAAAATATAGTCATTTTTTTATATTTGTATTGTTTTTATGTAGCTGAAGATGGTGTCAACACATGCATTGGTTGTGTTTTTTTAGTACAATTGTTTTTCTAATATGTCCACAGATATGTACAAGAAAGTGTTTTTATATGAATACATTATCATCAAGTATCTATGTATGCATAATATATCTGTATATATATGTAACTTGGTGCTGCTTGACAGGTTGTTGTGCGTGCTCCTTGCTGCTCGTCATTCCTTGTTTGGCCTCGCTCCCCGGTCTTTTTTTTTTTTTCACTGTGTTTTCCGGGAGAGTGTCGTGAAGCACGACAATATGTTTATTTGGTTTTAATAGTTTTTCTAAATTAATTACAGAATCTACATCGTAACCATCATGTAATTCAATTTACCTCTTCTCCAGTCACTTCACGTTCCGCCCCTGTATGTTTGCTCGCCGGCTACACGTAGATTTTTCTCTCAGTGGAACTTCAATCGAGGTTCTCCTTCCCCCCTTTCTCTTGGCACGCGCCTCCGCGCTTGATCGTTGCCGATTGGCTCGGAGTGCCGTGACGTCATTTTCTACCGTCGACCGGAGATCGATCGCGATTTCCAGTCAGTATCTGTAGAGTCTGGGCATGAGTTGCCGCGGAATTTGAACGCTCTTGCGTTTTGCTAAGACAGAACGTGTATCGCGTGCTGGATTTTTTTTTGAAGTTTAACTGCTTAGTTATCATGCTAAATATAATAATATTTCTTGTGATAACTCCATATTTGACCGATATTTTCGTGCATATTTAAATATATAGTGATGTGTGCTTGGATGTTCTCGGATGATTGCACGAGGTAGCTACCGACGCCATGTCAGCAGCACCACAATTTTTGGATAATTCAATAAAAAGAATTTTGGATCTTCAACCAACGATGTGTCATCTCTTAATTGGTGAGCTCTGTCCATTTATTCCCTATTTAATGTAATTTTATTTGTCAATATCTCCACTGAGAACTAACATTCTTTGAAAGCCGCCATTTCAGTGAGTTACGCTGGGTTTCCGTTTTTTTTTGGTTTATACGATCACCGCTGAAGTAGCATATTCTGAATGACATTAAAATCGATGTCTAGTGTATATATTCAGCCCCAAAGGGATGAACTTGATATATCAAATTTGAATCGTTCTAGTCAATATGGATGTGTTACCAAATTTTCAAAATGGTTCCCTTGCGCCATTTCGTTCTAGCGGTGAACTCCGTTTTCAATACTTCTCCGGGGTTCACCCTATGACATATATAAAATCAATTGCTGTCTGTGATCTTTTTTTTTTTTTTTTTTTTTTTTTGTTTAATAAATGTTATCAAGTTTTTCTGGATAAATGTTTTCAAGTTTTTCTGGAATGTATTTTCTGATAGCAAAGTTTAGTTAATTTGTTCATACATTTGCTAAAAATACATTACGTTCTGGCTTTCAGTTACCAAGTGTCGGTTTAGAATCTCAGTTTAAAGCATGGGTTCATAGTGGTTTGTAATCTGCTTTAAAACATAGATTCCAATCTAATGAGTCTTACTAGGCAAAAACAGACTGTAGAATGACACCCCAAAAATACATTGAATATTAACTTTCCTAAAAAGATAAACACATTTTTGAGGAGATAGAAAGGATACTTTATTCTTCTACTGTTTAATTCAAAGTATGTATTATCTACCCAATGACCTCCTGTGATGTTATTTTAGATTATTCTTACTAAAAAATCTATATATACACACACACACATCTGTGATTATTTGTTGCCACATTTGAAACTGTGGCTCTATATATGAGATAAATTGTGTAATAAAATATTTTTTAAGTTAGCGGAATTTGGTAAAAGTCTGAAATGGCATATACTGGTTTGACATTATGATTTTTTTTTTTTCTCCTTGATTGTTGAAATGTAAAGAACAATTACATGATTTAAATAAATACCTTAAAAAATGTCTTTATGGATATAAGACCTTTCACTCCAGACTTGGAGTATCTTTAGAACTCCTGCTTCTTTTGGGATTTTAATTCTCTTTTGTTTTACTGATTTAACAAATAACCCCATCTCACATCATCAGTAGAGTGTTCACATCGTTACAAGCCTGCCTCCTGTTTAAAATTTCCATGGCTTCATGTTTTTAAAGACATACTTGTGGTTTTTGTAATAAGCCAGTTTTTGTGGGTTTTCGGAATTAATTTTTGTTTTTGTTTTTGATATTGTTTGGTTAAGCCTGTGGTCATTTTGTTAAATTTATTATTGTTTTGATGTTTTTTAATTCTAATTTTTATTTTTGTCATACCAATACTGGGGAAGAATTAATTAGAAATAAACAGTCTTATCAAAATTTGAAAAAAAAGCTAAATGTAACAGAAGCCTAATTAATAAGCTTTATCAAAATAGAATTAAAAAAAAAAAAAAAAAGGCTTAATCATGTTAATAGTGCCCAAAAACAAAACCCCAAATTTACAACATCTACCTCTCAATAAAGGCACTTTGAATAAAATAAAAAATGAGGCTGCTATAGTAGGAATTAATATCCCATCCCCATCAAACCTAGCAAAAACATTTTTCAAAAAATCCACAATGAAAAATGTTTCATTAACCCACTTAAAAAACCCCTGGCGTCTACCAAATTAGTTACCACAAAGAAGACAATAATACTGGTATTTATATTGGCATGACAAAAATAAAAAATAGAATTAAAGAACATTAAAATGACATTAGATTTAACCAGGGCTTAACCAAACAATATCAAAAAGAAAAATTAAATGTTAATTTTTAAAACCCATGAAATAGATACTAACACCACAATATGCCCTTAAATGTGAAGCCATGGAGATCCTAACCAATAGGCAGGCTTATGATGTGGCATAGTTTATTGTTGATGCCATATGGCACTATCTGTTAAATTGACAAAACAGATGATGAAATCCCAAGAGAAGCAGCAGTTCTGAGGATGCTCTGGGCCTGGAGCAAAATGTCTCAAATAATTTTAAGGTATTTATATCATCTTTTTATTTTAATGGGTTTTATTATGCAACACCAGTATTATTTCAAATGATCAGACAGTTGTGATAACCCCAAATAGTATATTTTTGATGAAAACTTTATTTATTTACCTTTGAAGTAAGTTGTAAAATTCCCATAACTGCTAAAGAAAATCAGGTCCCATTATATCAAAACTTCAGTGGGTTGAATGATTAATTTGCTACATTCAGGAATTCATTATCAGATGGATTTGATATCGTACTGTTTCACTGTATCTCTATACATGAATATATGTTTATGTATATACCTACTGAAACTCATATATCTTTCAAAATTGTTTTGTTCTTGTTATAATTTTTCATCTGTAATTTTCCAACCAAAATTTTTTATGAATCATATAACATAGTTTCTTATGGCCATATCACACGGGAGCATATATACTCAACACAACATTATACGCAACATGTTCACTGAGCGTCGTAAAAAGTTGAGGAAGCTGAGCGAACGAGAAACCGGTCAGCTGTCCGTAGAGTTCCCCCCGAATTGATAGCGTGATGTATTCCCTTCTCTAAAGGTATTCCAAGAAAAAATCCTGTTTATTCCTCCTATTGGTCAATTTTGATCAGCACACTCAGCATACACAACTTTTTCTAAACGGTCTCGTAAAAGTTGATCATCCGAAAACTGGGTGTCCTTGAACAAAATCAGGCTGAGTATGTTGGGTATAATGCTGAGTTTAGTAAAATGCTGAACGAAAGTGTCCCGTGTGATATGGCCATTACACATTCTCTTCTGTCTACAGGATTCATTTTCATTTTGAAGTACCATGCATTTACTTAGATTTTTGAATTACAATTTATTTTGTTTTTTCTTATTTTTATTTTCTTAATTTAGGATTTCAGAAGAGAGTTATAGTAAAGACTGAAATTGGAAAAAAAAAAAAAAAACCACTATCAAAAATACATGCCTTGTTAATATTTGTCATTTTTGCTCTTTTTCATGCTCAGATTCATAGAATTTTAAAAGACACTTTCTTGTCCATACTGGAGAACCTCCTTTCAAATGTTCAGTCTGTGGAAAATGTTTTAATAAAAAAGCCAATTTGAAGAGACATTTTGTTACACACTAAATACATGTACATTTATGCACGTATGTATCTAAAAGAGTTGGGCAAAAAATATGAAAACGCCTTGTAAACATGCATGCTTGAATTAATAGGATTATTCTAGCATGTTGATGATGGTGTTTATTTGTCCACTAATATCAACTGTAAAATCTCTATTATATATGTATCAAGCTTCAGTCATTGTTGAGATAATGTTCTGTGCAGTTGTGAGAGGAGAACTTAAAGGTCGCACATCAGTCACATTCGCCCTTTCTTCCTACATATGTTATTTTGTAGGATTTTCGTTGCTTCATATTATAAAAATATCTCATTCAAAGACAGGATATCTTTATAAAATGAAGCAACAAAAATTCCATACAATAACATGGGAATGAAGAAAGAGGGAACCTGACTGATGGCCTTAAGAGTGTCAGAGCTTACTGAATTTGAACATGGGCAAATTATAGACGTTTATATGATTGGTGCTTCCTCAAACAAGATAGTTAAAGTATTTGATTGTTTCAAGAAATATTCAAAATTGTTTTATAGTATATAGAAAAACTGCATCCACTAAATCACAGTGGAGATGAAAAAGCTTATTAAGTGATCCTAAGAAATGATCATTCAAGAGGATTGTCATAAAAAAAAAATTAAATAAATAAAATGAGACAACTATAGCTACAGAATTGATTACAGACATAAATATCACATTTACAAAGCCTCCCAGTATCAGAACAATATAAAGGCAGTTCCACAAGCAGGGTATTTCGATGTTAGCTGCAATTTGCAAGCCACTTATCATAAATCAAATTTCTCTAAGAGGGAAAAAGTAGAGCTAAAGACATTCGATTATGGTGAAATTTAAGGCTTTTTTTTTTTTTTTTGGTTGAATAAATCTTGTTTCACATGGTTGCTATTTCCTATTTATGTCTGGCAAATACTTATCTATACTTATGAGAGAGCCAGTTCACAGGCAAGAGTGACACATGGGGAGAGTAAAGGTTCATTACTGCCAGGGTTTATGTGGCTAATTTGTATATTTATACATAAAATTTATTTCTACAGATAAAGTTATACTCAGGTCATCACAATTAATTCCAATGTACAGTAAACTCCCGACTGTCTGGCCTAATATGACAGAAGGGTGGGCCGGATAGTCAGAGTTCTATAAGTATTTACTCACTTGCTGCCCTTTTCCCTCAGCAAATGATATTAAATCACATCTTACACGGAATTTTAAGATAAATTCTATATTTCAAAATAAGCAAAACACAAATGTGAAATGTAAGCCTAATTTGTAAAAAAAAAAAAAAATATATATATATAAATAAATCTTATTTTACTATTTATTAGTAAATGATTGCAGAAATGTGAGAAGTTATGCCTAAGATAAAAGAATAAAAAATTGCAGTTTTTAGTTTTTGAAAAAAATCTTTGATAGATAACTGCTTTTCCTTTTGGGTCCTCTTCCATGGTGCCACGTCCCTCCATATATGCAAAAAAATTCTGGGCTCTTGGCCTACCACCCCCCCCCCTTTTTTTTTTCTTTCTCTCTTCCTGTTTCTGAATACTTCCCCCTCCCTAGGGTCTGCTCAGATTTTATTTTGCATTCATGAAAATACATATTTCGTGCTAGAAATTCTCATTTTGGTGGCTATGGGTGTTACCATGTGCAAAACTTGAGTACACGACACATAGCACATGACCGCTTGCAACATTCCTGATCTTTTTTACCAGGCTGGATAATGCGTAGGGTCAGATAGGCGGGAGTTTACTGTATGTACTTTTATTATATTAATTATTTTTGTTTGTTTGAACATTATTACTTGTTTGATTTATCTCATTTTTTAAGTTGTGGAAAATTTTTTTAATTTGTAGGGTGGAACTTGTTACCTTGTTGTAATAGAGACAGTTCTTGTAGGATAATACATTTTTTCTACTGTTTATTATTATTTATTATTATTATTATTATTACTTATTTATTTGATTGGAAGAATGTTAGCCCTTTGTGTTTAAGAGGTGACTCTCAGTCCCCACTTGATTTGATATGGTAATGATTGATATGCTTAACAAATGTCCTTTGAAGTATAAAGTTACATAAAATGATGAAGTTTTAAACATTAAATTGTGTGTGAAATCATTTTATGTTAATGGTAAGTAATTCACCAAATATGCAAAAAATCGCCACAAGCTGCTAGTTCGTCGGAGCGAAAAAGGGCTTCAACAAATATAGTTATTTTATTAAAAATCCCTTGAATTTCAAAATTTTAGTGTATTCTTTTTATTTATGCCTTTTTACTATTCATAAATTGTTCAGCAAATCTACATCCTATGGGAATCATAGCTTTATACCATTTATTCAAATGTTGGAGTACTCAAATGCAGGGGTGCAGAAAATGCTAAGACCTCTAAAATTTCCCCCGAATATATTCTAAATTTCCCCAAAAATAATGTAAGAAGCTGTTATCAGTGTTTTGACAGTCAGTTTGACATTTTTGGTGGGAGAGGTTGGGGGGGGGGAGGAAGAGGGAATCTTTCTTCAGTCAATCTTCTTTTTTTTTTTTTTTTTTTTTTTACTAAATCAAAATTCAGTGTTGCTATTAATGTGCCACCAGATGGAAAATTAAAAAGTTTAAGGTAATCAGACTAATTAACTAAAATATTTTTTAAGGCTATAATTCTTATATAATACACAATTATAAATAGATTAATGCTGCTTCGTTTTATTGCACGCCACTGTCTCTGAAAATTTAAAATACCTTTTCATTACAGAATTTCAAAATCAAGAATAAGACAAAAGTTTTTCATTGCATGAACCATAAGCATTTTATAAAAATTCTATAATTTTCTGTATAAAGATGACTTACAATTATTGTGTGATACAGTATAAGGAAAATAAGCAATATATAACTTAACTGATGTGTACAAAACTAAACAAAAGCTGTACAAACTGGTAAAAAAATATATATGCTATAAAAATGAGACAAATTGCTATAAAGATATAAATGTACACATGGGCAAATGAACCTTGAGCATATAAATCCATACAGTCTGAGAAAATAGTGCTCAAATGTTGAATGACAGAATCAGCAGCCAATTGTTGATGTGTATCATTAGAAAAAAAAAAAAAAAAATGTATGAGTTTCAAATCTGGGCTCCTATAAACACCATAAAAGAGCAACAGAAGTTTTAATTAATTCATAAAATTAAAATAGTTAAGTGAAAACTGAACTTTAAGATACAAAAAAAAAAGGAACTCACTCAAAAATGCACGTTTAATTAGAGCTAAATGTTCAAATGCTTCTTTGTTTCCTTTCTTTTCCTTTTTTTGTTTGTGTGTGTGTGTGTGTGTGTTTTTTTTTTTTTTTTTTTTTGGGGGGGGGGGGGAGGGATTGGTGAATGCACAGTGTAAACTGATAACTGAACCTCTGTATATCATTTAAATGAGACACAAAACACTGCAAAATGATGTTTTTCCCCTTTCCCCCCCCCTTTCATTATCATCAAACTTCAAATATTTAACACTTTTTTTGTGGGGGGGGGGGGGATACAGCTCTTAGTTTGTTGTTTAATATTAGAAAGTTTGTTTTTTCAGTAGATATTTTTATTTCCGTTTTCTCTTTTACTTTATTCTAAGAAAATAAATATTTAAAATTTCCCCACACAGCCAAAATTTCTCTCAAACATTGTTCGCACGTTCGGACATATTCTGCACCCCTGCTCGAATGGCTGACATCAAACCCCTTTGTTTAATTACAATAAAAAATAAACACCATTTGAGTGTAGTACTCAAAGTATAAATACTCATGCACCACATTTTGTTCCAAGTGCATTTAAAATACATTGTATCATCCCATTCAAATACCGTCACTTTGTGCTGTGAATAGTATGTCACTTTAACAGCGTTTTGTGATATTTTTACAACTCCTTTTATACAGTTACATTGAGCTGTGAGAAGTATATCACTGAGATAATTATACTATTATGGAGTTGCATGCATGCACCAGTGCAATGTCACGTTTCCTGCCATAAATAGAAGACATTTCCATATGTTTACAATATCCCTACGATGTATATGGACAGAGTAGTATGACATGCCTGCAATAGCATCAATATCATAGTGTAATGTGTTTTCCATGTTGTAAGGAAGAAACTGAGAAACTGTATTGTATGTGTATCTGAAATGATATAATGTATGTATATAACACTTCTCTTTTTTACCTCAAGACGATTTTACCTTAAATATAAGAAGATTAACAGTATTTATTTTGCCCTAAACTTTGAAAATCTCTATACAAGTCTGTAATTATTTTTTTCCTTTATCTGATTATTCTGAATAAGTGCCTTAAATATAAAATTTTACTGTCTCATTTTGAGAAACATGTTGAAAAAGGTATTTTTAATGGTTGAATGAAGTTGCTCTAAAAACTATTATAAAAAAGTTATTACTGTTTTTTTTATTTTATTTATTATTTATTTTTGTTGTTTGCCTGAAAATCCTTTATAGTGCTCATATTTAGCAAGTAAGAAATAGATTTTATATTTTATCCTGAAATATGTATTTTACTTGCTATAAAACCAAAATTGAGGAATTTGTATCTTAAGGCAGGATGCTGATATACATGCCCAGACTTTCATTATAACAATCTAAATGAATATATATTTTTAAATGTTTAATCTAAAATATCCGTGAACTTAAAATAGAAAATTTTATAAAGTAACATGCAAAAGAAAAAAAAATGAAATATTTATCAAAATAATTTACATTTCTCTTAAATATTATAATTTGCATTATTTATATTTTATTAATTTCTTATTAAACTTGATTAAAATTTTAAATTCTATTTCTTTTTTTTTTTTTTTTTCAAATGGAGTTTAAATATCAATTTAAAACTTTTTCAAACAAAGTAAATCATTTTCTTTAAAAACTTCAAAATTACCTCTTATAACTTTATTCACAAACATTTTCATTATCTTTTCTAAGGCTTCTTCAGGTAACTCACTTGGTGAACTGAAACTCCTGGATATACTGCTTCTTCATAATATCTCTCACCATCTGGCATCGAAAAAAAGATGGATCGGTGTTGGTTGCAGACAAGGACTGGGCGTTACATTGATGTAATGCAAAAATCGATTTATAGCTGACATTGGCGATCTGATTTAAAGATAACATCTACTGCGAAATTTCGGAATGACGATGTTAGACAATGTAATGCAGCATCAATTTAGAGATTACATCTGTTATGGATGGAATTGGAAAAATCCAATGTTAGCTAGACATCAAGTTACCTCGACGCGCTTGCGAGTTAATGCATCAACGGAAGTTTTATTGATTTTACGAAAACGATTTAACAATAATTGGAAAAGCTGTCTTATGATTTAGCATAATATGAATTGCACTATGTGCCGACTTTTCATTTCAAAGGAGATACCAGAGAGGCGATGCACTAAAATCGCCTGTCGTGTGTTCCGTTTATTCCAAAGAAGAGACGAAGTGTTGCACTTGCGCTATGCTAAATCGATTAGAAAAGAAAATACGATTTTAGATGAATCATAATTGTTCCAAACTTCTAACTTCTTGTGGTTTTACAGACTCCAATTTTTTTGCTAAGTAATGTTTTCTTTCTTTTTGTAATAAATAATTATTTTCGACAATTAAAGTATGCATTGTTGTAATAAATATTAACATAAATATATAGATTTTTGTCATTAAATTAAATAGAAAATAAATTTAATTTTTACAGTATTTAAGAATACAATAAATCACAATAAAAATAGTTTTGTAATACAATATGACATATCTGTTTGTAATATATTATTTATTCAATAATTTGGCTTTGTCAGACACTTTTATTATTAGTATTTTGTAAGAGGGAGGAATTTTTAAAGAATGTACGCAAGAATTTTAATGGTACTCCTTGTTACGTATGTCCTTATTACATACTTTTTATTACACTCTTTATAATATCATTAATGAGCTTCAAATATTACTTTACTGAAGTTAATAAACTATACAATGTTTATACTTAAAAGTGCTATTAAAAAGAAACAGAGTTTCAAAAAATTTTCCGTCATTTAAAATTAAATATCTTTTTCAAACTTTGCTACCTATTTCATCTAACAAATGAATTAATCTTGATTTTTTTTTTTTTTTTTTTCAGAATGACATGTGGTTTATTTATAGGCAAATTGGATATTAACCGCCAGAATATAATGTATTTTGGCAATATGACACAAAAAAGCAGAAATTTTGTTAATTTTTAGTAAAATTATAAAACATTTGGGAATCAGCTTTCAAATTTTTTTTAAAAAGACAAAAATTTTTTCGGTAAAAAACAAATTTTATAAATCAAATATAAAATTCACTATTTCATTATATCAAGAATACACAAAAAAAGGGCTAAACAGTAAAAAAAAAAGGATCCTCTAAAAACTAACAATAACAAAAGTGCACCAGAGTACTAGGGTTGAAAAGTAATTTGTTAAAAATTTTAAATAAACACCATAAAATGCAAAAACTAGCAACAATTGTTTTGAGTCGAAATAAAACACAACCCTTCATTAAATAAACAAAGTAGGCATGAGTGCTGCAAACAAAGCGGCAATGCACACTATAAAAACTGTTGTGCCACAGGCCATCAAAATCTCTCTTTAATATCAATATTTATGATGATGCCTCCTAATATTAATCATTCAGAAATGTTTAATCAACATAACTTTTCTTAATAAAAATTTTACATGTATAGTTTGGCGTAATTTTAAGCAATACATGCTGAGTTATAGCCATATGGGAAATTGCAGAAAAGGAACAATAGCAGCGTCGCTATTCACTCAGTGTACTATAAGGAAAGGGCATGTTTACAAACAAACGCTCCGTCAATCAATCTTTGCTACTCTCGAGTGATAAAAGATCGACCAGGATTGGTGAAAATACCAGTGTTTTGCCACTTTACCCATAATTTGACTGCGAGTGACTTCACGTGCCCTTTCCTTATTGATTAAAAGACTTGTATTATGTAAGAGGGAATATGGAGGAGGTATTTTCTAAATCAATGTTAAATCGATTTATCTCTATATCGCGATATTAGATGGAAGATAAATCAATTTATAGAATTGCTACATCGCCCAGTCCTAGTGCAGACTTCTATATTAGTAATTACCTCTATGGTCTCACATCACAGTGCATATTGTTAGTTTATGTAATTCACAAGCTTAATTGGGCTGATAAAATTAATTTTTAGGTTTTGTTTTTGATTTTCTTTGGTTAAAGCTGTGGTTATTTTATTTTTTCATATTTTATATCAATACATCTATTAATCTTTCTTTTAGTCATACCTATATAGGCAGCAGATTCGTTTTTATCATTTGTATAACTGATTTTATGTATGCCAGTGGTCTGTAAGGGATCAATCCTACCTTTATTATTGTGAATATGTTAAAAAGATTTTTATTGGGTTTTATGGGTATATTTATGTTAAATTTACTAGCTTCATTTTTATTTTTAATTGCTACTCCTTTATTATAGGGGATAAAAGTTGTAAACCTTGGTTTTTCTTTCTGGGCATTTAATGTATTGTTTAGTTGTTTTATGTGATGGTTATATAATTTTATGATTAAGTTCTTGTTATATCCAGCTTTTTCAGCTTCAAATTTAAAATGTTGGCTACGTTACATAGATGACACTTTCATTCTCGTTGAAAATCCTTTTGACATTTGTGCCATTCTTCAAATTGTGAATTCTATTGATCCCCATATTCAGTTTACCTACAAGTTAGAAAATTGTAATCAACTTCCCTTCCTTGATGTTTTAGTTACTAGGTGCGAATCTTCTTTTAAAACTTCTGTGTATAGGAAACCTTTTTTTGGTTTCCAACCCTGCCCATGCTCTCTTAAATCACTCAGCTAAATAGAAAATTGGCACCTTTTACACTTACTTGTATTGTGCACACAAAATTTGTTCTGACACTTCTTCTCTTAAAGAAGAACTTGATTATTTAAAATCTGTTGCTATCAAAAGAGGTTTTAGCCTTTCTATTACTGAAATAGCTCTTAAAAAGTTTACTAGATCAACTTGTAATTCTATTCTTTCTAATGAGGCTAAAATTAAACCTGATAACTTTGTTGTCTTGCCTTTTTATTCTCCCTTATGTTTTAAATTAGACAAAGTTTTAATTTTTTTTAATTTTCATGTTATTTTTAAACCCGTTAATAAATTTCAATACCCTTCAACTAAATTCCCTGTTCCCGAGCTTCATAAGTGGGGTATCTATAATGTCCCTTGTAATAAGTGCGATTTATCTTATATGGGTCAAACTAAAAGAAATCTTCTATTGCTAAGCATAGTTGGGATTCTGACCATAGTTTTAATTTTCAGCAAGCCAAAATTATCTTTTATGCTAAATGCATTTCCAAATTAGATTTCCTGGGAAATTTAGCTATCTACCTTAATCGTGATAAAATTGTAAATGAAAAATCTGATTCCACATTGCTGTCTACAGCTGGGAAAAATTTGTTTAATTCAATTAAATAATTTCCTAACTTTTGTAAAAATAAATAATAATTATTAAATAAATATAATAAATAATAAATAAATGTTAGGTATTTACATAAATATAAAATCAAAATATATAAATTATTTTATTACCCCTTACCTCCATTTTTTGTGTTTGTTCTCTTGTTTACTGTTTTTAGTTATGTTCTCCTCTGTTTGTTTTTGCAAATGGCTTCCTATTGGTTGGCTGTGTTGTTCCTCCCCCCTTTGGGTTTTGCCCTGCTTTTAGCCTTGCTTTTGCCTCCAAGGCAGTAGCATGTTTGCACCTGAAGAAGAAAGGCTATGCCTTTTTGAAACTGGTAGTGCTTTCATTAGTTTTATGGTGGGAGGAATTTTTTTAAGTTTGAATATTGATTGTACACCAGTTCTTTTATTTTGTGTTGAAAATTATAATAGGTAACTCTGAAGTAAAAAATAAAAAATTAAATTATGACAAAATTTGTTTGAAAATGTTAAGTACACTTTCAATATGTAGATGAACCTTTGTCAGAATAATATGTTAGAATAATAATTTTATATATTTATTTTTTAAACATCAATTATAGTCCCCCCACCCGTTTCATTGCGTGATAAAACTATTATAATGATGTGTATCAAATATTCAAGATATATTATATGAAAAATTTATAAACCTTCAAGTCATTATTTTTTTACTTTATTTTTTTTAGGATATAATGCAAGATTTACAGTGAAAAATGAAGTGTTCAAACTTACCAATTTTAAAGATGCTGGTATTATTAGTATTTGCCCCCTTTGTTCATATTCTACATATGATTTATCCAACTTCAGAAGACATATACGAAGCCATAGTGGTGAACATCCCTATAAATGCCAACTTTGTGATAAATCTTTTACACGGAAGGAGAATCTCAAGAAGCACTTTTTCAGTCATCAATGATTTTTTTTTATTATTATTTTGACTGTCTTTTATGATACACTAATTCTGTAATTTTAAATTATAATGTTATAAGTGAAATATCTTATATGAAATTTTCTTCTGTTTCCCTCTCATTTATTTATTTATTTAAGTACATATGTTATTAAAGTTGTACAGGGTGATTATAATTAAACTTGTGATTTCAAAACGCTCTAACTTTAAAACTACTGATTGTAAGGTAATGGAATTTTGTTTGGCAAAGGTAAAAAAAAATAGTTCCAAAATGTGCCCTTAGATGCCCAGGCAGCACATAACGTTGTTATAGCGTTGAAAATAAGTCTGAACAGTTAAAAATTAGTTGTAAAAACGTTAAAATAACGTTATGTGCTACTAGGGTGGTGCTGTCAGGATAATGTCAAGGGAAAGGCCTGGCTTTGTTAAATACAGGAATTTTGTTAGCCAAAGGAAACAATACACTCAAAAGGTTTATGACAAATTTATCAGCAAAAATACAAGAATACAGCAAAAACAGTAATAGTGACAAAAGAAAAAGAGGAGCTTTGTGAAACAAGCACTTTCCTGATGATTAACACGTTAAATGCCATATCAGCCATAGGTGGCTGATACTGAACTTTCTGTTTAGGCCACGTCAACCACCAGTGGCTGACAGTGTAAAATGATATAAAACTAAAAAATTTACATAGTTTTAAGTAATTACTGACAATTTATTTAAAAGTTACTTAATTTTTATTTATTATAGGATTATATCATTAAGGCATTTTAATGGATTTTATTGAAACACTATAAACAGAACACGTTTCTAAGCAGTGCCTGTGACTTGAAAGATTTGCGTGACACTCAATGTATTAATGCATAAGTTCTTCAATATGCCTTCTGCTTTGTTTTGCTGTTAGTTGGAAGTGTAAAACGGCATGTTCCGCAACAGATTGGAGGTCTTTGCTGATGCTATGAATGCAGCACATGCTGCTTTCCTTCAAGTAGGCCAGATTCACAATCGGCCCTCTGTAAACAAGAGTCTTTAGGTATACCCAAAACCAGAAATCACACACACGCTGTGGGAACATGTCTGCACTGTATATGTTATATCTTAGTAATTTGCATACCTCCACAATGGCAATGTGAAACCTGACAATGCCATCTATCGGCACATTTTGGAACAATTTTTCCTTCACCAAGCGAAACTACATTGACTCATGACTGTTCTGATAAATATCAAGTCATTCTGACTGGTAGTTTTAAAATTGCAATATTAATTATAATCATCCTGTATGTCAGCACTAGCCAAAGAATCGTTATTTTCTCTTTTCTTTTGTAAAATTTCATTTTTTTTTTTTTTTTTTTATTATTGTTTAGAATATCCTAATGCTGCAACATGTCACATGGTATACATATATTTTATAAAAGAGAAATCGTAATTTAATCCTCTCAGGGGCAAGGTTATTTTGCTCATTTAAAATAAACTGTCACCAGAATTTATGAACAAGTCTCAAAGAAAAGAAATACAGAAGGTCATTCACACTTTATGGAAACAATTTTATTTTTCTCTTTTGCAGTTTGTGATAAAAATTCGCTAATTTTAGCATAATTGTCTGTTACTTTTATATTTTGATTGGAATGTAAAACTAAAAGATTTAAAAGCTCTTAAAATACCTTACATAAAATCCTTTTAGTTGCAGCATGATATGATATATTTCGACTCGCTATACTTTCGCGGTCATCTTCAGATGTCAAGTTTGCTGCAATGACCATCATCACTGGACTTCCATTTATATTCTTCTTTACGTTCGTCATCCTTTTGTTTGTTCTTGTGTGTTAGGTGTTGTTACCAGTCTTCCGGAATAGTACCATGCTTTTGGTTGTTAACTGCGGTGTTAATTGTTAATATTTCTAGGGTTTCACGCTTTACAAAAAGGTCTTTGGGGTCTTATAGACCCCAAAGAAACCTCCGGCATTTATAAAATAGACTTTAATTTTGAAAACAACAATAATAGCGCGTGTTACATCGGTATGACTAAAAGAAAAATAAAAGATCGTAAAGCTGAACATATTACAGATATTCAACATAACCATTCCTCCACCACGTTATCGCGAATTCACACTACTAACCTCATTAATCCTAATACAATAACCACTACAAAAATAGCCCTCTATAATTCCCATCAATATGCATTAAAACGTGAAACCCTAAAAATACTTACAACTAACACCGCAGTTAATGACCGAGAGCATGGTACTATTCCGGAAGACTGGCAATACCTAACACACAAGAACAAACAAAAGGATGACGTACGTAAAGAAGAATATAAATAGGAAGTCCAGTGATGATGGTCATTGCAGCAACCTTGACATCTGAAGATGACGGCGAAAGTATAGCGAGTCAAAATATATCATATGCTGCAACTAAAAGGATTTTATGCAAGGTATTTTAAGAGCTTTTAAATTGTATTGATTGATAGTCCGTTTTTAAAATTTAATTTTAATATTAAAAGATTTATTTTGAAAATAGCTCCTAAAAGTGATAGATAGCTCAAAGGTTACATAAATGTTCTTTCTGAGGAGAAATATTTGTATCACCAAATTATAAAGTGGTGTAAAAATCACAGTTATTGCATTTTTAAAAAAGGTATTTATAATACATTAAATTTGAAAAAGTCTAAATTAAAGTAAAAATCAAAACATGACTGCGAAATTCCATCCTAAGACTGTTCAAACGCAGATAAATTTCAAGAAAGTGAAGTCTCTGATCCTAAAAGAACTTGATGCACAGCAGTCTTGCTCACATTTACCCCCGAACTTATTTGATGTTCTGAAAATCCAATTTTATGCAGGGTCAATATTTCTGACCTTTTTGTAGCAGTAAGTGAAGGTTTTTTAACCAATTAATAATTACACAACAGCACTGTCTACAACAAAATCCAATAAACAGCTGGCAATAAACATGTAGGGCACCCTTATTTATAGCAGTAGAATGTGTCTGATGCAATCAGCACATGAGATGACGCAATAATCTGTGCAAATGATGCAATGTGTTAAAATACTGAAAATCGGCTACTGTTTTTAAACTTTTGCGAACAACTGTGTATATATATATATATATTTATTTATATATATATAGTCGATATATATTTATTTATATATATATAGTCGAACCTCGTTAACGTGAACACTGTTACCATGAATTACTTTTAAGATGAACTGTTTCCACAATCCCCATCAAAATGAAGATTAGTTACTGATAGTATGAACTACTGATAACATGAACAAATTTTTTATCCCCCTTGAGATTCACGTTAACGAGGTTCGCCTGTATATATAAATCTGAAAAAAAAAAAAATTCTAATAAATGTTCATTTTCATAACTTTATTTGAAAATTTGTGGGGCATTTTTTAGTACTATCTGCATCACTTCAATCTTTTCTGTATAAGTTTATTTTGCTAATTTCTTTATGATTTTAATGTGTGAATTATTTTTTACTTTTTTCACAAATATATTCATGTTTTTGAAATATGAAAATGCATTTCTATTTATTTTTATTTAGGATTTCTATATGGCAATATAGTGAAGAATGCATTACTTGACACAGGAAAATTTAAAAGTACTGGTGTTATTAACATTTGTTCTCAATGTTCCTATTCTACTTCTGATGCTGCAAATTTTAAAAGACATTTGCTTGTTCATACTGGAGTGAGACGATTTAAGTGTGATCTTTGTGGCAAATGTTTTTCTCAAAAAGTGCATTTGCAGAGGCATTCTGTTACCCATATTCAATGAAACATTTGTATTATTATTATTATGGCAATAAAGCATTGATATTTATTCGATTTTAAAATGCATAGGTGTATTTTATTCTGTTTGTCAAGATTTTTTTTTTTTTTTAATAAAATTAAGAATAGCATATTTGAAAAAGAAGAAGAAAGAAAGAAAAATAGTTAGAAAAAATCTTCATGTTATAAAAAATTAGTGTGGCATTCTTGCTGCACTTATTCTATAGTGCTCCAACAATGAGTAGGTATTTGTGTCAATTCTGAATTACTGTAAAAGTCAAAAGAATGCAAAATTTGTGACAATAAAGCAAGTTTCATTGATATCTAAGCAAAATATGAAAAAGTCTTGCACAAAAACATAGGTCCACCAAAATTAATAATTCACTGGATTGCTATTTGAATGAAACTAAAAATTCATTTTTTCTTACTCTTGAAAAGAATTTTGTAGCCTCCTTCACTTCAGCAATATAGGAGTAGTTTGTTATTTTCATATATTTGGCAAACTTGGAGTTCCCAAACATTTTCCATATGATTGTGGTCTGGAGAATAAGCTAACCAATCAACTCTGTTAGCAGCTAACCATTGTTTACTGCTGTTATGAATAGTAGAGATGGAAATTATTTCACGTAATAGAATAAGTAATATTATTATTGCATTGTAGCCTATTAGCACAAAACTAACTATTTACTAAAAATAACCTATTAAAAAAAAATATTATCAACTTTGTCTCTGCACGCAAAATAGACGAGGAATTTCTGGCAATATACCAAAAGAATACCATCAGATAACTAAATTACTTAACCAGAGTGAAAGGTATTTTATTTGACGAAGCTAGAGAAATCTATTCAGTGATATTATCAGTCAGTAATCTCTTTTCATGTTCATTCAATACGTTAAAAATTATTACAGCTGCACTCTCTAATATTTTCTTGAATGTATTAGTCTAAACAAACAAATATTCCTTGTGAAATATATTAGTTTAAATAATTTTAATAAGCAAGAGAATTTTAACATCAAGGACAAATAATATTTTTCTAATATTAAACAGCCTTGATATTAGCTTAGAATTGATTATTTTTCATGGGACAATAAAATCGTTTGGGTAATAGAGTTATAGAGATGCGCTTGTTTGACAGAAATGCTTGTGAGAGGGGAAGAATGAAAGTGGTGTTTCTGTTTATGGATTGTGGCGTTTTTTAATTAATGTCACACTAGATCTTGCTGGTAGGATGTTTATTTGAAATTGATGTTAGCAGCTGGGATTAAAATTACGTAATAACATGTGACATACATAAATGTGCTTGGGAATGTTTTACTTTTTTATATGTTTTTATGTGGCAATAAATTCGATAAGAGGATGCATATTTGTATTTTGCTTTTCATTTTCTTATTTATTTTAATCAGTTAATTTCTTTATCTGATTTTTTAGAGACTTTTTTATGATGAGTAAAATAATTAAAACTATTTATTTATGGTCGTATATGACCGTTCAAGATCAGATTAGGAAAATCGCATTATGTAATCTTTGTGAACAAAATTTAAATTTTATAACAACTGTTCTGAATTTTAAAAAGGCATATTGAAAGACGTCATCCCACTGTGCATTTGATAAGTATGATTGAGAATAATAATTTGGTTGTCAATTTGGATTTTTTTTTTTTTTTTTTTTTTCTGCTGAAAAACAATATATCAGTATCCTTGTGAGGACTTTTTTTTTTTTTTTTTTTAAGCTGGAAATTTAATTTCAAAGTGCGTTTTACACCTTAAAATTAAAAATATTGAAGAATTGTTATTTTTGAATAGCATCTGCTTTTTAATTAAATAAATTTACATTTACTTTAAAAATATATACCTAAATAATATCCTTTTACAAAATATGCACTTACGGCTTATTTAAAACAAATATATTTTGGACAACCATCGTGTCCATCATCAGTGCATTGCAGTGATACTCCCTCTGTTTTGGTTTTCCTCCTCCTCTTGATCTTTAATTCTTTTCACTTCAGATGGTCTTTTTCTTTTATTTAGTTGTTGCCATACAGATGGTATTATGCTGTGCTCACAATCATTAATAGATAGATTGTTAGTAACTATTTCAATGGCTTCTCTTTTGAGAGCATAATGGTGGTTATTATAGGGGGCTATTTTTCGGGTATTAACGGTATTAAAATTAATTGGGTTGGTTTTATGGGTGGTAGGTAGAGCAGTAGAAGATCTATTGAATTTTATGTTGGAGAAGTGTTCTTTTTCGCGATCATTAATATAACGTTTTGTCATGCCAATGTAGCAACCTCTTTTATTATTCTCATGTTTAAAATCAATTTTATAAATACCTGAAGTGTTTTTTGGGTCAATTTGATCTTTTCCATTACGGAAAGATCAAATTGACCCAAAAAACACTTAGTATCATGATTAGGGTTCACACCAGTATAGCAACATGACAACAATTATCACCAAATCATTATCAAATGTCTCCAATATCCCAAACATGGATGACATTTTTATTGCCTAAAATATTTATAAACTGTTTTTTCTATTTATATTTAAAAATAATAAGTTGCTTTGATGTTTATAAAATTTTGAAAGAAATTTAGTTCAGAAATTAAAGACTAGCGAGTCAGTATTTTCAAATGAATCTCTGTAACTTTAACAACTGTAACTTTTAGTCTTAAGAAAAGAATTTTAAAAATAAATCATTTCTGATCGGGTAAAAGTCGCCCCGGGTCCCCACTGCCTTCGGCAGCGCAGTCCCGTGCGTGTATTCCTTCCCTGACCCTTCGTGCCCTCCCCCCCTTCAAAAAACAACAAAAAAAAAAAATAATAATAATTTCTGATCGAGTAAAAACTCACACCGTGTCTGTTGCTTTACAACTTTGTTTAACTAAAAGCTTCAAATTAAAAAGAAATTTTACATGAAAATTATTAGAAAAATTATAAAAAGCAACTAAGTCTTATAAAATTAAATATTTCAATGTATGTCTTTGTTGCAAATTTCTCATACAATAGAGATTTTAAAATAATGCTATTTTAGAACTGTATAATTCTATAATATATTAAGAAAATTTTTCAAATGTACTTTTGCTAAAATTCTCATTTTTAATTACTCAGTTGTTATTTCAATGTTGTAGTTGTTATTCTTGTGAGGGGGGGGGGGGGAGAAAAAAAAATGTATATATAAAGTAATAAATAAATATGTGTCTTCAAGTTAAATGTATGCCATATAATTGTTATGCAAATACAGGGTGTCTTCTAAAGTCCTGCCCCCATTTCAACTTTAAAACAACCATAGCTATTGTCTAAAGCATGGTGTCTACTTATAACAAAGTAGCTATATGCTATCAGTTGGGATATGTTACATTACTTCCTGTTGGCAAATAACAAAGTAAATGTTTTGGTATAGAAATGCTAACTCAGTTGTTTGTTATTAGGTAGCTCTGTGTAACCAATATCAACCTATGGTGCAAAGCCATTTTATTATATTTAGAAATTACATTTAAAGCAATAGCTATGGTCATTCTGAATTTAAGGTGTTTGGCATAACTTTAGTGGATACCCTATATATAAGGAAAAAGAGTATCAAGGTAGTTACTAGTCAGGGATCAGGAAAAAGTCAGGGGATTTTTATAACTTTTGTGGAAATAAGCCATATTTGAAAGCTCGTTATTGTAAATTGCTAAATTGTTTGCTAATTTTATGAATTTTTTTGGAGGAAATAAACAGCGTAAATCAGGGAAAACGATGAAAGTAGTCATGGAAAAGTCAGGGAATTTAGAAAAGTTGTAATGTTAAAGAGTATAAAATTTAATTCCTTAAATACTTATTTAAAACTAAGTTTGTTGACTCAGCTTCTTTATTTTTGTCTTGTACAAATATTTATCACTCATATTATAGTTCATTGTAGTTTATCTGTTTTAGGTTTTCAAAGAGGAAAGCGTAAAGGAGCAGTCAATGTATGTTCTCAATGTCCTTATACTACACCATTTCTGAGTCATTTTAAAAAACATTTGCTTGTTCATAGTGGAAAGCGTCCTTTCATGTGTGAAATCTGTTGTAAATCATTTCGACAGAAAGAACATCTCAAATCTCATTCAATTGTCCATTTAACTCAAAAATGTAAATATTGCAGGCTGACATTTTTCGATGAAAATGAATTTAGATCCCATATGAAGATGGTGCATCTAGATGATATGTGATAAGTAATTATTTTTAGTTTTGCAATGAAGAATTTTCTTTTTATATACATTATATATTTTTTCTTTTTCTGGTATAAGGTATAAATTTTCTTTTTCTTTTTTTGTATCTTCAAATCAGGGCTTCTAAATTTTAACCACCCCACCCCTCAAAAAAAAAGTCAACCAGGCTTTTTTTTTTTTTAACTTTTTATTGAAATTAAAAAAGAAAAAATTCTTTGTTATTAAAAATTATTAAAATAATAGTAATATCTAATAGCCTTAATACTATTAAATCATTAAATGTAAAACAAAGGTAAAAATTGCTGAATAATTAGAATTTTATATCAGAAATACAGGAAAACAAAAGAAATGACTCTTTATTAGGAAGCTGAGTTGATCATATTCCATACAATTTAAATTGTTATAAATAGTTCTTATTCAGCAATTATTTAAATGATCACATAATATGGCTGCTATAGAAAATAAAAATTATCAATCATTTGACTCAGTTTTTAAATAATAGTATACTTTTCAGAATTTAAACTATTTTTTACTTTGATCCAAATAAAATCTTACATTTAAAAAAAAAAAAAAAATTCAATTGAAGCAAAAGTTGTAGGATAGCTATGCAGATTAATAAACAAGAAACATAAATCATGCTTTAAATAAATATTCTTAACATGAAGCTTTATACTAAAAAATTAAATGAACACAAAATCTTTTTACATACTTCATGACTTGGCTGTAACATGTTTTCGCTAGGGTCTCCCCAGCTTGTTCACCGGCACTCACGGTGTTGGAAGCCTTACACTAGTAATGTTCCACTCTGTTGACATCTCTTTTGAGCATGTGGTGCCACTGCTTGTCGAGCCCTGCTGCATCAATGCCATTGCAATGTGTGCAAAGGCAACAAATCGTATGGCCCTATTGAGTAATTTCCATTGCATAATATATGTGAATTATTTTATATAAATTCTAACCAATAAATTACTCTAAAAATATTTTATTCTACAGGAAAAAAAAAAGATTTTATATGTATAAGTAATGTATATTAATTTTGTTATGCTGTGTATAATATAAAGGTATTAAAATATACTTTAAACAAATTCTTCTCTTCAACCATAATGCATTGGAAATATTTTGTGAGTCCCTGTACACAAACAAGTTGTGCGATTATACTATTTTTATTTTAAACATCGTATAGTTAACTTAAATAACATACATTTATTTTAAAGTATTCTATAAATGTAAATGAAAGTTAGAACATAGACAGACTGACCTACAGTCAAAATCATCCATAAACAATATTTTAAAGTGTTAAAAATATTTAACACAAATAAAAATGCAGTTTTAGCTATTTCTAATTATAAATCCTAATATATCTGAATATTTTTGTGTGGCCTTGTAAACCGAAATGCTATTCACAACATATTCCAGAGAAAATATTGTTTATATATATGAATAATAAATGTCAGATATATTGTTTAGTACAAAGGTATTAAAATATGTTTTATGAAATACCTCTCGTAGAATGAAATGCATTGGAATTCTTTTCGTCTCCCTGTGTACAAACGAGTTGTGTAAAAACATTTTCATAATGCTGTGTGCAATATAAAAATGCTTTTAAAAAGTATTTCTCATAGACCATAATGCATCGTAATATTTTATGAGTCCCTATTATACAAATTAGTTGTACTATTTAGACTATTTTCTATAGGGAACATGCTGTAGTAAACTTAAATAACATATATCAATTTCAAGAATTATATGAATATTTATGAAAGTTATGTTGTGGGCAGACAGACTACCTAATGTCATAATCACTCTTAAATAGTTTTGGAAAATGTTAAAAATGCTTAACATAACAAAAAATGCAAATCTAGCAATTTCTTATAACCTTCAATGAATTTGAAGTGTGGTTCTGTAAACTTTAATGCCAATAAATACCATAATCTAAAGAAAAACATGTTTTTGTGCACATGAACAAATGTCAATTTCATTATCTTTTCTGCAGAATATAAGAGTCCCAGTAGGCCGATTTAAATCGAGCTTAAAGAAGTCCTGGAATTTTAAAAAAGCAAACTGGGATTATTTTGAGAAATTGTCCGATAGAAAACTTAAGGAAGATAATTTTGACCTTTCACTTCCCACGGAAACATTGGTTTACAATTTAACAAGGACAATCCTGTTTTGTGCAAAAAAGTGCATGCCTCGGGGAAAAGTCAGAGGCTATAAATGCTTCTGGTCTCCTGAATTGGAAGAACTTAAAAAGAAACAAGATCGTTTCAGAAGAAGGTCTGAGCTCACTAAAAGACAATCTGATATTGTCGCATGGCGGAAACAGGCTAGCGTGGTTAAAAAAGCTGTTTTGCAGGCCAAACGCAAATCCTTTGACGATTTTATTACACATATAGATTATAAAAAAGATAGCTTAAAAGTTTTTAAATTTATCTCTAATATCCAGAATCGTAGACCCTCGTGTAAGAAGAATCCGATTGCTGTTGGAAATAAATTATTATCTTCTGATAAAGCCATCGCAAATGCCTTTGGGCAATCCTACTCCCAGTCCCAGCGAAAGGGAAATTATGCAAGAAAAATGTCACGAAAAATTAATGCTGAATGGAAGAAGTTACTCAAAATGCAGAAGACTGATGAGGAACCCGGATGGAGAGCTGTTTTCGATGCTCCCTTTGGTGCACAAGAACTGGAACTTGCACTAAGACGTCTCAAAATAAAAAAATCTCCTGGTGTGGATTATATCCATGCAGAATTTCTTATCCATTTGGGCAGTGTGGCAAGAAAAACAGTGCTGAATGTTCTAAATCGTGTATGGAAGTTGAGTCAGATTCCGGCGCATTGGAGAAGTGCTATCATAATTCCAGTTCTAAAGAAAAACAAGGACTCTGGACAGTTGAATAGCTATAGGCCCATTTTACTTATGAGTATCCTTGCAAAAGTCATGGAAAGACTTGTGGTTAACCGTTTGAACTGGTATATCGAGGAATATAATATATTAGATACAGAACAGGCTGGCTTCCGAAGAAATAGGTCAACGAGTGACCAAGTGACAAAATTTAGCCAATTCGTTAAAGATTCATTAGATAAGAGGCATTTTAACAGCTATTTACGTTGACTTTAAGGGAGCATATGATTCTGTCTGGAGGGAAAGGCTTTACCAAAAGCTCTTGAATATTGGAATTTCTTCCAAATTATTTCACTGGATTAGATCTTTCACAAACCAGAGAATATGCAGGATTAAATTCGGTGAATCTTTCTCCAAAAGCTTTAATCTTCAAACTGGGCTCCCTCAGGGAGCAGTTAGTAGCTGCACCTTGTTCAATATATATGTCAATGATCTAATTTCATCACTTAAATCAATACCTGATGTTAAATGTTTACTATTTGCTGATGATTTGGTAATCTGGACCCAAGCACCAAAAAATGTTGCTAAAAATGTTATTGAAAGTCGCTTAAATAAAGCCCTGCACGTGCTCTCGAAATGGTGTGAAGAAAATAATATGGCTGTAAATTTAGGAAAGACAGCTTCACAGTCTTTCTCCTTAACCCATGAGGCTTTCCGGCCAGAGTTAAAGTACCAAGGCTCTTCGATCGCCAACACAGACAGCTTTACCTACCTGGGAATGACTTTTGATAATAAATTAAGCTGGAAGCTCCATGTTGAAAAGCTTACCGAGCGTATTTCAAATAGAATGAGTATTCTTAAGTGCTTAGCAGGATGCACTTGGGGTGCGCTCGGTCCACTCTTAACACTACTTTTAAAACTTTTATACAGCCTTTAATGTTGTATTGCTGTGAAGCTCTGATCACAGCCCCACAAATTGTGGTCAATAAGCTGGAAGTGTTGCAAAGCCAGGCTTTACGCTTGATCACAGGAGGTGTGAAGTCTACTCCTATCGATGCGATGCTATTATTGACAGGGAATATACACTTCAGAGATATTATGAAATTGAAAACCTTATGTCTCTATGAAAAGCTACTGCGTATAGAGGATCCCTACTGGAGGGACTATGTGACCAAGTTAAGGAATTTAAAAACCCAAAATGGATTTATTCAAATAGTCCTGGATATTAAGAAAGATCTTGTAATTCCAGGTGATATACAACCACTTTTGACACCCAGAAATCACTTGGAAGTAATTAATATCGATATGAGGCTGGATCTAGTTGAAACTATCCATAGAAAGGGAGATGTTGCACCAAGTGTGTTGAAATGTCTTGCCTTAAAAACCATTGCGGCCAGATATCCACCATCTCAGTGGCTGCACATTTTTACAGATGGTTCCCAGTTTGATTGTCATCTCAATGTAGGGGCTGGCGTGTTCTCAGATCTTTTTTCTCTCTATGCCCCTGCGGGCTATATTGGTACCTCCTACCTCCTTTGATGGTGAAGTTGTGGCGATACGTTTAGTCTTAAAGCAACTATTAGCTGTCCATTGCAAGTTTGAAAGGGCGGTCATTCTTTCTGACTCTTAGGCAGCCATCCAGTCAATAAGCGCTGTTGATCATCTATTAACACCGGAAGTATCCCAATGTCAAGAATCATTAAGAACTCTCACTTTAAAGGGGAAGCAAATTGTTCTCCAGTGGGTGCCCAGCCATTGTGGCCTTTGGGGCAGTGAACAAGCGGACTTCCTTGCAAAAAGAGGTGCCACCTTACTACAACATCCCAATACAGCCATTTCTTACTGGAGGATTAAACTGTTTTTAAAGAATTTATCTGCATCTAATGCTTTACGAGATCTTGAGAATCATACAGCTCTAAAGAAATGGAAGAATTAAAGTCCTTCTCTAATTCCTGATAAACCAAGACGTAAGGCAGTTGCGACTTTCTGCCTATCTACCGGACATGACTGCCTTGTCGCTCATTTGAAGCGCATAGGTATCTTAAATGACCCTACTTGCCCACTTTGTGATTTTGGAGAAGTAATGGACCGGGACCATCTGTCCCGTTGTAGGGCTCTTCGATGTTCTACAGAAGAGTCGAGATATTGGGAGGCAAGATCGCTCCTTAGGCAATGATTTCGGTCTTCTATGTTATATTGTCTATAACTTGATTCGTATCTTTATAGTCCTCTGTAACTTTTGCCTAGCCATTGGAAATAAAAAAAAAAATAAAAAAAATTATCTTTTCTGCAGTACAAAGTTATTAATATATGCGTTATATAAATACCTCTGTATGAAACATTAAATTATTTTGGGTGTCCCTGTGCACAAATCATTGGTGGTATTTACACCATTTTCAATGAGGAACTTGAATAACATATATCACTTTCAAGGATTCCAGGAATATTTACAGGAGTTAGAATATGAACAGATTGACTGACAGATGGACACATTCAATGAAGACAAACTGAAGTCTTAAACACTTTTCAATTTTGTTGGAAAGTGTTAAGTCACAAAGTCTATTCTATAATGGACCTTCACTTTTGATGCCTCATTTTGTGCTGTATTTCATGTACTTTCCAAAAGTAGTAAAATAACAGATTTTTTTTGTCTATATTTTTATTTTTAATTAATGGCAGTATAGTCTATGAGAGTGGTTCTTAAACTGTGGTCCGCAGACCCCACCTTTCTAGGGGTCAACGTAGGTCTCTCTCTTGCAAGGTTAACATTTTCATTTTTTATAAACTCTGAAGGGACTCATGAGAAAATATTACTTTCCTGCAACACTGATACAGTTTTATATTCAAATGAATCAATTTTCAAAACATTAATGCCACTCTGAAAGTGATATAGCAAGAACAAGGCAACAAGTTAAGCTTCAGTAGTTTCTTCAAAGGAGTTAAAACTTTCACCACATATTTTATTTTTTATAGACAGAAATAATAATTATAAGATAAAAAACTTTTTATATACCATGTTTTTAAATTTTCTGTTGAATCATAGCTATAGAACTACATTAGCACTTTATCAATGCGTATAAAATTTTTATAGTGATAATGACATTAATTTTTGTGAGATGCATAATTTAACTTTTTACAATTTTTTAATGTTCAGGTTTAATTAAAAGTATTTATTTTCATGTCGAAAGAAAATGAACTCGTAAATTTTTTTTGGCAACAATTAAATTATAGCTAATATTTTAATGGCTATTTTTAAAGATATTAGGAGGTTATTATTTTCATATTTTAATTAATTAAAACTAATCAAAAATTTGAAAATCGGGTTTCGAAGTATTGTGTTGTCATCGGATTCTGAGCTATTCTGAAAGTTTCAAATGCTTAGCTAGTAGGGAAGTTAGTTAAAAATCGATTGCAAGATTTGTACCGGACAAACAAACAAGAATGGAAGTTAATAAAAACATGGTAAAAAAGGAATCATTAGGTGCTAAGGCTGGTGAATATGAACAATGAGTCATGAATTCGATTTTTTAATGCTTCAAATAATCCATAGTTAGCAAAGCAGTGTGCAAGTTGGTGTTGCCATGGTCAGGGGTAGTACTAGCACAAGGTGAAATTTCAGGATATACATTTTTGAAAATTTCAGGACAAAATTAGTAACAATTTTCATGTGAGATAAAACTAATACATAGGTTACAGATATAAAACAGAGTTTAGAAAAAAATCGTTAACAGCATTTTCTGAGATCTAAAATTGACTTATCTAATCAGGACGTGTGACAAATTTCCTGTAGTAACCAAGTAATACGCCTGAAAGGACACATCTAAAAGGGGTTTTTGTTGCTAATTCAAAGAAAATCTTAGAGCTCTTTTTGAGTTATTGACTTTCGGTCCCACTGTTGGTTTTCACCAAGATTTAGCAAAGTCATCTACTCACCAGAAACTAACAAACAATCACATACGAAAACACATATAAAAGGGAGTTAATAGGGCATGTCTGAAGAAATTCCATAGAGAGCTATTTTTAAAGGAATGCACTTGTGAGACCTAAATTTCAAATATTTATACAGGATGTCTATCCTTTTTTCTGAACTAACCAACTAATACATATAAAAAGACATTCAAAGGGATGTTTAGGTATATAGCAAAGAGCCGTTTTGAGATATGGACTTACAATCCCATTATAAGTTTTCAATATCCCACTTCTAATTTCTAATTTTTACCAAAAATTGGAAAAATCATCTGTACATCAGACTTGTTTCAATGGACTCTTCCCACCTGACATCAGAGGTCACATGATAGAGGAAAAACAAATAGCAGACAAAGTCTTGTTTATCTACAGCGATTGCTGAAATAACATATTTTCTATTCTTATTTTTGATCAGTCGTATTTAATCTGTGTTATTTTTTTATAAATCATCATTTTTAATCCATTTTATATCATTATTCATCATCTTTTGTTTGCCGTATACATTTACAATCATCATTTAGTTTATGTTTGTTATTGATGTCATGAAGAACATGTTTAATACTCTGATTTTTGGTACTTAAATCAGTGACAGTGCAATATCGTACTGTGTAGATCCATTTAGACCAGTAACTAAGTTAATTAACTTGTTGTAACAACTTTATGCAATTAAATTAAATGAAAACATTTTAAAATTTCAAATTATAATACATAATCATTCCACAAGAAGCTATTATTTATTGCTAGATCAGTTAATGTTACAGTTACACTACAATATACAAAAATCGATTCTTATAGGTAAAAATAAATAAACACATAAAATGTTTTTTAAAAATTATTAAATTTACAAATATAATTATTCTACTGTTTACAAATGCACAACATTACTTTTATTTTATTTTATATTAAATATTAAAATGTTTATTCTTAAAAACAATATTTAATTGAATTCGATTCTCAGAATTAGATTATTCGTTTTCCTCTATCACGTGATTGAGCAGACGACGGTGGGAAGAGCCCATTCTGAGGTTTTGTTATTTTATTAATTAAGGAGATATGACAGTCAAGATTCCCAATTCAAAATGTTGCATCATTCTGTACCAGGCTGGTACAGAATGATACAACATTTTGAATTTTTTTTCTTAGTGTAACTACTTTCAACAAAGTGTGGTATACCAAAGAGCATTGACTGTTCTATGATCCTCTGACATTTGCAATATAGCCAGATTTATTTTTTTTTTTAAAGAAAGAAGGGGTGGCAATCTTTTTTTTTTTTTTTTTTTTTTGAAGCACTCCTTGCTAGAACAACTGTGTCATCTGAAAGTACCCAACCAATCGATTGTTGTTTTGTTTTGGGTTTATAGAAATAAATCCTCGTTTCGTCACATGTTACAATATCATACACATGTTTTAAAGCACTGAAGTTGAATTTTTTTTTAGATTTTTGTAATACCATTTAATACAATTGTCCTTTTCAGTTTGAGATAAATTGTTGCCGAAACGTCAGTGAAGGCCCTCTGTTGAGACTCAAAACGGTTTTGGGCTGTGTCTGTGTGTCTGTCTGTCTGGCGATAGTGGCCGCAAAAATAGCGCTATTGACTTAAAATTTGGTACACATGTTTATGCGCCCCTCGAAATCAGCTGTATAGTTTTTGGTATGCATTCCATTTGTAGTTCGTATACAGGGATATGCCAAAGTTTTTCTTATCATTACAGCTTATGGGAGGAATTTGTATGTATCGCGATAGCGACCGCAAAAATAGAGCTATTGACATGAAATTTGGTACACATGTTCATGAGCCCCACGAAATTAGCTGTATAATTTTTGGTATCTATTCCATTTGTAGTTCGTATACAGGGACACGCCAAAGTTTTCTTATCATTACAGCCTATGGGAGGAATTTGTATGTATCGCAGTAGCGGCCGCAAAAATAGCGCTATTGACTTGAAATTTGGTACAAATGTTGATGAGCCCCACGAAATCAGCTGTATAGTTTGTGGTATGTATTACATTTGTAGTGCGTATACAGGGACACGCCAAAATTTTTCTTATCATTACGGCCTAAGGGAGGAATTTGGATGTATCGCGAGAACGGCCACAAAAATCACACTATTGACTTGCAATTTGGTACACATACTCATGAGCCCAACGGAATTAGCTGTATAGTTTTAGGTGTGTATTCCATTTGTAGTTCATGTACAGAGACACGCCAAAGTTTTTCTATCATCACGGCCTATGGGAAGAATCTGTATGTACCGCGTTAGCCACCGCAAAAATCAAGCTATTGACTTCCAATTTTTGCCGAAACGTCAGTGGAGGCCCTCTGTTGAGACTCAAAAGGATTTTGTGTTCCGTCTGTCCGTCGTACGATAGCGGCCACAAATATCACGCTATTGACTTGAAATTTGGTACACCTGTTCATGATCCCCACGAAATTAGCTGTATAGTTTTGGGTGTGCATTCCATTTGTAGTTCGAGTACAGGGACATGCCAAAGTTTTTTTTATCATTACGGCCAATGGGAAGAATTAGTATGTACCGCAATAGCGGCCGCAAAAGTCCTTCGATTGACTTGCAAAATGGCGCACATGTTCCAGCTTTGCATATAAGTATCTGTATAATTTTTATTGCTATATTGTTTACAAACTGTGTATAGGGACACGCCAAAATTCTTAACATTACGACGTATGGGGTGAATTTCTTTTAAATGCATTTTAATATCATTACTTTTCAATGAAGAAAATGAAACTAGCGTATGTGAGTAAGATGCTTAAACTCATGTTGTGTGAAGAAAATATGTGCTCTTAAGCTTTCTAATTAATGTACCTTACAAAAGTGTTCTGACAATGCCACGTAGTCATCGAAACGATGTTAAATTTGGAACAATTATTAATTTTAAATGCAAAATAAGCTGAATAGTTTCTACTGGTGTGTACAATGTTTATGGTTTGTTTACAGAGACACAAGAAAGAATTTCGTAACATTAGAGCCTATGGACAAACTTTTATTTAAGCGCGCACTTTAATGCGTTAATTCTGAATTGAACTTAATAAAATTAACATACATTATAAAGATGCTTCAAATTGTGTTTACTCTTAAAAAAGGTTATGTATAGACTAAATAATTTATGGGACCACACAAAATAATTCCGAGTATGTACTGTAATCATCCAAATGATGTCAAATTAGTTTGAAAAATTAATGAGTTATAATTAATTAGGTTTATTCTTATTATTGACATTTATAATGACTGTGGCTACTTTTCCGGGATACATAAAATAATTTCGTACTATTACGGTCTATAGTCAATATTTCTTAAAAGCTTATTTTAAAATGGTTACACCCCATCAAATATAATGAAATTGTATTAGAATTTTAAAAGCATGTTTTCCTGTTGATAATTGTGGGCATAGAATTGGAAATTAGTTTAAAGGTTACGCAAAATATTTCCGATATGCTATGTAATTTTTTTGTATGAAATTTGGTAGTTATGAAATTTGGTATTTATGAATTTCAGGGAAATAATACAAGACCGTCGTTTATTAAGAATACATATTGTTGCGTACTTGGGGGTCCGTAAGTTGTCCGAGAATGAAAGGCGAAACTTGCAAAAATTCAGTGATGTATTCACAGAAAGTTCCAGAAAAATACAGGTCTATAAACCAAGTATCAGCTTCCATTCAACCAGCAAAACAACAGTACAAACTGTTTAGCAATAACACATAAAGAAAGTCTCATAGCAAAGCAAGCATTTGACGAAACTGACACAGATCTGAGACTGACCGCCTTGGCGAAAAAATGCTCCTTTTATACTTTTCTGTCGAGCACAGACTGTACTGCAAAATACTCGTATCTCATAATGAGATTAGAGGTTCCATATTTGGTATATCCCTAATAAGGATTTTCTCGCCAAGGTCGCCAAAAAAGTCGCCAAGGAGGGAAACAGTCGCCAAATTTGGCGCCAAATCCATTACTTCCCTTATTGGAGCTTTTTAAAGTGTTTTTAAGGGAAAATTAGGCTATTTTAATGCTAAAACAACTAGAAATGCACAAAATTATCATTTTATTAACTTTACTAAACCTCTTTGAAAGAATTTACACAAAAATAAATGCAATAATTTACAATTCCGTAACACTTTATAAGATATACAAATAGAGATACAGCGGGGGGTTGAGGGGGGCGGCAGCCCCCCTCAGGATTGTATCTGATTATGGTAACAAGTTGATCGAATCAATATATACGATTATATAATAAGGAATAAATAAAAATGATCTATTGAATAATGTCTGATGTAAATAGGACGTTGAGGCTCCTGATCTGCAGATCCACTAGTATAGAATCCATCGAGAACACACCTTTTTCACTTTTAAATGATCATGTGAAATTGAATGCATGCAGTTCCTTGAAATGTTCAAAGATACTTCTATTCCATTATATGTTACAGGATGATCAAAAGCAATTAGTTTTCTCAAAGATTTTTGAAAGTCATAAAATATATAGCATAATCGTATATGTACAATTTACAGCCTGTATGATTATGTGCAAAATAATAACAACAGTAATAAATGTTTTTATTTAGAAAAAAAAGAATTTTTACTCATTTTACAGTTATGAAATAATAGTAAATGAAATAAAGTTGTATTATCCTACAATTTGCAGAATAAATTACAGTAGAGAGCCAGAAATCCACCAAAGTCCGAAATCCGCACAGCTTTTCAGATACAAACAATGAAATTTAAGTTACAAAACTGCAAATCAGAATTTTTGTAGAAGATCTTGAATGTAGATTTTGTGCTCACATTTTATGATTACAGTAATAAAAATATGAAAAACTGCAAGAACCAAGTTGCTGATAAGGAAATTATGAACAGTGTATCAAATTAATCAAAAGAAAATTATAATTATTATGTTGATATAAATGAGGAAAACAATAAACTAATTTTTAAAAATGCTATCTGATGAAGGCATAGTTGTAAGAAAGAATTCATTTAAATTCTTTGAAAAATAAATTTGTACTACAAAATAAGAATTGATGAGCATTTACAATGGACAAAAAAAAAAAAAAAAACTCGATGTATGTGTGCATGTTCAAGTGTAGTTTAAAACAAACTGCATGTGAACAGATTATCTAAATTTGACGAAAAGTTTTTCATTTTTATTTATTGTTTTCATTATATATATATTTTTAATATTTAGTGTTATTCTTATGTATCTAATAATTTAATATACAAGTGAAATTGTGTTATTATTCACTAGTATATGTTTAGTTTGATTAATATTCTGTTTTTATTATTCAAATTGAAAATGATTTCTTATGGGCTCCAAAATCCACACAACCTCTGATCCTGAGCTGTGCGGATTTTTGACTCTCTACTGTAAATCTTTTAAAATATCAGATATATTGATTGTACTAAATCATATCCTGTTTCATCTAATTTGGTGAAGTTGCATTTGAATGTTAATTCTGTATTAGAAAAATAAGATAAGTTATTCTTCAAATTTCTAAAATTTTTAAACTTATTTTAGGAACATCTTACTTTGAAAATCTTGAACTTAACAACTCCAGAAAAAGTGGACATAATGACATTCATGTTTGTTCTTTCTGTGATTATTCAACTGCTGTATCCTACCATTTGAAAAGACATATGCTTATGCATAGTGGCCAGAAACCATTCATGTGCAATGTTTGTAAAAAATCATTTAGACGAAAAGATTACTTAAAAATTCATGTTATTACTCACACTGGATATCGTCCTTTTTGCTGTCAAATCTGTAGCAAAACATTTTTAACTAAACAAAACCTTAAATTACATGTATGTCAATAATGCTGGATTGGTATATATGACAGATGCTGAAAATTTGTTATATCTTACTACTAAAGAGACTGTTTATAAGACGTATTTTATAAAAGTAGTTTTTTCTTAAAAAAAAAAAAAAAACAGTCCAGAGCTTTGTGTTTTACAAAGAAATATTTAATGTATAAAAATATTCTCAGATTTTCTTTGGTCATTATAAAATGCATTGTCAAAATTTATTATTATTATTTTTAACCCCTAAATAGAGTCCTGCACGAGTTGAGTTTTACCCAACCAGAACCCAATAGATAAATTTTAAATCAAACAAAAACCTGATCCGAATCCAATAAAAACTTTTTCATCAATCTGAAATCTAAATGAAAATTAATAATACATCTAAAAATCATGCAAAACTTTTTAAAGTCTTAAAATAAAGTAAATTTTCACTGTCACACAGTTGGTAAATTATTTGAAAAAGAATTGAAGATGCAATAATACACCAAGTTAAAAAATTAATAATCTGAAAAATGGATTAATATTCATTTTTTAACCATTTATGTTTGTTGTGTACTTCAAGTGTACAAAATAATGCTGTAAGTTTAGTGTTTCTAATTTATTGTTCAATGCTTATATTGTAAATAATTATTAATAATATTTGAGTACATGTATAATCATGGGTTTATATCAGTTAAAGCTATATTAATATTGAACAAATTTCTGCTTATTATGGTAAAATATTTTTTAAAGATGTTGTCAGGTCAAACCTGACTTGTTGAAAATTGACTACAACCTGACATAAGAAAAAATTTAGTCAACTCAACCCAAAATGTAGGGTTTGAGTAAAATCGGGTTACCCGACCTTATTAAGGACTCTACTCCTAAATAACAAACTATGATTTTGTATAAGTTATTATTATTTTTTTATGAACATAAAATTGAAAATTTTATTAGTTTAGACTATGTAAAGTTGTCAGAATGGTTGCATTCTGCTTTTAAAAAAATTTATAAAGTTAAGCATTTACAGTTTAGTCTGAAGTTTTACAATATTGAAATTTTTGAACATTTACTTTTTGAAATAATAATAATGGTAATAATTTTTTCATATGTTTATTGGCTCATAAATTTTTATCTCAGTAAAGTATTAGTAAGTCAAAAAACATTATTATTATTTTCTGTTTTAATTCACTATTTTCATAACATTAAAGGGTATTCTGTATGTAATAAAATAAATCTTTGAGGACGTTTTACAGTTCAACTAGATACCATAATGGAAGCATGCATTTATGTCTAAAATTAGTAAAAATATTTATTCTACTCATTTTATTTTATGAATAATTTATTCTTTGTAACTTGTATAAATATGTTAGTAGAGGTTGATATTAAATTTTTGAGATTTGTAACTTTTTTTTTTTTTTTTTTCTCAAGTTAAAGGAGCAAAGGGCATTCCTTATTGAAGGTGGAGTGGGAGATTATTCTTTGAATTCAAATATTATAATTTTTGTTTTGTCATTTGTTGCAATATATATATAATTATGATGATCTATTAAGCATAGTAGAAGCCAAGCAACAGATACAAGATCACTGAAACACCAATGACCAATAAGATTAAAACTTTCTTTGAGAAGTTCAGAAAAATAAAAAAAAATTTCATCAGGGGATGAAATACACAAATTTAAAGAAACCAGATTTATTAATTAACAACCTGCAAAACAAACGAATCAATAAACTAACACAACAAATCTTAACTTAAAACCATAAACTATATCAAAATTTGTGAAAAATAAACTATATCGAAATTTGTGAAAAAATAATTTAAGAAACTTAAGAAAGGAAGGAGCAGGCAGCAAGGCAGGCAGCAAGACTTGTGACTTGACTTGCCTGTGGGGTTAAACTAGTTTCACGCCGGCAACACTCCCCCAGCCTGCCAAGTCCAGAATAGGAGTCATATGGATTTAAAAAAGCAAAATTTCAAAGCAGATGAATAACAATGTAACCACAAAGCAACGATGAAATTCACTGATTGATTACAATGTGTTTAATAGTATGATTAGAATTTTAAAAATAGTTGACAACTCAAAAAAGAAGAAATTGAAATTTTAATGGAAAAAGAAAGTTTGCATAGTAATACAAAGTAAATGCAACATATATATATGTAAAATAATAATTATTATCATAATATGGCTGTGGAGCTCTGCGGGTATTCTAGGAGTATTACACCCGATTCTAGAGTCATTAAATTGCACACTTGCAGTTTAGGCACAATAATCACTCAGCAGTAGCTTTAATTGACTTTATTTAATTCTAAGGCATGACTGAAGGTGGTTGAAGGCAATGGAGTTCGGGGTTTTGCTGGACATTATTATCAAAACTTTTCCGGATGCCGTGCCCCGAGGCCGGCCTACTCGGTCGTTCCAATTTTTCTAACCGATGATAGTTTAAATATCTCTAAAAAACTCTCTAATTTTTGTGAGTTTCGTGTTTTATACCTGTAATTTTTGGTGTAATTTGGCATAGTTCTAATTCCATCCCCTTTTCTCTAATTGGCTATCCTTTTAATAATAACAATTCTTATTGGTTATACTTTCATATTTCCCAGACAGTCTGGAGTCTTAACCCGCCAAAGTTGCCAATTCGCCAAGTCATTAATACAATTATTTATTGCTCTCTTTTTGACATTAAGTAATCAAACCGTAATTTAAGCTCATAAATCTTTTATTCTTTAATTGAATCTTTCCGGTGCCTATTGTTTATTAAATTTATTTCTAGGATAATTTATAAGCTATTTCCAAATATCAAAATACTTAAAATGATTAACTTGTTTATTTTCAAATGATGATCGTGATTGTAAATTCCCATTCCTTATTTTTTATGCTTTTAGTCTTGCAGTCTAATGTGAAATTTCCTTTAATATATTTTGCAATATTACTTTGAAATATAAACAGAATACCCTGAAAATATGAAAGCAATACTTTAAAATATAAAATATTAATTCTTACTTCTTTTTATCTCTTATATTTCATATATATTTATTTAAATAGATAAAAAAAAATTTAGTGTATGTTGATTTACTGTATATGTTTATATGTATGTTGATTATAAATCATTCAGAATGGTAAACAAATTTTGTTTTACATTAAATTTGCAATTATCCTTTTTACTTTCTACTATATACATAAGAAAGTACTGGATTTTCGAAATTTTTTTATCTTTAGTCTTTTGATGAAGTTACACATTTTAAGATGTCCTGAATGAAAACCAATAAATGGAATTGGATACTAATTAGATCTTTAACTAAATCATAAAAGCATCATTCAACAACCAATCCATTTTATTTACATTTTTAATGGAATTTAATTTTACATGTTATATTACTTTTTGCTTTGTGTAAAATGGGTTAAAAATAAACAGTAGAGTCTTAGTTATCAGAAAAGCTCAGTATGAAGCATTTTCAGTTAATTCCGTAGAAATTTTCAGATAACTGGGAAGCAATCATTTCATGCAGAGAGAAAGTTGTGAAAGAGGAAATATTATGGCAGCAAATCATTAGTAAAATGCTTAAGAAAATTATTGCCAAAAGTTATGTCACTTGTTTTTGGAGGAGTTGAATCTATATATGGCAATTCTGATCTAAATCATGAGTGATACTCCTACATGCACACACTTTTTTTCCCTGGTTTACTATTTACTACTATTATTAATAATTCATATTAATTTTACAATCATGTGTCAAAAATAATTCTCAATGTGTACATTTATATAAAATTTTGTCCTGTACTGAGATGGTTAAAGATTAGAAAAAATGGAATCACAGTGCCACTTGTTGAGCAGTTGATCCCCAAATGTAATCAGCACTAGTTGAAGGTCCAACTAAATACTAAGTTTGGTAAATCTTGTTCATTAATTCGTGAAATACAGTGTCTACAAAATTTTTGTTATACACGCAGACAATGTGTAAATCTGTCAAAAACTGGAGTAAAAAAAATGTACAAAAGAAAGTTTAAGAAATGAATATTGTAACTGTTGTTAAGGGACACATTTTCATATTTTGAGGTGAGAGGTAAGGAATTTTTTCTTTACGCTTTTTGTATATTTAGAACAACAACTGAAAAACTTTTTCTTGACGAAGAAAAATAACATAAAATAAAATGGAGAGAAAATGTGCAAAAAAAAAAAAAAAAAATTTAAAGAATGAAACACAGTTACCACATGTCTTTATATGGAAGAGTAATTTTTTTTTTAATGTCCTGTTGTCGTAAATTAAGTTCTGTTTTGTACAGAATTTTATATCAGCTATTTAGAAAACAAAAATAGGCTTCTGGTTTTTTTTTTTTAATAAATTTGATTTTAAAATCTCAAGTCCTTTTTTTTTTTTTTTTTTTTTTTTTTTTAAATAAAATAAAATAATAAGAAACATGAACATTGCTCTTCCCCCCCCCCCTCCCGCATATTATATATTGAATACAATTTCAAAAACTCAACAAAGTTTTTTATTATTATTTAAGGAAAAAATTCTAATGTAATGAACAACAACTTTGTTTTTACTGTTTTTTTATTTTTTATCTCTTTAAAATAGAAAATTAATATATGCATTCAAAATGTTGATTTTGGATTTCCACCTAAATAAATTATAGAAAATATCAGTGTGTGTATATTTTATTCTATATGTAAAATATAGTTAAGTTGCTTTTGATATTAAAAGATTTATATCTGTATTTTTGTAGGGTCAGGAGAATTGGGTAATGAAATTCAAAGTTTAAAGCAAGGACTATTACATGTGTGTAATATATGCTCCTACAAAACTGCATCAAGCGGCCATTTGAAACAGCATTTACTGACTCATACTGGGCAAAAACCATATGTATGTAATATTTGCAGTAAAGGTTTCAGGCAAAAAGGTCACTTAAAAACTCACTGGTTGACACATACTGCTGAACGGCCATTTAAGTGTACAAAATGTGGGAAGAGATTTTTAACAAAGCAAAATTGTAACATACATATGTACACATGCAAAGCAACTTTTCATGCTACTAATTTTGATACACCTATATAAATTTAGTATATTTTTTAATTTTCTCTTCTTAAATAATCTTTTTCAAATGTTTTCTCTGTTCAGGAATTAGTATTTGTATTTGTTTATTTAATGTAATTCTACATTTTTGTTTCATAATTTGTAAAATCTATTCAGTAAATCATTGAATAAATAAAAGATCATTGTCTGAAAATGAATTTCTCATAAATAATATAATAATTTCTAACAAATAATGCAAGTATTAAAACTAAGTTTCATTGATATTATTTTGAGACCACACAATCACAGTATTTTACATTTTTATTTGAATGTAAGGAAAACAAAGGATTTTAAGACTTTTTTTTTTTTTCCCCAGTCCAAGCAATTCATTAGTATTTTTAAATTTCCTATAAATAATTAAAAGCCAGACTAGAGTATTAATTATAAATTATATTTTCTAAGACTAAACCAATTCATACCATTTAGTACTTTTCTTTATATATAGCTCAAAGTTGATAAAAAGGAAATGTCAAGTTCAGTCCCAGGTTGTGTTTATTGGTCTAACCATAAACAGTTTTCCATGGTTTTCTCCAAAAGAAGCATTAATAAAAGCTAAGGCACCTTAGAAAGACCTCCCACATAGGGCATACCTCCTAGGACCTTTGTGTAGTGAATCAGATTAACACTGACATTTCTGGATACAGATTTAAATGCCTGCAATAATTCAAGAAAAATAATTTTTCTTACTGATATAATTGATCCTTCATTCTGTAAAAGTAGTTTGGAGGCCATTTTTAACACATTTCAACAAAGTTTAAAAGTGTTTATAAACTACAGTTCATCTGTCTGTTTTCGCATTTTCACTTCCATAAAATTGATTCTTCTTATTTTTTAAAGCTGAACGTCCAACAGAGGCGGTTTCTGTAAAAGACTTGTAAATAATTCAAATACATAACAGTCTAAGAGACTGTTTCTCATATTTCAACATTGTGATACTGCATTAAACATATGAAATCAGTATTTTTTTTTTTATAGAAATGATGTAATTAACATTAATAATTCATTTACAAGGCTATGCAAAAATATTTGTATTAATTGCAGAAAATTGCTGAAGGGACTAGTTATGTGATGCATTTTCTACTCTTTCCAATGATTTTGAAAAGAATTTATGATGTGACAGATACAGTTAAAAAGTGTATAATAGAAGCATTAAAATACTTATAAACATAGACATGAGTCAGTCATGGCTGCTTTCTATACCATGCCCTTAATATTTGTTCAAATCCTATTTTATTAAAATCTGAAATTAAATACCTGAAAACCATTGCAACTGACAGAGGTTATGACCCTTCCATTATAGACAAAGCCATCGAAAAATTACAACTCCCTCGTATTTCGTCTACTAAATCAGTCTCTTCTAATATCAGTATTGTTTACCCTATTTTCCTAAATCCAGTCAAACCATAGCTAAAATTCTCAAACAATATGATTTTAAAATAATATTTTTGCCTTCCAATAAACTCACCTTTTCTCAGTTAAAAGATCCCATTGATATTCATAATTCTTGGGGCATTTATGGTATTTCCTGTCAGTGTGGTTTATCATATATTGGCCAAACAACGCAGTCTTAAATTTTGTCTAAAAGAACATATGAATTACGTCTGCAAACAAGAAACCAATAAATCGGCTATTTCTAAACATTGCTGGGAGGAAAATCATAATTTTAAATTTAATTCAGCTAAAATAATTTGCAGACCTAAATGCATTCATGAACTCTATTTCTTTGAAGCTTTTCATATTTATAAAAATTTTAAAAACCTTGTAAATTGTGATTTTGCTGTTCCCTATTTGTCTGATTGTTGGAAATTTTACATTCAGTCCACATTTTCTTAATTTTTCTACTGTTTACACAGCTAACATTCCTAATTTCCTATTGGCCACACTTCCCACCTTTCCCGTAATCCTATTGGTTGAACTAAATTCGGTCCCTCTCCTATATATACGAGCACTTCTCTAGATTCAGAATTCTTTTTGCACTGAAGACGGTTAAGGCTCCTATATATACGAGCTGGCGCATCAGGCATTTTGTTGCCTTAGGGTTGCCACATGTACCCAGCGCGTTTCTCTGATAAACAAACAACAAACTTTTTTTTTTAATCGTCTTACGTTACTTTAGAGTAACTCGTTTTATTATATTTCATAATTTTAGCTAAGTAAACTATGATATGGAAGTTTGTTTAGCGATAAACTGCTATAATCATTCAAGAAGTGAATTTGGCGACATTTTGTAAAAGAAACAGAAACCGCCCTAACAACACATCTTACCCCAGTACATCCATAGGATATCCTCTGAATAAAATGACATCCTGAGAATGTACTGTAAAAAAATGTGTTTTTAGAAATATTATTGTTGCTTATTGCTCTTATCTTGACCGGATTAGCTTCAGATCAAGATTTCTTAAAATCATTAGGGAAGCGATAAGGATGCCAAGCTGGAATGCTGTCCTCTTCGAAGGCAAAAAAATGGCGGTGATGCGCCGGCCTATTATTTTATTTAGGGGCTCTAAAGACGGTATGCTTAAGGCTACTGAAACAGCTGTATGCATCTCAAATATTTTTCTTTGGCATTTCTGACAGGTTTTAATATTCCAATGCCAAGTCTCCTGTTATTATTATCAGTCATAGACTATTACACTTTGATGGAAAGCACTAAAAATAATGATATATCAATAAGCTAAATTATTTTTATTGTTTCACTGCATACATTAAAAAAAGTAACAAGTCTGTATACACCATTTGCTTGAAAAACTCAGCTTAACTTCCTTAAATATTGATTTTAATCACATATTGTAAAGTAGCATAAAAATGGTACAAAATTTACATAATCAATTAAAAATTTTAGCATTGTATGATAAAATATCTAAGAGTTGTAATATATATATATATATATATATATAAACTGACTTAAACCACTTTCCTGTGTCTTAACATAAGTTCGCTGATAGAAAAAATATCATCATATTGCATTTCATAGGTCATACACAAAAAATGATAATAATGTCAACTCAAAACACAAGCTCATTTACATTTTACTATGTGACTTATTCATCAACAACTTTGTTATACTATAATTTTGTGCATTACTTTATTAGTGTTTAAGGCATATTTTTTTGTGTTGTATTTGTATAAAAATTTAACTTTATAATTCTTAAAATTTTGGTTGCTTTCATAAATATTCTGAACCTATTTTTTAATACATTTTTATAATTTATTATATATCAATACTTGTAGAACTAAAGTCAGTTTTATAATAAATATATATGAAAGGATAATAAAAAAATCTTATTCAAAAATTGCAACCCAAAAATAATTCCTAAATTATACCTATAATATTAGTTTTTCTGTTAAACACTTTAAAATGCAATCATTTTTAAAAGTTATTCTACTTACATTAGAACAACTCATTACTGCTCAGAAAGACATTAAAAACTAAAGGTATCAATAGACGTAGGCCATATTCATCCCTCTGGCAGGGAGTGAGAAAATTACAATGATTAAAACCAATACACATTAGCTGAAGAGCTTTTTGACAATGCAGGGTTGCCACAAAAGGAATATAACAAAAATAGTTGCTTTAGTAGCCTAGCGACCAAAAAACTAACTTAAATATCACATGCTAATGATCATTAAAGAATAAAAACCATACGCATTTTCTTATTATTCAATATAAATATACCAATTTAAAAAAAACTTCTGAATGTGAAAACTGAATTTAAAAAAAAAAAAAAAAAAAAAAAAAAAAATAGGCAATGAGTTATTATGGAAACAAATTTTCCCATAGAATAACATGGGATTTGGTTGTTGAATAGATTAAGTATTATCTGCTCTTAAAAGCTTATGTTTTTTTTCCCCCTGTATTCTTCCTTTTCTGATTTGCTAAAAGAACTTTCTTTTATAATTTTGTTATTTTTTCTTACATGAAATCAGGGTGAGGAAGGACATAACAGGTCACAGGAGTGTACTAGTAGTCATTTGCAATAAGCAAATTGGCCTGCTTAATAGGTACATATGTCATGTCTGGTGCTATTTCTACATTCTCATTGGATGTTCTACTTGCTTCAAGGTCAGAATCAAGGATATACCATATTTTAAGGTGGTAAAAAATAAATAAAGAAAGAATGAAAAGGTTAACATATGGGATTGTTTATAAAATGCATAGAAAATATTTCTTTCTAAAAGATTTTCCTGATATTTCTGGAAGAATTTTGCAAAAGGTGAAAAATAGTCTCCCAATAGTTGCCTTTTTGTGAAAATAGTTGCTTTTTCAAGCTCTTTGGGGTCAAAAAAGTTGCTGTAGTCTCCTCAGGCTGAAAATAGTCACAAATAGTTGCCTTTTAGTAGCCTGAGGCAACCCTGCATATGAGAAAAGCTAAATATATCTACATCCATTGAAGTTCAGGGCTTCCCCCAATTTACTGGACTTGGAAGTTTATTGCTTTCCCTGTGGCAGAATTTTTTCTTGCTTTCTGCAAGACTATATTATTCAATAATAAATGTTTGCATACTAACTACCAATATGACTAATTTTTTGTTTCTAAAAATGTTTATATTAATATCAAATCAATGATTTTTTTTTTTTTGATTTTTTTTTTTTTTAATATATAATTTTATAATCTCATATTAATTTTTGGTAAGAAGTAATTCTGTACTGCGGAGGTAAAGGACACCGTGTCCATTTTGTGAAAAGAGTTACCACCATGTCTTTAACGTGCTGCAATGACAGATATTTGTCATAAATAAATAAAATTAACATTTTGTTTTTCAACACATTTTTTTTTTTTTTTTGTTTATAGTAAATGTATATTAGTGCTTAATACCTCTATATAAATGTAAAAATGCGCATAAAGGACACGATGCTCTTTTCACCAAATTACCATGGTGTCCTTTACAACTAGGGTACATTTTTTTTTTTTACAAACAATAAAAAAGGGTGGGGGGATTACAATCTTTATGAAACAACTGTAAGAAAATTAAAATTAACCGAATAAATTAAACGATTCATAGGAAGACAAAAATTAAAACATTAACACAGGAAAATGTTACTTACCTGCTGCTAGAATTTCTGAAATTTCTCTATTTAATTTTGTTACAGTTTGTAATGTTTTAACTAGATAAAACAATAATTTTAAAAAATAAAAATCATATTTTAATGTACTGGCTTACAAAGTCAATGAAACACCCTGACCTTATTTTAATTATTGTTGTAGGAAAAAAAAAAAAAAATTGGAAAAATATAAGAGAAAAAAAAAAAAAAAAAAAAAGGAGGATTTTTTTTCTTTTTTAATATATGAAAAAATAAATAAATAAACCCAAACAAAATATAGATCCTGAGAGCTACAATTTCACTACTAACTGACAAAATTTATATTCAATGCAATTGACTGCTGTAAAAGGCTATTATTTAGCTCCCAATCTACACAGTCTTGTACTTTTATTTTTAAGTTGGTATTGGTTAATGAAATATGCGTTAAGTTTACAGCCAATTGCTGAAATATGGATATAAATTTTACTCTTAATTACCACTAATTATATAAATATGTTATTTTTGCCGCTGGCTAATCAATAAACTGATTATGGAAATTCGCAAAATTTTTACAGACAGTTACTGAAATATGTAATTATTTTGCTAAAAATTTACAAAATCTACATTTAAGCGCGAATAATTGATAATATACACCATTATTTCGCATGTAATCCATTTTATTCACTTTTTTCTCTCTCTCCAAAAGTCTGTTCCTGAAATTAGTGATATTTTTGCAGTCAGTTAGCAAGATATGCAATTATTTTGGCTACTAATCAATGAAATCCTGAATTCCTAAATACTGAAAATAGGTGAAATTCACACTTTTTTTTCAAGGCTGAATAGTCTCAAATTATGCAATACTTTTTCAACTGAAATCAAAAATACTGGACCATTTCACTGCTAATCGTCAAAAATTTATGTAAAATCTCAACTAATCTATTTTCCAGCTAATCGATAATAATCACGCTTTTTTTCAAAGCTGATTCTCGAAATTCGCATTTTTACTGAGCGGCGATTGCAGAAACACGCTAATATTTAGCTACTAAACAATGAAATTCACCTTCTTTTGAAAGCTGAATTCCGAATACTCAATTATTTTGCAGCTAAGCAACAAAATTTGATGCACTTTTGTTTTCAAAACTGAATCTCGAAATACAGAATAATTTTACAATATCTTTCGGAAATACGGGATCGTTTCACCACTAATAGTAAAATATTTACGTTTAATGTGCTATTATTTAGTTGCTTGTCGATAAAGATTGCAATTTTTTAAAAGCTGATTTTCGTAAATTGCGATATTTTTGTAGCCGATAGTGGAAATGGAAATATGCAATCAATTCTCCGCTAATTAACAAAATTTATATTTAATACTAGCCGCCTTCGGCGACCAGCTGGTTCGCGATCCCTGAAAAGTCCGACTTTATGAAACTCTCGCTCGGTGGCGCCAGCGGTGCTTTTTTCACGTTTCAAGTCTAATAACAGCTTATTGATATATCGTGAAAATAACTTATTGAAATCACAGTAAATTTCCGTGCGGTAGTGCCTTCGGCGCCCTCTTCCCTTTTCAATATCTGAAACAGCCTGTTCGCTCACCATGTTATGATCTTTCAAATTTCTGACTTTAGCTAAGTCCCGCTCGGTGGCGCCTGCGGGGCCTTATCCCCATTTTAGAACTTGCAACACCTTCCTCACTCATTAGAATTTGAAATATTGAAATTTAAAAATATTACAGCGCCATCTGGCGGTAGAAATTTCTGTAATATATTGTTCAATTCCAAATCAACAAAGCTTTCAAATGATGTATTACTTATGAAATTATTTTAATTAGTAGCTGAGATACAAAAGTAAACCTAATCAGGACACCTTAAAACGTGTAAATCAGGTGAAATCTCGAATTCCACTTTCGATAATATAAAAATGAAATTATACTAATTAGAAGCTGAAATACAAAGATAATACAGACATTTTTTTAAAAGATTTGTGTCTGACTTATCTGTGGTTTTCTCCAAAACTTGCTTAATTCCGGGCTATATACCGTTAAAAATTATTAGTACGAAATGTGAGCGAAAATCTGAATTTGAAACTCTGTAAAATATAAAAGAATAAAAATTTTCTGGTTTTTCCGTAGTTTTCTCCGAAAGTTTCGTACAGAATTTGAACGGCTTATATCATTTTAATAGCCTGCAATAAAAATACTTTAAAATATCTTTTGAATGATGTATTATGTATTACAATAATGAATATCTTTGATATATTTTAGACTCAAAATGGCTAATCTAATGTATTATGTATTACAATAATGAATATCTTTGATATATTTTAGACTCAAAATGGCTAATCTATCAAAGGCGATTAACGATTTCTATTGAAATCCGTCTAAAACTTAAGAATTCCAAAACTGCTTTTTTACAACCGAATTCATAAAAAAAAGGAAAGAAAAAAAATCAATATTATTCTGTTAAAAGTAACTTTTGGTGTCATTAACAGATGAAATAAAAATGAATTTAAATAAATATAATATGTCTATTTATTTTATTTTTAAAGCTATACTTTAGATTTTTTAACTGCATACAGGTGAGCCATAATGACGGGCAATTTCGAAGTTCTGCTTTTGATCGATTTTAAATTGAAAAAATTCAAAAACTGCTTTTTTTTTATTTCCAATACTTTGTCACATGTTCGAAAAACGAAGACCGGAAGAATAGTGAGCCAGCATGTCTAGCACCTAGCACTGAAGAATCTTTGATAAATGAAATAACTGCCTGTTGCCAACTAAATTTCATACTTTAGTTAATTTTAAAAAATCTAATTGCTGTAGAGATAAGCCACTTGCACTCTTAGATTCGGAAAAAAATCCCCTTTCATTTGGTATCAAATTCGTAACGATCGGACTAATATTTCTAATTTATTTTCCATTTTTTCTGCTTTTAACTCCATTAAAATATCTATTTTTATGCAATCGCGGTGAATTCTGAGTCATTGAGATCGCTTTTTGATTAAGACATAGGTCTACATTTTAATTAATATCTCCGGAACTAATTAAAATTTTTAAATTCTGTTTTCACTATCAACTCGGCTGAGCACCCGTATGTCAAATTTTATACTTCTGCATTCAGTAGGTTCTGAACGTATAGATGCACAGACAGACAGACAGACATCTTCTTTTATTATTATAGATGAATGAATTGTTGAAATAGGCTTTATTTCAATGTTAATCGGGGTGAAGTTCTTATTTTTTTTAAATTTAATTTATTTATTTACTTATTTTTTTTTCAAAGATGATCTGCGGTATACGGAACAATTTCGTGGCCATTTATTGAAATAATGAATTATTTTATTGCTAATTATAAAAAATTACGTAATTGAAATTAATTGCTAAAATAGGCATTATTTTGTTAAAAACATGAAATTATTTAGACTCATAATTCAGCAATATACTCTTTTTTTTTTTTTTTTTTTTTCGTATTTGATTTCTGAAATATATCATATTTCTGCGGCTGGCTTCAAAATACGAAATTTTAGCATGCAATTCTCATGAAGAATTATTTTAAGGCTGCCGATTTTTGTGAAAAACTAGTTTTCAGATCTGAAATTTTCTTAGAATTACCCCTGCATTATAAAACCTGAGTTATCAAGTTTTCAATTATCTCAACAAATGTTACAGAAAATATTCTTTTTCTTTCTCCAATGGTAAATACTTCGTCTTTAAATTTCGGAGAATTCCGTGATTCTCTCCGAAACTCACATGAATGCGGATTGAAACGTGAAACATCTTAATAAATTTCCCCATGGAGCACACTTTATTCGTTTAAGTCAGATTTGCCGTGATTTTCTCCGAAACTCATGTAAATACGGACTGACACCTTAGAAAGTCTTCCACACAGGACACTGCTCCCAGTCATAGAAACCCTAACACAATCATTGGCCTTAACATGTACACCTTACCATCACCGTTAAAATTCAATTGCTTTGAATATATTATTTATTTCTAATTATTTAAAAGACAGTTATTTTAAGTTTTATTTTTTAAAGATTCTTCAGCTATATATCTGAACTTAAAAAAATTTTTTTTAATGAAAATCAAAATATTGCGTGTGGTTTTCAGTCAGATTATAAAAGTAATTAATTGATTTGTTATTTTTCCTATTTTCAAGAGACGTTGGGGCAATTTTATAGATAAGAAAAAAAAATCCAGTAATATGTTTTTTGCAGCATCTGTAAGAAAGATAAAATCGAAAGTTCATAATGATCGGACCGCGATATCCTTTTAATTGTGTGAAACAAGAAAAAAAAAGGGGGGGGGGGAGGGTGAATTACAGGATTGAATATTAGAAATTTATTTAAGCTTCCTTCAAAGACCCCACGGATAGTTTGAAACAGAAGAGAAATTGCATCAGACAACAAAAGAGAAAGTGAGCAAGACAGAGCGCGGTCACAGATTATGTGCGTAGAGGGAATATTGCTGCAGTCCCGTATGCACAGAGCACATAGTGTTTGATGTTTTTCTGCCGTTGTTGCATCGCTGTAGTAACGTAACCCTTTGATACCTTTCTGCAAAAAAAGAGCACCTTTTGAAAAAATGGAACTGATACTGCAAAACAGTTTTAGCCAAGTTAAAGCATTGAAATTTTTATCTTTCAAAAAAAAAAAAAAAAAAAAAAAACATATCCTGAAACAAAAACCTTTCTGTAAGGACTCAGTGCCGTTCTGCGACAATGTCACCGTGTTTCTGCCACGGGGATTGCTTTTGACTGTGGTGTATTTTGAATGAAAGATCTTTTTTTTTTAAAGACTAGTAAATTCACTACAAATTTTAAGGTCCAGTAGCATAAAACCTAAATGTGCAAATCTGAATTAGTAAGAAACAGCAGTTTCTGAATTCAGGAGACTATTTTTTTTATATCAGTGATTGCACAAGCATTGTGAATGCAAAGAAGAAACACAGAAACAACTAAAAATTAGATATTTTAACTCTGCAATACTAATGATATGTCTATACAGTTTTTTATTTACAAATTAAAATACCCCCTCCCCCCCCCCCAAAAAAAAAAAAAAAAAAAAAAAAAAAAGTGAGGATCTGACATTTCCCTTGATCAAAAGCAGAAATTATGAGGAATATTCAGTTCAATTGTGATAAATACATGCAATAAATAAATTTGAAAAATCTTTAGAAATTGGAATTAGGAATCATCAGAAGTTTCTATACAATTTACTAAATGGGGGGGGGGGGGAGAGCAGTATTTGTATTTATTTATTTAATTTTTACCAGCAATAATAATAATAAAAAAATATTTTTTTTAATTGGGGGGGGGGACAAGGAAGAATACACTTTCAAAGGACTATTGACCAAAATTAAGTGCTTCTAATTGCTTTTAGAAGTACAAGGTAAAAATAAGAACTTACACTTTTTAAAACAACGGAAATCCTACATAATGAAAAAAACACAGAGTTTTTTTACCTCTAAATCCTTTAATATCAGTTGTATTTTATTATTTTTTAAACTTATTTTTGTCAGTAAAAAAAAAAAAAAAAAAAAAAAAAAAAAACAGTTTTTACTATTTTTTCATGTAACAAATAATATTGTTTTAATATAATGTAAATGTGCAAACCTTTTAAGGACAAGGGTCACTCAATACAGCTTACTGAAGTATGGAGGACTGCTACCAAGATAAGGGTATTCTGTTTACATACATTTTCATAATTGCTATCAAATAATTACAATTGAAAAAAAGCAGCTAAGATTAGCATTTTAAAATTTTTTCAACAGGCCACAGGTTGTGCACCACTAGTGTATTTTATAATATAGTATATCCAACAAAATAATAAAATTGATTCAAAATGTTTATTTTTATTATTACATTCATACAAAACTTTTTTTTTTTTTTTTTTTTTTTTTCAATATATATATATATATAAATATTCTACATGATAGTCTGTAAAAATCTTCTGAATGAATGTAACTTATATGACATAAGGGACTGTATGAAAATTGAAATTACATATTCTTTACAAGATTTACATTTATTGATAAACTGTTTCCAATATAATCATAACAGATTTCAAAACTTAAAATAATTTGCAATTGGAATTTTATCACAGTAACTATATTTACATCATTCTCAATACTCTGTTACAATGGGAAAATTGCAATATAATGATTAATATACAATGTATCTGGTTGGTTCATACATGTAACAAAGAAATAACACCAAATATTTTAGCAAATGATTTTATTTTATTATTATTCTTCGATTTCATCTTGAAATAAACTTGAAACATAAGCAATGACATAATTTAAAAACTTGTTGTAATCATTTTCTTCTGATGAACGTGAACTTAATTCATTCTTTATTTCTAATAAAGTTGTTTGATATATGGGTATTAAATCAACAGAAATTGATGAAATTAAATGGGAAATTTCTAATATTAATGATAAAAACATTTGTGGCTGAGTAAACTTTTCTTTGAAGAAAATATCCTGAAAAATAAATGAATAAAAGTTTAATAAGAATTTTATTAGTTAATAAATTAAATAGTAATTATTTGAAAAAAAAAAAAAAAAAAATCGAGAAAATAACTTGAAATGTCAGATAAATAGTATCATAAAGTAAAATTCAAGAATTTTCAGATTTTATGATTTAGAATTCGTAGTACAGACAATCAAATAAAAACACTGTTTGAGAATATTTTTAATAATTTTACAGGTATCAAATAGTGTGACATATCTAAAATGTGTGCAACTTGAATTTCATCATAAAGTATCATTTACAAAAAGGAATAAATGCAATGCTTTTCTTATTATGTACAAAATTTTCATTTTAGTTGGCTTGTCAAATATATTGTAAATCTGATTACTGATACTGAATATTTAGTGCAAACCATTAGTTAAATCAAAAAATAATAATATAAAATTGTTGACTGAGGATACTCAAATTGTAAAATAAATGGTCAGTACAAAAAAAAAAAAAAAAAGCTGTGTACACTCTTGTGTATATCAACAAAAAAATTATAAAATAATAAAAGACAATAAAAAAGGTGGCGGTTGGGTGGGCAGATGTTTGATTACGGAGGTGGGGTGGTGTTGTAAGGCTGGATGGTTGGGTGGGTATGTGAAATTAAATTAAAAAAAAAAAAAAAGTAGAAGGCTTGTTGCATTTGCTTTGTATTACTATGCAAACTTTCATTTTCCATTAAAATTTCAGTTTTTTCCTTTTTGAGTTGTCAACTATATTTAATGTTCTAATTATACTGTTAAACACAATGTGATCGGTCGGTGAATTTCATTGTGGCTTCGTGTTTTCATTGTTGTTCATCTGCTTTGAAATTTGCATTTTTATATCCATATGGTTCCTGTTCTGGTTGTGGCAGGCTGGGGGAGTGTTGCCGGCATAAAACTAGTGTAACCCCACAGGCAAGTCACAAGTCTTGCCGCCTGCCTCCTTCTTCCTGTCTTGTGTTTCTTGGGTTGTTTTTTCATTGATTTTGATGGGTTTATGGTTTTGAGTTGGGATTTGTTGTTTTGCTTTGTTGATTCGTTTGTTTTGCAGGCTGCTAATTAATAGATCTGGTTTCTTTACATTGGTGTATTTCATCCACTGATGGTTTTTTTTTTTTTTTTTTTTTTTTTTTTATCTTATTGGTCATTGGTGTTTCAATGATCTTCTATCTGTTGCTTGGCTTCTGCTATGCTTGATAGATCATCTTTATACATATATATATATATATATATACACATTTATTATGTATGTATGTATATATATATATATATATATATAAAGATGATCTATTAAGCATAGTAGAAGCCAAGCAACAGATACAAGATCACTGAAACACCAATGACCAATAAGATTCACACATTTATTATGTGTATATATACAGTTCGTTAAGAAATTATAAGACCACTTTAATTTTGTAAATTATAAGAAAAATAAAGATTCTAATCATAATTTAAATACATAAAATAACATATTGCTGTATATTTTTTATAATCAGTTTGTAATAACTTGGTATAATGCAGTAAATGTTTAATTAAAGTATATAATAGAAATAAGTGAAAAATAGCCTGTTAACAAAATATAAGACCACTTGTCAAAAAACAAAATAGTATAAAAATTTAACTTGATATTGGTCCTCCATTTTTTCTGATGACCTCAAACACTCTGTTTTTTATTGAAGTAACCAGGTGATTAAGTTCAATTTTAGAAATATTGTACCATTCTTTTACAATGGCTACTTCCAGTTCATTGGCAGATGAAAATTGTTTATTAATAGCATAAACTTTGCGAGATATTATACCCCATAGGTTTTTCATGGGGTTCAAAAGTCTGGACTTCGACTTGGACAGGACAAAATATTATTTTTTTCTTTTTTAAATCACTCCTGAGTGAATTAAGATGTATGACAAGGAGCATTGTCCTGTTAAAACATCCAGTTAGCACCACCTAATAAATGTCCATACGGAATGATCATATAGCATAGACTGATATTGTGTAGAGTTCATAAGACCTGAAATCCGTTGTAAATCACACAATCTCTCTTAACTGAAAGCTCCCCAAATCATTACTGATCCTCCACCCATTTGTCGACTGAAGCATTCTTTTAGTTCCTTCCTCAAGTCATAGCAATAGTGTTTGTAACCATCGGGACCATCAAGGTTAAATTTATTTTCATCAGAAAACATAATTTGTTTCCACTCATCATTCCATGACATGACATTTTTAGCCCATTTAATCTTTCTTCTCGATGGCATTTCAGTAACTTTAGTTTTTTCTTCAATTTCATAAATTTCACATTAATATTTAATTTAAGACTCTTCCAGACTATTACATGTGAAGTTTTCTTCCTGAAACGTTTCGAAATTTTACGAGTTGAAAGACCTTTTTTAGTTGACAGTCGAAAAATTTGTCTATTTTCACTTGCTGTCAAAATATTTTTTCCACCAGATCGTTTTATTTTGTTTGTATAATTTTTTCTAATTATGGCAATGTGAATGGCAGTTTTAGAACGGTTCAGTAACCTCGCAATATCTCTTTTAGATTTACCAGAACCTTTATAAAATAAAAATTTTTTTACTTCTCACTCCGATAATTCTTTACCTCGAAGCATCGTCAAATTAATCGTAGATAACACATTCAAAACCTAAGCTTTTGTTTCTTAGGTAATGCTTTTACGAAATACTGACACATGCGCTTTATATTGAGTTTGACGTCATGTGTAATATGCTAATTTTCTCAGGTGGTCTTATAATTTCTTAACAGTCTCAGTCTTTAATTTTTAGAAAAATGAATAATTTTTAATGAAATTTAATTTAATTTTAAAACTTGGAATTAGTATAGGATGTGTTTAAAGATCAATTTTAAATACGCAACTAAAAATTTGCATATTATACTCACTTCTTCAGAAACGCACCAATTCGCTTGTGGTCTTATAATTTCTTAATGCACTGTATATACACACATAACATATAAGCACACTTAATACAAATGTAAAATATTGCAATAACCAAATATGCAAACATATCACAAATAAATTTGTTAGAATACTTAAGAGCAAATTATTAGGAAGAAAAATAACCTTGAAGTGGAATATATCAGGACTGATTGTGACTACTTTAAAAATCATCATATTTATATTTGGGGGTGGGGGGGGGAAGGTAGGATTAAATTTTTTTAAAGATTATAACCAATATAAAACACGTCTGATGTTTTTATAAATCAATCTTTAAAAAAAAAAAAAAAAAAAAAAAAAAGTGTATAAAAAGATATTTCTACATTTTTATTATACAACAACAGTTTTCTCAAACAATCACTAAATTTAATTTGGGGAAAAAAAAAAAAAATCATTGAAAAAAATCCTGAAATTAAGAAAAAGTCCTACACACAATAATTCGTGTTATATAAAATGTAAAAGAAAAATAATTATATTTTCTATTTATACAAGAACATGGATGAAGATGTAATATGTAATGTTTAAAACTTACTTTTAAAAAATTAGAAGCACAACTGCACAGATAAGATGACCCATCAATATTGCCATTCAGAATAAAATTAACACTTGTTATAACAGATAACACAACACCATAAGTATTCAATTCAGCTGTAAAAGAATACAATAAATATATTTTGCCACATATGGCTTCAAAGAAAACTTTTCATCATTCAGAATAAATCATTCATAGCAAGAGAAAAATATAATCCACAATATTTTTGAAAATATTGTTTATAAAAAACAATAAAACAATCATTTGGTATATATATTTTACATGCATTATATACTATTTTTACCATTAAATTTCAAAAGTTTTATTGCTTTCCAAAAAAACATAAGGTGGGGGGGAGAGAGAGAGAAAAAAGATGCGAAAAATAAGTATTTGGCTGAAAGTTTATTTTCTTTTCCTAACAAAAAATCTATAGGAAGGAATCTCGCAAATGCACCTGATGTGTAAATATTATTTTTGCTTAAAACTTAATTTTTAATATGAGAATTAATAGGAGACTTAATTTTGAATAATCTTATCATAAATTAACTAGAAAACACTTACATTCACATAATTGAAAAAGATTATAGGAACAAAGAATTTCCTCTTGTACTTTCCTATTTGCACAACATACTTCAAGTACATTAATGCAACAGGGCCATTCATTTTTGGTAAGATGAGGCAAAACCTGTATAAATATTAAAATAAAATAAAATAATTGAAGATGAATCAATATATATTTAAAACATAATACAAAAGTCATACTTGAACTAAAGTGTTCACTAATGATATGTAAGTAAGATTTTCCACAGAGAAATTTTCTTTGAAATTAGATAAATCTTCATCTTTGCAATACCGAATCCAAATTGCAGCTCTGCCAAAAAGCTCTATAAAATAAAACATTTAATTATTTCAAGCTAAATAGACTGTATATATTTATATTAAATTGAATTACATTTAATGCATATTTCTTATAATAAGCTTTTGGAGTATTAAGAGTTTTGCAAGTAAGCTTGATGGACCTCATTTTGGATGTGATAAAAAGAAACAAAATGTTACAAAAAAAAAAAAAAAATCCTATTTAGCTGAATAAAAGATGTGACACTGTCAACTAAAATCTTGTTTATTCTTTAATAAAGGCTCATGGCTGACAAAGGAAGTATGAATGAGTAAATAGTTTAGCCACTGAAACCAAACCAAGCTTAAATTAAAGAGTATGGTCAGAAACATAGGGTAGAGTGCAAAATTTGCGCAACAATCCTCATGGATCAAGATATGACCCTGAAGCTTTAGCTGTTCCTATAAAAACTAACAAAACATAAACTGCAACAAGAAAAAGTGGTGCAGTGGTATCATGTTTGACTCGTGAGTAAGTAGGAGGTCTTGAGATCGAGTCATGACAATTTAAATTTTTTTTATTTCAACTTTTTTTTTTTTTTTTTAATTAAATTATTAATTTAAGAGGAAATGTTTATTGTATTTTACATATATATATATTAAGTATACCAATTAATAAATATTAACCAGAAATTAAAAAAAAATATATATATATATATATATATATTATTTATTTATTTTTATTTAATTATTTATTTATTAAAAAAAAAAAAAAAAAACTGTTTAAAGTTACAAATATAGTTTCTAATATATAATGACTAGGATTAAAAGTAGAAAATTGGTGAAAGCATAAGTATTTTCACAATGAGAACAAGAAATATAAGAAGACTGATCACAATTAATTGCATTACAACATTGTTCACAGTCAAATATTGTTCATCCTGAACATTTGTTAAATATTTGGCTTTTCGTTGGGATTTCTGTTTGTAAAATTTATATTTACCCCGATTTTGAAATTTTTGAGAATTTATTAATTGCATTGAATAAAATAAAAAATGTTGCAAATAAAATTGGTGTAAATATCCCTATAAAACCTAACCCAAATATTTTTCAATTAATACGTAATTATAAAGACCCCATCCCCCCCTTTAGAAACTGCCGGAATTTACCAAATACCTTTCACAAATAATCAAGACAATAAACCAGGTTCATACATCGGTGTAACAAAAAGAAAGATTAAAACCAGACTTAAAGAACATAAAAACGATATAAAAACAGGAAAAATAAATACAGCTTTAGCTAAAACTTTCGATAATAAAGAAATTAAAATAAATTTTGAAAAAACTAAAAAGATAGCAAATTACAATAATTATAACTACGCGATGTTTAGAGAAGCCATAGAAATAGCAACAACACCGGATGTGTGCAGTGACAGCGGCGCAATGGCTCCTGACCGGATGTGGAATCAACATATGAAGTCTATAAAAGACCACAACTCTAAGAGATCCAACACAGATGAAGATCGTTTGAAAAGAGCTGGGCGCCCAGCCAAAAATATTAACGATGAAATATGAAGTATCTATTAAGGTTTTTATATTTAATTATGTGTAAAGTACTTCATTATAATTATAATTTTATTTATTGATTGAAAAAATGTTCTAAAACTACATTTTCATCAGGGATGAAATAATTCTGCTTTTTTTGACACCAGTATTTTCCTACGAAAATTTCTAACCTATAAAATCACACAAGTAACTGTAAAAATACGATAAAAATGTATGTATAGAAATACTGGTAGCAGAAAAAGAAGAACACTTTTATTCCTGTTTCATCAAAATTTCATGCATGTGATTTAAACATCTTACTGTGAATATGACAAAATGATGTATCTTATAATTAAAATGAAAATTTTTATAACACGTTAGAATGATGTCACTTTCAGAAAATCTCTCAAATAAAGTAATATTGTCTTTGGAAATGACATTGTTTCTTAGAAGCCATTCAACAGAAACATGCACTTTAATAGAGAAAATTACTATGCTTCACTATGAAATACATGCGGATTTTATTTACTAGCAATAGAATAAGTAAATAAAAGCCTTATTTACTTATTATATTTATTTATTATTTACTTATTGTACTTATTTACCCAAGTACAGGTACCATGGGTAAGGAAAATCTGGAAATGTCAGGCAAAAAATTTTAAATATCGCCCAAAAACATGGAAAAATAATATAGTACATATTGTACACACAAGAAAATGCTTCTGCAGTGTATCCAGTTTAAAGTCATCAGCTTAGCCATTCGGATTTTTTCGTGGTTTTCTCTGAAACTCACGTGAATATGAGCTAGCAACCTTCGAAAGAGACCCCCATTGAGGGCATGTTAACTACATATAGGTCCCTAATATAGACAATTGGCACTAACCCTTACACAAACACCACCCAAATATATGAAAAAATTACACAGCGTAAAAGTAAGGCCTTCTAAATTATACAGAAGGTTGCTTTTGGACTTATTTGGTAAATCAAAAACTAAAAGTTTTTCACATTTATATTGTTTATGATATAAATTCAGAAATAATATTCATTTTATTGAAATTCTTTTCTTCTTTTACAATACTTGGAAAAGGGTTCAATTTGGAATCAGCTAGCAGTAAATGTGATTAGAGAAATTTCACATACTCAAACTATTTCTGTAATCAACTCCGAAATCCTGTGTCTTTACTACTTTTTACATTTTTTTTAAATAAAAAGTAAATATTTCGTTGCATTTTAAAAGTATACTTTCCATTCATTTTGCAGCATTTAAGTATTTATCAGTATACAAAATATTTATGATAAATAAAGTTCAGTAAATAAAATTAATTGAACACAAAATTTAACTATATTTATTACAAGACACTAGCTAATTTTTACGTTGCAAATGAAATGTTGTAACTTGGAATTTTATAAAAATGGACCTGTTAAAGTCAGGCAATTTTATTTTTGAATTAGAGTGGGAACCCTGAAGTAGTAAGAAATAGTTATATTTACTCCAAATTATACTATAATGTCAGAAGGCTTTTGCATGTTGCAGATAAATATTTTATTTGTTTGCATCATAAAAACAAACTCTTTTCAAAGAACTTATAACTTTACATTATTTGACATAATATTGTTATACAAATGACATCAAAAAATTGTACAAAGTCTATATTAACATTTGTTGCAATCACAGATTGTTTCACTCTGATGCAGGGTGATTGTAAATGCTGTATATTTTTCTCAATTTATTTTTGGCCTCCTAATTATTACGATAACCTAATCTTCACTGAAAGAGATTATAATGATGCTGTTTTTTTACTTTTCCAAAGTTTAGGAGCATTTTATCAAGTCAGTGTGCAATTTTTATATTTGATAATAAAAAATAAAAAAAGGTTTCACCAAAAATAAATTCAAAAACTGGCGTACAGACAATAGCAAGAAATTAAAACTTCTTCACACACCATAAAATTTTAAATCAGCACAACCGGTTTCAAAAGGACGTAGCCTTTCTTCATCAGGTGCAAACACGTGCAACTGTTTACTCCTTTCCTCCCTGCACTTTTTGTGGTGTGTGTGCACTTGTGTTCCTCTCTGATTGGTCCTGCCCTGCATGTTGCTTCCTATTGGTTGTTTGTGTTGCTCCTCCCCCTCTGGATTTTGTCCTGCTTTCAGTCTTGCTTTTGCCTCCAAGGCAGTTGCACATGTTTGCACCTGATGAAGAAAGGCTACGTCCTTTCGAAACCAGTTGTGCTGATTTAAAATTTTATGGTGTGTGAAGAAGTTTTAATTTCTTGCTAAAAAAAGGTTTGTTTATAAATTCTGTTAAACTTTTGAGCAGGAGTATTTAATACACCGTATAATTATAATACATTGAGTACTTAATAAAAAAATTGATATATCTATATCAAATGAATCAAGAAACAGATTATGATTAATATGGATTTTTCATAATTTTTATTCATAGCATATGTATATAAGCAATATAGTATTCATCTAACAATGTAAGTGACAATCAACACATGCACAAAAAATAAATAACTAAAAAGTTCAAAACAATAAAATAAATTTCACTCTTAAAATTAATCAATTTTACATATACGTACACATATAAAGGCATTAAAAACTAAATTAAAAAGTTGTTTATGTAAGAGACAATGATAAAAATTAAAATAAAAAATGAATATTAAAATATAGGATAGGAAATGTTAAAACTATTAATTATATAATAATTGCAGTATTCAATATATATATTCTACAACAAAGCTGAGTTTAACAGCAGAAAATAAAATGTAAGTATAGTTTTGTTCAAAAGTATTAATAAAATACAAATAAGTATTTAAAAATTTTTTAAACAATAAAGATTTTACCAATATCTCCTGGTAGAAACTTTTCAAAGTAAACACAAGTCATTTCATCAAAATTTCTGAATGTTGACCGGAGTTCACATTTCTGTTTTTCTAGGGCAAAAGAAAAAATTTAAATAATGAATAGTTATCGTGATTTCACAACAAGTAATTATATATGCCTATCTTTAATACAGTGAATTAAGTTATTAGAATTCTTAAAATCTAATAATTTATATTTAACTTTGATAATATATATGTATAGAACCGCACTTTAGAATGCAGAAAACGAGGGGGGGGGGGGGGAAGCTAAAAACCCATAGAAATAGTATGGGATAAAAACCAAAAAAAAACTTACAATGTAAAGTGTGTTAAAAAAAAAAAAAAAAAAAAAAAAAACCTCACATCGGAAGTAATAAAAGGACAAAATTGACTAGAAAAAGATATCGAAGAGCGGGAACGGGCGGGCTGGGGCGTTAAATATATCGTCCAGGGTTAATACGGCTCGCCTAGTCAGTAAGTAAACATTTGTATAATTTATTATTGCATATATTTATCTAGTATTTTGATTCCTTTCCCATTTTTATATTAACATTAAGCCTCAGATACTGAATTAATAAAAATATTATTTATGATTTTATAAAACTAATATGAAATGGCAAAAAGTTCTTCATTGTTCATTCAAAGTTAAAGACTATAACATCATGTTCACATTTCTCAGTTTGATTATATATGATAAAATATGGGTTACAACGTATACTAATCCCTTTTGTAAGAGTTAAACGTAAATTTTTACCACCCTCTCCTGTATTGCAAATTTATGAATTATGCCCCCTTCACTATATAAATGATACAAAAATAAAAAATAAAAAAGTCCATAAAAATAAAAGTTTTATTTTAAAAAACATAAGCTATAAAAATGATTAAAATGCAGAAATTAAATTTACTGGTTCACTCAAACCAGTCTGTCAAAAACTTGCAATATTTAAAAAACATATGCATATAGAGTGAGATATCTAAGGATCTTTCAATTATTACAAAATCAAAAAATATGCCAGTTTAATACGAGGGTCACTCTGATATTTTTGAGATACTCCTAGGTAATTAATGTTAAACTTACCAAATTTTAGGTTCGTTCAAAGTAGTCTCCTCCAAGATCAATGCACTTCTGTAGGCGAATTTTCCAAAGATTAAATGCCTCTAACCATTCATTTCTTGGAATCGATAAAAAAAAAAATGCATTTATAGCCTCATTAATCTCATCTTCGGAATGAAAACAACACCCACGCAAGTTCTTTTTCCGATTAAAAAGTAGCCAAAAGTCACACATACCAAGATCATGTGAATAGGATGGATGTTCCAGCACCTTGATGCATTTTTGTTGAAGAAATCCAACTGTTAATCCTGCTGAATGAGAAGATGCATTATCATGGTGGAGAATGAGTCCTCTAAAATTCACTTCTTTAAGAATTTCTGGAAGACATTTACTAGTGTACTAGTTAGCTGTGACTGTCTTCTGTCCTTCCAGCTTGATAGCTTTGACCAATCCTGTACTGCCACAATCATTAAGTAATTTAAGGGTTTCTTTGCTGATTCTGACATGCTGTTGTTTTTGAAGCTCTGTTAAATTTTGGGGAACCCAATGGCAAATTAATTTTTTTCAGATGAAATTCTTCATAAATAATTTTATATATAGCAGCGAATCCAATGTTAAGTTTCTTCTGTATCATATGGTAGGTACAGTGATTTTCATCGATTAACATTTTCCGAATGGCAGACACATTATCCGGGATTACTGCTGACAAAGGCCTTCTTGTGTGTTTTTCATCCTGGAGAGAATAACGACCTCTGTGAAATTATGTAAACCATCTGAATACAGTTGCACAAGATGGACTTTTATTTCCAAAAGCTAATTGTAGACGTTGAACGCATTCTTCTTTATTTAATCCCACTTTAAAATCATAGTACAATAATCTTCTCGTGCCAACTCCATTTTATTTTCTGTTTAAAATTTATTCTACGCTAAACTACTTGCAAATGACCAGTAAAGAATTGCCTACCAGGCTAAAATAGTTCATATTTTGAAATCTAATCAATATTTTTTTTCTATCGCTTATCGTCTATGCGTATCTCAAAAATTTCAGAGTAACCCTCGTATAATATTTGCTGAATATCTAATGTCAATATACACTGATTTTAATATTATCAGTCTTCTACAAGAATAAAATATTTATTTTTCAAGAGCCAGTCAATTTCAGCATAGAGAATTGATATTTACCACTAATATATTTGTTTTTCTGTTGGTGGATTTCCAATTCCTTTATTATGGGCAAAATCAATGATTTTAACTCTCCATGACCTCTTTCAATAGAGTAATTTGTTAATATTCCCAATTTAACAATTAAGTTACAGAGAATTTCAGGCTCCTTCAGAAAATAATCATCTGATAACAAAGAAGGTACTAACACCTAAAAAAATGATAATAATAAGAAAAAATAAGCAAGTAATTTTAATGAAGACAATAATATAAAATTTAAAAAATATTGCAATAATAATAGTATAAAAAATATTGCAACAGTAGTATTTAAAAAAAAAAAGAATAAATAGACAACTTTTAAGCCCAGTAGCAGAATTTTTTCTGTCAATCTGTGAAAACTATTTAGGTATTAGAGAATAATCTGCAGCATAATTTCATTATATGTAACAGAAAAAGAAGCTTGAGAGATTCAGATATTGCATTGAGAGATTGCATTTATTTAATACTAGCAGAATTCGCCCACTTCGCTGGTCGCTATACTTAAATGAATTTTTAAAAAATCTGAATAACTTTTTTTGTTTTAAATCAATAATAAAAAAAAAACACCTTTGAAATCATTCTTAACCACGTTTAGTGTACACGCAAACCTACCGTAACGTTGTCCCTGGCACTTCAGTTTGGACTTTTATCGGACGACAAAAGCTGCTATTATTCAAGAACTATGATTTTAAGTTTTGGCACCTTGTATATTTTTAATCAGTTTAATTCTTTCTACTATATTACCATTTTTTACGATGAATACATTAAAAGATGTTGGTTGGTTGTATTTTTTAAGGCCAATTGACTATGCCTGGATCCTAGGTCTATAGGTGGAATGCCCTCTGTGGGGCCTTTTCTAAGGGGTTCTAGTCCGTATTTACACAAGTTCCTACATTAAACAAAAATAATAAAGATTTCCTTTCCAAATGAATTAATTAAGTAAAAAATAATCTGGTGTGCGACTCACATGACTTATCCTACATTTCAATACTAAAATGATAGATTGCAAATGAAATCGTAAGATCAATGAGGTTCAATCTACTTTTAAAATAATCTAAAATAGGTTTAGGAACAGTTTTATTTTGAATATAATTCTGTGTAAAGAGGGCTACCACCCCCTCTCAATTCCCAGTTCAATTATAATGCCTACATTTATACATATATTTATATAAAGGCTGTTATTAATTTGCATTCAAACTTGTCAATATTAATCAATTTTTCATGTGGCAAAAAATTTTTTCATGTGGCATGAATTTTGAAATATCAAATTCAAATTTCCTGTAGTTATTTGTTCTTAAATTATGCTGATAATGGATATACATACAGATCAACTGCTAAAAGTTTTACTTTCACATTCCGGGTATCTCATACAGTGGTGCACTGAGAAAACTCCTAAAAGGAGGGGAGGGGGGGGGCAGCAGTCCAAAAAAATTTTTTGAGAGAGGATGACTCCTGGATAAATTTTCCAATAAAATTTTCAATTACTAAAGCAGTTGTCCTTTTTTTTTTTTACATTTATTTTTATTTAGTTATAAATAATTCTATAGTGCAGTGTTAAATAATTAAATGATTAGAATAATGATTAGAATAATAACTAGTAGATGATATTTATACAATAAAATACAAATTAAGAAATAGATGGAGATAAAATTATTTGTTCTCATTTCTGCTTATACTGTATACTTGTTTTTAATCACTCCCTTATGATTACATATTGTTATATATTTCAATTATGATCTATACATATTCATAAAGCAAAGTCCAGCCTCCTGTTCTTCTTTATAGCAAGAGCATCTATTATCTGGCCCAGACTAATTTCCATTTCACGGTGAATGTTCATTAACCTGTTAGCGCCCAGTGTCCTCATTTGAGGACAGCTAATAAAATGGCACATATATTTTTTGTGGTTTCTTGGAATGATTTTTGCTTTTTAGTGACAGTTTATAGTGTCACTCTAAATGATCCCTGAAAGTTTTATGTGCCTACTATTAATTATTATTTTATAATTTGGATAGTCATTTTATGATTTTTCATTCATCCCACACACAGGGCCCGATTAAGCTTTGAAGCTAGGGGAAGCTCAGCATCATTTTGGGGCCCCCTTTCATTTCGGAAAATCTTGTTTTCCTGTTACATATTGTAATATAAAAATGCTATAGACCAAAAAAATAGTGTGTGTTTATTATTTTTATTATTATTATTATTTTTTTTTTTTCATACATCTAAGAACATTCAGATTTTTGAGGTTAAGTAATAGATTTTTTCCAAAATAGTGAGTGTTTTATCTTGTTTTAGGTAACCTTTCTCAGAAAAATTCAATCTCAGGGGGAAAATATGAAACAAAAAATTCAAGACCATGTTTTTAATCTTTATGGGGCACCCTCTTAAATTTTAGAGGAGAAGCTTGTGCTTCCTGAGCGTTTTGGATAATCAGGCCCTGCGCACACATATTTGCTTTTTGCGCAGGTATACTAACTTAAATCAGTTGAATTATAATATATTATAATACTTTACTTTTGAGATCTTTGTCAACATAATAGGAAATTAATCTGTTATCTCAAAGTTTTTCTATCTCGAAGTTTTCTCTCTAGAACACTAAACGTCATCAAATGAGGATAGGCTTTAAATTTAAAATTATCGGAAGAGTTTTTAAATTTCATATATATTTCACTCTCAGTTGTCCACATTATTTAGAATTGAAATATGCATCCAAAATATATTTTGCAAAATTAATTCAGACGTTAACTGGTTAATGCAAGTCCATTCAGTCTAATTTCACTCATATTGTTTCTCAAAAAAGTTTTCAACTTCTTCCCTTTTCATTGTAAAAATTCACCTCTCAACACTGCTTGTTAATACAAGAAGGGTGGCATACACTTTTAAAGATTCAAACACTGTAGGAAAAATCCTTTCGTCTCAAAAGTTAAGCAGTTCTATTAAGTTTTAATTCCTTTTTTTAATGAATAGACCTTCATGTATCACATATGTAGTTCAGCTTTTTGAGTATTATCTTATCTAGGTCCTAAATAATCATAAAATGTCCTTAATAAAGTAATAAATTTATCTCCCCCCCCCCCAGTGAAATTGGGTTACCTAAACCAATACGTGATTCAAACTGATGGTCGAATTTCATGACCTGTTCTTGACTTTCATGACCTATTGCTGGATTTCATGACCTTTTCATGACTTTCATGACCCATTATTGATTTTTATGACCTTTTCATGACTTTCATTACCTAGTAGACACTCTGTGAAAGGATGAGAAAAGTCACTCTCACGAAAACCAGTAATGAAAATTCCTTTTGTTGTTCTCTCCTATCCTATTTTATAGAATAGCAGGGTTGCCAACTTTTCAAAAACAGTTTGAGGAGTATTCAAGGAAATTTTAAGGAGCATTTCAGCTACTTTGAGGAGCAATTTTAAAAATGCATAAAAAAAAAAGAACTACTAACAAAAATAAATTAACAATAATCATATGAAATCAAGAAATATTTATTGATAATCAAATATATTTAGCAAAACAATGAAGAGAGATAAAAATGGGAAATGATTAAGTCTGAATACAAGCTTAAAACCCAAAAGTAATTTGTTTCCTGCATCATGGCATATTTTCCATACATAAATAAGGACAAAAAAGAAAGATTCAGTTACATAAAAAAGAGGGAAAAAAGAAAGAAAAGAAAGCACGGAGGGAAAAATAAAAATAAATTTCCAACAATTTTCATGAATGTCAAAATAATTATTATACTATCACATAAAAATCTAAAAACGAAATCTCCGATATTCATGTAAATATGTAAATGATCTCATCTCTGAGTCAACTCCCTCTAATCTGCATAGCTTGGGACCAAATATTTTGTAAACTATAGAATTTTGCAGATTACTGGTCATAATTTGTTTACTTTCTTTTTTTCCCCAGATACAAATGAAGTTATAATAAATCATTAATGCTTTAAGTGAATGGTAAAATAAATGCATAATTATTTCAAATAAATTTTAAATAAAACCGGGATGGAGCAGCTTCATCGCCACTTTGGAGAACTTAAAATACCTTTTTGGAGCATATCGGAGCAGAATAATTATGGATTTGGAGCAAATTTATTTTGAATCTGGAGCACATTGACCAGAATAATCTGTGGGTGTTTGTTTACTTAAAAACTAAAAATTCTGCAAAAAATTTTAGCTATTTTCCCACTTAGTTAATGCACAAAAATGAACATCTCAACGTCACACATGCATAATAAAATACACTTTGAAAATTTTCAGCAGAAATGAGGGAGGGAAATTTCTTAAACTTGTACCACCATACATGTGAAAATAATTTCAATGCAATACTTCAAACTGATACAAAAATTGGATTTTTGTTAAACAAAATCTTAAATTTTTGGAGTAACAATAAAGTCAAAATAATGGACAATTTTAATTGTTTAGATATTAGAAAATGTAATAAAACTGAATCTACAATAAAATAATCATTGTTATTAAGGATGGAAAAGGATTGAATTGTACACCATTAAATTCAATTTCAGTGCAAACTTGAACTTTTCTGATTTTTTTTTCTTTTTTAAGATCACTGCTAAATATACCTCAAAAATCGAGAGTTTCTCGTGGGGGGGGAGGTAGAATTACATTTTTACCATTAATCAAATAAATATGCTATTTTTATGACAGATTGCCGAAATTCGTAATTATTTCACTGCAAATTTACAAATTCTATGTTTAATAGCAAATAATTGCTAATATATACTATAATTTTGCCACTAATTGATAAAATCCACTCTTCTTTCAAAGCTGATTCCTAAAATTTGTGATATTTTTGTGGTCAATTATATCGAAAATGGGGTCAATTGTTAACGAAATATACAATTATCTGGCTGCTAATCAATGAAATTTGAGCCCTTTAAAGTTACATCCCTCAAATACCAAACAACTTTGCTGTTAATCGATGAAATACGTCCTTTTTCCAAAACTGAATCCAGAAATGCGGAAATTTGCAGATGAATTAAAAAAATACCGGATTATTTCATAGCTAATTATAAAAAATTACATTTACCCGGAACTAAATTTTTTTTTCTCCTAATCGGTAAAAAATAGCACATTTTTTTCAAAGTGAATTTCTGAAATACGTGATTATTATGAAGCTGATTGCTGAAACACGCTATTATTTAGCTACTAATCTATGAAAAATGCGTTTTTCTGAATGCTGAATCTTAAATACTCAACTATTTTGCCACTAATCAGTGAAATTTGTATTTTTTTTTCAAAGCGGAATTTCGAAATCTGGAATAATTTTGAAGTACATTCTGCAAATACGGGATTGCTTACCCACTAATAATCAAAAATTTACATTTTATATGCTATTATTTGGCTACTAGCCAATAAGTTTTTTTTTTGTTTGTTTTCAGTTGATTTCAGTAAATCACAATATTTTTGTAGCCAATAACAGAAATACGCAATCATTTCGCCGCTAATTAACAAAATTTATGATTAATCGCTGTGAAAGGCTTTATTTCGATGCTAATCAATGACATTCTTGCTTTTTTCAAACTCGATTTGCATTATACGTATAATTTTGTGACTTTTTATAGAAATACGGAGTTATTATATAGCTAATTTTTAAAATTACGTAATCGTAAACTAATTGCTAAAATAGATGTTATTTTTCTAAAAATGTGTAATTATTTAATCATAAACCAGCTTTTTTTATTTGATTATTGAAATAATGTCATTTTTTTGCGGCTGATTTATAAAATACGCAATTTTCTTCTGCTATTTTTGTGACGAATCCATTTTAAATCTGATGATTTTTGCGAAAGTCCCATTTTCAGATCTGAAAACTTCTTAGAATCACCCCACCCACGCACTATAAAAACCAAGTTATCGCGTATTCAGTTATCTGAACAAAAAGCAGAGATTCCTACAGAAAACAAATATTCTTTTTCTTTCTCCAACGGTAGGTACTTGATACGACAAAGTTCGAAATTTTCCATGATTTTTTCAGAAACTTTTATACTAAAACACTATTTCTATTACAGAGGACTATTTCTCCGTTAAAGTCTGACCTTTATACTGATTTTCTCCAAAACTCGTGTGATTACAAGATACTTCTTCCTCGCCTTAGATTCCTTGTGTTGTCAATCGGCCTTAAAGTTCAGTAGCTTTGAATCCATTATTTTTATCGATAAATAATTAAAATAAACAATTTTTTTCGTCAGAAAGTATTGTTTTTTAACGACCTATTAAGCATTAAGATAACTGAAACATTGATATAAAGTTTAAATGAAAATCTAAATACTGCATAATCATAGCATTCGGTTTCTTTCTTCCCCCCTTTCAGCATGTGGTTTTAATTAAACACGATCTTAGCTAATGTAAACAAATACTTGTTCCCGTTCTGAGTCAGCAATATTTCGATTACGCAATGTCTAGCACTAGAATGTTTTTTTTTTTTTTTCCTTTACTATTTATTTATGAGTATTGTACGATGAAGCATGTGGTTCTTCAGCTAGATTGTAAAAGTTAGTTTTGTTATTTTTTTTATTTTTAAGAGGAGTTAAAGTACTTTCATAGATTAAATAAAATTTAAGTAAAAAATCATTTTTTTAAGTTAGAAGCTTTTTTATGTGAAGCCCTAAAAAATATAAAATAAAATTTGTTCTGGCAAAGACACGTTACAAAGAAATGAAAGTTTCAACACTAAGACAATTTTAGAGGAAAATATACGTACTTTCCTTTTGCAAGAGATGAAATTTTTTTAATGTTCAAAATATTTTAAAAAGCTTTCGAGACAAATATTCTTAGCTATTAGTTTTTGCATAATCATTCCTTAGGCCACAAATTTCAAATGTCTCGAAAGCTTTTTAAAAGATTCTGAACATTAAAAAATTTTCATCTCTTGCAAAAGGAAAATACCTATACTTTTCTCTAAAATTTTCTTAGTGTTGAAACTTTCATTTCTTTGTAACATGTCTTTGCCAGAACAAATTTTATTTTATATTTTTTAGGGCTTCACATAAAAAAGCTTCTAACTTAAAAAAAAAATGATTTTTTACTTAAATTTTATTTTGTGCTTTTTAGTTACAAAGAAAAAAAAAAAAAAACTCAAAATAACTAATTAAATTTTTTTAGGATATTGCATAGACAAAGGAAGATTTTTTTAAAAAATCTATTGACATTTTTTATCTGCAAAAAAGTACTATATCGTCTTTCGAGGACCGAATCCGGGACCATCGCGTAATCAGCATCACGCTCTAACTAAAAGTCTGAGAACTGTCAAAAAAAATCATAGAACATTCTAAAAAATCGAACAAATACTTATACAAAAGAATATTGTTCTCGAATGCTTTTTAAAATATTTGGAATATTTAAATTTTTTTATCTTTTGCAAAAGTGAAATATCTATATTTTTCATTAAAATTTTCTTGTTGTTGAAACTTTTACGATTTTATAGCATCTCTCTGCTGAAATAAATTTTTATTTTAGGTTTTTTAGGGCTCCACAATAATAAAAAACTTTCAGTGTTATTTTAATTTATTTATTTTATTTTATTAATTAATTTTTAATTTTTATTTATATTTTCGGAAATTTTTATTTTGTGCGTTTTACTAACTCAAAAAAAGCTTCCTAAAAAAATTATCAAAATTCCTTAGGATACTGTGTAGACATTGAAAGATTTTCTTTTATCAATTGACATCGTTTCTATTAATTACCTGCAAAAAAGTAACACATCGGCTTGCGAGGATCAAACCCACGAGTATCGCGTTGTCATCATGACGCTTTAACTAAATGCGCTAACGAGCGACGAAAAAGGTTGTTTAAATTTATTTGAAAGTGGAGGCGCCTTCTTTTTAAGAATGACGCAAAGACACAATGATAAAAATACAATGTCAATAAAAAGCTTCTAAAGGAATATATATATATATATATTCTTCTTTTAACTTAACTTTTGTGCTTTTTAGTATCTAAAAAAAATACATCTTACAAAAAAAAAAAAAAAAAAACTCTTCAAAAATTCTTAGAGTAGTGTGCAGACAATGAAAAATTTTCTTTTATCAATTGACACATTTTCTAACACTTATCGGCAAAATTTAACACATCCATCTTTCGTGGGAAAGAACTCTCCACCATCGCATTAGCAACTTGACGCTCTAACCAACTGAGCCAATGAGCGACGATGAGGCCTGCTGACATTTATTTTAAAGTTGAGGTGACTTATTTATTAGTTTGACACGAAGATGCGATAACGAAATCCAATTTCAATAAAAAGCTTCTAAAAAAATATTTATTTATTTATTTTTACTTACATTTTTATTTTGTGAAGTAACTAGATAAAAAGCTATATAAAAAATTCTTCAAAAATTATTAGGTTACTGTGTAAACAACGAAATATTTCCTTTTATCAACTGACACCTTTCCTATTAATTATTTGCAAAAATTAACGTGACGCTCTAACCAACTGAGCCATTAAGAGATACAATAAATTGCTTACAATTTTCTTTCTTTCTTTTCTTTTTTTTTTTTTTAAGTGGAGGTGTCTTACTTTAAGACAGAAAACGCGATGACGAATTTAATTTCATATAATAATATATAATATATCTATAAAGCTTCTAAAAATATTTATTTATGTATTTTTTACTTGAAACTTTTTTATTTTAGCTTTTTTAATCAAATCAATTGACACCTTTTTCTACTAATTATCTGAAAATTTAATATGCCGGACCTTCGGGTATCGAACTCACACCCACCGCGTTATTAGTGTGACGCTCTAACCAATTGAGCCATGGAGCGACAAACTGAACAAAGTCAATTTCATATAAAAACCTTCTAAAAAGTTTATTTGTTTATTTATTTTTACTTACATTTTTATTTTGTGCCTTTTGTAACTAGATAAAAAGCCGTTTAAAAAACTCTTGAAAAATTATTAGAATATTGTGTACACAACGAAATATTTTCTTTTATCAATTGACACTTTTCTATTAATTACTTGCAAAAAAATAAAACCTCGGCAAGGGGAGGATTGAACACACGACTCTTGCATTATCAACATGACACTGTAACCAGCTGATTCATTAAAAGATACATTGAGTTGCTTACACTTTATTTTTTTTTTATTTTTTAACCTATATATAATGGAAGTGTCTTGGATTTTTAACGTGGCAAAGAGCGGATGACAAATCCAATTTCATATAATAGTAATATATAATATATATAAAGCTTCTAAAACTATTTTTTTTATGTATTTTTTACTTAAAACATTTTATTTTGTGCTTTTTTAATATCCAAAATGTTTTGTGTTTTCCAATATCTAAATAAAAAAAGAGAAAAAAAATGCTTCTTAAAAAAACTCCTCAAAAAATTCTTAGTCTAAGCAACGAAAAATTTTCTTGTATCAATAAACACCTTTTCTACCAATTATCTGCAAAAATTAACACGCTGGACCTTCCAGGGACCGAACGCACAACCACCGCGCTACAAACTGGACGCTCTTACCAACTGAGCCAAAGAGCGACGAACGAAATCGCTCATATTTACTTTAAAATGAAGGCGCCTTGTTTACTAGCGTGACACGAAGACACGATGACCAAGTCAATTTCAATTAAAAACCTTCTAAAAAAAAAAAAAAAAATTCAAAGAATAATGTTTTATGCGGCAACTGTTGGAAATGCAAAATCAAAAGTTGATAAGGATTGGATCGCGAATCCTGTCTAGATGTGTGCAAGGAAAAAAAAAAAAAAAGAAAGAAAAATAGTTGTCCCCCCCCCCCCCCAGTGTCTGCCACTATTCAGTTTTATGTATTTAATAAAAAAATCTGGAGTGACTCCACTCGACTTTCCGAACATTGAGTAATTAACAGTTTTGTAGATAAAGTAAAGAAAGAGGAGTTAAACAAACAAAAGAGAGAAAACCATAATAGAGTGTTTGAGTATTTTTCTCCATCTATTATATGATGTTTTATTTAACGCTACTGAACTTTGAGCCCATAGATCATAATGATAAAGAGTTTTTCGTTGTGTCCCTGTAAAAACCTATAAATGCTAGATTCACCAAAATGCTTATAGTTAGTGCAACATTGATTTATAATACTCATATAAATTTTCAGCTCAATTCAATAAGGCGTTTAGATGCTATCGTACTTTTAAAAATTTAGTTCCATAGGCCATAATGATAAAGAATTTTTCTTTGTGTCCCTGTAAAAAAACTGTAAGTGCTAGATTCACCAAAATCTATACAGTTAGTTCAACTGTGATCTATAACATGTGTACAAATTTTTTGCTCAGATTAATAAGGCGTTTAGACGCTATCACACTTTAAAAAATTTGGCCCCATAGGCATAATGATAAAGAATTTTTCTTTGTGTCCCTGTAAAAAAACTATAAGTGCTAGATTCTCCAAAATCTATACAGATTGAGAATTTGTGACCTATAATATGTGTATAAATTTTTTGCTCAATTGAATAAGGCGTTTAGATGCTATCGCACTTTTAAGATTTTGCTCCCATAGGCCATAACGATAAAGAATTTTTCTTTGTGTCCCTGTAAAAAAACTATAAGTGCTAGATTCACCAAAATCTATAGGGTTCGTACTATGGTGACTTACAATATGCGTACCAACTTTCAGGTTAATCGAACAAAGCGTTTAGACGCTAGTGTGTTCACTCACAGACATACACACATACATACACACATACACACACACATACATACATCATCGTAAGAATAGTGAAAACGGACTCAGGGGACCTCAAAACGTATAGAAACATCAAAATCTCGAATTTGGATTTTTGACATGATTACAATACTTTCCTCACTATAGTGTTCGGAAAGTAAAAATATTTAGCTAGGTGGTTAAGACTGAATTTGTGGAGCATAGAAATAATGTCGCGGAATAAAAAAAATTTCAGAGAAACTCTGCAGAAATCGGAGCAGTTTGCAACCCTAGAATAGATTTGTTTTCTCCTCACCTCCGAGTTACATGACCCGTCTTTAATCCTTGGCTAAGCCGCAAGTATTATGTTTCTTCATAAAAATAATAAAATTTGCTCCAAGAAAACTTACGAACATTTTCAAAAACGTGAAGGAAAAAAAATTGCAGATAATACACAGCATTACATAACCTACATTACAAGAAAAATATTTTTTTTTTTAATATAATACATTGGTTTATAGGCCAGAAATTAGGATAATTTAAGAAAGTTTATTGAACAATACTGTACTTAAGTATATAATTTAAATTGTGGTGCTTCCAATATGTTTAAATAAAAATATACTAGTGCTAAATCTTCCCTCACCTTCCACTACTTCTTTATGGAAAAAAAAAATATATTAAAAGAAAAGAACTATATATAGCTTAATATAAGAAACTCATAAGAGGCTGGTTGTGGTACTCTTTCTAAAGTTTTAGAAAATAAACAAATGAATAAAAAAATAAATAACATATTTTCACAAATTTGGCAGAAAGAAAGAGAAATAAACTTACATATGCACATTCTAAAATTAATCCAATTTTATCATATCCAAGGTATAATTTAGGAATGATGCACTCCTTAAAAAATTGTAAAGGAAACAGTATTGGTGTTTCTAAATGCACCTAAAAAAAGACAATGATTTAGTTTAGATGATAAATTGACACACAGAATTATACAGAAAAATTATAAAATAGTGATGTTATGGGAAATAAGGAACGGGAGAGGGGAGGAGATAAAACTTACCTGTGCCAAAAATTCATATAATATAACCATATTTTTAAAAAACAATGGTTCTAACTTAGGTCTCTTGAAATAGTCATCTAATATTCCATGAAGAATACATACAGGATTAGATTTTTTCATATAAAAGCAAGCATTCCTGAAATGTTTTAAAAACTGGAAAAGAAAACAATATATAAAATTTAAGACAAGTGATTGCATTAAATATATCAAAATTAATTTAATAGATACAAGAGCTATTTATTCCTGAATTATTACATTGGATATTATCCAAGACAGTTGCAACAGGCTCTAACTGTTCACACATTTTTCATTTTTTTTCAATAAACCAATTTACAGGGTTTTTAAGAGAGAAAAAATTGGGTGAGAATTTCTTACCCTTATTCAAAAACAAAGTGTTTAGACGCTAGCGTGTTCACTCACAGACATACACACATACATACACACACACATACATACATCATAGTAAAAATAGTGAAAACGGACTCAGGGGACCCCGAAACGTATAGAAACATCAAAATCTCGAATTCGGATTTTTGACATGATTACAATACTTTCCTCACTATAGTGTTCGGAAAGTAACAAAGGGAGATTTTTGAAAGAAAAGTGAGAACAAAAAAAAAAAAAGAAATAATTCTGAATATATGCATTGCTAATACTGTATATTTCTGCAGCTTATTAATAAAATTTAATTACAGTTAATTGCTAAAATATGTAATTTTTTTTTTTTTCAGTACCATTTACTGTACTTCTGTTTGAAGATATTTGCACATATTTTCAAAGTTGATTCCCAAGATAAATGAATATTTATTAAAAAAGAAAAAAAATATATATATATATATCAGGGGATGAAATACACAAATTTAAAGAAACCAGATTTATTAATTAACAGCCTGCAAAACAAACGATTCATTAAAGTAACACAACAAATCTCTAAAACTTTGCTTGTAATTCTGCATAACTTGGGTTTTGCATTTTCAATAATGTGCAAAATAAATAATTTATTTAAGATTGGGGAGGGGGGGGGGGGGGGGGCAGCATGATTAAAAAAAAAAAAAAAGTTTAAACCATAAATTACTCTGATAAATAGTACCTGATTTATAAAAGAAAACAGTTTTGTAAATTGTATACCGAGTAAAAAATTATTTATAATAAAAGGTAACATTAAGAAATACCTGAATGAAGATGTTCCCTTCTGGACCTTGAATAAGTGTTTCTTCAAGCAGATATTCCAATGTACTCTTGGGATTTTGAATCAGCAAAACAGGAATTTTTCTTTCAAGCTAAAAATACAGTGATGTTTAATTTCTAAAAACACTAATTTCTAATATTAAGAATATTTTACAGCTGCAGTCAAATTACCTTTCTAACTATACCTGACTTGTTAAAGGTTAATTTATTTTTGCAATTAAAAAATTCTTGGTGTATTATTTGAATGACTTTCAAAGTAAATCTTAGAATCAATATATATATTTTTTTCTTAATTCTAAATGTTCAAAATTAAACAATTTAATTTAAAAATTAATTAAAAAGTCAAAAATACTTAAATTATTGTGAATTTTTCTAATCACATTTATAATAAAATTAATATTCATTAATTATAAATGACAAAGAATGCTTATTTCCAATAAAAGATTTATATCTCGCACTTTCAAATGTTCTTTTCCTCTTGGCAGAAAGATATTCAGCTTTCAACTATAATTCTATTTTAAAGTTAACCTTATAACTCTATATACTGTAAATGTAATGATCCCTTTTGAAAAAATACGCAGACACAGACAGGCACCATAGTTATATTATCACTGGTAACCTTAATATTGTTAGTGATTCTTATCTTAAAAAGTTTATGGAATATATGGTGCTAAATTTTGACTTCCCTCAAAAATTAATATTTCTGAAATTATTAAACAGTTTTGATACAACATAGATTTGTGTATACATAAAATTTCCATAACATGCAATAAGCCTATAGCATATTTTAATCAATGAAAATGTTTAGTGTTACTAAAATTTACAAATGAATGCAAATCTGCTAATGTTATCCCTCTCCCTGTCATTTTTTGATCACCCAATAGCAGCAGACAAACAGCAATTACCTTGAGGAAATTGGCAATGCAGTTCCAATCTGAAATTCTCTTTAAAATCTGACACACGGCGAAATATGTTTAATTCCGCCAGTTGAGTTACACCGAGTCATGAGTTAAGACGTACCTAATTGTATATCTGATTCACACAGAGAATTTTCCAAATTTTAATCATGATAAGTACAAATGATCTGAGTTTAGTTTTTAAATAAATCTGATCCTATGAACTACGCTCCAAATATCCCAAATATACTAAAATATCCCCCTATGTAAATACGCTCCAAACAGCAGTAAATGTTTTTTGCATTAAACTAAAGTCTTTGCCCACTTTACAAATTTTGGGGGCTCACATTTAAATGTTCCCATGACCGAATAGAAAATTTCTTCTGTTTGTATGAGCAAATATATATAGTTTTTTTTTCTTCCAGATTACAGTAACATTAGACGAGGATTTTGCAGGTAAGTTTTTTTTAATTATTATTATATTCTGATTTACAGAGTAACTGTTCTAATATTTTTTCACTGTTAATTATCGGTTTATTTAAAAACAGAAGAAGCCTAAGAAACAAAATGAATAAATAGATAAATGATCTATTGATTTATAATGTATAAATACTAATTAGTATTTGAGTACATTTGTTTTTTTTCTCATAACAGAATCCTTGTATAAAAACTTTTAACTTTTAGTTTCTTTTGTTTGAAAAGAAACTCTCAGCGAACTTTTAATTATTCAGATTTCTGCATATCACTATATTTTACAAATACAATTGCTTGTGTTATCATATATTCTTCAAAGTAAATAAAGACTAAAATAAAGTAAAGAATTTTCTTTTGATTTACTTCAAAAGAAAAAAATAATAATCAAGTAATTTAACATTTACTTCTAGAAAACATTTTTTTTTTTTTTTATTTGTTCTTAAACAAAGTTTTTCATTTTCTTTTTCTGAATATCATGGTTTTGAATTAAATGAATCATACCCTCTGCAATTAAATAAGAATCAAAAAAGCAATCGGATAAGGTAATTGGACGCTATCGCACTTCAAATAATTTCAACCCGTAGGTCATAATGATGAAGAATTTTTTGTTGTGCCCCGTAAAAAAAAACTATAAGTGCTAGATTCATCAAAATCAATACAGTTCATGCTACTGTGATCTTTAACATATGTGCCAACTTTCAGCTCATTCAAACAAAGCGTTAAGATGCTATCGTGATCACTCACTCACACACATACAAAATCATGGAAAACCATGTACAATCATAGATATCTCGAATAGGGGGCTTGTATCAAAACCAAAGGGGAAGATATACCACTAGGCATCCTGATATTCCCAAATATGAAATTGCAACATTCTACGACTATTCTTTTTTGAGCTATGCGAGATACAAAATCCATTTTGCGAATCATGACTACAATACTTTCCTTACATATAATGTTTGAAAAGTAAAAAATAAATAAAAATAAACAAATAAAAATGATGTAGTTATTAGATTTATATAATTTATAACATACAAAAAGTATAAACAAAAAAAAACATACCTCTTCTTGGCTAGGTGTTTGATGTGTAATATCAGACAACAGATCCTTAAAATCTGGTAATTGAAATTCTTCAGTAAGCCCATATTTATACATAATATAGCCTATCACAGTGTTATACAGATCAAGTTTATTCATCTGAAGACAAGTGTATAAAATCTAGAAAAAATAAATGTATATTGTTAATATATATAAACAATAAACAAAAATTTGATATAACCTCAAAAATTTTAAACTTGATTAATATAAACAATAAAAATTACTCACTTTAAGCAAACTTTGTTTCAATTCATGAGAATCTGATGACATTATGTGATCAACTATAATAGAATATACATGTGAGATGTTAATCACATGGCAGTTTTCCTCCAATGTTCCCAATACACTAGAAGAACAGATAAAAATACAATCACATACAATTAAATAAAATAAAAATGTAGGAGGAAATATTTTATCTATGAATATCTTGATTTCTGTAATTGAATGATTCTCAACTACTAAGTGCCGCAAGATTCTTAAAGAGTGCCTCCCCCCCCTCCCCCCCCCCCCAAAAAAAAAAAGTATACAATGACTCATTTTTTTTTTTTTTTAGATAATTTAGAAAAAAAGTTCGAGTCAGTTATATGTATATGTGAAAGTAATAAAATAATTCAGAAAATACTTATTTAACATTTGACAATACCAGAGCAAATAGCTGTTCATTACTTTCCAAATTTAGTAATAAATTTTCATTGGATTTGAAATCCCTTTATGATAATTGACACACAGGTGTATGAATTAACTTTGAAAGAAGAGGATGAGCTAATTTCTGTGTGTTAACTACCCAGACTTTCAAAACAGTCAGAAGAATAAATTCATTCATTCTAGATACCTTAGATAAGATTATCCCACAATACCTTAAAAAGTTTTAAGCATGCTATTAAATTTATATGCATCATATATATGCAAATTTGGATTTTTGGCTTTGATTAACAGAAGGAAAAATGAATATGGATTACAAAATAAAACTAGACTATTATTTTTACAACCAAATTTAAATGAAATTATCATAAAACACCATACTTAAATTTTTCTTTAAATGTAATTCTCATGATAATTTAGTTTTTTTTTTTTTTTTTTTTTCACCAATATATATATATATATATATATATATAAAATAAAATAAATAATAATAATTATATGTAGATTATTATATAGATTTATGCAAAAATATAAAAAATTTAATTTGTATGCAAGTTTCTTGAAAATTGAAGTGTTTCAAAAATGATAAATGATATACCATGCAATATAAATATAAATAATACTATTTAATTGCTAAGAAAAAAGTAAAAAAAATATGCATATGTTTATATAGGCATAGCTTTGGGGGGGAGGGGGGGGGGAATCTTTCTGAACATGAAAAAGTTTTAGACCATGATATTGGATAAAGTCACTTAAGCACTGTCATATCGCACCTGGCAAGAAAAGTGACAAAAGACAAAAAAAATGGCAATTTTGAGTTTATGTAATTGGAGAATGCATAGGAAATACCCAATGTACAGGTAAAGCATCATCTCACTACTCTATCTCGCAATGTATCCACCTGAGAGGCAGTTTTGTCAGTTTTATTGTAGGTTAGTCAATGCTTCATTGTTACCTTTCAGATGATTTTTCACAAAAACTACATTTTTGAGTTGTGTCACTTTTCTTGCCGGGGTTAATTAATTTACTTTTCTTGAGATATGTGGATTCAGTATCAGACTATTTATGGGCTCATTCAATAAAATAGATAGCATGCTTGGTTTCTGCAAAGTAAAATATTTGGTGTTTGAATTTGCTAGTTCGAATCTGAGCGGCACAAAAAAAGCAATTTTGTAAGATGTTCAAAATTTATCTTGCTCACTAGCATTACAAGAATATTTTTCATTAGAAAGGTTAAAAAAAAAAAAAAATTGTAACCTTTAATATGATACAGTCGTCAGCAAAAGTATCCGAGCACTAGCAAAAATTCTTATGTAAAAAAACTACACTTAATGCAGTTTTGTTAAATAAATCCTTGTCGTATTCTGTTCTTAGTCAGCGATTCAACAAGGATTTATTTAACAAAACAGAATTAAGTGCACTTTTCTTACATAGGAATTTTTGCTTGTGCTTGGATATTTCCGCTGACGACTGTATAAACAAAATAGATCCTTTGCTTAGATTATACCTTGCCTCCTGACACCTTTTTAGGCAAGGCACTGTTTTTTCCATTCATTAATGATAAATCTTGACTTATCAAACAAATCTGTGATTTACCCTTTATCTTACACTATTATTTTTTAGACAGAAAATCACAGGGATCAGATCTGTAGAGTATGTTGGATGAGGAAGCAATTCATGTCATGATCCGAATAATTTAGTGACTGCAATTCGGGCATGTATTTAATTTAAGCAAGTGATTGGTGATATCTTGATAAATCAGTTTTTTTCTTTGACAAATAAAGCCGCTATTCGGCCAATTTTGCATTGAAACTGTCTAATAAATTAGCATAATGTAGTCTGACAATAATATTTCTGGCCGTTAGAATTGGTTTTGTCTTCTTTAGCGCACATTCGCCAAGAGAAATTTGCTATTTAGATATTATTCTTTCATTTCTAGGGTTTTGTAATGTATACCAGTTTCATTAACAGTGATGTAACGCCGCAAAACAATAACTGAATTTCGCTTAAATTTGTCTAAATACTTCTTTGAAAGGGTTATGCGAATTCGCTTTTGATCAACTCTATATCTCAGATCAGTAAATGCAGAGGAATTAGTGAATGAGTGAGTGGTCAGGGACTGATTTATGGTAAAATTATTTACTGGTTATGGTACTGATTTATGATTTTCTTTGGTATATGTAAAAATATCTTTCTTTTGAAATTTAGGCATTAGATCAAAATCAAAAGTCAATGTAATTTAAATTGTCATTCATAGTAGTTATCAAGATTTATTTATTTTTTCTTTTCTTTATTAATCTTTATTGTAGTGTATATGATTTTCTGGGAGAAAGGAAATATTTGTAAAACCATTTTTATATGAGGGAGACTAGAATTATTTAGGAGGGACAGCAAATTTCCTTTCTTATATGCATTTAACCAAACCCAGTATTTTGTAACCGTTATAGAATTACTTCTTATAAAATATTACTGAAAATAAAATAAAATAGAATAAACAGAAATTTTTAAAGTAGAAGGTTCTAGGTTGTGATTTTCATTTGAGGGAGATTTCAAGATTTCAAATTGTGAATATTTCTATGCCACTGTAAATTTTTAATCCTGGTACTGTTAGAAATATTAAGGAGGAGTAGGGACAGTTAGTATTTGTATGTTATTTTAAATGATAGGTACTTCTATTAGCATATAAGCAATGAGTTTGTTAAGGGGGGGGAAACTTTTTTAATTAATAGGCCTTATAGTCTTAAATGCCTCGGTGCCTCCTTATATGTAACTGGTTCCTGTGAGTAGGTTTTACGTGTCGTTTTCATACACAAATGCTAACACAGGATATTAAATGCATGCTCACTTGAGATGTTCACTTTTTTTGTTCTCTCACGTACCTTCCTTTGCTGGCTTTCTAATACCATGATGACATCATATTAGATTTTGTTGACTATTTTTCTATACAATCATTACCTATAATGGAGAACTACAAAACTTGTTGATTATTGTCCTCAAACAGACACAAAGATATTCTTTCAATCACATGTAAATCATATTTGTCATGGGACGGAATCCTTAGAATATGTCTCTAGTTTTTCTTTAGTTTCGTTAAGTGTTTTTCTATACAATATATTGTTTTATTAACACCCAATATTTTTCTGTTTCCCTCATGTAAACAATTACATCAATTATCTATTTTTTACCTTAATGGAAATGAAATTATTTGAAATATCTTCTGCATATTTTACGAATGTTGTCTCAAATAAAAATTAATTAATAATAAATTAAACACATTAAAGAAAAGTGTGACCAAAGTGTAATTTTCTTTAAATCACAGACTTATCAAGCTGCTTTATTAAACCATACTGTATTCATTCATGCTAAGAACAATGAATTCAGTTGATGGAAGGCCTGGTTATGAATTGAAATGCCCCACACTTTAGTTCATTTCTCCCTGTCGATATATTTACCACCTAAGTTAGTACATAATTTTATATGTTTCAGTTTTATACGTTAATTTTTATCCAATTTCATTTTATTTCCCATGCAATAATCTCTATAATGTAAGTATAATGCAAAATATTGTCCTATATTCTGGCATGTTATGACTGTCTTTAGTTTTGAATAACTTATGAAGTTTTTATAGTAGTGTTGATATTCAAAAATCTTCATATCAATATCTTAAATGATATTTTAAATTTAGTCCGACTACTTTACAATGCAATATTATAATCCTTATATTACAAATTTATGCCAAAACATATCTTTTTTCTGTCATGTTAAAAAATCTTAAATTTTGAATATGAAATTTTCAAAGGATATTAAAGTTTACTAGGGTTCTCCGGCATTGTGAATGCTATTACAAAACTGGTCCAATGTTTTTACGATCAATCATGTTTGGGATCATGTCTACACAGATTGACATACAAATTAACAGAATAACATACAGACGGATATTATCAATTTTTGATTTTCAGATTTCTAGCATATTAAAAATGTGCATTTGAAAATTGAGAATCTAAGTTCCCAATACCTATAACCATGGATGAGAAATAAAAAAATATCTAGTAATTTCTTAAATTATGTGCCATTGTGTATATTAATGGTGGCTGAAGCCCATAAAATCCATCATGGTCGCAGTGTCTTCATTAATCTCATCCAAATTATACCTCTGAGGGGTTACCGAAGCTGGGAACTATCCTCTCAGTAGAAGGTCATAATTGTGATGGCGTGTCTACAGACCACCTTGAGGGATGTATCCCAAACCATCGCCAATCACTCATAGCGTAGCACCAGTACGGCGCAAAAACTCACTCATGTTAAATTGTGTGTGCCCCCCCCCCCCAAAAAAAAAAAATTTTCGTTCACGCTGCACCTATGTTTACTAATTATTATGAAATAAAGAAAAATATCTTGAATTTTATCAATTAATCTCCAAAAATTTAAATTTTATTGTCACTCCTAACTTCCATGAACTTTTTTGGATGCACCAAAACAATTTTCCAATCTAAATGTAATATTAAAAAGCATGCAGATTTACTTTTTTTTTTTTCTAAAAATACTTTGACTATCAGGCTTTGCCTGCTTCACTGGTGAAATATTTAAATGAATGAAAAATAAGAATAAGAATCATCATTTTTTTACCGCTTTACAAATAGAAATAAAAAAGAAAATACATTGAAATTGCTCAAAAACTTTGCTTCTAGCCCTCGCAGACTTCGGCAGTGACTTCTTCGTTGCAACGTCTCAGGTGCCTGCAACAACGCTTTACCAGCGAACTTCAATTTGGTTGATTATTGAATGATAGTTTTGAAATGAAGAGTATCGAAAAATATCGAAATAGACTTTTATAGAAAAAAGCAGGCATTTTTTGATTTAAATAATTTAAATTGCAATTATATATAAACAACACTTTACATATTATACATAGTATTTATTGTCACATTATTTCCTATATTTTATTTGATGAATCCTGTCGACCACAAAATGACAGCAATTTAATGCCAATATGCCCAGTAATACAATATGATACGAACCAGATTTAAGACAACTAATGTTTTTGTGGTTATATATATTTACCATTAAGCATACCATTAAGCATACCATTTTTAATTATTTATTTAAATGTTAATTTAAATTAATCAAATATTTGTGCCCAATAGCATGCAAGTTCACGGATACCTCTGAGTACAGAGGGCAGTCCATTAATTTGTACGTTTAATTAGCATAGTTATTAGTGTAGAAAAAATAAATAAACAAACCTTATCATCATACATAGCTTTATTATATTTCCCCCTTTGCGGCTTTTAAATTTTTGTTGACATATTGACGATGGATTTTTTTTTTTTTTTTTGCATGTGTATGTTCTTCCCTGTATAATAAATTTATACTTTAAAAAAAAACTAAAGAACACGCTTTTATTGAAATATGAGCTAAAAATTAGCCATTGATCTGTATGTATATATGTTATTAACATAACTTAAAAAAAAATAACTGCAAAACCTGAACACAGGAACAGGGTTAAATAAGTAAAACACTTTATATAACACTGTAAACTGCAAGAAACAACAATTGTTTGACCAAAACAATTGCTGCGAATGTTTAGCAGTTTATGATGCTCATACAAAGTTATTTAGTTTTTACTTTTCAATACCAGACCTATAGTGCATGTTGTAATTAAAATTACACATTTAGATATATATATAGATACATAAATGATTTTTCATTTAAGCATATAGCTATTTATGTATAAATATTTTTTGTGGTAGAATAATGGAAAGTAATTATTAATCTGTATGTAAATATTAAAAAAAAAAAAAAAAAAAAAAAAAAGTTGTTTGCTTTGAAAAAAGAATAAGATAAATTTATAAGTGCTGCTTGTAAAATTGAAGGAGAAGGGAAAAAATGAGATAGGGATCTCTTAGACTAGCTAGCTGCCCAGTGACATTATAGAACAAAGATGGAAAGAGAAAATTTATAGGACTCATAAAACTTGAATGGAGCATCGCAAAAACAACTCCAGGCTAGGGAAAGACAGGCCACCCGCACGCCGCACACACTCTCTCCCTTCAGCCCTCGACTTAAGAAGAGTATTTTTTATAGAAGTGCGAGAACGGCTTTGGGGTCAACTTTTCGGCGAGACAGTGATGGAATCTCCCGGTGGTGCAATCTCCCGGTGGTTCTCCAGATATCCTGCTTCCTCCCGCATCAACTGCCCTTGAATTTTAATCTCAAGATATGAAAAATATGAGCAACCCGAAGAGACCAAAACACCTATGATTCATCTTTGAAAAGAATCTATCGAATGGAGCATCCAAGTGTATTCCTATTCCAGGATCTCTAAGTGCCCTAGAATTGTTAAATAGAAGTCCTCTATGACTTGCTTGAGGAAAGATGTAGAAATATCCCACTGCCGTTTACGATGGAATAACCTCTATGATGCTCATCTGGGTGAGTCAAATTTTAATAGTCTAAGAAAAAAGAAAATATTTAATTGTATCTATCCCCATTTATTCTATTATTTAGTCATGTCTGAGTACTACCTAAAGTAATGTTGAATAAAATTAAACTTGAATTGAATAAAATATTAGTTTTGTATAAGAGACCAAAATATTTAATAAAATGCATTATTAATGAAATTCTTTGTATATCTATTAATTTAGAAATTATTTATTTTGGAAAATTTATTTTAATTTGAAGTTATATCCTTAATAAATAGATAAGTTTTATGACCCATTAAAAATATTTACAGAACTTGGGTATAGTTTAAATGAAGAGAACGCAATGTACTATACAGTTTGGAGAATGCCTTAGATTAACAATTTCTCTCCAACACTGTAAATCGAGCAAAAAGCGATTTGGTGCCTATCCAGTTGAGGTCATAAAAAGAAATAATAAAAAATAAAAATTAAATAGAATAAAAAAAACTAATTTAGGAAAACTTTAAGGTGGACTCAGACAAAATAATATAAAAATATATTAAGCAGTTGCTTAAATAAAATTGGATAGATATAGATAAAGGAAATCATAGCATTATAATGTTATTGTATTTGTATATGAATAACTGATAAAATATATATATAATGAATAGATATGCAAATGTGTACATATAATATATATATATAGATATAAATTACACTTTCATTAATAATGATAAGTAGAATATGAAAATAAATGAAGTGTAATTAAGATAATTACAGTTGTAAATTTTGAAAAATTACTGGAAATATTTTATATGTACACATAAACAGCGAGATTGCTCAGGAAGGTTTACTGAAATCAAATAATCTGATATTTTGTTTGTTTGATAATATTATTTTGAATGCCTATATACATATAAAACTTGAATATTTTACTTTGAAGAAAGTAAATAGTTTCCTAAAATAAGGAATAATAATAATAATTGAACTAGAATAATCTAGCTAGTCAATAAATATATATATACAAGCATAATTTGTGTTAATGTTAATACATATAAAAATGATTTTTTAAGAGTTGATTTAAAGTAAAGGTTAGAAAGTAGGTGATGTAAATGAAAAGTACTTATAAATTGAGAAATAAAGTTGTGAATAAGTGTGATACAAAAACTCAAAATCAGAAGAAAACGGTGGAAACAAAAACTGAGAAGGTAGTACCGGGTAAAATAAAAATGGAGAAAAAATTAACAGTGTCATTAGATACGCTATTAGTGGGTCTTCCACACTTCAGTGGGGACAGTCAGGCTAATATAGATAAATTTCTAGAATCATTTGAGACATTAACAAATGCGACAGAATTAGATGATGGAATTAAATTATTAATTTTAAAAAGTAAAATCAGTGGAAAAGCGAAGGAGAAAATAAACTTGGATGAGGATTTAATAAATGAGAATGTGTATGAGCAATTCAAACTTAAATTAAAAGAAAAATTTAAGAGCAAAGTAAATTTCTCAAAAGCTCAGGCAGATTTCATGAATATCAGGCAATCACCAAAACAAACTATAGAAGAATATGCAATGGAAATAATAAAAAAATCAAATGAATTTTTAAAAGGGTCTGGATTCGAAAACAAAGATGGGGCAAAAGAATTTGTAAACAGTTTAAAATTGAATAAATTTATTGAAGGCATGAGGGCAGACATAGCATTTGAGTTAAGAAAGGCAGATATAAAAGATTTTGACAGTGCATTAAAAATGGCTAAGACCATTGAAAATGCAATGCAATTTAACGTGGAGGAAATAAATACTATAGAGAAAAAAAATAGCAACGAAACCGATATGTGTACATTATTATTAGAATTAACATCGAAACAAACTGAACAAATCAAACAATTAGAAAAAAAAAATCGAAGAATTAGAAATACGAAATAACAGATCAGAAAGTCAAGAGAGACAAAAACATGACAGCACAAGATTTTGTGCAATTTGCAAAATTAGGTCACATAACACTGAACAATGCTGGTACAATTCAAGAACTAATCCAAATATTGTAAACAACACAATCCCTATAATACCAGAGAGTGAAAATTCAGGGGTTAGAAATGTAAGATCAGACGAAAATAGATCGAGTAATACAAATTATGGAAATTTCGATAGGGGTACTAGAAATTATTTCAGAAGAAGTTCACATAGAAATTTTAGACAAAGAGGTACAAAACCACCCTGCTATAACATTTCCAAGGCAGTCGGGAAACTAAATGAGGGGTTTACCAAGAGTAAAAATAATAATAACATAGTCCCTCGTAAATCCCTTAACATATCCAGTGGACTAAAAATGCATCAAAATAGCGATAAAAAATATGTAAATCAAACAGACAAGGAATTATACAGAAATTATTATGAAAAATATTATAAAGTACAGAGGCAGAAAAGCGAGAAAGATAACAATTCACGCAGGTATAATAAAAACAAAAATAAATCAAATGTAATTCATACACCAGATCGATATCTGTGCACAAAAAGATGGAAAAACACACAAGAGATTAAATATTTGACAAATATTGATCAAAATGATATAGGTAACTTACCCATCTTAGATTTGAATATAAATGGGGTACCTACACGAAATTTAATCGATACAGGCGCAACGTTAAATGCAATGTGTCCCAAAATATTTCAAAAAATCAAAGAAACAGGGATAAAAATTCAGTATTTGTCAAATAATGTAAGCATACACACATTAAACAATCAGAGAATTAATTTCAAAAAATGCATTAAAATTACATTCAAAATTAAAGGGAAATTCGTGACAGGTGTATTTTATATATTGAACTTTAATTTTGATAAGAAGTATAATGTAATATTAGGTTATGACTTTCTTAAAAGAAACAAAATGATAGTAGACTGTAAGGCTGGACATGTACTATTTAAAAACATGAAATTGGAATTAAATAAAACTCCAAACAATCAAGAAATTCCAAATCATATAAATACCGTGTCAATAGAAACAAATACAGACACATCACAGATGGAGGACAAAATACAATTCCCACAGTCAGGAGTGCATGATCAGGAACAGGAAGAAAATGCAAAAATTCATGGGAATTTTAAATGCTCAAAAGATCAGACAAGGTCAAAAAACAATGAAAATGAACTAATAAATTGGGAAGCATCTTCTAGTAAACAAATGATAGAATTAAATGAGAAAAATGAAGAAAACATTATAAGGCAGGATACGTTAAATCAAAATTATCACTTTGCAAGACTAATAAGAAAAATTGATGTTGCACCGAAACAAACAGTTTGGGCGGAAATAAAAGTTCCTAGAATATACCAACACGAAACAATATTTCTTGAACCACAGAGAAATAATTCGGGTACAAACATAAATTGCTCTATACATAAAATAGATAATGAAAATAAACTAAAAATTCAAATTTCAAATACAAAGGACCACAAAATTACTTTGAATAAAAATATGAAAGTGGCGAAAGTTACACAACAATTCATAATAACGGACAAAACAAAACCAAAGAGAGAAATTATTAACAATTTAAACATGGTAGATGTTAAACAAATGAGAAAAGCTGACTTAAAAAAGGAAGATTTTAATCTAAGTCATTTAGATTCAGTGATACAAAAAGAAATGCATGAAATATTAATGAAAAATTATGCGGCATTTTCCAAAAATTACAAGACAATAGGACAAACATCATTAGTTACACCAATATTTAAATTAGCTCATAATTACCCCCATTCAATTAAAACCGTATAAATTGGCTTATAATATGAAAGATGTTGCGAAAGAGGAGATAAATAAATTATTAGAGGCAAAAATTATTGAACCAACAAACTCTCATTATGCAGCCCCCGTAATTTTCGTAAAAAAAAAAAATGTAACTCAAAAACAAATGATCCCAAACACATTAAAGTGAGAGCAGCAGTAGATTACAGGGTCCTTAATGAAATCATAGAAGTTTCACCACATCCCATCCCAGATGCGAAAGAAATAATTCAGAGACTTAGTGGCAAAAAATACTATACTGTGATGGACTTTCACTCGGCATTCTTCCAAATTAATTTAAAAGAAGAAGACCGAGAAAAATTAGCATTCATTACGGAATTTGGTTGCTATCAGCCAACCAGATTAAATTTTGGTAATAAAATATCAACTATGACATTTGCTAAACTTATGGATAAGATTTTAGGTCACATAGATAAAAATAAAATAGGGTACTTTATCGATGACATTATTTTAGGAACAGACTCAATAGAAGATATGAAAAAAATAATGCAGGAAGTTTTAGACATTTTAATAAAAAACAATCTAACTATTGACCCGCAAAAGATGCAAATATGTAAAAATGAGATAGAGTTCTTAGGGTATAAAATCAATGAATATGGTTATTCACCATCAGAGGGAAATTTAAACAAAGTAAAAAAATTAATCAGACCAAACAATAAAAAGGTATCTTACAACTGTTAGGGTTTTCGAACTATTTCAGAACATTGATAAAAAATTACAACGATATAATAGATCCATTATTACAACTTACAAGAAAAGACATAAAATTTAAATGGGGTGAAGAACAAGAGAAAGCATTTATAAATTTACAAACCGCGTTATTAAATGAACCAACTCTAAGAGCTCCAGATATGAACAAAGAATTTGATTTTATCACGGATGCTTCAAAATACGCAATATCGGCGATTTTGGCACAAAAAGAGAATGGAATTTTGCATCCGATTGAATATTATGGTAGGAAATTAAAAAATTCAGAGAAAAATTATCCAGCCATGAAACAAGAGTTACTAGCAATACATGAATCAGTATTAAATTATAAAAACTTACTGTTAGGAAAAATAGATATTTTTGTTAACAGATGCGAAGGCGTTAACATATTTTATTAATTTGGAGAAACAGCCGGACATAATTTCGAGATGGCTTTTAGATCTCGAAGAATTTGACATAACAGTAGAACATATATCAGGATCACAGAATCCGAGTGATTTTTTAAGTAGGCACATAGCAAACATAACGCATGAAGATAAAGAGAATGAAATGTATTTATTTAAAGCCGAAAAAGAGTTGTCAGAAAAAACATTTTAAATGAACAAAAAAAATGCGACAAAATACAAAAAATAGTAGTATGTTTAAAATCAAAGAGAAATAATAAATACAAAAGAAAATACTCTTTATTAGAAAATGATCTATTAGTATTGAAACATTCAAATAATGCTACGGACAATACGCAAAATATTATCATAGCTCCACATAGTTTAAGAGAGAAAATCATAAATACCGCGCATTCCCCACACTTCGGTTTTGAGAAAACATATCAAATGATTAAAAGTAGATTTTACTGGATTGGGATGTACCAAACAGTAAAATATTTTTGTAGGAGATGTATTCCATGTAACTCTTACAAACCGCATCAAACAATAAAACTTCCGTTACAAGTAATGAATAAGAACTATGCATGTGGCCAAGCATTAAATATTGATATTGTTGGAAAATTAGTACCAACGCTAAAACAGAACAAATTTCTTTTAACAATCATTTGCGCATTTTCTAGGTTCTTAGATGTAATACCGCTAAAAAATACCAATACAACTACCATCATAAATGCGCTGCTAGAATATTTCGGAAAATATGGCCTATGCCAGTATATAAATTTAGACAATGCACCTTATTTTAGAGGCAAAGAATTTACAGACTTCGCTAAGAATCTAAATATAACATTGCGTTATTCGAGCATTTACAAACCCAGTAGTAATGGTACGATTGAGAAAGCACATTTAATTTTAAAAAATTCCATCTCAGCCATGTGTCAGGAAACTTTTGATTGGGACACGAGAATAATTTTTTTTAAGTTAAACTATAATATGTCGAAACATCGAGCAACGGGATACGAACCCGCGGTGTTATTTTTTGGGAGAAAATTAAAAACTCCATTTCTAGATTGCAATGACAGAAATAACGAAACCCCTTCGCAATATATATCAAAAATAAAACAGCATATGCATCAGGCGAGAGCAAAAGCATTGCTAAATATGAAAAAAATTTCAGAAGAGTACAATAGAAATAAAAGTATAAATCCTAAAGAATTGGAGATAGGTGATGAAGTCTATCTTAAATCACTAAGAAAGAATAGAAAATTAGGTAAAAGGTTTGACTGACCATTTTTGTTGGAAAGGAAGTTCAGGAACTCGAATTACTTGATACGAGAAAAGGAAGGAAATAAAAGTTTAAAAATTCATATTTCAAAGATATTTAAAGTACCACCAGAAAAAGAAAATTAAAATAACCAGCTAAAGGATATAGGAAGGATCTAGGTCAAAATAATAGAACAGGTAAAAAAAAAAAAAAAAAAAAAAAAACACTAATAAGAATAGATAGTAAAATAGTGTGGATAGTTGAGACAAACATAATTTTATTGTTGTAGAGGGGTGCTTCAGATTTTTTTACTGGTAACTGTTTGAAGCTGGTCTTCAAGCAGAGAGATTAATATTTATGGCGGGGCCCCTTTATTTAGCTATAGATATTCTTTTCTCCTTGCCAGTGAAGAATTTTGAATGCGGCCTTGATAACAATAATAAAAAAGTTTAATAATAATAATAATAGCAATAAAGCTAACATTAGGTAGTATACAAAAATGTATCAAGTTGTGAGTGTGCAGATAATAATAATAATAATGATAAAGTTATTATTGCATTTTGGCTGGAAAAACATAGAAATTGGAGTAGAATAAATCAATAACAGCCGTAATAATAGAGAAATGAATGTGAATTACATTGAGAATAAATAGAATGTAAGATAGAGATTGGATGAAGGCTCTAAAACGGGGATAGGAATTTTCCTCTTAAACACTAGAGGTTAAAAACTAGTTGGCATAGGTGGACTCTGCTCAGTTCCCCATCATATTTATGTTCTCATAAATTTCTAGTGCGAGACATATTATAATCATGTTAAAAGAAATGAATTTGACCAAAGCTTGATATTATGACAGAATGAAATCCCCGCCTAATAGACTATCCACCGTTCACTTCGATATATATATCTTATGCTAATCTATTAATTTATTTTATCATGGTCAATTTCATTGTTTAGTTTTCATCCTACTATTTCCAATGCAATAATCCTCAAAATTCATATTTATATGAAACATTTACAATTTCGCTATGTTGATAAAATCGTAAATTACGAATGATTTACGAAATTTTCCTATTAGAATATTTGTATTCAATCATGTTCAAACAAATATCATAAATGTAATTTTGAAGTTGTCTAATGTATTTACGATCCTCAAAATGGAAATTTATGCTCAAGTTTGCCTTATTCTGACATGTTAAGTAAATCGTAAATTCCAAATAACTTTCGAAACTTTTAAATTGGAAAAATCGTAGTCTATGATATTCATGTCAGTATCCTAAATAATATTTCGAAAGTGGTTTAACATCTTTACGATGAAAATATCCCTCAAGATTGACGTTTATGTGAAATTTTGCTCTATTCAGCCATGTTAAGAAATTCGTAAATTTCCAATAACTTACGAAATCTTTATATTGGAAAATTCATAGTCATTAATAATCATGCCAGTGTCCTAAATAATATTTCAAAAGTTGTCTGACATCTTTACGATGAAAATATCTCTCAAAATTGACATTTATGTGAAATTTTGCTCTATACTGCCATGTTAAAAAATTCGTAAATTTCAAAAAACTTGCGAAATTTCCAAAGTAGCATATTTATAGTTACTGATGTTCATTCCGGCATCAAAACTGATATTTTAAAACTAGTCTGACATTTTTACAGTAAAAAGTTTCCATTAAATGCACGTTTAAGTGAATTTTTGTCCTATTCTCCCATGTTAAGAAAATCGTAAATTTCTAATAACTTACGAAGTTTTTAAATTCGAATGTTGCAAATGAATAGGGTTCTTGCCAGTGTCGAAAGTAATATTTTAAAACTGATCTGACCTCTCTGCGATCATTTGTTCGTGAGATATCGTGTTAACAGACTAACAAACTAACGGACTAACACACTAACGGACTGACACACTGACACACACCCTACAGACAGACACCATAGAAATTTTGTCATTTTCGTATTCCTCACACCTGAAAACGTGTAGAAAAGTCAAAAAACCGAGGTCGAAAATTTTCACGATTACCTAAGTTCCCCATACCTATAGTATGATGGGGAACTAATAACAAAAAAATCCCAAGCACGACATAAAAAAAACCAAAAAAACACGGGTTTTAGACTATAACATTAAGTAGATAAGGAGTTTGTAGATTAACTGTGTATAAAATAAAATAAAACAAACAAAGAAAGAAAGAAATAAAAGTTGTGTACAGAATGTTGATATATTCAAATAATCCAGAAGAATAACATAATAGTATATATATATATATATACTGTGTGTGAAATGCTATGATTTTGTTTATTTATATTTATGTACAGATATATACATATATTTTTTAATTTTTTTGGAAGAAAAAAAAAAACTTTTAAGAAAAACATTTTTAAAATAAAGAAAAATATTTTCTTTTTTTTTTGGAGTATACTCACCCAAAAACAATTAATAATAAGATGTGCTCAACAGCAACAAACAGATATAAATATATATAAAAATTACAAAAATATGTGTAGACTTTTTAGAAACAGAATGATGAAAAATGAACTAGAGTTCAAAATGAGAGTCTATACTATGGTAATATACACAGACATAAAACAAAGAAAAAATGAAGTGAACTCTTACATTAAATGAACATTTAAAGTGCTATGGACTGAAAGAATGGACAATATTTATTCTGTTTTCTTCATATCTCAGTATCATATGAGTATTATTATTTTGTTTGTGTGTATTTTTGTATTTTATTTTATAGGTCAAAATGATGTAACAAAGGCTTACAAATGCACAGAAAATAGATCTAGTGTAATAGAGAATTTAAGTATATGATTTATATGATAGGGCTCATATTTTTTTTTTTTTTGTAGAAAGGGGGGATATAAATGTTGTAATTAAAATTACACATTTAGATATATATATAGATACATAAATGATTTTTCATTTAAGCATATAGCTATTTATGTATAAATATTTTTTGTGGTAGAATAATGGAAAGTAATTATTAATCTGTATGTAAATATTTAAAAAAAAAAAAAAAAAAAAAAAGCTGTTTGCTTTGAAAAAAGAATAAGATAAATTTATAAGTGCTGCTTGTAAAATTGAAGGAGAAGGGAAAAAATGAGATAGGGATCTCTTAGACTAGCTGGCTGCCCAGTGACATTATAGAACAAAGATGGAAAGAGGAAAATTTATAGGACTCATAAAACTTGAATGGAGCATCGCAAAAACAACTCCAGGCTAGGGAACGACAGGCCACCCGCACGCCGCACACACTCTCTCCCTTCAGCCCTCGACTTAAGAAGAGTATTTTTTATAGAAGTGCGAGGACGGCTTTGGGGTCAACTTTTCGGCGAGACAGTGATGGAATCTCCCGGTGGTGCAATCTCCCGGTGGTTCTCCAGATATCCTGCTTCCTCCCGCATCAACTGCCCTTGAATTTTAATCTCAAGATATGAAAAATATGAGCAACCCAAAGAGACCAAAACACCTATGATTCATCTTTGAAAAGAATCTATCGAATGGAGCATCCAAGTGTATTCCTATTCCAGGATCTCTAAGTGCCCTAGAATTGTTAAATAGAAGTCCTCTATGACTTGCTTGAGGAAAGATGTAGAAATATCCCACTGCCGTTTACGATGGAATAACCTCTATAATGCTCATCTGGGTGAGTCAAATTTTAATAGTCTAAGAAAAAAGAAAATATTTAATTGTATCTATCCCCATTTATTCTATTATTTAGTCATGTCTGAGTACTACCTAAAGTAATGTTGAATAAAATTAAACTTGAATTGAATAAAATATTAGTTTTGTATAAGAGACCAAAATATTTAATAAAATGCATTATTAATGAAATTCTTTGTATATCTATTAATTAAGGAATTATTTATTTTGGAAAATTTATTTTAATTTGAAGTTATATCCTTAATAAATAGATAAGTTTTATGACCCATTAAAAATATTTACAGAACTTGGGTATAATTTAAATGAAGAGAACGCAATGTACTATACAGTTTGGAGAATGCCTTAGATTAACAATTTCTCTCCAACAGTGCACTTTTTGCTGATTTAAGAACAATTCTTATGATTAAAAAATCTGTGCATTTTTATTTATTTATTTTAGGAAAATAGGCATTTGTAATATTTTATATTAAACATATTTATTTCACATTTATAAAATGAATGTTCTCTGATCATTACTCTTGAAATATATACTAATTTCTTATTAAAATAGGAGATGATTATAATGATGGATCACAATTATATTAAACTATAAATTTTATCAAATAATGCTAATTTTGGATCTCTTCAAGAATAAATTACTTAAATGATAAATGATTAAAATTTACTTGTTTCTTTTCAGAAGTACTTCATCATCTAAAAAGAATTTTGCAGCATCTAAAAGCAAATAAACAAAATATCACAAGATTCATTATGCATAGTGTGCTTTAAATTTGTATGGACATTTTTCAAAAGTCATAAAAAGGAGCAAATAACAATAAGGGTTGATTATATGAAAGAGATTACAAATAATTTGCTGTTTTGTTGAGGAAAAAAAAAAAAATGCTTAAACTACAATGCTGTTACGCATCATTTGGAGTGTATAATACCTATCTAGTGTTGACTCTAGAACAAAAGGGCCCAGTGGCGGATCCAGAACTTGACTTTTGGGGGGGGCTAAGATTTTTCAAAGTGTTATTCTAGACCAATAAAAAATTTACAATTGCAATATTCAATTGTGAATGTCAGTGTTTTGGGGGGGGGGGGCTTCAGCCCCCTAGCCCCCCCCCCCCCTTAAATCCGCCACTGAACTGCATGATGGTTTTAACGAACTACCTACAATTATTTCTCGAGTAGAGTAGAACGTAGTTTGAAAATTAGATACAGCAACAGCACAGAGTGGTCAAATTTTATTTAGAAGTAGCTGGAGATCAGGGAGGAAGATTATTATCCCCCCCCCTTAAGTAAAAAAAAAAAAAAAAAAAAAAAAAAAAAACTTTGAAACACATTCATCTTTAACGAATGTGTATTTGTATGTAAATATCGGCCTGAGTTATCAACACTTTCTTAATGTTAAAAATTTAAAAATATTTTAATTTACATATATCTCCTTATTAAACGCCCACCAGCGGCCAAGTGATTCTGCGATTAAAATGTGATAGACGGAAAGTGCCGGGTTCGCTCGTCGACCTAGCTGCTCGAAGGTCTCCGCGGTATTCTCCAAAACTCGCGTAAGTACGAGCTATGACCGTAATAAAGACCAACATGGAGGGCACATCACCTCGTGCAGTCAATCGGCCTTAATCTTCACCCCAGCAGGACCACCATCTTATTAAACAGTGGCCGAAAGGTTTTGCATGCAAAACTGGTAGACGGGAAGTGCCGGACTAGATACCAGGTCGCGCTCGTCGATTTAATTGCTAGAATTTTTCCGTGGTTTTCGCTGAAACTCGCATAAACACGGGCTAGGACCCCTCAGAAAGACCCTGCAGAGGGCACATCACCCAGACCTAGGACCCTCGTATAGTTAATCAACCTAAATCTTCACACCAGCATCACCAACCTCCACTTTATTAACAGTGGCCGAACGGTTCTGCGCTCAAATCTGGTAGACGGGAAGTGCCAGGTTTGAATCCAGGTTACGCCTGTCGAAGTCATTCGTATTTTTTGTGTTTTTTCGCCGAAAATTCCGTAAATATGGGCTAGGAAACCCTTCGAAAAACCCTCACGATGTCCCAAGTGTAGCTATTTGGCTTTAAATCAAGCACCAACACTTTATTAAAAATTTATGTGTGATGTACGAATTAAGGCCGACTGTCTACACGATAAACCTGGGGAGGTCTTTCTAAAATGTCCTAGTATTCAAGCGATAAGCTCCGAGCGGCTAAGCCGACGAGGACGACCTGGATTTTCATTTGGCACCTCCTGCCTCTCCTAAAATACGCAGAATAATATATATGTATATTTACATATTTTTTATTGAAAATATGTTAGTGAAAAAAAGATAATGTGTGTGTGATTGACCATAAAGTAAAATAATAATAATCAGATAAATTTATACTTACTATTATATTTTTAAGAATACCCCCCCCCCCTCTTTTTTTTTTCTTTTTAAGATATTTGTAACATTAAGCCATATATTATTATTTTTTATTACTATTATTATTTTAAACCGTATCAATCCTTAATGAATTTCCATTTGCATGTCTAAGTGATGAGTAAAATTTTTAATTCCATATGCGACTTCTAAAACTATAGAGATTTGTAAAGTACCATAAGCAGAAATACTTCAAAGAAATTGGTCCACCAGTGGCTGAGCGGTTCTGCGCTCAAAGCTGGTAGACGTGAGGTGCCGGGTTCTATCCCAGGTTGTGCTCGTCGGCCTAGTCGTTCGGAATTCTCCGAAACTTGCGAAATACGGGCTACAATCCCTTAGAAAGACCCCCCCCCCACTGAGGGCACTCCCCCTCAGGCCTAGGACCTACAGCAGTTAATCGGCCTTATTCCTAAAAATCCTTCAAAGAAATGTATGCAATATTTCTAAGAGGAATTTTAATTGTGGGATAGCATTTAGATAAATGTAGCTTCTTCTATTTTTATTCTTTGTTAATCGCGGCATGGTATACATATGCAAACAAGTAAATATATGGATTGTTGTTGTTGTTGTATCGAATAAGGCCGATTGACTGCACTAGGTTTCTAGGCCTGAGGAGGAGTTCTCTCTGTGGGCTTTTTCTAAGGGATCCTAGCTCATATTCACGCAAGTTTCGGAGAAAATCACGGAAAACTCCGAACGGCTAGGACAACAAGCGCGACTAGGATCGAACCCATGCAATAAATGGATTGAACTCTTCTCATACTAAGCCAGGTCATGTCTGAAAACGAAGGTGATCTGGATTCGCATTTGGCACCTTCCCCTTGTCTTAAAACATGCATATATATATATATATATATATATATATATTATTGTAAATGTTAGTGGAAGGATCTTCAGGAAAAATTATCGTTCACTGGTAATTCGCAATAAATCTGGTAAGATTACGGCAGAAATTCGGTTTTCTTGAAAATCGCTGTAATGATTTATATACATGTATAAATATAGTGTTAGAGTTTTTATTTTTTTTTAGATGAAAAAAATCTGATTATTAGAATAGATTTAAATATTAGCAGTCACTGGTGTCCGGTGCTTTTCCTGGAACAAAACCTAGCAGAAACCCTGTTTTCTAGGAAATTGCTAGATTTAGGGATTTGAGATGATAATTCGTTTTGAATTTGTTTTATCTCCAGGAAAATTAGATTTCACTGGTAGCCCGCACTCCATCCGAGAGAATATATATATATATATATATATATATATATCACATGGACTTTATTATCACATTTTCGAAAACGAATCCCTATATTACGCTACGAATAATTTTTACAACGGAACTAAGTAAACAGTCAATCAGGGACTGAATATAAAAAGAGAAAAACCTGGTACAGGTTATTAAAATGCTGTACATTAAGGTTTAATTAAAACAGTGCTTTACGCTAAATATTTTGTTAGTTAATAAATAATAATAATAATAATATCAATAATAATAAAGCTGCTGATTTCACAAGTAATTGTCATTATATTATTCTAATAATTTATATCTTTTATCATAAGATTCCTATAAAAAAAAAATCGTCATCTAAAAGAGATAATTAAAGTTAAAAAAAACAAAAAAAAAAAAAAGATTTATATGCGAAGTTCTGTTCAGCCGAGTAATATTTAAACTGATTTTACAAATTATCACCATCACTTCTAGAACATTTTTCATTATTTATAACTATTACTTACTTTTCATGAAAATCGCAAATCGGATTTCTTTTAAATTAAGTTTTAATTATTAAAATATAATGATAAAAAGTTGTCTTTAATATTAGGGAATACCGTATTTCAAACGGAAAAACGAAAAGCAACAGTGCATTTCAACTTTTTAGAAGGTAAATATGTATAATTTTCATTTTTTATGACTATAACATTTAATCTCTTTTCAGTATATAAAAAAAAAATATTTATAATAATAAAGCATCAATTAACCTTTCATATATATTGTGAAAAAATAATTAGAAGCTTTGTGAGAGAAAATCAAATCAGTCCAATAGAAGAGGTATATCCTATATCAGTAAAAAATATTTCATTTTATTTTTGTCTTTTAAATATTACCTTTTTATATGCATTTAAACATCTTAGTGCCGAGTTTTTATAGAATAAAAAGACACACTCTCTTTTTTACCACCTGCAGAAAACGTAAAGGAGCTTCCTATGTTATGTTCAGTATAAAATAAAATTCTTTTCAAAATACCGATCATGAACTTTAATGCATCAGAAATTTTTTTTGCAAGTCCCTCTACACACATTAGTTGCGAAAATTACACAATTTTCAACAGAAAATATCGATATGCCATAGAAAACTTGAATCAGGTATACCAGCTCCAAGCCCTTCAATAAATATTATCGGGAGAAAAAAAAAAAAATCTTGATCACAGAGGTTAACAGACAAACAAAAAGACAAAACGAAGCCAACTCATTATTAGATATTCTTAGATGCTTTAAAACGCATTTTTATTAATTTTTTTAATGGATTTTTTCTGGGGACTTTTTTTTCCGGGTGACTTTTTTTCCGGGGGACTTTCTTTCCTGGGGATTTTTTTTCCGGGGACTTTTTTTCCGTGACTTTTCTTCCGGAGACTTTTTTTCCGGGGACTTTTTTTCCGCCATTCATATTCCTGTTAGTAAAAGTTTTTGTTGCATTCTACGATTACGCTATAGTATAACATCTATATGCACTCATTGTGAAATCTTCGTAAGAATTTAATACATAGATGGTGGTCATTCAGGAAAATTCTATATCAAGCAATAAATTCTATAAATTCAAAATTAATTCTATAAATTCAATATATATTTAAATTTACTTTATTTATATAACTTCCGAATAAACATTAATGTCAGTTTACTTGAGATTTAAAAAGGATTTAACAACAGTTTAGTTTACTACGAAATATTCTTTATAGCGAAAGAGATTATTCAATCTAGTATCATTTCGTAGTGTAAAAAGAAGGGATTACGGAAAAAAAAGGGCCCTTTTGAAAATCGCAAATAAATAAATATCAAATAATGAATTTTTCGGATTATATTTTTAGAAATGTCAATTGATTTGGTACAATATTCACTTTACTAGAGCAAGGTGGGTGTAGCACCAGATTGAAAAAAAATAGTTTTTATATCAATTTCTTACCGATTTTAATAAAACTTTGTATAATCACATACAGTTTGTGAAAACATTACAGTAAGTGTCAGACATAATTGGGGGGAGGGGGAGGGGTAGAGGAGAAAGGGGTAGAGGAAAATAAAATGATTTTTTTTATTTGACCATTTTACCAAGTTTATTGATATATTCTATAACTACCATTTTTTTTTTTTTTTTTTATCAAGATAACAATGACTGTTGTATATACCTGGAGGGGGCAAGGGGTTGCAGATGGAAATAAAAAATATTTTTTTTAAACTACTCTAGTACCGATTTAAATAAAACTTTGTACATATACCGCTTACCGTCAAAAAAAAAAAAAAAAAAAAAAAAAGCGTGAGTGTTGCGTGTTAACTATATCTTGGGGGTGGATTCCTAAGTGAGGTGTAGGGAGTGAAACTTTCTATAACTTTGTACGACTTTATATGAAACTTTGTATGACTAGTATCAATTACTTTTTTTTTTTTTTTTTTTTAATTATAATGAGTTACCTGTAGTTATAAAAGGGAGGGGAGTGGGGGAAGTGAAATGGAATAAAAACTTTTTAAAGCACTTATGATCATATTTTATTGAAATTTTGTGCAAATATCACTTACTGTTAATGAAAAATTACAGTGAGGGTTACATATGTCTGGGTGCGGGGAGGGAGGGACTGGAGACAGAAGGAAAGAAAATGAATGTTTTATATCATCATACTTTGCATTTTAATAAAATTTATGATAATTATCACTTAAATTTCAGGAAATTTTACGCTGATTGTTATATATATATATCTCTTAGAGAGCTATGCAGGGCAGAAGAGAAAAAGGGTTGCATGACTAAAAACAATGCTCATACTGAAATCTCTGTAGCACCTTGGGTTTTACCCCACAGACAGTAAAAAGGAATTTCACTGTTTTCTTTTAGCGCATTAGAAAAAAAGGGAGGGGAGTCAAGGGGCTTATAACCGAAATTTTCTTAAGTAATATTGTAAGGAATTATAATGGAGAAAAAAAAATATGTTTTTCCAATTCTGTGTGATGTATAACTTTTTTCTGTGTTTGACAAACACATCCGGATTGACAGAGAAGACAATGAGTTAAGTTTAGCTGATCTGTACAAATTAAATCCCGAGATCATTATTTAGGTTCCACGTATCTTCTTTTACTATTAAACATTAAACTCTAACATTTAGAATGTTTGGATAAAGCATCGATTTTCAACAAATTTTGCATTCGAACACTCTAAATTTTAATGTGATAATTAAGAGCTGCATTACAGTGTTTTATATTATAAACCTTGTATTTTATTTAAACTGAAATTTCCAGGACTTAGATAAATTAATAATGCTTAGATCTACGCGGATAACTAGTACCCTTTATCATACAAAATATGATCTGAAGGATAAATTTTCTGTACTATAGTTACATCATTTTTAACAAAAGTTGTAGATATTTAAAACTCCAATTATAAACATTCGTCTAAATTTTCTTTTGCCCGAAGTTTCCTATCGCTCTTTCACCCATCTTAAAAAAAAAAAAAAAAACTGAAATTGTACATTGAGAAGTATATATACCGCTACAGTCCAGAAAGGAATATAATGCGTTTGCGTTTATGACCTTCAATCAAGAATAAAAGTCAAGGTCATTATTTTCCCTCCTCAGCTCTACATGCCCTCAAGGCAAGGCAAGGGGTACAGCCAAAGAACAGTGTAGGAAAGATCTTTGGTACAGCTGGACTGAACAGTATCATTTTATCCATATAAATGGAATTTCTCTTTTCAAACTTGCGTAAATTATATCTTTTAATCCGATGACTAAAATGTTGGGAAAAAATAAATAAATAAATAAAATCACGCGCACTTAAAATTTCTATTTTGAGATTTTTAAAATTTTAATTTTTAATTGAAAAATATGAAAAATTAACTAAGTGCATTTTTATCATTTATAGCTGCAAAATGTATTATTAAAATTTAAAAAAAAAAATTCAATTTTTGAAAAACGAGTAGTAATGTAACGGTTGTGAATTTTCTGAATGCTAAAACGAAACTTAAAAACAGCAATTAATTTATGATAAATTTCTATAAATAAATTTCGGCGTAGATGTACATAGGATTTGGTGACCAGAGACGGGGAAATCGTGAGTGGGGATGAACAATTTTCAAAATCTGCTACAACATTTCTGCGCGAGCTTCGGATTTTTTATATCACCATTTTACCGTTTTTGATGCTATATTCTCTAACTATCACTTACTTTTTATAAAAATCAAAATGAGTGTATTATATACCTTGGGGCAGTGGCGGATCCAGAACTTGACTTTTGGGTGGGGGCTAAGATTTTTCAAAGTGTTATTCTAGACCGATAAAAAATGTACAATTGCAATATTCAATAGTGAAGGTTTTTTTTTTGGGGGGGGGGGGGCTTCAGCCCCCTAGCCCCCCCCTTAAATCCGCCACTGAAAGGGCCGCTGGGGGGAACTCGATAAAAGGGCACTTTAATACTCTCAATAATTCAAAAAGGGCCCTATAACATCTTCATAATATATCACTTACAAAATGTAGCCCCCCCCCCCCCCCAAAAAAAAAAAAAAAAAAACTTACTAAATTTTTTTATAGCAGCCATGTATCCAAGGTATAAATAAACAAAATAATGAAATTAAAAAAAAAGAAAAAGAAAAATCAGACATAAAAAAAAATAATAATAAAAGCTTGTACAAATAATATTATATCATAGAATGCACAAAGACAAAATCAGATTTTTATGAGAAACAATTTTGAAAATTTTTTACATTTTTGAATGAAATATATCACTGACAAAATGTAGCCCCGAATTTTTAGTTGCTATTTGGTATACTGAATATTCATTATTCAGTAATAATCAAACATTTAGTGCATGCCTATTCAAAAGAAACTTGTTTAATTACAAGAACAAGACAATTGATGTGAAAATAATTTCAATGCTATAACTTTAAACAGATACAAAAATTGAATTTTTTTAAACAAAATCTTAAATTTTTGGAGTAATAATAAAGTCAAAATAATGGACAATTTTAATAGTTTGGATATTAGAAAATGTAATAAAACTGAATCTACAATAAAATAATTGAAATTGTACAACATTAAATTCAATTTTAGTGCAAACTAACAGCCATGAACTTTTCTGAAACTTTTTTTTTCTTTCTTTCTTAAGATTATTGCTAAATATACCTCAAAAATCGAGAGTTTCTCGTAGAGAGGGGGGGGGGGGGGGGGGGGAGGTAGAATTACGTTTTTACCGTTAATTAAATAAATATGCTATTTTTCCCGTTTTTGACAGAATTCGCGATATTTTTACGACCGATTGCCGAATTTTTTAATTATTTCACTGCATATTTACAAAATCTACTTTTAATAGCAAATAATTGCTAATAATATACTATAATTTTGAATCTAATTGATAAAATTCACTCTTCTTTCAACGATGATTCCTAAAATTTGCGATATTTTTGCGGTTAATTATATTGAAAATGGGGTTAATTATTAACGAAATATACAATTATCTGGCTGCTAATCGATGAAATTTGAGCCCTTTTTAAAGCTACATCCCCCAAATACCAAACTTTGCTGTTAATCGATGAAATACGCACTTTTTTCAAAACCTAATCCAGAAATATGTGAAAATTTACAGATGAATTAAAAAACACCGGATTATTTCACAGCTAATTGTCAAAAATTACGTTTACTCGGAACTAAATTATTTTTTTCTCCTAATAGGTAAAAAATTGCGCATTTTTTTTTCAAAGCAGATTTCTGAAATACGCGATTATTATGCGGCCGATTGTCGAAACACGCTATTATTTAGCTACTAATCTATGAAAAATGCGTTCTTCTGAAAGCTGAATCTTAAACACTCAACTATTTTGCCACTAATCAATGGAATTTGCATTTTTTATTTTATTTTATTTATTTATTTTCTTTAAAGCGGAATCTCGGAAATCGGGAATAATTTTGAAGTAGATTTCGCAAATACGGGATCGCTTACGCACTAATAATTAAAAAAAATTCCGTTTTATATGCTATCATTTGACTGCTAGCCAATAAAGTTTTTTTTTTCCTCTAGTTGATTTCAGTAAATCGCGATACATTAGTAGCCGATAACGGAAACACGCAATCATTTCGCCGCTAATTAACAAAATTTATGTGTAATCGCAATTAATCGCTGAAAAAGGCTTTTGATGCTAATCGATGAATTTCTTGCTTTTTTCAAACATGATTTGCATTATACGTATAATTTTGTGGCTTTTTATAAAAATACGGAATTTTTTTACAGCTAATTTTTAAAATTACGTAATCGTAAACTAATTGCTAAAATAGATGTTACTTTTCTAAAAATGTGTAATTATTTAGTCATAAATCAGCTTTTTTTTTTTTTTTTTTTTTTTTTTAATTTGATTACTGAAATGTCATTTTTTGCGGCTGATTTATAAAATACGCAATTTTCTTGACAAATCCATTTTAAATCCGACTATTTTTGTGAAAGTCCCATTTTCAGATATGAAAATTTCTTAGAATCACCCACACACTATAAAAACTAAGTTATCGCGTATTCAGTTACCCCAACAAAAAGCACAGAAAATATTCTTTTTCTTTCTCCAACGGTAGATACTTGGTACGATAAAGTTTGAAATTTTCCATGATTTTCTCAGAAACTTGTATATTAAAACACTTAAGAAAGTTTCCTATTACAGAGGACAATTCCTCCGTTAAAGTCTGACTAAATACTGTTTTCTCCAAAACTCGCGTGATTACGGCCTAAGACACTTTAGAAAGTCTCCCACGGAAGATAGCTCTTCCTGGTCTTAGATTCCTTGCGTTGTCAATCGTACTTTTAAAGTTCAGTAGCTTTGAATCCATTATTTTTATCAATAAATAATTAAAATAAACAATTTTTTTCGTTAGAAAGTATTATTTTTAAGCGACTTATTAAGCATTAAGATAACCCATGAAGATAATCAATCATGGCATTCCGTTTCTTTCTTCCCCCCTTTCAGCCTGCGGTTTTAATTAAGCACACTCTCAGCTAATGTAAACAAATACTTGTTCCCGTTCTGAGTCAGCAATATTTCGATTACACAATGCCTAGCACTAGAAACTAGGTTTTTTTTTTTTTTTTTTTTCTTTACTATTTATTTATGAGTATTGTACGATGAAGCATCTGGTTCTTCAGCTAGATTGCAAAAGTTAGTTTTGTTATTTTATTTTTTTCTTCAAAAGGAGTTGAAGGGCTTTCATAGATAAAAAATAAAATTAAAAGAATTCTGTTTATGCGGCAACTGTTGGAAATGCAAAATCAAAAGTTGATAAGGATTGGATCGCGATATGTGTGCAAGGCAAAAAAGAAAAGAAAAAAGAATAGTAGTTTTTTTTTTTTTCCAGTGTCTGCCATTATTCAGTTTTATGTATTCAATAAAATATATTTAGCTAGGTGGTCAAGGCTGAATTTGCGGAGCATAAAAAATAACTCGCGGAGTTTTTAAATTTTTTCGGAGAAACTTCGCAGAAATCGGAGAAGTTGAGAACCCTGTGAAAAATACAAATAAGGGCCGCCGGGCGCTGAAAATGAGTTAGTAACGGCCGCCGGGAGCTAGAAATGAGTTAGTAAGGGCCGCGGGGCGCAAAAATGTGTTAGTAATGGGCCGCCGGGTGCTGCGCCCCGCTAAATCGGCCTAGAGTCAACACTACTATCCTTGCTGACAACGAAAGCTCATATTATTGTGCAGGAAAATTTGTTTATAGAATTATTCATTATCTAATGTATATTTTAAAAATCTGTTCTCACATTTAAAGAATTTACAACCATTAAATTTTTATCTCATTTTCCAAAAGTTCAATTTTTTAAAAATTCTGAATATTTCATTTTAAACCTAAAAAAATAAAAAAAATAAAACATTTAGTAGTACATTTTTTCCACTTTATAACTTCAAAATGCAATATTTAAAATCATGTCTTATCTGCACTTCCATCTTTCTATTACATCATTTTTAAAGAACAGTTATTTTATTCATCAGTTGCTAACTAAAAACAAAACAAAAGCAAATTCAAAGCAAAACTCATTTTTTATTTATTTATTTTTTTTCCCTTTTGTTTAAATGAAGTAAAGTGAAAAAAAAAATGTCTTTTTAAAATTAATTCAATTTTAGACTTTAAATTATATTTTTTCAACAGATCTGGTTTTTACCAGCTATAGGATTTAACAAGCAAAATGTGTCAAACCCTTCTTTCTTATAACAACCAGTTCTACTGTATTTAAATTAAACTATTTTTAAGAGAGAAAAAAAAAAAACCTTAGTTTTTAAAGATGTCAAAATTTTGCATAATTTTATATAATTCATATTTTTATTTATAAAGTCACAAATAAAAACATTTTTAATATAAAATGCAGAATTTTTTTTCGTAAGTCACAGAAAAAAAAATAATTAAAAAAAAATAAAAATAAATAAATAAATTTAAAATAAAAACGTTTTAACCAAAAGCTTTAAAAATCACAAAAGAAAAGAAAAAAGATTATATACTTACATGATGAACCTTCAAATTCAAACTTAATAATTTTACACAATAATTCTACATGTTCATCTGATTTTAAGGATGGATAGTTCAATGAATATAAGGAATGAATAACAGAAACTAAATCTTTAAAAAACGATTCACATCTTTTAAGTGATTCAGACCAAGAGACAGTGGATATATTTGCTATGTTATCTTCTAAAAGAAATATCAAATAATTAAGACAAACATTCCATGAAACCATAGAATATGCATGTCTTGTAAAAGAAAAAGAGCATTTTGTTAATGCAGTTTTGAATTTATCTTGTTTAGTACTTTCTGAAAAGTAATTCTTCAAAAGTTTTATAAAATTTTCAAACAGCAAAATACTTGTACTATCTTGGATTAATCCAGTTTTAAAAAATTTTGAAATAATTTTTAAAGCATGAAGAAGAATTTTCAATACATCGACTTCATCTGATTCTTCCAATTTCAAAGCAATGCTATTAAATAAATTACAGCACAATTCTTTGAAATGGGTAAGATCTTCATTTTCTGTTTTAGTTGCTTCATCATCATCATTATCAGAGATTTCATAATTATATGGTGTCAAATACTCATCATCTTCTTCAGATTCATCATCGTCATGTTCAGTGATTTTAACAGAAATTGGAGTTGAATCATCGCTCTCTTTTGGCAGAGTTTCATTACTACTATCAGGAATATTACATTTTTCAATAATATCATCACATTTATAATTTGTTCTGTCGCAATTTTCAGTTAATAAACGATTCTTCTTATTTTTTTCAGATTCTTTAATTGTTTCACAATTTTCCTCTGTAAGTTCACCAAGTGGTTTTTCTTTCATAGTCAGAGGGGATTTAAAAGGAAAATCAAAAGGATAAAGAACTTCTTTATCACTAGGTACATTGAGGAATTTGAAAATAAGAGTCTGCAAAATCAAATGCCAAGAATAACATTTAATATCACTTTCAAATGGAGTTTCAAAAATAATTTTCAAAACAACAAGGAGTGTATCAGTTGGAAGCTGCAAAGCACACTGAAATGAGAAAAAGTTTGTAAATCATTAGAAATATTTAAAATATTAAGTTCACATTCAAATTGAAAAAAAAAAAAAAAAAAAAACCTCAGTTCTCCAGATTATTTTAAAGAAAATAGTGGTAATAAAATACACATTATGTAATCATATGAGGATGGTATTCGCTGCCCTCACAGCACAGTACTTAGTTTACTATATATTAACGTTCTATCCTTCATTAACTTTCAAATAAGATGATGAATTAGTTAATATTTTGTATATTTTTAGTTATACTTTTTAGAAATAATCAGAGATTGTATGATGCTATTTTTCATAATATTGCAAGTTTTTGCAATGCTTTATCATTTAAATCAAGCTAATCTGGAAAAACTGTAGGACTGAGAAGAAATTTCCTTTTTTTAAATTTTAATGAAAATTTTCATTTTTAATGAGATTTCTCTGAAATTTGGAATGAAAATCCAATTTCCTGAGTATTCTAGATTTTCTCTTGAAGAGTATGAATCCTAATTTAGAGTATTAACTACTAAAAAATAATTTTTAATAAAAATTAAATTTAAGTATAATGAAATAAATTAAAATAGTTTAAAAATTTTTAGATATAATGCAGGGGTGCAGAATATGTCCGAACGCCCGAACAAGGTTCGGGGGGAAATTTAAACTGACTGGGGAAATTTTGAATATTTTTTTAAGAGAAAATAAAAATTTAAATCAAAAATAACAATTTGCTACTTTGAAGTGCTTATACACTAACAGCGATATTTTTATGTTACACTGTATACTTATTCCCTTAAAGATTTATTACATAGAACAAATGACTTTGTATAGCAAAGTAGATTTTTGCATTGAGGGAAATTTATACTGTGTTTGGGGGAAATTTCTGGGGTTTGAACATTTTCTGCACCCCTGATATAATGTAAATGGCAATACAATTATAATAACAAAACTAAGAAATTTCATTTTTATTATGAATCTTTCTACTAAATCATGTTAAGTAAAAATCATGAGTTGCAACCATAGAAATAATTTACACAATTTATCTACCTTTTTAAAAAATATTATAAGGATTTTAATTCAGCATTATACATGTTTAAATATTTAAATAATACTTATAGAAAATTAAAAAGGACAGAATATATTAATCATTTTATGAATGATTGTTAATATGAGAGATTCTTTAATAAAAATTAAAGAATATAGGGTCAAAATTTTCATTGTACATTTATTTTACAAGAATAGCTACTTTGCCACAAATTCAATACTTTATAATAAATATAGTAAAAAAATAAATAAATAAATACCATCACAAAATATTCACTCCAGTCACATTTAAAATTCAATTCCACATAAAACTTTAAACCCAGTGATGGCCAGTTATATAAAATCGAATCATAGAATTCATCAGCAGCTTCTGATTGTATACCATGAGATCTATGGGAAGAAAACAACATTCTTTGAAATAAAAGATATATTAAAATAATCAATAAAAAATATATAATTCCCTTAAAAATACTGAAAAAAATGTGAAAACAAGTCATTGAGTACTACTGGATTATTAATAATCTAATAACTAGTAATAATACAGTAGCAGACACACACAGAATTGTCCATGATAATCTTATGGGTCTTCAACGTCAGATAAAAACATATGAAATAGCCTGAAAATTTTTAATTCTCAAATATATAGATATTAAATATATATTTGATATTAAAATAATATTTAATCCTAAAAAAATTAATATTTAATTAAAGAAAATTCCATCTAAAAAAAATGGTAAAAATAATTCTTAAAACTTCCATGTAATCTTATTTTTTCAACATAAGATTTTAGAATGTGAAATTCAATAAAAGGAAAAATTTCAAGAGCATTTTAGCTGATTAAAGTGCAATCATAGCCAGTAGCATACCATAGCTAATTGTCGGATAGACGATAATAAAACTTTGGAATCAGCGAAATGCTAACTGTACAATAAACTAAGAATTACAGGGGGGAAAAAAAAAACATACTTTAATACAGAGGAATTATTATATATACACAATTCCTTCCTTTTCCCTGTAAATAATATGTGAAGAAACAGTTTTGATAAGAAAAAAAACTATATATTTATTTTAGGAAATAACTGAAATATTACATTCTTTTAAAATAAAAATGCTAAAAGTATGAATTAGTAGAAATGTAATCTTTTTCATGAAACAAAGTAGCCAAATATATCCTTACATTTAAAAAACATTAAATACCTTTAACAATCCTTCATTTTTGGCAGCTTTAATTATTATATATTTCGACTACATTCGTAGTCGTCCTCAGATGTTGTCTTTGCTGCACTATTGAAACATGTCTTCATCTTCTTCCACATCACTTTCCCTCTTGCTTACGTCATTTTTCCGTCGGTACGTTTTTATCACCTGTTGCCAGTCCTCTGCTATGATGCTATGCTCTCTCTCATTTACTGCTGTGTTAGAGGTTAATATCTCTAAAGCTTCGCGTTTCATGGCGTAGTTGTGTGAGTTGTAGGGAGCTATTTTAACGGTTTTTAGGGTATTAGTTATTATGGGGTTAGTTTTATGTGTGCGTGATAAGGCGGTGGAGCTTCTATTGTACTTTAGATCGTTAATATGTTCAATAGTGCAGCAAAGACAACATCTGAGGACGACTACGAATGTAGTCGAAATATATAATAATTAAAGCTGCCAAAAATGAAGGATTGTTAAAGGTATTTAATGTTTTTTAAAGTTAATTCGTCCTTCTAAAGCTCTTCAAATATTTATATCCTTACATTTTATCCTTAATATATAAATTAAAAATTGTCTCAATTTTGATTTTGAAAAAACAAAATAATAATAATAATTTTTCTCAATGGTTATTTAAAATAAATAAATAAAAATATATACCTTAGAGTGGTGAAAAATAAAGCTGCGTGCAACCTCTGACTGCAAATAAAATGACTGTTCATTTTCTCCTTTTCATTTTTAGCTGTTTTTAAGGAATGATACATAATCATCTTTATGGAATCATAAACACTGTGCACTGCATTTTTCACTTCCACACAGTCAAACAAATTATCAGAATTCTATAAAACAGATTTTTAAAAATATAATAAAGCAAATAAGTTTTAAATAAAAATATTGATAAATAAGTAGAATTATTTAACCAATATTTAGCTGTTAAAATGCAGCTGAAATTAAATAAATAATTATAAAAATTTGACAATGACAATAATTGTAGTTGAAAAAGTAATTTTATCAACAGTAAATTTTATTCTAAAAATATAATAAATATACATACAAATCATAAATGTAGTACAAATTATCTACAAATAATGCTTATAACTCATAATTACTTTAAGAATTCCTCATTTGTAAGTATAAATCACCATCTAATAAAATCCAAATGTAACCTATCAATCTAATTTTTCTGTAGTTTAGAACTTTATATTTAGCACTAACGTGATAACCTGGAAAAATGCTGATAAAATTTAGATTTTACAAAAACTTATTTTTAAGGAATTGAAATAGCAGAACAATCTTCCGAAAGTAGCATTCACTCATCATGTTTTCAGAAATACTCAAGCTAAAAACTTGAAAATGGATATATGGTTTATTTAAAAATTTAGTGATTTTAATGTTAATTGGACACAATCATAGAAAAAAAAATATTGAAACTGATTTCTTATTAATGCTGTGGATGTTTTAAAGATTTTAAAAAGATTTTATACCAAGCAAAAAAACAGGTATGATGTTAGAGTGGTACCAGAGGCGTATTTAAGTTAGATTGTGCCCTGGACAGATATTGCTATGGCGCTCCCCCTTATTTTTTGAAATATAAAGGCAAGTTAAATACAAAGCATGAAAGAAAATAATTTATGTGGTTTCTTCTATGAATATATGATTAAATAGGCAGAATTAAAATTTGTATTTAATTACTGAGAAACAGAAAAACATTTCGTTTATATTTGCAATAAATAATATGGAAATTATTTTGTTTCATAAATAGATAAGCTGCTATGCTTCATAATATTATCTTTACAGCTTTTACTTTGATATTTCACATTTAAATCATTACAACATAATAATTTTAACAAAATAATTCTGCTTATGAAATAAATTTGTTTGTACTGTTGATTGAAAACCTATTTGGTTTTGAATCCCAGTTGCATTTTATACATAAATTTGTGTTTAGAATTAAATCATTTTTCAAATTTAAATAGACCTATAAATTTTGCCTCCCACTCAGGTATGTTAGGCATAAGGCATAAATCCAACCCTGATTGATCAATCACTTTATGAAGGTAGGAGCAGCTCGTAATTACATACAATCCTTGTTCAATTTGACTGATCTAACATATAAATACAATCTATATTCATGTGTTTCAAACCAGTAAGGAAAATTCATAATGGATCATAGCTTAGAATGTGTTCTTAAAAACTCTTATCAATTTTCAGTTTTAAATATCTTTTAAATTTGAGTTCTTTTTCAAATTTTAAATCGCCTCCACCAATTAAATTTTAATCACCTGAAAAATTTTGGTGCCTCTAAAACACTGGCGCGGCGCCCCTAGGCTTCACAGGCCTAAGCTTAAATTCGACCCTGAGTGGCACAAGACTATCAACCCATGTAAATATTAGAGTCATATACAACATTTAGTCATATATAGGGTTTGCCAAATGTCTCACCCACCCTTCCTCCTATATTTTATGATGGGAGCATATCATGAATTCTAAAAAAAAAAATTCAAGTGTTTAGTAATCAATTTAAGAGGAACTTTATTTGATAAGGTCTGCCAAAAGTCATAAAATGAAAGAGTACTTGAGTTACTTGAAAGAGTATATAATACATAAAATATGTCACTGTATATTGCAGCATTGTCAAATTTTATGCATTTTAGGATTCATATATAACAAAATGGGGATATACACTCTTTTTACTTTCTTCTATACATATATAAGAAGAAAGTATTGGATTCGTGAAAATTTTTGAACTCCAATTTTTAATGGATTTTGAGATACTAACTTTTGAGATAACGTTTTTGAGATACTAACTTTTACAAAAAATCAATTATTGACCCGAAAACAATAATTACATATAAAAGGATATTTAAAAGTGAGTTAATATGGTGAGTTTGATAAAAATCCGTACAGCCGTTTTTAAAGGAACGTGCTTGCAAGACCTGAAATTGAGCTATCTATATAGGACGCCTATCAATTTTCCTGAACTAACGAACTATATCATTCGAAAGGACATCTAATAGAGTGTTTATATAGCAAATTTGAAGAAAATCGTTAGAGACGCTTTTGAGATACGAACTTACGGTCCCACTTCCAGTTTTTCAATTTTCATTAAATTTTTATTTATAATGTGATGTAAAAAATAAATACTGATCCAATTCTTTTTAAAATTCATTTAAATATAGTGACCAGCGAAGCAGGCGTAACCTGCTAGTTATAAATAAAAAGGAAAGAGAACAACAGGAATTAATACAGACTTCATTTCTCCTTCCTTTTCTCTTTAATTTTATATTTGTTTCAAATTATATTCTTCCTTTTAATTGGCAAATAATATGCTCATAATAATACTCATAAATAAAAGGAAAAGAAAATAATTGGAATCAATGACAGAATTAATCTTATTTTCCTTTCTTAATTTTATATTTATTTCAGTTATTATATCCTTTCTTTTAATTGAAAAGTAATATACTCACAATAATAATAAGAAAGAAAGAAAATAGAATAATTGCCCATTGCTTTTCTAGTGCACTAGAAACAACGATATTGCAATTTGGACTTACAAACTTTAATTTAGAAGAAACAGTTAAACAAGGGTGCAGAAAATGTTCAGACTTCTAAAATTTCCCTCAATAACACAAACGCCTATTTTGCTGTACAAAGCCATTCTTCTATGTAATGAGTATTTAAGAGAATAAGTATACACTGTAACACAAAAGTGTAGCTGTTAGTTTATATTATAAACACAGCAAAGGAAGCAAATTGCTATTTAGACTTGCATTTTTATTTTTTCATAAAAAAATACATTCAAATCAAAATTTCCCCAGTTAATTGAAATTGCTCCCGAACCTGGTTCGAACATTTGGACATATTCTGCAACCCTGCAGCTAACTAGTAACAAGCTATCTAGGCTTAACAAACATTTCATGTGCAACAATTAGCTATTTTTTCAAGAGACATTCATATCAACACTGCATATTTAAAGTCTCGCTTTTTAAGGATAATCCCTTCCTCTTGGATATATATACTGCCTGATAATGATTGACCGTTTCACACGTTGGGTCGAGACATGAAATTCCTAACATTACTGCTGAGACGGTGGCTAGAGTGTTCTACGAAAATTGGATTGCCCATTTTGGTATTCCCAAAATAGTTACATCGGACCAGGGTAAACAATTTGAATCACACTTATTTAAGTCATTAATGAAATTGTTAGGAAGTAAACACATACATACCACAGCAAATCACCTGATATCTAACGGTTTAACCCTTTGCCGTTCAGTGTTCCACTACATGGAACACCTAACTTCACTAGCTTCTCTAACCGTTAAATTCAATTACAAATGCATAAAAATAGGTTTATTTTTTACTTTGAACTTTCCTTTTCATCCATAGATGGCACCACTACACAAGGCAATCCATGATATTTAGCTGGGACGTGTTATTTTAAATCCTCGTATTTACAAGAAATTTTGTATACATTTTTTTGTGATACAAAAAAGATTGCTTGAAAAAAGATTCTATGTTATATCGTTGGCTGTACTCTAAATTATTTATTCTTTTCTAAATTATTTATTCTAAATTATTTTTTATATGGGAAACATACTGGAAATCATTGAATAAAATAAGGTGTTCCATCTCCTGGAACACTGCGACACTAGCGCTTTTCATATTATGCAACCGAAAACAATGATGAGTGAAGACAGCTGTGTTTACTTGCTCTGTTTTCCTCTGTTTGGAGGCAATGACGTCAAGCTATCAGATGCTGCAAAAGAGGGTTGGTTGTTAAAAAAAGAAAAAAAAAAAAAAAATGCACAAAACTAGTTTCATGTGCAAAACCTGCAATGTTGGTTTGTGCTTCTACCAAAAGAGTATGACGTGTTTCCAAAAATTTCATGAAGCTAAAAAATAGACTAATTGCAAATATTTTTGCACATATTACTTGTATATATGTATACTAACTGTAAATATCAAATTATTTCGTTAAAAAATCATAACCAGTATTTTTTTTTTTTTTTTTTTGGGGGGGGGGGGGGGGATGGGGTGTAGAGTAGCAGGCCTCCCCGTGATGCACCATGGTCATGCTAAATCTACTATACAGGTATAATACAGTGTTTTTTAATCCATATGCAAAGTCTTCTACTCATTTACACGCTTCATTACAATGCTCTTAGACGCACTTTTCAGAGCTCTAATGGTGCAGTGTTCCCGCTGATGGAACACCCATATATTCAAAACGGTAAGTACTATCTTTACAAAATTATACCTGTGTACTCCTTTAGACCTAAGTAGATAGCCTACAACACTTTTTTGTTGAAATTCCAACTTTAAAGGGTAGTGCACTGTAAAGGGTTAATCAAAAATTGGCACCATGTGATGAAAACATCTTTGAAAGCTCATTTAACTGACTGTTAGACTGAGGTCTTGCCCACAGTACTACTGGGAATTCATTCAGCATTTTGGGACACAATCAAATCAACAACAGCCGAGCTGGTCTATGGTACTACTCTTCAATTATCTGGTGAATTTTTTGCACCTACTCCAACAGACTTTAATGTAGCCGAATTCATCCAACATTTCAAAGAAACTATGCAAAAGTTGTTTCCAGCTCTAACCAGTAACCACAACACTAAGAATAGACAATTAGTTTTGGAAGACCTCCAGCAGTGCAAACAAGTTTTTTTAAGGCATGATACAATTCAATCACCACTTAAAAGCGCTATTACACGAGCGTCAAAAGTTGCTTGAATCTACCGGCGACACAGTACAACGCAATGGTTTCCCAATGTGTCGCTCGAAACAAGCAACTTTTTTCTGTTGCAGCAATTTTATCGCCAGTATTCGAGCGACATTGCGTCTATCAACCAATGAAATTCTGGGAGTGTGACGTCTTCTGACGTCAGTCCCTTCTTCCACACCCCATGCCTTCTTCCCTTCAGGAAGAAAGCATGCTTGGCGCGCGAATAATGATCTAGTAGGGCCGTGACGGGAGTCTCAAATAAATATTTTTAATTTATCTCATCGTACATAAATACTTATATGTTTAATTCAAAATCTGTGTTAAAATGTGATTGTATGTATTTATTCGATGTAGGTATTTTTCCGATTATTGTTATTATTTTATATTTTTAATTAAAAGCGATTTTATTTTGGCGAATTTCACAAAAAGCAATTGTAGGATTATCCGTTTATATTTTATTTTATCCACGTTGTATTTTTTCGTTTGTAGTAATTAGGATAAAAGTACTTTATGAATTACTTGCTTTGTTTTAGAACTTTGAGATACAGCAATTTATAATAAGCTTATGTTCTTTCTTTCACCTTCACATTTTGATATTTGTACTTTTTTTTTTCCTTACCATTTTTAAGTGAAAACAGAATTCAGTAACAAAATTAAACTTAGTACTCTTTATTTATTTATTTTCTGGAATGTCTTGTTTTCTGGAATAATTTGTTATATTAGATAATATTTTCATGTTGTTTATGTTAATATTTTTCCAACTAAGCTTTATTAAAAAAATATTTATTAAAATATATAAAAAAGTGAGTGAATTAAATTGAAAGTAAATTATATAACACAGAAAAGGTTTATTTTATGTATATATAAATCCTACTTGCCCTTCACCTTATTTATTTATTTATTTTTCTTTCAATGCGTTACCCTGATTTGTTATTAAATAATTTTTACTTTTTAATAGTAATAATATGTTAAGTATAATAGGATACACTTTTTTTAATTACTATAATTTGGTCTTTGTTTCATTACTTATTTTTTTCTTCTAAAAAAAAAAATTGCAGAAAAAAGGTAAAAACGTAAGAATTGTTGGCTTTTTTTTTTTTTTTTAACACGTTTTTATTAGCTTCACCTGTATGTATGTTTGTAACCGCTCTGCGAGCAAACAAAAAATCTATATTGTAAAAAAAAGACTTACCCTACGTGAACGCTGTGGCTGTGAGGTAAAGCTCCGGGCTACGAACCTAAAGGTCTAACTTTCGCGCCCAGTCAGGGGAGATTTTTTAAAAAAGGTTTTTGTTTAATTCTAAATTATTTTATAATCACCCTGTAATATGGTGTGTCATTCACACAATTTTTTCTTACCCTGCATTTTAATACTATAAAGATAGATATTTTGTGCTTTTTAGTTCACATTTCAATAAAAGAGTGTTCTTTAATTTTTTAAAAGTATAATTTTATTTTTAATTACTTTTTTGAAGCCTCGGCTGTAAAAAAAAATTTTGACATTAAAATATCAGTTGTGGATTAGAGGTATTTGTTGACAGAGCAATTTCATAAAAATGCAGTGTACATGACATATGAATATTTAAATGATAAATATTGTTTCACGATGAACTTATAATTACCTCCTTACAGCCTAGATTTTCAGGCAAATACGCTTGGTTGACATAAAATTTAAATATCTTTGTGATATTCATTTTTCTTCCTTTTTCACACATAATTATAAATTAAATTTCTATACGCACTTTTTCTAAAGTATTATTATAACGTTTTAGCACTTTGAAATCTTCAAAATGTACGCTTAATAAAACAGCTTAATTAAACACCACTGATTCTACTCTCGTAGCTAGTAGACGAAAATGGAGGGGGCGGGGGGTGCCAGGTTTAATCCCAGATTACAATAGTTTGAAGTTTCCGGTCGTTTTCTTCGAAACTCACCTTTTCATGTGCTAGGATAGCAGGAAGATTAACACCATTTTACTTATCTATAAAGCATATGCTGAACCATTTAATTGCATTCATGATATTGCTAAATTTTATTACAAAAGACATTTTTATTTTATCTATTAATTTTTTAGAATGCCAATGTGCATTCATCTAAAACAACAACAACAAAAAAAATGTTTAAATGTCTGTAATTGTGTTTTAATAAAATAAAATTTTTAGACACAGGAAGCTTTGGTTGGGAAAGGAGAGGGAAAAAAAAAAAAAACGAACAATGATTGACTTTTAGAAAAAAATATATTCGTAATTTCAAGTCAAATTAGTAAATAAAATTATGCAATATTATTATTATTTTATTTATTTATTTATCGTATTTTTTTTATAAATTTGAATTACATTATAATGAACTATTTGTCATATTGATAAATGTTTGTTTAATCTCTATAAAAAAGCTGCTGCTGTTTGTTTAAAACTGCCATCATATCTCTAATATCAATAAATAAATAAAATAAAAAATTCTTAAAAAGTATAGATATCCGAGAATCTCACTGTTGAATACTTTTCATGATTACAATATAATTTTCTTATTTCTCTAAGTTAAGAGCATGCAATACCTTTATTTAAAGTTCTTTAAATAGTAAAAATTTTAAACTTAATATATGTTCGAAAGTATAAAAAATATTATGTGAATGGAATACAATTTATGCATTTTTTTTATAACATTTAAACAAATAAATAAATAAGTAAAAGAAAATAATTAAGAAATTACAATACTTTTATTAAAAAATTTTAAACAGTAACATTTTTAATAGTTTGAGTTTTAAAATGGTGTTGTCCCTGATAGTGGTAGGGATGACCGCCCATTGGGTACCCCTTCAAAAATGGTCATCAATTCGGCGACCCCCCCCCCTTTTCCCTGCCAATGCTTAGTCGCAAGTGCCGCTCTATTAGGGAAAAAAAAAGTTTTGAAAATCAGACAATGATACTAGCATATTTAAGGGTGATTTTATCCTTTCATTTAATACGTGTTTTTAGAGCATTTGAAAAGATATAAAAGGAGGGTAAAGGCCTTTAGTGTTTTTATTTCTTAAATTTTTTAACTAAGACAAATTTCATATCATTTAAAAATTTAAAAATATTGTTTATTCATTGATTGATTAATTTTATTTATTTATTGATAATTTATTCAGAAGGATTTGGTCACTTTTTTAAATTTATTTATTAATATTATTTTAAGCCATTTAGTGTAAATCCAATAAAATATTTTTATTTTAATATAACATTAAAATATATTTTACTATGTTAAAAACTTATTTTTATTTCAGTTTAGCAACCAACAAAAGTAATATTACTGTCATAGCATATATTTTGTATCGGATCTTTAAATTAGAGTTCATAGATTTGATGCAATTCATAATTATGTCTAATCAAAGAATGTACACCAAAGAAGAAAATCTGAGTGCTGCAAAAATATAAAAATCACGCTGACACACACAGTGATAAATACGAGCATATGAATGTGTTTGAGAGAGTGACAAGTGACTAATGCTTTCTTAGCAACCCTTCGTGTGGGGAGTGTCTGCATTGCCGAAATTTTTGTCGCTTCAAGGAATACCGTGTAATAACAGCTTATGCCACCTTACGATGGACCTTATATTGTGCTGAAGCACACAGACAAAGTTTATAAGCTGCAGATCGGACACACACCCAAATTTGTATCCATTGACTGCCTTAAACCAGCATTTGTCTTGGAGTGATCCTGACCTGACACCAAAAAGTGCACCTACTCAACCATTCCACACTCCTGATGTTTGTAAAGCAGAACCAACAACAGCAGTCAATGTTAGTCCTTCACCTTCAGGTGAAATTCCAAAACAGACTCGTTCTGGAGTACAGTCTGTTTCCCTGCTCAGTTTCAGTAAAGAATCGTTACACAAGGAAGGGGTACTGCGGTATCCTGTAACTAGAATATCAAATCTATGAGAACATCTACTGACTCTTTTGCGCAGTTGAAAATAATTAACTCTTAATTTTATGCCAACTACAACTTTCCATACAAATGAAGTGAACTGATAACTTGTTATTGTTCTTATTCAATTTCGCTTGCACAACTTTTCTCTCTCATAGTTATAGCAAGATAATCAATGTTTTCTCTTTCTTTTGTAATCAGTTTATGTTTTATTAAAATATAGGATCCTAATATATATCATTAGAATTTACTCCTCACATTCCTACACAGCAGATTGCACGCTTAGCAGTAACCGGCATGGTTAACCATCGGTAACTGTACTATATTGTGTTGTTGCTTTAACACTGCTCTCATGTCTACTTTTTTTTTTTTTTTTTTTTTAACCTTGTGCGTGTGTATGCTATAAGGTGGTGCTTAACTATTTTGAACAAAAACAAATTGTGTGCTTTTTGCAACTTTATTTTTCAATTCAACACAAGTTTTTCAGCACATTTTACTGCAAATTATTAAAAACTGGTCTTACATAACTTATATATTTAAATTAATTATGGAATTTAAAACTTCTATTTTTGCAGGAATTATTATTAATAATAAAAGTAAAGCAGTATAAATTTTTTAAGATGTTTTCACTGAAAAAACATTGAAATATGCAGTTAAAATATGTATAAAAACAAAACTATGCACTTGTGTATCTACCAGTTTATATATATATACTATACATATATGTTTGGCATTAATTCACAGCCTAGATGGTCTTTTTAGTGTAAATTTTTATTGCTGGAATGAACTTTACATATTATCCACAATAAACTAACAAAATTATTGCTTTATATTGCAAAATTATTGCAACATTAATATTTAAGAGTAAATTTGTTGCGATTAAAAATAAGCTTTAGGAAATCATGTTTTATCCTTTAGACTTTGTATGCCACTATGCACCTGAAATTAAAGCTGGAAATTAGCGGTCGCCACTCGCCACATGGCGACTAGATTTTTAAAAGTGGCGACTAAAGAAATTGCCTTTGGTCGCCACTGCAGTGGCCACTTCTCTTCTACCCATTCTTTATAAAATATACCCCATTCCACGGCAAACTTGGATCGCGCGGCGGCTTTTTCGCGGTAAACGCGCCGCGCAAAGAATTCAGGCTGTTCTAAAATCTAACCTCGCCACTTACAAACATATTTCGGAAGTCAATTTTAATAGTAAACACTTAAAATTCTTCTACCCATTCTTTATAGAATACCCCATTCCAATGCAAACTTGGATCGCGCGGCGGCGTTTTCGCAATAAACGCGCCGTGCGCCTCGAATTCAGGCTCTCTCAAATCTAACATCGCCACTTGCAGACATTTTCGGAAGTCAATTTTAACAGTAAACACTGGATATTGGCAGGTAGTCTTATTCATATACTAAAAAAACGTATGGCTTTTTTTTCCATTTTTCTATAAAAGTATTAGATTTTAATTTTTAAAAAATGTCAAAATGAGAGTTTCGGCCGACTTTCGGGAGACAGAGACGAAAAGGAAGCTCGTGAGATAATCAATCGGCTGAAACTCCGATTGTATTACGTTCGCAGAAAAATTAAAAACGTCATTCAACGCATTTTCTTTGTTATTTTATACCACTTTCTTTTCAAACTTGGCATTTCTATCCATTCCCAAACGGCAGTATCGCATTCAGTCATACGCGTGGTTTCTCGAAATTTCAATCTTTAAAACAAGCTTTATATAGTAATATAAATTTTGGATTTATTGCTTTAATATGAAGAGATTTAAAGAAAATCCTGAATCACAAAGCAACCGTAGTGGTAGTAAACGTGGAGCTACAGATAATTCTGTAAAAATAACATCTTTTTTCGGAAAAAGGTAAGTGCGTTTTCTGTTATTAAAAAAAAAAAAAAAAAAAAAAAAAAAAAAAGTATATAAGTATGTATATGTTTAGTTCTTAATCAGAAGAATGCATAATTTATTGAATATTTTATTTATTTACTACATATTATTTAATATTTGTTATTGCATATGAACTACTATTTTTTACTTTCTTCTATATGTAATATAGAAAAAGTATTGGATTCGCGAAAATTTTCGACCTCCGTTTTTTGACGGATCTACACGTTTTGGGGTGTCCTGAACACGAATTGATAGTTTTTAAAAAATGTCTGTCTGTCTGTGTGTTTGTGTCTGTGGTTTAGTGTTTTCACCGTATCTCACGAACCAATGAATGAAATTCAACCAAACTTGGTATATAGTTGGACCCTGGCGGGGCATTGTGCTGATTAGATTTGGGGATCAATAGCCCAGCAGGTAGCGCTGTGATCGCATTTTATGTAAATTTTTAACATGGCAGTATAGTTAGAGAGGGGGATTATAATTGCAAAATTCATTATTATTAAGGAAAAATTAATTTATAATTCATTTGTAACATTGAAAAAAAAAAGGAAAAAGAAACTTGCAAAATAAAAAAGTATTATTAAAAAAATATTTTTTTTATTTACATATACTAATATATTTTCATAAATCAAAGATTTTTTTTTTTTTTTTTTTTTTTTGAAAAAGTAGAAAATCGACACCATTCAGAATAGTGAAGGGGCAATATAATCAGAATTTTTCTGTTATAAAATAATATAACCAAAAGAGCATTTTAAACATATGAATTTTGTATTGAATAGTATTTTCTTACATTCATAGTATAAATTATGTAAATCTATTCCTATTTCATTTATTAAAATTTATCAGAAATGTATTATTGTGGATGAGTTTCAAAAAAGTTGACTACCTTAATTATTTTCTTAATGATTTGTCGAGACTGAACATTGAAAAAATTAAAGAAAAGAAAATTTTATTTTACTTTTACTTTTATCAGCGAGTGGCCAGTGGCCACTAACTTTTTAAAAGTGGCCACTAAAAAAAATGAAGGCTAGTGGCCAGTGGCCACCAACCAAATTTCTTAATTTCCACCTTTACCTGAAATTACATTCAGTATACTGAAAAACATTTTAAATTATTAATGTTTGTTAGATGTTGTTGTTGTGGGGATTAAGGCTGATTGACTGCACTAGGGTTCTAGGCCTGAGGGGGAGTGCCCTCTGTGGGATTTTTCCTAAGGGGTCCTAGCTCGTATTTATACAAGTTTCGGAGAAAACCACAGAAAACTTCAAACAGCTAGGCTGACAAGCGTGACCAGGGATCAAACCTGGCACCTCGTGTCTACCAGCTTTAAACACAGAACTGCTCAGCTGCTGGCGGGCACTAATGTTTGTTATAAAATAAATAAATAAATAACATTAGTGAAACAGGCAACAACATTTATATGCATCAGAAAAAAAAAAGAGAAAATGCTGCTATAAATACTTTTACTTGAAAAAAAAATGCAATTAACAACAAATTAAATCACATAAACATATTAAAATTAATTTAGGGTGGAATGTGCTTTACGGTACTGCTTGGCGACTTGTTTCCGATCGTGGATAAAGATGCCAACCTTGGTAACCACGGTGTTTATGCGCCGCTGAACGATCGATGTTTGAAATGTGGTAACCTCACCATGATGTTTTGAAAATATGATTTTTGTGTATGTTATTGTTGCCAAACAAAATTTCGTATGTTTTAAAGATTCATGGAGCTTGTGTGAGACATATTTAGTGATATTTTTTTTTGTTTTTATGTACGTGTTACTGATCGATGCGAAACGAAATTTCGTACGTTTTAAAGATTCATGGAGTTTGTGTGAGACGTATTTAGTGATATTTCTTTGGTTTTTATGTACGCGTTACTGATCGATGCGAAACGAAATTTCTAATGTTTTAAAGATTACATGCAGAATTGCGGGTGAGGTATCCAGTGATGTTTATTTTTGGTTTTCATGTATGTGGAGCGTACAGACGTGAATATTACAGGTTGCTGCAAAATGAAAGTTCATGCATTTTAAAGATTCATGCAGAATGCAGGTGAGGTATCCACCCTAACAACACACACTTGTCCATAATACATCCTGAAGATGTCCACAGGACATCCTTTTGTCCATAAGACATCCACAGGACATCATTTGGAGAAAATGTGCTTTTAAGGCAGCAATTTTTTTTTTGGTGGGGGGGAGGGGGAGGAAGGGAGGGGGCGTACAGACGTGCATATTACTGGTCGCTGCAAAACGAAATTTCATGCATTTTAAATATTCATGCAGAATGCGGGTGAGGTATTCACCCTAACAACACACACTTAACCATAATACATCCTAAAGATGTCCACAAGATGGCATTTCATCGGAAAGACATCCCAGAGATGTCCACAGGACATCCTTTTGTTCACAAGACATCCTGAAGATCTCCACAGGATGTCTTTTTGTCCATAGGACATCTGGAGGACATCATTTGGAGAAGGTGTCCTTTTAGGGCAGTGATTTTTTTTTTTTTTTTTATGTATGCAGAGCGTACAGACGTGCATATTACTGGTCCCTGCAAAACGAAATTTCATGCTTAATTAAATAAATCTCTTTATTTTGCTTCGTTACTCATGACAAAAAGCTTTTTCGCCGGAGGGCCCTCCGTGTCCTCGGTGCCTCCCGCTTGTAGTGGACAATAAAGCTATTTATTTAATTAAGTATGAGATATGCTTCGTGTTTTTAAAAGCAAAATAAAGGTATTTATTAATTAAGTATGAGATATGCTTCGTGTTTTTAAAAAGTTTTGAAATTTTATGCATTTTAAATATTCATGCAGAATGTGGGTGAGGTACAGTCGGCAGCAAAAGTATCTGAGCACTATCAAAAATTCCTATGTAAAAAATGTACACTTAATATTGTTTTGTTAAATGAATCCTTGTCGAATCATGTTCTTAGACTGACTAAGAACAGGATTCGATAAGGATTTATTTAACAAAACTCTATTAAGTGTACTTTTTTTACGTAGGAATTTTTGCTAGTGCTCGGATACTTTTGCTGTCGACTGTATCCAGTGATGTTTTTGTTTTCTGTTTTCATGTACACGGAGCGTACACACGCCAGAGCTCAGTGCTAGTGCGATGTTAAATGCAACATTACTTGCGTATCTCCGAGATTGTCGCCCAATCGAAGCGCTAGTACGATGTTAAATGCAACCTTACTTGTGTCTCTCTGAGATTGTCGCCGAAGCGCAGTTCTAGTGCGATGTTAAATGCAACCTTACTTGCATCTCTCCGAGATTGTCGCCCAATCACAGTGCTAGTGCGATGTTAAATGCAACCTTACTAGCGTCTCTCCGAGATTGTCGCCCAATCGCAGTTCTAGTGTGATGTTAATTGCAACCATACTTGCATATCTGCATATTATTAATTGCTGCATAAAGTTGCCGAAGCGCAGTGCTAGTGCGATGTTAATTGCAACCTTACTTACGTATCTCCGAGATTATCGCCCATAACGCTGTAGTAGTGGGATGTTAAATCCACTCTGCTTATACTACAGTCAGCAACAAAAGTGTCCGAACACTAGAAAAAATTCCTATGTAAAAAAAAGTACACTTCATACGGTTTTGTGAAATAAATCCTTGCCGAATCCTGTTTTTAGTCAATGTATGAACATGATTTGACAAGGATTTATATAACAAAACTGTACGAAGTGTACTTTTTTGACATAGGATTTTTTGCTAGTGTTCGGACACTTTTGTTGCCGACATGTTTCATTTGGTTTTTCTTTTTCAATTTTGGCAACAGTAGGGTAACTTCATTTGAAAAACAGTTTTGTATGTTGTGGTCATCAATTTTTTTTATGAAAAATTATGATATATTAAGTTTATAGAAATGTGTATTTATGTAGAATATAAACTAAAAATATGTTTGGATTAGGGTTACAAATGGTGAAATTTGTTGAGAAGATTAATTCTTCGTGTTTTCAAGGAGTATAAAATTCTACGAAAATTTTGAAATGGGTAAGTAAAAAAAATCTTGTTTTTTATTTACAATTTATTTTTTAGGTGTATTGGGTTAATTATGGTGTTTTTCTTTTGTAATGTTTAATATTTGTTAACTTTGGTGTATGAAAATTGTACAAATTTTAAAAATTTGATTTTTATTTCTATTTTCCTTTATTCACGTTTCTAAAAGGCTTTTTTACGGTTTATGTTTAGATAATTACTTTAAAACACGTAAATTGGCCCTCTTCGAAAGGACAGGTATGAAAACCGTAAAACCGTGCTTCCAGTCTGTCATTTTGGAAAGGACGGGAGAGAAAACTACGACACCGTGCCAACTTAGCGAGTTCGGAAAAACTCGCCAAGAAGGACCGTAAAACATATTTTTCCCTTAATCTAAAGTGGAAATTAATTTTAATATTTTTAATAATTAAAATGTATTGATTTAGAAAGAAGTAATTATAAGTCTAAATTTAAAAATATACTCTAAAAAACATATAGGCAAGAAAAAATCAATAATTAAAAATTGCTTAAAGAAAACATGTAAAACATTATTATTATTTGTTACAATTTAATACAAGCTTAAAAAATTTATAGAATAAATGAAATAAACTTGCAGCATAAGCAATTGATAACAATGAATTATGGAGGAGCCCAATATCTTGTTTGCAATCAAACATCTTAATTTTTACCTGTATGGGAAAAGAAAAAGAAAGAAACTCTAATTATTATTTAAATTACTAACTACATTTGTAATGTTATACTATACAGAACATTCATAACATAAAACAAATGCTTCAGTTTAAAAAACATAACTGGTCACAATGCACAACATATTAGTAAGTTGAGACCACACTACAAAATGACCTTCTTCATTCGAACTCTATTTTAGTAAACCATCTGTCGACCTAATTATAAAATTCATTGTAATTGGAAGTTCCTTATATACAAATTTGTTAAGACATTGATAATTTCATAAAATACGATGGTAGATTTATTAGAAACATGCTCTACGTCAATACACAATTTAATAACATATTAGTCACTTAATTGGACAATAAAATGCAAGAACAGAAGAAATTTAATTAGTATGGCTGAAGTTTCGTAGTCTGAAGTTCAATTCTGAAGTTTCGTAGTTTTATCTTTATTAGTTTCGGAGATGTAATAGTCAGAAGATTCCCCACACACATAGACACACAGACTGACCAATTGACAAAAACCACTCTTTTGGACACAGGAGACCTTAATACATGTAAATCAGGTGAAATCGCAATATTGAATTTTTTGACCAAATACAATACTTCCATTAAAGGTTAAAAAAATAATAAATAAGAATTTTGATGAAATGTGCCCTTAAATGGTCTGAGCCATTCCTTGTCAATTACCTAGTACAATCTTTCTGCCAGCAGCAGCCAAAAACCATGTTATTCTATGAAGAAATTTGTTATGGAAATTATTCATTATCTAATGATTTTTTCAAAATTCTGTGTTTATATTCAGAAAATTAACAGCTGTTTATTTGTTCTTTTTTTTTTTTTTTTTTCAGTTTCTTGTTGCAAAAAAGCCCTCTTTTCAATTTTTTTCCACTTTATAGCTTCAAAATGAAGTATTAAGAATTAAAAAAATAAACTTGGGAAAAAGCAAAAACAAATATATAATTATTCGGGATTTTCAGCTCAAAGCAGGAAAGCTATCCCTCAGTGGAGTATCAAAATGGCAGTGGCATGTACCCAGACACCCTTAGGGATGAATCACAGACTTTCGCCAATTGTTGATAGCATAGCACTAGGGGAAAGTAAAACCCACTCAACCTCAACGTCTAGATTTTTTTCAATTCTAAAAACAGAATTTAAAAAAAAAAAAAAAAAAGGGGGAATGGAGAGGGTGGAAAGAGAATCTTCTCTTTATTTATTTATTTTAAAAAGGACAACTATGCTTTTTGGTATCTCATATGCTTGAAAAGACCTAAATATAAAATGCTATCATAAAACCACTATGAGATTTTCTTTTCTCTTTCAATAATGAGCCATTGATCAATTTTATTACTGTTACTCAAATTTATTACATAATCATTTAATTTTTTAGTGGCTTTTAATTCGCTAAATGTTTTGAACATAATCTCGCAGTTTATCATGAGTTCGTAAAAGAAACTCCCCAAATCACTAAATGGAAAAGTTAAAAAAAAAAAAAATCTTATAACACCTTTTCAAAGATTTTTTTCAACAGTCTTTTTAAATCAACATAAGTTTAAAGGGGAAAAAAAAGAAGAAAAGAAATTCTGATAATTTAATTTGCTCTAATTTTATGAAACATTAAAAGTTTTGTCTTATTTTAATGCTTTAGAAATAATGTACAGGAATTCGTGTGTAGACAGTAATAAATCTTTAAATTCACGAAAGTTAAATATGTGTTTTAAAAATTGAATGACACATTGCTAATTCATATGCGTTACAATGCGATTATATATAACATAAATAATGAAAAGTACATTATTTCGCAAAATTTTAATTTTTACTTACTAAACATAAAATATACAGCACTAAATGTAAAATAATATTAAATAAAATCTAATTAGATAACTAATTAATAGGAAAAGTAACTATTCATTGAAGCTAAACATAAAACAAAAAGCAAATATCGCTCTAGAACTAGAACATATTTGAATACAAAATAACAAGATTCATTGAAAGGAATACAAATACAAATCCATTATGGACATAGACGTCTATGATAAAAGTATAAGAGTAAAAGGACAGCGATAATGCTGAATAAAGGAAAAGAATAATGCATACATAAACTCAACTGTGCCGCAAAATTCTCATCACATAACAAAAACAACAGACGACGGTTGGTGGATTGGGGGTACAAAGGTTGATGACAACTGCTGCAGCATTAGAGCGGTGTCGTCTCTGACTTTAAGCTATAATACTAACTGGAGCACGGATTTTCATTGTATACGCAAGTGGTGTGACGTCACTGATCGTCGTTTAAGACTTTAGAACTCCTACATACAGTCGGTAACACAAGTCTCCGAACACTAGCAAAAATTCCTATGTAAAAAATGTAGAGTTAACACAGTTTTGTTAAGTAAATCCTTATCGAATCCTGTTCTTAGTCAGTCTAAAAACAGGATTCGACAACGATTTATTTAACAAAACTGTATTAAGTGTACTAATTTTATATAGCATTTTTTGCTAATGTTCGGAGACTTTTGTTACCAACTGTAGATAGGCTGACGCATTTGTAGAGATGCAAGGCTTTCAAAACACCCGTTTTTTTTCCCTGGGAATTTAAGACAAAATTGGGAATTTTGAAATTTCCCCAAAACTGGGAATTTTGAAATTATGAATATTTTTATAACTTTTGTTAATTATTTAGCCTCCGATCTTTAAATTAACTTTCGTTTCCCTTTCCAGCAGCTAATTCGAGCATCTTCGATGTTTATTCCGAAAATGAAGAAAATAATTATAATTAATGAGGTGCTAACATAACAGTAAGTTTCTGTCTTCTTCATTAGTATTATTTTGTTATGTTCTTGAAATATCCTTTCCACTTTCCATTCTTAATGAGAATTAATAACATTTACATTTTTTTAATTCATAATTGGTTTATGAATGTACAATTAGAGAGAGGACTTAAGATTTTAGGGAAAAAAAACAACAACTAAATTCAAGTTTCATTAAACTTAAGTGAAGAATTTAAGAAATTAATTTGTTACCTAAAGAACTTTTCAAACCTTAATTATTTCTCTTCTCAAAGTATTACAGGATTATGTACATTGCTTTCCTTAATTCTTCAGCTTGTACAGTATGGAAATTGTATCCAACATTGTATTGTACCGATACATTTATCTTAAGTGCTAATTTAATAAAGAAAGCTTAAGTTTCTTTTCAAATTTTGATTTGGCTGCCGTTCTGATAAATTGAAAATAAAATGATAAATTAAAATAATGTTATAAGCTTATCAGTATATCAAAGTCCTTAAAAATTGCCATTTATATTAAGTAAACAACTTATTATATGCTTTAGAGATTTTTAATTTGTTTTTTCCCCGCAAAATTCCCAAATGTCCTAGTTTTTTCCCCAAAACTCCCGGGTTTTTTGCATCTCTAATGTAACTCATGGATACCCGGAGCAGGAGTACAACTTTGTAGCATAAGATTTCCCTTATTTTCAAATTATTTCATTTTATTTTCAAAGTTGTTTGACAAATTTAATATGAATGTACTGTTTTTTTAAGTTATTGTTTTATAAATTCTTTTAAAATTAACTTTAATATTACATTTCTTTTAACATAAAGGGTTGCAGTTTTGAGAATGTTGGCGATGTTCTTAAAATTGCCCACTTGTTTGTTTCGTGATAAGAAGTTCTAGCTCACTTGATCTGTATAGAAGTTTAACACGTTCACGCCGGCGCATTCTTCTCAAAAGTATCTGACCGCTAGCCAATAATTCCGATATCAGAAAAGTATACTTAAAACTGTTCAATAAATCCTTGTCGAATCATATTCTTAGACTGACTAAGATCATGACTCGACAAGGATTTATGTGAACGTGTTAAAGGCGATAACAACGCTAATCAGGTAACCTAGCTTTTTCTACCGCCAACACTTTCCCAGACGGGCTAGAGAAGGGCGGACACTGCGCCAGCTCTTATCATATAGGAGTCTTATTTAAGACTAGAACTCCTACATAGATAGGCTGACGCATCCGCCATTTTCTAGCCCACAAGACCGGCTGACGATTTATTATTGGTGGTTTTTCCGCAATAAATTGCACGAATAACTCCAGAAAAGGGCACCGCCTGTTTATATTTTCTTCTAATCCAGAAAGAAGGAAAAAGTGGATTATAAATTGCAGATGTTACTCGTGGATACCCGGAGCAGGAGCACAACTTTGTTGCGTAAGATTTCCCTTATTTTCAAATTATTTCATTTTATTTTCAAAGTTGTTTGACAAATTTAATATGAACGTACTGTTTTTTTATGTTATTGTTCTAAATTCTTTTAAAATTAACTTTAATATTACACTTCTTTTAACGTGAAGGGATGCAGTTTTGAGAATGTTGGTAATGTTCTTAAAATTTCCAACTTGTTTGTTTCGTGATAAGAGGTTCTAGCTCACTTGATCTGTATAGAAGTGTAAAGGCGATAACAACACTAATCAGGTAACCTAGCGATTTCTACCGCCAACATTTTCCCAGACGGGCTAGAAAATGGCGGACACTGTGCCAGCTCTTATCATATAGGAGTAGAGGTGCAAGGCTTTCAAAACACCCGGTTTTTTTCTGAAAAAAAACCGTTTTTTTTCCTTGGAAATTTAAGACAAAATTAAAAATTTGAAAATTCCCCAAAACTGGGAATTTTGAAATATGAATATTTTATAATTTTTGTATTTGTTAAATATTTTTTGTGTATAAACAGCCTCCGATCCTTAAATTAATTTCAACTTTAACTTCTGCGTATATTCATTTCCCTTTTCCTTTTCCGCTAATTCTAGCATCTTCGATGTTCATGTTTATTCAGTAAACGAAGAAAATAATTATTTATAATTAATTCGTCGCTAACACTAACGATAAGTTTCTGTCACTATATTCATTAATATTAGCATTTTAATACTTAGCAGTTTTATTAACTGAATCACAAGTGGAAAGTCTATAATTTTATTTTTTTATATGAAACTTTATATTAATAACAATTATAGTATTAAAATTTCTAATGCTTAAAGGAAAAAAACAATTGTTTTTACTGAGTACAAAAGTAGCTAATCATGTTATTTTATCTAGAATGCTGTAATGAAATTAATTGAATTTTAGGCTTATGAAATAATGTTATCTTGTGGAATTAAAAACTATATGTAAGAGGTGTCTGTGGAGAAAAATACTTATAACAATCCTAATTTTTGCCAATCAACAAGCCTAAGAAAAGTAACATGTTATGATTCAAAGAATTTTTTTTTAATCATACCATTATCTTTTAAGCTTATATGTTTTGTAATTATATTTAGTCATATAAATATCACTATATATCTAGTGAAAAAGGGTTTTATATTGGAATATCTTTTCAGATATATAAAGTATCACTTGTTTATATATGAAACGCTAATAATTTGGCTGCAGTTCTAATAAATTGAAAATAAAATGATAAATTAAAAGAATGTTATAAGCTTATCAGTATATCAAAGTCTTTAAAATTGCCTTTTATATTAAGTAAACAACATATTATTTGCTTTAGGGATTTCTAATTTGTATTTTCCCCGAACAATTCCCAGTTTTTTCCCAAAAACTCCCGGGTTTTTTCCCTTGGTTTTAATTCCTGGGTTTTTTGCATCTCTATATAGAAATCTTATTTAAGACTAGCCATTAACCGGTATTGAGAACTTTATCTACGTTACATAATAAACCCTTGACACGTGACTACTATAGGGAAAAATGCAGAATGATAATGTTTACATTTATGTTTTATGGGGAAATGTTTGCATTCTATAGGGAAATATTTGCATCCTAGAGGGAAATGGAGAATCAGAAGTCACATGTTGGGTATGATTTAGCCTCGAACCCAAAAAACCGATAGAGTTCAATCAACTGTACTAATAAGTAGATGAAAGGAAAGGTAATAGGTTTTCACAAGTAAGTTAAATTTGACTAAATTATGAAAAATATAATTTTTATAATCAGTTCAGTTGCTTTGTTATTATTATTATGGTTCAAATACTGTTTTGATATGTACAAGTTCGATATTAATTTTATATTAGTAAGTAATATGGAATTTTCAAAATTCTTTTAACTTTTTCCACCCCAGAATAGCCGGCGATAGCCGAACCCCTTCGATCCCACAATAGCCCAGCGAAAACTCTCCCCCCCCCTCCCCCAAATTAAGAGGTTTAACCAGGGGCGATAAACCGCTTTGAATGACAGGTGGGAGTAAAGGGGTTGTTTTAACAAATTAAAACAAATTAAAAAGAATGAACAAATAACCTGCACTCTCACGGATAAAACCCGAAAAATCGCCATTCTAAACCGGACTGATTACATAAGTAAAATGAATGAAACTATCGAAGAAATAGGAGCAACTAAAGTTAAAAATGACCCCAATAAAAAAACAAGTCCTTCTGGCTTATTCGGAAGGGTAGGTTGATTTCTTTTTCCATATCAAGTAGCCGTCATTTTGTTTAAAAATGGCGGCTACAAATTATTAATGGACTTAGTAGAATTATTGATGTAGGCTATCTACATATGGAGTTTTAAGAAAATTGGTTCATAAATACCTTATTATGTGAATTTAAAATTTTCAAGTGGCCGGCACTTGGAAACGAGATGGTGGGCCAAGTTGACAAATATATCAAATGCATTTGTGAGATACTACTGTACAAATATAGTTGGAATTAATTCAGAATCTCAAAAGTCATCGTGTTGAAAAATTAAGTAGCTGCCACTTGGATCAAAATGGCAGAGAAAGTTTCTCAGTGAACTAAATAATCTAAAATAATGTACCAAATTTGAAAATAATTCCTTTTTTTTTTTTGTAGAAATTCTTTCATAGAGGCTTAGTAAGTTAATAAAATGTTAATTTTCTGCATTTCTAGTTTGTTTTCGGGTTAAAATAGCCTAAATTTCCCTTAATACGCATTAAAAAGCTCCAATAAGGCAGGTAATAGATTTGGCGCCACATTTGGCAACTTTTCCCCATGGCGACTTTTTGCGAAAAAATCCTTATTATCGATATACCACACATGGATGCTGTAACGCAATTGGTTCACCAGTTACGTGAAATTTCTAGATTTTTCTGGTTTCGATAAAGGGGTATAAAAGGTGGCCAAACGCGTCAAGTCAGTCAGTCGCAGTTGAATTTCGCCAAACGCTTGCATTGCTGTTGAAGGAGTTCTGGCTCTGAGCTTCTTTGAATGAGCCTTGCTTTATGTTAATGCTTTGATACTGTTTGCGCTGTGAATTTGTTGTTGACAGCTGCTATTTAAGCTGTGTTTGCTCGTGAAACTAAAGTTGATACCTGGTTTATAGACCTGTATTCTTCTGGAATTTTCTGTGAATAAACTACTGAACTTTTGCAATTTTCGCCTTTCATTCTCGGAAAACTTACGAACCCGCAAGTACGCAACAATATTTGTAAAATAAGTCCACTGTCCAACTTTGGTTCGAATAAACTCAGTATTTCAAAAGTTATTGCGATAACAAAGTCTCAAGTGGCAGCATTCAAGTGGACGCAACTTGGAAATAAACTTGCTCACCGAAATCATAGTTGTTTGAGTGATAAATCCATTTTTCAACTTTGGTTTGAATTGATTAAGTATTTCAAAAGTTACTGTGATAACAAATTTTCAAGTGGCCGCCACTTGGAAACAATAGAGTAGAGCAAGTTGCTGGGCAAACACATCCAAGATATTTAAAGAGTAGGTTCACTGTCCAATTGTGGTTCAAATCAGTGCAGTGTTTCAAAAGTTATTGTTCTGGCAAATATTCAAGTGACAGTCTAAGTGGCTGCAACTTCGGAACAAAAGGGCGAAACAACTTGCCCAGTTAAATCACCAATATATTTGTACGATGGGTTCATTGTCCAGTTCTAGTTCAAATTAAATCAGTATTTCAAAAATTATCGTCATAAGAAATTTTCAAGTGGCATCACTTGGAAAAAAAGTCGGAGTGACATGATCAGCGAACTTATCTGAGATATTTGAATGATAAATCCATTACCAAAATTTGATGCGAATTCATTCAGTATTACTAAAGTTACCATATTGACAAATTTTCAAGTGGCCTCAACTTGGAGATAATATTGTGGATTAAGTCATCAAGTGAACTTATCCAAGATATTTGTACCATAAGTTCACTATCCAACTTTTATTTGAATCAGTTTAGTACTTTAAAAGTTATCGGAATGGCATATTTTCAAGTGGCAGTGTGATTTCAAGTGGTTGCAACTTGGAAAAAAGATGTTGGAACAAATTGTCCAGTGAACTTATCCAAAATAATTATATGATAAGATCACTATTCATCTTTGGTTAGAATTGAACTAGAATTTAAAAAGTTACCATGTCTATAAATTTTCAAGTGGTAGCCTAATTTCAAGTTGTCTCGCTAAGTTTATAACATCCGCACTTTGTTAAAAATGGCAGATAAAGTTTATTAATAAAGTTGATTGAGACTCTTATATGGTCTATGTGTACATCAAAACTCAAATAAATTCGGAATATGCTTTTTACAAATTGAATTTGAAATTTTCAAGTGGTCTCCACTTGAAAATAAAATGTTGGAGCAACTTATCCAAGATATTTATAAGATAAGTTAACGCACTGTCCGAATTTCGTTTGATTTCGAGTATTATTTCGGAAGTTATCATGATTTTAAATTTTCAAGTGGTAGCCTGATTTCAAGTGGCCCCGCTTAACTTAAGATATCCGCCACTTTATTAAAAATCGCTGATAAAGTTCATTGAGACACTTATGTAATCTATGTATACATCAAAATTCAAACAAATTCTAAATACGCTTGTTACAATTTGAATTGTAAATTTTCAAGTAGTCTCCACTTTAAATCAAAATAGCGAAGCAACTTGGTTAAAAAACTCATCTAAATTATTTATAAGATAAGTTAAGATACTGTCCAAATATGGTTCGATTTGGAGTATTATTTTAGAAGTTATTATGAATGTAAATTTTCAAGTGGTAGCCTGATTTCAAGTGGCACTGCTTAATTTAAGATGTCTGCCACTTTATTAAAAATTGCGGATAAAGTTCATTGAGACACTTATATAATCCATTATACATCAAAATTCGAATTCTGAATACGCTTTTTACAATTTGAATTTGAAATTTTCAAGTGGCCTCCACTTGAAATCAAAATGGCGAAGCAACTTGGTTAAAAAACTCATCTAAGATATTTATACGATATAAGTTAAGATACTGTCCAAATTTGGTTTGATTTGGAGAATTATTTCAGAAGTTATTATGATTTTACATTTTCAAGTGGTAGCCTGATTTCAAGTGGCATCGCTTAACTTAAGATATCTGCCACTTTATTAAAAATGGCGGATATAGTTCATTAATAAACTTCATTGAGGTCCTTATGTGGTCTGTATTTACATGAAAATTCAAACAAATTCAGAATACGCTTTTTACAATTTAAATTTTCAAGTGGTTTCCACTTGAAAATAAAATAACGGAGCAACTTGGTTAACAAACTCATCTAAGATATCTATAAAATAAGTTAAGACACTGCTCAAATTTGGTTCGATTTAGAGTATTATTTCATAAGTTATAGTGATTTTAAATTTTCAAGTGGTAGCCTGATTTCAAGTGGCCCCGCTTAACTTAATATATTTGCCACTTTATTAAAAATGGCGGATAAACTTTATTAATAAACTTCATTGAGACATTTATATGGCCTGTATTTACACCAAAATTCAAGCAAATCTTGCTTTAAATCTGCTTTTTACATTGTGGGTTTGAAATTTTCAAGTGGCTGCCACTTGAAAACAAAAAGTCGAAGCAACTTGGTTAACGAACTCATCCAAAATATTTATAAGATCAGTTCACTGTCCAAATTTGGTTCGATTTGGAGTATTATTTCGTGAGTTATCGTGATGACAAAATTTTCATTATAGATAGATAGATAAACGAAGTGATTGCAATAGGTCGATTTCTGAAGAAATCAACTTAAAAAATTAATAGACAAAGTTAATCAACTTGTTAAATATGGTAAATGGCCTGGTAACCGCCCCCCCTCTATCAGTAATTTCGCACCTAATACCCCGCGTCTTTTCGGACGCTTTAAAGATCACAAAGACCCACCCAAATTCTGCCCAATCTTTATATATATGTACATAGTTTGCAAGTGAAATGACGATTCCGGTTCGTACTCATCTATATAGCAAGTTGCGACCTAATTTCCATACTTTAGTTAATTTTAAAAAATCCGATCGATAAGCTGTTTAGTCAGGCGGATTCAGAAAAAAAAGCACTTTTCATTTGGTATCTTATTTGTAACGAAGTTTTGATTAGATTTTTTAAAATTAATTAAAATATGAAAATAATAACCTGACAATAACTTCAAATTTGGACCAATTTGGACAACGAGATATATAAATTAGAGTGCTGATTCAATGGATGAAGAATTAGCTTTCCGTGGTTCAAGATGAATCACGTGACATGCTCGAATAGGTTGCTGTGTTTGGCCCTTTATCGCTAATTTGGCATTTAAAATATCAAATCGACAAATTATCATCATTATTAGGTAACATGACAGTCCTATGACCGAAATAAATTGTTTTTAAAATAATTTTTCACATATTTCACATTTTAATAAATAATAAAATACCTTTTTTTCATCGTTTCCCAACAAAGTTTAAAAGTGTTTATAAAAGAAAATTTAAACTTTTAAAGAGCTAAATTTAACAACAAATAATAATTTTTCAACTATTTTTAAGCATTTTGTCGGTTAAAGCTCAACTACACGAAATAAAAAAGAAGTAAAATCAAAATCAAAATGATTTAGAACAAAAGAATATTAAACTACGTAAGTAAACAAAAACATTGGCGATTATGATTTATGGGAAGAACAATCTCCAAACCGTTGCCTTAGAAATTTACTGAAAATAAGCTGTTACCAAGGGAACGACCGAATAAACAGGTGCAAGGAGAGCATGTCACATGACTCATCATGGACCTTCTCAAGGGTTACCATTTATCACTCTACTTTATATATCTCGTTGAATTTGGATGATTTGGACATTAAAATTTATAACTGTTGCCAAAAAAAAATTACCAGTCATTTATTTATTTATTTATTATTTTATTTATTTATTTATTTTTTAGCATAAAATGAAATATGTTTTCCCGCGAAAAATAAAAAAATATAAAATAATCCGCGATTGTAATGAAATGCTCTCCCTCTGGTGGGCTAAGGTGAAATTACAATTAACATGCTTTAGCCTTTAATTCGGCTTTATCAAGCCTCCGTTGCTTGCCGATGTTTAGTTTCACATATATTTATTGAATAAAAATGAATAAATCCGGTAAAAAAGATAACACATACTGTTGTGTGCTACAGTGTAACTCCAAAGGATCAAGAAATCCAGAATTAAGCTTCCATCTATTTCCAAATGACAAATTTAAAATTTCAGTTGCTTCGGCTAATGGAAGTAAAGAATTAATCAGATGATTTGAAACTAATATTTGTTCAACTTCAGTTAAAAATCTACTTCCGATCGAACTTTGAATAAACTGAAATATTTTTTTCCAAAAGCAATCGATTTTCCATGATGTAATGGCGGAGAAATGATAGTACGAATATTAAGTAGAATAACAAAAAGAACAATAATAAATACACGTGGCTATTACATTTACTAACAACAAAAGCTGAAAAAGCGCCATCTATCGTTCATTACAAACGCGGGTAGCAAATTTTCGCAATTTATTTCTTTTTTTATTTACCTTTAAAATTTGAAACTCATAAACCTTAAGTCAAATTTCCCACCGAATTTTAATTCCTCAGAATCCAAATTATTATTAGAAACAAATTAATTTTGTGAGATGAAATGCTAATGATAATCAAACCAATATCATTTACGAAAGACTTAAAAATAAAATTCATGTTTAACGACCTAATTGTCATACTTCGTGAGGCCAGGACAGATTTAGTATAAGACCCTCATGGCGATTTTTAAATTTTTGTCATCATGTTGGTGATACATTTTTATTAATTAATTAATTTATTTTTGCATAATTTTGTGTTAAAAAAACTTGGTACCTATTTTGATTATACTTCTTATTATTATTGCGTTTTTTAGTCAATTTATGACAAAAGTTCACATGGGGATTATATCATTAAAATATTGCAAGATTTAAAATGACGCTTGCAAAGATTGTAAAAATGCAACCTTTAAAAATACCTTTTTTTTCATAAAATGATCTCATCGTACAAATGTCGTAATTTTTTATTAGATAGCTGAATTGAGTCTGCGTGCTTAAATTAAATATTGCTTATGTATTATTTTTTATCCTCGCGTATTTTATTAAGTCATTATCGTATCGTTACTAAAAAAAAAATAATCGTAACTGGACCACGTTAGAGAAATATTATATAGATTAAATTTGCTCATGCACATGAAAATATGAAAATGGAGTAATATAAAAAAACAACCATAACCTTTTTTGATGTACTTCAATTTTAGATTTTTGTTTCTTTTTCGTTTTGTTTAAATAGTTTTGTTTAAACGTTTTTGACACGGATGAATGACGCTTGGCATGAAAATTAATTCATTCATAATCCTGGGTAATATTTAAAAATTTTGATGCTGAAATAGATCGGACATTTTTCGCCAAGAACTCTCCTTTTGTGAAAACCACTTAGCGCATTAAAAATATAAATAAATTATAAAATATTGAAAAACAGAAAGGAAAGGAAAAAGAAAAGAAAGAAAGAGAAAAATTAATCACATAAATTATGTATTTTTGTCTAAAATGACGATAAAAATTCAAAAGTAGACAAGGGGAGCTATATTAAGGCTGTACTATAATCAGATTTACATATTTAATTATTTATTTTTCTATGTACCAATTACTATTAACTAACTCAACTACTATTATAACCACAAAAAATTGTCTCATGCGATAGATGTAGCCGATTATAGCATATTGTAATACTATATTTGGCGTGAAATTGTTGTCGTTTTATAGTTGATCGAATAAATCAAATAAATGTAGAAAATAACGTGAAAGAAAATATTATGTACACCACGTATTGTATTGTTCATATGCAAATGGGGTTTAAATATAAAATTGCTACTTCAGTTTTTTTTTTATACTGTCCGTATCGAAACTGATGGAAGCCCACTGGTAAGATATTGTCACAGGCACCCGAGAGTCTGTGAATGAGTGGGTTGCTACCGAAGGCAGCGGGGACAGGAAGCGAGCTTTTGAGCAATTTCATGATTTTTTTAATTTTAATTTTGTTTATAAAGCGATATAAAAGAATTTCCTTTAAATGTAGTGACCAGCGAAGCAGGCAAAGCCTTCGTTGATTCACTATGTTCATTGATATCACATTCCGTCATTTTTGACGGGGTTATATACTAGTAGTTAATAAAAGAGAAAGACCCACGTACCCTCTCAAAAGAAATATGATAAAAATTTACCATAATTTATTACCCCCTTCAGATAATAGCTTAAATTCAACCGAAGACTTTGTTAAACGCTTGAGAGAACTTAAAATTAAGGAAAATGACAGATTCGTTAGCTTTGATGTTGTTAATTTATTTCCATTCATAGATATTGAGGAAAATTTCTGATATAATTAATTATGCAATAAAAGAAAAGTATGAAACCGATACCGCTAATACCCTAATAGCCACCAGCAACTTAATTTTACGCGAAAGTTTTTTTGATTTTACGATAGAATTTTTAAACAAAATATGGGTGTCCCAATGGGATCGCCCATATCGGGAATAATCGCGGAGTTTATATTAAGATTATTAGAGAAAAACATTTTAAACCTTATGAAAAATAAAATTTCCTTTTGGGTAAGGTATGTGGATGACGTTTTTGCTATTGTTCAAAATGATCAAAACGTTAGCGAAATTCTAAATGAACTAAATCAATTAGATAAAAATATAAAATTTACTTATAAATGCGAAAAAAATAGCCAAATTAATTATCTGGATGTAAAAATAAGAGGCGAAAATAGCCATATTAAAACCACGGTTTACAGAAAACCTATGGCCAGTAATGAAATAATCAATAACCGAAGTAAAACCCCTTATCGCTGTAAAATTAATGCCATCCGTAGTTATATCAACCAAGCTATTCTAATATGTACCGAAAAATCCGACTTAAATAAAGAGCTAAAATACATCAAAAAGCCACTACAGAGGCTGGTTACCCAAAAAATCTTGTTGATAATTTGTTTAGAAAAAGAATTCAACAGTTGAACAACATACAAAACCGCCAAAAATTACCGACGAAATTCACTTATTCGATTTCTTATAATCAAGGTACCTCTAATAAAATAAAAAATGCAGCTAAAAAATTTAACGTTAACGTACCGATAAAAACAAACCCTAACATTTTTAGGTAGATTCCTTATAGGAGATCTACCTATTGCAATGGTTCTCATCTCATGACACGACTTCTGGAAAATTTCTTCATATCTTCACCGATCATGACCCCTAGAACCCAAAACCACCCTCCGTTCAAAAGTTTATATATATATATATATATATATATATATATATATAGGTATATATATATATGTATAACGCTTTTTCCCATGTTAAGTTGTGAACACGATAACTGGAGTAATTTTTATTTAAATTTAACCAGCTCAGGATATGTTATCAGGACAGTAAAAATCTCGGTCGAGTTCGTAGATGGGGTATCCTGCTCAAAGGGGGTGGAAATGGTGGGGGGTGGAAATTTTCATTTGCCCATAATTTTTTTAATATTGAAAATAGGAAAAAATTTCAAATCAAGCGAATTACCGCCTTACCCTAAAGAACAACTTTTGTATTTAATTTTTTTCCGATAGCTTCAATTGCTTAGAAGTTACAAGCTAAAAAGTGATTTTTCGTCAACAGTTCTATATAGCCGAAATTTTCTATATAGCTTTCATTGCAAAAATTTATAATCTGATGCATATGTCACGTGCAAATGATAATAAAAACGATCACTGAAAATATAATAAAATTTTAATCATGTTTTTAAACAATATAATAACCTGATTAAAAAAAGGAAAATGTTAAATTTAACAGAAAATCTGACGTCACAATTACAACAATGTACTGAACCACTGAGAAAAATGAAATAAAATTTTATCCGTGATTATAAACAAATAAAATAAAAGTTAATAAATAAATAAATAAATATGTAAATAAAATCAACATATCTTAAGGAGTGGATCAAGACAGCACATTTGCTCCTTTAAAATAGACATCTAAATTTTTAATTGTTGCCTTTAATTTTTTCAACCATAATATAAAATATGCTTTCACGTTAAAATAAATAAATAAATAAATAAAATATCAAATTTGTTCATGCGTGTACTTACGGATAATACGTAAGTATCGTAATTTCGTGCACTTTTGCGATTCAAACACATCAAAATAGGGGTATCCATTTTTTTTTTTTTTTTTTTTTTTTGGGGGGGGGGGGGGGGGTAGTTGTGTGCGCAATAGTGATTTCAGCGAAAAAAAGTTACATGCGTTTTCAGATTCATGCACAGCGAGACAGGGGTGTCCAGTGATGTTCTTTGGTTTTCATGTGAGCGAAGCGAACATACGTGCGTGATAGTGATGGCTTCGAAAACGAGTTACATGCGTTCTCAGATTCATGCACAGCGAGGTTGGGGTGTCCAGTGATGTTTTTTTTGGTTTTCATGTGAGCGAAGCGAACATACGTGCGTGATAGTGATGGCTTCGAAAACGAGTTACATGCGTTCTCAGATTCATGCACAGCGAGTTGGGGTGTCCAGTGATGTTTTTTTTTGGTTTTCATGTGAGCGAAGCGAACATACGTGCGTGATAGTGATGGCTTCGAAAACGAGTTACATGCGTTCTCAGATTCATGCACAGCGAGGTTGGGGTGTCCAGTGATGTTTTTTTTTTGGTTTTCATGTGAGCGAAGCGAACATACGTGCGTGATAGTGATGGCTTCGAAAACGAGTTACATGCGCTCTCAGATTCATGCACAGCGAGGTAGGGTGATATATATATATATATATATATATATATATATATATATATATATATATTTATGTGCGCGAAGCGTATATACGTGCATGATACAACACAAGTTTACGTGTTTTCCAATTACATCTTTCGTTTTCTGTTTCCTTACTTTTAGTGGAAGGGTCTAAATTCATAACGGGGGGGGGGGGGGTTCAGGTAGCAGGAAGCTTTCTTACAAAAGAAAATATCTAATCAGCATTTTAAAGCATTTGAATGTCAAAAGAAAATATTAATATTTTATTTTTTATTTTATTTATTTTACTTTTTTCAAGTGAAAGTATATTTTATATTATGGTTGAAAAAATTAAAATAAAGGCAACAATTAAAAATTTAGATGTCTATTTCAAAGGAGCAAATGTGCTGTCTCGATCCACTCCTATATCTTAGGGCTAAGCAGATTTAGACTTAGCTTTATGACATAGATGCTATCCGCGATTGTAATGAAATGCTCGCCCTCTGGTGGGCTAAGGTGAAATTATCACACCACTGCATATCCTCATATTATGCAATCGACTTTCCATGATGAAATTACACGTGGCTGTTATATTTACTAACAACTGCAGTGTTCAGAGAGCGCCATCTATCGATCATTACAAACGCGGATAATGTAAAAGATAAATGTCATCTTAAAAAAAAAAAAAAAATCGTGTAAATCGATCCTAAACGAATTAAACTGGTATGAAAGAAAAAGCAATAAATTTGGGGACAATTAGGTATTATTTCCTTTGACAAATAAACTAGGGACGATTTTAATGAATTTTCCGTTGAAGTTTACTTTCATAAAAACTTAAATTTAAAATAAAGTATTTCATTACTCGAATTCCCTTATTTTGATAAATAAAATTATACCATTTAAAAAAAAATAAAGAACACTCTTTTATTGAAATGTGAACTAATAAAAACTTTAGAAAACTATTACATACTTTTAAATCTTTATTAAAAAAAATTAATTGTTGCCACTCTACATTATATAAATACGTCCAAATCCTGAGTCACATACGATAGTTTTGTATAAGTATATATTTTTTGTTTGCCCCTGAAACCTGCCCCTGATGGGAAAAGTTCCTGAAATTACTTGTATCTAGTATTGACATTGATTATGAAGTCGTGTGCAAAATTTCAGGTTCTTCGGACGACAAGAAGTTACCAAAAATTGAATTGCAAAATTCCTTTACATACATTAATAGTTGCATCATATCAAGTTAATAAAAGTGTGTTAATTAAAAACCATGTTAAATGCTTTAATTAATCATTTAAAAATATAAAATTAAAATAATACATCAATCTTAATACAAATATCGTTTGTGGTGAATAGTTTAGAATGTCGGTTTAGGCAAGAATTTAAAACTTACGAATGAGAGTAATACGTTACAGCTTCCTTTGACTTTTTACCTCGTCGAAACAAGATATTGGTCTCTGAAGAGATATGAGGTTTTTCACGTGGAAAGAAAATATAATGACGCCAAAGCTGCCTTTCTCCATCACCAAGCTCGCCAAATTTTGTCGTCTGACAACGAAGTTTGTCACAAAGTCAAAAATTTCGTCGTTAACTATCAAATTTTGCCGCCAAATCACAAATTTCATTGATAAGTCGCAAGTTTTGCCACAAAATCTCGCCAAATCATACAATTTACTGAATTCATAACAATTAACATTGAAATTCAGCGATGCCAAATGGTCCAATGTTAACTAATGTTAATGTTAATGTTCCAGCTTATGTGAACCAAAACAGTTTCACTTTACAATTTTTACTCATCTGACAATAAGAATCATAAAAATTATACAGACACGACATTATTTCATTATTTAAAACACGAAAATCTGACATTGACAGATTTTAATTTAGTGCCAGAGGCCTACTGCTAATCTTGTTAATATCGACAAATTCTTCTTTAGTTAATTCGTGACGATCTAAATTCCATGATAAAGTTTTCATTAAATCAAACCAAAGTGTTTCAGCTGCAGATACTGTAACAAATAACGTTGGAAGTCCAAACTGTCTTATAGCCGCAAAACAACGTTTTTTCTCTTTTTCCCAATGAGGGGGAGGTGTGCCTTGGGGGGACTCATGTCAAAGTTGGGCCTGGGGGGGGGGACTCATGTCAAAGTTGGGCCTGTTGGGGGGACTCATGTCAAAGTTGTGCCTTGGGGGGACTCATGTCAAAGTTGTACCTTGGGGGGGACTCATGTCAAAGTTGGGCCTGGGGGGGGGAATCATGTCAAAGTTGTGCCTTGGGGGACTCATGTCAAAATTGTACCTTGGGGGGGGGACTCATGTCAAAGTTGTGCCTTGGGGGGACTCATGTCAAAGTTGTACCTTGGGAGAATTTTTTATATTTTTTGAAAACTTGTAACCTTCGTTATGAGTAATCAAATTATCTACAAAATCTTCATTCAATAAATCCCCATTCAATAAATCGACTGAAATAGGCCCTTAGCACTATTAAGAGTGACGTATAAAAATTCGACAACGCTGTACCGACTGAAATTAAGGCTCCTATATATACGAGCTGGCGCATCAGGCATTTTGTTGCCTTAGGGTTGCCACATGTACCCAGCGTGTTTCTCTGATAAAAAACGACAAACTTTTTTTAATCGTCTTACGTTACTTTAGAGTAACTTGTTTTATTATATTTCATAATTTTAGCTAAGTAAACTATGATATGGAAGTTTGTTTAGCGATAAACTGCTATAATCATTCAAGATGTGAATATAAAGTGTTCACAGACCTTCTATTACTGTGTATTTGAGTTTTGGCGACATTTTGTAAAAGAAACAGAAACCGCCCTAACAACGCAACTTATTCCAGTACATCCATAGGATATCCTCAGAATAAAATGACATCCTGAGAATATACCGTGAAAAAAATATGTTTTTCGGAATATCATTGTTGCTTATTGCTCTTATCTTCACCGGATTAGCTTCAGATCAAGATTTCTTAAAATCATTAGGGAAGCGATAAGGACGCCAAGCGGGAACGCTGTCCTCTTCGGAGGCAAAAAAATGGCGGTGATGCGCCGGCCTATAATTTTATTTAGGGGCTCTAACTGAAATAGGCCTCTAGCACTAAAAACACAATACAAAACTTTCAATAATTCAATAAAAATTACAATGAAATAATTATCTAAAAACCGCTACCACTTAACTGTATTTGACTTGACCATAGTAACGCCAGGCTTACCAGTGCTTGATCATAGTAAGGTCACAAGTGCATTTTCACGTTTCTATTATTTTTTCTTTAAAAGAAAGATATTGAACTTCAGTTATATGTAATTTATATAAAAATTATAATTTTGATTAAGCTTGGGTGGGGAAGGGGGTGTAGCCCAATAGCCCCCTCATTGCTGGGATTGTATATCTTTAAGACTTCTATTTGTTGAATGACTATGAGCATGAATTAAAAAAAAAAAAAAATGAAGCATTTATAGACCAATAAATCTGGCCTAAAATGTTAAGTAGATTGAATAAAATCCTTTTTTAGCTGAAAATTAAATTTCTTGAAAACAGAATAGCGGCGTAAAAAATTCAGTGTGTGAGAGCAAAGCCATTGGCTAAGTATTAATGCATATGTAAAATTTCTTGACATTTGTAACATTAACGCAAAGGAATCTACCTTTGCCTTTAAGCTTGCCGAAAAGGGATTTTTCAAGTTATAAGAAGCGATAAAGGTAATATTTTCCCCTTAGAGACTGCCGGAATTTATAAAATCCCCCTTAAACATCAAAATAATAAAACTGGATGCTATATAGGTGTGACAAAGAGAAAAATAATGTTGTGTCCGAGTGGTTGAAGGCATAAATTATACTATCACACAGTATAATATCCAAACATTTATTTAATGAAATACACGACACATAACTACAACGAACGGAATATTACACACTACATTCAATTACAGATAGATAGTTTTTGGTTCTTGTTTAGATTCTCGAGAGTTCTACGTACAGTCCGGTTAACAGTTAATGACCATTGAGTCAGCTTAGTTCAAATCATAGAGTTAAGACTCCACACCTTCTCCACCTTTATAGATCGAGTCTCTTGGGAGGCCTTCGGATTCTAGATGATCGTCTAGGAACCACACTTGAACTCACCGGTTTTCGTGAACCGGATTTCTTGGGCGAAATGTTCGGCTGCACTGATGGTGATGAAGGAACCGAGTTTGTTGGTCAGTCGAAGTAAACTGTTCCGCGGACGGATTGCCAGGTTCATCATTCCCAGCAGCAGAATCTTCAGGGATAAAACTCGCAGGAACCGGTTGGTTTTTAGGTGTATCTCCTTTAGGGATGTGGAATCTCCGATTCACATTTGGCATGTAATTGCATTCTAATTTATTACCTATTGGACGGATCTGGTCAATGTGTCGTCTAACTAAGACACCCTGTACATTGATGGTGTAATGAAGAGCTCCATCTTTATTTACTATTTGACCAAATTTCCCTTTGGAGTTTGCTGATCTATAGTCTCTCACTGCAACATGATCACCAATTTCAAATTTCCTGTCTTGGAATTCTAATACTCCCTTCCGTGTTCGATCTTCAACCCTAGATTTTAAGTCTGGCAGGAGCAGATTAATTCTTGTTCTAATGTCCCGTTTCAGAAATAGCATTGCAGGACTGTGGTTGTAGTAGCATTAGGCGCTTTCCTATACTGTAGTAAGAAGGTACTTAATTTCTGATGGATATTGCCTTCATAATTCTGCGTAGCTCTCAAGGATTGCTTTAAGGTATATACATAGCGCTCAGCTTGGCCGTTATTAGATGGTTTGAATGGCGCGCTAGTCTTGTGTTTTATACCATTTCTTCTCATAAATATTTCGAACTCATCAGACGTGAATTGTGGACCGTTGTCACTGACGAGTGTTACAGGTAGTCCATATCTTGCAAAACTGTCTCGTAGACATTCTATGGTCTTCTTTGCGGTTGTAACCTTCATTGGGTAGACTTCTAACCACTTCGAATGCGCATCTACTATTAACAAGAACATATATTCAAAAATCGGTCCGGCACACGTTCCCAGGGCTTGCTCGGGTATTCCTAGTAATGATACTTTCACTTTTGCTGGAACAGCTTTATGTCTAGCACAGTCGCCACAATTTCTGGCTGTCTCTTCAATGTCTTGGCCAATATTTTTCCAATAAACGAAAGACCTGGCTATAGCCTTCATTTTAACCATGCCCAGGTGACCTTCGTGCAATTCTTCTAGAATTTTCTTCTGATACTTCTTGGGAATGCATACTCGGTGCCCATACATAATGCACCCATCTTCAATACTGTAGTGTGCTTCGCGACCTTCTAGATGTTCTCCAGTACGCAGGGCTTGCAGGAGTGGACCCAGTTCCTCGTCTCTCCACGTTTCTTGACGTAACTCTTTAGCAATAATTGGCAGTGTTTCTACCTGTGTCATTTGAAATATTGAGGCATCATCCCTCATATCCAGTTCCTCAGAAGATTTTGGCAGACGTGATAAAAAATCAGCATTACCATGCTCCTTAGTATTCCTGTAAATTATGTCAAATTGGAAGGACTGCAATATTAGTGCATAGTGTAATAGCCGGGTAGCTGATAGAACTGGTAATCCTTTCTTCGAACCAAAAATTGACACTAATGGTTTATGGTCCGTAATTAATGCGAATCTACGACCTTTCAGATATAAGTAGAACTGCCCACACTATTGCCAAAGCTTCTTTGTCGATCTGTGAATATTTTTGCTCAGTCTTAGTCAGAGTTTTCGATGCGAAAGCTATTGGGCGTTCCGACCCATCAGGATAAACATGTGATAGAACACAGCCGATGCCCACTGGTGACACATCACAGGCTAAAGACAGTGGGAGTTCCGGATCATAGTGTACCAGTACGTTCGGTGAACAAATTTCTTTTTTTATTTGCTCGAAGGCTATCTGACACTCCTTAGACCACTGAAATTTAACATCTTTTTTTGTCAAATTATTTAGGGGATTAGCTATGGTAGCTAAATTCTTACAGAACTTCCTATAAAAGTTTACCAATCCCATAAAACTTTTAACTTCTTGTACATCTTTAGGTATGTGAGCGTTGAGAATCGCGGAAAATTTTTCCTCAGTTTTATGTATCCCGTTTGCATCAATTTTATGCCCTAAAAAATGTATTTCCTTTTGGAAAAAATGTACTTTTGTTCAAATTGAGCTTTAGTCCATGTTCTTTACATTTTTTGAAAAAGTCCTCCAGTGCCTTAAGATGTGACATTTTCATCCCTACCTGTTATCCGCGCATCATCCATAAAGATTTTAACCCCTTCCATGCCTTGGAATAATCCATCTACATAACGTTGCCAAATTGCAGGTGCCCAGTTTAACCCGTACATGAGTCTTTTACAAACATATAATCCCTTATGGGTGTTTATTGTCAGCAGTTTCTGACTCTCTGGATGGACTTTCATCTGCAAATATGCATGCTTAAAGTCTAATTTTGAAAATTGTTTTCCGCCGTTTAAACTTGAAAATATCTCCTCTAATTTTGGTAAGGGATGCTGCGGCACAATTACATTTGGATTTAAAGTCACTGAGTAATCGGCACATAATCGTATGCTGCCATCTGATTTCACGACAGGTACAACTGGAGTTGCCCATTCAGAACTTTCAACTTTTTCAATGATACCCTCCTTCTCTAATCTGTCAATTTCGTTTTCTACTCTATCCTTTAACGCAAATGGTACTGATCTAACCCTACAGAATATTGGTTTCGTTTCGGGTTTTAGTTCGAGTTTTACTTCATAATTATTTATTTCTCCTAAAGTGTCATCGAAAATAACTTTATACTTTTCCAAAAGTTTATTTAAATTCACTTTCGTAGTAGCTGTAACTGCTTTGATAGCAGGCCAATCCAAATTAATTTCATAGAGCCATTCACGGCCATAAATGGTGTCCAAACTCTCTTTTACAATATACAAATTTAAACTCAAATTCTGGTTTTTATACTCAACCTTTACTGTGACGTATCCCAAAGGTATTAATGAATCACCATTTTATATTTTAAAAACAATATACGTTGGCTGAATGCTCTTATTAGAAATGGTCATGACGAAGTGTGACGTCACTAACCGTCACACTTCGCTTGCGTATTGCCTGCGACAATGGCTTACCCGTAGTCTTCCATTTGGGTGTTTATAATATATGACAGTTTCGATACGGACAGTATCGAAAAATTTGAAATAGCCCTTTTATATTTGAATCCCAATTACATAAGAACAACATTATGCGTGATGTACATAATATTTGCTTTCAAGTTATTTCCTATATTTATTTGATTTAATCGATCAACCATAAAATGACAGCAATTTCAAGCCTAATATAATATTACAATATGCTATGATCGGCTACGTCTATCGCTTGAGACAATTGTTATTATTATTATCCTCATTTTTTTTTTTTTTTATTTATTTATTTATTTATTTTTTTTTTGTGGTTATATATACTTTATGATTAGTTAATAGTAGTTGGTAAAAGAAAAATAAATTAATTAATATGTAAAATAATTAATATGTAATTAATATGTACAACCTTAATATAGCTCCTCTTGGCGACTTTTGAATTTTTGTCGCCGTTTTAGTCCAAAATATAATTTATGTGATTATTGTTCCTATTTCTTTCTCTTTCTTTTTTTCAATCTATACTAATATTATAAATGTGAAAGTTTGGATGGATGTTTGTTACTCAATCACGCCACAACGGCTAAACGGATCTGGATGAAATTTGGTACAGAGATAGATAATCGTCTGGAATGAGACATAGGCTACTATTTATACCGGAAAAAATGTAAATTTTTAATTAATCTTTTATGTAAGATATTTCCTAACCGGTAAAAATGGCCGTCTTTCTCGGAGTAAAAAGGAATCACTTCTTCTCCCTCCATAATCAATCTGTCTTATTACTATATCTATGGCTGAATCATTCGCCGCCATTGGTCCGTCAAGTCCGTCATTGCTAAACATAAGACTACTGTATAATAGTCTTATATAGTAGCCCATCATTACTAAACCTAAAACTACTATATAATAGTCTTATATAGTCTCATATAATAGTCTTATATGGTTATATAGTAGTCTTAGGTTTAGCAATGGCGGCAAATAGTTCAGCCTGTTTTATACAGTAGTCTTACGTTGTTGGGGCCAAGTAAAAGATTTCCTATGTTAATCGTCCATTGGATTTTTGTAAAAAAATATTAAAAATTGAGGCAGATTATTTTCCGATTTTAATCCCCATATTTGGGTATAATTATGGTACAAGTTTTGAACCATGTGTTCCTTAGCGCCAACTACTTCTTTGAGTAATGTTAGTTTTAATGACCATTTATTGCCAAGTGCCTCTAAGCACACTCAACACCCAGAAATGATGAGACAATTATCACTGGAAGTAATCAACAATATCCCGTCCTCGGCCCTGGTATTCTATACTGATGGGAGTAAATCGGACTCTGGCAGGACTGGCAGTGGCGTCTATGCTAAGGCTGAGAATGGTTTGGTTTTTCGTTGCAGATTTCGCAACTCAGATAACTGTTCGGTTTTCCGGTCAGAACTTCTTGCAGTCAGAGAGGCCTTAAATTTCGCCCTCCATTTTGAAGACAGCGACATTTATATTTTGACGGACAGCAAAAGTTCAATTCAGTACTTAAGAAATTGGCCGAAAATTCTAGAAAAACTGGTCAAGAGGTTATTTCCAAAACTGCTACACTCTCACAGAAAAGTAGAGTTAGCATCCAATGGATTCCATCCCATGTTGGAGTCTTTGGCAATGAGGTGGCGAACTTACTTGCGAAAGAGGGAACTGATCTTCCTTCTGCTTCCTCTAATGAACTTTTCGTGTCTCATTTTTTTTCTGTTCACAAGGCTAAAGCAAATTCTACTTGGAGAATCCCTCCCACTCACGACTGATATGCTGGTACCCGTCCTGGTCTGTCTTTTCAGTCTAGAGACACAAGATCCGCACAGACTGCGTAGTGGCCACATCAAAAGCTTGAAATTCGTTGATAAAGTATTCTTCTTGCCCTTGTTCCTGTCCTACTTCTCCTGCTCATGTCATTGACTGTATTTGTATTGGCGCCTCTGCGAGGCAGCTGTGGAGTGAGGAGGGTAATCGACTTGTTGTTCTGCTAGAGGGACATGGTATCATGGACCTGGTCTAGGATTTTTGGTCCAGGGGACATGAAACAACAACAACAAGTTGCAGCAGGTTGGTCCACAACTGGATTTGGCGATTTGGTACAGCTATAGTATTTCCCCACTGCTGAATTTGGCGATTTTTCTTTGGCGCCGATTTGATCGATAACGATGTCGTTCTGGATTGTTTGCGATATAATATGGCAGCCTGCATGCTATTTATTTTGGATTTATGATTTTATGATTTATGATTCATAATTTAGCTTATGATTTTATCATTTATGATATATGATTTATGATTTTAGATTTATGATTTAGCCATAATCGCCAAAAATAAATCGCCAAATTCAGCTGTGGGGAAATACTATAGTTGTTCCTGCGATTGTTTTGAACGATAACGATGTCGTTCTGGATTCTTTGTAATATGATATGGCAACCTACTTACTGTTTATTTTTCATGCCCATAGCAACCAGCGTTCTTTTTATTTTTCATGCCCATAGCAACCAGCGTTCTTTTTATTTTTTATTACCATGGCAACTTTCATTGCAATTGCAATTAATTAGATAACTTTAATTATTCATTATTCTGTTCTACGGTTCTATCCCAGCTAGTGAAGCACACGGTTGTATTTTTACTTTTTATTATTATTTATTTATTTAGATAGGCCTATTTTTTGAAAAGAAGGTGAATAAAGTAGTTTTTTTTTTTTTTTTTTTTTTTTTTTGAGTGAATTGTTAAGAGAGAGAGAAATGTACTTTTAATTTTAGAAAAAAAAATGTGAATTAAAAGTAGTATGATTTGTGAAAAGTGTGGTTTTCATGTACGCGAAGCATGTAGTAACATACTGATCGGTAAAATACGGAATTTCATGCATTTTTCCTTTCATGCTACGTAAAGTAGCTTATTATTAAAAGTATTTTCTAAAAATCATTAAAAGAAGTGGTAAATGGAGTTTTTATTTATATAATCGTATTTTTCCGGTAAGTGTAGAACATTTAAATTGTGTAAATATAATACTGATCGCCCTTGAAGTATCGAAATTTATTAAGATGTTTTATCATGCATATTGAGGTAAGTTAATTTTAAATATTTGTTTTATTAATATTAAAATAAAATTTAAGTAAAAAATCATTTTTTAAAGTAAGAAGCTTTTTATTGTGAAGCCCTAAAAAGCATAAAATAAAATGTATTCTGGCAAAGACATGCTACAAAGAAATGAAAGTTTCAACACTAAGAAAATTTTAGAGAAAAATATAGGTACTCCTTTTTTGCAAGAGATGAAAATTTTTTAATATTCAAAATATTTAAAAAAGCTTTCGAGAACAATATTCTTAGTTATTAGTTTTTGTAAAATCATTCATTAGGCCAGAAATCTCAAATGTCTCGAAAGCTTTTTAAAATATTTTGAACATTAAAAAATTTTCATCTCTTGTAAAAGGAAAGTACCTATATTTTTCTCTAAAATTTTCTTAGTGTTGAAACTTTCATTTCTTTGTAGCATGTCTTTGCCAGAATACATTTTATTTTATGCTTTTTAGGGCTTCACAATAAAAAGCTTCTTACTTTAAAAAATGATTTTTTACTTAAATTTTATTTTGTGCTTTTTAGTTACAAAAAAGGAAAAAGCTTCTTAAGAAAACTAATTAAAATTTCTTAGGATATTTTGTAGACAACGGAAGATTTTCGTTTATCAATTGACATTTTTTTCTATTATTTATTTGCAAAAAAAAGTACTACATATATCGTCTTTCGAGGACCGAATCCGGGAACATCGCGTTATCAGCATGACGCTCTAACCAAAAGTCTAAGAACTGTCAAGAAAAATCATCGAACATTCTAGAAAAATCTAACAAATACTTATACAAAAGAAATATTGTTCTCGAATGCTTTTTAAAATATTTGGAATATTTAAAATTTTTCATGTTTTGCAAAAAGTGAAATATCTATATTTTCTTTTAAAATTTTCTTGTTGAAACTTTTATGATTTTATAGTATATCTCTGCAAGAATAAATTTTAATTTTAGGCTTTTTAGGGCTTCACAATAATAAAAAACTTTAAGTGTTATTTTTATTTATTTATTTACTTACTTATATTTTTATTTAATTATTTATTTTTATTTTTACTGAAATTTTTATTTTGTGCGTTTAGTAACTCAAAAAGAAGTTTCTTTAAAAAACTATCAAAATTCCTTAGGACACTGTGTAGGCAACGAATGATTTTCTTTTATCAATTGACATAGTTTCTTTTAATTACCTGCAAAAAAGTAACACATCGGTTAGCGAGGATTGAACCCACGAGCATCCCGTTATCACCATGACGCTCTAACTACATGCGCTAACAAGCGACGAAAAAGGTTGTTTAAATTTACGTTAAAGTGCAGGCGCCTTCTTTTTCAGAATGACACAAAGACACGATGATAAAAATCCAATTTCAATAAAAAGCTTCTAAAAGAATATATATATATATAAACTTTATATTTTGTGTTTTTTAGTATCTAAAAAAAGGCTTCTTTAAAAAAACTCTTCAAAAATTCTTAGAATACTGTGTAGACAATAAAAAATTTTCTTTTATCAATTGGCATATTTTCAATTACACATTTCATCTGTAAAATTTAGCACATCGATCCTTCGGGGATGGAACTCACCACCATCGTATTATCAACTTGACGCTCTAACCAACTGAGCCAACGAGTGACTATAAAGACTGCTGATATTTACTTTAAAGTTGAGGTTCCTTATTTATTAGCGTGACATGAAGACGCGATAACAAAATACAATTTCAATAAAAAACTTCTAAAAAAATGTTTCTTTATTTCTTTATTTTTATTTAAATTTTTATTTTGTGCTTTTTAGTTACTAGATAAAATGTTATTTAAATGAAATCTTCAAACATTATTAGGATACTGCGTACACAACGAAATATTTTCTTTTATCAATTGACACTTTTTCTATTAATTATTTGCAAAAAATAACGCCTCGGCCCGGCGAGGATCGACCACACGACTCTCGCACTATCAACATGACGCTGTAACCAGCTGATTTATTAAAAGATACAATGAGCTGCTTACAGTTTTTTTTTTTTTTTTTTTTTTTTTTTTAAATATATATATAATGGAAGCGTCTTGGTTTTTTAACGTGACAAAAAGCCGATGACAAATCCAATTTCATATAATAGTAATATATAATATACATATATACATATAAAGCTTCTAAAAATATTTTTTTTATGTATCTTTTACTTAACATTTTATTTTGTGCTTTTTTAATATCTAAAATGTTTTGTGTTTTCCAATATCTAAACAAATAAAAAAAAAAAAAAAAAAAATGCTTCTTAAAAAACTCCTCAAAAAATTCTTAGTGTAAGCAACGAAAAATTTTCTTGTATCAATTGACACCTTTTCTTCTAATTATCTGCAAAAATTAACACGCTGGACCTTCCGGGGACCGAACTCATGACCACCGTGCTACTAACGGGACGCTCTTACCAACTGAGCCACAGAACGACAAACGAAATAGCTTATATTTACTTTAAAATGAAGGTGCCTTGCTTACTAGCGTGACACGAAGACCAAGTCAATTTCAATTAAAAACCTTCTAAATAGGCTTGATTAATTTTGTACATTACAAAGGACCCAATTTTAGAAAACGCGTTTTGCTTTTGTTTACGCTTGGAATCCATGGCAACCACTCCACTTCCGAAAATGGCATTTCGCCACAATCATCAAAGAAAAACTGCCAAATATAGTTCTGGACCAACCTACAACTAGTTCCATAATTATAAATTAGTTATTGTGCACATGTGTTAGATTAAGTTATTTTGCTGTCAAATTGACAAAATTTAAATTTTAAATTTCAAAACTCTGTCATCCTTGGCGTTTTTTACATTTGGCGATCAAAAACGTAATACGAAAATATATATGTATTGTACGAAATGTTTTATATTATATAGGTTGTTAAAAGAACCATGATTTTTGAAAGAAATTAAATATGTTCGCCAGATGATTTAGCGATATTTTTTTTCCGCCAATGATGACATATCAAATCTATTCCGCTGTGCAACATATTAGTATCTTGATTATCCACATCTGACATTCCTAATTCCAGCTCCATTGCGATCGGTAGAGAAGCATTAAAGGAAGAAAGAAAAACATATCGTGTACGATTTCGCAAATTCAAGAAAAACCCTTACCTATCATATCAAATACAGGGTGATTATAAAAAACTACCCCGATATATGAGACCATAGCTGTCATACCGTTCACAGAAACTGAATAAAATTTTAGTGGAAGGTATTTTGAGGTATGCGCTCCAGAATTATATAAAAAAACAATAGTTAAACTCTAACAGTTACGGTTACAGTGATAAAATTTCAAATGCAACACCTACTTTTTTTTTTATTGTAATGGAATCTCCATAGCAAAAAACCATAAATAGCGTTGGAACTAGGGATGGGATAAACAGTTTCATTTCAGTAATAGGTTACTTCATTTTGCACTGTCTATGGTAATATATTCCAATATCCTATTATTTTTGTAATATATTTCTAATTTTTACTTAATTAAAATGGGACTTCAAGAAATGCATTACATAGGCGTGTCGTACATAGTAGAGCCCCTAAATAAAATAATAGGCCGGCGCATCACCGCCATTTTTTTGCCTCCTAAGAGGACAGCATTCCCGCTTGCCGTCCTTATCGCTTCCCTAATGATTTTAAGAAATCTTGATCTGAAGCTAATCCGGTCAAGATAAGAGCAATAAGCAACAATAATATTCCTAAAAATACATTTTTTTCACAGTACATTTTCAGGATGTCATTTTATTCTGAGGATATCCTATGGATGTACTGGGGTAAGATGTGTTGTTAGGGCTGTTTCTGTTTCTTTTACAAAATGTCGCCAAAACTCAAATACACAGTAATAGAAGGTCTGTGAACACTTTATATTCACTTCTTGAGTGATTATAGCAGTTTATCGCTAAACGAACTTCCATATCATAGTTTACTTAGCTAAAATTGTGAAATATAGTAAAACAAGTTACTCTAAAGTAACGTAAGACGATAAAAAAAAGTGTTTGTCGTTTGTTTATCAGAGAAACACGCTGTGTAGTGTGTACATGTGGCAACCATAAGGCAACAAAATGCCTGATGCGCCAGCTCGTATATATAGGAGCCTTAGTACATAGTGCATACGATTTATGTTTTTGAATAACAACACTTTCGAAGAGTAATTTTCACTTAATTTTCTTTTCTTTTAAAAATAAAATTTCTGTCATAAAATAATAATTGTAAAAGATATAGTTCATGAAACGTTCTTTCTGAAGGAGTACACACATGCAAAAACGGAATACTGCAATTAATATTGAAACGCATACATCCGTTTCCTGTGACAAAGAATACCAATATACACTGATGGAAAAAAAAATCCCAACACCAAGAAAAAATTATTGCACAGTAATGAAATTTCAGCAATACATTTGTCTAGGTAACATATTTAATTGATTAAAGTTTCAAGATCACAGGTAGAGCCATTGGCGAGAAGAGCCATTTCAAATGTGAAATGTTGGTACATTAGTAACCGGTGTAACCGCCAGAATTTTGAATGCAGGCATGCAAACGTGCATGCATTGTGTCGTACAGGTGTCGGATATCAGTTTGTGGGATGGAGTTCCATGCCTGTTGCACTTGGGCGGTCAATGCAGGGACGGTTAATGCTGGCTGTGGATGACGCTGGAGTTGTCGTCCAAATATGTCCCATACGTGCTCGACTGGAGAAAGATCTGGTGATCTAGCAGGCCAAGACAACATGTCGACACTCTGTAGAGCATGTTGGGTTACAACAGCGGTATGAGGGCGAGCGTTATCCTGTTGGAAAACACCCCCTTGAATGCTGTTCATGAATGGCAGCACAACAGGTTGTATCACTAGACTGACGTACAAATTTGCAGTCAGGGTGCGTGGGATAACCACGAGAGTGCTCCTGCTGCCATACGAAATTGCTCCCCAAACCATAACTCCAGAAGTAGGCCCTGTGTGTCTAGGCTGCAGACAGGTCGCTAGCAGGCGTTCACCTGGCCTCCTTCTAACCAACACACGGCTGTCACTGCGACCAAGGCAGAACCGGCTTTCATCAGAAAACACAACAGATCTCCACTCCGTCCTCCAATGAGCTCTAGCTTGACACCACTCACGTCGCAAACGGCAGTGGTTTGGAGTCAGTGGAATGCACGCTACAGGGCGTCTGGCTAGGAGCTGTCCTTGAAGTAACCGATTTGTAACAATTCGTTGTGTCACTGTCGAATTTCAGCTGCAGACGCAGTACGATTAGCCACAACCATACGCCGAACTCGGCGGTCTTCCCTCTCAGTAGTGCCACGTGGCCGCCCGGAACCCGGTCTTCTTGAGGCAGTACCTTCCCTTGACCACTGCTGCCAACACTCATGCACAGTGCATACATTCCTGCCAAGTTTTTCTGCAATATCGCGGAAAGAAAACCCACCTTCTCGTAGCCCTACTACACGACCTCGTTCAAACTCAGTGAGCTGTTGATAGTGGCTTCTTCGTGTTCTTAGAGGCATCCTTGACTAACATTAACCCACTACGTCAAATCTCAACTGTAAATAACGATCACGAACCTTACAGCGCTTATTTAAAGCAAACCTCATTTGCATGTTCATAGTGTCGCTACTAGCGCCACACTTATGCGCGTAGCTCGAAATTTGAATCAACGTCATCTTTCAGTTGTATAAACACGACTACCAAATTTCGTTTATCTAGCACAGCTCCTTCCTGGTGTTGGGATTTTTTTTTTCATCAGTGTATAAACTATATTATTCGAAAAATGTTAGTTAGTTGTTTGAAAAAAATGTTTTATTAAAAAAGAATTACGACATTCCAAATACTAAACTGCCAAATAATGCATTACATAAAAATAAAATAAGATAAATAAAAATAGCATTAGAACTATGCTGCCATAATTATTTCATAACAATTACGTTACAATTGACTTTTAGAAATATTATTCAACGAAAGATAAGATTAATTTATCTTATTATTAAGTGCATTGTTTAGAAAAAGAAAACTTAACTAGCGTATTTAAAACATAATTTAATGATAAAAACATATGTATACATTTTATATAGAACTAGCTGTTACCCGCGACTTCGTTCACGTGGAAATTTTGATGTGTATGTGTGGGAACTGACGGTTTGATGATAATATGTAATGAAATGAAACCTTATCATTGTGGTGCTGTGCAAAACAGAGTCTGATAAAGTACACTAAAAAAAATTTGTAATTCATTGAAAGCCAAAATAAAATGCCAAAATAAATAAATAAAAAGTTATCGCCAACATGGCGATAAAAATTTAAAATTCGTCTATAGGGATTTTGTACTAAAACAGTACTGCGTTGTGGAAGTATAAAAACTGGGTCGTCAATTATGAATTTTATTTCGAAACCTTTCTTTGTATGATTTTAGTTCACTATTGCACAATATTAATCTGGTTCTAATAATAATTTGGTGACTGGTTAATTAAAATTTTAACTATGTGGTGAAATTCATATAATATTTATGAGTTTCAAATTTTTAATTTTTTTTTTTTTTTTTTAACAAATAAATGATTTTTTTTTTTTTTCATTTCTTGGCGAATTGTTGAATAATATTTTAGTTCTTAAACAATTTTGGACGGCTTTGCCCGCTTCGCTGGCAAACTCTTTTCTATATGCTTTATGAAAAAAAAAAAAAAAAAAAAAAAAAAACTGAAATCGGTCAAAAGCTTGCTTTGGGTTCCCGCTGCCTTAGGCAGCGCCTTGTTCGTCCTTGCAATCTCCGGTGCCTGTCCCTATTGCCTGCGACAATGGCTAACCCGTGGGCTTCCATTTGGTTGCTTATCATACATAACAGTTTCGACACGGACAGTATCGAAAAATTTGAAGTAACTCTTTTATATCTGAATCCCAGTTACATATGAACAACATTATATGTGATGTACATAATATTTGCTCTCAAGTTATTTCCTATATTTATTTGATTTAATCAATCAACCATAGAATGACAGCAATTTCAAGCCACATATAATATTACAATATGCTATGATCGGCAACTTCTATCGCATGAGACAATTATTATTTTGTGGTTATATATACATACTTCATGCTTAGTTAATAGTAGTTGGTATATAGAAAAATAAATTAGTATGTAAACTTGATCATGGTACAGCCTTAATGCCCTTGGCGACTTTTAAATTTTTGTTGCCGTTTTAGACCAAAATATAATTTATGCGATTATTGTTCCTATACGCAAGCGAAGTGTGACGTCACTGACCGTCCGTGGATGCAAGAAAATGATTTCCTATGTCAATCGCCCATTGGATTTTTTGTAAAAAATGATTAAAAATCGAAGAAAATTATTTCCCGATTTTAATCCCCATATTTGGGTACACATATGTATTAGTTATCATGTGCATGTGTTAGATTGAGTTATTTTGCTGTCAAATTGACAAAATTTTAATTTTAAATTTCAAAACTCTGTCGTTCTTGGCGCTTATTGTATTTGGTGATCAAAAACGTAATACGAAAATATACATGCCAGATGTATATTTTCGTAATATGCATTGTACGAAATATTGTTTCATATTATTCATTACTGTCTTAAAATAAGTTGTTAAAATAACCATGATTTTTGAAAGGAATTAAATTACGTTCGCCAAATAATTTGGCGATATTTTATTTTTCTACCAAGGATGATCGATATCAAATCTATTCCGCTACAACATATTAGTATCTTATATCAGATACTTTATTTAGACATTTGAAAACAAATTTGACTTCAAATTATGATAGAATATTTATCATTTCCCTTTTAATCAGTATATTAGTTGGATATTTATTGTGTTAATATCATCCTTTGAAATTAAATGTTTGTGTTTTCAATCGAATATGGAAGTTTGCCATTTTTTTTTTCTAGAGTTTTGAAATTAAAAATTCAAATTTTGTCAATTTTACAACAAAAATAACTTAATCTAATGCATGGACATGATAACCAATACATATCTATACCTAAATATGCGGATTAAAATCGGGAAATATTTTTCCTCGATTTTTAATAATTTTTTACAAAAAATCCAATGGGCGTTTAACATAGGAAATATTTTTCTTGCATCCACGAACGGCCAGTGACGTCATCACTTCGCTTGCGTATTTCTTTCTATCTTTTCCTTGGCGAAAAATGTCCGATCTACTTCAGCATCAAAATTATAAAAAATTGTCAAGAATTATCAATAAGAAAATACCTTTACCATAATGCTGAATTAACTTTTATGCCAAGCGTGTTTCATCCGCCATACTAAAAAAAAAAAATCTGAAGTTGAGGTATATAAAAAAAATGCTGTGAAATAAAATTCAGAAGAAATATGTTAGATTTGTAATATTACTATTTTATTTTAAAATTATAAAGTGTCATTTTCTCATCGACCAATTAAACATTTAGTAATTTCTTATTTTTCGCATGAAAGCATATTTCATTTTATGCTGAAAACAATAAATAAATATAACTCGTAAACTTTTTTTGGCAACAATTAAAAATTTAAATGGCTTATATTAAGTCAATATAAGTGAATAAGTTTATTATTCTCATATTTTAATTAATTTTAAAGATTTTTTCAATTTTTTTTTTCCTAAACCATCCCTGACATATAAGGAAAAAAACAAAAAAAGAATGATCGAAATCGGTCAAGCCGTTTACGATTTTATAAATAACATACAGACAAACATTCATTTTTATATATATAGATAGATTAAAATAATTTTATTTGATTAAAAAGCAACTGGCACTATTCAAAAATAACAACTTTTAAAAAATTTTAGTTTAAAGCGTAAAACGCGGTTTGAAATTAAATTTCTGGCTCTTTTTTTTTTTTTTTTTCTTCTTTTTTTAAAGAGTCCTTCACAAGATGCTGATATACGGTTTTTAGGTAAAAAAAAAAAAAAAAAAAAAAAAAAAACCTTCCAAATTGATAACCGAATTATTCTTCTTAATTACAGTGGGATGACGTCTTTTAAAATGCTTTTTTAAATTCGGAACAGTTATAAAATTAAAACAATAAGATCTTGTACGGATATACGACCATAAATAATTAATTATTTTACTCACCATAAAAAAATCTCTTAAAAAAAATCAAATAAAGAAATTAACTGATTAAAATAAATAAGAAAATGAAAAGCGAAATACAAATATACATCCTCTTATCGAATTTATCGCCACATAAAAACATATGAAAAAGTAAAATCTTCCTAAGCACATTTGCATGCGTCACATGCTATTACGTAATTTGAGTGCCATCTGCCATCATCATTTCAAATAAACATCTTCCTAGCTCTAGCTACCAGCGAAATCTAATTAAAAAACACCCCAATCCGTAAACATAAACAGAAACATCAGTCACATTCTTCCCCTCTTGTAAGCATTTCTGTGTTCTGTCGAACAAGAGAATCCTGTAACTAACTCTATGCCCAAACGATTTTACTATCCCATGGAAAGTAATCAACACCAAAAAATCATTCCTAAGTTAATCCGCGTTTGTAATGATCGATAGATGGCGCTCTCTGAACACTGCAGTTGTTAGTAAATATAACAGCCACGTGTAATTATTATTCTTTCTCCGCCATTTCATCATGGAAAGTCGATTGCATAATATGAGAATATGCAGTGGTGTAATAATTTCACCTTAGCCCACCAGAGGGCGAGCATTTCATTACAATCGCGGATAGGCATAATAATATTAGCATGATGTTAAAATTATCTTACTTATTAAAATTATTTTGATTAATATATTTCACAAGGAATATTCCGTAATACATTCTAGAAAATATTATCATAGCAAAATTATCGTTAAAAAATAATATAGCTGCAGCTGTATTATTTTTTTAACGATAATTTTATGAACATGGAAAGATATTACTGACTGAGAATATCACTGAGTAACAGAGTTGCATGAAATCATATGTATTCCTTACTGAGATAAGGTATTTTTTCAGACGTGAAGTAACGAATCGATTCGAACATCTGCGTGCGGAAAGTGATGCGAGTGTTTTACTCGTTACTTCGTTATCTGTTTATGTATATGATGCTGTATCTAACATGAGGGGTGCGGGAATAGTCAGATGAGAAAAGATGGGTGTTTTATTCATTAATCGGTACTTTTTTGTTACCGTATGACGAGATTTAGACCATTAGTTTTCGTATGATTTGGATTTCGGTAGTGGTCGGCGTTCATAATATTGTTTTTGTATTTTGTAAATCCATTGTATAAAAGAAATAATTCAAGCTTTTTACTTGCATGATAGTGTATCATATCAGTTTTGTCGCCAGAAATTCCTCGACTGTTTCGCGTGCAGAGATAAAGTTGAAAATATTATTTCTTTAATAGGATATTTTTAGTACTATATTACCGTGCTAATAGGCTACAATGCAATAATTATATTACTTATTTTGTTACGTGAAATAACGCCCACCTCTAGTTGGAACGGTACCCGTTGCACGAAAATTGCCAGCAGGCTAAGAAAAAAGGGAAAAAAAACAACTTATGTGCCTACCAGGGCACGATTTTCATTTTTCTAATGACGTCACATTTCACACTGAATCTTTGGTTCAGACTAAAGCCTACTGATTCTGCTTCGAAAAGAAAAGAAGAGATTGCGGTATCCTTAACCCGTTAGCTCCCAATGTCCTCATTTGAGGACAGCTAATAAAATGGCATGTATGTTTTTTGTGGTTTCTTGGAATGATTTCTGCTTTTTAGTGACAATTTATAACGCCACTCTAAATGACCCCTGAAAGTTTTATGTGACTACTGTTTACGATAAACCCATAAAAGACATCAACTTCGTATATTAAAAAAAACACATACAGTTTATTTACACGATCTATATACATAACTTGGAATAGTAGGTATCACACAGCATCATTATTCTTTTACTTATGCAATTCATAAGCTTATAATGAAAATAACTCTTAAAGCATATTTTTAATTATCCGTAGATATAACTCTAAATAAATTATACTCATAGAAATTCTCGTATTTAAAATTCTTTCTCTAAAATTAAATCTCTTAAAACGAAAATAACTTCCTCATTTTTTTACAAGTCAGAACATAGAGCTCTCTCTATTCTCAAAAAAAAAAAAAAAATCAAAAAACTAGTTGCCAAAAATGAGCTTTTAGTAATTTTGAAGAGACCATGGAGTCCAGATAGTCTCGTTCAATCTCTTTGATTTTATGGGAGAAAAAGGAAGCATTTCCGAACATCCTCCCACCTAAGTTAACCTAGAACTCCAAAAGTTAACTTACAAAACTAGGGAAAAAAATTATAAATACACATAGAAATTACATTTTTGCCTGAGAAATTTGGGTGACTAAATACTTTACAACAAATGAAGAAAAATTTATGAGTAAATAATAAGAATCATATATACATATTTACAACTAAAGTGATAGTGCTAATATTAAAGTCATAAGTCAAGTCTCTGTGGGGACTTAATTACACGTCCTGCTCTAGTAACAACTGGTATGCGGCCGGCAGATTCACTATCAAGTGCACTGTTCTTAACTCCCACCGTGGGGATTACGTCTGCTGGAGTAACAAAGGAGTCAGTATCAGTAACTTCTAACGGGTATATCCGTTGAATAGCTCTAAAAAGGTCTCCATGTTGTGTCTTTACTTTAACTCGACGAACGATACCACCAGAACCTGGAAACACTTCAACTATTCGACCAAGAGGCCACGACTGTCTTTTCTTTTCATCGTTTCCAACAAGAACTAATTCTCCCACCTTTAAGGTAAAAAATTGTTGATTTCTCTGCTTCGTACAAAGTGCTCCTAAATATTCTTGACGGAATCTTGATCGAAAAGCTTCACGAATAGTCTGAATGTAACTCAATCTTCGTCGTAAGTGATTTGGGTCTGAAGAAGTTTTAATGTCTGGCAAGGTGCTACTTTTTATCTCTCTCAGAAAATCTGCAGGAGTGAGAACACTGAGACTCGGGTCTGAAGTTACTGCAGTCAAAGGTCTGTCATTCAAGATAGCTTCACAATTGCATAGAGCTGTTGTCATCTCTTCATGGTTCAAACTTGCTCTTCCTAAGACCTTCTTCAATATAGCCTTCATCATGCCTATTAACCTTTCCCACCATCCTCCCCACCAAGGAGCTCCAGGTGGAATGAATTTCCAAATAATTCTCTTATCTCTTAATTGTAGAGACACTCCTTTGAAATCGACACATTTAAGAATATTAGCTGCTCCTGTGAAGTTGCTTCCATTGTCACTGTAAACTACTGAAGGCTTTCCCCTGCGAGCAATGAAACGATGAAAGGCTAAAAGAAAAGTATCTGTCGAGAGAGAGGTCACCAACTCGAGGTGAACTGCACGGTATACTGCACATGTAAATAAGCAAATCCAGGCCTTAGAATTATCTCGCAGGTAGACAGGGCCAGCAAAATCTAAACCCGTTACTTGAAACACACAGGCATCTTGCACCCGATCTGCAGGTGGCGATGCAGTTGGAGGCTTGATATTTTTGGCAGCAAACCTTTTGCAAATCACACATGATCTTACAACTGATCTCACTATTCTCCTGCCACAAAGGATCCAAAATCTCTCTGTTAAGGAATTCAGTGTAAATGACACACCAGCATGTCCTCTTTTACTGTGTTCCTCTAATATAAGACTTCTCACAATTGGATGTTCTCCTGGCAAAACCGCAGGCATTCTGAACTCTGCTATATCATCTCTTTTGAACACTGCTGTTTTTAATCGAAGTATTCCCTCATCAACAAATGTATCTAAAGTCTTCAGTCTCTTCTCACTCTTATCTGTGAAGGACTCTCTTTGGATAAGATGCACAACGGTTTTTTCTGCTTCTATCTCATGAACAGTAAGGTCACCTACCTTCTTTTCGGAATTGAAACAGTTGTAATAGAATCTCCTTATCCGAGCTACGATTCGGATAGTTTTCTTATAGTCATTAGTACGAGAATGTAGCAGTGAACCTACTTCAACAGTTAACATAGAAGAAATAATTTTCTTTTTTCTCTCACTGTTTATTTCCTCTTCTCGAACAATGTCTTCAGCATTGGGCCACAAATCAGACGGAGAGTACAACCATGCAGGCCCCTCCCACCATTTCGAGGAAGACAACTGTAGAGCAGTGCAACCTCTACTAGGAAGGTCTGCTGGATTCACGGAACCAGGGACATACCTCCAAGCCTCTTTTGGAGTCAAACTCAGTATCTCAGTTACTCTATTTTGCACAAAAACTCCCCACGAATCTTCTCTTCTTATCCACGCAAGTACAGTGGTAGAATCAGTCCAGTAATATACATCTCTTACAAGAAGATCTTCTAGTATGTTTGAAGAAAGGCGAGCAGCAATAGTAGCCTCGAGAAGTTCCAGACGAGCAATACTAGTCTCCTTATTTCCACAAGGTGCAACTCTGGCTTTAGCTTGAACAAGTTGTATGTGCACACAATTTTCACTTTCAACTCTCAAAAAGACACACGTTGTATAGGCGGATCGACTTGCGTCACAAAATACATGTAAAGATTTCTTCTCATCTTTAATGTCAAATCTAATCCACCTTGGGATTTCAATTGTTGACAAAAATTGGCACATCCTTCAACCATTTTCGGAACTCTCTCTCAGTTTCTAAATCTACTTTCTGATCCCAAGTCATATTAGTCTTCCACAAGCGTTGTAACAAAAGTTTTGGAAGGAGAGAAACTGGACAGGTGATACCTAAAGGATCAAAGATTTTGTGAGCTGATGATAAAATGGTTCTTTTTGTTACTTCCTCACTACACACCTCTTGGAAACTTTCGGTGTTTATTCGTAGAGTGTCAGCTTTTCTATTCCATATTAAACCCAATACGCTAGAACCAGTTGTACTTTCAGCGTTAGGATCGGTGAATTCCCATCCTCGTAGATCAAATTTTCTTTCTGCCATAACTTCAGTAGCTACTTCCATGAACTGTTTACGTTCTGCTTCATTCTTCACGCTGTTAACACAATTGTCTACGTAGAAACTAGTCAAGAGTTTTTGAACGACATCTTTTGGGTATGAGGACTCACCAACCTCTATTTTCTCTAAAACAGTTCTTAGCAGATATTGAATCGTAGAACTTAGCAGAAAGGGACTGCACGATACACCAAAAACAACTCTACAGTGCCTATACTTTTTAATTTGCCCGTCACTGGTGATCCATAGAAATCTTAAGTAATTTCTGTCAGCTGGCTGAAGGCTTATTTGGAGGAATGCTTTTCGAATGTCTGCGGTGAAACCTATCTTCTCTTTGCGGAAACGCATTAGAATACTCGGAATCAGCTCTATGAGGTTTGGCCCTTTTTCTAAACAATCATTGAGACTCGGTGATCCTTTTACTTTTGCAGAAGCATCAAATACTGGTCTGATCTTAGTGGTGCTCTTCTCTTTGATTACTGCTCGATGAGGTAAGTAAAGTACTGGTTCTTTACACTCATTCTCTGCCTCTTCTATAATTTCGCAATCTAGCCACTCACTGAAAACTTCTTCATAAGCTTCACACAGAGACTCCGATTTAAGTCGCTTTATTGTACTATTCAATCTTTTTAATGCTAGCTCGTAATAGTCTGGAAGTGGGGGATGATTTTCCAACCATGGCAGATGTACTTGAAAACGATTATCTTTAATTTCAATAGTACTTCAAAAATGGTTTGTGGCAGCCTTTTGTAACTCAGCTTTGGTCTTCTTCTCCGAAGAATCAGTTATTCCAAGTGTATCCAAAGTCCACAAATCACTAATGGATGCGTCTTTGTTCATCATTGAAATCAAAGTTGAACATTCACTGGAAGGTAGACTTGACGTGCGACCCATAACTGTCCATCCTAACTTTGTCTCAATTGCAGAGAGGCCACTGGGGAGAAGCTTATAATTACCAGTCATCAACTTTCCCATAACATCAGCTCCGATCAGAATTTCAATAGGAGCTTGATGATCATCTTCAACCTGAACAATGAAGTCTGAAAGTTCTTTAACACAAAGCTCAGGAGTTGTAGGAGGTTTCGTTTCACATATGACTGGTTGACCTGGCACGTTAAAATTGCACTTGTAATCCCCATTAACACTCGTTAAGAATAACTTAAATATGTCATGTTTACACATACCGGTACTCTTACCGCCAAAAAGAGAATGCTGAAGATATTCTGAAACTTCTACTTCATATTTCATCTTCTCTAGCTGTATCTGTGAGTAAATAAGAACGTTGCGATGCAGAGTCAAAAATGGCTCTGGCTTTGCGCCTCTTTCCATTGCCTCTGACCATCACCAATAGGGTTTGCAACACTACACGTGGAGACTTTGATACACTGGCAAGTGCTTGATCACTTTGAGCATCTTTCTCTCTCTCTCTTTTTGGTTCGCTTGCATTTGATTGTTTCATACTTCGGCATAACAAAATATGATGTTTTTTGCCGCAACATAAGCATCCTGCTTTTACAGAGCACTGGCGAATATAATGCCCTGGTTGTAAACATAAAAAACAACAACGAGACTTTTCAACTAAATTTTCTCTTTCTTTCATAGGCATTTTCCTAGCTTTAAAACAATCCTCAGAACTATGGAAATTGGAACAAAATAAACACTGCTTTTGACCTCTGGTAGAAGTAATAAGATCAGCCGCACTTGAAACCTGCACATTATTCCCAAACTTGAGTTTATTATTTGTAAATTTCTTGTTGACATGGAATTTGTCCTCTCCTCTTACACATACTTTAGATTTTGCAAAATGGAAATTTTGTGAAGCTAGACTTATTCTTTCTTCAGATGAAACTTGATCTTGTAGAAATTCTAAGAGGGAATCCAAATCATTTTTCTGTATTGATATTAAATTTTGTCCATCTTCTGACGCCGATTCACGCGACCTACGATTCGTAGATCTGTAACGTTCCCATGCTCTTAATGTTTCTTCTGGTAGTGACGACTCTACTAACGGAAACAGCATAGAAGCATACTTATCTCTGGTAACTCCCAGAATTTCCAGAGAACGTAATTTCGTTTCTAACAGGTCATAAAGCTTTCTCAATGATTTTCTCTCTGTGTTTTGCTTTTGCAGTACCAAAGCCAACAAATCTCTCACATAAACTTGAATTAGCAATTCTTCATTGCCGAAACGATTTTTCAATTGTTTTATTGCTTTTGCATAGCTAACACCACCAGGTGGAAAACTCTTAATCAATTCTTCAGCAACGCTACCTTTTTCCATTGCTTGGCACAAATACGAAAACTTATCATCAAGGTCTAAATTAGGATCTCTATCAATCTTCTGAAATTGTCCCCAAAAGCATAACCAATTTCTAATGTCCCCATTATATGTAGGTAGTTGAATTTTGGGGTAGTGCAACAGTGTATTATGTGGTAGAACTTCAGAACTCTGAACAGCATTATTATTTATTGAGAGTGTTAAATTATTTAATTTTTGCCCTAACATACGCCAACGATCAAGATAATCCTCAGACTCATCAATTTCTGACTCAAGCAATTTTTCATCCTTACCTTCAGTACAAAGTTGTTGAGCAATTTTTCCATCACACTCTATCATTAATTTAGCTTTTTCTTCAATTAATTTTAACTTTGCTATTTTATTTACATTATCTAATGTATCTTCTACCCTTTCAAATTCATTACAAGCTTTTGTAAATATTCTCCGATGCTGCGTTCTAATTTTCTTTAAGGCTTCCATATTATAACTCAAAATATTTATTTTAAACTTAATCTTCAATTTATTTAAATTCGTGAACAATATATTCAATTATATACATTAAAAACAATAGCTCTTGTTATTAGATTCATCAAAAAAATCTTCACATAAATTAAGAAACAAATATCGTCTGCTTAATGCTATTAAATCAATTCTCTTTCATAAAATGTTCTTCGTTTAAAATAATTCTATCTCAAAAAATATAGAAATAGCTTACTTGCAGCCGAGTCTTGTTAGCGGACGCCAGATGTCTACGATAAACCCATAAAAGACATCAACTTCGTATATTAAAAAAAAACACATACAGTTTATTTACACGATCTATATACCTAACTTGGAGTAATAGGTATCACACAGCATCATTATTCTTTTACTTATGCAATTCATAAGCTTATAATGAAAATAACTCTTAAAGCATATTTTTAATTATCCGTAGATATAACTCTAAATAAATTGTACTCATAGAAATTCTCGTATTTAAAATTCTTTCTCTAAAATTAAATCTCTTAAAACGAAAATAACTTCCTCATTTTTTTACAAGTCAGAACATAGAGCTCTCTCTATTCTCAAAAAAAAAAAAAAAAAAAAAAAAAAAAATCAAAAAACTAGTTGCCAAAAATGATCTTTTAGTAATTTTGAAGAGACCATGGAGTCCAGATAGTCTCGTTCAATCTCTTTGATTTTATGGGAGAAAAAGGAAGCATTTCCGAACAACTACTATTAATTATTATTTCATAATTTGGATAGTCATTTTATGATTTTTCATTTGTTGCACATATATTTGCTTTTTGCGCAGGTATACTAACTTAAATCAGGTTGAATAATAATATATATTATAATACTTTACTTTCGAGATCTTTGTCAACATATAATAGAAAATTAATCTGTTATCTCAAAGTTTTCTCGCTAGAACACTAAACGTCAGTTAATGAGGATAGGCATTAAATTTAAAACTATCAGAAGAATTGTTTAAGTTAATATATTTTACTCTTAGTTGTTTATATTAATTTAGAAGTAAAATAATCAGCTAATAATATTTTGCAAAATTAATTCGTGCGTTAACGGGTTAATTTCGTGTAAGGCTACCGAATAAAGGCTTTAATTTCGTTGTTAGTCGTAAGATGCCGTCATGACTGACGTCATCGCACTACGTGAAAAACAAGGTATTGTGAAATGGCAATGAAAATCGATTTTGACGTTCATAATTATGTTTCCCAGTAAGCAGCATATTGTTCGCAGAGCCAGAAAGCAAGATACACATCACACTTTTTACAGCTGTTTTCTTTTTTTTTCTTAGTATGCCTAGCATTGGTGATTTTCATGCTAGAGGTACCGTTCCAACGCTATTTATGGTTTTTTGCTATGGAGATCCCATTAAAAAAAAAAAAAAAAAAAATTGGTGTTACCATTTGAAATTTTCGAAATTTTGTCACTGTAACCGTAACTGTTAGAGTTTAACTTTTTTTTTTCTTCTTGAGATCATATACCTCAAAATACCTTCCACCAAATTTTTATTCAGTTTCTCGGAACGATATGGTAGCTATGGTCTCATATATCAGAGTAGTTTTTTTTATAATCACCCTGTATATCTCTTTTACAAAACTGCAACCTGTAATCGCATGGTGTCTACGTTTCATTTCAAATGCAAAAGTAAAATTACCAGAAAGAACATTAACGCATCTAACTATGAGCGAAATTTCAAATGTAACAAATTGCATAATTAAACTTGTTCAAGTTTTCACCTTTCAAAATGAAATTGATTGTTTTAAATCAGGAAAAGCCGTGCCACCTAGTAGTAAAATTGCTAGTCTGTGTCCATTTTTAAACACAAATTTATTGAGAGTAAGTGGACGGTTCGGTTAACACGTTGCGCGCCATATCAGCCATCAGTGGCTGACAATATCAAATATGATAGAAAGCCGCATCAACCATCGGTGGTTGACAGTGTAAAATATGATATAAAACTGAAAATATTACTTTGTTTTAAGTAATTATTGAAAATTTATTGAAAATTTATTTAATTTTTATTTATTACGGGAGGAATAATTATGGGATTTTAATGGATTTTATTAAGAATTCGCGTGTTAAAGCATGCGGAGTTATTGGAAAATGAGAAACACCCAATTCTGCCGCCGAAAAAATATCATTTGACTGAAATTATCATTACACATTTTCATATTAAATATTTTCATGCCGTTCCTAAACTCTTACTTTCCTTAATAAGACAAAAATATTGGATCATAGCAGCTAGATCAGTAATTAGATCATTAGTAAAAAAATGTGTAGCATGTTGCAGATATCGAGCTCAAGCTGCTACACAAATTATGGCTGACTTGCCAGAAAAACGAGTAACTCAATCTAGACATTTTAATTGTATTGGTTTGGACTTTGCGGGCCCTTTCATGATCAAGCATCGAACAGGACGTGGTCGAAGATTTTTCAAATGTTATGTTTGTATATTTGTATGCTAGGCAACAAAGGCTACTTACTTGGAAATTGCAGAAGATTTGTCCACCAACGCATTCTCATGTACATTGAAAAGATTCATTTCCAGAAGTGAAAGACGAAGACCATCTATCATTAACAGTGACTGAGGGACAAATTTCAAGAGTGCTTACAAGGAATTACAAAGATGTTTTTCGCAATTCAACAAAAACGAGAAAGTTCAAGGATTTTTAGTATCCGAAGAAATAAAATGGAATTTCAACCCTCCTGGAGCCACACATTTCGGTGGTCTTTTGGAATCCGCAGTAAAATATGTGAAGTACTATCTTAAAAGAACCGTAAGTGATATCGTACTTACTTATCCAGAGTTTGCTACATTGCTAATGCTAGCATAAGTTGAAGCTTGTCTCAATTCGAGATTGAGGCCACTCAGCCCAGCTTCTTCAGATGCTTGTGACTATTCAACTCTAACACCAGCACACTTCATTTTGGGTGCATCCCTAACAGCCTTGCCTGAGTTTGATGCCAGCGAAGTTAAAGCGAGTTATTTAAACAGATGGCACGTGTACGGCAATAAATTTTACAATAATTTTGGAAAAGATGGAGCAGAGAATGTTTAACGCAACTACAACAGAGATATAAGTGGTTTAAAGGAAACAAGAATGTCTCAATCAATGACTTAGTGCTTATCAGAGATGAGAATTTACTTCCCCTTAAATGGAAAGGAGACGAATTACTGATATTCATCCTGGTACAGACAACAGAGTTCGAGTTGTAACTGTTCGAATTAGTAAGGGTTACATAAAACGTCCTATCGTCAAACTTTGTCCTCTTCCTACCGATTTAAATTATTGACTTAGTGACTAAATAATGTGGAACATAGTTTTTACTGTCTTGTATTAATATTTTTTCTCTTTTGTAGTTAATTGTGGTTAATTTTTATGCAATTTGAAATCATCCTTAAAGATTTCAAGGCGGCCAGTATGGTTAAGAGTAAGTGTTCTAACCTCCAGATGGCGCCACATTTCAGCAAACTGTGAGTAATTTTGTTTTGTTTTCTCCTTCTCAGTTATGCTGTGATATAAAAACGAATGAATCAGCAGCGAATGACTGCTCGCATGCTTTAAGTTACAATAAAGTAGCGTTCATTGTGATTATTGATTCATTAGTGTAATACAGATAAGATATTATTTATTTAAAGTGACTGAACCAGCGCATAGTGATCCTCAACCTAATTACAGACAAAGATCAAATAATAAATACTTGACTTCGGTATTCAGGAAGCCTCAAAACGTGTAACTATACAAAAAAAAACCAAGGGATGGATATTTAGATTTAAAAAATACGTTATTTATCATATGGATATGAGAAATTAATTTCAATTCTTGAGCCGCTTTCTTGGACATGGTAAAATATTATAGTAAAGCACTTCCACTAACAATAAAAAAGAATGTTATAACTTAAATATTGAAAGCCCTGTATAACTTCTGAAAGTTAAGTACACATTACATGGTGCACATAAATATAATCCTATATTAATAACACATGACACAACCTGAAGTACACTTCCATCAATTTTCAAGTACTGTCGCATTATAATCTAGTTTTTGTGTATCCCCGTAAACAAGCAGTGAATGATTTCTATACCACATTCTACATGAAACATGTGTTTACGCATATAAAAAGTATATGTTTGTTTCAGTTGGTTTAGTGCAGTATATAGGTATTAAATGCTCTTACCTGCAATTTCCCCCCATAGACGTAATGTGTTTGAATTATCTTGGCTGTCCCTGTACACGAACCATTTGCTTCATCTCAACGAAAATTTAGTGTAGCCAGTGTTTCCAGATAGGAATTTCAATTTTTCTCCCAAAGAACAATTGATTTTTCCCCAAAATGGCACTATTTTCAGAATTTTCCCCAAATGAGATTTTGTATTTTCTTTCTTTTTTCTTTTTCTTTCTTTTTTTTTTTTTTTTAATAATGTAAAATGTTTTAAAGTGTTAAGCTTATGTGACATTGATGAACTGACTATACATAAACTGATGACATATACTAACATGCAATATTTGTAATTTTTTAAATATAAAATTAAAATTTGGGAACGGGTATACATCACAATAAAAGTGACTCAACTCAAAAATGCAGTATTTGAGAAAAATCAACTTAAAAAATGACATTATAAAACACGAATTAGCCTACTATAAAACTGACACAACTGTTCTTAGAGCGATAAACTATAAAATAGAAATGTGATACTTTTCATGCACGTGGGGGGGGGGGGGACTTTATGCACATTTTCAATGACATAACCACAAAATTGCTATTTCTTGACTTGTGTTAGTTTTTTTCTCGGGGTGCGACAGATTTCCTACCAAAGTAAGGCTAGAAGTATAAAGCAAAAGCAGCTATCTTGAACTATATGTATTTGGTAAAAGACAGTGCAGCCTTTTTTTTTTTTTGTTTTTTTGGATAGTAACTTTTATGATATATTTATTACCTTATTGCAAAAACTATATTCATTTAACTTCCTACTTTAGTTCATTAAGGCTAGGATTGCGGTGTCTCAGTCGTACGACTGATCTTAAAATTTACGTTCGATCGTAGAGCAATGGACATGTTATAAATTGGTTATAAGAAAGTAAGACACCACAATATGAATTAAACTTTATTTACAATGTAAATCATGATATCCGTATTCAGTTAACTTCAAAACGCATAATTATAAAAAAAACTCATCTAACCTACCAAAATTTTATTTATCATGTAAGTAAGAAAAAATAATTATCATTTCTCAACAATTTTTTTGGACAAGGTATAGTTTCCAAATTATCTTTCCCGGTCGCGCACGTTGGTTTGGCCGTTCTGAGTTTTCCGTGTTTTTCTGCGAAACTTGCTCAAGTACGGACTCGGACTCCTAAGAAAGGTCCCCCACGGAGAGCATTCCATCCAAGTTCAGGACCCAGGTGTAGTCAGTCGGCCTTAACTACAAAACCACAACCTAATTTTATTTCAAGAAAGTAATCGTCTAATTTTGGTTGCTCTGTTATTTTTATATAAATTGCATACACTGAAGCTTACTTAAATATACCACAGTAATAAAATCGTATACCACCATCTGAAATTCACTTCGAAAAATTCCAGTTATAGACCCTAATAAATCGGAATTATTTTGTATGGAGCCTCGTAAATGAATGGTGAGAGCATCTCTTACCATATCCTGTGTGAAACCTACTTATATGTCTATAAGAAATATATGCTTATTTTGTTTTGTTTAGCACAGTTAAAATATGTTAAAATATACTCATAAAAAATTTCTTCCATAAACATAATGTACATGGACATTCAATCTAAGATCAGGATTCGACAAGGATTTATTGAACAAAACAGTATTAACTCTACTTTTTTTTTTATATAGGAATTTTTGCTAGTGTTTGGACACTTTTGTTACCGACTGTATTTTGACGTATGCGTTCAAGAATCATATGAAAAATAACAGTTAAACTCTAACAGTTACAGTGACAAAATTTCGAAAATTTCAAATGGTAACACCTACATTTTTTTTATTGTAATGGGATCTCCATACCAAAAAACCATAAATAGCGTTGAAACGGTACCAGTAGCACGAAAATTGCCAGCGCTAGAAGAAAAGAGAAAACAACTGATGTGTCTACCAGAGCAAGTCTAATGACTTCACATTTCCCACTGAGTCTTCGGCTTAGAGCTCCTGCTCCTATAAACGCAAGCCGACTTGTGGGGGCTGGTTTACATCCTCAACATGGGGATTATATCCCATCTTAATAAGAAGTGTGTAAAGGAGTGACTTGAAGACGGCAACTTAAAACTAATCTTTGTTCAACCTGACACTTTCACCGAAACCATCGCCATCTAACACTGAAATCAACTTTTGACCTTGACACTTCCAATGCAACACTTACTAAAATAAAGAAGCTGACTCAGAACTTAATTTGTTAAACTTTTGTTTGAGCATCATTTTCGATGCGAGTCTGTAAAGTACGACATGTGTTGAGATGGAATAGTGAAGGTCACCAGACGGATGTGTTGAATAGTAGTAGTTTCAGTAACAGCGTCGAGCTGAGCATAGGTGTGTTGAGTTGGAAGTTTTAAGATCATCTGTCGAATCCAGCGTTAGACAGGGGTGGTTTTTGGTGACAATGTCGAGTTGAGTATAGAAGTGTTGCATCGGAAGTGTCAAGGTCAAAAGTTGATTTCAGTGTTAGATGGCGATGGTTTCGGTGAAAGTGTCAGTTGAATAAAGATTAGTTTTAAGTTGTCTTCAATTCACTCCTTTACACACTTCTTATTTAAGATGGGAGATAATCCACACGTTGAGGCAGTAAACCAGCCTCCACAAGTCGGCTTGCTTTTATAGGGAGCTCTAAGTCGAAGACTCGGTGGGAAATGTGACGGCATTAGTCTTGCTCTGTAGGCACATCACAATTGTTTTTTTTTTCTTCTAGCGCTGGCAATTTTCGTGCTACAGGTACCGTTTCAACGCTATTTATGGTTTTTTGGTATGGAGATCCCATTCCAATAAAAAAAAGTAGGTGTTGCCATTTGAAATTTTCGAAATTTTGTCACTGTAACCGAAACTGTTAGAGTTTAACTGTTATTTTTTATATTATTCTTGAGCGCCTACCTCAAAATACCTTCCACCGAAATTTTATTCAGTTACTGTGAACGGTATGATAGCTATGGTCTCATATATCGGGGTAGTTTTTTTATAATCACCCTGTATTTGAATTTTGTAAAGGGGTAGCAAAGGGGACCCAATTTTTGCCTGGATCGACCCCTGTATTTGATTTCGATTTTCTAAAACATTTCAAAGATATCTACAGTAGGTGATCAAGTTATTAGTTTTTTTTTTTTTTTTTTTTTTTTTCCTGAACAAATACTGGACAAAATAGTTCGGAACTTCAAACATGCAAAGATCATTTAAAAACTCACATTTTTCACTGTCGATTTAGTTCCGATTGTAATAAGAGGACGAACTACTACAAATTGAAGAAGAGCGCAAATACGTTGGATCACCCTGTATCATAAAAAGCGATAAATGACTTGTAACTTTAACACATTGTTGCTCATACAATGTATAATATTTATATGTTCTGTTGTGGAAATTGCGCAATTATTTAGACAGTATATATTTTTCAAAAAACATTGATGAAACACCCGAGAAACATTTTGAAACATAAAATTACCACGTGTAATATTCGCAGAGATATAAGCATTTATATTTCACATTTGTAAATATTTTACTGCGCATGCGCGAAAGATAGACAATATTTTATTACATAGGTTGAAAGCTAGACATATTGGGCAACTTTTGTCAAAAGTTCATTTGAATAGAGTAAAAATTAAGCAAATTGCTGGCAAAAGAACGAGCGAGGTTTTAGGTATTTTCCAGAGTTAAAATTTCATAAGGGGTTTTTTTCACATGCCGCGTATTTAATATGAAGATCCAATTATTTCAACCACGTCGCAAAAGTTCTTTTTTGTGAAAAATCGCATTTAAACTCACAAATCTTGGTAAATAAAGTTACAAGCCTATAAAGGATTTTTCACAAAAAGAACTGAATTAGTACCACTTGCGCGATTCCCATTTGCACGAAGGGATATCAGCATGCAGGGAAAACGAAGTTAACTGTTGTCTAGTCAAGATGGCTGCTGTAGGAGCCTTATTAAGTCTACCAAAACAATGGCTAGTACTATTTGACAGTATTTGAGACCTATAATTACAATGACTTCCGTCTCAAATGATCCATAACATATAATTTCACATAATTTCTTACATAACTGTGTTAATTAATGTATTCTGCGGTTACGACTTTGGCTTCATGTTTTTCCGGACATGTCATCTCCTCTTATATCACTTAGTTCAGCATTTTTCTTTGTACAGTCATGTACAGAAAAAGTTAAAATATCGAACATTAGATATAGTTACAGCCTCTAAAATTAAGAACCGTATACAAAAAACAGCCAGAAATTTTTAAAATGTGCAGTACTGATATAGTTATAAATATAATTAGCTACTGGAATGTATAGCAGTATAAAAAGCTTACTTTTTATTTAGCTTACAAGAAAATGTGCGTTGAGTCGTCGTTTGGATTAGATAGCTCATTATCCTAAAATCCCATCCTTAACCATAGAGTTTTACTACTAGATACTGATTTATTTATATTAAGTAAGAGGAGAACTCTTTGTTCTGTGTCATATAACGGTACAAAGAACAGAAAATAAACAATCATTAATTAAAATATTTAATAAAAACTTAAGCAACAACAATTTTTAAAGCCACAAAAATTAAACACGTACAACGATATCCAAGACATCATTTATATATCACACTTAGTATTTCCACAAATGAGTTTCCAGGCTTGTAAGCACAGTTGTAATCAATTTGGTGCAAGCACTTTCCCCAAGCAGAGTGATCCGTATCATTTGCTCCGTAGAATTTGAATTGGAAAGTTAATTCTAGTGTTCCAACATTATGCACCTAATAAAGAAAATAAATTATTTTTTAAACATTACTTAGCAATCAATGCCACGTTAAAATAATCAAAATTCATAATGATTAAATTTAAATATAACTATAATATTTGAACGTATGTTTGCACTTTTCATTCATAATAATCTGGTGTGTCACTCACACGACTTTCTCTTACTCTGAAATTTAATACTATAAATACAGATTCGAGATTAAGGAGTAAGATAACGAGTACTGTTACGTAAACTTATGTTGTAACAATTCAAATTAGGCTTCGGAGCAGCTTTATTTGACAAATAATTCTGTGTGAGGGGGGTTACCGCTCCCCTCAGTCCCCCGTTTCATTATTTTATCTACATTTATATAGAATTCGAATCTGTTATTAACTTCAAAAGATCATTTGAAATCATCCAGACAACTTTCACACGCAACATTCCTTGAAACTTATCAATCTTTATCAAACTTTCCTAGTAACAAACGTATTAACTTCAAAATACAACATTTGGATCGCCTGAAATTATTTGTTTTTAATTTACTCTAAGAGACACAGACAAAGATCAAGCGTTAAAAATTTGACTTCTGTATTTATGAAGCCTCAAAACGTAAATATACAAAAAACTAAGCTATGAATAATTAAATAAATAACTAGTATGTTGTGGCCACCACAAGACTTTCTTCTATATTTTCCTATACAAATTCATTCAGTAACAATATTAAACAATATTTAAAAAAAAAAAAAAAAATTACGATTTTTTTTCTAAGGTTTTTTTTTTTTTTGTTAAAAGTAATACATATTCAATCAGTAACAATATTTAAAAAAAAAAAAAAAAAACGAATTTTTTTTTTTTTTTTTTTTTTTTTTTTGTTAAAAGTAAAAAAAAAATCGATATCTTTATTTTAAATTATCACAGATTTATAGTTCAACCATTCATTTTAAAGGTATTGACGAGATCTTTCGAAAGACACCCATCTTCAAAATTTACCCCACCCCCCAGAGGGGGAAGCGATGCCCCCCCCCATGCACAAAATTTTTTTCCTAGTTAAATACTACTATTATCAATAATTCATATTAATTTTACAATCACAAGTTTAAAATAACTCTTATTATGCACATTTATACGAATTTTTGTCCTATACTGCCATGTTAAAAATTTAGATAAAATGCGATCGCAGCGCCACCTGTTGAGCTATTGATCCCCAAATTTAATCACCACCAGTTTATGTCGGGGACCAACTAAATACCAAGTTTGGTTAAATTTCGTTTAAAAAAAAAAAAAAAAAAAAAAAAAAAACCCATTACCTACGGTAGTAGGGTAATGGAAGTAAAAAGAATTATTGTTATAGCATTTTTCTTTTTTCTTGGTCTAACGTACTGAAACAAAGAAAAGAATTGTTGTCATATTTAGTTCCCCATCATACTATAGGTATGGGGAACTTAGATAATCATGAAAATTTTCGACCTCTGTTTTTTGACTTCAGGTGTGAGGAATCCGAAAATGACAAAATTTGTATGGTGTCTGTCTGTAGGGTGTCAGTGTGTTAGTCCGTTAGTTTGTTAGTCTGTGTACACGATATCCCAAGAACAAATTGTCGCAGAGAGGTCAGATCAGTTTTAAAATATTACTTTCGACACTGGCAAGAACCCTATTCATTTGCAACATTCGAATTAAAAAACTTCGTAAGTTATTAGAAATTTATGATTTTCTTAACATGGGAGAATAGGACAAAAGTTCACTTAAACGTGCATTAAATGGAAACTTTTTACTGTAAAAATGTCAGACCAGTTTTAAAATATCAGTTTTGATGCCGGAATGAACATCAGTAACTATAAATATGCTACTTTGAAAATTTCGCAAGTTATTGGAAATTTACGAATTTCTTAACATGGCAGAATAGGGCAAAATTTCACATAAACGTCAATTTTTAGAGATATTTTCATCGTAAAGATGTCAGACTACTTTTGAAATATTATTTAGGACACTGGTACGAATATTAATGACTATGAATTTTCCAATATAAAAATTTCGTAAATTATTGGAAATTTACGAACTTCTTAACATGGCAGAATAGAGCAAAATTTCACATAAACGTCAATCTTGAGGGATATTTTCATCATAAAGGTGTCAGACCACTTTTGAAATATTATTTAGGATACTGACATGAATACCATAGAGTATGAATTCTCTAATTTAAGAAATTCGTAAGTTATTTGGAATTTACGATCCTCTTAAAATGGCAGAAGAATACAAAATTGAGCATAAACGGCCATTTTCACGATTATAAATATATCAGACAACTTCAAAATAACATTTATGATACTTGTATGAACATGACTGATTACAAATATTATAATAGGAAAATTTCGTAAATTATTCGTAATTTACGATTTTATCAGCATAGCGAAATTGTAAATTTTTCATATAAATATGAATTTTGAGGATTATTGCATTGGAAATAGTAGCATGAAAACTAAACAACGGAATTGACCGTGATAAAATAAATTAATAGATTAGAATAAGATAAATATATCGAAGTGAACGATGGATAACCTATTAGGCGGGGATTTCATTCTGTCACTGTATCAAGCTTTGGTCAAATTCATTTCTTTTAACATGATTATTAGTCCAGTCAATAGGTATGTAAAAATGGGCTTACCTAACAAAAGGTGGGGTAGAAGATTTTTCTTTTTTTAATTTGTACATATTAGTGTCAATATGAAAGTAACGAGTTATCCAACATGATCGACCCCGGGAGAATTTTTGTCGACAGAAAAACCTCGAAAATTTGTTACTTTTTTGGATTTTTTTGAAATATCTCAGAAATGGCTAAATTTAGCGATATTTTTCTATTATAAAGTTTAAGTAAGATTAAATTTCAAACAATTTTCTTCATTACAACTTTTTTGTAGTACTAATAGCAAGCGTATTACAGCCTCTTGAAAGTCGGCCTTTTTTCTCAAGCTAATAAAATACAAATCAAAGAAATGGGTCGGTGTATGAACGTTTATTAGAAAGCTTAAAGAAAGGAAGGGACATATTCAGCTGTCTGACCTTAGGAAATGTCATCTGCCTTGCACCAAAGAAGGTATATAAAGAAAAAAGACTGCCCCTCCCCTCCCCCTTAAATTAAAAAGCTCTCCCTTTCCTCCCGCCTCTTCTCATCCTATAGTACGCCGCCTCGACTGAACATCTATCTATGTTATTCAGTTCAGTTCGAACGTGTGAATGTACTGTTTCAACCCGTGAGCGTTTTCTATTACAATAACCGGAGGTTTTTTTTTTTTTTTTTTTTTTTCGAAATCAGTTTGAATAAAGATGAAGTAAAGATTCTGAAGGAGAAAAGTATACAAAAAATCTGTAAAAGTGCAATGCAAAACGTCAAAATGAAGAACATTAGTGTTTTTTGAAGAAACTAAAACAAGTAAAAATTCACAATGCCTGTCACAAACGATACATCAATGAGCGAATAATTGCAGCATATGTACGGCGTCATACAACTGGTGATGGAGCTGGTCCAAACTGTGCGGCTCCATATCTTCCATCATAAACTGAAGGTTTCAGTTTTAAAGATCAGTGTTTCTTGTGTGGAGAGGGGATACTTGAAGATTTATTTAAAAAACAGGAACGACTTCCTGAGCATGAAAGAAATTTTATCCACCATGCTATGAAACTTGGTGTGAAAGAAACAATTGTAAATGGTGCCGAAAATCGTGGGGATGAGAGAAGAAAAAAAGTAGTTGTATGCATCGGAAATGTAAAAAGGTTCAGTTGCTATAAATGCTGGGTATCACAGGTTTTGTCATCAAAGACTGAATTGGAGGCCTGAAAGTGAGATGAAACGAGGATACTATCCTGCAAGTAACACTGATGAGGCAATGTAATCAATTTACTCCAACCCTGAAAACGACTCGGAGGAGTGCCAGTCTCATAAAGTATTTGATGAATAAAATAGAGGGTGATTTTCGTCCTGGCATCAGAATGGTTACATCACGCCTTTGCAAAAAATATGGTGAAGATGTTTTAATAGCCGAAGCTGCCAACAAGAAAGCAGTTTACTTCCAAAATGTTGGCTATAAAATACTCAGTGAAACTAATATAGTTACAAGGACTCTGATCCTCAACAGGAAAATGTCGTACTAATTTCATCATTGGACTAGGCTGAAGAAGATAAGCTATTCTAAGAGCTTATATAATTACTGCAAGACGGAGAGGAACAATTTGAGGACGACAAACCTTCCTTCTACCTCTAATGACTATTGAAATTTAAGAACCCGGGCTTTCAAAACAACCACGAAGAAAATGAACATGTATATTATACATTAATGTACGTTTCTTTATTTGTTTCAAGGCTAAATGAATCTCCCTATAATTTATATATCAAGTTAAATTTCTACAATTTACTTTTGTAATTATTTGCTACTGTTCTTCAAACAAGTTTGCCTATTTATGAAGTTCATTTAAAATTAAGATTGTATATTGTTATTATCATCAATATTAATATAGCAGTAATTAATGTTTATTACAACATTATGTATTATATCTAAATATCATTAATGTTTTATAATTTAATAAACATAATTAAATTTAATAATTACTTAATAATTACTATACATTATTTATAAGGAGTAATGCGCTTTTTTTACGAAGTTGAGAAAACTGTTTATTTTCAAGAAGCTGTTACGCGCTTGAAATTAGTACAACATAAAAGGTGTAATGAAGGAAATTGTAGGAAATTTAATCCTCTTTAAACATTATAGTAGCAAAATATCGCTAAATTCCGCCATTTCTGAGTTATTTCGAAAAAAGCCAAAAAACTAGTAAATTTTCGAGGTTTTTCAGCCGACAAAAATTCTCCCGGGGCCGACCATGTTGGATAACTAGTTTTTTGCATATTAGTACTAATATGTACAAATTAAAAAAAAAAAAAAATCTTCTACCCCACCTTTTGCAAGGTACAATGTATTTATTGACTGGACTATATAATATGTCTCGCACTAGAAATTTATGGGAACATAAATAGGATGGGGAACTGAGCAGAGTCCACCTATGCCAACTATTTTCTTTTATTCCGGTCTAACGTTCCGAAACAAAGAAAAGAGTTGCCATAACATTTTTCTTTTCTTCCGGTCTAACGTTCTGAAACAAAAGAATTATTGTCATAATATTTTTGCGACACAAATGTTATGACGCAAAAACGTTACGAATATTTCGAGTTCTTATGTTGAGAGGTTTCTTTCAGATGTACGTCTATAAGGAATATTCAGCAAATTGTTTGAGTTTGACAGACTGATACTGAAAATTCTTTGGATAAACATTGACCCAAGGTTCTCATGACCTTCCTCCAAAGTATCCGGTTGTCATTCTTACACATTCTAGAATTTGTTTCTAGCTTCCTTTTTTTTTTTTTTTTTTTTCTGTGAAGTGCAGGTAATGTAAAAAAATGTGGTGTGTGTATGTGTGTGGCGCCATCTGGACAATTTTTTTTTTTTTTTTTTTTTTTTAAATGGGAATCTTTATCATCTGAAAATACATTATGCCCATCATATTTTTTATTATTATTTATCTTTATTTTCATCCAGCATACATATTATAGTTAAACCAGAGCCTCCTTAAGTAGATGCCTTCCACGCGCAGCGAATCCCAATGTTAAATTAGGCAACATTTAAAAAACAAAACTAACGCTAGGTGACAGCACCTACGCAGAGCAACATATTTCTTCTGTTTCATAGATAAGTTATATTCTTCATCTAAAAATCTAGCTATTAATTTCAATTTAAAGTCCAAAATTGTATTTTTTTTTCTTTTAATTTGAAAAAATGATGTGAAAGGGCTTTATCGTAAATATTTTCAATAAAATATTCATATATTTATATTTAAAAAAGTATAGGGTTTAATTTTCTTCGAAAGTGGACAAGACCTATTTTAGCTTTTCAACTAATTGAATTACAACGTATCTAATAAATAACACGTTTTTTTAAAAAATATATATTATTAATTTAAAAAAGAAATTTAAAATTAAATAAGCAAAAACATGGCATGTCTATCACGCGATTAAATTATTTTTTATATATTTATTCAATAAAAATTTCACAATTTTTTTTTTTTTTTTTTTTTTTTTATTTAGATATCAGATGAAAGTTTCGTTTATATAAATTAAAATATCTGAACTTTAAATGAGTTTCAGTTTAGAATGAATAATTTATAATGACAAATTATTAAAATCATTTTTTCTTTTTTTTTTTTTTTTTTGGTCATGTCCTTTACGTTACATTTTTACCTTATTAGGTGTGAATTAATTTTCTTAAATCGAAAATTTTATATAATTTATAAGAAAAATAGACCAGCACATTAACGAGATAAGTTAACATTCAGTAATAAAAATTGGAGAAGAAAACAAAATTGGAGAAGAAAACAATCTGTTGTCTAGTCCGTCACAAAAAATGAATAAATAACCATTAAGATTTAAATTTTTAAAATTAAGGATTTCTTGAGTACATGTTTTCTCTCGCACCATTTTTTTTTTTTTTTTTTTTTTTTTTTTTTTTTAATTCAAGATTTTATTAGCTCTACCAGTTCCGAGAGGGTATGCTTTCGAAACTGATAGACATTTTCGAAATAAAGTTGTGTTTTATTCACATGTTTTGAGGTCTCCTGAAACGAAAAATAATGTTTTTAGCGGTTGGTCTGTGCGCGTCGGCTTGTCTATCTCGGATATACTTTGAAAATGCTGAAAGTGTATATCATTTTGTGTTAGGTGTTTTTCATATAAGACTAAATTTAAATGCACAATCTGATGTGCACATAGTTTATTGAAAACATACAGGGCTATTCAAAATTAAGCTAAACGTTTTTTTCTGTAGAATGTAATTGACAGAAGTGCTTTGCTACACTTTTTTTATGTCGACGAATACTGTTAAAGAAGGAAAATTAATTTTTAGACCTATAATGTAAACAAAGTATTTTTTGAAGTTCTATTTTCAACTCAGGTTTTTGAATAAAGTCACGTTCTGAGGTTCCCTGAATACAAAAAACATTTTTTTTTAAAAATATATATATATATATATAATTTAAAATTATTAATCTATTATTATTATTTAATGTTATTATATTAAAATATTATTATATTTTAATAATGTAAGTTATTTTAAACATGCCAGCCCATTTTTAGAAGCATTTGCTTAGTTTTCTAAATTATGTGAATTTTTAAACTGTGGGGTAGAAGGGAAAATGGTAAAATAGGTCATTTTTAAGTTTTCTGTACATTTTCCCTTTTATGATTGAATTGTAATTTCTATTTCAAAAGATCAAGTCATCTTTCTGTTATATCTGATAATTTTTCAAATCAGTACTCATGATATTTAATTTTTACATGAATTTTTAACTCCATATTCCATTTGTGTGGTAAAAGGTTAATAAAAGTAATGTTTTGAATCTTAAAACTTAATATTTTTAAAAAGAACAAAAGTAGAAATAAAAATTTTCTATTTTTTCTTTTCAAGATTCCCAACACTTTTGTTTCGATTTAACTGAAATAATAAATTTTTTATACGCATTTACACAAGTCATTAAAAAACAGTGGTATTAAAAAAATATAAATCAATCTTGTTCCTATATTGGAGTACTTTATAATTTTATTCATAAGTTACTAATGTAATTTATGAATAAAAGTGTAAAATACTCCACTATAGAGTTACTTCAAAGTAACTAAGAACAAGTTATTTTTCTGTATTCCTACATCAATAAATAAAAATTTCATTTCATTTTGTAATAAGCATAACTATTTTATTTGTTAAATCTAACTTACTAACAGAGGTGTCAACCCTTCGAATTTTTATATCATAATTTCTTTTAAATTTATCTTCGTCTTAATCACAGAATTTACGATAATAAATAAAAATAATGTTTTTTGTGAAAAATATTATTGATATTCAAAAATCCGGAGAGTTGGTAATTTTGCATTAAATACTTATGCAGTTTACATACCTTGTCTTGAAATACTTGCAAGCAATTTTTTACGCTGAATCGCATTGCTTTGTATTTCGTGAAAACTTATATTTTCACGGCGAATTGTCCGATTTACAAAGTGGAACGACGCAATACACCTATACACCATATTATAAAAAAAACCTCTCACATTTGTTAAATTAATAAAACATAAACCATAAAGAACTCAATTGAAACGCGGGAAATAAACAGAACTTTACGTACGGTATCAAGCGCCATCTACTGGCTATGTTCTTCTTGTGCTGTTGCCAAGTTTTCGAGCGACTCGCTAGGCATCTACTTAAGGAGGCTCTGGTTAAACATGAAGAACACTTACACATGAGCGAAAGATAAAGCTGCTAAAAAAAAAAAAAAAAAAAAAAAAAAAAAAGGAAAAATTTTTTGCAAAATTTGGTTATTTATCTCTGCTTTTTAATCCGTGTTAGATCTTTATTGCAATGTGTTCTTATCAATTTCAGATTATTACAAAATGTATTTATTTGTAGAATTAATTTAATAAAAAATTTCGAAATTCATTTAGAATTACATGTGTAAATGAAATTAAAAGCAACTTAAGTGTGATTTCAAATGGATATTATTAAATTTTCAAGGAAATTTTAACAATATTTAATTCTTTAAACCTGACTCCCCCCCCCCCCTTCCCCTCAAAGAAAGAAAAAAAAAAGTATGTTGTGGCCATAAAAACTTTCTTCTATATTTCCCTGTACAAATTTCCGTAGTATTTTTTTTTCTTTCGCTCATTAGGAATGTAGATTATTTTCATCTGTATTACACGAAATATCCAACGGAAGTGAATTTTTACCGTACAGATGACACTTCCCCCTCTCGGGAAAATCTGCAGCATAGCAACGTCACCACCTATCGATCAATATGCACCCAAGTTCAATCAGCATAATATCTCATAATGTCTATTTTACATATAAAGTTATGGTTCGATTACACGCTATAGAACCTGAAATATAGCCTTCGCGGAAATCGCTGTATAATAGCGCCATCTGTTGAGTTATAGGCACTAAATGCTGATAGGCACTAATTTATGTCAAGGTGTATCTACATATAAATTTATATGCAACTCTGTGTACTAGTCGCTGATGAGATACATCAGTTGAACAAATTATTTTTTTCTCTCTCTCTCACATACAAACGTGCAGACATTTTCTAAAAATGGTCAATTCGTGTTCTGAACCTCTCAAAACGTGCAAATCCATCAAAAACTAGAAATAAAAAAATTTTATGAATCCAATACTTTCTTTTATTGAATAGAAGTTAAAAAAAAAAAAAAAAAGCGGTGTTATATGTTTGAAACATTTGTCTATCTCTGAGTGTGTTTATCTATAGCACAGTGACCCCCAAATAATTGGACAAATTTCAAGTTTTTTTTTTTTTTTTCCTCCCAATTATTTTATTAGAATGCTGATTTATTAACAACCGACCGAAAAAGCGGAGTGTTAAATTTGAAGCCTGTATTACGTGTGTGAGCGTCTGTGGCACTTAACTCTCAACAAAGGGATCGATTTTTTTTTTTTTTTTTTTTTTTTTTTTTTTTAATTATTAGAATTCTGATTTAATCGGCATGGTTCTTAGCTATATTTGATGAAAATCTATTCGATAAATTTTTTTAATTAAAGTGGGATTTTTTTCTGGCCATTTTGCACTAGTATTTTAAAATTTGCCAGCTTTCCATCGTCCAACTTCCAGATTTATTTCACGTGATTTTTGGGGTTGTAGTAATATAAAAAGCTTTTCTCTCTTTATTTTTAATTTGTTAAATTTTAACCAATTACTCTGACAAAAATTAGCTATGAATTGAGATATGAGTTTACATTCCAAAAAACCTCTGAATTCAGTAGAAAATTAGATATTTTATAGAAAAATATTAAATAATTTTTAATAAAATTCAAAACCAGCCATTCACTGACATTTTATAATTTGTTACCTATTGTTCTTCGAATTAAAACTTATAGAATTTTAAAGAAAATATTAAGTTTATTTTTTTAATAAAAGAAAATGTAATTTTTTTTTTCTTTTTCCGCAAGTGTAATGGAGGAGAAAGAAACCTGTTTCTCCATTAGAAGTGTAATTAGTACACTTCGTTGGTAATACTTAGATGCACTATATCTTTTAGTTATGAATAGTCAATAAAAAGGGAAAAATTACTTACATCCAAAATCAATGGAAAACGCTCTCGTTTGTTTTTCTTTGTTACTCCAATATCACCGTTATCCCATTTGTAGCTGTATCTAGACACATCTTCATTTGATTCTTCATTCTCAACTTCTAGATGTTCACCTCGTAAGCAAGCTGAGCTTAAACAAAAATAAAATTATTTCAGTTGGAAATTAAAACTCACAATGTGTAATAATATATCTTTAGTATATACGAGACATACCATGAGTATATCCATAGCAATATTTCAAAAGACACCGAATGCAATGAAAATCAGTAGCTGTGATGTACTTGTTTAGATAACGAAATAACAGTATCATAGGAAATGTTTTATTTAAGAAAATATGACTACAAGAAGAATATTTATAAGAATTTTTTTTTTTTTTTATAAACCATGTTTTTAAATTTTCTGTTGAATCATAGCTATAGAACTAACTACATTAGCACTTTATCAATACGTATTGTTACGAAATTGTAAATAATTGTATTTATTTTTGTATACATTCTTTCAAAGAGGCTTAGTAAGTCGATAAAATATTAATTTTCTGCATTTCCAGCTCTTTTTCGCGTTAAAATAGCGTAATTTTCCCTTTAAAACGCATTAAAAAGCTCCAATAGGCAGGTAATGGATTTGGCGTCAAATTTGGCGATTTTTGCCCTTGGCGACTTTTGGCGAGAAAATGCTTATTATCGATATTCCAAAGATGGACGTTCTAATGTGATTGGTTAAAGAGTTACGGGAAATTTGAATAAAAATACAAAAGGTGTGGTTTTAAAAATAAAATATTAATCCTTTCAGGACAACATATATTTGCATCATGAACTACATTAGCACTTTACGAATGTGTAGAAAATCTTTAAAGTGATAATGACGTCAATATTTGCCAGATGCATAATTTAACTTTTTACAATTTTTTAACGCTCACGTTTAATTAAATGTATTTATTTTTATGTCGAAAGAAAATGAACACTTTTTTTTTTTTTTTGGCAACAAATTATAGCTAATATTTTAATGACTATTTTTATTGCTATTAGGAGCTTATTATTTTCATATTTTAATTAATTAAAAGAAAACTATTCGAAAATCTGACTTCGAAGTATTGTGTTGTCACCGGGTTCTGAGCTACTGTAAAAGTCTCAAATGTCTAGCTAGTAGGGAAGTTAGTTAAAAATAGATTGCAAGATTTGTACCGGACAAACAAACACACCAGACAAACAAGATTAGAAGTTAATAAAAACATGGTAAAAAAAAAATCAATGCGTTGATGTTCATCTACTTTTGACCTCGATGCAAGCAGTTAATAAGCTGGGCTTTGAATCGTAGAGATCGAATATGTTTGCAGGATTGCTTTCCGTACACTTTCCAACAGGCAAATTAGACTGGCACAAACCAGGGACAGCCATAAGTTACTGCTCATAAAAGACCAAATATAATCTTAGATTTTGCGATCACACCGTCCAGGAAAGCGTTGAAGAAATACAAAAGAAATCTGCATAAAGGCGTGCAGTCTGCAACATTATTTTGTTGGAACATAAGTTTTGGGGGCCGTAAAAGGAAGGCAACTCAACGAGTCGTAAAATTTTGTTAAGGTCTAAGGGTGTCACAGATAACTAAAGGAATCTAGCTATCAAATGAAATTGCATCCTGTACCACATATCGCTTAGTAATTAGGCTGTAGTCAACTTAGTCAGCTAAGTTTCTCCTTTTTTCTGGACATCTCTAGACAAGTCCTTGCAAATCATCAAAACTCAATTCGGCAGCACTGCAGACGCACCTGGAGCTGTGAAACGGTGAGGGGCAGTCGGTGCGCTCAAAGATCTTTCAATACGTGTAGTTTCTAATATAAGTTCTTTGGTGCTCTGGCCTCTGATCTCAGCATTAGCTCGCTGAGCCGCTTGTCCATAGTTATTGTACTTACTGGTGATACGGTTACACACATGGAATCGTTGATAACGACACAATATCACTATCAAAAAGACACTCTGTCCTCGCATTTTGTCGTCGCTTTGTACCAATCTTTACCTTCGTGACGTTCCGTAAAGATTCATCCATCTTATCTGTCAACATCTTAGGAATATTAGCAATCCAACTCAAATGGGGAACAATCTTGCAGTTTAACCCTCTCCCCGACTCATTTAGTCCAACTGCGCGTTTTTTCTCAAATGGTGACAATTGCGTATAGCATTTTCAGAGCAATATCAGTGAGGAGTTGGTACAGTCCCGAACAGAGCTGCATCCGATGGATGCAGTATTCCCTAGCATTCCAATGTTGTCCATTTTATTCACAATTCTGATGATCCCTTGCAATGCGTTATGCGTTGCAATGCAGCTTTGTATATGAAACAGGTAAAATTAAATAAATTGTTTTAAATAGTTACTTTAACACCCAACGAAAAAGACGAGGAGTGTAATAAGTTTGAAATCTATAATATGGTGTGTGGGTAGGGAGGAATCCAAATTTAAAAGCTTTGTCATACAATAATTCAGTTTGTCACACTTATTGGTCTGTATTCTATACAGGCAATTCTAAGTTTATTTTTGAGAGCAATTAAGAGTGTGGTGACCAATTGTTTACGCTCGGAATGTTGGCTGTGTAAAATTCAGCCTGGAAACAGCACAATCTGAATTGGTTCTTAAGTCAACATTCAAATTATGCTCGAACATTTTTGTAAATAGTGGAAAAGTGAAAATGTTCCGAAAAACTAGAAGATAAAATGAATTATTGGATTAGATTAGTCTTTTATATTCCAATGAGTGAACAAAGGGCTATATTTGCACGTTAGACAAAAAGTCCATAACCTACAATTCCATTAGTAACATTCATGATATTAGGTTGATTTCCTTAGAAATCGACCTATTGCAATCACTTAGAGTCAGTCAGTCACCCTCTCTCTCTGTATATGTAATTAAAAATTTATCATCACGATAACTTACAAAACAATGAACCAAATCGAATGAAAGCTGGATAGTCATTTTGATAGTACAAATATCTTGGAGGAGTTCGTTAATCAAGTTGACTCGCTATTTTGTTTCCAATTGCCAGCCAGGCACTTGAATATTTCAATTCTACATTGTAAAAAGCATATTTTAGACCGGATTTACTTAAATTTTTATGTATACATAGACCATTATAAAGGTCTCAACCAAGTTTACCCTTAAATTAGAGTATCAGTAATTTTGTTTCAAAATTATACCTTAAATTAAGGGATGACTTGAAATCAGGCTACCCCTTGAAAATTTGTCATTCCGATAACTTTTAAAATACTGAATCAATCCGAACCAAAGTTGGACAGTGCACGTATTATTCAAGTTTCTTGGATAAGTTTGCTGGGCAACTTACTCCGCCATTTTGTTTCCAAGTGGTGGCCACTTAAAACCACGCTGCCACTTGAAAATTTGTTATCACAATAAGTTTTGTGTAATACTGAATTAGTTTGAACCAAAGTTTTGCTTTTCAATGTCGTGGCACTTGTGACTAACAAGGAGAGGTTACGACATGGAAAATTGAGATCGGGACGAGACTGCGCAGGATTGTAGTATATTATGAAGATAACATATTAAAGCAGTAGGACCCACTATTCACAAAATTTCGTGAAAAAAGCATTTAAAGTTTCAGTAATCTTTAAATAAAAGTTATTTCGCAAAACAATAAACGCTCCAGTGGCGCAAGCGTTAAGCTTTGAGCTTCCGACCCAGGTGACCTGAGTTCGAGGCTACCTACGGGACCTTTTTTTTTCCTTCTTTATTTTTTTATGTAATCTAAACTTTTTATTTATTTTTACTTTATTTTATAATTGAATTCAAAATTTGAAAATTGTAATTAAAGATTATTTAATTTTCATGAATATAAAATAAATATTTTTTTCTATTTTTAATACTTATAACTTAAAAATACAATAAATTTCTACAACTTAAAAAATAAATTTTAGTTTTACAAAACCCTAAATAACAAATATAAGGAAAAAGACAAAAATTTAAATAATTAAAAAATGAGCAAGTGTAAATAGTTAGCTGGTGTATATAAATCGTGGTTTGAGTTTCCTGATTTGATTTTAATGTATATAAATTGCGTAAGCGTTTTTAGCTTGTTAATAACAGAGAGCAGGTGAAATATTTTATTTCGTGCACAGAAGGATTAAATAATAATAATAATTAATAATAATAATTAAAAAAAAAAAAAAACTAGTTGTCAAAGAAGAAAGTATGCTGATCAGCATTTAAAATCTACATTTCAAGATAACATTTCTATGCCTGTAATAATTTAACAGCATCTTAATCTTATACTATAAATTTTCATGAAGCTGTATTGATTAGAGAAGTAATTATATATGCAATTAAAATCAACATTTCTCTGTATTTTTTTTTTTTTTTTTTTTTGCGATTTAAAAAACAAAATTTAGTATCGTTTTAAATGTACCTAAAATAAAATAAATATTTAGATAAATAATTAAAAACGGTTGCTTTAGTTTTACCTTATTTTATAGTTCAAACAAAACTAAAATTTATTTTTTATTGTATTTTTAAATTATAAACATTAAAAATAGAGAAATTTATTTATTTTATATTCAAGAAAAATAAATAATCTTTAGTTAAATTTTTCTGATTTTGAATTGAATTATAAAATAAAGTAAAAATAAATAAAAAGTTTAGATTACATAAAAAATTAAAGAAAAAAAAATGCCGTGGGTAGCCTCGAACTCAAGTTAATCTGGGTGGAAGCTCGGTGCTTTACGCTTGCGCCACTGGGGCGTTGTTTGTTTTGTGAAATAACTTGTATTTAAAGATTACTGAAACTTTAAATGCTTTTTTCTCGAAATTTTGTGGATAGTGGGTCCTACTGCTTTAATATGTTGTTATATGCATAGTATACTACAATCCTGCGCAGTTTCGTCCTGATCTGAATTTTACATGTCGTGACCTCTCCTTGTAAGTATAGGCCGGGGGGGGGTCGCCGATTTAATGGCCATCTGTGAAATACCACTCAATGGACGGCCATCGCTACCCCTAACAGGGACGACACATCACATCCATGCCTTCTCCGAGATTCGATCCCGTGCCTTACCGTATGGAAGTCAGAGACGCTAACCACCACACTGTATATGGACAGCGTATTCGAACCAAAGTTGGACAGTGAATTTATCATACAAATATCTTAGATGATTTCGATGGGTAACTTTCTCCGCCATTTTGTTTCCAAGTTGCGGTTACTTGAAATCAGGCTGCCACTTAAATTTTCATGACAGTAATTATTGAAATACTGAACTAATTCGAACAAAATTGGACAGTGAACTTATGTTTAGAATATCTTTCATGAATTCGTTGGGTAACTTGCTCCATCATTTTATTTCAATGTGGCAGCCACTTGAAAAATCGTTATCATGAATCATGATAATGTTTGAAATACTGAATTATTTGAATAAAATTTCTAAAGTAGATTTACCTTAGAAATTAACTTGATATGTTCGTTGGGCAATTTGATTTGCCATCTTGTTTTCAAGTACCGGCCACTTGAAAATTTGAGTTCAGATAAAAAAGTATTTATGAGAATAGATTTGATCAAAATTCCATATGTACATAGCCCACATCAATATCTCCACCAAGTCCACTGATAAATGTTATCCGCCATTTTGTTTCAAAATGTTTGTTTCAAATGTGTTTATTTTGATTGACACTTTATTAAACATTTTAAGTATTAAATTCTGCTGTGTACGGTTGCATTCCATTATTAAAAAAAAAAAAAAAAAAAAAAAAAAAAAAAATCTGGTTTGGCGCACTGACACGACTTTTACTTACCTTGGCATTTCAATACTATAAAGACAAGATGCAGATAAAGGGATAAGATAACAATTACTATATACACCTACGTTAAAAATATTTCAAACCAGGTTTAAGAACAGTTTTATTTAGCATAATTCTTTGTGAGGAAGGGAGGGGGGGGGGGTTCTACCGCCACCTCCCAACCCCCCCGTTTGGCTATAATACTTACATTTACAGAACTGCCAACATTTTAAACTTTTAAATCAGAATTGACACCAGTATTTTTAAATGGAATATGTTATATATATTTTCGACGATTAATATTGTCGAAAATAACTATAAAGTTTTTTTTTCCGGTTTGAAGTCTCCCTTGAAAAACGGGAGACTTGGCACCTATGCATTTAATATAGAATTCAATGCTGTTATTAAATTTAAAAGTTTATCTCAAATCATTCAAATAACTTTTACTTTGTACCATCTTGAAACTTATCAATCTTGATCAAACTTTTCAAGTAGCAAATCCATGTGAACTTCAAAAAACAAAATTTGAATTGACTTTAATTGTTTGTTTTTAAATTACACTGATAAGGCATACACAAAGATTAAACATAAAAAAGAAAACATTAGTAATAAACGGATCTAAAAACGATTAATTATACAAAAGAACCAACGCTGAAAATTTAACTTAAAAAAAAAAAAAAAAAAAAAAAAAAAAAGAGGTAGTAGGTTGATTTCTCTTTTCCTACAATTTATTAATACACTTGGTGGAAATATTGATAAGGGATATATGCATATGGAGTTTTATGTAAATCGGTTCATAAATACCTTTTATATGTGAATTTGAAATTTTGAAGTGGCCGACACTTGGAAACAAGATGGCAGATCACACTGGCAAACTAGCATATCAAATGCATTTCTAAGGTGAGTCTGCTCAACAAATTTAATTCGAATTAATTCAGTAGTTCGAAAGTTATCGTGTTGGAAAAATTTAAGTGGCCGCCACATGGAAACAAAATGACACTGCAACTTGCTCCATTAACTAATCCAAGAAATTTGTAAGATAAGTCCACTGTCCCACTTTGGTTCAAATAAATTCAGTACTTCAAAAGTTATCGCGATGAGAAATTTTAATGTGAATGTGGTAGTGTTCAAGTGACCGCAACTTGAAAACATAATTGTGGAGCAACTTCCCCAGCGAAATCATTTGAGATATACGTATGATAAGTACACTGTTCAACTTTGGTGCAAATTTATTAAGTATTTCAAAAATTATAGTATTATAAATTTTCAAGTGGCCGCCACTTGGAAACAAAATGACGGAGCAAATTTCCCAGCCAAGCCATCCAATATATTCGTATGATAAGTTAGTTATGATAAGTTATCGAGTTGAAAAATTTTCAAGTGGCCGCTACTTGGAAACAAAATGACACTGCAAGTTGCTCCATTAACTAATCCAAGATATTTGTAAGATGTCATAAGTCCACTGTTCCACTTTGGTTCAAATAAATTCAGTATTTCAAAAATTATCGCGATGAGAAATTTTAATGTGGTAGTGTTCAAGTAACCACAACTTGGAAACATAATTGCAGAGCAACTTCCCCCAACGAAATCGTTTAAGATATATGTATGATAAGTCCACTGTCCCACTTCGGTTCGAATTAATTCAGTATTTCAAAAGTTATTGTGATAAGAAATTTTCACGTGGCCACCACTTGGAAACAAAATGGCGGAGTGAGATGACCAGCAAACTTATCTAAGATATTTGAGTGATAAGTTCGCTAGCAAATTTGATTCGAACTAATTCAGTATTACAAAAGTTATCGTAAGGACAAATTTTAAGTTGGCCTTCACCTGAAAACAAAATGGCGGAGCAAGTTGCCCAGCGAACTTATCCAAGATATTTGATGGATGAGTCCACTGTTCAACTTTGGTGCGAATTAATTCAGTATTTCAAAAGTTATTGTGATGACAATTTTTTAAGTGGTAGCCTGAATTCAAGCGGCCCTTTTAATTTACTGTATCCGTCATTTTGAAACAAAATGGCGGATGGAATTCCTTAATAAACTTTGTGGAGACCCTTATGTGGTTCATATATACACCAAAATTTAAGCAAATTCTCTCTTAAATACGCTTTTTATAATGTTGATTTGAAATTTTAAGTGTGTTCCACTTGGAAACAAAATGACGAAGCAACTTGGTTAACGAACTCATAGGGAGATATGTCTACCTTCTAACTTTGGTTTCGATCATTATTTCGGGAGTTATCGTGATGACAAATTTTCAATTAAATATATATATATGTAGCGGGCGGGCATTCTGTTCTTCCCCCCTTACTTGGCTTTCCAGCAACTCAGAATCCAAGCAGCTGATCATTTGACGGAGTCTCAGAATATTAAAGGAAGTGCGTGATCATGACGTGAATGGCGTTACTTCCTGAGCGGGCTACTGCTAAAGAGCGCTGAAGGAATGAGGTTCAGAGTTCGACGAGTCTCCGACGTAGCTTGTGTGCGTGACGGGCACAATATGATTTACTTATGTGACGAATTATAGTTAATTTGACGAACTGTTGAATATACTTTGATAATTAATTTTAAATGCTCATTAGCATCTATGTAAATAATTGTAAATACTTTAATTCTTTATTAAATTTCAAGTGATTAATAGTAATTAAGTATTAGTTGATTTATAAAGCCCACATAAGTTCGCCTTCCTACATATATATATATATATATATAGAGAGAGAGAGAGAGAAACTAAGTGATTGCAATAGATCAATTTCTAAAGAAATCAACCTAAAAAAAACTATATGTACCGTATAGGTATAATGAATTAATTTTTCTTTCTGAACAATTTTCCTGGACATGGTAAAATGCACTAAAAAACTTCCACCAATTATATTCAATAAAAAAGAAAGTTTTCGCTTTATTATTGGAAGACCTGCATGTCATCTGTAAGTACACAATGTGGTGTGTATATATTTTAAAGTCTTATATTAGTAACACATAGCACAACCGGAATGCACTTTTAGACATTTTCCAGGTATAGTCCTACTATATTCGCTTTTTTTTTTTTTTTTTTTTTAAGGAGGGAGGTAGCTTTGTAAACTAATGGTGAATGATTTTTGTACCATATTACACACGAAACATATTTTTATGCATATAAAAAATATATGTACATTTCAAATTTTTTAGTGCTTATAGATGTTAAATTGTACTTCCCAGAAAATTTGTCTATTTGCTTGACCTCAGTAAAAAGTTTGGTAGCATCCCTATCTAACACAAATTTAGAATAAATACCACGTTTAGACTTCCAGTTACTATTTGTTCTTGCGATAGGCTGATAACACACACAAAAGCCAACCGCTAAAAACCTGTTTTGCGAATTCAGCGTACCTTAAAGCATATAAATATCACAAAAGTCAATTTCGAAATTTGACTCAAAAATTTCTTTCTCTGACATATATGGAGAAGAGAAGGTAAAGAATGGCGATTTTGAATTCTTAATAGAAAATTAATACTCATGGATGTAAAGAAAAATATTGCTATCGGAATAAGAATAAATTCTCATCATCTCAATTCTCATTTATACCAAAAAGAATTTTAAGACTTACAAGTAATTTTTCAAAATTCTATGTAATTTTTCTCAACACAACGTTCTTTAACATGAAACTGATTTAACCCAAATTCGAAATATTTAATCATAAACCTGCTTGGGATTTTGAAAATAAACAACTGTAGCTAATATCCTATACGCAAGGAAGTGATACAATACAAGTCAAAAAATGACAATTTTTAGTTAATGTCATTGAAACATGGGTATGAAATGCATCAACGTGCACGAAAAGCGTCAAATTTCTATCTCGAAAATTGTCCACCTGACAGGTAGTTGTGTCAGTTTTATTATGCAAGGTTGCAAGGTCAATGTTTTATCGCCATCGTTGATTTTTCTCAAACACTCCATTTTTAAGGAGTTGTGTCACTTTCTTCCCAGGGTGCGAATTATATAAAAACGTCAACATTTTTTTCTAAAGCTTTTTATATAAAATCATTTATAGATATTTCATTAATGTTTATAAATTTTGCAATATTTTTTTTATAAAGTAAAATAAGTAGATACTCATTCTTATTTACATATGTATTAAACTATACATAGTTTATCTGAAAAATATTATGGACTTTTTTCATTTGTGAAATCGGACGGACCCTAAACACAAGATGCAAAAGCTAAAATCCAACTCTAAACTGGTCCAAAAATTTTTAAGTAAATCGTCTTCCTCCCTGCCCCACCTTCTATAAAAATAATAATTAAAACTAATTTCGGTTGCAGTTTAGAACTTTGATTCTGAACGTATATTTTCTAGGAATATTTTATAATGGAAAAGTTACACTCGTCTTTAAAAGTAATTATTAATATTACTTACTTAACTTTTTGTGGAGGTCGAAACGTCAAAACTATATTGTAAGGCGTCTCTACTTTCAGTTTAATTGTTTGTTCATTTTCGAATCTTCGTCCATCTTGCTAAAAAAGAAAAACATCCCAATTATATTTTTATATTAGTACAGACAGACTATTTACAATGATTTACAAAATGAGAGAATTTTATATTCAGTACTCAATTATTAAATTTTTAATTGTTTCGATAAACAACTAAAATGATACTTTTGTTTCCATTTAAGGGGCTACATGGGTTACAAAGGCTGAAATAATGTATTTAAAAAAACTTTTAAAACCCAAATTCTTAATGTATCGTATCACATACATCTTTTCGAAGTTAGAATAAAATTTATTTTGGAAAAAAAAAAAAAAAAAATTTGTTTATTAACCAAAAGAATTGATGAAATTTGAAATGCAAGTTGGTCTTGTGGGGTATAGGCTGTATATTATGTTTTTGTGTTCGTCAGAGAAAATTAATAAAAAAAAAAATTGAAATCTGCAATTTTTAATCCCACTTCAAAAACATGTGACTTAATGTAAGCAGATTTTTTTTTTTTTTTTTTTTTTTTCTCTCCTAACGGTTTCCATACAATCTTCTGCTGTTGCCACCTAAAATTCATACTTCAGTTAATTTTAAAAAATCTAATTATCCGATCGATAAGCTGTTTAAATCAATTGGATTCACAAAAATTTTCCCTTTCATTTGGTACCTTATTTGTAACGATACGACTGATATTTCTAATTTATTTTCCTCATTTTAAAAAAATGTACTTTTTTTTTTTTTTTTTAATTCTGTCGAAAAAAAAATGGCAACAATTAAATTATGTTGAGATTCACAAACATACCGTAGTGAATGACAGTAAGTACATAAGAATTTGGGAAAAAAAAAATAAAAACATTCTCCTTTCTTTTACTTTTTGAACATATTATGTAAGGAAAGTATTGTAATCATGATTTGTGAAATGGATCTCACTTAGCTCAAAAACTTATGGTCATTAGACAGTGGCAAATTTATATTTGTGACTGTCATGATGTCTAGTTATATACACCTCTAACTTTGGTCTTGACACGATCTCCTGTTAAAAATATATCTAAGATTTTACACGATCTTTCGTGATATGAGAGTGTGAACACAATGACATCTAAACAGTTTGTTCAATGAAAGTTGGTACATATAAGTCACTGTGGCACAGACTGTGTAGATTTTGGTGAATCTAGCATTTAGATTTTTACAGGGACCCAATGAAAAATTCCTTATCATTATAATCTAGGGGCTCAAATTATTTAAAGTGCAATAGCATTAAACGACTTAAGGTGACTTGACACCTTTGACGGCATGACTGAAGTAGGTTTATTATAAAAGCTCATATATTTCAGTTTAATATTTTATAAAATGAACTAGTTTTGGTTTGTTCAATAAAATATGTATTCTAGCAACAATTCTTATGGGTTTTGATATATTTTTTTTACAGATTTGAAATCTTTAAATTGCGTTTTCTAAGTTTGCATCCCCCTCCCCCTTCCATCCCATGAATTCATGATATTTACAATGCTTAAACTTCTACAGATATTTAAAAAAATATTTTTTTTTTCTTTGTTAAAGAGAACCTAATTAAAATAATTGAAGATGGACTTTGCAATATCTTTAAAAGAAAAAATATCAAAAATAAAAATATAATAAAAAGCATGTTTCTCCTCCAAATTTTTACCTAGACATGTACTTTATTTATTGTATCAAAAACCAATTAATAAGTATTTTCCACTAAATATCAAAAAATATTATGTCTTTTCTTAAATATCTGTAGAAGTTTAAGCATTTTAAAGATCATGAATTCATGGGAAAATGCAAACTAAGAAAGCGAACGTTAAAGATTTCAAAACATCTAAAAAATATATCAAAATCCATAAGAATTATTACCCGAATATATATTTTATTGAACCTAATCTAGTTCAGCTTATAAATATTAAATGGAAATGTAAGCTTTTATATATTAAACCTATTTTAGTCGTGCTGCCAAAGGTGCCAAGTTCCCTTAATCGATTAAGTTCATTTATTTCAGACCTGTTTTATTGCCGAAACGTCAGGAGGCCCTCTGTTGAGACTCAAAACGATTTTAGGTTCTGTCTGTGTGCTTGTCAGTCGCGCGATAGCGCTCGCAATAATCATGCTATTGACATGAAATTTGGTACACATGTTCATCAGCCCTACTGAACGGAATTGGCTGTATAGTTTTGGGTGTGTATTCCATTTGTAGTTCGTGTACAGGTACACGCTAAAGTTTTTTTTTTTTTTTATCATTACGGCCTATGGGAAGAATTTGTATGTACCGCGATAGCCACCGCAAAAATCAAGCTATTGACTTGCGGTTCTTGCCGAAACGTCAGTGGAGGTCCTCTGTTGAGACTCAAAAATATTTTGGGTTCAGTTTGTCTGTCTCTTGATAGCAACCACAAAAATCACGCTATTCACTTGAAATTTGGTACACATGTTCATGAGCCCCACGGAATTAACTGTACAGTTTTAGGTGTGTATTCCATTTGTAGTTCGTGTACAGGGACATGTTAAAGTTTTTCTTATTATTACGGCCTATGGGAAGAATTTGTATGTACCGCAACAGCGGCCGCAAAAATCCTCCAATTGACTAGAAAATTGGCACACACGTTCAGACTCTATAGAAATAGCAGTATAATTTTTTTTATGCTTATATTGTTTATGAATTGTGTACAGGGACACATCAAAATTCTTATCAGTACGGCATATGGGGTGAATTTCATTTAAATGCATTTTAACATCATTACTTTGCAATCAACAAAGTGAAATTAGCGTATATTAGTGAGATGCTTAAACTTACGTTTTTTGCAGAAAATATTTGCTCTTAGGCTTCTTAATTAATGTAAAGAACCTTACAAAAGTGTTCAGAGAATGTCACGTAATCATCCAAATTATGTCAAATTTCGAACAATTATTCATGATAAACATAGAATAAGTTAAATAGTTTTTACTGGTGTATACAATGTTTATGGTTCATTTACACACAAAAGAATTTCGTGACATTAGAGTCTATGAACAAATTTTTATTTGAGCGCACTTTAATGAGTTTATACGGCATTGAACATAATGGAATTAACCTACATTATAAAGGCGCTTAAAAGCATGTTTACTCTAGAAAAAGTATATATATATATATATATATATATATATAAAAGTATCTCGAAAAAGTATCTCTATAGAAAAAGTATCTCTAAAAGTATTACTCTAGAAAAAGTATATGTATAGACTAAATAATTTATGGAACCATGCAAAAGAATTCCGATGACGTACTGTATTCATCCAAATCATGTCAAATTAGTTTGAAAAATTAATGAGTTATAATTAATTAGGTGTATTTTTATTATTGGCGTATATAGTAACTGTGGCTCCTTTTCCGGGATACATAAAAGAATTTCGTATTATTACGGTCTACAGTCGGTATTTCTTAAAAGTATTTTAATATAATTACCCCCAATTAAATATAATGGAATTTTATTACAATTTTAAAAGTATGTTTTTCTGTGGAAAAGCGTAGGCATAGAATTGAAAATTTATAGGGTTACATAAAATAACTCTGATATATTATGCTATCATTTTGCATGAAATTTGGTACAAGTATTTATGAATTATAGGGAGTTAACACGAAAGCATCAGTTATTAGGAAAACATATTTATACAGATAGTTATAGAAAAAGAGATACAGCGGGGGGTTGAGAGGGCGGAAGCCCCCCTCAGAAATGTTTCTGCTTATGTAGGAAGTCAATCAAATCAATATATATATCATATAATAAGTAATAAATAAAAATGATCCGTTGTATAATCCGTGATACAAATAGGACGTTGAGGTACCTGATCTGCATATCCACTAGCTTTAACTTATTACTTAATTTTCGGAAAGTCGAGTGGAATCACTCCAAGTTATATATAATAAATAAATATTCAAAAATTTAAGCATATAAAATAGCAGTATTTAAACAATATTTTATAAAAATTTTCATTAAAATATGTGGAAATTTAAGCCGATGGGGCCTGATATCCGAAGACTTTCAGAAAAGCGGTGGATACGATAACTCATGATAGGTTTTATCTGGGAAAAAAAAAAAAAATAATAATCTGTTAATAGATAAATATATCTCATGTTTAAACGAAAGATTTTTTAAAAGACTGAAATTTGAATTTCAGCCCATGGGTCGTAAAGAAAAAGAATTTTTCGTTGTGTGCTTAAAAAATAAAGAAAAAAAAAAAGGAAAAGGAAAAAGAAAACTAATATGTTGTGGCCACCACAAGACTTTCTTCTATATTTTCCTATACAAATTCACTAACTGCAAATTTGACTTATTAAAACAATTATTTATTGAAATTATCTAACATGATGAATGCAAATGATTTTCTTAGAGAAAACTAACACTGAATATCTAAAGACAGACAGTTTCATTGTCTATAAATAATATCTTAAAATATGCGTTTTTATAATGGTTATTTCGCATATCAAGTTTCGTACAGTTACATGCCATAGAAGTTGAGATATAGCCTTCCCATTGTCGATGAAATTTGCAGTATAACAGCGCCACCTACTAGCCGATAAGCATCGAAATTGAACCAGTATAATGACTCATAATGCCTTCTCCCATATAAAGTTTGGTGATACGCAAAATAGAACCTAAGATACAGTCGGTAACAAAACTGTCCGAACACTAGCAAAAATTCCTATGTAAAATTAGTACACTTCATACGGTTTCGTTAAATAAATCCTTGTTGAATCCTGTTCTTAGTCAGTCTAAGAACATGATTCGATAAGGATTTATTTAACAAAACCGTATGAAGTGTACTTTATTTAGCTAGGAATTTTTGCTAGTGTTCGGACACTTTTGTTACCGACTGTATAATATAGCCTTCCCTTAAATTGCGGAAATCGCTGTGTAGCAGTTCCACTTGTTGAGCGGTTGACAGCAAAAGTTGATAGACACTAATAAGGTGCATCTACATATAAATTTATATGGAATTATGTGCAGTAGTTCCTGAGATATAGCCTTCCATTAAACTGCGAAAATTGTGGTATAGCAGCGTCACCTGTTATTCCGTAGAAGTGCTAGATTCACCACCTTAACAAGACCTGAATCGCAGAAGTGTTAGATTCACCAAAAATTATACAGTTCGTGCTATAACATACGTACCAACTTTCTGTTTATTTCAACAAGCCGTTTAGACGCTTTATTGTGTTGACTCACACACACTTACATACGTCATGGAAAATTGCGTAAAATCATAGATATCTCTAAAACGGGAGCTCGTGTCAAGACAAAAGTTGGACGTGTTTAACTATATGTCATGACAATCACAAATGTACTAAATTTGCAACATTCTACGACCATTCGTTTTTAAACTATGTGAGAAAATGTATTTCGCAAATCAAGAGTACAATACTTTCCTTTGTTTGCTCGGAAAGAAAAAATAGATAAAATATGTATGCTTTTTTTAGCCTTCGAAACCCATGTAACACTTTAAAGTATGTAATTTTAGAAATTGGGTTGGGGAGGGGGGGGGGGTTCTTCTAAAAATTGAAGCAGTCCAATTTGAATCTCATAACCATTTTTTTTTTTTTGACGAATGATGGTGACAAGTTCAAAATTTAAAATAATATTTTATGATTTTTTGTTTTGTTTTTTCTTTTCATTATTTAATTGGATTACAAAACAATTTAGCAGGAAGTTCTTAAACTTAATGTAGAAAGAATGATCACATATGTTTTGACAAAAGCCTATGTTCGGAGACATCCTATTTACCTTCACGTAATTTACACCAGGCAATAAGATCGTATTTATTCAAATGTGCCTTAAAGCTTACAATTACCTAACCTCACCAACGGCCGCTGTTACTAGAATAACTCATTACTTAGTGTAATTTTTTAAATTCCGTTTTCATATTCAAAAAATTCACAACAGTCAAATTGATAGAAATTTTCGAAAAATCTTTTTTTTTTTTTTTTTAATTTTTAATATTCCATTTTAAAGCTTAAAAATGGGAAAAATGCATATAGTTAATTTTTGCATTTTTAAACTCCCCCCCCCCCCCCCCCCAAAAAAAAAAAAAAAAAAAAAAAAAAAAAAAAAAAAATACAATTTTTGAAAAATTAGTAATAATTTTAAGATTGTGAATTTTCTGAATGTAAAAACTGAATTTAAAAAATGCATTAGGTAATGAGTAATTCTAAAAAATGTCCTCTTAAAATAATATAAGATTTGTCTGACACAGAAATAACGTGTTGGTATGTTTGAGAGTGAGGCTGATTGACTACACGAGCAAGTCCCAGGACTAGGATGTGGTGCGACCTTCGTGGGGTCTTTCTAAGGGGTCCAAGACTGTATGTATTCACGCGAGTTTTGGAGAAAATCACGGAGAAATCTATGTCGACGAGTGCGACCTGGGATCGTACCCGGTTCTCGCAGTCCAGCTTTGAGCGCAGAACCGTTCGGCCACGAGTGAGGTCAGGTATTGTACATCTTAAAGACGATTAGATTTACCAATAACAGAGCTAGGGGACAAGCAGAGGTCCCTAAAAAGCTTATTTCAGGATCATACACAAATAATTACAATTTAAAAATATACATATTTATATTAAAATAAAAGGGTACAAACAACTTTCGTTTGTTTATTTGTGTGTGCAAGTGCTTTTGTTGTCACTATTGCGAAATGATAAAGAATGCTTCATTTTGTATGGTCTCATCACTATATGGAGCAAAAAAATAATTATCAAAAACGGTTGACAATTATAATACAAGCTGTCAAAGTAACATATAATTATCAATTAATTTTTAAATCCATTTTACTTAAATTGAAATAACTACATTTAATAATTATAATGAATCAGTTTAAATGGCCAGTTCATTAACGTATATTAAACATACCAGTTAATATCTATCAATTTAAATTATAAACAATAGACATACCTTGTAAAAGACGGAAGCGTTTACATCGGCCCTTTTGATGTTCACTGACAAAGAAAATTGAACTTGTTTTCTATCCATATCACTTAACTAGATTTAGGGATACATGAGTATTATTTATCGTGGCTTAAATTTATTTATTCCTTGTTGTATAATGACAAAATAAATATAAAGCGAGAAATTGGTAAGAAGGCGGAACAATAATCCAAAACTGAAGTAATGATTGATCGTAGTTTGTTATCGAATTCGAGGTAAATCGAACTATCATCTATTGTTGTTATCGCTTTTATCTTATTTTAGTTGAAAGAATGAAATAAAAGTCCATAATATTGATAAATCGTAATCCTAATTTAACAAAACAATGGATCTTTTAGAATTAAAAAGCTTATAAATTGTCAGATTTTAAATGTATTTTATTAAAGTTTAAACTATGTAAACTTTTACTTAAAACAGAACTATATGTTAATTGAATTTTTAATTACTTTAAATGAGATTGTTTACTATTGAAAAATAAGGTATAGTATACTTTAAAATCACCAAAATATCAACTATTAAAATATGTTAATATTTCTTTAAAAAAAACTTTTAAAGTATATCGAATTACATAAAATGAAAAGTGTTCAGGAAGAGTAATTTTTACAGATAAGCATAAAAAGAACTTTTAAATAGCTTTTTCTCATAACGAATATTATTAAAGAGAATTTACAGTTTTAAAATGTTCCTTGCATCATAATTTTAGAATGGAGTGAGTATTGAGTTTTTTTTTTTTTTTTTTAACGTTGCACTAGTGCTACACTATAGGCAATTGCGACGGTCTGGAGCTTACACTTAAGGATGGTCCGGAGGCATACCATCACAATTTTGATATTCTCCACGGAGGGATCATCATAACTTTAGACTAAATCCTATAAAAATTATAGTAAAGACTTCTGGTATACGTTCAAGCGGTGGTTGTCCAATTTTTTAGACAGAGCATCGAGTTCGTAATTAAAGAACTGCGAGTTCGAACCTCGGAGCCGGCCAAACACTGTCGTGTACATAGTGACTACTGCACGTCAAATTTTCCGTGGCTACAGTGTCCTTCACGTTCCAATATTAATACTTCTCGGGATTATCGAAGCGGGGAAGCACTTCCTTATACGGTACGGAAGATCAAAATTGTGATGGCATGTCTCCCGACCTTTCCTGGTGAATGCCCAGACCGTATTCAATGGACTTTATTGGTGTGATGTCATAAAACATTCCACACCTCCCGTGACTACTACAGGAAAAAATGCAACATGCTCATGTTTATTGGCCGTATTCTCCAATAACTCGGGATCGGAATTTTGTAAACGAAATGCGGAAATTACGTGCATCATTCCAAAAAAATGCAGTTTTCCAGACAAAATACGGAAAAAAACTCCATATAAACATAGCAAGATATTTCGATCTGATTCTGAGTGAAATTAATTCCCGTTCTGTTACGCATTTCAAATATGGGAGAATACGGCCCCAGTCGGCAACAAAATTATTGAAGCACACATCCACATTTTTCATATATTATTTTAGTTTGACTGCTAATTTTTAACATCGATTTACTTCTTTATAAACAGCATAAAGACTAAGATCATGGCTCAGCAAATATTTGCTTAACAAACCAATATTAGGTACACTTCTTTAAAAGACGAATTATTGCTAGCGCTTCAATAATTTAGCTGCCAACTGTATGCGTGTAATCTACGGCGTCACACTACTACTGCGCAATGGGTAATTGACGACGGTCTGGGATGCACTCCTAAGGATGGTCCGGAGCATTGAGTAGTGATAGAAGTAGAGTACGGATTCCCTATACTGGCTATGGAGAATAATTCCGCGAACATCACTGCAGTTTTTGCGCCTTCTTTTGGTGATAATCGCTTTCTTAGCAACTGGTACTGGGGGATTTTGTATGTTTTAAATGGTTTGTTCCTCTCACCACCGAAACTCCAAAGAAAAATCAAACAGAACAGCTTTCAATCAATAACAACGATTAGATTACTTGCTTTTCATTTCAGCTAGTGTAGGTTGTGGTTTGTGTTTAATTTACACCCAATCGAAATATAAAACAGCGACAATAAAGGTGGAGGAAACTTGCTTTGGTGGAAGTGGAATGTCGGTTTGGCGGTAGAAAAATCAGTTTGGCGAATGAAATGGTGGAATGGTGAAGATGTGATGTTCGGAAACAAAAAGGTTACTAGTCCGGGGTCTACTCTAATATTTAGTCAATGGTCCGGAGACACATGCCATCATAATTACGATCCTCCATGGAGGGGATGGTTCCCCCGCATCGGCGACCCCCCAGAGATATAATTTGGATGGGAACATAGAGGACATTACGGCTACGACGGATTTTACGTGCACCATCCACCATTAGTGTACACGATGGTCTTTGGCCGGCTCGAGTATCGAACTCGCAATCTTCCAGTTACAAGCTCGGTGTTATATCGACCGGGCTACAGCAGCCCTGTAATCTATGGGAAAATGTTTATACAGTCGGCAGCAAAAGTATCCGAGCACTAGCAAAAATTCCTATGCAAAAAAAAAAGTACTCTTAATACTGTTTTTTTTTTTTTTTTTTTTTTAAATAAATCCTTGTCAAATCATGTTCTTAGTCAGTCTAAGAACATTATTCGACAAGGATTTATTTAACGAAACAGTATAATTAAGAGTACTTTTTTTACATGTGAATTTTTGCTTGTGCTCGGATACTTTTGCTGCCGACTGTATTCCATGGGGAGTGGGTTTTATGCCGCACTAATGCTACGCTACGGGCGAAGCAGGACACTTTGGTCCCGCCGTTTTGGTCCTGCCGTTTTGGTCCCAAGGAAATTTTGGTCCCTGGCCATTTTGGTCCCGCTAATTTTTTGCTATTTTTTAAATATATATGAGTTTTTTAATATGATAGCCTATTTGTTGATACGGGAAAATTGGAGTGCTCTTAGAATATCTTGAATTAAGGAATATCTTATAGGTAAATACATAAATTTTCGACATTATGATTGCTTCCTAATTCTTAAGATTCGGAGAATTTTGCTCTGATTTTTTACGAACATTTAATATATTTAAACCTTTTCTCTCTTTTTTTTTTATGCAAATGCACTTTTTCTTTTCTCTCTCTTTTTTTTTTTTTTTTTTTTAATTGATATTTTTTCCATTTGATTTCGATTTAACTTACTTTAATTGTAATTTGGATTTTAATTTACTATTAGTGGCAAAATTTTGTGATTTTAAAAGTATTGCTAACAATAACAACAGTACCTTCTTGTTAAAAAAAGAATCCCCATTTGAATATATTTATTGTTAAAGTCTGAATTAATTAAAAAATAAGAAAATAAGAAAAATTCTTTTTCTGCTTCTTGCTTTTTGAAATCTTCAAGAAAAATTTTGTTAAAAAAAAAGGGAAAAGAAAGAAAGAAAACCTTAGGATATTAAATATAATTTGCTTTCAGGGACAAAATTATGTTTCTTTCAAAGAACTAATTATTGACCTGCTCCCATCATAGACTCTTCTTCATAAGCATAAGTTTGTGATCATTTATGAAGTTTTTGAATTTACGTATAAATTTATTCATATATATATGTGTGTGTGTGTGTGTGAGAAAGAGAGAGAGAGAGATACATTTCATTCGATTTGATTGTATTTAATTTTTATCATTAATCTAAGAGGAATTTATTTCAAAATCTGTGTTATATTAATAATAATAAAAAAAATGCATATTTGTTTGTCCGTGATATTTAATTATGTTAACCATGTATATATGTATATAAATTACTTTTCTTTCAATTACTATGATTTTATTTTAAAAATGAAAAAATGTAAGTAGTCCAATATTTAATCAACTGTACGCATTGCAAGCATCAAAGTTTGGAAAATGTTGATGCACAATATTTTATCTTTTTATTTTAATCTTATGTTAAAATAATAATAATGATGATGATAAATAAATAAATATATCTGTCTGAAATGACTCTGTGACTAAAAACAATGCCCACATTGAAATCTCTGAAGCACTCTGGGATTCGTTTCACACCTGTTTCTCCAACAGACAATTAAAAGGAATTTCACTGTTTTGTTTCAGCGCATTTGAAAAAAAAAAAAAAGAAGGGGGAGGGGGGGGGGCGCTTCTAACCGAAAGTTTCTTAAACAATATTGTATAAGGGATTATAAGGAAGGAAAAATGCTTTTACAATTCTGTGTGATGTATAACCATTTTCTGTGTTTGACAAATGTATCCCGATTGACAAAGAAAACTACTCAAGTTTAGCAGATCTGTACAAATTAAACCCCGAGATCATTATTAAGGTTCCTCGTATCTTCTTTTATTATTAAACTCTAACATTTAGAGTATGCCTGGATAAAGTATCGATTTCGAACACTCTAAATTTGAATGTGATATTTAAGAGCCGTATTACAGTGTTTTATTTTAAAAACCTTGTATTTTATTTAAACTAAAATTTTCAGGACTTTGATAAATTAACAATGCTTAGATTTCGCTGATGTCTAATGCACTTTATCATTCAAAGTTCCCTCCGAAATAATAAATTTTCTGTTCAACGTGTCCTATAGTTCCACCATTTTCAACAAAGATTGTAAATATTTAACTCTAAAATTGTAAAAATTCGTCTATGTTCTCTTTTGCCCGAAGTTCCCACATGTATTTGCTGTCCTTTTTTCTTTATCGTTCAAAGGAAACAATCGAAATCTCAAATTTTTAGACGTTTATTCAGTTTTATTTGTTACTACAACTTTCTGTTGCAAAATAATAATAACTAGTATCGCCCAGTGGTCGAAACTCGACCATTTTTTTTTGCAAAGCGAGGCAAAGCTAAGTTATTGCCTTGTCCTATACGGAATGCAATTGCAACACAGCTGCAGCAATTGTTTGCCAATATTCACTCTAATTGAATCAGCAGAGTTTTACTTAATATAACTATTTCTCTCTGTAGCTGTTAGCCTTTCCTGAAATGAGAGAAAATCGCAACGTGAAAACGCCCCTTGTTGTGTGATACAGCCCAGACGCTAATAGGTACCATGTCAGACCAAGGTCCAACCAAGTATCAAATTCTGTTAAATTAATTCGATTGGTTCATAAAGTACAGTGTTTGAACAAAAAAAAAAAAAAAAAAAAAAAAAAAAAGATATTTTTCAAAAATGGTCGAAATGAGTTTGGGAAATTTCAAAACGTGTAACTTTATCAAAAACCGAAAATCTAAAACATTTCTGAATCTTATATTTTCTACTTCTATATGCAGAGGATAGAATAATAAATCCACTTTTTTAAAAATAAAAATAAGTAGTCAATTTCACTTAATTAAAATGCAAGGAAATCTCAAAACGTGTAAATTCATCGAAAACCGGAAATCAAAAGTTTTTATGAATCTTCTACTTGCTTCTTCTACCCACAAAAGCTAGCAATAAAGACACTTTTTTTAAAAATAAGTAGCCAATTTCAGTTAATTGAAACGTAAAGAAAGCTCAAAACATGTAAATTCAGCAAAAAACGGAAATCGGAATTTTTTCCGTATCGTCTACTTATACATGCAGCAGTTAGTAACAAATCCATTTTCCTTTTATTTAGTATATTAGTTCAATATTTATTGTTTAAATATCACCCTTTGAAATGAAATGTTTATGTTTACATTCGAAACTGGAAGTTTCCCATTTTTTTTTCTGGAGTTTTGTGATTTTAAATTAAAATTTTATCAATTTTACAGAAAAAATAACTCAATCAAACACATGTAGACAGTAACTTATATATAACTATACCCAAATATCGGAATTAAAATCGGCAGATAATTTCCGTTATTTTTTAATAATTTTTTACAAAAAACTCAATGGACAATTAACATAGAAAATCTTTTACATGGCTCCATGGACAGACAGTGACGTCATCACTTCGCTTGCGTATAGTGATGCTACATTATACAAATTACTGTGTCTATGGTTTTATTTGAGCTTTATGAAATTGCCAGATTTAACAACTTTCTACTTTTAGGTATTTTTTAATGTGAAGGAATACGTGTATAAAAGGGAAAAATGGGGGAAAATGCATAAAAAATAAATGTATTTTTAAATACCTTCTTGACATCGTAAGAAAATAATATTTGTATTCGCACCTTCCGGCTAACCATACCTTTCGAATGATACCATTTTCAACCCTCTACTCCCATAATTAATATGTTAAAAAGGGACAACAAATTTTATGCTTGCCTATTAATATATAGATAATGATAATAATTTTGACTTTTCCTACCCCCTTGTTTTCAAGTCAAATAACAAGAATTCGAAATATGAAAAAAGAATTTAGCTTTTTTCCTGTAATACTTTGTTTGATTATTCTTGATATCGGGACCAAAATGGCGGGACCAAAACGGCAGGACCAAAACAGCGGGACCAAAATTTTCTCGGGACCAAAGTGTCATGTACCCGCTAGCGTATCTCCGAACTGTTGGCGCACGCAGAACAAATTCACAATTTTTCGCCAGAGAATGCGATTTTCGCCAAATCTGGAAGTGCAAAGAGAAACTTCACGCCGCTTAACCTGTATAAATAAACATCCGGCGTTTTTCTTTCGTTCTTTTTTTGTTATTAGTTTTTTTTTCTTCTGATTATTAATGTAGGATTTAAATCGCAAAACGAAACATATCTTGAAATTAAGAAATAGTTATCCGAATAGAGAAGTAGATAATAATAATGGTAATATATTAGCATTGAGATCCGATTTCATGTATAAGGCCAAAAAGTTTGTAAAAATTGTTCAAACAAATTACAAATTCTTAGTAAAATGCATGAAAAATGTTCATAAGTCCAAATCAGTAGTACGCCATTTTACATTTCAACTATTTTTATTGTCATTTTGTATTTAAATTTTTAAAATGTATGACTTTATAAAATATCTCTCTTACGATGCAGTGCTTGAATTTTCATAAATTATCACCTTATATTTATCTATTATGTATTTTTAAAGAGCATCTTAATCATAATAAAATAGATATTTCGTGTTAAATTTTATGGTTGAAATTCATAAAATTTTCTAAGTATAATTTCCTCCTCGGACATGTCCATTTCTCATTCTTTACCCACCCACCCCAACCCCAACATACAAAGTTATAAAATAAAACGTTAAACATTTTATTAATGCTATTCTATTTGTTTTTCAGTAATCATAAACAATCTAACTTAATATGTTATACAAATCAAAGTAATAATGATGCGCATAACCATTTTCATCCTATATTTATTGTTACTAATTTCTATTGAGAGCGAAATGTATTCATATTAAAAGGAATGAGTATGATAGAACACTCAACACAGTCGCAGACTGAAATGCCGCACCTCATAGGCTACCCTCTATCCGATTCGATAAATTTGATTTATCGTAATTAAATAACTAATTTTATTAGGATTGTTTTCGTACATTAATTTCCAACACAACTGATCCCCATATTGCAAGTTCGTGGGAAGTATTGGTCTAATTTGTCAAATGAAGGAAACACAATATTTAATTACTAAAGTTTCAAATTAAAATGTTCATATTTAATGAAGTGTATTAAAAAATATATTTTAAAATATTAGTCTGACATGTTTACGACAAAATATTGGCATAATGGACGTTTAAACGAAATTTTGCTCTATTTTGCCATGTTAAAAAGAAAACGTAAATTTTGAATAACATGTGAAGTTTACAACTTACATTGTTCCAAAGCAATATTGTCCTTATCAATGACATAAGTGATATTTAAAAACTGATGCATCCATTTTACAAACTCAATATCTGTAATACACACAGACAAGTCACATAAACCAACCACTAAAAACATAATTTTTGGATTCAGGAAATCTCAAAACATATAAATGTAACAAAAATTCAATTTCGAAAACGTGATCCGAAACCAATACTTTCGCGACCTTTTACGGATAAGATAAAGTAAATTAGAATAAGAGAATAATTTTAAATTAATTAAACTTTAATTGCATTTATTACATTGATTTTTATTTATAAAAATAAATGCTTTTATTTAATTTGGGGTAGACCTGTATATTTACTATATATTTTACAAACACAATATAGTGTACTAATTTAGCACAGAATTTAAAACACATAGCACGACATGAAATGACCTTTCAGCAATTCCATTGTATGAATATATCTGAATTCTTTTGTGGGGTTCTGTGTAAACTTCTAATAAAGGATATACATTCTACATTGTATACGAAACATTCTTTCATGCACATAAAATAAATGTTCAATTTTTTTTTTTTTTTTTTTTTTTTGTTTCATCCAAAAATATTAAATTGTATTTACCAGAAAATTCACACATAGACTTAATGAATTTGAATTATTTTCTTAGTCACTGCACACGAATTACTTAATATTTCATCCGAGTCCCAATATCTATTCTTGAGGTATGGTGATAACAAACACACAGACACACACATTCAGGCAACCGCTAAAAACCTAATTTTTTGTTTCATGATATTTAAGCAAATGTAGCAAAAACTCAATTTCGAAAATCTGAATCAAAAATAAAACTTTTCTTACAATATATGGGTAAAATAAACTAAATAATGATGCGTAATAATGATAATCTGGTGTGTCACTCACACGACTTTCTTTTTCACCCTGCATTTCAATATTATAATGACAGATTGCACATTAAAGCTTAAGATCAATAGCGTAAGAATGTAAAGTTTAATGTACTTTTCAAATAATCTAAAATAGGTTTAGAAACAATTTTATTTGACGAAGAGAAAGTAAATAATAATAATAATAAAAATAATAATAAAACAGAATAAAATAAAATAAAATAAATGTATTTCAAGGATAATTTTAAAAGCTTTAAAATCATAATATTACAAATATACTTCTTCATTAATCTTGATAAAATAAATTTAAAGGGTTTTCTAATAAATTTTGGCATTAAATTATATTATCTAAAAATAACGATACAAAGACTCCATTGACACATTTTTAACAATTATGATTCAGGGAGCCTCAAAACGTGTACATATAACAAAAATTCAATTTCGAAAATTTGACCCCAAAACAATACTTTCTCTACCATATATGTTGGTAAGAGAAAGTAAAATAAATAAATAAATAAATAAATGTATTTCAAGAACAATTTTAAAAGCTTTAAAATTAGAATATTACAATTTTATTTCTTCATTAATCTTGCTAAATTAAATTTAAAGGGTGGAGGATTTCTAATAAATTTTTGCATTAAATATATTATTTAAGAATTACGATACTAAAACTCCACTGACACATTTTTAATAGTTTATTCTCTTGGGAAAAAAAAAAAAAAAAAAAAAAAAAAGATTGCTCGAATCCTTAACGAATCATGAATGAAGTGGAAAGGCGGGTTGCTTTGCGACAGAGAGGGTTTTGGCGCGAGCTACAAAAATTCGCCAGGTTGACCTGTATGCGCCAACACTTCGGAGATACGCTACCCGCTACGGGAAATGCATTCCATGGGGAAATTTACAAAGAAAATCAAAAATACTTTTTCAGCTGGGGTGGAAAAGAAGTAATGATTTACCCTCCATCCCCAAAACAGAGAGTCCATCGTCCACTGCGTAGCTCTAGTGCGATGTTAAACCCACTCATCCTCATCCTGACAGACATTTAAATAAATCCATGTTCCTATTTACCTCCTGTTTTAATTTAAGGGCCGAAATTAAGAATCCTAGGACGTCACCAACAATTGATTAGGCAGCTCTAATGTGACATTAATCAACCCAACGCGCCTTAATTTAAGCTTTAAAACATAATTTTTAATTTTGAAAAATTTGAAATTCGCATGTAATTTCACCAAACATAAAAATGTTTCTTACAAATTAACTTCTCAATGGATTCACAAAGTAATACACAAATATGTTTAGGATATATACTTGAGTAATAATAATTTGCAATTGGGGGAAGGGAGGAATTAAAAATTACGAGAGCTGGTACGTTTAAAAAAAAATTTTTTTTTAGGTTGATTTCTTTAGAAATCGATCTATTGCAATCAGGGCCTGATTATAAGCTTTGAAGCTAGGGGAAGCTCAGCATCATTTCGGGGCTCCCTTTCATTTCAGAAAATCTCTTTTTCCTGTTACATATCTTATACTGTGAATGTCCGTTTATTTGAGTCAGTTTCACGCTAAAACTGCTCGATGGATTTCGATAAAATTTGTTATGGAGATAGCTTATACCCTAACTTAAAAAGTTGGCTACCTTTTATTCCGAAAAAAAAATTGTTTTTGCGATTTTTATGCATAAAATAGCAATTTTGTAAGCTAATAATAGCAAAAAATTAGCCATTTAAATTTATCCATAATTTAATTGTTGCCAAAAAAAAAAAAAAAAAAAAAAAAAAAAAAAAAAAAACGAATTTATTTATTTTTTTCAACAGGAAAATAAATACATTTATCTAAACGTGAACGATAAAAAATTATAAAAAAAAAAATATGCATCTCACAAAAATTGACGTCATTTTTAATTAAAAATTTCTTTTACACATTGATAAAGTGCTAATACGCAAGCGAAGTGATGACGTCACTGGCCGTTCGTTTATGCAAGAAAAATATTTCCTATGTTAAACGTCCATTGGATTTTTTGTAAAAAATTATTAAAAATCGAGGAAAATTATTTCCCGATTTTAATCCCCATATTTAGGTATAGGTATGTATTAATTATCATGTCCATGCGTTAGATTAAGTTATTTTTGTTGTAAAATTGACAAAATTTGAATTTTTAATTTCAAAACTCTACGGAAAAAAAAAAAATGGCAAATTTCCATATTCGATTGAAAACACAAACATTTCATTTCAAAAGATGATATTTACACAATAAATATCCAACTAATATACTAATTAAAAGGAAAATGATAAATATTCTATCATAATTTGAAGTCAAATTTGTTTTCAAATGTCTAAATAAAGTATCTGATATAAAATACTAATATGTTGCAGCGGAATAGATTTGATATCGACCATCCTTAGCAGAAAAAAAAAATATCGACAAATTATTTGGCGAACATAATTAAATCCTTTCAAAAATCATGGTTATTTTAACAACTTATATTAAGAGAATAATGAATAATATGAAAAAATATTTCGTACAATGCATATTACGAAAATATACATCTGGCATGCATATTTTCGTATTACGTTTTTGATCACCAAATACAATAGGCGCCAAGAACGACAGAGTTTTGAAATTTAAAATTAAAATTTTGTCAATTTGACAGCAAAATAACTCAATCTAACACATGCACATGATAACTAATCTATACTAATATTATAAATGCGAAAGTTTGTATGGATGTTTGTTACTCAATCACGCCACAACGGCTAAACGGATCTGGATGAAATTTTGTACAGAGATGGATAATAGTCTGGAATAAGACATAGGCTACTATTTATACCGGAAAAAATGTAAATTTTTAATTAATCTTCTATATAATATAAATATTTCTTCTATAATAAAACTTTAAAATAATTTATTTTAATTTTTAATTGTTGCCGAAGAATATTTCACGCGAATAATAATAAAAAAAAATAATAAATATTAAATTTTCTTAGGCACATGACAACATAACGTCATTATCAAAATTAAATAATAAGAAAATGAAAGCTAATTCAGATCTGTATTAAAGAGCTTTATTAGTTGATAATCCTGGGTATATTTTTAATTTTAATACTGAAGTAGATAGGACATTTTTCGCCAAGGACTCTATTTTTGTGACAGCAACTTTAAGCCAAGTAGTCCATAAAAAATATAAACAAATCTGTACATATAAAAGAGTAAACTCAATGATTCACTGACTCAACACTGCCATGACGATTCTGTGGGAAAGAGGGTCACAAATTTTAGTGACCAGGTTGGTTTTCGGAGCCTGACCCCCAACTAAGACGGAATTTTGCAAAATACCCCCCCCCCCGTCTCCCTTGGGGGGCAGAAGGCTTAACTCGGCTCCAAATTACTTAACGGTGAAGAAATTGCAGATGGAAAAACCAGACTTGAGTACAAAGAACTTATTTTCTGCGATTTTGGAATTTTGGATTTTTAAGGGGGGGGAGGGAAGGGAAAGGTTTTGGAAGAAGGGTACTCACATACTACACACTACAAAGGGATTTTATGAAATTCCACCCTAGCGCCCTTTGGAGAATGGGGGGCAAAAACATGTATTCATGCGTAACGCTGCACTAAATTATCTAAGGTTGGACATTTTTTATGTAAGGGACGATTATATGTATCTAACTCATAGTATGAAGAGATTTTGCGAAATTCCCTCCTCCTTCCCTCCTTTAAGAACGGGGGGAGAGATTAAAAAAAAAAAAAGTTTTAAAGCATAGCTCAGCTTTAAATAATTTCATGATCTCAATTTTTTGATGTGTCGGTTAGGTATGTGTATGCAACATGCAATATAAAGTAATTCTGGAAATTTACCCCCCCCCCTTCCTCTTGGGACGGGCGGGGCAAAAACCACATTTTGAAGCTTAAATCCGTCCAAATTACCTAAGAATGGCGAATTTTGGTGTGTGGGTGTTAATTAAGTGTGCGAAATATGCACTTTGATGAGATTTTGTAAAACTTTCAACTGTAACCGTGAGGGAGGGGGAGTAAAAAGCAGGTAAGGGACTACCGAAAGCATTGGGCAACTTAAAATTAGATTTTGACGGATTTCAATGATTTTTTTTTTTTTTTCTAGATATTTTGTTATTATTAATGATATGCTGTTTTGGGGATTCATTTCAATATAATGACCAGCGAAGCGGGCAAAGCCTGCTAGTTGTAACATAAAAATTAAAAATGCTATAGACCAAAAAATAGTGTGTTTATTATTATTATTATTATTATTATTTTTCATACATCTGGGTGATTTCTACACAGAACATTAAAATCATACAACTTTTTAATTAAGAATATTCAGATTTTTGAGGTTAATAATAGATTTTTCCCGAAATAGTGAGTGTTTAGTCTTGTTTTAGGTAACCTTTCTCAGAAAAAATTCAATATCAGTGTGAAAATATGAAACAAAAAATTCAAGACCATGTTTTTAATCCTTATGTGGCCCCCTCTTAAATTTTAGAGGGAAAGCTTGTGCTTCCTGAGCCTTTTGGATAATCAGGCCCTGATGCAATCACTTCGTTTACCTATATCTATCTATATTTATCCTCTATCTATCTATAATGAAAATTTTGTCATCACGATAACTCCCGACATAATACTCCAAATTGAACCAAATTTGGACAGCGAGCTTAGCTTATAAATATCTCGGAGGAGTTCGTTAACCAAGTTGCTCTAACTTTTTCTTTTCAAGTGGGGGCCACTTGGAATTTTCAAATCCACATTGTAAACAAGTCCTTCCGGCTTATTCGGAAGGGTAGGTTGATTTCTTTTTTCTTATCAAGTAGCCGTCATTTTGTTTCAAAATGGCGGCTACAAATTATTAATGGACTCTGTAGAAATATTGATGCAGTCTATGCACATATGGAGTTTTAAGCAAATCGGTTCATAAATACCTTTTTATGTGAATTTAAAATTTTCAAGTGGCCGGCGCTTGGAAACAAAATGGTGGGTTAAGTTGACAAATATATCAAATGCATTTGTGAGATAACTTTACTGTACACATATAGTTCGAATTAATTCAAAATCGTAAAAGTCATCGTGTTGAAAAATTAAGTGGCTGCCACTTCGATCAAAATGGCAGAGAAAGTTGCTCATCTAAGATATCGTTGCAAATTTGAAAATAATTTTTTTTGTAGAAATTCTTTCAAAGAGGCTTAGAAAGTTGATAAAATGTTAGTTTTCTGCATTTCTAGTTTGTTTTAGCATTAAAATGGCATAATTTTTCCTTAAAAACGCATTAAAACGATTCAATAAGGCAGGTAATGGATTTGGCGCCAAATTTGGCGACTTTTCCTCCATGGCGAATTTTTTGGCGACTTTTGGCGAGAAAATACTTATTATTGATATACTAAAGATGGACGCAATAACTAGATTGGTTCACGAGTTACATGAAATGTCTAGATTTTTATTGTTTGAATGATAAATCCATTTTTCAATTTTGATTTGAATTAAGTATTTCAAAAGTAACCGTGATAACAAATTTTCAAGTGGCCGCCACTTGGAAACAATACAGTGGAACAAGTTGCCCAGCAAACACATCCAAGATATTTGAAGCATAGGTTCACTGTCCAACTGTGGTTCAAATCAGTTATGGCAAATTTTCAAGTGGCAGTATAAGTGGCTGCGACTTGGAAACAAAATGGCGAAACAACTTGCCCAGCGAAATCATCCAATATATTTGTATGATAAGTTCATTGTCCAGTTCTAGTTTAAATTAAATCAGTATTTTAAAAATTATCGTCATAATTCAAGATAATTATATGATAATATGACTGTCCAGATTTGGAGTATTATTTCAGAAGTTATCGTGATTTTAAATTTTCAAGTGGTCGCCTGATTTCAAGTGGCCCCGTTTAACTTAAGATATCCGCTACTTTATTAAAAATTTTTGATAAAGTTCGCTGAGACACTTATGTAATCTATGTATACATCAAAATTCAAACAAATTCTGAATACGCTTTTTGCAATTTGAATTTGAAATTTTCAAGTGATCTCCACTTGAAATCAAAATGGCGAAGCAATTTGGTTAAAAAAAACTCATCTAAGATATTTATAAGATAAGTTAAGATACTGTCCAAATTTGGTTCGATTTGGAGTATTATTTCAGAAGTTATTATGAATGTAAATTTTCAAGTGGTAGCCTGATTTCAAGTGGCACTGCTTAATTTAAGATATCTGCCACTTTATTAAAAATGGCGGATATAGTTCATTAATAAACTTCATTGAGATCCTTATGTGGTCTGTATTTACATCAAAATTAAACAAATTCGGAATACGCTTTTCACAATTTAAATTTTCAAGTGGTCTCCACTTGAAATCAAAATGGCGGAGCAACTTGGTTAACAAACTCATCTAAGATATTTATAAGATAAGTTAAAACACTGTTCAAATTTGGTTCCATTTCGGACGTTATCATGGTTTTAAATTTTCAAGTGGTAGCCTGATTTCAGGTGGTCTCGCTTAACTTAAGATTTCCGCCACTTTATTAAAAATGGCGGATAAAGTTCACTAATAAAGTTCTTTGAGACACTTGTATAAACTATGTATACATCAAAATTCAAAAAAATTCGGAATACGCTTTTTACAATTCGAACTTGAAATTTTCAAGTGGTATCCACTTGAAAACAAAATGGCGGAGCAACTTGTTTGACATACTTATCTAAGATATTTATAAAATAAGTTAAGACACTGTCCAAATTTGGTTCGATTTGGAGAATTATTTCGGAAGTTATAGTGATTTTAAATTTTCAAGTGGTAGTCTGATTTCAAGTGCTTAACTTAAAATATCTGCCACTTTATTAAAAATGGCGGATAAACTTCATTAGTAAACTTCATTGAGACCTTTATGTGGCCTGTATTTACATCAAAATTCAAGCAAATCTTGCTTTAAATCTGCTTTTTACATATTGTGGGTTTGAAATTTTCAAGTGGCTGCCACTTGAAAACAAAAAGTCGGAGCAACTTGGTTAACGAACTCATCCAAGATATTTATAAGATCAGTTCCCTGTCCAAATTTGGTTTGATTCGGAGTATTATTTCGGGAGTTATCGTGATGACAAAATTTTCATTATAGATAGATAGATATATATATAGACTAGCAGGCTTTGCCCGCTTCGCTGGTCACTAAATTTAAAGGAAACTCTTTTCTATATAGCTTTATAAAAATAAAATAAAATACTAAAATTGCTCAAAAGCTCGCTTCGGATCCCTGCTGCCTTCGGTAGCGATTTGGTCATCCGCTAAAACTCGGGCGCTTGTCCCTATTACCTGAGACAATGGTTTACCAATAGGCTTGCATTAAGTCCTTATTAGATAACAGTTTCGAAATAGATAGTATCGAAAAAAAAAAAAAATGAAGTATCCCCTTTATATTTGAATCCCAGTTACATATGAACAACACTATACGTGGTGCACATAATATTTGCTTTTACGTTATTTCCTATGTTTATTTTGTTTATCCCCGATCAACCATAAAAATGATAACAATTTCACGCTAAATATTATAATATGCTATGACCGGCTACGTCTGTTGCATGAGACAATTAATTTTTTGTGGTTATTAGTATTCATGGTTTGTAAGCATGATCATAGTACCGCCTTAATATAGCTCTCTTTGGCGACTTTTGAATTTTTGTCACCATTTTAGATTTTATCCCTTGTAAAAATAAGACTTAATACCTTGTAACAATATGCTATGAGCGCTATTTCTGACATATTTTAGACAACTAAACTTTTAATGGTTATATATATTTCCCATTAAGCATATTTTTATTTTCATTTATTTATTTAAATATTGATGAAATTTGAACTTCAATTTGGTCTAGTGTTGTACAGGCTGTATACTACACGTTTGTGTTTGTGAAAGAAAATTTATAAAATACATACATTAGTTAATTTTAAAAAATCTAATTGTCCGATCGATAAGCTGTTTAATCCGTTGGATTCACAAAAATTGCATCTTTCATTTGGTATCTTATTTGTAACGATACGACTGATATTTCTAATTTTTTTAATTTACTTTCCTCATTTTAAATACATGTAATTTTTATTGTTCACGTTTTTTTTTTTTTTTTTTTTTTTTTTTTTTCCGTCGAAAAAATAATGATAATTTTTTTGGCAACAATTAAATTAAGGAATAAAATTAAATATTTTAAATAAATGTAATTTTTATTGTTCACGTTTTTTTTTTCTTTTTTTCTGTCCAAAACAGAATAATTTTTTTTGGCAACAATTAAATTAAGGATTAAAATTAAATGGCCAATTTATCAGTTATTAGAAGGTTTTTATTTTAACATTTTAATTAATTAAAAGAAAACTAAAACAAAATTCGAAAATCCGGCTTCGAGGTGCATCAGGGGAGGTCATTACGAATCAACATGCAAATTTTTGTAGCTCAGCCATCAGCCGTTAGGAACACACCTAAATTTTATTGAATAGCAATAAAGTTCAAATTGACTCTAGAAAACGTTTGTATGGGAAATAGAAAAGGGCTGTTTTTAGGGTTTTCCCGGAAATTATTCGATTTTTTCTCGCCTTTTAAACCTTCCCTAGACCTCCACGAACATTTCAAGACTAAGATAAGATAAATCCGTTCAGCCGTTCTCGAGTTTTAGTGAGACTAACGAACAGCAATTCATTTTTATATAGATAGATAAACGAAGTGATTGCAATAGGTTGATTTCTAAAGAAATCAACCTAAAAAGCGTATTTAAGGCCGGATTTTCTTGAACTTTGATGTAAATATAGACCACATAAGTGTCTCAATGAACTTTATTAATGAACTTTATCTGCCATTTTTAACAAAGTGGTGGATATTTTAAGTTAAGCGGGCCCACTTGAAAACTTAAAATCACAATAACTTCCGAAATAACACTCAAAATCGAACCAAATTTGGACAGTGAACTTATCTTATAAATATCTTAAATGAGGTTGTTAACCAAGTTGATCCGCCATTTTGTTTTCAAGTGGAGACCACTTGAAAATTTCAATTTCACATTGTAAAAAGCATATTCCGAATTTGTTTGAATTTTGATGTATACATAGACCACTTAAGGGTTTCAACCAAGTTTATTAATGAAGTTTAACCGCTATTTTTTGGAAAGTACCAGATATCTCATACTAAGCGGGCCACTTGAAACCAGGCTCCCACTTGAAAATTTAAAATCACGATAACTTCTGAAATAATACTCCAAATCGAACAAAGTTTGGACAGTGATATTATCGTGCAATTATCTTGAACATGTTCACTGGGCAACTTGTCCCGACATCATGTTTCTAAGTTGCAGCCTCTTGAAATCCCACTGCCACTTGAAAATATGCCATCACGATAACTTTTAAAATACTAAACTAATTCAAATAAAAGTTGGATAGTGAACTTATGGTTCACGTATCTAAGATAAGTTCACTTGGTGACTTGAACCGTAATTTTATTTCCAAGTGGCGGCCACTTGAAAATTTGTCATTATGGTAACTTTAGTAATACTGAATCGATTCGCATCAAATTTGGATAGTGGATTTATCATTCAAATATCTCAGATAAGTTCGCTGGGCATCTTACTCCGCTTTTTTTCCAAGTGGTGCCACCTGAAAAAATTTTATGACGATAATTTTTGAAATACTGATTTAATTTAAACTAGAACTGGACACTGAACTTATCATACAAATATATTGGATGATTTCGCTAGGCAAGTTGTTTTGCCATTTTGCTTCCAAGTCGCAGCCACTTAGACTGCCACTTGAAAATTTGTCATAATAATAACTTTTGAAACACAGCACTGATTTGAACCACAGTTGGACAGTGAACCTATGCTTCAAATATCTTGGATGTGTTTGCTGGGAAACTTGTTCCACTGTATTGTTTCCAAGTGATGGCCACTTGAAAATTTGTTATCATGGTAACTTTTGAAATACTAATCAATTCAAATCAAAGTTGAAAAATGGATTTATCATTCAAACAACAAAAATCTAGAAATTCTATGTAACTCAAGAACCAATCACATTATTTAGTTCATTGAGCTAAATCCGTGAGCTTAAATATTGTCCATGAATGAATAAATATTTTTTATCCTCGCGTATTTTATTAATTACACCACTATCGTATCGTTTCGACAAAAAATAATTGAAACTGGTCCACGTTAGAGAAATATTATATAAATAATTAGTGCTCCATTATCAGTTGTATCCGCGATTGTAATGAAATGCTCGCCCTCTGGTGGGCTAAGGTGAAATTACAATAAACTTGCTTTAATTCGGCTTTCATAAGCCGCCATTGCTGGCCGATGTTTAGTTTCACATATATTTATTGAATAAAAATGAATAAATCCGGTAAAAAAGATAACACATACTGTTGTGTGCTACAGTATAACTCCAAAGGATCAAGAAATCCAGAATTAAGCTTCCATTTACTTCCAAATGGCAAATTTAAAATTTTAGTTGCTTCGTCTAATGGAAGTAAAGATATAATCAGATGATTTGAAACTAATATTTGTTCAGCTTCAGTTAAAAATCTACTTCCGATCGAACTTTGAATAAACTGAAATATTTTTTTCCAAAAGCAATCAATTTTCCTTGATGTAATGACGGAGAAATTATACACGAATATTAAGTAGAATAACGAAAAGAACAATAATGAATACACGTGGCTATTATATTTACTAACAACTGCAGTTCAGAAAGCGCCGTCTATCGATCATTACAAACGCGGATAGCTTACAGATGGCACAATAAGCATGCAGTAACTTAAAGACGTTAAGGCTGATAACTGAAGAGATGTTAAAGCCTCACATCGAGCCAATCTTTAACTGCATTTCTTGCGACCATGAAAGCCTCTGCGCAAGCGCGGACTCAGCGAGTCCACTATTAAAGTAGGGAAGATAACCTCTTCGTTAGAGAAAATAAGCTATAAGGGAACACAGAATGATTGGATGTTTATTAAATCCTAACCTGTTGGTCGACTTGGCACCCCTCCAAGATTTTGGACCCGTCCTCTGTGCTAGGCATAAGAAATATGGTTGCACTATATTTATTAAATGTTAGCTAAACAAGACTTTAGCTACAAAAGAATCAAGAAATAACTGCCGTTAACACTATGACACAAGAGAGAGAGCATTTGTTCACATGTAAACACAAGGTCGAATCCACGGACATCAAGCAAGTGGTTTTCATGGATGAGAAACACTTTTGCTTTGATGGACCCGACAACGTCAATTCATACGTTGAACATAGAGGTGATAGCAGCGTCATGGCACTGCATCGAGTGAAGCGTCAAATGGGTGGTGCCAGTGTCATGATTTTAGGTGCTATCTCCATGTTTGGTAATCTTGTGATAAAGGTTGTTGAAGGTAAATATAACAGCCTAAAATATCTTGATGACCTATGAACCACCATTATTCTGTAGTAGTGTCACGGACAATTTGACCAGACCAAATGGATTTGGCAGCAAGACAATGCAAGTATCCACAATGCAAAAAACAAAAAGTGTTGGAGTGCCTGAAATCCAATAAAATTTTTGTCTTGCTGATTGAGCCTGTGTGCAGCCCCAATCTGAACATTATCGAGAAGGTGCGGCACCTAATGTAGGAGTTTGTGTATATTGATAAGCAATATGATTACGATGACCGGAAAGAACCGATTCGTGCAAAGAAATTCAATAAGGAAACAATAGAAATCAATTCCTAGAAAGGTCGTTAATGTTAAAGGTCACAAATTCAATAACTGTCTCACCTTTTCGTCATCTTTTATTTGTTATACGTGTGATTACTCAGTGGTAGCCAAAGTTTTGGCTACCCATTTTCCTGTATTTAATAGCATTGGGATCTTGTACTATAATTTTTCAAGAAACTGTATTGATTGAAGAAGTAATTATTTAATTTTTTTGAAATAGTTATTATATATACAACTAGCAGGCTTTGCCCGCTTCGATGGTCATTATATTGAAATGAATCCCCAAAACAGCATATCATAAATAATAACAAAATATCTAAAAAAAAAAAATCATTGAAATCCGTCAAAATCTAATTTTAAGTTGCCCAATGCCTTCGGTAGTCCTTTACCTGCTTTTTACTCCCCCTCCCTCGCGGTTACAGTTGAAAGTTTTACAAAATCTCATCAAAGTGCATATTTCGCACACTTAATTAACACCCACACACCATTCTTAGGTAATTTGGACGGATTTAAGCTTCAAAATGTGGTTTTTGCCCCGCCCGTCCCAAGAGGAGGGGGGGGGGGTAAATTTCCAAAATTACTTTATATTGCATGTTGCATACACATACCTAACCGACACATCAAAAAATTGAGATCATGAAATTATTCAAAGCTGAGCTATGCTTTAAAACTTTTTTTTTTTTTTTTAATCTCTCCCCCCGTTCTTAAAGGAGGGAAGGAGGAGGGAATTTCGCAAAATCTCTTCATACTATGAGTTAGATACATATAATCGTCCCTTACATAAAAAATGTCCAACCTTAGATAATTTAGTGCAGCGTTACGCATGAATACATGTTTTTGCCCCCCATTCTCCAAAGGGCGCTAGGGTGGAATTTCATAAAATCCCTTTGTAGTGTGTAGTATGTGAGTACCCTTCTTCCAAAAACTTTTCCCTCCCCCCCCCCCTTAAAAAATCGCAGGAAATATTTTTTTTGTACTCCAGTCTGGTTTTTCCATCTGCAATTTCTTCACCGTTAAGTAATTTGGAGCCGAGTTAAGCCTTCTGCCCCCCAAGGGAGACAGGGGGGGGGGGGTATTTTGCAAAATTCCGTCTTAGTTGGGGGTCAGGCTCCGAAAACCAACCTGGTCACTAAAATTTGTGACCCTCTTTCCCACAGAATCGTCATGGCAGTGTTGAGTCAGTGAATCATTGAGTTTACTCTTTTATATTTACAGATTTGTTTATATTTTTTATGGACTACTTGGCTTAAAGTTGCTGTCACAAAAATAGAGTCCTTGGCGAAAAATGTCCTATCTACTTCAGTATTAAAATTAAAAATATACCCAGGATTATCAACTAATAAAGCTCTTTAATACAGATCTGAATTAGCTTTCATTTTCTTATTATTTAATTTTGATAATGACGTTATGTTGTCATGTGCCTAAGCTAATTTAATATTTATTATTATTCGCGTGAAATATTCTTTGGCAACAATTAAAAATTAAAATAAATTATTTTAAAGTTTTATTATAGAAGAAATATTTATATTATATAGAAGATTAATTAAAAATTTACATTTTTTCCGGTATAAATAGTAGCCTATGTCTTATTCCAGACTATTATCCATCTCTGTACAAAATTTCATCCAGATCCGTTTAGCCGTTGTGGCGTGATTGAGTAACAAACATCCATACAAACTTTCGCATTTATAATATTAGTATAGATTAGTTATCATGTGCATGTGTTAGATTGAGTTTTTTTGCTGTCAAATTGACAAAATTTTAATTTTAAATTTCAAAACTCTGTCGTTCTTGGCGCCTATTGTATTTGGTGATCAAAAACGTAATACGAAAATATGCATGCCAGATGTATATTTTCGTAATATGCATTGTACGAAATATTTTTTCATATTATTCATTACTCTCTTAATATAAGTTGTTAAAATAACCATGATTTTTGAAAGGATTTAATTATGTTCGCCAAATAATTTGTCGATATTTTTTTTTTCTGCTAAGGATGACCGATATCAAATCTATTCCGCTGCAACATATTAGTATTTTATATCAGATACTTTATTTAGACATTTGAAAACAAATTTGACTTCAAATTATGATAGAATATTTATCATTTTCCTTTTAATTAGTATATTAGTTGGATATTTATTGTGTAAATATCATCTTTTTAAATGAAATGTTTGTGTTTTCAATCGAATATGGAAATTTGCCATTTTCTTTTTCCTAGAGTTTTGAAATTAAAAATTCAAATTTTGTCAATTTTACAACAAAAATAACTTAATCTAACGCATGGACATGATAATTAATACATACCTATACCTAAATATGGGGATTAAAATCGGGAAATAATTTTCCTCGATTTTTAATAATTTTTTACAAAAAATCCAATGGACGTTTAACATAAGAAATATTTTTCTTGCATAAACGAACGGCCAGTGACGTCATCACTTCGCTTGCGTATTAGCACTTTATCAATGTGTAAAAGAAATTTTTAATTAAAAATGACGTCAATTTTTGTGAGATGCATATTTTTTTTTTATAATTTTTTATCGTTCACGTTTAGATAAATGTATTTATTTTCCTGTTGAAAAAAATAAATAAATTCGTTTTTTTTTTTTTTTTTTTTTTTTGGCAACAATTAAATTATGGATAAATTTAAATGGCTAATTTTTTGCTATTATTAGCTTACAAAATTGCTATTTTATGCATAAAAATCGCAAAAACAATTTTTTTTTTCGGAATAAAAGGTAGCCAACTTTTTAAGTTAGGGTATAAACTATCTCCATAACAAATTTTATCGAAATCCATCGAGCAGTTTTAGCGTGAAACTGACTCAAATAAACGGACATTCACATTTATAATATACTAGCTGTTACCCGCGACTTCGTTCACGTGGAAATTTTGACGTGTATGTGTGGGAACTGACGGTTTGATCATAATATGTAATGAAATGAAACCTTATCATTGTGGTGCTGTGCAAAACAGAGTCTGATAAAGTACACTCAAAAAAATTTGTAACTCATTGAAAGCCAAAATAAAATGCCAAAATAAATAAATAAAAAGTTATCGCCAACATGGCGATAAAAATTTAAAATTCGTCCATAGGGATTCTGTACTAAAACAGTACTGCGTTGTGGAAGTATAAAAACTGGGTCGTCAATTATGAATTTTATTTCGAAACCTTTCTTTGTATGATTTTAGTTCACTATTGCACAGTATTAATCTGGTTCTAATAATAATTTGGTGACCGGTTAATTAAAATTTTAACTATGTGGTGAAATTCATATAATATTTATGAGTTTCAAATTTTTTTTTTTTTTTTTTTTTTTTTTTTTACAAATAAATGATTTTTTTTTTTTTTTTTTTTTTTTTTTCATTTCCCGGCGAATTGTTGAATAATATTTTAGTTCTTAAACAATTTTGGACGGCTTTGCCCGCTTCGCTGGCAAACTCTTTTCTATATGCTTTATGGAAAAAAAAAAAAAAAAACTGAAATCGGTCAAAAGCTTGCTTTGTGTTCCCGCTGTCTTAGGCAGCGCCTTGTTCGTCCTTGCAATCTCCGGTGCCTGTCCCTATTGCCTGCGACAATGGCTTACCCGTGGGCTTCCATTTGGTTGCTTATCATACATAACAGTTTCGATACGGACAGTATCAAAAAATTTGAAGTAGCTCTTTTATATCTGAATCCCAGTTACATATGAACAACATTATATGTGATGTACATAATATTTGCTCTCAAGTTATTTCCTATATTTATTTGATTTAATCAATCAACCATAGAATGACAGCAATTTCAAGCCATATATACTATTACAATATGCTATGATCGGCAACTTCTATCGCATGAGACAATTATTATTTTGTGGTTATATATACTTCATGCTTAGTTAATAGTAGTTGGTATATAGAAAAATAAATAAATTAGTATGTAAACTTGATCATGGTACAGCCTTAATGCCCTTGGCGACTTTTAAATTTTTGTTGCCGATTTAGACCAAAATATAATTTATGCGATTATTGTTCCTATACGCAAGCGAAGTGTGACGTCACTGACCGTCCGTGGATGCAAGAAAATTATTTCCTATGTCAATCGCCCATTGGATTTTTTGTAAAAAATGATTAAAAATCGAAGAAAATTATTTCCCGATTTTAATCCCCATATTTGGGTACACATATGTATTAGTTATCATGTGCATGTGTTAGATTGAGTTATTTTGCTGTCAAATTGACAAAATTTTAATTTTAAATTTCAAAACTCTGTCGTTCTTGGCTCTTATTGTATTTGGTGATCAAAAACGTAGTACGAAAATATACATGCCAGATGTATATTTTCGTAATATGCATTGTACGAAATATTGTTTCATATTATTCATTACTGTCTTAAAATAAGTTGTTAAAATAACCATGATTTTTGAAAGGAATTAAATTATGTTCGCCAAATAATTTGGCGATATTTTATTTTTCTACCAAGGATGACCGATATCAAATCTATTCCGCTACAACATATTAGTATCTTATATCAGATACTTTATTTAGACATTTGAAAACAAATTTGACTTCAAATTATGATAGAATATTTATCATTTCCCTTTTAATCAGTATATTAGTTGGATATTTATTGAGTTAATATCATCCTTTGAAATTAAATGTTTGTGTTTTCAATCGAATATGGAAGTTTGCCATTTTTTTTTCTAGAGTTTTGAAATTAAAAATTCAAATTTTGTCAATTTTACAACAAAAATAACTTAATCTAATGCATGGACATGATAACTAATACATATCTATACCTAAATATGCGGATTAAAATCGGGAAATATTTTTCCTCGATTTTTAATAATTTTTTACAAAAAATCCAATGGGCGTTTAACATAGGAAATATTTTTCTTGCATCCACGAACGGCCAGTGACGTCATCACTTCGCTTGCGTATTTCTTTCTATCTTTTCCTTGGCGAAAAATGTCCGATCTACTTCAGCATCAAAATTATAAAAAATTGTCAAGAATTATCAATAAGAAAATACCTTTACCATAATGCTGAATTAACTTTTATGCCAAGCGTGTTTCATCCGCCATACTAAAAAAAAAATCTGAAGTTGAGGTATATAAAAAAACTGCTGTGAAATAAAATTCAGAAGAAATATGTTAGATTTGTAATATTACTAATTTATTTTAAAATTATAATGTGTCACTTTCTCATCGACCAATTTAACATTTAGTAATTTCTTATTTTTCGCATGAAAGCATATTTCATTTTATGCTGAAAACAATAAATAAATATATCTCGTAAACTGTTTTTGGCAACAATTAAAAATTTAAATGTCAATATAAGTCAATAAGTTTATTATTTTCATATTTTAATTAATTTTAAAGATTTTTTCAATTTTTTTTTTCCTAAACCATCTCTGACATATAAGGAAAAAAACAAAAAAAAGAATGATCGAAATCGGTCAAGCTGTTTACGATTTTATAAATAACATACAGACAAACATTCATTTTTATAATATAGATATAAGATTAAAATCATTATTGCTTTGTAATATTTTAAGTTATAGAAAATTATATAAACACTAGCAGGCTTTGCCCGCTTCGCAGGTCACTAAATTTAAAGGAAACTCTTTTCTATATAGCTTTATAAAAATAAAATAAAATACTAAAATTGCTCAAAAGCTCGCTTCGGATCCCTGCTGCCTTCGGTAGCGATTTGGTCATCCGCTAAAACTCGGGCGCTTGTCCCTATTACCTGAGACAATGGTTTACCAATAGGCTTGCATTAAGTCCTTATTAGATAACAGTTTCGAAATAGATAGTATCGAAAAAAAAAAATGAAGTATCCCCTTTATATTTGAATCCCAGTTACATATGAACAACACTATACGTGGTGCACATAATATTTGCTTTTACGTTATTTCCTATGTTTATTTTGTTTATCCCCGATCAACCATAAAAATGATAACAATTTCACGCTAAATATTATAATATGCTATGACCGGCTACGTCTGTTGCATGAGACAATTAATTTTTTGTGGTTATTAGTATTCATGGTTTGTAAGCATGATCATAGTACCGCCTTAATATAGCTCTCTTTGGCGACTTTTGAATTTTTGTCACCATTTTAGATTTTATCCCTTGTAAAAATAAGACTTCCCCTAACAAGTTTCCCCTTGTAACAATATGCTATGAGCGCTATTTCTGACATATTTTAGACAACTAAACTTTTAATGGTTATATATATTTCCCATTAAGCATATTTTTATTTTCATTTATTTATTTAAATATTGATGAAATTTGAACTTCAATTTGGTCTAGTGTTGTACAGGCTGTATACTACACGTTTGTGTTTGTGAAAGAAAATTTATAAAATACATACATTAGTTAATTTTAAAAAATCTAATTGTCCGATCGATAAGCTGTTTAATCCGTTGGATTCACAAAAATTGCATCTTTCATTTGGTATCTTATTTGTAACGATACGACTGATATTTCTAATTTTTTTAATTTACTTTCCTCATTTTAAATACATGTAATTTTTATTGTTCACGTTTTTTTTTTTTTTTTTTTTTTCCGTCGAAAAAATAATGATAATTTTTTTGGCAACAATTAAATTAAGGAATAAAATTAAATATTTTAAATAAATGTAATTTTTATTGTTCACGTTTTTTTTTTTTCTTTTTTTCTGTCCAAAACAGAATAATTTTTTTTGGCAACAATTAAATTAAGGATTAAAATTAAATGGCCAATTTATCAGTTATTAGAAGGTTTTTATTTTAACATTTTAATTAATTAAAAGAAAACTAAAACAAAATTCGAAAATCCGGCTTCGAGGTGCATCAGGGGAGGTCATTACGAATCAACATGCAAATTTTTGTAGCTCAGCCATCAGCCGTTAGGAACACACCTAAACTTTATTGAATAGCAATAAAGTTCAAATTGACTCTAGAAAACGTTTGTATGGGAAATAGAAAAGGGCTGTTTTTAGGGTTTTCCCGGAAATTATTCGATTTTTTCTCGCCTTTTAAACCTTCCCTAGACCTCCACGAACATACTAAGATAAGATAAATCCGTTCAGCCGTTCCCGAGTTTTAGTGAGACTAACGAACAGCAATTCATTTTTATATATATAGATTATAGAAAAATTTAAAACCTGCATTTTTATTTATTTAATCCAAGAAAAATAACTACTAGCAAACCCATGCGAAATTTTCACAAATTATTTATTTTCTTCTTATTTACATTTAAAACTTGAAACTCATAAATCTTATACCAATTTCCCCACCCAGTTTGAATTTAATTCACCAGAAGTCAAATTATTATTAGAACCAAATTAATATTGTGTGATAGTGAAAAAAAAAACCATTCAAAGAAAGGTTTCAAAATAAAATTATTCATGTTTGACGACCCAGTTTTCATACTTGCATAGCCAGTACAGTTTTAGTGTAAGGCCCCCATGGTGACTTTCTTTAATATAGGGCATCCATGGCGATTTTTGTTGCCATGTTGGATTTTTTTTACTTATTTATTATGACATAATTTTTTGTTAAAAAAACTGGCACCTATTTTGATTATACTTTTCATTATTGCTTTTTTTAATCAATGTTTGACAATAATTCATATTCTGTTTATATATTTAAAGTATTGCTAGCTTTAAAATGACACGTGCAAAGGTTGTAAAGATGCAACTTTTAAAATACATTTTCCTATAAAAAGATCTCATCAGACAAATGTCGTCAATTTTCTGATTAAATCATTGAACTAAGTCCGCGTGCTAAAATATTGCCATGTTTACATGGTGTATACATGGCTGAAATTTACAAAAATTTACTTCCCCTCTTGCCCCATAGCTTAAACTCTAAGCTATGGGCTTCTCCTCTTTATCTGTAGAATTCATGACATTAATATTAATGAAAATTATCAATTTGTCAGCTTTGACATAGTCAACCTCTATCCTTCCATAGATATTAAAGAAATTGCCAAATTAATTAACAATTAACACCGAAATAAATAAACAATACTGTAATCCAAAAATAGCCCAGACCCTTAATATCGCCACTAATTTCTTACTTAACAAAAACTATTTCACATTTAATAACAAATTTTACCAGCAGATTAAAGTGGTTCCTATGGGATCTCCCATTTCAAGTTTTTTAGCAGGTTACAAGTTGAGTAAAATGAAAAACAAAATTAGTGAAATACTTAAAGATAAAATTTTTTATTGGTTCAGATGATGTTTTTGCAATTATTAATAACCATATAGACCCAACAGAGATTTTAACCACTTTAAACGTTATGGATCCTAATATCAAATTTACCCTAGAAGAAGTTAATAGCCAGTTGAAGTATCTCGATGTAACTATAACGTGCCGTAATAACTGAATAACAACTAAAGTGTATAGAAAACCTAATAGCAGTAACGAAATTATCCATTACAACAGTAAAACCCCTTTTAAATATAAAATTAATGCTATCCAGGCAACCAGGCATATACAGTAAACTCCCGATTATCCGCGATGAACGGGGAATAGACAACCACGGATAATCAAATCAGCAGATAATCTGCAAAATGATCAAAAAGGGGATATAAATCAACACATAAAACCTTTTGAGCAATACTATTTAATTAACAGTTAAGCATGGCTTACATATACAATTTAACATACTAATAAAAATTTCTACTTACATTTTGCTCTATTTTTTAACAAAAATATCGGTCAAGCATTTTTTTTTGTACTAAAACACTCTTTCTTAATTTGCGATTGCAGTTTCTTTATCAGCATTTTGTCACAAAGTGATACGCCTGATACATCGTCTTGTTCCTCGAGATATTTTGTAAGTCCATCTGCAAGTGGGGCTACGTCGTGGCTCATTCTGTGCTGAGTTTTATCTCCTCCTTCTTCACTATCTTCTGAAACTGGGTCTAATGATTGGCCCACAATTTGTTCATCTGTAAGGTGTTCAATACCTGGATCATTAGCGTCACAATTAATCTACTCTTCAATGTTTCCTTCACTGACTTTTTCTCCTCCAAATTTTTAGCTAAATTTGCCAAATCATGAGCAGAAATTTCTTCCTCCTCTATAAACTCTACCAGGGGCGGCGGAACTGCCCGGGCCGACCGGGCCCGGGCATTAGTTTTGTCTTTCTTTTTTTTTGTACTGTATCTTTTCTGACCTGACTTGATAATAAAAGAAGGTGAAGAGTTACATAGCAGGATAACTCTCCGGTTGCCGCTTATAATGTCTAATAGCTGTTGCAATCTATTTCCCTACAGATACGACATTCCTGAAAACATAACAGTGTATGTGCGGGTGGGGGGGGGGGGCTGGTGACGGCAGAAAAAGGATTAGTAAGCCAGTTTTCTTTACTCTCTGGAAAGCAGGGATTGCTAACAAGTTTCCCGGAATCCCCATTCATCTGTGTGTTGTATTATATTCCTTGTTCTATATGAATTTTCAGGTGAGAAGTGCAATACCCATTACTACAGTCTCAGTCACTCGCGCCTCGGGGGATGAGGTAAAGTAGAATTTAGCCGCTGAATGTGCTCCCGCCCCCTCCCCTTTTAGAGACGACTATTCTTATGTCCGTATTTTTGGGGTGACAAGTCCCCTCTCTCCTTCAGTGGCTTCTATGGTCTCAGTCACAAATCTAGGGAGAGAACGAGGAAGACGCTTTTCCTGTGCTCCATCTAAAAACGCATTTTGGTTAATTAAACTACATATTTATTTTTTTCACCTATAAAAATGAGTTCCAGAAAACGGCAAAAAATCGAGTCATATTTTAAAGTGTCTTCAAACTCCCTGATTCCAAGTTTAGAAAAAGAAACTGTACTTGATAAAAACAATGATGATACTCGTAGAGATGAAGATAACACTAATTTTACAAAAACTGCAAATGCTGAACCTTGTATGTGCCCATTATGCAACGAACAAGAGAAATCGGTACGAAGTGTCGCCTAATTTTTTCTGTTTTACAAAGTTAAAAATAAAATTTTGCTAATACAGCTTTTATAAAATATTCTTATGTGTCGTTTTGGTCTTGGGTGCTCGATCCCCCTTAGCCCCCCCCCCCCAGTGGTGCGGCATTGATCATGCTTCAATATTCCAGGCCCGGTCAATAAAATTCACGTTCCGCCGCCCCTGAACTCTACCAAAGTATTTTCCACATTTGGTAAAATTTTTCACCAAGTCCTTACCAATGTAGACTGCTTAACTGCCTCCCAAGCAGTGTGTATGCCATAAATGCTGTCAAGAATCGTGTAATATATTCAAAAGCCTTGAAGGTCATTACTCTCTTCGATCTTTTTTTGTAATAAGTTTGTTCTGTATTTTTAAATTCCCTTTTAAATTCAAGCCCTTGAGGACCGCGGATAATCCGACCGCCGGTAATCGGGAGTCTACTGTATTAATAGAGCTATAACCATTTGTAATGAACCAGGTGACCTTAATCAAGAATTAACTCACATAAAGAAACACAAGAAAAGCAGGATATCCGGATAAATTAATTAAAATGCTGTATAAAAAACGTATAAAAAACCTAGACAAAGTAACTGATTTCCAAAAACCACCCCTCAATTTTATGACTTCAATCCTTTATGACTGCGGAGCCTCATGTAAGATTAAAATGTAGCGGCTAAGCACAACATTAACATTCCCATTAAACCAAATCCAAATATTTTTTAAATCATAAGAAGTGACAAAGACTCGATCCAGCTGTTAGAAACTGCAGGTATCTATAAAATTCCATATACAGATAGCGAAGGCAATGATAAATGTTATATTGGTAAAATGAAAATAAAAATAAAAACTAGAATAAAAGAACATAGCCAGGATATAACCACAGGTAAAATCCCTACCGCGTTAACCAAGGTCAACAGAAAGAACGAGATTAATATTAAATTTGAGAAAGTTTAAAAACTTGCAAATTATCAAAATCATAAATACACCGCATATAGAGAAGCCATAGAAATAATAAGTTTTCCTAATTCCTGTAATGGCAACAATGTGCCATATGCTTAAAATAAGCGGCAACCAGGAAAAACATCACAGTACAGAAACTACCAGCACCAAATGTGCCGCTGATGACGTTGGGGTGCCCCAGTGAAAACGTTCCAGCCAAGTAACATGGAATCATAAAAAGGTTGTCTTTGTTTATAGTTAAGTTAATTTAGTACTTCATGAAACGTTCTTGGATAATGGATTCATCAACAAGAACCTACTTATGTCTTTAAGCATAACTTTCTACACATAAAAATGCCTTCAACTTTCATAACAATATCATTACTGGCTTTATCATTACCTTCTTTTAAAATCTCTATGATGGTATGTCATATATAATGGCAAAACCTTGGTATTTTGGTCATTATGAATATAATTTTCCTAAATTTCTCCAAAACGGAAACTCATAGAAAGTCCAAAAAGGAAGGTGCACAACTAAATGTTATAACAAACCTATATACCAATTTGCAGCATTCTACGTCCAACCATTTTTGAGTTATGCGAGATACACACACACCCACATACTTACATACAGACATCACGAAAATTTATGGAAAGTCGTTGATATCTCTGAAACGAGAACTTGTATTAAAATCAAAGTTGCAGGTGCACAACTAGACATCATAACAGTTATACATATAAATTTGCAACATTCTACGATCCTTCATTTTTGAGCTATGCAAAATACAAAATCCATTTCGCAAATCAGGTTTCCAATACTTCCTTACACTTTGTATAAGGAAGTAAAAAAAAAAGGGCATGATAACAGAAATCTAATTTCAATAAAAAGCTTCTAAAAATGCAGTAATAAAAAAAATTGGTTTTGAATCACAGTGCCCTCCCACCCCCAAGAGTTATCGGACACTTTGGTGTTAGCTTTTTTGCACAGAATATTTTTTATAGTACGGAATTTCCAAATTAATATGCTCATTGAATTTATATTCCTTTTGAGGCATTTAGAGATTTCTAGATAAATGAAATACATTGAGTAACAGAAGAAAGCTAGAATAAATTTGTTAAATCTGAAATAAAAGAAAAAAATAATTAAACTTGGAGATAACCCCCAAAAGAAAAACGTTAAATATCTCAGAACTATTGTTGTGATTTTCGTGCAGATTTGTATTGAGGCTATTTTGATGCTCTAGAATCATTTTCTGTTGTCAAATTAGTGGGTTAACATTCGAATTTTTAAAGTTTGACCCATTTTTAATATGTAGACGACCCCCTATGTCATTTTTTCCTACATACAACAACAGTAGACAAATTCCTGACAATTGGTGCCTACTGCATGTTTCTGCGATAATTATGTAATAAGTTACGTAAGGTGTTCCCTTTTTTTTGACCGACTGTACCTACATGTGGAGAAAAACAAATGATTAAAGTTTCAGAAAATTTGGATGATGTAATCAAGACAAAGGGCCTCAAAAAGTAAATAAGTCAATAACACGTTGGTCCCCTTCTGGTCCTTATTTAAGTAGTTATTTGGCTTGGCATTAATTTATAGAGTTGGCGGATGTGCTCTTGCGAGATATTGTGCCAAATTCTGTACAATTGGCATGTTAGATTGACAAAATCCCAAGCTGGTTGTAGGACACTTTTCATGATGCTCCAAAGGTCCTCATCAGTAGGTGAGAGATCCAGCGATTTTGCTGGCCAAAATAATGTTGGACAAGCAAGAAAACAAGCAGTAGAAACTATCTCCTACATGCGCGGGTATTATCATGCTGAAATATATGCTCAGGCCCTGTGGCAGAATATTTTTATGCTTTCTGCTACAAGCCTTTTTTGTACAAACCTTTCCTGTAAGACAGTATTGATGTATTTTCTTATTTACACATAATATGCATATATAATTACAAAGATAATAGAATTATTAATAAGACTGTTGAAGACTTCTTAAATATCAGACATGAGTTTCTATTTTCTACTGAAATTTAGGAATATATACAAGTGATAATTTCTTTTCTGCGACAATGTCACTGTGTCACCTAAATTCTGCCACAGGGTGCTCAAGATGGTTCAATATGAAGGGAAACACAACGGGACGTAGAATGTCATTGATGTACTGTAAACATGCCATGGATGACAACCAAGTGGTCTTGTCATTAAATGAAATGACACCCCAGATCATCACTCCTGGTTGTCGGGTCATATGGCTGGCGACAGTCAAGTTGAAATCCCCCCTTTTCTCGGGGTGTCTCCAGACGTGTATTTGATGGTCATCATGGCTCAAATCGGAGTGGGACTCATCACTGAAGACAATTCTACTCTATTGAGTGACATTCCAGTTCGAATTATCTCGATATAACTGCAAACGTGCTTGTCATTATACAGAGTTCAATAGCAGTCCACACAAGGAGCTTCATGAGCTCAACTCTATTTCTTTCAGCCAATTATTAATGGTCTTTGAAGTCACTGAAGTACCAGTTCCACATAAGATCGATGATAATGATGAATTTGGGGCTTTGAGTACCACTCTGATGATTGATAGGTTCTCACGTTCAGTCCTTTCTCTAGGCCGACTGCTTCCTTCCTGATGTTGTGTTCGGCCATGGTTCATCCATTCCTGCCAATATCATCTAATAGTGGCCTCGCTCCTATCCAATTGTAAACAGTTCACAGATTAGACCAACTGGCTTCTTTGAGCCCAACTATACACCTCTCTCAAAGGCTGACATCTGTGCATATTGTTTGCGCACCTGTATGCAAGGCATAGTTACTGTCTATCTGAGTAGATGAAATAAAATTCTCAAAGAATTTATGACCTGGAATCAAAATTTTTCCTTTTTAATATTCTGCCAGTTGCACAGTTAAAATGTGCTGCAGTGATACATGCTTATTTGATGGCAGCCAAACTTTAAAATTTTGCATTTTCCATCCACACCTGTATGCATGTCGATTTGTGTTCCATTTGCATTGCTCCTTCTTGGTATGTCGTTTTTTTTTTTGTTATAGAGAGTATTTATTCTTATATTTTAGCTGCATTAAGTGTATAGATGTTTCTATGGCCATAATAGATTGCATTATTAACATAAATATATGTAGAAGTATTATAAAAGAAACATAATATTCTGTTTCTTAACAAACCAATATTCATACATTATACACATAATTATTTAACTCTTTGAGAATATCAAAAATACTGCCTAGTCAATTTGATAGTAGCAGTAAGTAATCATTCTCTGAAGAGATGTTTAAAAAATCACAATACACATACTGATGTTATCGATATTACTTGATGGAAGAAGTGGTCATAATGACTATACCCCACTTTGTAGGATGATCCTTTTACTTTGATCATTTTATAGATGACATTGGAGATTAAGGATTCACAAATACTTTCACTAAGATCAAAATATATGTTATAGCTAGACAAATGGAATTAAGTACAGTTTGGTAGAGATTTATTTTCTGGCACAACCAACAATGTCAATTTTCTATAAAAACACTGATTGAATACTGTATAAGTATCCACTTCATTATATCATAGAATGAAAATAGATTCAAAGATAATAAAATACATCTGGGCACTGAGATTTCTCCATAGGTACGAAATAGCATTCGTTTTAAACACTGTATATTAGGCCTTATCTTAGGCCTAGCTGTTGAAAGGAATGTATCTACAATTAAAAGATCATCCATTAATACTAAACAGTCCCTCACTACACAAAAGTACATTAGAAATTGAGACAGATTAACTTTAATTATTTAAAGGATTACTCTAATTATAAACTAAAAAAAAAAAAAAAACTTTTACATACCATGTTTTTAAATTTTCTGTTGAATCACATAAACTTGACAATTCTATGCATTAATAAATACGTTTTTAAAATTTTTTTTTGATGAATTATCACATCAACTTAAAAGAAAATTATCAAATCCATAATAAAGAGAGCAATTATAAGAAATTTTCAAACATTTATTAATTGAATAAAAGTATTAAAAGAATGCACTGTCATTGTGTTCTGAGCTATTCTAAAAGTTTCAAATGTCTAGCTAGTCGGGAAGTTATAGCTATAGAACAATATTAGTACTTTATCAATGTATATAAAATTTTTAAAGTGATAATGACACCAATTTTTGTGAGATGCATAATTTAATTTTTTACAATATTTTATTGTTCATGTTTAAGTAAATGTATTTATTTTCCTGTTGAAAGAAAATGAACTCAAATGTTTTTGGCAACGATTAAATTATAAATAAAACTTAATGGCTAATTTTAAAGCTATCATGAGGTTATTTTCACATTTTATTAATTAATTAAAAAAAACATTTATTAATTGAATAAAAGTATTAAAATAATGCATTTTCATCATGTTCTGGGATATTCTGAAAGTTTCAAATGTCTAGCTAGTCGGGAAGTTAGTTAAAAATCAATTGCAAGATTTGTACTAGACAAGCAAACAAGAAAGCGAGTTAATAAGAACATGGTAATAATTAAGATTCTTGAGAAATAGTCACTCAAAAAATGGCTAAAGTCATTTCCAACAGCTGCTTCGGCATGCCATCAGGAAAGCGCGGAAAGACTCAGTATTAACTTATTTAAAAAATATGTACAACCTTTATTTAACTTCATGTCTTCAACTGCCGAACAAGGTTCACTCTGGGATGCCCCAGTGAAACTTGTTCAGCATTTGAAGACATGAAGTTAAATAAAGGTTGTATATATTTTTAAAATAAGTTAATTACATTGCTTCATGATATATTTTTTTAAGTATTTGACGTCGAAAGCCAAGACTCAGTATCTTACTTCTTCTAAGGTTACTATCCATGGCAGAAAGAGACCTGCCTTTCCAAATTCCTGTTTGTACAGCCCAACAATACTCAAAGATCTATACATAAGATAAATAGTTTTAAATGAATAAATTTATTTATGATCGTTTGTACGAATAAAAATTCATGAAACTAAGTAAAATGAGATTATTTTTGCTGGAGGAATATTTATTATTGAATTGATTCTATATTAATTTATTATTTTTATCTTACAATTTATTTTAAAAGGACGTTGAATTCAGCATAGTAATATTATGTTTGTGCAGAGCTGATAATTCCAGTCATGGAACAAATTGAAGGTTCTAGAAAAAAATTATGTAATTGACAGTGGCGTCGCCAGAAAAAATTTCAGGGGGGGGGGCACAACCTGAAAAAACATTTTTTTCTGATAGCATAGTTTTAAAGTTAAAGAAAAAAATGCTTATTAAAATTTTCCAGAGGGGGGCAAGTGCCCCCCCTTGCCCCATTCTGCCGACGCCCATGGTAATTGAACTTTAAAATGATGCAATCATTTTAAATTTGAGAAGTTTGAAAGCTGGAAAAATAAATATATATATATATATATATATTTTTTTTTTTAGATTTATTGAGAATGATTCATAATATTTTAAAGCCAATCCTATTTTCTTTTAGCGTTACTGTTTATATACAAAAACACCGGTTTGTTCACAAACAAAACTCATTTATAAGTCTTGATAATTTCTTTCCTACTGAATTTTAAGTCATTTAATTAATTAATTGGAGAAAAATAAATTTAATTAGCAAAAGCCAAACTATTTTCGTAAATTTTAAAATAAAGTTAACTAGCATTATTATTTTTTTTTTTTTTAATTTCAATACTGCAAATGAAAAAATTTGCTTTTATGACATGTACTATACATGCAAAATTATAATACTTCAAAATTATCTTAGAACCTGAATGCTTTCACAGACATCACATCAAGGTCTCGATTCATTATTGTCTTGATAGTAAAATCTTTATTAACCATCATCTGGACTGTTGTCAGTGAGTTTCAATTCATTTAAGGATGTAACTGTTTCTCCATTACTTCAAAGTTTATTTTGCATATTGTTTAACTCAATACAATGAAACCCTAACCTATCGTTCCCGCATTGATCGTTTTATTTCTATGGTCCCTGCACAAAACTGTATTTAAATAATGTTAACGGAACCCGCATGTATCGTTCTTCAAAAAGTCATATTCACACATTCATCATTGTAAAATTTTTCTTCTGACAGAAATGTATTTGAAAATCAAGCGATTCCATATGGCATACAAACTTGAATTACTTCTTTCAATCTAAAGTAACTCTTTTCCCCATTTTCATGGAGGATCAAAATTGTTATGCCATGTCTCCGGACCATCTATTCATTTTGTAATTACAGCATCGCAGGAAGTAACTTCTCCAGTAATCAAGAAAATTGTTTCGTGAAATGCGGTTACGGGCGAAATTCCAAACTGAAGGGCAGAAAAAAAATGATACTATAATGTGGATTAAGATTGGTTGTGTGTAACAGAGGAAGTGTCTGGTACAAAATTTAGTGATAATATTTGTATCAAATCAAGACGTTATGACATGCGATATCTTAAAGCATGGAAGAAGCGTGCGATTTCAAAAAATGAAAATAATGGCGAAGAAACAGAGGATAATTTTCACGCTTATGACACAATTATGGCGTTTGAAAATGCATGAACTTTTTTTTATAAGCACGTGCAATTACAGAAAAAGACCAGAAAAATGTTGTAAATCTGGAAGAATTCCTGTATAATTTATAAAAGGAACAAAAAACCCAACATAAAATTACTGATTCTTAAAAATAAATTTTTCTTAATGCTCTATAACATTGATTTATTTCTTTGACAGTTTGGAAAGTAACAAATTAGTTTTTATTAGTAGTATACTGTATACATTGTGCCATGTATTAACTCATAAACATTGTTTTCTTTATGTTTTTTACTTTAACCCGCATTCGTCGTTTTTTTCACCAACCCCGTGAAAAACAATGGATCGAGGTTCTACTGTATAAGAATAAGTAGAGTTTTCCTTTTTGGAGAGCATCTTATGAGTTCTTTTGAAATTAAACACTTATCTACAGTGTAACTGCTTATAATCACTCTACACCAATTCTTATACAGTTCTGTAATTTTAATCTATTTAGGTTGTTTTTTATGTTTCTGAGTACCGTAATTGCAGGGAGATAAGCCGTCCCCGCATCTGCAATAGTTAGATTAAAGAAAAAACGAAAAGTCATCAGATACCCCCCACCATCAGATATACTGCACATATTCAACAACGTGATATGTTTCTAATCATTTTAATTTGAAATAATTTTAAGCATGCAATAATTAAATGATAAAAAAGTATTAAATATAATGATAAAAAAAGCAATAAAATTAAAAATAATTATTAAGTATTTAAGTTATTCAATAAAGAAATACAAAAATGATCTTACTTTAAATTCACAATCACAAACTTCAGTTACCCTCTTCATAGAATTATAAAATAACACATTTTATTATTGTTAAAGAATTATTTATTCAATGTTATCCAATTTCTTTTTTTTTTTTTTTTTTTCAAAATTTAAAGATATTTTTGACTTAAGAATTGAATAGCGTTTAATATTTCCAATTTCTGAACAATACACATTTTTTTTTTTTTTTTTTTTTTTGTTCTCCTTTGAATTAGTTTCCCCAGAATTCTTTTGGACTTAAATTTTTTGAAAATATATACTGATCATTTATCCACAAAAACAAAATAAAAAGCACATTTCTAATGTGAAACAAACTTGATTTCATACAGCAGATTGTCGATCAATTTTCACCCTTAACCTTGAGAAACACATCAAATGATAGATAACTTCGTTATTCGTTAGAATAAATTATATACAGGGCAAAAGAGAGTTTAAAGAGCTAAACATTTCTTTCAATTTCTGGCTGTCTCTTATTTTTCACCAAAAGAACATTTTTTTCCCCTCTCACCCTCTCTTTCCTCGCATTTTTTTTGGGGGGTGGGTGGGTGTTAATATGTGGAACTGATAGCGGATTTTTTTAATTTTTTGGAATAATTTAACATAAATTTCCATGACTTTCGAAGAGAATCATCCATCTAGGGTGCCTACTACTTTAGTTACCCGAGATTGATAGTTATCACATTCACAATGTTTCTCGTTCACATAGTCCTAATGATGCTGTGGAAATTGAGAATAGCATTATTCCCCATTTTAATATGCTCAGAAGGGTTTTCAACAGGTGTTTATGGTATGACATATGAAGTGGTTTCGTTTATACGACACTGAAGACGTTTTCCGGACCTGGATTTTTTGTCTTTATAATTAACAAGATTCGACGGTTTGCATGTGCGCTATGGATTGTTATAGCTTGAGAACAATTTCCGTGGAGTTTGCTCGAGAACGAACTCCTCGGTGTGTATATATGCTTGGGCTCTACAGCACTTTTATTACTTTTATTTTTATAAGCCGTGTATGCTGACATTGCGTTCGAGGAATAAATTGCCTGAAGTGAAATTTTGACCATCAATGGTTATTCAAGAGCTACTAAAAGAAGAAGAAGAAGAAAAAAAAAAAAAAGCCAGATACACCGCATGTACCAAAATTAGACTTTTAAAGGGCATTTATTTTGGTGCCTATTTTTTGCTTTTCTATTTATAAAGCCAAACTAACAGAACTTTATCAGCATCAGCAAATGAAGCATACTTGGTTGATTATACTGATTATTTAGATACTGCTCATGTACACAAGTCAAGTGAAGTTTATTCCCCAAAATAAGACATCTTACTGTCTTTACCCAAAATATGCAAATGACCCCCCCTCCCTCCCCTCAGTAGATGCATAAGACTATAGGGTTGGCAATGAGCTGAATGGCTATTAACATATTTTGCTCTTACAGCCAATAAAACTTTCACCTGATATGATACATTAAATACTTTTAAATTTCTTTTGTACATAAAATCAGGATGATGTGATTTTTTTTTTTTTTTTAACATGTGTATAAAGAAACGAACAACAACAACAACAACAACAACAAAAAAAAAAAAAACCACAGACATGTATAAACTAAATTGTTTATTACAGTGTTTAAAAAATACATAGCAATTCTTACATTGTCGAAAGAAAAAAAAAAAGAATTACAATTTTTTTACAGTTTGAAGAACTATTTACAAATGGCATATTCACCACCAACATTAAAATTTCAAAATTGAAATATTTATAATATTTACATTTATTTATTTAAAGTGATGTGCTCATGATTTAATGAATTAAAAAGACATGTTTTACAACCATCATATTAAAATACATTTTTTAATGCAAATAAATTATGTTTCCTCAATTTTAGGTATGTCATCATCATTTTTTTATTTATCTATGGTTTCTAATAAGTCAGGTAGAGCTTAGTTACCTGAACTAAGGTAACTAAGTTCAAGTTAATTAGCAAAATTTAATATACATGAACTGAATAATTAATTTTTTTTAGTTCTGGAATAATTAATTTCTTTGACATTTATTTTTCTAAAATACAATGCAGGAAATAAAGCTTAATTCAGAATATATTCTAGGGTTAAAAATTTAAAATCAAGATTTTTAGTAATTACAACAAATTATAAGTTACACATATCAAGACTCAAGAATTTAAAAAACAACCTATCACTGTTCAAAATTTTTTTAAATAGGGGCAGGGGTGGAATTGCAAATAACAGATTAATTATTATTTATATATATATATATGATATAAGAATAAATTTCATATAAGAACTGAAAACTATGTAAAACAAGGACAATATCCAAAAAATTGAAACTGAAATAATGAGGAGCAGAGGCCACCACTGCTTAAGACATATTGGGAGAAGGATTAAAAAGTTTTATATAATTATTCTATTTGTTCATCTTAAGCACATTTTTCAGCAATATAAGTTTTTCTTTACATATGGTCACTTAATCTATGTGGAATCTTAAAAAGATAATTACTTGTGAGCTATTACAATTATTAAAATTTTATTTTCGTATTAAAAAAAATTTCTTTTAAAAGTCATTAAGGCCCATTTTTGCAAAAAAAAAAAAAAAAAAATAATAATAATAATAATAATAATAATAAATATTTTTGTGAGAAAGAAAAAGATGAATAATAACTTTTCATTTAAGTAGTCATTCAAAGTCTAACATTAAGTTAATGATAAAATGTGGGCAAACATTGGAAACATGTAAATATAAGATCATTTTTATACAACAAAATTTTATGAAGGTTGTTTCTATGAATTTGGATTTTTGAAGGGAACCATTTTATAGATTTAAATTTTGTGAAGAGTGCTTATGAAGTGGAACTTTGAAAGAAGCAAAATAAATAAAAATAAAATAACATATTTAGTTATCGAATATCCTAAAAATCTTGTAGGTGGCATAGCTAGCAATTAATAAATTTGTGGTTTTTTTCTCCTGTTTATCGCTTTAATATTGTGAATATCAAACAATAAATAGATAAATATTTATTTCTCAGGATGATATTAACAAAATGGTAAAAAAGCTGAAAATTTATGCAAAAGACAGACAAAAGAAAAAGAAAGAAAGAAACAGAATTCAGATAGCAAAAAAAAAAAAAAAAAAAAAAAGGTATAGTACAGATACAATTTATTTTAAATTTAAAATAAATTGTATCTGTTTAAAAGGGAAGAAAAAAAAAAGAGGACAACGTTTTAAAACATGAATGTGTAAAACCTTATTTGAACAGATGATGTAACAAAAATATAAATAAAAAAATACAAACTTTGTTAAATGTACATTATTACAGAAGCTAAAATAGATCTGCATAAAACTTGTATTCAGCAAAAAACTGAAAAACATCAACCCTTTATTTAATATTGATCAAAGAGTGAAAAATAAATGCCAGTTAGTTAAATGTCATGAAAAATAATTTGAACGAGATGAGATGAAAATAAAGAAATATTTAAAAAATAAAATTAGCAAAAGCTTCAATTAGTCAATGAACGTAATAAGATTTTTGATAAATTAATGATAATCATACATTTAAATATATACAAAAAATATGTAATTCATTGATTCCATAATTCCAAGATTTGGAAAATGTTTTGAAACATCTAGTAAGACAATCTGTAATCAATGACATTATCAAATAAAACTTTCATAATAAAAATTTACAACATTTGATAGTAAATTATGAGAGAAAAACAGTTGAAATGTGTTAAAAAAATATTTTACCTATTTGGATTTAAGCAAATGCATATTTGTCTGAAAAAAAAAAAAAAAAAAAAAAGTAACCAAATCAACTGCATTGTTATATAAAATAAATTTCATAAAAGAAGAGTATTTACAAATATTTTTCTCAGCTTTATCAAATACAAATTCAGATATGCCAGTATTTCTAATTTATTCCAGAACATAGTCAATACTTACCTTTTTTTCACACCACTTGTTTGGTTGATTCATTTTTTCCAATATATAACTATGATTAATTAAGAAGGTGTTAAACATGAAAACTTGATTTTTGGATTTTTTTGGATTTTGGAAATTATAAATTAAGATAAGATAATAAGAAATGAAAAATGGCCGAACGTATAAAATTTAGGTATAGTGGATACTTATGCGTATATAGTGCCGCGAATCATTAACCCTTTCCGAAATTACATCTTTTCAAATTGACATTAATAATAATGATTCAAATAAAATAAATAAAGTAATGATATTATTAAAATTTAAACGAAAGATCATTTCCATTTAAATAAAGGGAAATAGGAAAATGAAATTAATTATTAACTCACCCCATTGTTGATCGGAACCTGTAAGGGAATAGTTATTATCCATAGCACACACAAAATATCAATAAAACACTAACTCTTCTTAAAAGCACAATTTTCTTTTATTTAGAATCATTTCATATATGCGAAAATTACGGTACCGGCACCTACACTTAATATATTTTCATATTGAGCAATCTAGGCTGTGAACGATCTTACAATCATTTTCACTTTGATTTTTTTTATCATTTCAACTACATTACACATACATGTGAACCACGCTGGTTATGAATCATACACCATCACTTATTCTCATTTTGACCACACAAGTCGGCGAAAGATTTTACGATTACTTTCAGTGAGTTGTTCATTAATAATAGTCAATAGTCCTGATATAATATATATCATTTTAACTCTTAGCCAACATGCCAGTAGAAATTTTATTTTATTCTGATAGATGGCTGAATATTAATGTTGCAGTAATCGACGGAACGAAAGATGTCACTAAAAAAATCATCACACACTCTGAATTTTAACAGGAGTTGATGAATGCCCTGTTTAGGCTGATACATTGTAGCAGGCATTTTTTATCTCTTCTTCAAAATTTTAGGAGACCGATGTCACAATATCATTAATATTTCACAAGCACATGATTCACTTATCTATCGTGAGAATGGAGGCTACGTAGAATTAGATCCATCGTCAAATCGCCTTTTTCGGAGAACACACACATTAGGCCTGGTCAGACCACGCTATTTCATCCTATTCGTTTAGGTCGTGTCTTATATTTGAATGCAGCTGAGTGATGATTGCAAAGTTCGATATGCAAGATACTTGTAATCATTATTAAGTGCTCTGTAGACTGCACATGAAAAAAGGAAATAAAAATACTCTTTAACGGCAAGCGCCGTTTCCAACGGCAGGCCGCGGCAGAGCCGCCCTGCGACTACCTCCTCCAACCGCTATTCCAGAGAGAGTGAGTAGAGACGCCTTCCCATTTCCCGCTATCGCGAGACTACGCACATTTAAATTGATGCGCGCGATAAATAGTTCAAAAACAAATTATTTTACCTGGATCGTCTGCTGAATAATAAATAATCAAGCGGGAATCAATACATTTAATTTTAAGAAAGGAATATTTTATATTGGGCTACTTTTTGGATTAAATATTAATATTAAAAAAAAAACACATTTTCCTAGAGGAACGCCACTGTTTGAATCGGCGCCGTGATATATTCGCTGCGGACCTGATATATTCGCTGCAAACTGAATGGAATATTCCAGAAAGAGAATTTGAAAAAACGTAAATGGAAATGACGTCACTGATTTTCATTACTGAAAAATGAACGTTAGGAAAATAAAAAAAAATTATTTTAAAATTATTTGCAGACGATCTAAAAAGATTTTGAACTGATTTGAATAATGAATAAAATTGAATTTCTTTATTGGCTAAGGCGTTTGTTTACAATCCGAAAACATCGGTAGTTTTGTTTACAAACAAAACGCTTCACTAGAAATTCTTAATTTTTTTTGTTTATTTAAAATTGCGAATTTTAAAAATATTAAATGGAGAACATAAATAAAATAAAAGTAACTAAAATATTTTCCGGGGGATTTGATCAAAATTAACTAAATTCAAGAGTGTTAGAATTTTTTGATTCTAACAGAAGGGAATTACATATTAAAAGAGAAAAAAAAAAATAGGCAGGTACTAACAATGCTCCAAAATAAATTAGAAATGCTATCATACTTGCAAATATATAAACACATTTGAAGACCAAAACTTTCATTATATAATCACAGAAATTTTACATAATCTTCCCGAAACTTACAAACAGTAGCTGCTGAATTTCAAATATTTTTATAGATTATATATATATAAAAATAAAATAAAATAATAATCTCTTAAAAATAAAATACAGCTGCACACATTTTCCTAAAAACAGCAAACATAATGTGTGGGATTAAAAATGCTGATATTTCCTTTTATTATGTTTATTTTTGTGTTTATTATTCTTTAAAATCAATCCTAACTTCCTTCTTTGACAGTCTCAGATGTATCATAATTTATGGTTGAAAGTATCCACTCCTTTACAAGTCAAAAATCTATTTAAAACATCCATCCAATTTCACATTCTGGACACTTGAACATCAGCAAGTTAAATCTAAATTATGAATAAACATAATAATTAAAAAAGGGGGATAAGTACATATACATAAAATTAACTGCACAAAAAATTTACAATGAAGGTTTCAATTAATACAATATACTCTTTAGGTCAAAAGAAAAATGTATAATTTCACAAATGGTTAAGGTGATTGACTGCACATTGTTCTTAAGCCTGGGTAGAATGCCCTCTGTGAAGGTCTTTACAAGAGGTCTTAACCTGTATTTATACAAGTTTCTGAGAAAAAAACAGAAAATTTCATATGGTTAGGTCATTGAGTGCAACCTGGGATCGAACTCATCACTTCCCATCAACCAGCTTTGACAGCAGAACCTATCAGCCATTGGTGCAGCCATAGCAAAAAACAGCCTGAATTACCTTAAATTTATTATTTATTTATTTTTATGTTCACCTTATGCATGTAATAAAAACATTGAATACTTCTTATGTTGTGAAAATTAAATGTATGCTTGCTTACATGGTGAACTTATCTTGTCAGAACTTATTAAATCTAACATACCCCCCGTTTCATTAATGCACCTACATTTATATAGAATTTAATTTGGTTATTAAAAAATAAGTCTGTTTTAAAAAAATAATTTATTAAAATTATTATTTAAAAAATATATCTTTTATGATAATGCAGACGATTTCCATATTAGAGAAGTAGTATAACACCAAATACCAAATATCCAAAAAAAGTCCATTTTATTCTCAATATTAAAAAAAAAAAAAAAAAAAAAATTCTAAGTCTTTTTGTTAAAAGTTAAAAAAATCGATAACTTTGTTTTAAATTATCGCAGATCGATGGTTCAACCATTCGTTTTAAAGGTATTGGCGAGCTCTTTTGAAAGATACCCATCATGAAAATTTACTCCCCTCGAGGGGGGACTTCCCCCCAGGGGGGGAGGCGAGGCTTCTACATACACAAAAAAAAATTTTCCAGTTAACTACAAAAAATTATTACAAAAAATATATATTTGTTTCATTTGGTTTAGTGCAGTCCATAGACGTTAAACTCTACTTACCTGCAATTTCCCTCATAGACGTAATGCATTAGAATTCTCATGATTGTCCCTGTACACAAACCACTTGCTTGATCTTAACGAAAATCTTACTGTAGCATCCCTATATGATACACATTTAGAATACCAAGTTTGGAATGTCTGCTTCTATTTGTTCTTGAGATATGCTGATAACAGACAGACACACAGACCATTTGCTAAAAACATGATTTTCATATTCAGGGGACCTCAAAACGTGTAAATATAACAAAATCTCACTTTCGAAAATTTGACCCAAAAACAATACTTTCTCTACCTTATGGTAAGAGAAAGTAAAAAATTGCTTGTGTAGAATTAACCCCTTAACAATCTTGTAATTTTTAAGAAAATTATAAAAAAAAAAAAGTGCCTAATTTTTTTTTTATTCAAGAAAATTGCATAAAATAAAGTGTATGAACAATATATATATTAATTTTTAAGTTTTGGATTTTTTTTTTTTTTTTTTTTTTTTAGCTTGAAATCAAGAAAAATTAATCTTGCAGAAAAACAACAATCAGAATTTTTATGACTGAATGCTTGTTTTCCAGTAAACAGAAAAAATAAAAGATGTGTTTAGAAGAAAATTTACTAATTTTATGTATTAGGATCATAAACATTAAAACAGAATTTTATGAAAAGAATTTTATGTAAAATACAATGTTCTCAGATTCGCTATTCAAACTTTCATAAACATCACTTATTTTTCAAATCTCTCTCAGATCACTCTAAAATTAGAGTCAGAGTCACTTTGTGATTCTGACTATGTACACAATATTAATATATATATATATATATATATATATTACCCCAGCACACAAAACCATATAAATACGAAAGCTTAACTGAGCTAAGATTACAAATATTTAAAATTGTATGGTGCTGACCTACTGGTGCTAAAATAAACAAACCTACTATCTCCAACTACATTTTAAATAGCCTGTTACTTCCACCTAGAAAAAAAAAAAAAAAAAATCTGGTTATCAGAAATGGTTTGTTTTTAAATCTTTTTAGTGCGGCACTTCTGAACACTCCAGACCGGAAATATCACAGGCACCAGAAAATTTACTAATTTTATGTATTAGGATCATAACGAGAGACATTTTCTGCAGCAGGCTAAGACGGCTTGTGAAGGATCTCAGACTGATTTCCTACTTGTTGCAATTGTCAAAAATACAATTTATTTTATTTCAGAGTATCTTAAGGAAGGAAAGCTCAAGCCCTCATAGCCCCCTCCCCCCCCTCTTTGGCTATGCTCTTGATTTGCATATTATATGTATTTTTTATAAAACTTGCCCTTTGTAACAAAAATTTCATAAAATAATGATAAAAGAGGAAATACAAAAATAAAATTTATAATAAATAAAGGAATATATTTAAAAAAATAATAATAAATAAATAAACAGATAAATAAAAATAAAAATAAAAATTTTAGAGTGTAACAGTAACAAACGTAATTTCTAAAAATTTCTGTCACTAGATCTTTGCAAAATATTAGCTATATATATATATATATATAAGGGAGGGGGATAACCACTGCTAAGAAAGTATGACTAAAAATAAGAGTAAATTTTTTAAAATCTATAAACATTTTTCATAAATGCTTAAAAATACCAAAAATTACGCAAAAAAAAAAAAAAATAATAATAATAATAATAATAAATTTTTAATAACTTATGAAATTTTTTAAAGTAGAATATTCATAGTTAATAATGTTCATGGTAGCATCAAACACATAACTGGCATTTTAAAGCTGGTCTGGCATCTTCACAATGAAATAGCTGGCATCTTCTTTTTTATGCATGTTTAAGCAAATTTTGACCTATTCTCACACGTTAGGAAAATCATAAATTTCAAATAACTTACAAAATTTTTAAATTACATTATAAATCAATAAGGTTCTTGCCAGTAACATAAGAGATATTTTTAAACTTTTCAGAACTTTCTACATTTATTTGTTCTTGAGACATCGTGCATATAGACTTTTTAGTGTGGTACTTCTGAACACTCCAGACCGGAAATATCACAGGCACCAGAAAATTTACTAATTTTATGTATTAGGATCATAACGAGAGACATTTTCTGCAGCAGGCTAAGACGGCTTGTGAAGGATCTCAGACTGATTTCCTACTTGTTGCAATTGTCAAAAATACAATTTATTTAATTTCAGAGTATCTTAAGGAAAGAAAGCTCAAGCCCTCATAGCCCCCTCCCCCCCCCCTTCTTTGGCTATGCTCTTGATTTGCATATTATATGTATTTTTCATAAAACTTGCCCTTTGTAACAAAAATTTCATAAAATAATGATAAAAGAGGAAATACAAAAATAAAATTTATAATAAATAAAGGAATATATTTAAAAAAATAATAATAAATAAATAAACAGATAAATAAAAATAAAAATTTTAGAGTGTAACAGTAACAAACGTAATTTCTAAAAATTTCTGTCACTAGATCTTTGCAAAATATATAGCTATATATATATATTATATATAAGAGAGGGGGATAACCACTGCTAAGAAAGTATGACTAAAAATAAGAGTAAATTTTTTAAAATCTATAAACATTTTTCATAAATGCTTAAAAATACCAAAAATTACGCAAAAAAAAAAAAAAAAATAATAATAATAATAATAATAATAAATTTTTAATAACTTATGAAATTTTTTAAAGTAGAATATTCATAGTTAATAATGTTCATGGTAGCATCAAACACATAACTGGCATTTTAAAGCTGGTCTGGCATCTTCACAATGAAATAGCTGGCATCTTCTTTTTTATGCATGTTTAAGCAAATTTTGACCTATTCTCACACGTTAGGAAAATCATAAATTTCAAATAACTTACAAAATTTTTAAATTACATTATAAATCAATAAGGTTCTTGCCAGTAACATAAGAGATATTTTTAAACTTTTCAGAACTTTCTACATTTATTTGTTCTTGAGACATCGTGCATATAGACTTTTTAGTGTGGTACTTCTGAACACTCCAGACCGGAAATATCACAGGCACCAGAAAATTTACTAATTTTATGTATTAGGATCATAACGAGAGACATTTTCTGCAGCAGGCTAAGACGGCTTGTGAAGGATCTCAGACTGATTTCCTACTTGTTGCAATTGTCAAAAATACAATTTATTTAATTTCAGAGTATCTTAAGGAAAGAAAGCTCAAGCCCTCATAGCCCCCTCCCCCCCCCCCCCCTTCTTTGGCTATGCTCTTGATTTGCATATTATATGTATTTTTCATAAAACTTGCCCTTTGTAACAAAAATTTCATAAAATAATGATAAAAGAGGAAATACAAAAATAAAATTTATAATAAATAAAGGAATATATTTAAAAAAATAATAATAAATAAATAAACAGATAAATAAAAATAAAAATTTTAGAGTGTAACAGTAACAAACGTAATTTCTAAAAATTTCTGTCACTAGATCTTTGCAAAATATATAGCTATATATATATATTATATATAAGAGAGGGGGATAACCACTGCTAAGAAAGTATGACTAAAAATAAGAGTAAATTTTTTAAAATCTATAAACATTTTTCATAAATGCTTAAAAATACCAAAAATTACACACACACAAAAAAAAAAAAATAATAATAATAATAATAATAATAATAATAATAATAATAATAAATTTTTAATAACTTATGAAATTTTTTAAAGTAGAATATTCATAGTTAATAATGTTCATGGTAGCATCAAACACATAACTGGCATTTTAAAGCTAGTCTGGCATCTTCACAATGAAATAGCTGGCATCTTCTTTTTTATGCATGTTTAAGCAAATTTTGACCTATTCTCACACGTTAGGAAAATCATAAATTTCAAATAACTTACAAAATTTTTAAATTACATTATAAATCAATAAGGTTCTTGCCAGTAACATAAGAGATATTTTTAAACTTTTCAGAACTTTCTACATTTATTTGTTCTTGAGACATCGTGCATATAGACTAACACACTAACAAATGCACTAATAAAATAACTAACCTACAAATGAACACATCAATTTTGTGATTTTCAGATTCCTCACACTTCAAAATATAGAAAGAAAGGAAGAAAAAAAAAGGACAAAAAATTTTCTTTAGGGTTCCCACTCAGTTTCAAAAATAAAATTCCCTGACTTTTTCAGGTTTTCCAGCTCTATTTTTAGAAAATTCCAGTCACAAAATTTGGTTCACAACATAAAAAATAGCTCACGGTACAAAACAGAACATAGCTCTTGACATAAAAGAAAACATAGCTAGCAACGTGACTTGTGATAAAAATTGAATGCTCAAAAAGCATTTTCCAGGTTTTTGAGCAATATTTACAATTTTCCCTGATATTTCCCTGACTTTTTTCAGTAATTTCAAATTCCCTGACTTTTCCAGGTTTCCCCTGACCCATGGGGACCCTGTATTCTTGTATGTATACTCAAGTTTATCATACCTATATTATGATGGGAAACTAAAACCTCTACATGAAATAAATAATTTTTACTCTAATAAATTAATGCAAGACCACATAACTGATCAAAGAAAATAAAAACAATGTATGAATTATACAAGATAATAATAATAAAAACAATTATTTAAAACTGATAAGGTTTCAACAAACTCTAAAACTGTGCTGCTAGCTAAGCATTTACCATGCAGCCAAATATGAATAAAGCTTAAACTTTATTTTAGTGACATTTTAATTCACCATGTAGTTGAATGTGAATAAATCTTAAAAAAAAAAAAAAAAAAAAGCAATAATTTTATTTTGGTGATAGTTTTTGACAAACAATTACTTTGCTGCCATCCACTTTAAAAAGTATGAATAAACTAGTATTACCCAGTGATTGAAACTTAACCAGTTTTTTAAAATAAGTATTTAAATAGTAAATATAGAAATTCAAAATTTCCAGATAAACAATGCTCTTAGTAATTACACTATAGATCCCAAAACATAAAAAAGTGAAAGAGTTCACATTATTTTGTCCAAGATCTGTATATATAAATAAAGGTATTTTTGTATGCCTTTTTGACATAATAAGAGAATAGCTTTCTATTTCTGCAACACACATTAACCATACTAGAGGTCTGCCAGGGGTGGAATTTCGAGGCCCGTTATGAAGTCGAAAAATGCGACCCGAGCCCGGCCCAGCCCGGACAAAAAACTATAAAATCAGGCCCGACCTGGCCCGATTCAAAAATCTGTAAAATAACAAAAAAAAAAAAAAAAAAAAAGCCTTTTCATGAAAAAGATTTTTAGTATGTGTTTTGCAGAGGTTTTATATAACCAAACAATAGTACGTTCTTTTAAAAAACAGCTGAAATTTTACAAGACAATTATATATAAACAGAAATTCATTATTATAGACAAGGCACAAAGAGAAACAGAAAGTCAAATCAAAAATATTAGCATTCATCAAACAATATAGGAAGGTATTTTAAATGGTTAATACTTCTGAAAATGCACTTTCAACCATTTCCTCTTATATACCATAATGTATTCGAATCTTTCATGTGCTCCGGTAACAAAACTTTAATGTTAATGCAACCATATTCAATAGAAAAGTTGCTTTGCCCATGATGAAAATGATGCTACTTTCGTCCACTGGAGAAATAAAAAAGGAGCCTTAGAAAAAAAGTTACAGAGGAAAGATTTTTATAGCCTTTATACCACCTAAACTCAACAGATCATAAGAAACAAACCCTTATACGCAGTAATGTATCTAATTTCTTTTGTTATGTACATGTACGCAAACTGGTAGTGACATGCATACTATTTTGAATAGGAAACCATCTAATATTACTTTAAATAAAATATATTAATTTCGAGGCATGCTAAAAATATTTGCGAAAAATTAGATTTCGGACAGACAGACCGATAGACAATTAAATTGACGCTAAAGACACTTTTTTAACAAAATAGAACTTTATGTGACATACAAGCCTGTAAAATTACGTAAAATAAATGACTGAAGAAATATTTTATCATTTTCCTTTTTCGTTGATTAATGAGGAAGCTAGAAAAATAATTGGGCCGACACGGCCCGGAACAAATTTCATTCAGGCCCGGCCCGGCCCGAATATACACAAAAAAACTGAGCCCGAGCCCGGCCCGGCCCGAGCCTGAAAAAAAAATTTTAAGCCCGAGCCCGCCCCGAGAGTGAATTCAAAAATTCGGCCGGAAGCCCGGCCCGTGCAGACCTCTAAACCATACATTTCAAACAATACTACTATCAAGCTACTCCTGTTATTAAAATTAAGTTAAAAGCATACGAAAAATATATTTGCATATAATACACCAATGTCATTAAAATTTCTAAGAGTATTTTCTAAATGAACAAAGAAAATGAGGTAATAATCAATCAAATGTACAATGTGCAGTGGACACACAAAACTTAATCTGATTGCAACCTGTAGACTCATTTTATATCAACCCATTATTTGATTTAAAAAAAAAAAAAAATCTTCAATGGAATTTTTAGCAGATATTTTTAGAAATTTGCTATAATGATCTGAATCCCTGCAACTAATTTCTTTTCATCCTACATAATCATTTAATTTTATTTATTTATTTATTAATGAAATGTCATATTTACAGGGTTGCCACTCAAATAGCAGAATGAAATTCCGACTTTTCCAGGTTTTCCAGACGTGTTCTAAGAAAATTCCAGACTAGCCATATATTGTGCATTGGTTGTATTGAAAGCAAAATAATTATGGTACGACATGAAAACACAAAAGTTACACATTACTTTGACCTAAGGACAGATTGCCCTCCATGCGGGGGGGTCTTTCTAAGAGGTCTTGCTTTTAAAAAATGGTGGAAGCTAAGGGAAAAAAAAAAAAAAAAAGACTATGTTGGAGGAATTTTTTTTTTTTTTTTTTTTTTTTTTGGGGGGGGGGGGGGGGCAATCATTGTATGAAATTCCCTGACATTTCCAAATTCTGGCTATATTCAAATTCCCTGACTTTCATGGTCAATTTTCAAATTCCCTGACTATTTCAGGTTCTCCAGGTAGCGTGGCAACCCTGTATTTAAATTATTCTGAAATAATATTTTAAATGCTTCAAATTAATAGGAAATTCCATCTTAGCTGTAAACTGAAACTTTATATTAGCTGTTATATTAATTACATTGATTTTAGTTGAGTCTAGAAGATATTTAAGTAAACATTTAAGGAAAGGAAAAAAAAAAAAAAAGTATTTGTTAACAAATATCAGATGCTTTAATTAATTACCTCAAATCATGGTGGGCATATGAGAAGCTACAAAAGATAAAATGAAAGTATTAAAATTAAATTTCTATATTTTTCATTTAAAAAAAAAAAAGAAAAGAAATATTTAGCAACTAACAGCACAACAACCCAAACATAAAACTCTAAGCAAGATACTGAACAAAAAATTTTGAATAAGGAGAATATTTTATACGGATAATTTTCAAAACAAACATGCAAGATTTAAAATGAAGTCTTAAAAAAAGTTATAAAATAGTAATAAGTAGTTAAAATTCGCAATTATCTAATTTTAAAGTATAAGAAAAACACCACTGCAGTGAATCTGATCTAAAAAGGCAAAAGGTTAATTTTTAAGTAATGTTTGCCAATGTTAAGGAAAATGTTCATTTATATGAAGTGAATCAAAATTACACAACAGAGTGGCAAGTAAAAAAAGTTTAAAACACCAACTCTTTTAGTTTTAAGGAATTTTTCAGTATTCCTGCCTAATGATTCACAAAACCATTAAAAGTATTACTATTCAAAGTATGAGCAAAAATATTAGTTACTGAATACTATATCATTATATCGATATTTATTTTGCTTCTCCAAAAAAAGTAATATGTATATATTTCAAAATTCTGTCACACCAATATTTTATTTCATTTACTGTATGAAGAAAAATGATTGGCAAAATGCTGAGAATTAAAATTTTAAATGAAAGTTCTGTTAAATAAGCACCTAACTGCTTAAAGTTGAAAATGAGATAAGATATGTTTTTTAGATGATTGACACAGTTAAACTTTAATATATTAAAATTTTACACGATGAGGGGGTTGAAGGGGAATCTGGTGTGGCACTCACATAACTTTCTTTTACTCTGCATTTGGATACTATAAAGACAGACTGCACATTAAGGGGTAAGATAAGAAGTACTGTATATGAATATACTTTAAAAACAGTTCAAAATATTATTAGAATTAATTTTATTTGAAAAATATATTCTTCATTTAAATAATATATTACCTATTCATAAAAATATTAAGGTTGTTTTTAGATTTAAATAATTATTCCAAACTATTCAGACAACTTTTACACACATCATTCCTTGATATTTTTGACAATTTTGGTTACATTTTTCAATTGCCACCCTCATTTAATAGCAAACTTAATTTTTTTGGAATTACTTGCTTTAAGTTATGCTAATAAAAGACATAACATATCAACTCCTAAAAATTTGACTTTGGCATTTGGTAAACCTCAGAACATGTAACTGTAGCAAAAAATTAGCAATGAAAATTGGATTTCTTTCGGGTAGTCCTGTCTATTTGTTTACAGATTACATACACATCACAGACTGTATTTAATTTTAGTTCAGTATACGCACAACTTAACTTGAAATGTACTTCTAGAAATCTCCAAATTTAGTCTTTATATATCCAATTTATTATTATTTTTTTTATGTGATCCTATACATATGATTTTCATACCCCATTCTATATAAAACATGCTTTTATGAACATATGTTTGTTTAGAGTCTTCTGAAGATGTTAAACCATGCCTTCCAGAAATTTTGCCTATTATAATTATTCTATATGATATAAATTTAGCATAATGAGCTCAGATTTAGAATCTGTTTTTGATAACAGATGCACAGACATACACAGACCAAATACTAAAAAACCAGATTATTTTCAAATTCAAAAGACCTAAAAAAATGCATAAATATATCAAAAACTCAGTTTCGAAAATTCAACTAAAAAACAACTCTTTCTCTACAATACAATAGGTAAGAGAAAGTAATGGAAAAAGATGCTATGTTCTTGTTGTTTAAGAGTCCGATACATTATTGTATTTTCCTGTCTTTAAGACATAAAGAAAAAAATTGTTATTTAAAGGGAAATATCAGCTGGCCCAAAAGAATTTGTTAATAGCGATTTTGGCTATTTTGACATTTATTTCTACAAACTTGAGAGCAACTAAACATAATTCGGTAACAGAGTTCAAATAACAATATTTATAGTTTCATATGGCAATCAAATCAAATATAGTTTATTATAGTAATTATATTTTTTACTACAGAGTATCTCACTCATGACACATAATATAAAAGCATTATTATTTAACAACACAGATCGCAGAAAACTTTTCTTAGATGCATGTCCCAATATCATTAATAAGAACACAGCATTGGCCAGATAAAGATACTATATCATGCCATACTGAAAATCTAAAATCCTACAATTTGGATCTTTTTCAGCAAGGTCAACATTTGAACATTTTGATTTTCCTGACATAAATTTCCTTCATTTTTCAGGTCAGTTTTATTAATTTTTGGGCTATGACATTTTATAAATCAACATTTCCAGTTTGGAATATTACCCCCCCCCCCCTTCTCTTAGAATTTAGTCTAAATTCCCTGATTTTTAAAGATTTCAGTCAAATTCTTCTTTAACATTTTCCAGTGCCATAAAATTCCCTGACTATTTACATTCCTAGTAGCCGGGTTTTTAAATGCTAAGGTAAGGTGTCCAACCTTGCTGAAAAATCTATTTCTGCATTTTAAACTTTTGTATGCAAATGCAATATTCTTTAAAAATAATTTTTATTTTAGAATAAAACAGCTATTAAAGAATACTGGCAATTTTCCCCCCTTCTAGAAATTGTGCTGAAACCCATGCCAAGCTTAATTAGATTAACAACGCTTTCATATAAAGAAAGCCCATGCCTTAAATTATTGGCTTATACCTCTATTTTAAACCAATATCAAAAGTAAACTAGACTAAAAAAAAAAAAAAAAAAAAAAAAAAGGGGAAATGCCACTCAATTAAAAAAAAAAAATAGTTGATAATTTCGTTAAAGACAGAAATAATAATAAAGTTAACTTTATCTTCTTTTAAAGAGCAGAACACGAATAGGTTTCTTCAATTCACAATTTTATCGAACACGAGGGAATGAAACATACTTGCAAAATTTTCTTAAAAATAACCAATTTGTTACAAAGAGAAGTAGAAAAATATATACATTTATAGAAAAACTTTTACATAAATAAAGATATCAGAAGAAAAAAAATAAAAAGAATTACCCATATTATAGCTTTCTACTTTTCCCAATAATTTAGTTATATCATCAACAGAGGTTATATCCATGAGGTCTGTCATTTCTATTTCCCAGTCATTTAAGAAAACCTAATATACACATAAAATAAATTTTGAAAAAGAGAAAAAGACTTGTTAAAATAATAAAACTAGAAAACGAAAAATACACATATATATGTTAAAATTTACATGTACTAGTTTCGTTATTAAACAATAATGAAATTATAATTGATATATGTAAATATATATGAAGCTGTCAAAAGAAGAGAAATGAACTTTAAGCCTTAAAAATATATTTAATTCTCATTGACTTGCATCTTTTCACAGAGTTTCTAATTATGTTCAAAAACAGAAATTGATAAGCTTTGTATAAATATTTTTGTATACCATAAAAAAAAAAAAAAAAAAAAAAAAAAAATGTTGTAACATGATTCCAGGTGTTTTTAAGAAAAAATAATGAATAAATGCAGGAAAGGGATGACTGTTTGATAATTTTCTCAAAAAAAAAAAAAAGTAACTGATTTAATACTTTTGAATTAAAAGAAAAAAAAAAAAAGATCCTTCTATGCTCAAAGCAAACAATCAAACTGCTATTTTTAATCCAAAAAAATCCCTTTTCGGCAAGCATAAAGGCAAAGATAGATTCCTTCACGTTGTATGGAATTACAATTTCAACTTGCAATTATAATATTATATTAACATTACATTAGACCATTTGGGCACCACTAAATTTCAATGTTAGCTGTTACGAATTCAGTAAATTGTATGATTTGGCGAGATTTTGGTGACAAAATTTACGTCTTAGCAATGAAATTTGGGATTTGGCGGCAAAATTTGATAGCTGATGATGAAATTTTTGACTTGGCGACGAAATTCGTTATTTGATGACAAAATTTGGCGAGCTTGGTGATGGAAAATGGCAGCTTTGGCGCCATTATATGTTCTTCCCACATGAAACCGCTTATCTCTTCACAGACCAATATCTTGTTTCCACCAACAAGATATATAAAGTAGAGTGATAAATGGTAACTATTGAGAAGGTGTAAGATGAGTCATGTGACATGCTCCCCTTGCACCTGCGTATTCGGTGGTTTCCTTGGTTACAGTTTATTTTCAATGAATTTTTATGGCAACTGTTTGTAGATAACTGCCAATGTTTTTGTTTACTTACGTAATTTAACATTTTTTTTTTTTTTTTTTTGGCTCAAAATCAATTTTTTTTTACTTCTTTTTATTTAATGTAGTCAAAATTTAACTGACAAAATATTTAAAAATAGTAGATAAATAAATAAATGCTGTTAAATTTAGCTCTTTTAAAAGTTAATTTTTTCTTTATAAACTCTTTAAAACTTTGTTGGGAAATGATGAAGAAACAGTATTTTATTATTTGTTATAATGTCAAATATGTGAAAAATTATTTTAAAAACAATTTATTTCGGTCATAGGATTCTCGTGTTACCTAATAATAATGATAATTTGCTAAACTGAAAATTTAAATCTTAAAAAAAGAGATAAAGAGCCGAACATATCAACCTATCAGTTCATATCACATGATTCTTCTTGAACCAAGGAAAGCCAATCCTTCACCCATTGAATCAGCACTCTACTTCATATATCTTGTTGGTTTCCACAAGATTAAAAAGTCAAAGGAAGCTGTTACGTATTATTACCAATTTTAATCTTAAATTTTTAATTCTTGCCTAAAACGGGGTTCTAAACTATTCACCACAAACGATATTTTTATTACGACTAACGTATTATTTAAATTTTATATTTTTAAAAGATCAATTATTATTATTATTTTTTTTTCAGTGATCTTTTATATTATTGTTTGCACGTGACGTAAGCATCAGATTATAAATTAAAGCTATAGAAAAAGTCGACTTTATCATAATTGGTGAAAAATCACTTTTTAACTTATAACTTTTAAGCAAATGAAGTTATCGAAAAAGTATAAATACAAAAATTGTTCTTTAGGGTAAGGCGATAATTCGCCTGATTTGAAGTATTTTCCTATTTTCATTATTAAAGAAATTATGGGCAAATGAAAATTTCCACCCCCTTTGAGCTGGATACCCCATCTGCGAACTCGACCGAGATTTTTACTGTCCTGACAACATATCCCCAGCAGGTTAAATTTAAATAAAAATTACTCCAGTCCAGTTATCGTGTTCACAACTTAACATGGGAAAAAGCGTTATATATACCTATATATATAAACTTTTGAACGGAGGGTGGTTTTGGGTTCTAGGGGTCATGATCGCTGAAGATACGAAGAAATTTTCCAGAAGTTGTGTCATGAGGACTATTGCAATAAGTAGATTTCCTATAAGGAATTTACCTAATACGAGCATTGTTACAGAATTACTACAATTGGCAGCTCTGGTTATAACTGAACACTTATATTTAATTTTAAAATCAACATACTACGGACTTGTTATTGCTTATTTGGTTTAATTTTATTAACAAGAAAAATAAGTCTCAAAAGAATTTCATATGCTTGTATTATAGACATGGAACACTTACACCAGTATTTTTTGACAATATTTTCTATCATATTTGTGTAGTCATTTATTGCAATTGAGCTTGATAGAAATTATTGATAAAATATACTGGTGTCAGTGTTCTGTCTTGAGACAAAAACTCTTGCACACCTGGTTCTTCATTCCTGAGAAAAGGTGGGAGTCTTCTTATCAATATTAATTACTGAGCCTTGGTAATCTTACAATTACTAAGATGTTATTAAAAAAAAATTATTAAAATGGCATAAAGTGATTAAAAAATTACTAAAATGATTACACTAAATTTAAATTATAAATAATTTAATAATATAAAAGGAATTTGCCACTGGCAACCTAATTTTTTTTTTTTTTTTTTTGAAGCATCAAGGATCTTTTCTTCATATTTCAAACGTCTCTTAGTTTAGTATTAATTGAATTTATTGTTTTAGTATAAATTTTAAGCAAAATTTGTAGAAAATCATCGAATAAGAATTATTATTTTTAAAATACTGATTGTTTTTACCAATCTATTTTTTATTAAACAGTCTAAGTAATTATGATGTGTTCTATTGAAAAAATCTATTCCCGATTTAAATTTAGATAATTTAAAAAATAACCATCTTCATGGAAGAAGTAATGTATTTCTATGTAAAATCATAAATTAAATTCAAAGGTAATTTAAAAATAATTTTTGAAGGTAATTAAAGTTTGTACAATTCAATATTTATTACCATACATGCTTATTCTTTTACAGTTTATGCATTGATAAATTACACATATAAAAAATCCAATCTTTTTTAAGATAATATTATATTGGTCAAATGAACCCCCCCCCCCCTCCCCTAGACTAGTCACAAGTAAATAATTTTGTTAGCTAACATGATATTTTCAAATTTGAACAAAACAATTTAAAATATTTTATTTAGATATTTATTGTTTTATTTATTATTAATTTTATTAATTATTACATCTTCATTTTGTATTGCATAAGATAATAAAACCTCAGCTGATTTTCTATTAGATTGCACTACTGTTGGATGTCGTAAGTGTGTGTTAATCATTACTTCTTCAAATAGAAAAGTTCGAAAATTTATGTATAATCAGGGTTGCCAACTTTTCAAAAACAGTTTGAGGAGTATTCAGAGAAATTTTGAGGAGCATTTTGGGTACTTTGAGGAGCAATTTTAAAAATACATAAAAAAAAAAATAAAAAGAAAGAAAGAAACCACAAACAAACATAAATTAACAACAATAATATGAAATTAAGAAATATTTATTGATAATCAAATATATTTAGCAAAACAGTGAAGAGAGATAAGAATGGGAAATGCGATTAAGTCTGAATATAAGCTTAAAACCCCAAAAGTAATTTGTTTTTTGCATAATGGCATATTTTCCATACATAAATAAAGACAATATATGAAAGTAGATTATTCAGTTACATAAAAAAAAAAAAAAAAGCACGAAGGGGAAAAAAAAATTAAATTTCTAACAATTTTCATGAATGTCAAAATAATTATTATACTATCACATAAAAATCTAAAAACGAAATCTCCGATATTCATATAAATGATCTTATCTCTGAGTCAACTCCCTCTAATCTGCATAGCTTGGGACCATATGTTTTGTAAACTTTAGAATTTTGCAGATTATTGGTCATAATTTGTTTACTTATTCCCCCCCCCCCCATATACAAATAAAGATATAATAATAAATCATTAATGCTTTAAGTGAATGATAAAATAAATGCATAATTATTTCAAATAAATCTTAAATAAAGCGTTGTCAATCGGCCTTAAAGTTCAGTAGCTTTGAATCCATTATTTTTATCGATAAATAATTAAAATAAACAATTTTTTTAAAGACCTATTAAGCATTAAGATAACTGAAACATTGATATAGTTTAAATGAAAATCAAAACACCGCATAATCATAGCATTCGGTTTCTTTCTTCCCCCCTTTCAGTTTGTGGTTTTAATTAAACACTCTCTTAGCTAATGTAAACAAATATTTGTTCCCGTTCTGAGTCAGCAATATTTCGATTACGCAATGCCTAGCACTAGAATGTTTTCTTTCTTTCCTTTTTTTTTCTTTACTATTTATTTACGAGTATTGTACGATGAAGCGTGTGGTTCTTCAAAAAAAAAAAAAAGAAAGAAAAAAGAAAAATAGTTTTTTTTTTTTTTTTTTTTCGGTGTCTGCCACTATTCAGTTTTATATATTTAATAAAAAAATATTTAGTTAGATGGTCAAGACTGAATTTGCAGAGCATAAACATTTACTTTGCGGAATTGCGGAGTTTTTAAATTTTTTCGGAGAAACTCCGCAGAAATCGGAGCAGTTGGCAACCCTGTATAATGGAAAAAAACAATTACAATTTCAGAAATCAAAGAGAAAAAAAAAAATAATAATAATAATAATAATATCTTACTCTGATAGTTAATGGACTCTCAATGACCAATCTTTTTTCAGCAATAAATTTTTTATTCCATTTGGCAAAAATAGTAAATTGATCTGTGCAAACAACACTCCAAAATTTACTAGGTGCCTTGACAAGTTGAATATTTTTAACTAACTCATTATAAGGCAAACAATTTTTCTTATGCAATATTTCTTCCTGAAGAGAATTATCCAATGAATCTCTAGGGATTGATAAATCATCTGTTGATGCTTCATAAAGAACTTCAACTTCCTTGTGAACAGAAGTGTCCTCTGAATTACAAGAGTTAGAGGTTAAATTATCAGTCGACCTTTGTTTGGGTTTTATCACAACAGAATTTTCAACAGCTGTTGATTTTTTAGTAGCATCTTTTGATATAAGGTGTGAAGACATCAAAAACTTGATAGGAATTGCTTTAGGTTTTAATGTTGGTAGTTTCTTTTTTATTTCAATAATATCACCATCTGGTGTTTTTGTTCTAAAGTATTTTTCAATATCATTTTCTAGAAAATGACGTTCACATATATGATCATCTTTAGTTAATTCTATGCTTGTGTCCTTAAGAGCTTCTTTCCACTTATTAAAAAGACCATCAGCCTAAAGTGAAAACAAAAATTAATGAACAAGTTAGTTTGTATCCTTTCATATATTATATTTAAAACAGTTTGAAACTTAAGGCATATGAATTATTATAAAATGTTTACTATCAAGAATGAATGTTTAAGTTTAAAAAAAACACGTGCAGCCTTTTAATGCAATGTTAAATTTATTATTTCAGAATATATGAGGAGCAAACATTCAAACTGTGTTTTCTCCAAAAATTAGAAAAAAAAAAAAAAGAGTTAGTAATTTTTCTTTAATCTCAACATAAAATAGTACGAAAATATACCATTATTGTCCATTAAAACTAATTTTATCCCATTATTAACTTACTTAGAATATTGAGGTTTCAATCAAAAAGTGCTTTCTCCATAGCTTGTCACCATTCAAATGGTGATTCCTCCAGCCAACCAATCAGAGCTGATCTTAATGGTCATGTGACTTGCCCACTTACCAGCAGTTTAAATGTAGATATTTTTACTTTCTTCTATATGTATATACAAAGGAAGTATTGTATTCATGAAAATGTTCGAGCTCCAGTTTTCGATGGATTTACATGTTTTGGGATGTCCTGAACACAATTTAATTGTTTTTAGAAAATGTCTGTGTGTCTGTATCACAAATTTTGTGGACGCTGTAACACAATTGAAAGGCGTTTGTACACATTTATGATAAAGAAAAGTAAGGAGTTTTTAAGGACTTCCAGAAGATATTTTAAGGACTACGTAAGGTAATTTATACATTATATATATGTATATATTATATATTTATTTCCCCCCCCCCCCCAGTGTACACACACACATATATATATATATATATTTATAGAGAGAGAGAGAGAGAAGGAAAGGAGCACTGTTAACTAACATTATAGTCTAACACAACATAAAATAAAATTTCGTAAGTTCAAGTACAAATTCAAAAAGGAAAATTGAGAAACAATCTTTTTTAATTCATAAAAAAGTAATAATTTATTCAGTTACTCACCAGATGATCCTGGAATGTTGTTTAATCCAGTAAAGTTGAAAACACATTTTATTTTTTATGTATAGTTTAAATGTTAAAGAAAAAAGATATATGTTGTTTAATACCAATTTTTTATTTAACAGTATATCTCAGTTTTGTCCACAAGCAAAATAACTTACTATGATATCAATCCCAAATTTGTCTAAATGAAACTATTGTATATTTATAAGAACATGAAAAAATGACGATCTTTTTATTTATGAAGTATAAAATTAACCATATAAGATAAGAGAAATACACATCATAGTACAACATAAATTAATTATTGAAACTATATTGAGAACACTTGATACAAGAAAATAATAATAATAATTTAAAAATTACTATATCTATGTTCATAGCCAGCAAACATTGTCCATGATTATGATACAAAATAGTCAGCCAATGGCATTTGAGGAAATTGAGTTGCAGAATGGCAACAGCAAGATATAAATAAAGAAATTATTTGTGTATAAAATGTTTTTGTTGGCTGTGTCCTTTGCCCTTCCTTTTTTTCTGTAAAGTAAATTCCCGTAGATAATTTTAAAGTTACTAGCAAGGTGCGTTAGGCTTTTTTTTGGTAAATATTCATAAGTTCAAATAAATGTGTTAATTTTTCTAAAAAGTTTCTCGTGATGTGATATCTATTGAATTTCATCACATATGCTGGTGTTTCTGACAATTTTTAAGTTTTTGATGCTAATTCTCCTCAGATGCGGTGAGTGATTACACTGACATAGTGTTTCATTCAAATAAACAGGAACAACTATTTTGAAATGTTTTATATTTTGGCTGTTTGATACAGCCTTGCAATATTACATCTATCTACCATCTTGAGGCAGCAAAAAGAAAGCCATTAGTGAACAGTGGCTTTCTCTAACTAGTGTTAGAAATTAACCAAGCATTAGTTGTCAAATCTTACTAAATTATTGCATTTAATGTCTACAAAATTAAATATGGTCATCAGCAAATTATTTGATGACAAGTTGACACTTATTTTTATTTAACTTTGAAAGCTCCAGCTTTATACTGTATTTATTTATTTTCTTTTTCTGATGCATGCAGTATTTCCAAACATAGAATAAAAAACAGAAGACTCTGTTTTTCTTATTCTTTGCTTTCAAAGCTGATCATCTGCATTTAAAAAAGTGATGGGGTGGAATGTACATGACATATGTCAAATAGAAACAGGTAGTAACCAATGACTAATAAAACTAACCTTGGAGATTACAACCCAAAAATTCTTGCTCTTGTTGCTTAAAAGTTTGGTTAAAATTTCAAAGAAATGGAGCACCACTTACTTAAAAGGTTTTAAATGTACACATGCATTATGGTAAAACGGAATATACCTTTCTATTTTACAATTGCATGTGCATCCAAATGTTAAAAACTCAATTTAAAAAATAATAATAATAATTATAATGAAGCGAACAAAGAAAACAATAGAGGAAAAAAAAATCTTTTTGAAAAGTTGTAATTAATGCAATATTTTTTAAATGGAAAAAAAGAAAATCCCTGGTTTACACAACAGCAAAATTTTATGATATACACCAACCATGCATAAAGCAAATAACACCAACTCTGTAAATGGATGTCCAATTTTGCAATATGAGACAATAGGTAATTTTTATTCTGACAATTTTATTTGTTTTCGTACATTATTTTTATGCACTTAATTTTGAAAAGAAAATTATGTCTGGTTTTTGGATTGACTTTTTGAAATTATAAAATGAAATATTCTTTTATTCATTTCTGGCCTCTACTATATTCAGGGTGTGAAAAAATCAGATTTTTTTTATTTAAATCAGGTTTTTTTTGTTTTATTTACATTATTTGACTAAAAATAAATGTTACGAAATTAAGCATGAAAACTTTTTTTAAATTTAAATGTGAATACATATAAGAAGCAATAAATATAAACAAACTAAATTAAAAAAAAATATATGAGGATATTAAAAAATTAAAATCAAAGTAAAAAAAAATTGTAATATTAGCCAACATAGGTGCATTCTACCCCCCCCCCCCCTTTCAAAAAAAAAATAATAATAATAATAATAATTAATTAATTAAGTGTAAATAGCTTAAAAGCATATAAGATAATTATTATTTTTAAAATGTATTTATTATTATTGTTATTAAAATGTACATATTAAAATATCTTGAATATCACATTAACAAATTTTTTGAAGAGAAACTTTTTGGAGAATAATTTTGCAATTAAAGGAAATTCAATGTGTATATAATATATATGTTACGGGCAATGTAAATAATTGGGCATTGTTTATAATGCTCGGGCAATTTAAAAAGTGCCCAAAAGGATATGACAAAATGATAAATTATGTTGCAAATTTTACATTGCCCGGTCATTATGTATAATGCTAAAATAGCGGTATTTATAATGACCGGGCAATGTGAGAAATTATCGTAAAGTAATTCAAATTTATCAAATTGCCCAATTTTAATGGTCATTATTCATAATAACCATGCATTATGAATACTGACCTAAATAATTACATTGCCCGTAACATATATATAATACACACATTAGTTTGTGCAATTTATTACCAATAAAATACATATAAATTCTAAGATTTTTTCAAAAGATTAAAGTTTTAAAAAATTAAGAAAACTGAAACAACTAGCCAGGCCATTACCATTTCATTTCTAATTTTATAAAAGCCTAAGTAAAAAGGGAAAAATTGCTTGAGAATGCCTTGGCCAGTTAAAAAACATAGTAATCAGAATTAGTAAATATGAAAAGTTAAACATGAAGGACAAAGTGACAGACAAATCAAATGTTTCAGTTCAGATGATACAATATTTATTATCCTTAAAAAAAAAAAAAAACTTAGGGCAGAGAATTTAAGGCTTTGTATAAAAAAATTTGGCTGCAAATGAACATAGTTAACTTCAAAATAAGAACAGAAGATAAAAATAGAGTTGTAGAAAATTAAAAGAATCATTTTTAAAATTAATAAACACAGATATTTTATTTATTTATTTTTTGGGGGGAGGGGGTATTTGATGTAAATAACAAGTAAGTTCAAGTTTTCTTATGTACTAAGACTATATAAAACTACATATTGACCCAAAATTGTAAAATTTTATTTTTGATTTAAATCAATGATTTTTTAAAAAAAATCAAAGTGATTTTAATCAAGCTGATTTAAATCGCCGTACCCTGACTATATTACTAAAAAATTACACAGATCTTGTACAAAAACAAAATTATATGAAAATTTTACATAGCAAAGTGAGCAATTATTTTGTCTTGTGGCTGATGATGTGGAATAATGTTCAATCATTAAGTTTTTTTTTTTTTTTTTTGTGTGTGTGTGTGTGTGTGTTTTCCTTTCTATAGATCACCAAACCACATAAATATATTCCCACAGCCTGCCAAAAAAAAAAAAAAAAAAAACATTTACAACATTACTTTATGCTTAAAAGGATAACAAATACATTTGGACTGAAATGTGAATTACAGCTCTTTCAGCTCAGAAAAGTAATAACAATAGGAATAATAAATTTCTGAAACATTAGAATTTCTCAACACTCTTTCTAATCTAAACATTTTTCTTTCATTACTGACCCTTTGATACAAAAGAAAAACACAGCGTTAGCAAAATGCACTGCAAATGGTAAAAGTGTTTATTCATTTGTCTGTTCTCTTCCAATGCACTTTATGGAAGTGATAGATATTTTGAAAAATATTTTAAAAAGGTATATTTAACATTTAGGAAAGCTTTCTTAAAAAATAAATGCCATATGAAAAGTACTTTGAAATGATCTACAGTACTTTCAGTTAATAATAGAGATGCATTGTAATGAATATACAGATTTAAACATCAGTTAAATTTTAAAATGAATTAATTTTTAAAATGAATTGCAATAATTAAGAGATTTCTTCAATAAACTTTTTACATAGAAGAATTTTTTGGAAACTGAAATCTCTATAATTAAATAAGAGTAATCTGAACAATATTATGAAAAATTTTACTGAACCATGTACATTTAACCCGTTAGTAGTCATTAGTTGGTCGATTTGCCGCCCATACTTCAGTGTTGCCAAATTTTTTTATTTAATAGCCACCAAAAAGTTTTAGAAGTAGCATTTGATATACATAAAACGCGAATAAAATTGAAGAAACGTCGATCACATCACTTCTTAAAATTATTGGTGAGAGTTAAATAAAAAGTGTGCAATCTGTAATAGGTGGCGCTGTCTATAGCGACTACTAACGGGTTAAAGGTGTGTCTCAAAATGATAGTGTTACTCCAATATTCCAGCTTAGGTAAAGGAGGAGGCCATAAATGAAGAACTGCATACATACAATATTGGATAGGTTTTACTTTATATTATGTATAAAAAAAACTGCTATAAGTCAGCACATAAAAAAATACAATTTTCTTTTATGATATTGTAACTAAAAAACATCTTAGAATGGATACAGCCATGTGTATGAAGTTATTGGACATAAAAATTTTATCATGCACTGTTTAGCTTAACCATAATTAAAATAAGATTTTTTTTCTCAAATTTAGCATTAATGTAGCTATGGGATGTGCAAAATCATTTTCTGAATTAAAAAGACAAAAAATTGATATATTTTATAAAAATTAACTGTATAATAAAGCAATTAAGTGATTCCCATTGGACGTACAGGTTTAAAGTCCGTTAGTCACCATCAAGTGCCAAGACATAAGCGTTTCATTATTCACCTGATAAATTAATAGCTCCAACAAGTATCAGATAAGCAGCTTTTTCTTCTCATATAAGCGTCTCAAGAAATACATTGCATTCTGTACTAAGAGTGTAAACATCTTTGCTAACAGAAAATGCACAACAACCTAAACTGACATTACTTCACATGATTAAGAGAGTTAATTGAGCGAAGTAACACACATTTAATGGCAGCATTACTGTCATATAGCAATAAAATATACATCAAAACAAAGTTACACTGAACTCTATGCATTAAAAAATAAATAAAAATAAAAGGAATATTTATCAAGTTACTTGTATCAGTTACGAAACCTACTGAATATACCAAATTACAAATAATGTATGAATCATACAATTAAGAAAAACACAAGTCTTATACAGAATACCTTAAGATCCATAGAGTAAAATTACATTGTCAATCAGACTTGTTCAAAACATTCTGTTTTAAATATTTTTTAAAGTATAAAACAATGCATGCAATATGTAATACATTAGTATTTGAGCTATTTACAATTAAAATTTTGATTACTTACATGTGGTACAGGAAACATCAAGATACTTCCCTCTCCTTCTGCAGAACTATAATCTATTAACCTTTGAGATTTTGATTCGCATCCTGGTATAGAGCAATTAATAAGTTCCCTATTCCTAGAAGAAAAACTTTTGGATAATTTTATATTATAATAACAATTTTTCCTTTTATTATGAAATACACACTATTAATAGAAAAGCTCATTATGACATGTTTGCTACTAAGGGGGAAAAAGTGTTTAGAGATAGCAATTCTTTTATAAAATAATTACAATACTTTAGGCTTGTAGGAGTAATTGCTATTTATCCCTTTTGTTCGTATTATATTTTAAATTAAACAAAATCGATATATGATACAATTATTTAAAAACAGGAAGTTCTCCATTAAAATCTAACATTTCTGCTTTTTTTTTTTTTTTTTTTTTTTTTATAAACAAAGACAACAAAAGAATCTATTATCTACCAGAAGTAATTAGTACCACAAGTGTTTAAGTGATATTATATTATTTCAAACAAAATGAAATTAATATAGCTCATTTAATTTTCCTAAAGTTTAAAAAATCTGGAGTGACTTCACTCAGTTTTGCAAACATTAATTTATTTATACAACCATTAATTATTTAAAGTAAGAAAATCCATTAAATAAACAAAACAGAAAATTATAATGTGGTGTTTGAGTATTTTTCTCCATATAGGATGCTGTTTAATTTAATGCTACTGTCTCTTAACCCATAGCTCATAATGATAAAAAAAAATTTCATTGTGTCCCTGTAAAAAATCTAGACTTGCTAGATTCAACAAAATCTTTCAGTTTCTGTAACAGTGACCAATAATAATACGTACATAAATTTTCAGCTCAATCAGATAAGGTCTTTAGATGCTATTGGATCACACTTTAAATAATTTGAGCCCATATAAAGAATTTTTATTTGTGTCCTTGTAAAAGGACTATAAGTGCTAAATTCACCAAAATTGTTACAGTTCAGGCAATAGTGATCTCTAATATGTGTATAAATTTTCAGCTCAATGGAATAAGGCATTTAGACGCTATCGTACTTTACAAAATTTTGCTCCATGGGCAATTTGCTAAAGAAATTTTCATTGTGTCTCTGTAAAAAAAAAAAAAAAAAAAAAACTATAAATGCTAGATTCACTAAAATCAATAAGGTTCGTCCTACAGTGAGCTCATTTGAACAAGGTGTTTAGATGCTACTTTACAAAATTTCACGCATGGATTTTGGTGCAGTTTTAATTAACTGATGCTGAGATGTAGCGTAGCCATATTGAAAATCTCAGAAAGTGAGGAATAGCATTATCACCTGTTGGCTAACATACACCCAAATTATGCCAGCATTCATTTTCATAATGGTTATCTTGCATATCAAGCTTAGTGCAATTAAAGCCCGTTTACATAGGAAAATGAACCTGCATCAAATCCTCCTTCGATCCTCGAAAAAATAATTGGTCCATTCACATACGGGGAGAAGGAATTAGGTGAGTTGAAAAGGAAAACTGAAAAGAACCCTCTAAGCTACTAGGGTTTAATCCTCCTTCTCAGAATTCCTCTCAGATAAAGTAACTAACTAGTTAATATATTTGAAAAAAAAAAAAAGTTTGGCTGGGGTTTGCCATTTGGCAATTTCGTGCTAATTAGCAATAAAGAATGAGATGAGAGTATTTAGACAAAGAAACATTGCAATAAGTAAATTCTTCAAAATAACATTTTATGGATAAAAACTATATAATCCAATCAATTAAAATATATTTATTTTATTTTATTCAAAAAAAAAAAGAAAAAAAGTTTTTATTTTTTATATATATTTTTTTTTTATATTAGACTATATTATTTTTAAACAAATGATTTATGAAAACTTAATGATAGTGAAAAAATACTTAAATTCCTTTCCTCAATTTGAAATGGATAAATCACGTATTCAAGTTTTAGATAAAAATGCTCTTTTAAAAATAGAAAAATCACTGTTTCGATGGAATTTATGCGTAAAAATAAATATATATATTTGCACAGTATATTTACAATAAATAGATGTTAAAATATATTTGTTTAATTAAAGTGTTTCATAAAAATAATAACATTAATAAACTTTGAAATATATATCTATAATAATAAAAGAAAGTGTCTGTCCATCTTTCTGTGATGTACAAATTAAACTATAGCAGTTATTAAAAAAAAAAAAAAAAAAAAAAAATCCAGAAAGAAAAATCCAGATAAAGGAATTTGTGTATTTTTGTAATTTTTCTAACATGCATTTAGATTTTTTTATATTTCTATTGTATTTATTACTATTAAGTTATAGATGTGATTTTTGCAATTTTTTCCGATACTGTTCTTTGAGTAGGAATTTCAAACTAATGTCGATAAAATAAAATGCTCACAAATTTTCATTTTATTAATGAAACATTTATTTATGCGATAATAATAATAATAAAATAAAAAATTTATATTAAGAATGTGTGATGAAAATCTTCTGATAAAATTGTTGTCATAATAGCTTTGAAATTACTAAATATATTTGCTATGGTTGTATATAAATAAATATACATTTGAAATTTTATATATTCTATTTTGATTTATTTACAATTTCAATTAATAAAATACACTAATATGATTTTCCCCCTTGATTTTATCCTCTACAAAAAATTATGAATATATATTTAGTTTATTTAAAATTGACCATTTCTCTAATCAACATAATGAAACTCAAATTAATGTCATTTTTATTTCATTAACAGCTGTATATCACAGTATGTAGCCATATTTATAGTTTGGCAGAAATAGTTGCCAAAAGAAATATATTTAAACACCTTAATAATCTTTTTTAATTCATTCATTAAAATATAGTGACCAACAAAGCAGAAAACACTGCTAGTTTTTAAATAAAAAGAAAGTGTGTGTGTGTGTTGGGAGGGAAGGAGGGTAAAAAAGACATTTTGTATACATGATACTTAAAAGATAATGAAATTTGAATCTTTTTTTTTGTGAAAATTTTATGATTTTTCTGCTATTAATCCATGTACAATAAAATTTCTGTTAATAAGTTCTCTTAACAACCAAATTTTACTTGTTCATTTGTTTATTTATTTGTAGCAAAACATTTCAATCTGTGTACATTTAAATCTATGTAAAATAAAATAAATCAGTAAAATAAGGTTATATTGAAGTTAGTGTTCATGTAAACTTTTTAAATTGCATACTGTTTGAGTTGCGAGCTGAAGCAATATGCATATACTTAGGCAGATAAAAAATTTTAATCTATTAATAATATTTTTTTTATGCAGTTTGTTATTATTATTTTAAAAATGTGCAATATATTTTGGCCCATTTTAAAATAAACAAATAATCCCATTTTCAATATATTTTGTTTGCACTTAATTATAATAACAAAAAATTAGATAAATTCACTCCCTATAGATTAATAACACTTATTATTTTGAGCTGATTTATTATTCTTTAAATTAAGCAATTAAAAATTATATTCTCATTCTCTGATTACACACATGAAAAAAAAAAAAAAAAAAAAAAATCACATGGACGATTCATTTATTGAATATTTCTACTTTGAAATTTTATTAAAAGAACGGAAAGTTAAATTGAAAAATTATCTTTACCCATCCCTTCTAAAAATAAATAATAAAAAACATATTTCTGTTTCAATGTAAGTTTTAACTGGCTTCCTTAAGCTAATCAAAAGTAGAAAAATTATATTACACAACTTACGGATTTTTAAAGAGGATTGATTTCTCTGCCAAATGTGAACAGGTAGAAAAGGAAAGACTGAATTATTCGCATCAACAGAGGGTTGTTTGAATGTGGGTCGAATCTCTGTGGGCTATGTAAATGGGCCTTTAAATGCTACAGATATTGATATTTAAGTTGTATTCAGAGTAAAATGCAGCAGAGCAGTCTACCTGTCCTATTGGTTGATATGCACTCAAATTGAATTAGCACAGTAATAATGGCCCTCTCACATACTAAGTTTTGAACAATTATACACAACAGAATATGAGATATAGCCTTCCCATTCACACGGAAAGTTGCAGCATAGCAGTGTCACCTATCGGTCAATTAAAGGGCAAAACTGGGAAAATTCATTAGTGGCCAGTGGCCGGTACAGTCAGTTTCATTAGTAGCCACTTTTTTAAGTTAGTGGCCACTTTTCACATGATAAGACTATTTCTTTCAGACAGCAAAAAGGATTGTCACCATTTTATGGTATAATCACCACAAGAAAAATAAGAAAATAAAAAATACATATAATAATAAAATTAACACATGGACACTGAAATTGTAATTTGTAATTACGCTCTTTTTAAAAATCCTAAATTGCACATCCTAAATTAAAATCTGCTTAGGGCTGTAATAATAACAGCAAAAGTTTTTATCTTTCAGATAATTCAGTAGTACTTTTTTTTTCAATTTATTTAAGTGAAATAAGCTGTTATCATTCACAGTTCACATTGATATTTTCTAGTAAACGAATCAGCTGATTCATCATCATCACAACCTTTTACATGGTCATGTGCAAATACAGTTAGCAGTTTTATTATTTTTTCTTATTTCTAAAGACACACTTTTTTAAACGATTTTATTTCAATAGAGTTAAAATATTTCCTCTTAAAATGTATAGATATGGAAACTTAGCTGCTTCATTAAAAATAATTTACTGAGCTGAAAAATTTGTAGCTTTAAAAAGGGAGATTTCTACTTTAAAATAGGAAGGAAAAAGGAAGATTTCTACACAAAAGAAAGCAAATACAAAAATTTTTGGAAAATGCACATTTAAGCCAAATCAAATTTTAATACACACATTTGACAAATATCTTAAATGGGTTAAATATACACTAAATACTATGGAGATAATAATGGAAAAAGATTGTGCTTTGCAGGGCATTTGATCATTAACTGCTAGTTGAAATGAAGCGCACATGTGCGGGGGGGGGGGGGGGGGGGGTACATCTATATACTTCTTTATAGGTTTTAGAATCTAATCAAGAAAGTTTAAAATGAATATTTACATTTATGTTATGGATGGAGAAAGATTGTAAAACACAAGGCTTCAGTAGAGCATGTGATTGCCAATCGTTGGAGGAGGAGGGGGGGGGGGGGGGGGGAAATACAAGAATTATGAGTAAAAGATATTAAACAATTCTACTTCTTTACAGATTCTAGAATCTAATAAAGCAAGTTTAAAATAGATATTTATACTTTTGCGGCAAATGGAGAAATATTAGAAATTATAAAGCTTTCTATAAGCTGTGTGATCATGGATCGTTAGGGGGAGGGAAAGGGGGGGGGGTCCAAAAAATTATGAGTGAGATATATTAAACAATTCTACTTCTTTATAGGTTGTAAAATATAACAAAGCAACTTTAAAATGAACAGTGACATTTATGCCATGTATGGAAAAAGATTGAAAATCACAAGGCTTCGATTGCTTATCGTCGCTCGATTTTTAGAATCTTTTAATGATCACAAAAGTGGCGACTTTAGTGGCGATCGATGCATAACTTTTAATCGCCATCTTTTTTTATTTAGTCGCCACGTGGCCGGTGGCGACCGTTAATTTTGCCCTTTACGGTCAATATGCACTAAAACTGATTCAGCATAATATTTTATAATAGCCCTGTAACATATTAAGTTTTGTTTTAACTATACACAACTGAACAGTCTCCTTTAAATAAGTTGGCACTTTCTTTTTTTTTTTTGTTGTTGTTAAAGTGACAATACATATAAATTTATATGAAATGCGAATTAGTTAGTTCTTAGGTTAGAGCTTCTACAAAATTTTTTTTAAACAAACAGTATTCTGTAAAGGTAAGAAGAAAAAAAATTTAGTTTACCTATGTATTAAAATTCATTAAAGGTAAGTATAAAGTTTTTCCAACACATAAAATTTACAAAATTAAATTTTTTGAAACTGTTGTATTGTAAAACAATGAAAAAAATACAATCGCCAAAAAAAAAAAAAAAGAAAGAGAAGGGGGCGAAGATCACATAGTCCCAAAATTCCATTTTATATATTATAAAAATAATTAATACAAATAATACTATACAGATACACACTCTGTCCCCTAAATATCCATATTAGGTGTAATGGTATCAGCATGACACAACATGAGAAGGTGGAATGGCCAATATATTACAGTTTTATTATATTAAAAGTCTGATGATTTTTCATTTATAAAATACAATTTAAGCAGAAAAAATACAAATTAATTTAAGCACCTGGAATAGTTTTCCATCATAAAATAAGCCTTGAATTCTAGATTTACAATAAAATTACAATAAATTAAATTTAAATATACTAAAATAAAGATTCTTTTCAGTTAATGTGATACCATTAAATTACCACTCAATCTTTCAAGAAACTATTTTTTAATTAAAAAAAAAAAAAAAAAAAAAAAAAAAAACTTTGTATTTTTATTTTAAATTTAGAATTTTATCAAAGTATTAAGGTTATTCAGACCTAAACCAGATTGTATGTTTTGTCTTTAAATGTTCAAGAACATCCGTAAAATTTAAAAATTCTTGGCTGCACAAATGACACTGAGGCTTTTTCCTTCCACTTTCATTTTCCCTGCAATTAAAGAAAATTGTTTAATAATAAACAAAAGTTACTATTAATATTAAAAAGAATTATCAATAGATTCTTATTAAAGTGAATGTTGTTATTTTTGTCCTTGTCTTAAAATAAGAATTAATGAGTGTTTATAAATATAAAATGATATGAATTTCAAACATAGTTTATAATAAAATTAAATGTGTTAAAATAAATAAAAATCATTTTACTCAGCCGCTGAGTAGTTATGTCATCATTCTGTTAACTGCCTTTGCAGATAGGAGAATGGGTTTTGGTTTCTATGCTTGTCTTGGATGTTTTCCCCAAATTCTTATGTACTTACTGTCATTCACTACGGTATGTTTGTGAATCTCAAGCTAATAAAAACTGTGCCTCCATTTTAAGATAAATATAAGCTTTTTCATTTGTCTCTCCATGGGTCAGGTAGTTAGAGCGCCATGTTAGTAATGCGGTGGTCGAGCGTTCGGTACCCCGAAAGTCCGCCGTGTTAATTTTTGCAGATAATTAGTAGAAAAGATGTCAATTGATTTTAAAAAAATTTTTCGTTGACTACACAGTATCCTAAGAATTTTTGAAGAGTTTTTTTTATACTTGCTCTCCCCTGGAATGGTAAGTTTGTGAATTTCATCTTTTGAAATTTTGTTTAAAAGCGATAGCAGCCGCAAAAACCTTAAAAGAGCCAAATAAAATAGAAGTAATGGTCCGATTTTTTCAGAATCAGTACCATTAGATAGGGGCAATTTTTCTGAATCCAGGAACACAATTCGCTAATCAATGCGATAATTAGAATTTTTTAAATTAACTAAACAAATATTTCTAATGGCAAAAATTGATTTCTCAATGTATCATCCTGGACAAATGTCTAGGAAAATAAATTATACAAAATCCTTCGGTGTTAAAACTTTCGTATGATGTAAATAAATAAATCTAACAAGGAGAGGTCACAACATGGAAAATTCAGATCGGGACGAAATTGTGCAGGATTGTAGTATACTATGAGGGTAACAACATATTAAAGCAGTAGGATCCACTATCCACAAAATTTCGAGAAAAAAACATTTAAAGTTTCAGTAATCTTTAAATACAAGTTATTTCGCAAGCGAGTAAGCACCTCAGTGGTGTGATCTTAAAGTGCGAGTCTCCCAACCAGATGACTTGGGTTTGAGGCTACCTACGGGACTACTTTTTTTTTTTTTTTTTTCCCCCTTCTTTAACTTTTTATGTAATCTTAACTTTTTATTTATTTTACAATTCAATTCAAAATTTGAAAATTTTAATCAAACATTATTTAATTTTCTTGAGTATACAATCCTGCGCAATTTTGTCCCGATCTGAATTTTCCATGTTGTGACCTCTCCTTGTAAGATACAAATTAACTTTTAATCCATTAATCTATTGTTGTCGCCAACAAAGTTTGCTTGGTGAGATTTTGTAATGTTTAAAACCTATCGATGTGAAATGAGAAGATGAATTTATATGCAAGTTATAAGAGTCATTTATAAATGAGTTTGAATTTGACACTATTTTTTTTTATGCCAAAATATATTCGAAGTATTTTAAAATATTAAAAAAAAAAAAAAGAAAAGAAAAGTATGCAATTCACCTTTATACCTTAAACTTTAAACTTATTGCAATAAAATTTGCAAAATCATAACTTCGAAAAGATTTATGTGATAAGATACATCAAGAATTTGGGTTTTAAAAGTTTTTTTAAATAGCTTGTAATTCTTTATGTTGTAATGCTGTCCTGTGTTATCTCAGTGTTGCCAGAGTTTGCAACTTTTTTTTTCAATATCCACCGCTAAATTATAAATGAAACGGGTGCCTAATCACTTCGAAGATTAATCATAAATTATGTATATCAAATATCATTTCTCAAAATTATTGGTAACAATTGAATAAAAAAGTAACAAATCTGACAACACTACACTATCTGTCCTCATTATGACACTGTAAACTAAATAAGTAAAAATTATAATTTTTTTATTATGAGATCAATTGCAATGCTTACAGAGAAAGCCCCATTATTCGAATTTTTGTAAATCATCATACCATAGATAAATCAAAAGATCCACTTAAAAAAAAAAAAAAAAAAGGAGACAGACTAGTATTGTAAATACAGAACATTTCCTTTACTACTCTAGTTCAGGATATACTTCATATATGGCCTTTTCATAAAAAGCTGCCTTAGAAATGAAAGTCTTGTATTGATATACAATCAAATAAAATCTAATTAGGCAAAATTTAAAAATCCTAGGATTATGTCAATTGGATAAAGAAAGTGTCAATAAGTAAAGACGAATTTAGAGAAATTCGAATGTCAGCAAGACACAACAAAAATGATAATTAAGAACAGCTAATTGAAACTAAGACCAGAAACAGTGTTGTTTAGTCTTATTTTTATTTTACTTCTCTAAAATGATTTTTGCAAACATGAACATAGCTATTCATCAAGGAGTAAAGTTGGTGTACGAATGCAGTATGAATGTGCCAACCAGTGGCGGCCCATCAGGGGAAGTAAGGGAAGAGCCCCTTCCTCATATATTTCATCAAAAAAAAAAAAAAAATATTTTTCAATGTTTCTTTTCTTTCTTTTTTTCTTTCCTTCTTTCTTTTTTTTTTTTTTTCTTGTAGAATTTAATAAGGATTTATAACAAATTTTCAATAAATAACAACCAATAAAAACAGCAATTTAAATCTTTCCCTACACATCCAATTCTGCGCACAAATTCATATAACTGAAGTGCAAGGGAAGAGATGAAAGACATCCGCTTTTAGCACTGCCTTCACGGCGTGGTTACCATGGTAACGCTTACGTCACTCTAAATATTCTACCGCGAATTTTGAAAGGACGAATGAGAAAGGGAAGACTTTTCATGAAAGAGATAATAGATCTTCCAGCTTAGCTTAAAAGGGAATTCTCATTGAATTTGGTTCCCTTAAAATGTAGTGTTTACCGTTTTAATTTTTTAATTTTGCGATTTATGCTTTTAATTAATTCTTTGTCAGATTTTATAATCTTTAAAGCTTTTAAACACAGTCAGGGCCGCGCCGACCCGGTGTGCGAAGTGTGCGGCGCACATAGGCGCCAGGTAAAGAAAGGCGCTAGCCGAGGATAAATTATTTGAAAAAAAAAAAAAAAAAATGTATATATACGTATATACATATATTCTTTTATTAAATCTGATTTCATAATGCCGGTCTGAAACCATGCGACTTGTGTTGCTAAATGATGCGTCTTGAAAAATATTCTGGCAAAACTTGTGTTCCTCAAATAGTTTGAGGTTTTTTGTGAAAAGGCACGTTCAAAATGGAATAACTTTGTAAAATTGCGCCTACCTTCAGCAGAATTTTCTTTGACCTTTTTTAACATATCAAAGCATTCTATTGAAATTTAAAAGGGCGCCTTAATCTTTCCCCCCGCCTCCTCTTCTGCCGGAAAAAAAGCTACTTAGATTATTAAAAAACAACATAATTCGATTGCAAAAATAAAAATTTAATAGAACTGGAGATTTTGAGTAGTTTTGCCTCCCTTTGCATTATCGATATAACATCTATATTAATAAAATCAGACTTTTGTCTGTAAATTTCTCATATTCGAAAAAAAATTGCGATATCTACACGTTTCACACATCGTGAAAGCCAAATCTGACTTCAGAAAAATTTCTGTGTGTGTGTGCGGTCATTGGGTCTGCATGTATATAGCACTTTTGTCTTGGTATCACGTGAGAACAGCTGGACAGAATTCAACGACACTTGTCAGGAATTACCCAACTTAAAATTATATCTATCTACTTTTGTAAATACCTCCCACCCACTTCTACGCCTGGGAGGGGGGGGGGGCAGGAGGCAAAAACAAGTTTATATGCATAACTTGGCTTCAAATTACTTCACAGTGAAAAAATTTCACATGAGGAGTCTAGATTTGAGTACAAAAATAAACAAAATAATAATCATTGTCTATGATTTCGGAATTTTTGAATTTTAAGGGGGAAGGAAGAAAATCGATTTTCGGGGAGAAATTTCGTAAATTAAGGATTTTGAGTAGAAATTTACCAAAAGTGGTACAAAACTGTTGAAAACAGACATGCATCTTCTTTAGGATATTTCTGAAAACCCATTTTTGGTGTTTGTGATTTTCGATGTTTGGGAGGAGAGGGGGGGGGGGGGGGTGCGATATTAGTTTTGAAAAATTTATGGGAGCTCTGGTCAAGAATTTTGGTGCGTGTATTGTTTAGATGCATCCAATGTCTATACTGACAGGATTTTACAAAATTCCCCTCATCCTTTTCAAGGGAGAAAGGAGGCAAAAATAAAACACGTTACCAAGCGCAACTCGGCTCAAGTTACTTCACGGTGAGGAAATTGCATATGGAGAGACTAGACTTGAGTCAAAAAAAAAAAAAAAAAAAAAAATAATAATAATTCTGCAATGTTAGAATTTTGGATTTTTAAGGGGGGAGGGGAGGGGAAAAATCTATTTTTGGGGGGAATTTCGCAAATTCCGGATTCTACCAAAAGAATTTTACTAAAAATGGTACAAAGGTGTTAAAAACAGGTATGCGTTTTCTTTAGGATATTTCAAAAAAATTTTTTTTGTTTTTTTGTAATTTTCGATTTGGGCGAGGGGACATAAAGAGAGGGGTAAATTTTAAATATCCTTCCCCTTTTAGGGCTAAATTTGTCGTGTAAAATCTATGGGAACTAGTTTTGGGAACACGTATTTTGGTGCGTAAATTGTTTCTATGTATCCGACACCTATTTGTAACGGGATTTTACGAAATTTTTCCTTTCCCACCTTGAAGCCACAAACACGTTTCCAAGCGTCACCTTACTCCAAATTATCTCAGCAAGAATAAATTTTATGTGTGTATTAATTGTTTTCGAGATTATTTTGTTATAATTACCAGCAGCATCAATGGAACAATCTTTTTCTAAATTTAAAATGGTTAAAAAATACTTACGCTCCACAACGGTATTAGACAGGTTTTAAATTTTGCAATTACATCGATAGCATAAGATATTTTGGAACAAATGGATATGTATTATTCCAGAATTCTCAAAAACTCAAGCAAATGAATTATATTTCACTATATAATATTATCTCTTTAAATGTTCATATAATATACTTTAAAACTTAATAATTTTTATTGTATATTCTTATTTTATTTACTTATAAATTTATCTATTATTTATACATATCTGTGCAACGTACAAACATCGCGGCAAAATAGTTAAAAAGATTTTGTAAGGAAAAACACTCATAAATTTACACACAAATTACATAAAAAGTTCAGATAATGAAAATGGGCAAAATTCCTTTCACTAGATGTTTTTTTTTTCTCTGTTAAGTGTTTTTTATCCATATTTACCAAGTATTATTTATTATATGCTCCTATTTTATGTATTTATAAATTTATTTCTTCCTTTAAAAAAGAAAAAAAAAAAAAAACCTTCCACAATTACCCAAGTCAAATTTTGTCCCTATATCGATAGTCATATATTAATTTGGTCTTTAGAGTATTTCGAGAGTTTTCAACAATGAAATTGAGAAAAATAGAATTCACTATCGTGATTTTTTTTTTTTTTTTTTTTTTTAATGAGACAAAATGTTAAACTCATTTATAGGTGCAACATACTGCAACAGTATGACTAATAATTTTTTTTTTCATTATAGTATTGCAGAGTTAAACCATTTTCCTAAATGAAAGGTGTTGTTGCAACAAAAGCAGATTTACAATTAAATTGCAAATAAAGAGCAGTTCATTCAGTTTTAATGGGAGTGGGGTGGGTGGGAGGTGATTGTTAGCCTTAGATATAGACCTGGTAACTTAGCGATGAATTTGGCAACATAGCAACCAAACTTGGTGGGAAGTAATAATTTAGTGTTTCCAATGTTTAGAAGCACTATCTTCAATAAGAGCCGTGTTCCAGAATTTTCTGGATTCATCAATTGGCTTCTGTCGCAGAATAACCTCGAAAGTTCGTCAAATCACGACAGGAATTATAAAAACATAAGAGACACTAACAAAGAAATCAGTAGTATTATCTGTTCTGAACGTTCGTTTTAGTTTGAATGGTTTATATTTATTCTTAAATGAGTGGAATTCTACTCTGTGGTATTTTTAATGGTGTTTTATGACTTTTTGAGGTATGAATTTGAATATGATAATTTAATGTTTTCTTCAAGAATAATCCTTGAATAAAGTATATCTTTCGACAAGGAACTGCCTGATTCTTTACAAATAGTTTTTCCACTCAAGAAAATCGACATTTTAGTAACAGTATGGAAAGAGACGGATATTTTGGATCGTAATACTCGCAAAAGGTGTAATGAAGTGAGGGAACGTTTAGTTTACTAAGACTATATTTTTTGTGGGTTTAAATATTTATTACTTAAAAATTAGACCCAAACATATAGAAACGTTTGCACTTACAGCTCCCATTTAAGCCATCTATTGTAATGCCTCAACGCGGCATTTCTGCACATACATCTACACTAAATCTATCTATTTTGGTTTCCTCTATTTGCCTTCACAATTGCACCTCGTGTTTTTGCAACTCCCTGTATAAGATTTTTTCTTTTTCTGCAAGATTCACATTTTATTTGTTACTTTTACAATTTAATTTTATTTGATACATTTTTCTTTTCATAACCATTCAATAAACTTATTACTCTTAAGGTTCGAGATTCAATTGACTTGCTAAGGGATAATTTTATATATATATACTTAACAGGGAGCAGCCCCCGCTCATCACTCTTGGAGCGATGTAGAGCGCTTCTGAGGGGACTACTCGCAGTTTATTGAAAACTCTAAAAAAAAAAAAAAAATACAAAATTCGCCAGGCCTAATTAACCTTAAACGCGACATTGGGCGATGGATAGAGACAGAAATTTAATAAGTAGATATTTACAAAACATGGTTGGTCTGCATGCCGGGCCCAGCCGGCCCCACGCGACAGTTGGCATGCAGACTGAAGTTGCCAGGGAATTCACCCTCTCACGACTAGGAGCAACTTTTGTAAAATCATATTTTGCTTCTGCTGACCTGCAGCATATATAAATACTATATATATTTTCCTTAAACAAAAAAAAAAAAAGTAATGTAGGGCGCCAATTTAAACTCTGCACACAGGCACCTGACAATGCTGGCGCGCCCCTGAACACAGTTTAACAGATGAAAAGTTAGAGACAAAAAGATGTTATTTACGGGAGTCTAACAGAGTCTATAGAAATTATCGTAAACAGAAAAAAAAAAAAAAAAAAAAAAAAAAAAGGAAAATGTCACAATGTTAACTTAAAAACATCTTGGTTTGAAGACTACAAATGGCTTTGTATTTCAACTACACTAGGAAAATTACACATTATTGGACTCTTTTTCTTAAAAAAAAAAAAAAAAAAAAAAAAAAAAAAAAAAATGCTGAATTTTTAAGTTTTAAAATTAATATTTGAAAATGAATGAACACCAAATTCTTTTTCATTCATTTACATATTTATTATTATTATTACTTTATTGATTTTTAAGAATTTTAAATATATAAGTTGTGGAGTTTAAAAAACAATAACAATAATTGTTACTATTTTTTAAGGTAAATAAATATCTTCCTTCTTTATATGTATTAATGCCTTACTCTAGAATGGCTAAACAAGAGTTTTTGGAAATTTTATTTCATTTCATTGTAATTTTTTGTCATAAAGTCAAGTATTTTAAAAATCATGTTTAATTGGGAAATTGTATTGTTTATTAATTTTTATAAAAGGATAATTTATAGTTGCCATTTAAAGTACCTGTATAATATTAGCATTAAAAAAATGCAATCAACGCCCTGTGATCGAAACCTGACCATTTTTTAAGCAGGCATTCAAATAGTAAATACATAATTTCAAAACTTCCATGTAAACAATATTCTTAATAATTAATTTATTAGAAAAAAAAAAAAAAAAACTATTAGCCTTTTTATTACATGATGATTCAAATCCCTATGAAAGTCTCCGTTTCTCTTTATTTACTTCTCAGTTCTACTGATAGAAATTCTTCGTCCGGCATTTTAAAAGTGTAGAACATTGAACAGTAAACACTATATCGAAACAGCTTGAAAAAGATTTTAAAAAAAAGAGAGAGAGAGAGAAAGAAAGAAATAGAAGGAAAGCCCAAAGTTTATTTTTGTTTTCTAATAGGTATAAAAACCTCTACAAAACAAAATTTCATTTAGTGTGACAAGATGTTTTCTTAATCTATTCTTCCATAGAAAAACATGCGGTAACCGTTTTTCATCCCTTAGCAACAGTTACTATATCCATTTCTTAAAATTTCTTTGATACATGTAAACAATAATCCATGTAAACAATATTCTTAATACTGTCCGTTTTCGTAAACCATGTCTACCTCTCGCGGAACGATCCTACTCGGAAAAGGGGTGATGCGTTGAATGAGATGGGCACTTAGCCAAATGCGCTTTTCGTTCTACACGTGTTCGTTTTCTTTTTATGAGTCTTCAATATTTATTTTACTTAATTTTAATTAACAATATTTTATTTAATGTAATTTATATGACAATATGCGCGAAAAATAAAAGGTGTAAAATAATCATGATAAAAAAATCTAATGATTTGATTTAAATACGATTTTCTGTAAATTTCTGTAAAATAGAGATCCAAAAATATGGTATTTTTATTTTAGCAGTATAATTTAAAAGAAAAAAATATATTACTTTTACTACAGGTAAAGTCTACTGTAAACGTTGTTCTTTTTCTCTTCTTTTATTAATGAATTATGTAAATTTTACCTAATTAAAGTCATTTTTAATTAATTTACTACTATAATCAGTGCATGAAACAAGTGTTCAGGTATGACAGATATAGTACGAATTTAGAGATCAAGTAAGCAAATAAAAATAATTTTAACTGAAAAAAAAAAAAAAAAGAAGAAGAAAGAAAACAGGCATTTACTTTTAAGTTTACGGATTTTATTTTGCATCGAAGAATAAAACTGATCTTCTACACTTATTTAAAAATTACAAGGGGGAAAAATCAGCATTTTGCCTTTATACGAATATAACGAAGAAGTATCGCCTCAAAATTCAATAATGACCTGAAAAGAAAAAAAAAGAAAAAAGAAACCGCAACTTATCTCTCACTCGTAAAATGTAAACATTCTCTCATCTTCTACGCTTCTACCCTATTTTAACAAAATCAATGCAGACCTCACGCATGCGCATAGGTGAGCAGGGTCACAGCTAACGAAAACAAACAATAATTAATTTATTAGAAAAAAAAGACTATTAGCCTTTTTATTTACATGATGATTCAAATCCCTATGAAAGTCTCCGTTTCTTTTTATTTAGTTCTCAGTTCTACTGATAGAAATTCTTTGTCCGGCATTTTAAAAGTGTAAAAGTTTTAAATTTTTGTTATCATTTTGTCGATGAATTAAAATGGCTATCGCAGTTGCGTAAGTATAGATTTTGGCGATAAACTTCCACGGTACTTTGGTGCCAAATTTCAAATTTTGTCAAAGGGTCTAGCTTTTGAATGTTAGTAATTTTAATGCTCTCCTCTTATTAAAGTAGGCTAAAAATAAAAATATACAACAAATTTTATGTTTGTACATGAATATATACATAATAGTTCCCGAATTAGAGAGGGATGATTTATGTCAAATAAATGTGTATTAAAAAATATGAATTATGATAAATAATTATGATAAGGATGAATTATAATAAATAATTTCTTTGTTACAATTTTTCAAAACAGAAAAATTATTTCAAAATATGTATCTTTCTCAATTTCGTGGACATATGGAACATATGATTACCCTAGTTTATTTGGGATTTAATAAATGACCTCTTTGTGATAAATAATTTTCTCTTTAGTAAATGTAGTAGTTTAATCTTCAAAATATATCTTTCGCATAGTTATTGATACCATCCTAAAGATGAAATAAGGCAATGACTAATAAAGCTGAACTTTTCCCCGCAATCAAAGAAATTCTTACCCCCCCCCCCCCCCCCCCCCGAATATCTACGAAAATTTTTTTTCTTTTAGCTCTTCCCCTGTTTTTCCTAGCACTGGAGGTGTATAACTTTAAAAACAGTTGGACAATTTTTTATGCTCAAGGAATCAATTAACTCGAAATAAAACACAGTCTTTATAAAAGTGGTGCCTGACCAACAATTTTGGAGGTATGTTGGACATTTCCGAAAACAGCATTTCAAGATGATAATGCACCTTACTACACGGCGTCTGTGGTAAGTTTATTCACTTCAAATTGTCAAAATTTCCTATCCATTCCCATGAGAACCTATAATTCTGTAAGTAATCATATCTTTTTTCACTTTAAGTTAAATCCCACGAAAGATATAGTAGAAGTTCTTTACCAGACATGGAAATGGTCCTAATCGCAATCTGCTCAAAAAAGTTTCATCTATAAAAAGATGGGGGAGAGGAGAGAGGATTCGAAATTTGCAGCTTACAACTCTGCCAGAACTAAAAAATTATTTGTGATACTTGGCACATTGAAATTTTTTAGATTTATATTAAAACATCGTATGCCATTGTGCATTAAAGCAGAAATTCCATATAAAGATGGAATTAACCCAATACAGAATACATATTTTAATAAAAAATTGCTTAGATCTAACAAATAAATAGTTTTATTTCATATATTAAGATATAACTTGCTTATTTCATATAATAAACATAATAGAATACAAAGTGTAAGGTTATTGCATTATGTTCAAAACGAAAGTTTTATGCAGATTCTTATAAAGTACTTTGTAGAGTGTAATAAAGCGAATTATTATATTGAAAATGTACATAGGTATCATTTTGTCCCTTTGGTATTATGCAAACAAGACAGTTTTATTTGTTTCAACCCTTAATTTTAAAGTCATTACAAATAAAAAAGTTATAGTAGTAAGTCAGTTTTCTGCAGTGTGGCTTTTTTTTTGTGTCGCTTAGTGTATATCCAGAAAAAATCAAGAAAAACCAAGTAAGTTGGGTTTTTAATCCTAATACATATTATACGCTTACTGAATTAATAATAGTAATCAAGGTAAACAGTAAGGTAAAATGCACTGAAAAGCTAGTACGAGTGATGAAGAATAAGAACATGGCAAAAATAAAATATTTGTTTTTGGCTGAAATAATTAAACGTAACCCTATAGCAGGTGAAGAATAGTAGGCACAACCAGAGTCAAGACAGCAATGCAGAGCATTTTGATTCTAAACAGTCGTTATGTGTTTCTGATATCTATATATTTATGCTACCTTTTCCTTCATATCAACTTAACTTTTCTTCCTAATGGTAAAGCGATGTGCTAAATTATTTTAACAATTAATTTGGCAATTTATGGAGTTTGCTTAAAAGTTCTCATTCTTCAATCTGAAAATATTTGAATATTATCTTCATAAAAACAAGAAATCCTACCTGTATTCTTGTTGATCTGACATTGCTACTGAAAGTTTGTCTTCAAAATGTATTTTTTCTGGGTTATTAATGACAAACTTTGGCAAAAAAAGGCTAGGCAGTGCAGTTGGTTTTAACCTAGGTCTTTCCACTTTATTTGCTGAAAAAAAAAAAAAAAAAAAAAAGATCCAATTAACAAACAGTTTTTCTTGTTTTGAGATAATATATATCAAAGATACTGCTAAAGTCTATAGACCTATCGCGAAAAACCAGTTTATCCTCTATTGTTTCATTAAAAACATTTATGCTACACATAAATGAATTGTTTCATACAGCAAAAACATTTTAAAAGGGGTGACAAAAAAATGTTTACATTTATTATAAATCATAAACAAGCAAGATATTTAATTTCTGATGGCATTCTATTAAATTTTTAGCTCCAAAAGGAAAAATAATATAGCCATGGTTTTATTAAATAGAAAATAAGTTAATGAAGTACAACAAAATATATCTAATATCAATTAAAAAATACTTTTTTAAACACCGCCAATCCAACACATACAGAGCAAACTAAATTATAACTATGACAACAACAGCATGTTGTTTGTTTTTGTTTTATTGCAGAATGCAGATAAACTCATCGGGCATGATAAACTTGAAACTGGAGCATGGGCAATATCTTCAGCCACAGCCACCAGCATGAGTGTTTTGTTTGTAAATTTTAAAATTAATTACAGCATTTACAATTAAAATAATAAACAAAACTTCTCTTAAAATATGATTGGATTTATAAGAAAATTTACGCTTAACTAACGTGGAAAAATATAATCTTGAACCCTAAAATGCTTGGAGCAAACACTCATTCTAGAAGTAACCGACTTTTTTATTCGTAAAATTCGTATCCATTCTTGTCTACGGTTTATTAAACTTTTTTGGCCATCTGTGGTAGTTTTTACCACAACACTTTTAATCCTCGGAAATTTATGAAAGCTTATGCACGGGTTCCTAGAACCTCTACTATTGCATTGTGGAACACAGCAGTATGTATTATCCCTTTTTTCTAAGTTGATAATTCGTTTCGATTTCGTGCTTTGCATAGTTTGCAAAATATTAATCAATTATCATAATTAAAAATAACAGATACTTATTGCGATGCAGAGCAGGACTATTGCTACTTCAGATTTTTCTCACTTGGGGTTGGGTTCGTAGTAGACGTAGAGCCTGTTTATAAACTAGCGACGCTATTCTGGTCTTCTGCGCAACTTTCGCGCATGACAAATTATCTGCCTTTCTCCAGTGTTCAAATTTGAATTTGTTTGGTTTAAATTCGAATAGAGTTCTAACAGATGACGTCACGAGCATGTTTGCTGAGGGACAGTTGACCCCACTGACCCATTTTATCATTGCGGAACAGTGTTACAAATTTATTGTAACACAGTGTTGTAAATGTATTCGTAAAAGCATAAAAAAAATCTACTACTACGCTTCCAAAAGCATGGAAAAATTAGCGTTGTCCTTCAGCAAAGTACAGTTTCTAAGAAGAAAGTCACGTGGTTGTTAGAACTCTATAAATTAGTTTTTTTTTCTTCTTCAGCAAAAAAAAAAAAAAAAAAAAAGCATAATTAAAGAAAAACTCAATTAATTTAATTATTAAAATTCCATATTTTTTATATAAATTAATTTTTGATTAGTATTTTTTATTCGATAATTTTTAATTAGCCCTTTTCTTCTGCTATAATAGGAAAAAAAAAATATTTTTAAGTAAATATCTTTTGAAATAGATTTTTTAATTAATAGCCTAAACAGTAGTATTTGTTAAAGCTACCTAAGGAAAATCACCGTTTCCTTCTGCTTTCTAAAAAACTAGTGTTATCTACGGACGCCAGTAAATGAAATATTCACACTTTTTTCTTCAAAGTGGCTACTCAATTGAATAACACGTACTGCGCTTTTTCTAAAACTTAAATAGTAGTAAAAAACAACACAGCTACGTTGAATATTATTTACGAAAAGAAATCATTTGAAAAATACAAAAAAACTTTATTTCCAATGGAAAAAACCTACTGTTCAAAAACAGAAAATTACTTATTCTAAAAATTTTAAATACACGAGCTCTCGATTAAACGAGACCAAGTATCATATATTTTTTTTAACCAACGTTGCCATCCAATAATAATAATATTCATAAAATAAATAATAGACATAATAATACATTTTCAACATCCTCCCACCTTTTGATTATAAATAATAATCAAAACATAAAAACTATTAGTCAAACAACTCTGGTACAAAAATGGCAATATTACATTTAAAAAATATAAAAATGAAAAAGTAAAATAAATAGTAGAATGATCAACAATATCTAATATAATCTACAAGTTCAGTCTTTCCGGCACTTTAATTGGTACAACTATAGTATTTCCCCTCAGCTGAATTTGGCGATTTTTCTTTGCGCCGATTTGAACGATAACGATGTCTTTCTGGATTGTTTGCGATAAAATATGGCAGCCTGCATGCTATTTATTTTGGATTTATGATTTATAATTTAGCTTACGATTTTATCATTTAAGCTATATGATTTATGATTTTTAGATTTATGATTTAGCCATAATCGCCAACGAAAAATCGCCAAATCTAGCTGAGGGGAAATACTATAGTTGTTCCTTTTAATTCTTCTGCCAACTCTACTAAACTTCATTTGCTCACTAGTAGTACTGTCTGAAACTTTGGAGATGTTATCTGATTCTTTAACTTTACGGAGAGTCATCGGTGTGGGAAGATCATCAGATGTTATCTCTAGGGGATAAACTCTTTGAATCGGGCGTAAGAGCTCCTTTTGGGAAGTTTGCACTTTAACAAGTCGTACTTGTCCGTCTTTACCTGGTATAACCTCAGTGATACGACCTAAAGGCCAGTAGATTCTCTTTTTATCATCGGCTCCCACCATAACAATTTCGCCAACAGTAACGGTATGATTGGCTGACTTTTTGCTTTTTCTTTTTCGTAGAATAAGAGCACCAAGATACTCAGATCTAAAACGGCTTCGTAAATCTTTGATAATGGTTTGTCTGTATTTGAGCCTTTTACACAAAAAATTTTGCTCAACAGCATCCAAATCAGGAAGACTGCATTCATGCATATCTTGGATGAACATAGATGGCGAAATAGATTTTACAGCATCCACTTCACAGATGTAAGTAAGAGGTCTTGAGTTGATTACACTCTCACACTCAGCTAAAGCCGTCATCATTTCTTCGTAATCGAGACGTGCCAGTCCTAATACTCTTTTCAAGAGATCTTTTCGAATTCGAATTAATCTCTCCCACCAAGCAGCAGTTGGGGGATTGAACTTCCAATCAATAGAGTTGACAACTCCATGTTTTCGTATGCGTTCCCAGCCTAGTTTCTTGAAATAGTTGGCTGCTCCTACAAAATTTGAACCATTGTCACAGTATACAGTAGAGCATCTTCCTCTGCGAGCTGTAAATCTTCTAAAAGCCATTAAGAACGCATCTGTTGAAGCAGCAGTAACAAGCTCCAAATGGACCGCTCTGTATACTGCGCAAGTAAAAATTAAAACCCAGCTTTTCTTGTTATCCTTGAGAAATAATGGCCCAGCCATATCAACACCAATTATCTGAAAAACTGCAGCATCTTTAACCCTGTTTTCTGGAAGTGGAGGACTGATTACTTCTAAGTTCTTTGACCGAAATCTTTTGCATGCAGTGCAGCTGGCTACAACATTTTTCACCGCCTTTCTGCCGTTTAGGATCCAATACTTTTCTCGAAGTATATTTAATAGTATCTGGACACCAGCATGGCAGTTCTCAACATGTGCTTTATAAATTAGCCGTTTTACCACTTCATGTTTTGATGGAAGAACAATAGGTTTAAGAAAATCTTCACTATCCTTTCGATAAATAATTTTGGTCTTCAAACGAATGACACCAAGCTCGTCTTTAAACGTTTGCAAAGTTTTCAATCTCTTTTCGTCTTCTTCTTGAGAAAAAGATTCATTCTGAATTAGAAGTAAAACCTTCATTTCTGCTTCATGAATTTCTGAGGCTGTCAATTCACCATGCTTCCTCCTATTTAAATTCTTGCAGTTGTGCTTGAAACGAAGGATCCATGCAACAAGACGAATAATTCTATCATAACTAGAAAAATATCTATAGTACCAGTCTTCATCAACAATAGCTTCAGTATTTGTCAGTATACAAGTTTTCCTAAGTTTTTCCTTTTGAATTTCTTCCTCATTCCAATCGCGATTGGAGAAATCCATCATTGTTCGAAATTCAGAAGCATCTTTCATCCATTGTGGACCCTCCCACCATTTTGATGAGACTAGATGCTTTGTTTTGCATCCTCTGGAGGGCAAGTCTGCAGCATTCTTCTCCCCCGCTATATGTCTCCATGATGAAGGATCACTCAGTTTTCTAATCTCCTGCACTCTATTTCTTACAAAAACGGACCAATTTTCTTCTCGCTGTATCCAGGCAAGAACCGTTGTAGAATCACTCCACTAATGAGTCATAACATTTCCCCAACCAAGAGCTTCATTAACCGAATTCGTCAGTCTCGCTCAATTACAGCAGCTAGAAGTTCCATTCTAGGAATAGTTACACCTCTTAACGGAGCCACTCGAGACTTTGCAGCAAGCAAAAATAAATTAACTGGATTATCATCCTCTACTCTAAGGAATATAACTGCACCATAGGCATCTTTGCTTCCGTCAACAAACGTGTGAATAGTGCAGTTGCTTAAATCTTCGTAAGATACTCGAATAAACCTAGGAATCTGTATATCACTCAAATACTTCAGTTCTTGAAACCACTGCATAAACCCTCTATGAAGCTCACCAGTTATCTCTTCATCCCAACTCGTTCCTAATTTCCATGCCTTTTGTAACATTATTTTTGGACAAAGCATGACTGGTGATGTGAAGCCAAAAGGATTAAATACTTTGTGGACGACAGACAACATACTTCTTTTTGTTACTTTTTCTATATTAATGTTGTCTAATCATTTCATGTTAATTTTCAATGTGTCCAGCTCTTTATTCCAAATAAGACCTAATACTTCAGTTTCTTTCTTAGAACTAGTCACATTACAGTCGCCAGGCCATTCCCATTCTCTAAGATCAAAACAACCTTTGGCCATTAAAGCTTCAGAATTAACGATAAACTTATCTAATTCTTCTTTGTTATTAACGCTGGTAACGACATTATCTACGTAGAAACTCTCTAAAAGCCTTTTCTTTAAAGATTCTTCAAATCCGTTATAACGCCGAATATGATACTCAATTACCGCAGCCAAAAGGAAAGGACTGCATTTAACACCAAAAACAACTCTTGTATGGCGAAAAATTTTTAGTTTCTTTCCTTCTAAGTTTTCCCACCATAAAAAACGCAGGAAATCTCTGTCCTCTTTACGAATACTTATTTGCAGAAAAGCTTTCCTAATGTCGGCGATAACGCCAAATTCTTTTTCTCTGAATCGAAGTAAAATATCTGGGATAAGTTCCATTTGATTAGGACCACATTCCAAGAATTGGTTTAAAGAAGGATAATTTGCTAATCTAGCTGAAGCATCAAACACTGGGCGAATTGGAGTAGTGCTGCTACTAGGTTTTATTACAGCACGATGAGGTAAGTAATTGCCATAAGAGTTTACTTCGTTCTTGGGAACTTCCTCAATTATGCCTTCATTAATCCAGCTCAGAAGAACATCTTCATATTTTTCATACATGTTCATCGCTATAAGCTTTGCTGTTGTGTATTCGAGCCGTTTCTTCGCCAAACTCAAGTTGTCGGGTAAAGGCGACTTATCACCAGCCCATGGCAAACAAACTTCATAGCGGCCCTCTCTATTAATTGCCACTGTTTCTAAAAAATGCTCTTTAGAGTCAGAATATCAGTCTCGTGTTTGGACTTCTTCTCAATAGGATCATAGATTCCAATTAAATCCAACTTCCATAGATTTGAGATTTCAGCTTCATTTACATATAGATATAGCGATAACACTGACATCGCCAAGTTTTCTTCCGAGGCTTTTCCAGGCGGTACTTTTCCCATTAAGGTCCAACCAAAGTATGTTTCTAAAGCCACGAGACCCGATGATAAGACTTTTCTTTTTCCTGTCAACATTTTTCCCATGACGTCAGCTCCGACGAGACTATCGATCGCTTCACATTTGTCGCCAATGTCCGTTAAATTAATCTCATTTTCTTCTAACTCTTTTATCCAAGGGCCTTTAAAAACCGGTCTGATATTTTCACATATTGTAGACTGATCCAAAACTTCGAAATTGCAGCCAAAATTTTCTTTCAAATGTTTCAATATCACTTTATAGCAGTTATGCTTGACCTCGTTAGTGATAACGCCGCCAAAAAGGGAATGAACCATTTTCTCTTGGCGAATAGGTGTATAATTCATTTCTTTGGCTACATTTTCCAGAATATATGACTTATGCGATGCGGAATCAAAGAGCAATCTCACAATTTTCTGTTTATTGCCAGAGATCAATTTGGCTCTCACGGTTTGAAGAAATATTTTTGGACTTCGTTTGTTGAAATTGGACATACTAACATCATTTTCTGCAGGCTTTTCTTCTTTCTTTTCAACAGCCCTATTTTGTGAATCAAGTACATCACACATTAGAGGAAAATGCTTTTTAGAACAGATCACACACTTTAGAACTGTTCGGCATTTCTTAACAGTATGAGTTGGCGATAAACAGGCAAAGCAACAACGTTTATCTTTAATTATTTTTTGTTTTTCTGCTAAACTCATTTTCTGAGCTGAAAAACAATCTGAACTTGAATGTTTGTCATCACAAAAAACGCAAGATTTCTTCACCTCTCTATTTGAAGTGGCCGTTCCGTTAATAAACCCGCAGCAGTAGGAACTTTACTTTTCAAATTTTCAAAATTGCATTGTTTCCTTTTTAAAGGTTTGTTCTCTTGGCCCTTTCCTAAACCGAAACCAGCTACAGCCAAAGATATCCTTTCTTCGCCTTCGACTTCTTTTTTGAGAAATTGCATTAAGTTATTTAACTTCTCTTTAGCATCAGTGTTTGAATCAGTAATGTTACTACGATTCCAAGCCTTTAAAAAATCAGCTGGGAAACAAGATTCAACCATGGGATACATACAATATAGATTCACATTTATCCGTGGTTACACCTAATGTTTCCAATGCACGTAGATACGATTCAAGTTTGTCATATAGAGAAGTTAATGAAAACATTTCCTTAATTTGAACAGAAATAATTAATTTTAGTAACTGTCTAACGTATACTTCGACTAAGCGGTCCTCTCTTCCAAAGCGAGATTTCCAGCTTTCAATCGCTTTTTCGTAATTGGCGCCAGTTGGCGGAAAACTTTCAATCACTTCTCTTGCACGGGAACCAGCAACAATGGCTTGCACTAAATACTGAAATTTATCTTCCGGTGCGATATCATCATCTTTATGCACCTGCTCTAATTGACTCCAAAAAGGAAGCCAATCTTTTAAGTCATCGTCAAATTGTCTAAATTCCAATCTAGGCAACGTAAATTTCCCTTTTGAATTGCTTAAATCAGGTAAATAATTTAATGGAACAGATTCACCTCGACTTTGAGCTTGAATTCTAGCGAGCTCGATTTCTTTTTCAGCTTCAAGTTTAATTTTTTCAGATTCAAATTTCATTTTTTCAAATTCATTATCTTGTTTCATTTTTTCCTTTTTATCTTCTCTTTCTTTTTCTTCTTCCTCTTGCAATTTTCGCTCGGCAACAGCATTTCCTAATAGTACTTGAACAAATTCAGGATCTTTCTTGAATTCTTCACTGTTCAGTATAATATTTTTTAAACCTGAAATAGTAATATTGGCTGGTAATTCTTCGCCAATTTCAGACGCCACATATATCAAATCATCTTTCTTAAATCCTTTTACTGCTTGAAACATGTTGTTTTTTCACTAATGTCCTGTCGCTCGGACTCCACAAATGTTAAAGCTACCTAAGGAAAATCACCGTTTCCTTCTGCTTTCTAAAAAACTAGTGTTATCTACGAACGCCAGTAAATGAAATATTCACACTTTTGTCTTCAAAGCGGCTACTCAATTGAATAACACGTACTGTGTTCTTTTTACTGTTATTTGAATTTTTAGAAAAAGCGCAGTACGTGTTATTCAATTGAGTAGCCGCTTTGAAGATAAAAGTGTGAATATTTCATTTACTGGCGTTCGTAGATCAGCCTACGTCAGTGAGCTTCAAGGTCATCCAAATCCGGTATTAACCTATTGTAAAATATTCCTCATTATTACTCATTACGTAATACATGTTTTTAAATTCTGTTTTCACATTCGGAAAATTCACGACCATTAAAAGTCGCCTCATGTTTCAAAAATTAATTTTTTTTAATTTAAAAATTTGTTTTTAAGCTGCAAAAGACGAATTTTTACTTGATTTTCTTTATCGTTCTCAAATAATAAACAAATTGTAATATCAAAAATCTGAAACATACTGCAATTTTTTAAATTATACAACTTATTACAATTAAATTTCCTAATATTTAGGTTTAAAAAACATATTAATAATTTTGAGGAATAAAGCAAGTTTTAGCTGAAATAACCGAATTTTCCCCCATTTCACTCTGCTTCTTTTATCAGAGCGATGGGCGGTGAAAAACCCATTAAGATGACAGGTGATTAGTTTTCAATTGAAAGTGTGAAAATGCCCTGAAGTGAAGTTACCCATGTCGTAGAAAAGGGACTGAAATAGCAATACGGAATCAGAACTCGAGTTTGTTTTACTGCACATAAACTACTCATATGTATTTATTAGATAATTTCTTTTTTCAGTATCACAAATATGCTCCTTTTTTTTAAAAAAATTATTTTTTTAAATATTTATTTAAAATAAATCTAAAGATCCCCTCCTCCCCATTAATTAATAAATTTTTATCCTATGTATATTTACCAAATCTTTATAAATTTAAATTCTGGCGGAACTGAAGTGGGATAATAATTTTATCTTCAGCATTCTTTTCGCATTGCAAAAAGTTTTAACAGTCCAGGACACAGTTTTAACTGATAATTATAAAAATCCATATAATGTTCTGAACGTTTTCCAAAGTGAGCTAATACTAAGTGCATAAAAATGTTTAAAACTAGTTGGCATAGGTGGACTCTGCTCAGTTCCCCACCATATTTATGTTCTCATAAATTTCTAGTTTGAGAGATATAATCATGTTAAAAGAAATGAATTTGACAAAAGCTTGATACAGTGACAGAATGAAAACCCCGCCTAATAGGCTATCCACCGTTCACTTCGATATATTTATTTTATTCTAATCTATTAATTTATTTTATCAGGGTCAATTCCGTTGTTTAGTTTTCATGCTACTATTTCCAATGCAATAATCCTCAAAATTCATATTTATATGAAAAATTTACAATTTTGCTATGTTGGTAAAATCGTAAATTACGAATAATTTACGAAATTTTCCTATTAGAATATTTGTATTCAATCATGTTCAAACAAATATCATAACTGTAATTTTGAAGTTGTCTAATGTATTTATGAGCCTCAAAATGAAAGTTTATGCTCAATTTTACCCTATTCTGGCATGTTAAGTAAATCGTAAATTCCAAATAACTTACGAATTTTTTTAAATTGGAAAATTCATAGTCATTAATATTCATACCAGTGTCCCAAATAATATTTCAAAAGTAGTCTGACATCTTTACGATGAAAATATCTCTAAAAATTGACGGTTATGTGAAAAATTGCCCCATACTGCCATGTTAAGAAATTCGTAAATTTCCAATAACTTGCGAAATTTTCAAAGTAGCCTATTTATAGTTACTGATGTTCCTTCCGGCATCAAAACTGATATTTTAAAACTGGTCTGACATTTTTACAGTAAAAAGTTTCCATTTAATGCGCGTTTAAGTGAATTTTTGTCCTATTCTCCCATGTTAAGAAAATCGTAAATTTCTAATTACTTACGAAGTTTTTAAATTCGAATTTTGCAAATAAATAGGGTTCTGGCCAGTGTCGAAAGTAATATTTTAAAACTGATCTGGCCTCTCTGCGACAATTTGTTTTTGAGATATCGTGTACACAGACTAACAAACTGATGGACTTACACACTAACAGCCTAACAGACTAACAGACACCCTACAGACAGACACCATAGAAATTTTGTCATTTTCGGATTCCTCACACCTGAAAATGTGTAAAAAAGTCAAAAAACCGAGGTCGAAAATTTTCACGATTACCTAAGTTCCCCATACCTATAGTATGATGGGAACTAATATTGCTCATTCGGGATATTCGACCGTATTTCTTCTTACTAAACAATTGAATGGGGACATTAAAAAACAAGAAAAAAAGAAAAGAAATAGAAACTTAGCTAAAGCATTTAAATTTGTTCGATGCAGAGATCTTTGTCCAGAAACAACATAAAAATCCAAGGAACACAAAATATTGCTTCGGACTTGTCGCTTTCACGCTACATTCGTACCTACTTTTGCTTTTCTTTCTTTCTTTTTTTTTCTTTTTTTAATTTTCTGATGATTGTAACACGAAATAATTATTCCATTCTTATGATTTTTATGATAATAAAAATACAAAGTTCTTAATATCTGAACTGCCCCCCCCCCCCCACTTTTTTTTTTTTTTTTTAATGCTGTTTGCTGCGAATTCAGATTTGGTCATTTTTAAGGTTTCTTTTTTTTTTTTCTTTTCTCCCTTTTTTTAATAACGAAATTTTCAGTTGAATATAACAGAAAATTTAATTTAAAAAAATCAATTTAATTAGTTTATGTCATATTGTTTAATATATTTTTTTTAACTTTACCAAAAAACATACTTCTTACTTTCCGAACACCACAGTGAGGAAAGTATTGCAATCATGTCAAAAATCCGAGTTTGAGATTTTGGTGTTTCCACATATTTTGAGGTCCTCTGAATACATATTTACTATTTTTACGAAGATGTATGCGTGTATGTATGTGAGTAAACACAATAGCGCCTAAGCGCTTTGTTTGAATGAGCTGAAAGTTGTACACATGTTATAAGTTACCATAGAACGAATCCTATTGATTTTGGTAAATCTAGCACTTATTATTATTATTATTATTATTATTATTATTATTATTATTTTACACAAAGAAAAATTCTTTATCATTATGGTCTATGGGCCTAATTATTTTTAAGTGCAAAAGCGTCTAAATGCCTTATTGGAATGAGCTAAAAATTTATACTCATGTTATGGATCCCCGTGGCACAAACTGTATATATTTTGGTGAATGTATCGTTTATGGTTTTTTCACAGGAACACAAAGAAAAATTCTTTAACATTATGTATGCTCTATGGGCCTAAATTTTTAAAAGTGCAATAGCGTCTAAATTCCATATTCGAATGAGCTGAAAATTTATACACATGTCCCCGTCGCACAAACTATATAAATTTTGGTGAATGTAACATTTATAGTTTTCTTTACAGGAACACAAAGAAAAATTCTTTATCATTATGGTCTATATGTAACCAATTTTTTTTAACTGCAATAATGTCTAAACGCTTTATTCGTTTGAGCTGAAAATTTATATACGTGCTATAAGTCACCAATGTACAAAGTGCATAAATTTTGAAGAATCTGACACTTATAGTTTTTTTACAAAGACACAACAGTAGATTCTTTATCATTATATCTTTTATCATTATGTAATAATATCCTCTAAACCAGATTTTTTTTTCTTTTTGTGTGGACTTCTAAACATTTAAAGAAGGTTTTTTTTATACGATACTCCCCAGGAAACTTAGTTTTGTGCATATAAAATTACATGTGGATCTCATTATGTTTAATGAATCGCAAGTTGAACAATATGAAAATCTATTAAAGTGTATTGTTATTTTAAAACCAAACTCAATGATTGATAAATTATATTTTTTATGGCAATGTTATTGAGTCATATATATATATTTTTTTTATATTAATATAAATCGTATTTATATATACGATTTATATTAATATAAAATTTTCCTTTTTTTTAAGTAACTAGTTTAGACAAAAAATAATCAGCCTGCTTTTTTCAGCCTGGCTAAAATCTGGCAGCCCTAATACATCGTAAGAGACAGTGACATTATACTGGATGTGATAATAGTGGAAAAAAAAAAAAAAAGAATGGCAGATAATTATTGACCATATGTTATTTAAAATAATGTGTGTATAAACAGATTGCAAGGAAAGTTGACATGCATGATCACAAACATTTTTTAGATGCGAAGTACATTTTTCGACATTTAGTGTAATACTTCTCTGAGACGAAATTCGTCTACACTTATGATTTACACAACAGTTTAACTCTAAATAATGATTCATTTATCCAGAAAAGTATCAATTAAAAATTGGAAGCATATTTTTGTAGATAAGCACATCTGATTTCTTGAATTACAAAGTAACATTAGTATCGAAATTTTCAACGAACTTCAGTCGTTTCCATGCAACGTACCAAGCACATATTATGTTTTAACTTTTTAATGTTCATTAGCAACGCCCTAAAAGAAAAAAAAAAAAAAAAAAAAATTCAAAAATTTTACAATAGTTTTTCCTTTTTTCAATTAAAATTTAAACCTTTCGTTTTTTTTCTGCTTGTTAGTCAGTAGTATTAATGGGAGATTTAATAAGTATGTTTCAGAAGAAGCCCCATGCAAAAGTTATTTACAATTTCTTAGTAGATGTGAGTGTACCTTGCTTGTTTGTTGATGCACTCGTGCCTAGTTCTTTAACCTGATGAAGAGCCCTGCATCTCTTCTGACTTGAAAAATATGTTGCTAGTTTTTGCAATTTATAAAGTCTCCATTCAAAATTACTTATTAATTATTTTTTTTTTATATTTGAATTTAATCAGGTTAAAAATGCTATTTAAAAAAATATATTTGTTTATGATCAACTGTGATCAACTTATGATCAACTAACAGCTGTTTTTTCAATTGATTTAGCAATTTTCAAAAGGAAAAATATCTAGTGAGCTTTAAAGGTTTAAATCAAATAATATTGAACAACACAGTCATCAGTATTATATTCAGTTGAATCGGATGATAAATCTGGAGTTTTATGTATTAAAAATTCAATTATAATGAATTTGAGTTCTGTGTATAAATATATTTTGTTACATAAATCTCTTCTTAATAACATTTTGGTAAAACCATTGTCTAGAGTAATTATTATGCACTAATTAGATGTATTTCCATAAAAAAAAAAAAAAAAAAATCTTTAGATGTTGTAGAGCCGAAAATGGACTTTTTCCACATTCAGTGTGATAGATCTCCCACATCGAAATCGTCTACAATCGTCATAGAAAATAATTTCAATAAGTAATTTGCATATGCACTATTGTGAATTTGTATAGGAACAGAAGACGGAAATCTTTTTACAGCTGTGATGTATTGATTTCCTTTTTCCTCGACTTTCTTTTTAAAAAAAACTAAATTATTGAAAGTAAAAACTATACGTTTTAAAGTTTTATTTATTGAAAATTTAATTTAAATTAATGTGAGTTGTACATAAAAATTTCCTTCGTAAGATAAATCTCTTTATAATAACATTTTTGTAAAGCAGTTGTCGAGAACAACTATTATGTACTAACTGTGTATATTTCCATTACAAAAAAAAAAAAAAAAAAAAAAAAATTAGATCTTGTCTATGGAGCCGATAATTGACATTTTTCGACATTTAGTGTAGAAAAACAATTATTGTATTTTTCTCTTTTGATGACACATCTACAGACGACCTTTTAGACACCTCAACCAAATTTTTACACCTTGCCTTTCTACCAATATATAAAATATAATTTATTGAAAGCTGTTAAAGGTATATTTCATATTAAAAATGCATACCATCTTTAAACTTATATTGACAGAATAAAAAAGATTAAATAAATAAAACAAATAAAACAAATATAACTTTAAAAGACATAAAAATTAAAACACATGCAGATTAAAATAAGTAAAGAAAGAAAGAAAAGAACTGTATTTCTATTTGTTTTTGCCCATAGCCCCCCCCCCTTACCGCCCTCCTAATAATTTTAGAAATTCGAAAATATCCGCAATTGATTTGAAAGTATCGAAAACCTCTATAAACCAATTTTGAACGATCTAACTCTATTTTTATTACCCCCCCCCCCCCCTCGCCCCTCCTAATAACTTTACACTTTCGAAAATATCCCCATTCGACTTGCACTCCTTCAAAAACCTATCTGTATAATAATTTTAGAAATTCGAAAATATCCGCAATTGATTTGAAAGTATCGAAAACCTCTATAAACCAATTTTGAACGATCTAACTCTATTTTTATTCCCCCCCCCCCCTCGCCCCTCCTAATAACTTTACACTTTCGAAAATATCCCCATTCGACTTGCAGTCCTTCAAAAACCTATCTGTACCAATTTTGAACTGCCTAACTGTGTTTCTATTTGTTTTTGCCCCTAGCCCCCCCCCCCTGCTGCCCCACCTGGGGGCTGAATTTCTAAAATTCCAGAAATTGTGTTTTAGATATTTGCATTAGCTATATTTTAGAGAAAAAATTCACGTACATCTGTTTTTTTTTTTTTTTTTTGTTGAGATATATAAGATTATGTGAAATCACGTTTAATGCATGTAAAATCACGTTTCGCCCCCCCCCCCCCTTGGGGACCGAATTTCAAAAATTCCAGAAATCGATTTTTAGACATTTGTATTAGCTATATTTTAAAGGAAAAATTTTACGGATATCTGTTTTTTGTTTGAGATATGAAGGATTTTGTGAAATCACGTTTTGCCCCCCCCCTCCCCTCTTGGGGGGCGAATTTTGTAAAAACGGTTGCGGCGTTGAGTTTCTCGGGTCGTAAACATTAACCGTGCCGAATTTGGTCCCGATCGGTGAAACGGCCTAGGATTGTATAGCGGACAGACAGACACACAGACAGACAGACTGACTCTGCTCTTTTATATATATAGATTTTAGGATCAATCATAGGAATGGTATTTGAATAGTATCAAATTTTAATTCAGTAAAACAATATTAGATCGTACGGAAATTATTGTAGTAACCAAATTGTTTTCTAGATTAATACAAATAAAATATAGCATTTTTAAAATTTCTTTACACACACGTAGAAAAAAAAAAAAAAAAAAAAAAAAAAAAAAAAAGAAGTTAGTCTTTGCAATTTTTAATAATGAATACCAGTTTTAAATATATATATATATATATATATATATAAACAAATAAGTAACACGATCAGTTTCATGCAGTAAATTCTTTGATTTTTTATTTAGCGGAAATAAAAACATAATACCGAATAATTGTTAACAAAATTAATTTTAAATAATTACACTTAAAAGAAGCGTCTGATTTGCTGTGTAACATAGGCTGAACAGAATCTTTGGTCGAAGTCGCTTTTTCTGAATATATATGCAGATAGTTTTCAAAATCATAGAACTATATACTATATTGTACAGGAATATGTATATGACAACAACATTACTCAGAGTAGATTCTGAACCTGATAAAAAAATACAATTCATATGCGTAAATATTGTTGTAATTAATTTAAATTAGAATATTTATCAGAGTAAAAAATGTTATCAATTTCAGTATAATTATTACATTTAAATAATATTTTTTTCCTTCCTCGTTTAATGCAAGTATTTTTTAATTTTATCCAATTGAAGCTGAAATTTCTGAATATTATTTACGTATGTAAATAATTTTATTTGCCTTCTCCAATAATTCAAAAACAGATATTCCCTTTTCGCATTCTTTTTTAGCCTTTACAGATAAAGCTTATCTTACCCTCATGCCTCTGGCAAGAAAAATGTCAATTAACAGCAAGGGGAGTCGGACTCGGAAGCTATCAATTACTGAAGTGCGAAATTTTCCATTCTCGTGATTCTCGGAACGTCAACTGTGAGCAGATTTCCTCCCCCCGTCTTGCGAAATCTATAGACTTCAAAAAGCGCCCTCTAGAATGAAAAAATATTTTGACTCACGTAGGGCCTTAACAGTATTGGAAAGTGTATATACATTTTAATATAAAATTTTATCAATTAGATTATTTAAATCAAATAATTTTAATTAGATATTTTTTCTTTAATCTCTTATCTTTCTATTTAAAAGTATTTTGAAATAGTTTTTTCAATTAAAAGGGCAAACAGTAATAATACGTAATTTATTCTAAATTAACTATTAAAATATATTTTTAATAATTAAATTATTTTTTGATTATAATGTACTATTGCTTTTTAATTAGTTTTATAAACATATTATATATATAATCATTCATTTTAAAATAATTATATTAAAAATAATTTGATGGTGGTAGTTTAGGTGTTAAAGAAAGCTGACTGAAAACAAGAGGGTCGATGACTGTGACCAGGGATCGAACACGGAATTTCCTGTCTACCAGCTTGGAGGGCAGAACAGCTCGGCCACTGAAATAATCTTTTTTATTAAAAGTCCAATATCGTTAAGCAATTAAATAATTTAACTAGCTTTTTCAATAATCATTTAAAGAAAAATGAAATCTTTTAATATTAAAAGTATTTTAAAATAATGTTTTCTATTGAAAGCCGAAACAATAGCATGAAGAAATCGCAGCGAATTTGATTTATATTTTGGATAATTCATTTATTTTTTAGAAAATTAATTTGGCCTTTCTATTAGAATTTTTTAAATAAAATAATTTTAATTAACCCATTATTCCTATAATCAATTATAGAAAAAGAAAGTTTTTTTTTTTTTGTTTTTTTTTTGTTAAAGAGCATTGTGAATTAGATTTTTCATTTTAAAGACCAAACAATAGTATTAAGCAATTTATAATATTAAAACACAAAGCACTTTCTGTAAGACCAAAATCGTACGATCTGGGCATGCGCGAGAAAATTTGGAACCAATTCGGAACGGGAAATTCCTTTCTCTTTATGCAGTGCAATACGAATACCGATAATAGAGATCGAGCAGACGACATTAATATTCCATATGTCTATGGCAGATGCCTAATTAAAGCTTAATCATAAAAATAATTCACACGATTAATTCATTGATTCATATTTTCCAAGAAGTACATTAAAAACAGAGCAATTCGCGAATATTTATCGGTTACCGTAGTATGTATTTTCACCGAAAATTTCCTTACACAGGATGTGGCGCCATCTGTTGCCATGTAAATATATTATACCATATTCCTAAAATTATTTTTTTCCACTTCTTAAAAGAAAAAATCTTTTAAAATTAACAAATTGCCAGAGTTTATTGTTCTTTAAAAGTTAACTTTTATCAGTTGAAAACTTTGTTTAGAAAAAATGGAGATAGATATTTAAAATCAAAGGAGTTTTTATTCTATTTTATTTATTTATTTATTTTTACTCTAATTATTATAATCTCTGATACTTCATTTCAATACTATATTACAGTAAAAATAATTTAAAAAGAATAACATTAAAATATTGATATTTTATACGAATAAAAATTTATATCATATAATTTATTATTAAAAATTCAATGATCAATTTAATTTGCTAAAATATTAAATTCATTCTTATTTATTTATTTTTAACAGTATACTTTTGTTGAAATATACTATTTTGATAGAATAAAGTGTTATAATACTATTCCAGTAAAAACAAATTTTAACTTCATTCCGATTTGCAGTTTATTTTTAGAATACAATGAATTAATATTTTGGATTATATTCAAGTGGTTTTACAAATATGGGAAGGAAAAATCAGAATCAAAACTATTATTTTACGCTTAAAATGCCCTTTTTGTCTTGGCAAATTAGAATTAATGATATATTTAAAAGTGAATGAAATCTTTGTCTTTCATGTATATCTTTTATTAAAAAACTGTGACCTGTAATCGTTGACAGTAACTTAATATAATTATAATCTGGTAGTAAATCTTTGTATTCATTCATTCTGCGTGAAAAGCAACGAATAAATTTCACAGTAAACATAAAACGAGTACAGTTCTATAGATTACAAATCGATTTGGTGTGACAGGGAGAAATTCTATTGTGGGATTAATTTACATGCTTGATGTTTTTTGATAAGTATTATCACAAATACTGATACTATCTCATTAAGAAATATTGATTCTTTCAATAATTTATATAAATTCTGCCTTTCTTTTAACTACTCCTAACATTCTTTTAGTCATATTTAGAGTAAAATTAGGAAAACTTTGGGATTTTATTTTTATTATGTGGCGTATGCTTAAATTTTGTATATTGAAATTTCATGAAATTTATCCCTCCTTCCTCCAACCAAAAGATAACTGGTTAAAGCAGGGTGTTTTAAACCGGTTAAGAGCAATGCGAAATATTAAAGCAAGGGTGTTTTAAACTTTATGCCGTGAAAAAATTTTAGTTAAGCATCATCCGTCATATTTTGATGGGTATTAACTAGTCTCAACTAATTTAATTATTAAAAATTTACGTTTTAAACAATTAAATTATTTTTTTAATGAGAATATATTTTAAAATCATTTCTTTAATTACTGGTTTAGGTGGTAAAGACGATTGACAACATGAGGGTCCTGTGAAATGCCTTCTATGAGGATTTTTTCTAAGAGGCCCTGCCCTGTATTTACGCGATTTTCGGAGAAAGCCATGGAAAACTTGGAACGTCTAGGTCGATAAACATGACCTGTGATCGAACCCGGCACTTCCAATCTACCAGCTTGGAGAGCAGAATTACTCGGCTACTGAAATATAGGCTTTTTAAATAAAAGTCTAAAAACAGTATTAAGTAATTTCTACTAATTTAATTATTAAAAAAAATATTTTTTTAAAAATAAATATATTATTTTTTTTAATTAGGTTATATCATGTGATGATTTTTTTTTAACTATCTTTTGTTATTGTTATTATTGTCATCCATAGAAAATAAAATCTTTTAACATTAAAATCTTTTTAGGTAGATTTTTCTATTAAAAGCCGAAATAATAGTACTAAGCAATCACGGAGTAAAAAGACAGGAGAAGAAGGTAACGCTGAAATTTTGTGATGTTGTTTTCTAATATTTACAGATGGCGCCAGCGTGCAATCCTTCCTTCTCTCCAGCTTCCGCAATGTTATTCAATGGGGAAATGTCTCGTTTTAATTATTTTTTTAAAAATAATATCAAGCTGAAAAAATTTCGATTGAAAGCAAATTTCATTAAATAGAGTATTCTAACCAACATGTTTTTTTTAAAGAGCCATTTTATACTAATTTTACTTTGAAAGAAAGCTTTTAAAAAATGACGATTCTTATGAACCGAAGCTAGCTAAAACAGATAATTGGGAGGAAGGAGAATGGATGAAATTTTGTAAAGAAAAAAAATAAACTTACTTTAGGTGCAGAAAACACGAACTCGGACTTTATTTTTCTCCTAGGGCTTTTTTTTTTTTTTTTTTGTTTTTCTTATCACTATCATAGCCTGTTTTACAACTAGGAACGAAACATTTATTTGAAACATCTGAATTATGCAGTTTTAAGAACTTACAAAGAAATTAAATTGCTTAAAATAAAAATTTTTAAATGTACTCCAGCGAAATTCTATTGAAAACAACAGTATATCCGCGCCGAGGTAGGGAGGAATGACAAGTGGCGCCCTCAATATTTACCAAAAATTTAGATCACAGTTTCGTAGCTTTCTCCCATTGGACCTTCAACTCCTATTAATATTACTCCGTGTAAGCAATCTCAACTAATTTATTTAAAAAATATTTTTTTATTAGTTAAATTAGTTTCCTAAATAAAAAGAAATAGTTATTTTTTAATCATTAGTTATTCATTGGAAAAAATATATATATACATTAAAAGTATTTATACTCCGTTTCACCTTAAGTTGGCAGCATTGAGGAAGGCAGGGAATGTAATATTGCGCGCTAAAAAGTAGTTCTGAAGTTATTTTGCGTTTTTAAGCTGATAAAATTGATAAATAAATGTTATAAAGTAAGGAAATATAGCTTATGCAACAAACATTTAATGTTTTTCATATTTTTAAAGTATTTAAATAATAAACATCTTTTTAGCAAAGCGAACGCGTAGTGTCGAAAAAGCAGCATTTCTGAGTTTCATTTTGGCTTGCATCGGCTTCCAAGGTTAAACATCTGGCGCGCTGTTTAAAATTTCTTCGCCAGTTCTCTCTGAACCTCTCCCTGCTTTTATTAGTTTTCTTTCTCTCCGTTAAAATAAAAAAGAATTTATCGATTTTATAAGAAAATTTGTTATTCCTGTCATATTTCCTTTAGAAGATTTATTTCTTTATATGGGAATTTATGCATATTCTATGCTTTTAATAAAAAATAACCTTGTTTAAAACATATTTAAGTTAGCAAATAAATATAGTAAGTATTTTCTAGTTTGCAGTTTAAAATTGAAAAATTATATTTAAAGAAAGTTTCAAAATATCACTGGTAACTTAATTCTATTCTGCTAATTAATGATTTAATCATATTTTATTATTCATTTATTCGTTATAACCTTTATAATAAATAATTAAAAAAAAAAAAAAAAAAAAAAAAAAAACGTAAAATGTAAAATACTTGTAACAATTATTTCGGATCGAAATAAAATGCGCTTTGTTTGTACCTACTTTGTTCGCCTGACGAAAGATCGTGTTTTATTTCGAACCGAAACAAATGTTGCAAGTTTTTAGCAAATGTAATTAAAAAAATAATAATAATTAACTTAATACTTTTTTATACCAGTCCTCCGGTGCATTTTTTGTTATTTCGTATGTTTTTATTTTCATAAAATTTTTTTTTTTCTGAATATAGTAATGTTTAGGTTATTTAATTGTCGCAAGTTGTTAAAAAAGACAATTTTGTGAAATATTGGTGCTATAAAATATATAATGTCTGTGCACCATACCAGTAAAACTGCTAAGTGGCTAAAAATTAAAATAGCTGTTAAACACATAGCTGAATATAAATATGTAAAAAAGAAGAAAATAGCGCTTATTAGTTTTTGAGAAATTTTTGGTTTGAAACATATGTATGTTAAATTCAAATAGTAATAAATTAAAAAATAAATAAATAAATAAGTTTGTATATAAACACTATAAATTTCAAAAACTCGCAGCATTTGTTTCAGGTCAAAATAACAGTATGGCTCCTCACCAGGTGAACAGCAGGCACGAGTGCATTCTCAAAGCAGCAAGGTTCACTCACACCTATTAAGAAATTTAAAATGACTTCTGCATGTTTCTTGCTTTGAAATACCATTTGTTAAATTTTAGAATAATGCAGTTAGCTAAAGAACAGAAAAGGAACAAAAGTTTAAAAATGCATTAAAACATGAGGAAACTAGTATGTTGTGGCCACCACAAGACTTTCTTCTATATTTTCCTATACGAATTCACGCAGTAACAATATTAAAAAAAAAAAAAAAAAAAAGAAAAAGAAAAAAGAAAAAATATGTTTTTTTTTTTTTTTTTTTCAGTTTTTTTTTTTTTTTTTTTTTTGTTAAAAGTAAAAAAAATCGATAACTTTGTTTTAAATTACCACATATTTCAATACCAATGTTTCAAATTACCACATATTTCAATTACCACATAGTTCAACCATTCGTTTTAAAGGTATTGACGAGACCTTTCGAAAGATACCGATCTTGAAAATTTAACCCTCCCCGGGGGGGGTACTTCCCCCTAGGGGGGGGGAAGCGATGCCCCAATTTTTTTTCCCTAGTTAACTCTACTATTATCAATGATTCATATTAATTTCACAATCACAGGTTAAGAATAACTCTCATTATGTACACTTATACGAAATTTTTTCCTATACTGCCATGTTAAAAATTTAGAAAAAATACGATCACAGCGCCACCTATTGAGCGATTGATCCCCAAATCTAATCAGCCCCAGTTTATGTCAGGGGCCAACTAAATACCAAGTCTGGTTAAATTTCGTTAAAAAAAAAAAAAAAAAAAAAAAAAAAAAAACGATTTTTTAAGTTTTTTTTTCGTTAAAAGTAAAAAAAATCGATAATTTTGTTTTAAATTATCACAGATTTATAGTTTAACCATTCGTTTCAAAGGTATTGACGAGACCTTTCGAAAGATACCCATCTTGAAAATTTCCCCAGGGGGGGTGGCGAGGCTCCTACGCATACAAATTTTTTTTCCCAGTTGACTATCTCTATTATGAATAATTCTTGTAAATTTCATAATGATTACTAAAAAATAATTCTCTTTATGCACATTTATACAAAATTTTGCCCTATATCACCATGTTAAAAATTTAGAAAAAGCGGGATGGCAACGGAACCTGTAAGACAATTTTTACCAAAAGTTGATAGGCACTAATTTATGTGAAGGTGCAACTACATACCAATTTGAATGAAATTCTGTGCGGTACGTCTTGAGATACAGTTGCCACAAAATTTTGTCACACACACACACACACACAGACAGACAGACAGACAGACATTTTCTAACTAGTATGTTGTGGCCACCACAAGACTTTCTTCTATATTTACCTATACATATTCAATCAGTAACAATATTAAAAAAAAAAAAGTACGATTTTTTTTTTCTAAGTTTTTTTTTTTTTTTTTTGTTAAAAGTGAAAAAAATCGATAACTTTGTTTTAAATTATCACAGATTTATAGTTCAACCATTCGTTTTAAAGGTATTGACGATACCTTTCGAAAGATACCCATCTTGAAAATTTATCCCCCCCGGGGGGGGTACTTCCCCCCCATGCAGAATTTTTTTTTCCTAGTTACATACTACTATTATCAATAATTCATATTAATTTTACAATCACAAGTTTAAAACAACTCTAATTATGCACATTTATACGAATTTTTGTCCTATGCTGCCATGTTAAAAATTTAGATAAAATGCTATCACAGCGCCACCTGTTGAGCTATTGATCCCCAAACATAATCAGCACCAGTTTATGTCGGGGACCAACTAAATACCAAGTTTGGTTAAATTTCGTTAAAAAAAAAAAAAAAAAATTGCGATATTTTTCTGTTTTTTTTTGTTAAAAGTAAAAAAAATCGATAACTTTGGTTTAAATTATCACAGATTTATCGTTCAACCATTCGTTTTAAAGGTATTGACGAGATCTTTCGAAAGATACCCATCTTGAAATTTTGCCCCCCCGGGTGGGAACTTCCCCCCCCGGTGGGGGGGCAACCGATGCCCCCACATGCACAAAAATTTTTTCCTAGTTAACTACTACTATTATCAACCTGATCTTTCGAAAGATACCCAATGTGAAAATTTACCCCCCCTGGGGGGGTATTTTTCCCCTAGGGGGGGGAAGCGATGCTCCCCATGCAGAAAATTTTTTTCCTAGTTACATACTACTATTATCAATAATTCATATTAATTTTACAATCACAAGTTTAAAACAACTCTAATTATGCACATTTATACGAATTTTTGTCCTATGCTGCCATGTTAAAAATTTAGATAAAATGCTATCACAGCGCCACCTGTTGAGCTATTGATCCCCAAACATAATCAGCACCAGTTTATGTCGGGGACCAACTAAATACCAAGTTTGGTTAAATTTCGTTAAAAAAAAAAAAAAAAAAAAAAAAAAAAAAAGCGATATTTTTCTGTTTTTTTTTGTTAAAAGTAAAAAAAATCGATAACTTTGGTTTAAATTATCACAGATTTATCGTTCAACCATTCGTTTTAAAGGTATTGACGAGATCTTTCGAAAGATACCCATCTTTCGAAAGGTTGATTTCGTTGCCCATCCCGGTGGGGGGGCAACCGATGCCCCCACATGCACAAAATTTTTTTCCAAGTTAACTATTACTATTATCAACGAGACCTTTCGAAAGATACCCATCTTGAAAATTTACTTCCCCGGGGGGGGGGGGGGGGATTTTCCCCCCCAGGGGGGGAACCGATGCCCCCCCATGCACAAAATTTTTTTCCTAGCTAACTACTACTATTATCAATAATTCATATTAATTTTACAATCACAAGTGTAAAATAACTCTCTTTATGCCCATTTATACGGAATTTTGTCCTATGCTGCCATGTTAAAAATTTGCATAAAATGCGATCACAACGCCACCTATTGAGCGAGTGATCCCAAAATCTAATCAGCACCAGTTTATGTCAGGGTGCAACTAAATACCAAGTTTGGTTAAATTTCATTCATTGGTTCGTGAGATACAGCGTCCACAAAAAAATGATACAGACAGACAGACAGACAGACAGACAGACAGACATTTTCTAAAAACTATTAATTCGTGTTCTCCATATCCCAAAACATGTAAATCCATCAAAAAGTGGACTTCGAAAATTTTCGCGAATCCAATACTTTCTCTATATTACATATAGAAGAAAGTAAAAATGGTCAAATCGTGTTCTACAGCTCTCAAAACGTGTAAATTCATCAAAAACCCGAGGTCGAAAATTTTTACGAATCCAATACTTTCTCTATATTACATATAGAAGAAAGTAAAAATATTGAAAAAAAAAAAGGTTGCATTAAAAAAAAAAAAAAAAAAAAAAAATTAAACGTTTCGTTCCTGTGGGAGGGGGGGGGGGGGGGGGGGGAGAAGGAAAATTAAAGGGTTTAATAGTTACACTGCAATTTCATAAATTATCTTATGCTTTAAAATATTATATCTGAAACACTTTTATGAAATGTAAAGTGTAATATTTATGATTTTTATTTTATTTTTGTAATAAAAAACGACCGCTGCGTTATTCGTCCTCATTGCAACCAAATTAAATAGTATTTCAAATAAAACACCAAACTAATTAATTAATAATAATATTTAAACTGAGAAGTAAAAATACCTTTTTACTTTCTTCTATCTTCAATAGAAGAAAGTATTGGATTCGTAAAAATTTTCGATTTCGGGTTTTTGATGGATTTACACGTTTTGAGAGTTGTAGAACACGATTTTACCATTTTTAGAAAATGTCTGTCTGTCTGTCTGTCTGTGTGTGTGTGTGTGTGTGACAAAATTTTGTGGCAACTGTATCTCTGGAACTACTGCACAGAATTTCATACAAATTGGTATGTAGTTGCACCTTGACATAAATTAGTGCCTATCAACTTTTGGTAAAAATCGTCTTACAGGTTGCGTTGCCATCCCGCTTTTTCTAAATTTTTAACAGGGTGATATAGGGCAAAAATTTTCAAGATGGGTATCTTTCGAAAGGTCTCGTCAGTACCTTTAAAACGAATGGTTGAACTATAAATCTGTGATAATTTAAAACAAAGTTATCGATTTTTTTTACTTTTTACGAAAAAAAACTTAGAAAAAAAATCATTTTTTTTTTCTCTCCCCTTAATTTTATCAAACTCCCACGGTTTCCGTGTTCTGACAAACTTAAACTAATTTTTGCTTTTTTCCCCTAATTTTGTCAAAGTCCCACGGTTTCCATGTTTTGACAAACTTTGACAAAATTTTGGGTAAAATGTGAAAATTATTCTAAGTTTGTCAAAACACGGAAACCGTGGAACTTTGACAAAATTGGGGGGGGAAATGCAAAAATTTGTTTAAGTTTGTCAGAACACGGAAACCGTGGGAGTTTGATAGAATTAAGGGGAGAGGGGGAAAAAAAGTGGGACTTTGACAAAATTTTGGGTAAAATGTGAAAATTTGTTAAAGTCCCACTTTTTTTTTCCTCTCCCCTTAATTCTATCAAACTCCCACGGTTTCCGTGTTCTGACAAAAAAATTTTTGCATTTTCCCCCCAATTTTGTCAAAGTCCCACGGTTTCCGTGTTTTGACAAACTTTGACAAAATTTTGGGTAAAATGTGAAAATTATTCTAAGTTTGTCAAAACACGGAAACCGTGGGACTTTGACAAAATTGGGGGGGGGGGGGGGGGAATGCAAAAATTTGTTTAAGTTTGTCAGAACACGGAAACCGTGGGAGTTTGATAGAATTAAGGGGTGAGGGGGGAAAAAAAGGGGGACTAAAATGGTTAAAATGTGAAAATGTGTTTTGGGTAAAATGTGAAAATTTGTTAAAGTCCCACTTTTTTTTTTTAATTCTCCCCTTAATTCTATCAAACTCCCACGGTTTCCGTGTTCTGACAAACTTAAACTAATTTTTGCTTTTTTCCCCTAATTTTGTCAAAGTCCTACGGTTTCCGTGTTCTGACAAACTTAGAATAATTTTCACATTTTACCCAAAATTTTGTCAAAGTCCCACTTTTTTTTTTTTCTTTTTTTTTTTTTTTAAATTAATTATTGTTACTGAGTGAATTTGTATAGGAAAAGATAGAAGAAAGTCATGTGGTGGCCACAACATACTAGTTTTTTTTATAGTATTATGAAATAAAAAGTACTCATGAACACCAACAGGAAATGTAAAATAGGATAGAGGAAATGACTCTTCCAGGATTTTGAAATTTTAATCTTTTATCTAAATATATACTAGCAAACCCGGCCACGCGTTGCTGTGACTAAGTTATACGTTGAATTATACGGCTGTAAACTATTTAGTACAGTCAAATTATTATTTACGAACAAAGACGAAAACGTTGTAGCCGATGTAAAAACCCACAGGGTTGAGATTTGAAACTTAGGTCAAAATTTGGAAGCGATTGATAAAAATTTTCGTAGTGTTGATATTAAGCACAAATTAATTTTATTGTAGGGTCCTATAAATTTTAATGGAGAAGTGATATATATTATTTCTAATGCTACTTTGGATAAAATTGCTAAAATGACTAATATATAAATTAAATTCTATTAAAATTCTATTAAAATAAAAGTATAAAAGAAACAGACGATTTTAAAATCAATTTTTATGGAGGAGTGAAATATAATATATGCTATAATGGATAATTTTACTATAAAATGACCTCATCATTTTAAATATTTTAAAGAGGGCAACAGCTGTAGTTATAAAAAGGAAAACAATAAGGCTAAACCAGAAAAATAAGTAAATTTGATAAATATTTTAAAACTTTAAAATTGGAAATCTTATGAAATATTGGACATTTAAAGTAAATACATGTATCATTTTAAATAGAAAAAGATTTTGGAAAAGTTTAGTGTATTTTAACGAAGTGATGAGAAGTTTTTGAGTATGTTAAAATTTTAATAGTAAATTCAAGTTAATAAAGATGGGAAACATTGAGGATTAAGATAAGAATAATTATAAGATTAAAAAAAAAAAAAAAAAAAAAAAAAAACTTTTTATATACCATGCTTTTAAATTTTAATATACTAATAATATACTAATTAAAAGGAAAATGATAAATATTCTATCATAGTTTGAAGTCAAATTTGTTTTCAAATGTCTAAATAAAATATCTGATGTAAGATACTAATATTTTGCAGCGGAATAGATTTCATTTCTGTCATCCTTGGCGAAAAAAAAAGAATATCGCCAAATTATCTGGCGAAAATATTTAATTCCGTTCAAAAATCATGGTTATTTTAACAACTTATATTAAAAGAGTAATGAATAATATGAAACAATATTTCGTACAATACATATTACATGTCATACATACGTACAATGAATAATACATATTACATTTCGTACAATGCATACATCTGGCATGTATATTTTCGTGTTACGCTTTTGATCGCCAAATAATAATAAAAATAATAAAAAAAGCCAAGGGCGACAGAGTTTTGAAATTTAAAATTAAAATTTTGTCAATTTGACAGCAAAATAATTCAATCTAATACCCGCGATAACTAATACATATCTATACCCAAATATAAAGATTAAAATCGGGAAATAAATTTCCTCGATTTTTAATAATTTCTTACAAAAAATCCAGTGGGCAATTAACATAGGAAATCTTTTTATTGGCTGCACAGACGGTCAGTGAGTCACACTTCGCTTGCGTATAGAACTCATAGATATAGTATAGCATATATAGAATAGAGTGATCATTGGGGAGAAAAAAGTTATTCCTTTTCATTTGGGAAAAGACGACGTTTTTACCAAAATATGGCCGTCTTTCCCCGAGTGCATACAGACGGGAATACATACTAATATTTTAGCAAATAAAATTTATGAATAATTTATTTGCTAAAGGGGAATGGAAGACTCCAGATACAGTTTCAAATTCATATTTCTTTCTTTTTTTTTTTTTTTTTTTTTTTTTTCAATACCACTTAATGGCTGTTTCCAAAGCTTTTATTATTATTTTTTTTTTTCGGCATCAAAAATCTTTGTACGATAACATGGGGATGAGAGATCTATATATATTACTATATCTATGATAGAACTACATTAGCACTTTATCAATGTGTATAAAATCTTTAAATTGATTATGACGTCAATTTTCGTGAGATGCATAATTTAACTTTTTATAATTTTTTAACGTTCACGTTTGATTAAATGTATTTATTTTTATGTCGAAAGAAAATGAACTCGTATTTTTTTTTTTTTTTTTTTTGGCAACAATTAAATTAATGGAACTCACAGATATTTTGGAGCAACTTTAATAAAGGTCTATAATTAACAAATAATTGCAATGAAACAATATTGTGACAATAAATTGAGATAAAAACTATCCTATCTCTCAAGTTGGACCAAACTGCACACAGTGTGCAAAATTTCATTAAAATCGGTTCCTTAGTTTAGGAGTTTACCCCGGACAAACATCGTGGCACGTAATTTATATATATATACAGATATATATATATATACAAAAGATTTTTTTTTATCATTAAAAAATTAATAATTATTGTAAAATTTCACCCAAAATTTTTTTCCCTTCTGGGTTTCGTTAAAACTCATAATATGAAATAATTATTACTAATCAGTTTTTCTTTTTTCTTTTTTTTCGCCAAAATTACAGCTTTCATTGTTTGCCAACAACCCCACCTGCTTTATAGTAACCCTGTTACTATGACAACAGGTGTGATTAGGTCGCTGTAGCTTTCTCTCTACTGCCAACTTAGGGTGAAACTGAGTATAGAAATAGATTTTTCAATTAAAAGCTCAAATAGGTTTATTAAGCAGACTAATTTAGTTATTAAAAATTTTGATTGTTAATGAATACAGTAATTTTTAATTGGATTTTATGTAAAATAATTCTTTAATTATTTTTTTTTCCTTTGTATAATCTCCCATAATATATATATATATATATATATATATATTAATATTAAAAGTATTTTGATACAGATTTTACTATTAAAAGCATCCACATACATTCTCCTATATATACAACAAGTAATAACAATTTTTAAATCTTATCAGAAATGTAAAACATCTTTAAAATATTGGAGAAATTGTAGTACACATAGTTAAGCTTGTAACGTTAAGCAATGGTGCTTTATCCTAACAAGGAAGGTCTCCATAGGTGCATAAGCAAAAATTTTTGAAAAATTTACAGAATACTCTCCTAACGAGCTTATGTATATTTATAAAAAAAAAAAAAAAAAATCTTGCGGAATCACTATATATCGTCCGTAAAAAGTATTGAAAATGTCCAATTTTTGGCTCTTTATCGCTTGTTGGCGACACAATGCAAACTGATGCAAAACTTTTTTTGATAAATACTAATTATAGAAAAAAATTTTAAACACTCTTCATACTAAACTAATTTAAGAAAGTTTACTTTAAATAAATACACTTTTATAAGTACAATTTTGTCAAAATATTTATAAGTAAACTTAACGATAAAAAAATTATATAACTATTAGTTTAACATGAAATACCTAAACTAAGCTTAAGTTTCACTTGAGCTTTAAATATTATGGCTGAAAGTAAAACAGTACGCACATTTATTTATATTGCATAACAAATGAAAAAGAACGTACATAACACTTTAGAAATGAAACAATTGTAAACGGCAATCGCTTATCAGTGCGCTATTTTGTGTTTTCAAAGAATGCTGATTTCGCATACGGTAATTTAGATGGAAATTTAAATTAACAGAAATTATTTCAAACTTAAATTTAAATTTTAAATTTCAGTATAGATTGCACATTAATATTGAAAAGTTACAGTTTTTCTTTTCTTTCTTTTTTTTTTTTAATAATTTACTTTTTATTAGTATTACACTGATTAGATAAAATTTACCAAATAACTTTTTAACCCTAGGTACTAAATTAATTTAAACAAGTTTAACTGAAAAAATACATTTGTATAACTGCAATTTTTGAACCGTGCACCTTTTGTTAATTTATTCAAACTTTAAACCAAATTTTGATAGAAAATCATAATAAATTGAAATTTTTAAGCTCTTAGTGGATTTAAATAATAGTCATAGATTATAATGGGGAGTAAAACAAATCTTTGGATTAGCAAAAATGCACAAAAATAAATTGATTTGTATAAGCATACCTTTGATATTAAAAGATTCTTCATTAGATGTATTTGTATCCTCCCCCCCCCCTGAAGAAGAAAGCTTTTTATTTAGTTGCATTTTCTGCTTGTTCCTCCCAATGATACAATTCACGTTTTTTTTAGTGCTAGAGGCCTATTTCAGTCGGTACAGTTGTCGAATTTTTATAATACACTCTTAATTAGTGCTAAGGGCCTATTTCAGTCGGTTTATTGAATGGGGATTTATTGAATGAAGTCCCCCCAAGGCACAACTTTGACATGAGTCCCCCCCAAGGTACCCCTATTTCAGTCGGTACAGCGTTGTCGAATTTTTATACGTCACTCTTAATTAGTGCTAAGGGCCTATTTCAGTCGGTTTATTGAATGGGGATTTATTGAATGAAGTCCCCCAAGGCACAACTTTGACATGAGTCCCCCCCCCCAGGCCCAACTTTGACATGACTCCCCCCCAAGGTACCCCTATTTCAGTCGGTACAGCGTTGTCGAATTTTTATAATACACTCTTAATTAGTGCTAAGGGCCTATTTCAGTCGGATTATTGAATGGGGATTTATTGAAAGAAGTCCCCCCAAGGCACAACTTTGACATGAGTCCCCACCCCAGGCCCAACTTTGACATGAGTCCCCCCCAAGGTACCCCTATTTCAGTCGGTACAGCGTGTTCGAATTTTTATAATACACTCCTAATTAGTGCTAAGGGCCTATTTCAGTCGGTTTATTGAATGGGGATTTATTGAATGAAGTCCCCCCAAGGCCCAACTTTGACACGAGTCCCCACCCCCAGGCCCAACTTTGACATGAGTCCCCCCCAAGGTACCCCTATTTCAGTCGGTACAGCGTTGTCGAATTTTTATAATACACTCTTAATAGTGCTAAGGGCCTATTTCAGTCGGTTTATTGAATGGGGATTTATTGAATGAAGTCCCCCCAAGGCACAACTTTGACATGAGTCCCCCCCAGGCCCAACTTTGACATGAGTCCCCCCCAAGGTACAACTTTGACACGAGTCCCCCCAAGGCCCAACTTTGACATGAGTCCCCCCCAGGCCCAACTTTGACATGAGTCCCCCCAAGGCCCAACTTTGACATGAGTCCCCCCAAGGTACAACTTTGACATGAGTCCCCCTCCCCAAGGCACACCTTTGACATGAGTCCCTTCCCCAAGGCACAACTTTGACATGAGTCCCCCCAAGGCACAACTTTGACATGAGTCCCCCCAAAGCACATGAGTCCCCCCCAAGGTACAACTTTGACATGAGTCCCCCCCCAAGGCACACCTCCCCCTCATTGGGAAAAAGAGAAAAAACGTTGTTTTGCGGCTATAAGACAGTTTGGACTTCCAACGTTATTTGTTACACTATCTGAAGCTGAAACACATTGGTTTGATTTAATGAAAACTTTATCATGGAATTTAGATCGCCACGAATTAACTAAAGAAGAATTTGTCGATATTAACAAGTTTAGCAGTAGGCCTCTGGCACTAAATTAAAATCTGTCAATGTCAGATTTTCATGTTTTTTTATTATTATTATTATTTTATTTTTTTTTACATGTTTAAACCTCGTTTAGACACTTTTTAAACTGCGACAAGAATTTCCAGAATTCACGTAATGTCAATAATTTACAACCTTCTTCTTATTGTCCCATGATATATATTTTTTATTTTGATGTTTCACATCTTTAAGAGGCAACTCTGTAGGATACTCATTTTCATCAGAATTTTGCTATATTTCATTAGACGAAGGATATGCATCATCAGGAATACCTTCAAATGTTTAATAACTTACAAACTCATATTTTTAAAATATTTCAACAATGTAGTTTTTCAATTTAATTTCTTCTTCTATATGCTCGCCCTCTGGTGGGCTAAGGTGAAATTACAATAACCATGCTTTAATTCGGCTTTCATAAGCCGCCATTGCTTGCCGATATTTAGTATCACATATATTTATTGAATAAAAATGAATAAATCCGGTAAAAAAGATAACACATACTGTTGTGTGCTACAGTGTAACTCCAAAGGATCAAGAAATCCAGAATTAAGCTTCCATTTATTTCCAAATGACAACTTTAAAATTTCAGTTGCTTCGGCTAATGGAAGTAAAGAATTAATCAGATGATTTGAAACTAATATTTGTTCAACTTCAGTTAAAAATCTATTTCCGATCGAACTTTGAATAAATTGAAATATTTTTTTTTCCAAAAGCAATCAATTTTCCATGATGTAATGGCGGAGAAATTTTAGTACGAATATTAAGTAGAATAACAAAAAGATCAATAATAAATACACGCGGCTATTATATTTACTAACAACAAAAGCTGAAGAAGCGCCATCTATCGATCATTACAAACGCGAATAATGTTCGTGAGTGCAGTATGTTTTTTTTTTTTTTTTTTTTTTTTTTTTTTTAATTACGTGTATTATTTATGCAGCATCGAAACTATATTGTACGAGTTAATTTTCAAAGACATTGTCTATAATAATCTATTTATATAACTTGCGAGCACGGAGTAATATTGCGAGAGAGGTACGATTCCGGTTCGTACTCATCTATATAGCAAGTTGTGACCTAATTTTCATACTTTAGTTAATTAAAAAAATTCTAATTGTCCGATCGATAAACTGTTCAGTCCGACGGATTCAGAAAAATTGCTCCTTTCCTTTTCTACCTTATTTGCAACGAAGTTTTGATTAGATTTCTTAAAATTAATTAAAATATAAAAATAATAACATGGTAATAATTTCAAAATTGAATATTTAAATTTATAATTGTTGCCAAAAAAAAAAAAAAAAAAAAAAAACAGTTATTTATTTATTTATTTTTAAGCATAAAATGAAATATGCTTTCACGCGGAAAATAAAAAAATATTAAATTTGCTCATGCATATGAAAAAATGAAAATGGAGTAAAAAAACAACCATAACCTTTTTTAATATACTTCAATTTTAGATTTTTTTCTTTTTTGTTTTGTTTAAATAGTATGTTTTTGGCACAGATGAATTGCACTTGGCATGAAAATTAATTCATTGATAATCCTGGGGAATCTTTTGAAATTTTGATGCTGAAATAGATCGGACATTTTTCGCCAAGGACTCTAATTTTGTGAAAGCCACTTTAAGCCAAGTAGCGCATCAAAAATATAAATAAATTATAAAATATTGAAAAACAGAAAAGAAAGAAAAGGAAAGGAAAAAGGAACAGAAAAGATAATCGCATAAATTATGTATTTTTGTCTAAAATAGCGATAAAAATTCAAAAGTCGACAAGGGGAGCGATATTAAGACTGTACTTGTACTATGGAAAGATTTACATATTTATTTATTTATTTTTCTATATACCAACTACTATTAACTAACTCAATTACTATTATAACCACAAAAAATTGTCTCATGCGATAGATGTAACTGATCATAGCATATTGTAATATTATATTTGGCGTGAAATTGTCGTCATTTTATAGTTGATCGAATAAATCAAATAAATCTAGAAAATAACGTGAAAGAAAATATTATGTGCACCACGTATAGTGTTGTTCATATGCCAGTGGGATTCAAATATAAAATTGCTACTTCAATTTTTTCGATACTGTCCGTTTCGAAACTGTCATCATGATAAGTACCCAAATGGAAGCCCACTGGTAAGCTATTGTCACAGGTAATAGGGACAGGCACCCGAGAGTCTGCGAATGAGTGGGTCGCTGCGCTGCCGAAGGCAGCGGGGACAAGAAGCGGGCTCTTGAGCAATTTCATGATTTTTTTTGTTTGTTTATAAAGCGATATAGAAAAGAGTTTCCTTTAAATATAGTGACGAGCGAAGCAGGCAAATCCTTCGTTGATTCACTACCTTAATTGATTTCACATTCCGTCATTTTTGACGAGGTTATATACTAGTAAAAAAATAAAAAAATAAATTTAATATTCTAAATTGTAAAATTCATTTTAAACGTTAACTGAAAGTAAAAACAAATATTTGCAACTTACAAAACACAGAATATTTGTCAATTACTAAATCTATACATATAATAAAACAAGATGTTTGTGTGTGTGTGTGTGTCATTGTGTATGTATTTCCAGAGCTTTTTAGGAAAACGGCTGATGGCTGAGCTACACAAATTTGCATGGAGGTTCGTAATGACCTCTCCTGATGCACCTCGAAGCCGGATTTTCGAATTTCTTATTAGTTTTCTTTTAATTAATTAAAATGTGAAAAAAATAACCTTCTAATTTCTGATAAATTAGCCATTTAAATTTTATCTATAATTTAATTGTTGCCAATATTTTTTTTCGACTGAATAAAAAAAAGAAAAAAAAAGTACATTTATTTAAAATGAGGAAAGTAAATTAAATAAATTAGAAAATAAATTAGCAATATCAGTCGTATCGTTACAAATAAGATACCAAATGAAAGAGGCAATTTTTGTGAATCCAACGGATTAAACAGCCAATCGATCGGACAATTAGATTTTTTAAAATTAACTAATATATGAATTGTAGGTGGCAACAGCAGGAGATTGTATGAAAACCGTTTGGAAAAAAAATTAAATATGCTACTCATTAAAAGTCACATGTTTTCTTAAGTGGGATTAAAAATTTCAGTTTTGAAATTTTTTAAAATTTTCTTTCATAAACGCAAACATATAATATACAGTCTGTACAACACTAGACCAAATTGCAGTTCAAATTTCATCAATTTTAGTTAATAAACAAAAAAGTTACTTTTTTTTTTTTTTTTTTTTTTTTTTCAAATTAAATTTTATTCTATCTATACATATAATAAAAAAAGATGTTTGTGCGTGTGTGTGTGTGTGTGTCATTGTGTATGTATTTCCAGAGCTTTTTAAGAAAACGGCTGATGGCTGAGGTACAAAAATTTGCATGGTGGTTCGTAATGACCTCTCCTGATGCACCTCGAAGCCCGATTTTAGAATTTTGTTTTAGTTTTCTTTTAATTAATTAAAATGTTAAAATAAAAACCTTCTAATTACTGATAAATTGGCCATTTAATTTTAATCCTTAATTTAATTGTTGCCAAAAAAAAATTATCATTATTTTTTCGACAGAAAAAAAAAAAAAAAAACGTGAACAATAAAAATTACATTTATTTAAAATATTTAACTTTAATCCTTAATTTAATTGTTGCCAAAAAAATTATCATTATTTTTTCGACAGAAAAAAAAAAAAAAAAAAAAAACGTGAACAATAAAAATTACATTTATTACCAAATGAAAGATGCAATTTTTGTGAATCCAACGGATTAAACAGCTTATCGATCGGACAATTAGATTTTTTAAAATGAACTAATGTATGTATTTTAGGTGGCAACACCAGGAGATTGTATGGAAACCGTTTGGAAAGTTTTTTTTAATGTGCTACTAATTAAGTCACATGTTTTTTTTTAAGTGGGATTAAAAATTGCAGTTTTGAATTTTTTTAAAATTTTCTTTCACAAACACAAACATATAGTATACAGCCTGTACAACACTAGACCAAACTGAAGTTCAAATTTCATCAATATTTAAATAAATAAATGAAAATAAAAATATGTTTAATGGGAAATATATATAACCATTAAAAGTTTAGTTGTCTAAAATATGGCAGAAATAGCGCTCATAGCATATTGTTACAGGGTATTAAGTCTTATTTTTACAAGGGATTAAATCTAAAATGGTGACAAAAATTTAAAAGTCGCCAAAGAGAACTATATTAAGGCGGTACTATGATCATGCTTACAAACCATGAATTATATATAACCACAAAAAATTAATTGTCTCATGCAACAGACGTGGCCGGTCATAGCATATTGTAACAACTGGCGTGAAATTGCTGTCATTTTTATGGTTGATCGGATTAATAAAATAAACATAGGAAATAACGTAAAAGCAAATATTATGTGCGCCACGTATAGTGTTGTTCATATGTAACTGGGATTCAAATATAAAAGGGATACTTCAATTTTTTCGATACTATCTATTTCGAAACTGTTATCTAATAAGGACTTAATGGAAGCCTATTGGTAAACCATTGTCTCAGGTAATAGGGACAAGCGCCCGAGTTTTAGCGGTTGACCAAATCGCTACCGAAGGTAGCAGGGATCCGAAGCAAGCTTTTGAGCAATTTTAGTATTTTATTTTATTTTTATAAAGCCATATAGAAAAGAGTTTCCTTTAAATTTAGTGACCAGCGAAGCAAAGCCTGCTAGTACATATAATAAAATAAGATGTTTGTGTGTGTGTGTGCGTGTGTGTCATTGTGTATGTATTTCCAGAGCTTTTTAGGAAAACGGCTGATGGCTGAGATACACAAATTTGCATGGAGGTTCGTAATGGCCTCTCCTGATGCACCTCGAAGCCGGATTTTCGAATTTCTTATTAGTTTTCTTTTAATTAATTAAAATGTGAAAAAAAACCTTCTAATTTCTGATAAATTAGCCATTTAAATTTTATCTATAATTTAATTGTTGCCAATATTTTTTTTCGACTGAATAAAAAAAAGAAAAAAAAAAAAGTACATTTATTTAAAATGAGGAAAGTAAATTAAATAAATTAGAAATATCAGTCGTATCGTTACATATAAGATACCAAATGAAAGAGGCATTTTTTGTGAATCCAACGGATTAAACAGCCTATCGAACGGACAATTAGATTTTTTAAAATTAACTAATATATGAATTGTAGGTGGCAACAGCAGGAGATTGTATGAAAACCGTTTGGAAAAAAAATTAAATCTGCCACTCATTAAAAGTCACATGTTTTCTTAAGTGGGATTAAAAATTGCAGTTTTGAAATTTTTTTTCATAAACGCAAACATATAATATACAGTCTGTACAACACTAGACCAAATTGCAGTTCAAATTTCATCAATTTTAATTAATAAACAAAAAAGTTACTTTTTTTTTTTTTTTTCAAATTAAGTTTTATTCTAACTTCGAAAATATTTATGTGATACGATACATTAGGAACTTGGGTATTAAAAGTTTTTTTAAATAGATCATTTAAACTCTATGAATCATATTTTTATTTTATCAGTTTCATTAATAGATCCCCCTGGGCGATTTTTTTAAATTTTGTTATTGAAGTACACCGAATGTTTTTCGACAAGAAGTTTAATATAGCAGCAGCCATTTTAATCTAAATAGCGCATCAAAAATATAAAAAAAATATTACAAAAAGTATCACAAAAAGAAAAAAAATATATCTAACTTAAATAGTAGTCACATAAATTATTTATTTTTATAGAAAGTTTATAGAAAAAATGCAGTTTTAAAGATAGCAAATTTATTTCAGCAAGTACTATTTGAAACCTAAAAACAATTAAAAATATAAACAGAATATGAAGGATTCTTATATGTAAACAAAAAGGTGTCTGATAAAATTATTAGCAAAATAGTCTTCCCCTTTTCATACAAATAATATTAATAATAATAATAATAATAAGTAATAATAATAATGACCCTCATCTGTCATGAACGATTCCGGTTAGACCGCTTCAAAGCAGAAACTTTTGGCAGCCATTTATTTTTCCGTTTGTTCAATTCAACTTACGGAAACATACATATCATTAATAATAATAATGACCCTCATCTGTCATGAACAATTCCGGTTAGACCGCTTCAAAGCAGAAACTTTTGGCAGCCATTTTTTTTTTTTTTTCGTTTGTTCAATTCAACTTACGGAAACATACATATCATTTTCATACATGTTTTGTATCGCACATATCTTATTTATTTCCTCTAAAACCTTGAAAAACTATTCAATTGTAATAGTTAACTGTCTAAATTAAATATAGCGGATCACTGGCTATTATAAACATGAACCTATAAATAGAATTATGTAACTTCATGATAATAAACAACGCAATTCCAAATAAAAACAAACCAAAACTGTTGCCATTCAGAAAATACAAATTCCAAATGGACAACTCTTTAATTCCGAATGAACGACTCTTTGACTGTTTCATTAAAAAAACGCTTAAAATATTTCTAAAACATATTAAAGCCTTAAAAATCTTAAAATATTTGTAAAAACGTATTAAACCCTTTAAATATTTTTATCAAACTTCATTGTTTGTTTACATTGTAAGGTATCATTGGCGTCGTCGAGTTTAGTACGTAAATGCCGCCAGTTGATTTTAGTTTTGAAATTAGTGTAAAGTGATAGTTGGGATAGAATGTTTGGTTGGGCAAGTAAAAGACACCAGTTGAAATGAGTATTGAAAGTAGAGTAGTCTAAAGTGATAATGTCGAGTCAAGGTAAAATGTTCGGTTGAGAATGAGAAAGTCCCCAGCTGGATCCTGAATATTTTGGCGATGTTGCGGGTGAGATAGCTGGTTGGAGGTATCGAGTAGAGGTGAATTTGGGTTAACATGGAGTGTCTGTAGTTGTTGGATAGTTAGTTGCCGAAACGTCAGTGGAGGCCCTCTGTTGAGACTCAAAACGGTTTTGGGCTGTGTCTGTCTGTCGCGCGATAGCGGCCGCAAAAATGGCGCTATTGACTTGAAATTTAGTACACATGTTCATGAGCTCCACGAAATCAGCTGTATAGTTTTTTTTATATGTATTCCATTTGTATTTCGTATACAGGGACACGCCAAAGTTTTTCTTATCATTACGGCCTATGGGAGACATTTGTATGTATCGCGATAGCGGCCACAAAAATCTTGCTATTGACTTGCAATTTAGTACACGTGTTCATGTTCCCCACGAAATCAGCTGTATAGTTTTGGGTGTGTATTCCATTTGTAATTCGTGTACAGGGACACGCCAAAGTTTTTCTTATCATTACGGCCTATGGGAGGAATTTGTATGTACCGCGATAGCGGCCACAAAAAATCACGCTATTGACTTGCAATTTGGTACACATGTTCATGAGCCCGACGGAATCAGATGTATAGTTTTAGGTATGTGTCGTGATGCACGACAGTTTTCTTATTTAATTTAATTATTTTTTCAGTTATTTTAACAAATCCAATTTATTAGATCGCATTCTGTCAAAAATTACTTCAATTTCATTAGTTTCCGTTTCGCCCCTGTATCATTCTTTTCCCAGCAACGCGCAAAATTCGCTCGCTGGTCATTCATTTAAGGTTCCCCCTCTCATCTGCTCTTAGCACGCTCCTCCACGATCATGCGCGTTGATTGGCCACCAGCGCCGTGACGTTTTGGAGGCTTGCCGACCTGAGTGTAGAAGAGCTGTTCCCCTTAGCACTTGGATATCTGAACACCTACGAGAAGGTCGCGTCCGTCGGTTGTCGCGCGGTTTCCGCGTGTGCGCACCGCGGGACTCTCATGGCTTCGCCGCGCGGACTTCTGGAACTTATAAACTAATTGTTGTACAGCCCGAAACAGTATATTTTTATGAAATAAATTTATAACTTTTATTATTAAGGAATCACGGAGCAGGAATTTATTGATCATGCGTTTTTGGACAAATTTGAAGAGGATGCACGGAGATTGAAAATTACCACACGTGCTTTTCTCATATTCGCCACGTGTGCTTTCAGTAACTAAATGTCGTATTAATTAGAACACCAATATTTGGTATTTTCGCGATATAATTCTATATTTCTATACAAACGCAGATCGGTAATATTATGCAAGAACAATGTTGTGTTTACCACGATTATGCACCCAGATGGAGAAGGATTCCAACTTGGATCGCAATGGAGCAGCTTGAAGAAGCCGATAGTGATGACGTGCCCACTGACTCGCACCGTGTCCTGTTTTATATGGATTTCAATAAAAGCTATGATATTCAACAATCTGAGTGTTTTCCTGTATTCTCAAGATCTTCCGGTATGTACCTTTTTTTTATATTAGCATTTCCACTATTCACATATGTGTGACCCTCGTGACAGCGATATATCTTATTTTAGAGAACCTGGAAATAAACTAGAGACGTTACTTCGTTAAAGAACGGAACTCTTTTCTTAAATCTTGTTTTGGTAGAAGACTATACCTATTAATAATACTTTAAAATCACAAGCAGAAACCCAGGGTTTCTGCTTCGTGATACGTGGTGCCGTACTCAGTTCGCAAGAGGTGCCACACGTGTGTATTTCATCTTATAACTCATTCTATGCAAGAAAAATAAAGGAAAACCATTATTTGAAAAATTGATATTCTAAGCTGAAAAATACATAAAAACAAAAGAAAAATACTGAACATTTCAGAAGTCCGGTTTATTTCATTTGGACTTTCCTATACTTAAGAAACATGCTGTATCATAAAATCAACTCAATTAATTTCATTGCTCACAGTTCAAACTATGGAATCAACAATAAGTTAACGATCTTTAAGAAGTCATAAAATCACACTATTATTATTCAACATAATAAAAGTTTAGGTTAATTTTTTTTTGCAATTCCATTGACGACCAAATGTATAAGTTTCAAAGAAGATATGGGACGCTATATGCTTCATTGAAGCTATTCCGACAAGTTTAGGACTGCCGACCAGCCCTTCAACACGTTACGAGTAGTCAGCATTCAGATGGTCGACCATTGGAAACGATCTGGATATGAATTAATATGTCACGTATCCTTTACCTCATAACATTAATACTCATTGTTTTTTTACAGCTTGAACTATAGAACTATTCAATTAAAAATTAATTCAACGGACATCCATTTTTTTTATCCTAGCTATAGTTAGTTATATTTTTATGGACATCTTACTTTACAGATGTCCGGGAAAATTTTTTTTTTCCATATTTAATGGATCTTTAAAGATTCAGTTTTTGCTCGTTTTATGTGTTGTATTAATGTATGTATATATATATAAAAAAAAAAAAAAAAAAAAAAAAAAAGAAAAATGTATATGTTATCATGTATAACAGGGATCCAGTTTTTTTTTGTCTCTTAATGTTTGGCCGACACATTTTTTTTTGTAAATAAATTTTTATGTGTGTTTTGATCTTTTACAATTTAGTCCAGAGATACGCAAAGTAGCCTATATTTACTTGCAGTAGAAGCCACGATTTGGAGCCAGTCAATTGTGGTGGCTCTACATCAAAACATAATACATAAAATTTTCTTTATATTGTATTCACATTATTGTTTACATTTTTTTTTGTTTTGAATTTACATTTGTTAAGGTCTTAATGATTTTTTTTTCAACTTTTAATAGCTACAAAATATGAATTTTAGTGTATTGGTATTTGTGTTTTTCTTCTCATTTTATTCAAGTTAGATATTGGTTTTAACTTAAAACATTCAATTTTTGTGTATGGTATTTTTAATGCACATATATACAAAATTTCAGGAAATTATGAGGTGAATTTTTTTTGGTAAATATTTGGTCATTTGTCCACTACTGTATAGATGTATTTTATTTATTTTCACAGTATTAGCCTCACTAATTTGCTCTTATTAGTATTGCGTAATCATGTTTTATCCATAGAAGAGTGCTTGGCCAATTATTTTTTGTAGATGATATATATATATAAACATGTATAAATGTTTCTTTGTTTTTTTTTGTCACTATTGGCCTACTTACCAGTAGTTAGTACCTTATGAGTCATGAGTTGTGAAATCAGATCAATGCGAATGGACCTTATTTACTCATAGTGACTTATGCAACAGTGTGACTTACACAATATATATAGAAGTTTTTTTTTCTCATAGTTACATTTTCATACATAAGGTGTGGGGTATAGTTTTTTTTATGTTTGTTTATTTTTACAAAATTGTGTGCATGTATTAATGTAATAGTTACTAAGTATACAGTTTTTTTTTGTTTACTTCATTTTACTTACATAGTAGTAATTGGTACCCAAATCTCAATTACCTTTTAGTACATTATTACACTTACCAAGATTTGAAACTGATGTTATATACATTTTTCTATTTCATAATTTGTTTTTTTTTTTCTCATTTTCATTGTTTTAATAATTCACGAAGTACGAGTATTAACTCAGATAATAATAAGTACGGATTGGTAGTATCTACATAAGTTTTATGTTATGTCAAATGCTTTTTTTTTTTTTCTCATTCAACACAAAAAAATTATTTAAACTGGTTACACAAACAAGTCCTTATCACTATTTGATATTTATTGCAATAGAATGACTCTTGACAAAAAAAAAAAAAAAAAAAAAAAATCTAATTTTTTTTTATGTTTTTTTTACATACACTTAAGTCTGTTTGGGTGTATATCAATTCGGTTTGCATAACACTTTCACAGTTTGTGTAGCAGACTTAACTCAATAGTTTTTTTATCTCATTTTGTTTTACACATGTGATTTCCTATAAACGTTAGTGTTTCCTCACTTCATTTTAGCGTTGTGTTTAGTGTCACATCTCATTTTTCATTTTTCAAAACTTCAATTTTTTTTTTGCATTGTTCAAAACTTCAATTTATTTCTATAAATCTCCATATAACCTGCACACTATAATGCATTGGGTTAGGAGGCATCATTATACATTTTCGATTCACAACTGTTTACATGCATTTAACTTTAGTTATGTTGTAATTATTTTTTTTACACTTTTAGACTTTAGTGTTTCTTGTTCTATGTTAGATTTTAGACTTCGGCTTGTTCAACTATGTTCAATAGTTTACTTTACACACATGTTGGACAGCGTTTATTTTGGCGGTGTAAACGTCTGTACCTTTTCACAATTTACACATTTTTCACTCATATTCACCAGTTGTTTTGAGGGAGACAATTTGGTGGTGAGATTGCATAGATTGTTACGGGTTGATTTCTGTTTTCTTTCATGGTTCTTGATTTGCTTTTGTCTATTTATCTATTAGGTGAATTTTATTTCATACTTTATTACATACACGTTCATTTTCGTTCATTGCAATAGGTTTTTTTTTGTAACCTTCGGGTGCTCTTGTTTACATTAATATAATAGCTCTTCATGTGGTTCTCCTTTCATGCACTCTTTGGCACCCATTAATGGGAATGACGGTTCCTGTTTATGGACAATACACGATGGTACTGCTGGTCAGACCTATGCCGTGTTGTGTCAGTCGTGCAGTATAGGCAATGACCACCGTTTAATATTGTTAACACACATTTTTGTATTTATTCATTTCAATAGTTTTTGTTTATTGTTATAGCCTTAGGATAGTTTTTTTTTACATTAATAGGGGATTTATTTTCCTTCCTACTTACATATTCCTATTCACACATTCAATAGTTATTTTATTTATGTGCTATATGCAGTTAAATTTTATCGGGTTTGATTCTTATGTGAAGTGCAATGTTCATTTTTGGCAGTGTTTGTGGTCTATACAGGAGCTGCACTTAAGAGGACCAATTTTTACCATCGGTAGATCCACTTACTCTCCATTTTTTGTTCATGTGTACTTCCACAGTCGAGTCAACTTGGTTAATTCTTTTTGTATTGTTCTCATAGTTTTTATATACTAGGCCAAATTGTACACAACTTTCATTCGTACACATCCACACTTTTCAACTTTATTTTGTGAGATGGTGTTCACTTTTCACACTTCACACATCCTTATGATAGGTCGTTTGCTCATGATTAATAGATTTATTCATGTTAGATAAAAAAAATTTTCTCTCACATGTTACTTTACACTTATATTTGTTTTTATAACAAACATATAATTTATCACGTGGCCTGGCAAAATAGTTTGCAGGTAGTGTCTCACTTATACACAACTTAATTTTTTTTTGTTTTTCTATGTTATTCAAGTCATTTTTTCGAATCTCATGACATATTCAATAGTCACTTTGTTTTTACATGATTATCACATTTACACTTACACACTTTTCCATGTATTTTCAATGGGTATCCAATTTTTTTTACACTCAACATAACCTCATACAATTTTATTTCTTTATAATCAATAGATTTACTCAGATTAGCTAGGTGACAGTTTTTTTTGTTTCACTTTCATCACAATTACTCACATACTATCTTAAATGTATATACTTATTTTTTTTAACAGACACATTAACTGACATGTTGTCTGGCAATTTTCGGGTACAATGTACAGATTAAAACATAACTTATGTGTTTTTTTTGTGTTCAAATTTTCATTTTTTTTCTTTCGTATTTACATTTTGAATATGCATAAACAATGATACTTCCATACTCACATTATTGAATTTACATTTCCAATGGTTTTTTTTTGTAGTAATTGTCTTCTACGTATGTATATGTGCATTTGTTTTTATGAGTTATATATTAATTTTTGTATATATATAAAAAAAAAAAAAAAAAAAAAAGAGAAATTGTATTTTTTTACATGTGTATTGAACAATTTGAACTCTCTATATTTTTGAGAGCTGTTTTTAAAAAAAAAAAAAAAAAAAAAAAAAAAAAAAAAAATTTCAAATACTTGTCATTTTTATGGATGGATATGCAAATTAAGCATATTGACTACCATGGTAGCTATATCATCAGCAATTATTGATTTAAGGCCTGTATTGATAAATTGATTAGTGACATGTTTTTCTGCCATAGCATTGATGCTCATCCTAATTTCACATAGTCGACTATATAAAAGAAAAAGATAGAATTCTGGCAGATATATATATAGATAGTTAATAATTATGAGTTCTATATATTTTTTAAATGGTGAAATATCTCCTTATCAAGAGATAATACTTTATGATTGCTATTTTCAGTGTTCTCATTTTTTTTGCATTCATTTACATATCCCTTCCCCATTGTTTTATGTACTCATGGTACGACTGTACAGTAATTTTATTCTAACAATAGTAATAGTAATTCTGACTTACCTAAAAATTTCTCCTTTGGTAGTATCAAGATGGTATCTTCTGCAGGGATACAGTCCTGATACTTGCCATTCCCCCTCGTCAGTCTGGGAACATTCCGGACCCTGTTCTTGAACTGATAATTTTGTTTTAATTTTTTTTAGTAATACTTGTTTTTTTTAGTTTGTATGTTTCTCTGTTGGTTAACTAAAGATTATTTCCAATATTGAACATCAATTTATTCAGTAATAAGTCTTACTTTTACTATTTAGCAATTTGGACTCAAAATCACATTTCATACAGAAATTTTGTATGTATTTAAAAGTATGGTTGTAGTGATTATTCATGAACTTTTAAAATTTTTTTTGTTTTTTTTTTCCACTACAAAGTTTTTTTTTCTTCAACAATGTTTATCTTAAAATCTAGCATTATTTACTTTACATTTTCTTTTACAGCAGGATATGTAAATTTATTGCTTTGATCATTACATGCAATCAGCATATGTAAATTCAGTTACTATTTGTGTAACGTTATTTTATATGTAAATTATCAAGAGAACACATGACACTGTTTTAGCAAAGAAAATATCTTTATTAAATTTTCAATCAAAATATTTTACAACATGTATACTCACCTAGTTACTGTTAAAACATCAGTCACTGTCAACAAAAGATGATGTTGAATTTTTAAATGACATGCTGTGTGTCTTTATGTAATCCTTTGTAGGTGACAGTTCCGTGGCCGTCTGATCCATCGTCTTCACTTCCACTGCTCCTGTCCTTTCTTTTTCTTCATCCCGGTGCTTTGTTTTTTTTTCAAATCCCTTTTTCGGGGAGTGTGTCGTGATGCACGACAGTTTTCTTATTTAATTTAATTATTTTTTCAGTTATTTTAACAAATCCAATTTATTAGATCGCATTCTGTCAAAAATTACTTCAATTTCATTAGTTTCCGTTTCGCCCCTGTATCATTCTTTTCCCAGCAACGCGCAAAATTCGCTCGCTGGTCATTCATTTAAGGTTCCCCCTCTCATCTGCTCTTAGCACGCTCCTCCACGATCATGCGCGTTGATTGGCCACCAGCGCCGTGACGTTTTGGAGGCTTGCCGACCTGAGTGTAGAAGAGCTGTTCCCCTTAGCACTTGGATATCTGAACACCTACGAGAAGGTCGCGTCCGTCGGTCGTCGCGCGGTTTCCGCGTGTGCGCACCGCGGGACTCTCATGGCTTCGCCGCGCGGACTTCTGGAACTTATAAACTAATTGTTGTACAGCCCGAAACAGTATATTTTTATGAAATAAATTTATAACTTTTATTATTAAGGAATCACGGAGCAGGAATTTATTGATCATGCGTTTTTGGACAAATTTGAAGAGGATGCACGGAGATTGAAAATTACCACACGTGCTTTTCTCATATTCGCCACGTGTGCTTTCAGTAACTAAATGTCGTATTAATTAGAACACCAATATTTGGTATTTTCGCGATATAATTCTATATTTCTATACAAACGCAGATCGGTAATATTATGCAAGAACAATGTTGTGTTTACCACGATTATGCACCCAGATGGAGAAGGATTCCAACTTGGATCGCAATGGAGCAGCTTGAAGAAGCCGATAGTGATGACGTGCCCACTGACTCGCACCGTGTCCTGTTTTATATGGATTTCAATAAAAGCTATGATATTCAACAATCTGAGTGTTTTCCTGTATTCTCAAGATCTTCCGGTATGTACCTTTTTTTACTTCCTTATACAAAGTATTTACTTCCTTATACAAAGGGCCCACCAGCGGCCGAGCGGTTCTGCGCTCAAAGCTGGTAGATGGGAGGTGCCGGGTTCGATCCCAGGTCGCGCTCATCGACCTAGCCGTTCGGAGTTTTCCGTGGTTTCCTCCGAAACTTGCGTAAATACGGGCTAGGACCCCTTAGAAAGACCCCCACGGAGGGCATTCCCCCTCTAGGCCTAGGACACATCAGGAGTCAATCGGCCTTAATTCCTACAACCAACCAACAACCTTATACAAAGTATAAGGAAGTATAGTAATCCCGATTTGCGAAATGGATTTTGTATTTCACATTGCTCGAAAACGAATGATCGCTGAATGTTGCCAATTTATACGTGTGACTGTCATGATGTATAGTTGTACACCTGCAAGTGTCGTCTGAACGCGAGCTCTCGTTTTAGAGATATAAGCGGTTTTACACGATTTTTCGTGACGTCTGTATGTGTGTGTGTGTGTCTGTGTGTGTGTGTGTGTGTATGTCGCATAACTCAATAACGGTTGGACGTAGAAAGTTGCGAATTGGTACATAGGTTTGTTATAACATCTAGTTGTGCACCTCCCTTTTTGGACTTTGTATGATTTTTCGTTATGGAGATATTTAGGAAAATTAGGTTCATAATGACAAAAATACATAGGTTTTGGCCATAATGTATCAAAAAACGGTAATAACTCAAAAACGGTTGAACGTAGAAAGTTGCGAATTGGTACATAGGTTTGTCATAACATATAGTTCTGCACCTCCCTTTTTGGACTTTGTATGATTTTCCATTTTGGAGATATTTAGGAAAATTAGGTTCATAATGACCAAAAATACATTGGTTTTGGCCATAATGTATCAAAAAACGGTAATAACTCAAAAACGGTTTGGACAAATCTTGCAATTTAACTGACTTATCGACTAGCTAGACATTTGAAACTTTCAGAAAAGCTCAGAACACGTTGACAATGCGTTTTTTTTATATTTTTGGCCAACTGTTTCCGATTCCTGTTGCCTTCGGCAGCGTTACCAGTACAAATCTTGCAATCGATTTTTAACTAACTTCCCGACTAGCTAGACATTTAAAACTTCCAGAAAAGCTCAGAACACGGTGACAATGCATTTTTTAAATATTTTTAGCCAATTGCTTCGTGTCACTGCTGCCTTCAGCAGCGTTTATATGATTCAACAGAAAAATTATTTAACTAACTTCCCGACTAGTTAGAGATTTGAAACTTCCGGAATAGTTCAGAAACACGGTGAAAATGCATTTTTTAAACACTTTTATCCAATTGTTTCGGATCCGAAGTCCCCCCCCAAGGCACAACTTTAACATGTTCCCACAACTTTGACATGAGTCCCCCCCAAGATACAACGTTGACATGAATCCCTCCCAAGGCACAACTTTGACATGAGTCCCCCCCAAGGCACAACTTTGACATGAGTCCCTTCCCCAAGGCACAACTTTGACATGAGTCCCCCCAAGGCACAACTTTGACATGAGTCCCCCCAAAGCACATGAGTCCCCCCCAAGGTACAACTTTGACATGAGTCCCCCCAAGGCACAACTTTGACATGAGTCCCCCCAAGGCGCAACTTTGAAATGAGTCCCCTCAAGGCCCAACTTTGACATGAGTCCCCCCAAGGCCCAACTTTGACATGAGTCCCCCCCCCCCCCAAGGTACAACTTTGACATGAGTCCCCCCAAGGCACAACTTTGACATGAGTTCCCCCAAGGCACAACTTTGACATGAGTCCCCCCCCCAAGGCACAACTTTAAAATGAGTCCCCTCAAGGCACAATTTTATTTTTATTTATTTATTTTTTTTTTTTTTACGTATGCATGCATTTTTTAAAAAATACTTTTAGCCAACTGTTTCGGGTCCAGTGACAATATTTTTTAACATTATGTATACTTCTAAAAGTGTATAAGGAAGTCATGTGGTGCCCACATCAGATTTTTTATATTAGCATTTCCACTATTCACATATGTGTGACCCTCGTGACAGCGATATATCTTATTTTAGAGAACCTGGAAATAAACTAGAGACGTTACTTCGTTAAAGAACGGAACTCTTTTCTTAAATCTTGTTTTGGTAGAAGACTATACCTATTAATAATACTTTAAAATCACAAGCAGAAACCCAGGGTTTCTGCTTCGTGATAGTATGTATTCCATTTGTAGCTCGTGTACAGGGACACGCCAAAGATTTTCTATCATTACGGCCTATGGAAAGAATCTGCATGTACCGCGATAGCAACCGCAAAAATCAAGCTATTGACTTCCAATTTTTGCCGAAACGTCAATGGAGACCGTCTGTTGAGACTCAAAAGGATTTTGGGTTCCGTCTGTCCGTCTGTCGTGCGATAGCGGCCGCAAAAATCCCGCTATTGACTTGAAATTTTGTACACATGTTCATGATCCCCACGAAATTAGCTGTATAGTTTTGGGATTGCATTCCATTTGTAGTTCGTGTACAGGGACACGCCAAAGTTTTTTTATCATAACGGTCTATGGGAAGAATTTGTATATACTGCGATAGCGGCCACCAAAATAACGCTATTGACTTGCAATTTGGTACACATATTCATGAGCCCAACGGAATTAGCTGTTTTGTGTTAGGTGTGTATTCCATTTGTCGTTCGTGTACAGGGACACGCCAAAGTATTTCTTATTTTTACGGCCTGTGGGAAGAATTGGTATGTACCGCAATAGCGGCCGCAAAATTCCTTCGATTGACTTGCAAATTGGCGCACACGTTCCAGCTTTAAATATAAGTAGCTGTATAATTTTTATTGCTATATTTTTCATAAACTGTGTACAGGGACACGCCAAAATTCTTAACATTACGGCGTATGGGGTGAATTTCGTTTAAACGCATCTTAATATCATTACTTTGCAATGAAGAAAATGAAACTAGCGTACGTGAGTAAGATAATTAAACTTATGTTGTTTGAAGAAAATATGTGCTCTTAAGCTTTCTAATTAATGTACAGGATCTTACAAAAGTGTTCTGGCAATGTCACGTAGTCATCCAAACGATGTTAAATTTGGAACAATTATTAATTTTAAACGCAAAATAAGCTGAATAGTTTTTACTGGTGTATACAAGGTTTATGGTTCGTTTACAAAGACACACGAAAGAATTTCGTAACATTAGAGCCTATGGACAAATTTTTAATTTAAGCGCGCACTTTAATGCGTTTATGCTGAATTGAACTTAATAAAGTTAACATACATTATAAAGATGCTTAAAATCATGTTTACTCTTAAAAAAGGTTATGTATAGACTAAATAATTTATGGGACCACACAAAATAATTCCGAGTATGTACAGTAATCATCCAAATGATGTCAAATTAGTTTGAAAAATTAATGAGTTATAATTAATTAGGTTTATTCTTATTATTGGCGTTTATAATGACTGTGGCTACTTTTCCGGGATACATAAAGGAATTTCCTACTATTACGGTCTATAGTCGGTATTTCTTAAAAGTGTATTTTAACAAGGTTACAACCCATCAAATATAATGAAATTTTATTAGAATTTTAAAAGTATGTTTTCCTGTTGAAAATTGTGGGCATAGAATTCATAATTAGTTTAAAGGTTACGCAAAATATTTCCGATACGCTATGTAATTTTTTTTGTATGAAATTTGATAGTTATGAAATTTGGTATTTATAAATTTCAGGGAAATAATACAAGACCGTCGATTATTAAGAATACATATTGTTGCGTACTTGGGGGTTCGTAAGTTGTCCGAGAATGAAAGGCGAAACTTGCAAAAATTCAGTGATTTATTCACAGAAAGTTCCAGAAAAATACAGGTCTATAAACCAAGTATCAGCTTCAATTCAACCAGTAAACATAGCTTAAACAACAGCCGTTAACAGCAAAACAACAGTACAAACTGTTTATCAATAACAGATAAAGCAAGTCTACTTCAAAGAGACTCAAAGCAAAGCAAGCATTTGACGAAACTGACACAGATCTGAGATTGGCCGCCTTGGCTAAAAAAATGCTCCTTTTATACTATTCTATCGAACACAGACTGTTCTGGAAAATTCTCGTATATCATCAGCCAATGAGATTAGAGCTTCCATATTTGGTATATCTCTAATAAGGATTTTCTCGCCAAGGTCGCCAAAAAAATCTCCAAGGAGGGAAACAGTCGTAAAATTTGGCGCCAAATCCATTTCTTTACTTATTGGAGCTTTTTAATGCGTTTTTAAAGGAAAATTAGGCTATTTTAACGCTAAAACGACTAGAGATACACAAAGTTAGCATTTTATAGACTTTCTAAGCCTCTTTGAAAGAATTTATACATAAATAAATGCAATTATTTACAATTCCGTAACACTTTATATGATATACAAATAGGTATACAAAGAGAGATACAGCAGGGGGTTGAGGAGGGCGGCAGCCCCCCTCAGGAACGTATCTGATTATGGTAATAAGTCGATCGAATCAATATATACTATTATATAATAAGGAATAAATAAAAATGACCTATTGAATAATATCTGATGCAAATAGGACGTTGAGGCTCCTGATCTGCAGATCCACTAGTTAGAAAATTTGAAAACAGGATCTACGATAGTCTTATTTTATCGTTTTTTTTTTTTTTTATTATGAGGACTTTAAATACGCAAGCGAAGTGATAACATCACTGGCCGTTCGTGGATACAAGAAAAATATTTCCTATGTTAAACGTCCAATGGATTTTTCGTAAAAAATTATTAAAAATTGAGGGAAATTATTTCCCGATTTTAATCCCCTTACTAGCAGGCTTTGCCCGCTTCGCTGGCCACTAAATTTAAAGGAAACTCGTTTCTATATAGCTTTATAAAAATAAAATAAAATAAATTACTGAAATTGATCAAAAGCTCGCTCCAGGTCCCTGCTGCATTCAGCAGCGATTTGGTCATCAACTGCAACTCGGGCGCTTGTCCCTATTACCTGCGACAATAGTTTACCAAAGAGCTTCCATTTAGGTGCTTATTATATAACAGTTTCGAAATAGATAGTATCGAAAAAATTGGAGTTTCCCTTTTATATTTGAATTCCAGTTACATGTGAACAACACTATACGTGTTGTTCACATGTAACTCGGACTGGACTCAAACGTAACTGGGTTTAGACAACATAATATTTGCTTTTACGTTATTTCATATATTTTTTTTTTTTCGTTTATCCAATCAACCATTAAATGACAGCAATTTCACGCGAAATATTACAATATGCTGTGACCGGCTACGTCTGTCGCATCAGACAATTAATTTTTTGTGTTTATATATAATTCATGGGTTGTAAACCTGATAGTACAGCCTTAATATAGTTCTCTTTGGCGGCTTTTGAATTTTTGTCACCATTTTAGACTTAATCCATTGTAACAATAAGACTTAATCCCTTGTAACAATATGGTATGAGCGCTATTTCTGCCGTATTTTAGACAACTAATCTTTTTATGGTTATATATATTTCCCATTAAACATATTTTTATTTATTTATTTAAATATTAATTTGAATTTTTCAAATATTTCTGTTCGACAGCGTGAGAGTGCAGTAACACACAGAGGTTCATTTGTCTGTATGATAAATTAGAATAGTGATTATTATATAAAAAAAATAAATAAATAGGTAAACATTATCGTGTTACACAACTTTATTATGTCGCTCCATTGGCGGCTTTTGAATTTTTGTCGCCATATTAGCGATGGATTTTTTTTTTTTTTTTTTTTTTTTTTGTATGAAAAGGGGAAGACTATTTTGCTAATAATTTTATCAGACTCTTTTTTGTTTATACATAAGAATCCTTTATATTCTGCTTATATTTTTAATGCTTTTTAGGTTTAAAATAGTGCTTGTTGAAATAAATTTCCTATGTTTAAAACTGCATTTGTTCTGTAAATTTTGTGTAAAAATAAATCATTTATATTTTTATATATTTGATGCGCTACTTAGATTAAAATGGCTGTTGCTATATTAAACTTCTTGTCGAAAAACATTCGGTGTACTTCAACACCAAAATTTAAAAAATCGCCCAGCAGGATCTGTTAATGAAGCTGATAAAATAAAAATATGGTTCATAGAGTTTAAATAATCTATTTAAATTTTTTTTTAAACCCAAATTATTAATCTATCGTATCACATACATAGATATAGTAATAATATATAGATTGATCATTGGGGACAAAAATGTGATTCCTTTTCACTCGGGAAAAGACGGCGATTTTACCAAAATATGGCAGTCTTTCCCCGAGTGAATACACGCGGGAATATGCACGAATGTTTTAGCAAATAAAATTCATGAAAATTTATTTACTAAAGGTGAATGAAAAGCCCCAGATATAGTTTCAAATTCATTCTTCTTCTTTTTTTTTTCATTCAATATCACTTAATGGCTGATTCCAAAGCTTTTTTTTCGGCATCAAAAATCTTTGCACAATAATATGGGGATGATAGATCTATATATATTATTATATCTATGATCACATAAATCTTTTCGAAAATAGAATAAAACTTAATTTGAAAAAAAAAATAATAACTTTTGTTTATTAACCAAAATAATTGATGAAATTTGAAATGCAAGTTGGTCTTGTGGGGTACAGGCTGTATATTATATTTTTGTGTTCGTGAGAGAAAATTTAAAAGAATTTGAAAACTGCAATTTTTAATCCCTTTTAAAAATCATGTGACTTAATGTGAAGCAGATTTTTAATTTTTTTTTTCTTCTAACGGTTTCCATACAAACTTCTGCTGTTGCCACCTAAAATTCATACTTTAGTTAATTTTAAAAAATCTAATTGTCCGATTGATCAGCTGTTTAATGCGTCGGATTTAAAAAAATTTTCCCTTTCATTTGCTATCTTATTTGTAACGATGCGACTGATATTTCTAATTTATTTTTTAATCTTTCGGATTTATTTTCCTCATTTTAAATAAGTGTAGGGGTTTTTTTTTTTTTTTAATTATTATTATTTTGTCGAAAAAAAATGGCAACAATTAAATTATGGATAAAATTTTAAAATTTAAATGTCTTATTTATCAGAAATTAGAAGGTTTTTATTTTCACATTTTAATTAATTAAGAAAAAACTAATCATCCGATTGATAAGCTGTTTAATGCATCGGATTTACAAAAATTTTCCCTTTCATTTGGTGTCTTATTTGTAACGATGCGAGTGATATTTCTAATTTATTTTCCTCATTTTAAATAAATGTAAGTTTTTTTTTTTTTTTTTTTTTTAATTATTATTATTATTTTGTCGAAAAAAAAAATGGCAACAATTAAATTATGGATAAAATGTTAAAATTTAAATGGCTTTTTTTATCAGAAATTAGAAGGTTATGATTTTCACATTTTAATTAATTAAGAAAAAACTAATAAAAAATTCGAAAGTCTGACTTCGATGTGCACAATGACCCTTCGGGATGCACCTTTGTGTTAAATCTCGTGACTGTCCGAGTTACCGTTTTCGAGATCAGTGAAATATACATACAAATATTGCTCACTTAATAGTATAGGATTTAGGTATAGGGAACAACTATTCCCCTCAGCCTCAGCTGAATTTGGCGATTTATTTTTGGCGATTATGGCTAAATCATAAATCTAAAATCATATATCATAAATGATAAACTCATAAGCTAAATTATAAATCATAAAATCATAAATCCAAAATAAATAGCACGCAGGCTGCCATATTATATCGCAAACAATCCAGAACGACATCGTTATCGATCAAATCGGCGCCAAAGAAAAATCGCCAAATTCAGCTGAGGGGAAATACTATAGTTGTACCAGGTAGAGATATGTATTAGTTATCATGTGCATGCGTTAGATTAAGTTGTTTTTGTACTAAAATTAATCAAATTTGAATTTTAAATTTCAAAACTCTAGGTAAAAAAAAATGGCAAACTTCCATATTCCAATGAAAACATAAACATTTCATTTCAAAGGATGATATTTACACAATAAATATCCAACTAATATACTAATTAAAAGGAAAATGATAAATATTCTATCATAATTTGAAGTGAAATTTGTTTTCAAATGTCTAAATAAAGTATCTGATATAAGATACTAATATGTTGCAGCGGAATAGATTTGATATCGGTCATCCTTCGCAGAAAAAAAAAAAAAAAAAAAAAAAAATATATATATATATATATATATATATGTAGAATCTTGGCTGGGCGTCTAGGGGTGGGGCAATGAAGAGGTGCGATTAAGATAACTAAAAACATTTATTACGTACACAACACAGTTTACACAAAGATAAAATGATAATATTAGCAGGGTTTCCATCAATAACATTTGCTGGTTTCGAGGCCTAATACACATAACAAGCTCTCTTCATTACTAGGACTAACAGAAAGTAACATATATGAGCACTGACTCGCTCTACAATTCACATTAGTACCTACGCGTACTATTTCTAATAAGTGAGATTATGGTATAGAGCTCTCCATGGCTCTACACACTTATACAGAGCACAACAAGCTCTAATTAGCAGAAAAATGAGCCTGTCAGCCTACGCGCTGAAGGTCTCAACCGATCTCCACTGCAGCCAGATCTCAACTCCTCCGTTTGTCATCTCGTTCAATGATAAGCATCAGAGACAGCGCCATCTGTTGGCTCTGCAAGGAACTTCCCACAACGCTCTGCCATTCTGATGTTGCGGTGACCTCACCGTAAACCAACCTGGGATACTAAAGGATATCTGCAAAATACAATTAAAAGAAAAAAAAACAAAAAAGAGAAACAGACATTAAAAAAAATTATGTACATAAAAATTCACAGTTAACTTTTTTTTTGTAAAGTTTATCAGTCCATTTAGTTCAGTCTATTTAGTTTGTGGACCATAATTTCATGTGGTCTGCAGAAGTACTAGTATGTATAGGTCCTTCGTGATCGCCTATCTTCTCGACTTCATATCTGTCTTTGGTCTTTACTCGCACAACTTTATAAGGACCTAAGAATTTTGGTCTTAGTTTCATGCCGGTTCCAAACTGAGTTCGCTGGATGGCAACTAGATCATTAATTTTATATACATGGGCTTTCTTTCTCTTCTTGTTGTAACATCGGCGATTTTCTTCTTGAATCTTAAGAATGTTTTTTCTTGCTTCTTCACGAATGGTGTTAAGATTATCAAGCATGGAATTTATCCTTTCCTCTTCGAGAAGTTCTAGTATTCTCTTATCTTCTTTCCTTCTCATTGTTACTCCAGTGAGTAGTTCAAAAGGAGTTCTTTTGGTACTTCTCGATGTGGTGGAATTAATAGTTCTCTGAACAGCCTCAACAAACTTGTACCACTTGTTAGGGTCATTTATACATAACTTGGATAATACAGGAATGATTGTTCGATGAAGTCTCTCAATTTGACCATTCCCTCGTGGGATTCCAGTTGTGATGGTGTCATGTTCAATTCCCTCTGATTTACAGTAATCTGCAAATTCCTTAGATATGAACGCAGGTCCACGATCGGATATTATTCTTGCGGGGTTACCAAAAATACCAGCTTGCTGTTTTAATTTTTGCAAGGCGTCTGCTGAAGAAGTTGATTTTACCGGGTATAGCCACGAAAATTTACTAAATCCGTCGATGACGGTAAAAATGTGATTGTAGTTTTTGTTAGTGGTTGGTAATGGACCCACAAAATCGATGTGATACGTGGATAATGGTGTATCTCCTTTAGGGATAGGGTTCAAAAAACCTTCTCCTTTTCCCTGTTTCTTATTTACGAGAATACATTCTACGCAACTTTTTACAACGTTATCTACGCATTTTTTCATATTAGAAAAATAGTAGTCTCTTTTTACTAACTCTTCAGTTTTATTAGCCGAAAAATGTCCTAAGGCATGACATTTCTTTACGACCTCAAGTTGCATGATCTCTGGGACAATTAGTACATCCCTATCATTTAACACTTTATATAAAACATTATTTTTTAACACATATTCGTCATTTTGGTTTTGTTGTAAAAGAGATTTCACAGTATTGATAAACTCATCATTTTCTTGAGCAGTAGCAATACGATGAGTAAGGGTATCAGTATTTACAGCCATTACAGGGTGTCGGCTAAGAGCGTCAACATGCTGCATTTGTTTACCAGGTCGATGTTCTACTTCGTAGTCGAATTCCTGTAGCAGGAAAGACCACCTGGCTACCTTAGGTGTCAATTCACGTTTATCTAAAGTTTTAGTGAACGCTTGACAGTCAGTATAAATTTTAAATTTACTACCTAACAAATAGTTCCTAAATTTTTTAAGGGCTTCTACTATCGCTAACACTTCTAACTCATAACTACAGTATTTTTCTTCTTGTACAGAGGTCTTTTTACTCATATAATGGATTGGATAGTACTGTCCATCGTCATCTTGTTGTAATAGGATTGCACCGAATCCTAATTTAGATGCATCTGTATGAACTTCTAACTTATAGCCTTGCTTAAAAAGGTGTAAGACAGGTGCATTAGATAAAATGTCTTTAAGCTTTTGAAAAGCTAATTTCTGCTCTTGCTCGAATTTAAATGGAGTGGAAGCACGTAATAAGTCACTGAGTGGTCTTGCTATGTTGGCATATGAACGAATAAATTTTCTAAAGTAACCCGTTAAACCTAAGAAACTCTGCACTTCCCTAGCATTACGGGGTTCTGGGAAATTTTGTACTGCGAGAGTTTTTTCTACTGAGGGTTTAATCGTGCCATTCTCAATTATGTGACCTAAGAAATCGATCTTACGTTTCAAAAACTGACATTTCTTTAAATTTAACTCTAGACCAAATTTTGATGCCGTTTCTAACACACGTTTTAATTTATCTAACCCTTCATTCTCATCTTTAGATGGAATAATTATATCATCTAAATAAATAATTACAGTACCATCTTTTAATAAGTCTTTAAACACATAATTTACATATCTTTGAAATACTAAGGGACTATTACATAATCCATAGGGAACTTTTAGAAACTCATACTGGGCATTATCGGTCACAAAAGCTGTATATTTCCTACTTTTTTCCTCTACATCAACTTGTAAAAACGCATTCTTTAAATCTAGTGTCGAAAAAACTTTACCCTCCCCTAATCTATCAAATAAATCTTCAATATTTGGCAACGGGTATTTATCTTTAATTATTTTCTTATTTAAAGCACGATAATCACAGCATAACCTTATTCCTCCATCTTTTTTCCTACACACCACTATTGGCGAAGCATAATTTGATGTACTTTCTCTAATTATACCATCCTTTAACCACTGGTCAATTTGTCTGTCCACCTCTGATTTCTCTACAAATGATAATCTGCGAGAGCGTGAACACACTGGTATATCATCAGATAAAATAATGGACATTTTTAAATCAGTACTTTTTGTTTTAACTGGCTTATAACTTTTTATTAATTCGCTTAATTTCTCTTTTAACGACTTATCTAAAATATAACTGACATCGAATTTTTCTTCTGAAAAATTGCACATACTTGAAAAAAAAGAATCTATCTCATTTTCCTTTCGATCGAATACAGGAAAAGAACACCCACCTGCTTCATCGAAATTGCTTTCCCCCGAACGCGAAAAATTTTCTTTCCCCCCTGCTACGTCGCTGGAATTCGAAACATGTGTTTCCTCTTTATTTTGTTGTTTCAAAATATGAAAGATATTATTAGGCAGAATTACGTCGCATGTCAAATTGTTGCATAAAGCACCGATTATGTTTATTGAATCATGATTAGGTAAAGATATTTTAAATTCAGTCAGATTTGCATCTTTCTTTTCATTAAAGCAGCTAACTAGAGTGGTTGAAGAAATAACATTTTTAGTCTGTGGAATGCTATTTTTATTTACAATTAGAATCGAAGAACCAGAATCTTTTAACCCTTTAAGTGGAATATCATCCACTAAAATATCAACATATTCGAGCTCATTAACAATTAGGTTAATCGGACTTGTTTCGGATTGAACTACTGAATTTGTTGGAAGATTTTCACGGAATTCTTTTTTCTCAGCAATACGTTTAGGACACACTCTAGCGAAATGAAATGTTTTCCCTTTAGCACCACAAATATAACACATTCTTTCATGCTTTTCGTGAGTTTGATTAGATACCGAATTACGTACTATGGGATCTTTATTATTATAATGTGTCTTTCTAAAAGGAGTTTTGTTTACAAACCGCTTATTCTCTGAACTTTCGTTTCGCGTATTATTATTAGTTTCAATTAACGATTTGCCTCTAGAAGAGTAGAATAAATCACACTCCCGACCTAATTCGTTGGGTTTAAACCAATTTTGACCTTCTCGAACACTAATATGTTCCTTAGTTCTAGAATCCAACGTTTCATATAATTTATCAGAAACTATAAGATCACACAATTGTTTAACATCGTTCACCCCTCTCAATCTACAATAGTAATCAAAAGAAGCGCTTAGACGTGAAGCGAATTGGACATGAGATTCTGAAGGATTACGGAACGCATTTTTAAAATTACTTAAACATTCACGCGGCGTTGGTTGAAATTGTCTTAAAATTAATTCCTTAACTTTTTCATAATCGTTAATTTCTTCGGTGGTTACGTACGCAAGAACCTGATTACATTTATCTCCCAATAAATTAATCAATATTTCCGATTTAAATTTAGGGGGTACATTTTTAGAAACGAATGCTTTTTCAAGGGATTGAAAAAATAAGTGCAAAGCTTCCGGTTTCTCAGGTACTGAAATGGTTAATGTTCGAATACTTCTAATTAAATTTTCTAATGATTGTGAAGTAGTTTCTGAATTTGATTGCTCAACATTATTACTAGAATTATTTGCTGCAGCCTGTAACTTTAAATTCTGTAACTCTATTTCTTTTTCTAACTGGGATAATTTAATTCTTTCTATCTCAATTTTGGTTTGTTCTTCTACAGATTTCAACTTTTGTTCTTCTAGTAACATTTTAATAACACCTCTAACAAATTCTAAATCATTTTTATAAATATCAGAACTCTCAATTAAAGTTTTGATTTCAAGTACCTTAGCTTCCGCCGGAACAGTTAGGCCTAATTCTTCAGCAATTGTTCTTAAATCTGCTTTTCTAATGCCTTGTAACACGTTTTGGGCCATTATAACTCTAAATAATTACTTATACCAAAAAATATTTCAATATTTCTACCAAATTAATATCATACTTAAATAGGAACAAAATAATATGAGAACATATTTCTTAAAAATGATTCTATGCTTTTTGTTCTCAAATCAAAATTATCATGATTTTTAAATAAACACATTCAGAACAATTTATACCATTTAATAGAATATTTAGAACAACTTATATATTTCTTAATTATTGCTATATACACATATTTCATATAATATCACCATTATCATTATTCTTTCTTTAATTATTGTTTTCACTTTCGTTTTAAAATAATATTGTTATAATATTGTTAAAATATTATTGCAAACAGTAATAAGCAAAATTATAAAAGATTACTCAGAATATTTTTTCAATCATAATTCTTATTTCTATTCATTCTTCTCAAGTAATATATTTATTTAATTTCATCACACAGTGAAACCAAAAGTGTTCTCAAATATTTCACCATTAATTTCTAATTCAAAATAGTAACTCAAACTCTTTTTGCTCAATGCATTAATCATTATTATGTATTATCAAACACAATGATAAATATATAACAATAACAGTTACCTTTTTTAACTTGTTGGTGATAATATCGCGGCAGAGCCCCCACTTGTAGAATCTTGGCTGGGCGTCTAGGGGTGGGGCAATGAAGAGGTGCGATTAAGATAACTAAAAACATTTATTACGTACACAACACAGTTTACACAAAGATAAAATGATAATATTAGCAGGGTTTCCATCAATAACATTTGCTGGTTTCGAGGCCTAATACACATAACAAGCTCTCTTCATTACTAGGACTAACAGAAAGTAACATATATGAGCACTGACTCGCTCTACAATTCACATTAGTACCTACGCGTACTATTTCTAATAAGTGAGATTATGGTATAGAGCTCTCCATGGCTCTACACACTTATACAGAGCACAACAAGCTCTAATTAGCAGAAAAATGAGCCTGTCAGCCTACGCGCTGAAGGTCTCAACCGATCTCCACTGCAGCCAGATCTCAACTCCTCCGTTTGTCATCTCGTTCAATGATAAGCATCAGAGACAGCGCCATCTGTTGGCTCTGCAAGGAACTTCCCACATATATATATATATATATATATATATATCGCCAAATTATCTGGCGAATATAATTTAATTCCTTTCAAAAATCATGGTTATTTTAAAAACTTATATTAAGAGAGTAATGAATAATATGAAACAATATTTCGCACAATACATATTACGAAAATATACATCTGGCATGTATATTTTCGTAGTACGTTTTTGATCGCCAAATACAAAACCGCCAAGGACAACAGAGTTTTGAAATTTAAAATTAAAATTTTGTCAATTTGACAGCAAAATAACTCAATCTAACACATGCTCATGATAACTAATACATATATATATATACCCTAATATGGGGATTAAAATCGGGAAATAATTTTCCTCGATTTTTAATAATTTTTTACAAAAAATACAATGGGCGATTAACATAGGAAAACTTTTTCTTGCATCCACGGAAGGTCAGTGACGTCACACTTCGCTTGCGTATAGTTGCCACCAGGGCCGTAGGAACATATTCTGGGGCCCCCTCCTATTATTTTAGAACAAAAACTGTATTTAAATTTCCTTCACAGATTTTACTTTTATAACAATACAATTACCCTGTTACTTATGCATATAATCAAGGCCTGATTATCCAAAAGGCTCAGAAAGCACAAGCTTCCCCTCTAAAATTTAAGAGGGGGCCCCGTTAGGATTAAAAACATGGTCTTGAATTTTTTGTTTCATATTTTCACACTGCGATTGAATTTTTTCTGAGAAAGGTTACCTAAAACAAGACAAAACACTCACTATTTCGGGAAAAATCTATTATTTAACCTCAAAAATCTGAATGTTCTTAATAAAAAAGTTGTATGATTTTGATGTACTGTGTAGAAACCACCCAGATGTATGAAAAACAAAAATAAAAATAACAAACGCACAGTATTTTTTGGTCTATAGCATTTTTATATTACAATATGTAACAGGAAAAAAATTTCCAAAATAAAAGGGGGCCCCGAAATGATGCTGAGCTTCCCCTAGCTTCAAAGCTTAATCGGGCCCTGCATATAATCAGCACACACTGGTGCACAAAATCTTATTATGAGGACTTTAAATAGAGCACTTAATGGAACACCGGGATGTGTTGTTGGACCTACATTTTTTGTCAACCAGCAGTTTTTTATTGTCATTCATATTTACTGATCGGGTAGAATTTTTTTTTCAAATTTCAGAACGAAAATTATAAAATATCGAAACACATTTGATTTATAAACAAAAATTGAAAATACATTTAAATGATCACGTGGTAACCATCATGATCTAAACATTGTTTTCAAGATTTATCGTTCACATTCCGTCATTTTTGACGGGGTTATATACTAGTAAAAAAACATGAAATTCTGACATTGACAGATTTTAATTTAGTGCCAGAGGCCTACTGCTAATCTTGTTAATATCGACAAATTCTTCTTTAGTTAATTCGTGACGATCTAAATTCCATGATAAAGTTTTCATTAAATCAAACCAATGTGTTTCAGCTGCAGATATTGTAACAAATAACGTTGGAAGTCCAAACTGTCTTATAGCCGCAAAACAACGTTTTTTCTCTTTTTCCCAATGAGGGGGAGGTGTGCCTTGGGGGGGGACTCATGTCAAAGGTGTGCCTTGGGGGGTGACTCATGTCAAAGTTGGGCCTTGGGGGGACTCATGTCAAAGTTGGTCCTTGGGGGGACTCATGTCAAAGTTGGGCCTGGGGGTGACTCATGTCAAAGTTGGGCCTTGGGGGGACTCATGTCAAAGTTGTACCTTGGGGGGGACTCATGTCAAAGTTGGGCCTGGGGGAGGCTCATGTCAAAGTTGGGCCTTGGGGGGACTCATGTCAAAGTTGTACCTTGGGGGGGGACTCATGTCAAAGTTGGACCTGGGGGGGGACTCATGTCAAAGTTGTGCCTTGGGGGGACTTCATTCAATAAATCCCCATTCAATAAACCGACTGAAATAGGCACTTAGCACTATTAAGAGTGTATTATAAAAATTCGACAACGCTGTACCGACTGAAATAGGGGTACCTTGGGGGGGACTCATGTCAAAGTTGTGCCTTGGAGGGACTTCATTCAATAAATCCCCATTCAATAAACCGTCTGAAATAGGCCCTTAGCACTATTAAGAGTGTATTATAAAAATTCGACAACGCTGTACCGACTGAAATAGGGGTACCTTGGGGGGGACTCATGTCAAAGTTGTGCCTGAGGGGGGACTCATGTCAAAGTTGTGCCTTGGTGGGACTTCATTCAATAAATCCCCATTCAATAAACCGACTGAAATAGGCCTCTAGCACTAATTAAGAGTGACCTATAAAAATTCGACAACTGTACCGACTGAAATAGGCCTCTAGCACTAATAAATAAATAGGTAATCATTATCGTGCTACACAACTTTATTATGTCGCTCCATTGGCGGCTTTTCAATTTTTGTCGCCATATTAGCGATGCATTTTATTTTTATTTTATTATATTATTAGTGCTAGAGGCCTATTTCAGTCGGTACAGTTGTTGAATTTTTATAATACACTCTTAATAGTGCTAAGGGCCTATTTCAGTCGGTTTATTGAATGGGGATTTATTGAATGAAGTCCCCCCAAGGCACAACTTTGACATGAGGCCCCCCCCCAGGCACAACTTTGACATGAGTCCCCCCCAAGGTACCCCTATTTCAGTCGGTACAGCGTTGTCGAATTTTTATAATACACTCTTAATAGTGCTAAGGGCCTATTTCAGTCGGTTTATTGAATGTAGGATTTATTGAATGAAGTCCCCCCAAGGCGCAACTTTGACATGAGTCCCCCCCCCAGGCACAACTTTGACATGAGTCCCCCCCAAGGTACCCCTATTTCAGTCGGTACAGCGTTGTCGAATTTTTATAGGTCACTCTTAATAGTGCTAAGGGCCTATTTCAGTCGGTTTATTGAATGGGGATTTATTGAATGAAGTCCCCCCAAGGCACAACTTTGACATGAGTCCTCCCCCAGGCCCAACTTTGACATGAGTCCCCCCCAAGGTACAACTTTGACATGAGTCCCCCCAAGGCCCAACTTTGACATGAGTCCCCCCCCCCAGGTACAACTTTGACATGAGTCCCCCCCAGGCCCAACTTTCACATGAGTCCCCCCAAGGCCCAACTTTGACATGAGTCCCCCCCAAGGTACAACTTTGACATGAGTCCCCCCCAAGGCACACCTTTGACATGAGTCCCCCCCAAGGCACACCTCCCCCTCATTGGGAAAAAGAGAAAAAACGTTGTTTTGCGGCTATAAGACAGTTTGGACTTCCAACGTTATTTGTTACAGTATCTGCAGCTGAAACACATTGGTTTGATTTAATGAAAACTTTATCATGGAATTTAGATCGTCACGAATTAATTAAAGAAGAATTTGTCGATATTAACAAGTTTAGCAGTAGGCCTCTGGCACTAAATTAAAATCTGTCAATGTCAGATTTTCATGTTTTAAATAATGAAATAATGTCGTGTCTGTATATATATATATTTTTTTATATACTAATCACTACGCTAATTTATCATACAAATAAATGAGCTTCTGTGTGTGACTGCACTTGCATGCTGTTGAACAGAAATATTTGATTAATTCAAATTAATATTTAAACAAATAAATAGAAATGTGTTTAATGGGAAATATATATAACCATATAAAGATTAGTTGTCTAAAATACGGCAGCAATAACACTCATAGCATATTGTTACCAGGGCCCGACTTAGACTACCTGGAGCCCCGGGGCAAGCCCATTCTGGGGGGTCCCCCTTGCAGTGACATAAGAGCTCTTTAGGTTGCAGAATATCTGCATACACCTGTAGGGGGGCCCTTCCAAAAGGGGGTCCAGGGCATTTGCCCTGTATGCCCTGCCATTAGTCAGGGCCTGATTGTTACTAGCGATTAAATCTAAAATGGTGACAAAAATTCAAAAGTCGCCAAAGAGAACTATATTAAGGCGGTACTATGATCATGCTTACAAACCATGAATTATATATAACCACAAAAAATTAATTGTCTCATGCTGCAGACGTAGCCGGTCATAGCATATTATAATATTTAGCGTGAAATTGTTATCATTTTTATGGTTGATCGGATAAACAAAATAAACACAGGGAATAACGTAAAAGCAAATATTATGTACGCCACGTATAGTGATGTTCATATGTGACTGGGATGCAAATATAAAAGTGATACTTCAATTTTTTCGATACTATATATTTCGAAACTGTTATCTAATAAGCACCTAAATGCAAGCTTATTGGTAAACTACTGTCGCAGGTAATAGGGACAGGCGCCCGAGTTTTAGCGGATGACCAAATCGCTGCCGAAGGCAGCAGGGTCCTGAAGTGAGCTTTTGAGCAATTTCATTATTTTATTTTATGTTTATAAAGCTATATAGAAAAGTTTCCTTTAAATTTAGTGACCAGCGAAGCGGGCAAAGCCTGCTAGTAAATAAATAAAAAAAGATATATATAACTTAAACGTTTATTTGACTGAAATTTAAATATTTGCAACTTGCAAGGAAAAAAAGATATATCTATATATATAAAAGAGCAGAGTCTGTGTGTGTGTGTCTGTCTGTCCGCTATAGAATCCTAGGCCGTTTCACCGAGCGGGACCAAATTTGGCACGGTTAATGTTTACGACCCGAGAATGACAACGCCGCAAGCGATTTTCAAAATTCGCCCCCCAAGGGGGGAGGGGGGGGGCACAACGTATTTTTACAAAATCCTTCATATCTCAAACAAAAAAACAGATATCCATAAAACTTTTGCTTTAAAATATAGCTAATACAAATGTCTAAAAATCGGTTTCTGGAATTTTTGAAATTCGGTCCCCAAGGGGGGCGGGGCAAAACGTGATTTCACATGCGTAAAACGTGATTTCGCATAATCCTATATATCTCAAAAAAAAAAAAAAATAGATATACGTGAAATTTTTGCTCTAAAATATAGCTAATGCAACTATCTAAAAACCAATTTCTGGAATTTTAGAAATTCAGCCCCCAGGGGGGGGGGGGCTATGGAGCGAAAACAAATAGAAATACAGTTAGGCCGTTCAAAATTGGTACAGATAGGTTTTAAAGGCCTGCAAGTCGAATGGGGATATTTTCGAAAGTGTAAAGTTATTAGGAGGGGTGAGAAGAGGCGAGGGGAGAGGGGGGGGGGGGCAAAAAAATAAAAATACAGTTAGATCGTTCAAAATTGGTCTATAGAGGTTTTCGATACTTACAAATCGATTGCGGATACTTTCGAATTTGTAAAATTATTAGGAGAGGCGGTAAGGGGGGCTATGGGCAAAAACAAATAGAAATACAGTTAGGCCGTTCAAAATTGGTACAAATAGGTTTTTGAAGGCCTGCAAGTCGAATGGGGGTATTTTCGAAAGTGTAAAGTTTTAGGAGGGGCGAGAAGGGGGGAGGGGGGGGGGCAAAAAAATAAATATAGAGTTAGATCGTTCAAAATTGGTTTATAGAGGTTTTCGATACTTACAAATCGATTGCGGATATTTTCAAATTTGTAAAATTATTAGGAGGGGCGCACAGTGGATCGAAGTATAGGCAGAGGCGAACATAGAAACGTTATGGTATTATTATCATCTATGTATGATGTTTTTTGTCACATTTCGATTTAAATATGTATATATGTATGATAGTTAAAGCGATTCCATGCTTTTTTTTTAACCCTTTATAAGGCCGAGGGAATATTTTCCCCACCAAATTCGTTATCGTTTTATTCACCTGGCACCAATTTTTTAAAATAATGATTCCTGTGTATCATTTTTCTGGAAAAACATCACTATGAAAATTATTTTGATAATTCTAGTGGGAAAAAAAATTAAAAAGTAGTTGTTTGTGACAATCCTGCTTATGCTAATACGATGGGTTGTGAGAAGTATGCGATTGACTAAGAGAATAAGATGCTAAAAGTAAAATTAATTATTTCTAATAGGCTAAATGAATTTTTTACTTTACATCAAATTTTATTCGTGAAAATAGTTTAATGTGCCATTTGAGGAAAAAATGGTTTAATAAAGGGGTTAAGCGGTATCATATTTTTCTGCTGCAAATAGGTATTTAGAAACATACCTGGTAAAGAAACAAATGTTGTATAAAAGAAGAGAATAAAAGAAAATAAATAAAAATTTCGGGAAGAAAATCTATATTTGTAACACAATTAATTTAGCACACAATGATAAATATATCATTAGATTACTGCTTCTTTTTTCTTTTCTTTTTTTTTAATGTAGTTTTTCAACAGAAAACTCATGCAGGCATTTACTGACAAACTCTATTAAAAAAATTACTTTTGTCTTTATTTTACTAAAGATTTATAGAAGGCAGGCGATCAATAATTAATGAATTTTTTTGATTGAACTGGATTTTTTATTTGTTTTATTTTGCTATCAGAAATAATTTTTAAACAAATAAGCAAATAAAGTGAATTCTTATCAAAGAAATTTTAAAAAACGTTGTTTCTAGGTTCTGTTATTTTTAGGAGGACAATTTTGGAAGGCAAATTTAGGAGACAAATTTGGAAAATTTGCACTGGAAACAGCGAAACAATGTGTCTCAGAATATGTGTGGTACTATATGCCAGCTTCAGTTCACAAACTATTGATTCATGGAAAAGACATAATAGAAAATTTTTCTATTCCAATTGGACAATTGTCAGAAGAAGCTAGCGAAGCCCGAAATAAAGAGTTTCGTAAATACAGAGAATACCACACGAGAAAAATAAATCGAAGAGCTTGTAACGAAGATTTGCTACATCGCTTGTTATTAACATCTGACCCCCTGATTTCAAGCATGAGAACGAATAAAAGAAATGTGCAAAGGAAGGAACTTTTTCCTGAAACACAGGAACTTTTACTTTAAATCGTAATATGTTATTACATTATTTAGTTTTAACATTTGATTATTTAACGTTAAACATTTACTTAATTTTAACATTTTATGACATATCACGGCAACTACTTACATTTCCCTCCTTTTTTGGGTCCAACGGTACTTTTCAGTACCATTAAAGTAAAATTAATTATTTTATTAAATATTTAAAAAAAAAAAATTAATTTCTGATTTATTAAATTTATTTTAATCATCTAAATTCTATAATATTTTCACGATAAAAATTTTAATATATTTTCTGTCATTAATGAATACAGTTATTCAGATAAATTTCTCGATTGATAATTTGAGGGTAAACAGAATAAAAATTTATTTTACTCTAAAAGTGGCGATTTATGGCACAAATCCTTTTCACAGATTAAAATGCATACTTTTGGGAGTAGTAGAATGTGTTTGAAATTTTGGACAATTTTGGACAAAAAAAGTTACGCAACTTATAATTTTAATTTTGTTGTTAATTTTATATTCACATTTCATGCGTGAATCACAAGATAAAAAAACCAACAAAATGTTGGCAAAAGTATCTTAAACTTTTATTAGGACATTATTAAAAGTATTTTTATTTCGTATTTTTTCATAGTTATCGTAGGTGCCACTTCGTGGCTATTCAAATAAAGTCACTGAAATTCATCGAAAAATCTTATTTCTGAAAGTTTTCGTTTTGAACTTATTTATATACAAAAAAAATTCGTGTAATTGAAGAAATAACCATATATTTGTATTTTTTAGACATTCTTTTAAATTATTTCACTGCAAAATATCAGTTATTTAGAGGTTGATTTTTGGGCCTATGTTCGTATTTTAACATTGTTCGATCCACTGTGGGGCGGTAAGGGGGGCTATGAGCAAAAACAAATAGAAATACAGTTAGGCCGTTCAAAATTGGTACTGACAGGTTTTAAAGGCCTGCAAGTCGAATGGGGATATTTTCGAAAGTGTAAAGTTATTAGGAGGGGCGAGAAGGGGGGAGGGGAGAGGGGGGGCAAAAAAATAAAAATACAGTTAGATCGTTCAAAATTGGCATATAGAGGTTTTCGATACTTACAAATAGATTGCGGATATTTTCGAATTTGTAAAATTATTCGGAGGGGCGGTAAAGGGGTGCTATGGGCAAAAACAAATAGAAATACAGTTAGGCCATTCAAAATTGGTACAGATAGGTTTTAGAGGCCTGCAAATCGAATGGGGATATTTTCGAAAGTGTAAAGTTATTAGAAGGGCCGGGAAGGGGGGGGGGCAGAGGGGCAAAAAAAATAGAGTTAGATCATTCAAAATTGGTACATCGAGGTTTTCGATACCTACAAATCGATTGCGGATATTTTTGAATTTTTAAAATTATTGGGAGGGGCGGGAAGGGGGGAGGGAGCGGAGGGGCAAAAAAAAATAAAAATAGAGATAGATCGTTCAAAACTGGTGCATAGAGGTTTTTGATACTTTCAAATCGATTGCGGATATTTTCGAATTTGTAAAATTATTAGGGCGCTGATATATATACATTCGCGCGTGCGCATCGCGCACGGGACTACGCTGCCGAAGGCAGTGGGGACCCGGTGCGACATTTTTCCCGATCAGAGTTTTTTTTTTTTTTTTTTTTTTTCACATGATAAAAATTAATGCAATTTTGAGAATTCATTAATTATAATGATTCATTTAAAAATAGTGACCAACGAAGCGGGCGTAGCCTGCTAGTATATATATATATATATATATATATATATATATAAAGATTTTTCAAAGCTAAAATGAAACACTTTTAATAAAAGGCCAGATGGATATACTATACAAGCTTATATGAGGAACAAGAAATTTTTTCTTTGATTAACTTCAAACTGCATTTACTATAACGTTATTGAGAAAGATTTGTTTTGCGAGAAATTCTTAAACGCATTAAAATTACTTGCATTTGACGGGAAAGAAAGTTGCTCGCCAAATCGCATGCACTTTTTGTCTTTGGCGCCAAATATTCTACACTATATTATTTTTTATAGGCTACTAGCTGTTACCCGCGACTTCGTTCACGTGGAAATTTTGATGTGTATGTGTGGGAACTGACGGTTTGATCATAATATGTTATGAAATGAAACCTTATCATTGTGGTGCTGTGCAAAACAGAGTCTGATAAAGTACACTCAAAAAAATTTGTAACTCATTGAAAGCCAAAATAAAATGCCAAAATAAATAAATAAAAAGTTATCGCCAACATGGCGATAAAAATTTAAAATTCGTCCATAGGGATTCTGTACTAAAACAGTACTGCGTTGTGGAAGTATAAAAACTGGGTCGTCAATTATGAATTTTATTTCGAAACCTTTCTTTGTATGATTTTAGTTCACTATTGCACAATATTAATCTGGTTCTAATAATAATTTGGTGACTGGTTAATTAAAATTTTAACTATGTGGTGAAATTCATATAATATTTATGAGTTTCAAATTTTTAATTTTTTTTTTTTTTTCTTTTTTTTTTTTTTTTTTAACAATTAAATGATTTTTTTTTTTTTTTTTTTCATTTCCCGGCGAATTGTTGAATGATATTTTAATTCTTAAACAATTTTGGACGGCTTTGCCCGCTTCGCTGGCAAACTCTTTTCTATATGCTTTATGAAAAAAAAAAAAAAAAAAAAAAACTGAAATCGGTCAAAAGCTTGCTTTGGGTTCCCGCTGCCTTAGGCAGCGCCTTGTTCGTCCTTGCAATCTCCGGTGCCTGTCCCTATTGCCTACGACAATGGCTTACCCGTGGGCTTCCATTTGGTTGCTTATCATACATACCAGTTTCGATACGGACAGTATCGAAAAATTTGAAGTAGCTCTTTTATATCTGAATCCCAGTTACATATGAACAACATTATATGTGATGTACATAATATTTGCTCTCAAGTTATTTCCTATATTTATTTGATTTAATCAATCAACCATAGAATGACAGCAATTTCAAGCCACATATAATATTACAATATGCTATGATCGGCAACTTCTATCGCATGAGACAATTATTATTTTGTGGTTATATATACTTCATGCTTAGTTAATAGTAGTTGGTATATAGAAAAATAAATAAATTAGTATGTAAACTTGATCATGGTACAGCCTTAATGCCCTTGGCGACTTTTCAATATTTGTTGCCGTTTTAGACCAAAATATAATTTATGCGATTATTGTTCCTATACGCAAGCGAAGTGTGACGTCACTGACCGTCCGTGGATGCAAGAAAATGATTTCCTATGTCAATCGCCTATTGGATTTTTTGTAAAAAAATGATTAAAAATTGAAGAAAATTATTTCCCGATTTTAATCCCCATATTTGGGTACACATATGTATTAGTTATCATGTGCATGTGTTAGATTGAGTTATTTTGCTGTCAAATTGACAAAATTTTAATTTTAAATTTCAAAACTCTGTCGTTCTTGGCGCTTATTGTATTTGGTGATCAAAAACGTAATACGAAAATATACATGCCAGATGTATATTTTCGTAATATGCATTGTACGAAATATTGTTTCATATTATTCATTACTGTCTTAAAATAAGTTGTTAAAATAACCATGATTTTTGAAAGGAATTAAATTATGTTCGCCAAATAATTTGGCGATATTTTATTTTTCTACCAAGGATGACCGATATCAAATCTATTCCGCTACAACATGTATTTTATATCAGATACTTTATTTAGACATTTGAAAACAAATTTGACTTCAAATTATGATAGAATATTTATCATTTCCCTTTTAATCAGTATATTAGTTGGATATTTATTGTGTTAATATCATCCTTTGAAATTAAATGTTTGTGTTTTCAATCGAATATGGAAGTTTGCATTTTTTTTTTCTAGAGTTTTGAAATTAAAAATTCAAATTTTGTCAATTTTACAACAAAAATAACTTAATCTAATGCATGGACATGATAACTAATACATATCTATACCTAAATATGCGGATTAAAATCGGGAAATATTTTTCCTCGATTTTTAATAATTTTTTACAAAAAATCCAATGGGCGTTTAACATAGGAAATATTTTTCTTGCATCCACAAACGGCCAGTGACGTCATCACTTCGCTCGCGTATTTCTTTCTATCTTTTCCTTGGCGAAAAATGTCCGATCTACTTCAGCATCAAAATTATAAAAAATTGTCAAGAATTATCAATAAGAAAATACCTTTACCACAATGCTGAATTAACTTTTATGCCAAGCGTGTTTCATCCGCCATATTAAAAAAAAAAAAAAAAAAAAAAAAAAAATCTGAAGTTGAGGTATATAAAAAAAATGCTGTGAAATAAAATTCAGAAGAAATATGTTAGATTTGTAATATTACTATTTAATTTTAAAATTATAATGTGTCATTTTCTCATCGACCAATTTAACATTTAGTAATTTCTTATTTTTCGCATGAAAGCATATTTCATTTTATGCTGAAAACAATAAATAAATATATCTCGTAAACTTTTTTTGGCAACAATTAAAAATTTAAATGGCTTATATTAAGTCAATATAAGTCAATAAGTTTATTATTTTCATATTTTAATTAATTTTAAAGATTTTTTCAATTTTTTTTTTCCTAAACCATCCCTGACCTATAAGGAAAAAAAACAAAAAAAGAATGATCGAAATCGGTCAAGCCGTTTACGATTTTATAAATAACATACAGACAAACATTCATTTTTATATATATAGATATATTGGGATTCCGCCGATAAATTTGACTGATCTTGTATTAAGTATGTAAGTAGTACCTCTGTCATTTTTTTCACAATATTCTGAGTATGCCCTTTAAGGAGACCTTCCTTGTTAGACAAGCCCAGTTGGAAGATCCTGACATAAAACCAATATTACAGTTGAAGGAGACGACCAGCAACAGACCTACCTGGCAGGACATTTCTAGATTTAGCCCCATTACGAAAAGTTATTGGGCACTCTGGGACTCTCTTCATATTACACACGGCGTACTATACAGAAAATGGGAATTTGACGATGGAAGGAGTTTCAGATGGCAGATTGTATTACTAAGATAGAAGATTCCAGATGTTCTAGAGCAGCTGCATAGTAGCCCTACCGAAGGCCGTTTCGGGGTGATGAAGATTCTACAGAAAGTACGAGAACGCTTTTACTGGTACAAAGCAAGGGAAGACGTGGAAAAATGGTGTAAATACAGTGATGCTTGTGCGGTACGTAAAGGCCCAAAGAAACGAAGCCGAGGAAGGAGACAAAGTTTGGTTGTGGAATCCTGTTCGACGCAAAGGACTCTCTTCCAAGCTAAGTGTATCTGAGACAGACCCTACATAGTCTTGAAAAGACTGAATGATGTAGTTGTAAGGATTACTAAAACACCTTCATCAAAACCGAATGTGGTCCACTATAATCGGCTAGCCAAGTACCACACCTAACGGTAATATTCAAATTTAAAACGTAAATATTCGTTAAATATGTGCATGTGTAATGTAAATATCTGTATTTAGATATTTGTACTTATTTGCAAATTTTGTAAATAATTCTCACTTGATTTTGCAATGTGTATTTTTATTTTATTGATATGTGCAACTTAGTTTTTGTATTTTAGATTGTTTAATTTGTTTAGTTTTGCTTCCTGACTAAGGGTTGCACTGCTCGAGACGTGCAGTCATTGGGAGGGGGGCAGTGTTAGGAAATTGTAAATAATTGTTTTTATTTTAAGTAAATTTTAGTGTAAAGGTTGATATTTTTATATACCAACTATGTGAAAAATACCAGAGCCGGGAATCGAACCTGGGCACCTCCGCTTAACGCACGGATGCTCTACCACTGAGCTACCCTGGCTGACAACCAGCTAGGCATTTCTCACATAAAATTCGTTGGCAAAGTCACCGAGTCTGCAAACGCAGATCTAACAGGTGAGACAATATTAATCGTAGCACAACTCCATAGACCACGAAAATGTGAGAAATGCCTAGCTGGTTGTCAGCCAGGGTAGCTCAGTGGTCGAGCATCCGTGCGTTAAGCGGAGGTACCCGGGTTCGATTCCCGGCTCTGGTATTTTTCACATAGTTGGTACATAAAAATATCAACCTTTACACTCCAATTTACTTAAAATAAATATTCACGCTTGATGAATTCATGAATAAAAAATTTCCATAATTGTATTTATTTTTGTATAAATTCTCTCAAAGAGGCTTAGTAAGTTGATAAAATGTCAATTTTCTGCATTTCCAGCTCTTTTTCGCATTAAAATAGCTTAAATTTCCCTTTAAAACGCATTAAAAAGCTCCAATAAGGCATGTAATGGATTTGGCGCCAATTTTGGCGACTTTCCCCCTCTATGGTGACCTTGGCGAGAAAATTCTTGTTGTTTTCGTGTCCTTAGATTTTCATATGACACCAAAGGTATAGACGATTGCGGCTGCCAACTTTGGAGCCTCTTGGCTGTAGAGATCAGCTCTTAGATTGTCCTCAAGTGGTACCAATCGCAATTTCAAAACATGTGGAGTGAATGCTAGGCACTCGAAAATGCGTCTCGGTGTTAACATGACATTCGGGCAGTTTCTACAGAGAACGTATGTTCTGGTCTTATCCGGGAAGATCTTCATCCCTCTAAAATGATTGGTTCTAAGTCTTGCTATAACTGATGTCAAAGTTCTAGGGCAATTGATGTCGGTGATAAGTGGCTTCTTAGAGGTATGAGGTAGAAGTCTGTTTTTGGCCGCTGCGTTTGCATCTGAAAGTGTGATGGTGTTACCCGGTTGATCGTTTTCACGGGCTTCTTTGGCCAATGAGTCGGCACACTCATTGCTTTCGATGTTGACGTGAGCAGGGATCCACTGAAGATGACATGATTTTCCCCTACTATTCAGACTCTCAAGCAGTACATTTATCGTAGAAGTGATGTTAGTGTCTCCTTTTATAATTGCTTCTAAAGCCGATTTACAATCAGAAAAGATCCCTAGTCCATCGGTGAGGCCTGAGAAATTTAAGTCATTCAAGTAGAGCGTGTGATAACTTCCTTAATCGCTAAGAGCTCGCTGGTAATATTTGAAACTATCAGGCCTGTATTCCAATTAAATTGGTATTTACTTCCATCCGGAAGAAGAAAGAGGATGCACCTCCTTTATTGAGGAATTTGTCTGACGATCCATCGGTGTATGCAATTGCCAAGTTGCCTTGGGAGAGCTTTTCAATGGTTTCAAGGCTTTTTTGTTTAAGAATACTGGGGTCTTCTTTCTTTGAGCATGGTTTTAATAAGTTCAAGCTAATCCATGTTTCTTTTGGTGGTTTTCTGGGAAAAAGGGGCTCTTGAAGAAAATTAAGGGAAGAATGTTACATATTAATACGACTTCTGATATCTCGATCAAGCTGGAGAGTTGAGGATCTTTTGAGTCTGGATGAGCCTTGCCATTCATTGAAAACCCTGGAAAAGATATGATCCATGTTGTTACAACGGAGTCTATTGGCGAACTTGACGGTGGCAAGATTGCGTCTGCTCTCCAAGGGAGGTAGGCCGCATTCCTGTTTAGCCTTTACATTATTAGTTGAGGATACTGCACCTATAATTTTTGATGCTCTGTGTTGGACAGAGTCCATTTTCGAAGATTCGGAGCCCGGATTCCATATAGGGGCGGCATAGTCAAGCACAGGTCTAATGATGGCGCAATATGTGCTTTTTACAGTAGTAGGTGTTGAACCCCACGTAGTTCCACATAGTTTCCTGAGAATGTTTAACTTTCTCAGGGCTTTGTTTGCAGTGAGTTCAATGTGCTTTGTGAAGTTCAGGATCCAGAGTAACGCCGAGGTAAGTAGGGAAATCTATCCTTTTGATGTGAGAATCGTTGATTTTTATATCTATGTTAAAGGTGCTTCTTTGTCTTCTCTCTGTAGTAAAGACACAGAAATTGGTCTTGTCAGCATTGATAGACCTTGGCGAGAAAATCCTTATTATCGATATACCAAATATCTAAGCTCTAACGTGATTGGTTGACCACTTTCTGGATTTTTCTACAATTTTCTAAGTGGGTATATATGGAGCTGTTTTACGCCAAGGGGATCAGTCTCAGTGAGCTTTGCCAAACGCTTGCATTGCTATTGAAAGAGGTCTGAGCCTCTTTGAATGAGTCTTCGTCAACGTCAACATAGTTGCTTCGAAGTACCTGCATATGGTCGCAACCAATGCTTACTTCAATCGGAAATGTAAAAAACATAAAAATAATTTTTCAGAAAAGAAAAAATAAAAAGCCGAAGGATTTTTAAAAATTTTGAATTTAGTCTCGGAAATTTCCCCACGTTAGCAGAGAATTTTACTGAGTGAAGCAACAGGAGAGAGGAAAAATAAAATAAAATAAAATAAAATAAAAAATAAAAATAATAAATTTTAAACATTAATATATATTTATATAATTGTAATTAAGCTCATATTATGAGCCAAATTGCTTTAAATTACTATGGAAGTAGAGTATGTTATCCAATCTCAGCATTCAAAAGTTTAGATTCATAAAAGAAAAAAAAAGAAATAAATAATTTAATATAAAAATTAAAGGGGACTAATGTGCAAGTTGTACCTGACGGGACTAAAGTGAAAGTTGTACCTCAAGGGACTAATGTGAAAGTTGTACCTCACGGGACTAATGTGCAAGTTGCACCGAACGAACAAACTATTTCTTTCAACGAAAATGCCTACTAACCCTGGACGATAGGTCTAATATATCGTATCATATTATATATCGTATTTATCGTAATATAACTCAATACTTATTTCGCTTCCTTCTTCGACTCGTTTTAATACGCATTTTTTATGTGCATGAGCAGCCCCCGAAAAACAAAATCATTAAATTCATTTTTTTTACTTATTTTTATTTCATATTATTTCACGCGCACTTCTTATTTCCTAATTCAAAATTATTAAAAAAAACTTTTTCGATATCGCTTGTAACGATACTGATTATTATTAATTTTCTTTTCTTTTTCTTTCAATAATGATAATAATAATAATAAAAGATTTTGATGAAATTCTGGCAAAAGCAGAATTTAGTTTAGGACGGAGGACTATTAGGTTTTTTTTTTTTTTTTTTTTTTTTTTTCAAATTATAACATCGCTTTCAAATTATTCAATTATATTTTCGATAAATTTTAGATTTCGACAAATGTCCAACTATCGAAATCGACAACGCAAAAATCCCAGATTGAGACTAATAGACCCTCAATCCTAATAAATAAAAATAAAAATCCTGAAAAATCCTAAGTGCAACAGAAGGATCTGTTGCGTGCGTTGACGAAGACAGTGTGGACGGCGAAAAGGAATTAAGAGTTGAGCATGACCTCCCAAGCGGCACAGGAAATCGCTCAGAGTCCCACAATCTATATTAATAAAATCAGAGTTTTGTCTGTAAATTTGTCGGAATCGAAAAATTTTGCGATATCTTCACGTTTCACACCCCATGAAAGCCAAAAACGACTTCAGAAAATTTTGCCTGTGTGTGTGTGTGTCATCGTGTCCGAATGTCGCTTTTTTTGTCCGGGCATCACTTGAGAACGGCTGGACGGAATTCAACGACGCTTGGCAGGAATTTAGGTCTTCACGCAACTTAAAATTATATCTATCAACTTTTCAGAAATTCCTCCCGTTCCCCCCTGGGGGGTAAAAGACTAAAACACGTTTGTCCGGGCATCACTCGAGAACGGCTGGACGGAATTCAACGGCGCTTGGCAGAAACTTAGGTCTTCACCCAACTTGAAATTATATCTATAGAAATTTTCAAAATTATGATTAGTGTTTAAATTGTGTGTAAAAAACGCCTGCGCATGCGCCATAAATATTTTTTCACTAAAACGCTTTGAATGGAAAAATAAAATATAAAAATAAATTTTTAAGTCAAAGACTTTTTTATTCACGTGATTCGCACTACAAATTATGAAAAGATTGAAATGAAGTGTTGCCATCTAAGTTTCATACTTTAGTTAATTTTAAAAAATCTAATTGTCGTATCGAAAAACTGTTTACACCCTAAGATTCAGAAAAATCACCACTTTCATTTGGTACTGAATTTGTAACGATAGGTCTGATACTTCTAATTTATTTTCCCCTTTTTACGTTTTTCCGTTGCCACTTAAATTTCATACTTTAGTTATTTTTTTTTAAATCTAATTGTCGCATCGAAAAACTGTTAGCACCCCTGGATTCAGAAAAATCGCCGCTTTCATTTGGTATCAAATTTATAAATATAGGTCTGATATTTCTAATTTATTTTACCCTTTTTTCCGTTTTTAACCCAGATTCGGTAAAAGGTTTTATATTTATATATAGGCATTTATATATATTTTTATTTTCCAGAAATAAAATGAAATATTTTTAATTTCACGTGAATAATAAAAATTAGAGAGAAAAATACCTACAAAAGTTGGTGATTTTTTTTTTAAATGAGGAATTTGCACGTGGATAAATATTTTCATGGAGATATTTGGCATTAGTTTAATATTTTTATTTAATTAAGCAGTACTTTTCTTTCCTGCAGTAAAACAAAATTTTTTGTTGTTATTATGTACCTTATGAGGTTTTTTTTATGTTCTCCTCTTAATTGTAAATGATTATAATTTGGATTTTATCAAGATTTTTTATTTTTATTTTGTAAATATCAGAGAAGAGTTTTTATTTTATTTTATTATTTTATTTTATTTTATTTATTTACTAGCAGGCTTTGCCCGCTTCGCTGGTGATTATATTGAAATGAATCCCCAAAACAGCATATCATTAATAATAATAAAATATCTTAAAAAAAATCATTGAAATCCGTCAAAATCTAATTTTAAGTTCCTGCTACTTTCTGTCACGGTATCCCCGCTCGTCACAGTCGAGTCTGGACCCACAATGCCTTCGGCAGTCCCTTACCTGCTTTTTACTCCCCCTCCCTCGTGGTTACAGTTGAAAGCTTTACAAAATCTCATCAAAGTGCATATTTCGCACACTTAATTAACACCCACACACCAAAATTCGCCATTCTTAGGTAATTTGGACGGATTTAAGCTTCAAAATGTGGTTTTTGCCCCGCCCGCCCCAAGGGGAAGGGGGGGGGGGGTAAATTTCCAAAATTATTTTATATTGCATGTTGCATACACATACCTAACCGACACATAAAAAAATTGAGATCCTGAAATTATTTAAAGCTGAGCTATGCTTTAAAACTTTTTTTTTTTTAAATCTCTCCCCCCGTTCTTAAAGGAGGGAAGGAGGAGGGAATTTCGCAAAATCTCTTCATACTATGAGGTAGATACATATAATCGTCCATTACATAAAAAAATTCCAACCTCAGATAACTTAGTGCAGCGTTACGCATGAATACATGTTTTTGCCCCCCATTCTCCAAAGGGCGGTAGGGTGGAATTTATAAAATCCCTTTGTAGTGTGTGTTCAGTTCGATTTCCTCGTGTGTTGAGTACCCTTCTTCGAAAACCTTTTCCCTTCCCTCCCCCCCTTAAAAATCCAAAATTCCAAAATCGCAGAAAATAATTTTTTTGTACTCAAGTCTGGTCTTTCCATCTGCAATTTATTCACCGTTAAGTAATTTGGAGCCGAGTTAAGCCTTCTGCCTCCCAAGGGGGACAGGGAGGGGGTATTTTGCAAAGTTTCGTCTTAGTTGGGGGGTCACTGGTCAGGCTCCGAAAACCAACCTGGTCACTAAAATTTGTGACCCTCTTTCCCACAGAATCGTCATGGCAGTGTTGAGTCAGTGAATCAGTGAGTTTACTCTTTTATATGTACAGATTTGTTTATATTTTTTATGGACTACTTGGCTTAAGGTTGCTGTCACAAAAATAGAGTCCTTGGCGTAAAATGTCCTATCTACTTCAGTATTAAAATTAAAAATATACCCAGGATTATCAACTAATAAAGCTCTTTAATACAGATCTGAATTAGCTTTCATTTTCTTATTATTTAATTTTGATAATGACGTTATGTTGTCATGTGCCTAAGCAAATTTAATATTTATTATTATTTTTTTTATTATTATTCGCGTGAAATATTCTTTGGCAATAATTAAAAATTAAAATAAATTATTTTAAAGTTTTATTATAGAAGAAATATCTATATTATATAGAAGATTAATTAAAAATTTACATTTTTCCCGGTATAAATAGTAGCCTATGTCTTATTCCAGACTATTATCTATCTCTGTACAAAATTTCATCCAGATCCGTTTATCCGTTGTGGCGTGATTGAGTAACAAACATCCATCCAAACTTTCGCATTTATAATATTAGTATAGATTACTTATCACGTGCATGTGTCAGATTGAGTTATTTTGCTGTCAAATTGACAAAATTTTAATTTTGAATTTCAAAACTCTGTCGTTCTTGGCGCTTATTGTATTTGGTGATCAAAAACGTAATACGAAAATATGCATGCCAGATGTATATTTTCGTAATATGCATTGTACGAAATATTGTTTCATATTATTCATTACTCTCTTAATATAAGTTGTTAAAATAACCATGATTTTTGAATAGAATTAAATTATGTTCGCCAAATAATATGGCGATATTTTTTTTTTTCTACTAAGGATGACCGATATCAAATCTATTCCGCTGCAACATATTAGTATCTTATATCAGATATTTTATTTAGACATTTGAAAACAAATTTGACTTCAAATTATGATAGAATATTTATAATTTTCCTTTTAATAAGTATATTAGTTGGATATTTATTGTGTAAATATCATCTTTTGAAATGAAATGCTTGTGTTTTCAATCGAATATGGAAATTTGCCATTTTTTCTTTCCCTAGAGTTTTGAAATTAAAAATTCAAATTTTGTCAATTTTACAAAAAAAATAACCTAATCTAACGCATGGACATGATAATTAATACATACTGTCCCGTCAGGTTTTATAAATTTCATAAGAAAGAGGATAAAATATTTCTTACCCGACAGGTCTTGTTCTTTTTCGCCGGCTTATTCTAAGTAATCACAAGGTAGTTGAAATGAACACATCTCAAGTTTCACGACACAAACGTTTAATTAGACGCACTATTTACATTTTACGTACATAATTGTTTCATTAATATCTGCAGCTATCACAATATTTAATATTAGCTGCCAAGCATTTAATATTAGCTGTCGAGCGTCAGAAGAACGCTCTTCCATATCCTTGCGGATTCACAATCCTTCTTTTTACAACAGAAAAACAAAAACCTTTTATCATCAGAAAAAAACCATGTTGCCAATCAATAAACATAAAAAAGGCAGACGATCTCCAGTGGAAGAACAGCCCGCCTCCTGACGGCAAGAATGGGTCATCCTCCCACCTTTGATTTTGGCAATCTTGTACAAAATCAAACTAAAAAAGAGAAAAAAGACATATTAATAAACATTACATCAAGCAAAAATGAAAAGAAACAGAGAGAAAAGGAAAAAAAAAAAAAAAAAAAGGTAAATAAAGTTCTATCAGTCAATTATAAATTCAGTCTATCTGGAGCTCTAATGGATCTACCCCTCCTGGTAAATCGTGGTTTTTCGTCAGGTATCTCAACAGATTTCTTGACATTCTTTGAAACAGTTCTAGACAGTTCAGAGGGATCAGGGCATCTTTTTGGTGTAGAACGAGTAGGTATCAAAGTTCCATTTGCAGCATACTTTGCACGAAAATCACTAGATTCATCAGAAGAGATCTCTAACGGATAAAGTCTTTGAACTGGGCGTATCAAAAACCCATTTCCTGTCTTGATTTTTGCCACTCGAACTATTCCGTCTTTACCAGGATAAGTTTCCACAACTCTGGCTAATGGCCAGTTGATTCTTTTTTGATTATTATGACCGACGAAAACTATGTCTCCTACAGCAATTTTTTTGTCAGTCTTAGCGATACCCTTTGAATTTTTTAATTGTCCTAGATATTCAATTCTGAATCTTTTCCGTAAATCTTTCTTCAATTTTAGCAAATATCGAAGTCTTCTTTTTAAATTCACATTTTCGAAGTTATCTAGGTCAGGAAGACCAGTTTCTTTAATTCCTTGCAAAAACATGCTCGGAGTCAATGGAATTAAATCATCGGGATCCTCAGAAATAGTAGTTAATGGTCTGGAATTCATCAAACATTCGATATCACATATAATTGTGTAAAGTTCTTCAAAATCTAGAGCTGCTCGTCCTAATACTCTTCTCAAAATTTGCTTTGTACAGCCTATTAAGCGTTCCCACCAGCCACCCCACCATGGTGAAGCTGGGGGAATAAACTTCCATATTAGGTTCTGTACTAGGGCTTCCTTCCGTACTTTTGCAAGTATAGGATCAGTAAATAGCTTCGAAGCTCCTGAAAAATTTGTGCCTCGATCGCTGTATATTACAGAAGGTCGACCCCTTCTCGCAACAAATCTTCGCAGGGTTTGCAAAAATGCTTCAGAGGATAATGATGTTAATAATTCAAGATGTACCGCTCTGTAAACAGCGCAGGTGTACAGCACAATCCAACATTTTTTACCATTTTTCAAGTACAAAGGTCCGGCTAAATCAACCCCGGTAATTTCAAAGATAGCAGCATCTCTGATCCTGTCTTCCGGCAAGGCGGTGATTTCAGGCTGAACAGAATTTACGGTGAAGCGTTTGCATCTTATACAACGTAAGGTAACTTGCCGTATGGACTTTCTGCACCTGAGAATCCAATATTTTTCTCGGAGATGGTTCATTAATATTTGTACTCCTGCGTGGTTTAATTCGTTATGTTTCCATTCTATCAATTTCTGCACGATGTAATGATTTCCTGGTAAAATGATAGGCAAACGAAAGTCTGTATTATCTTTACTTCTAAGTATAAGAGACTTTACCCTTAGAAGGCCATCTTTGTCAACGGTGGGATGAAGTTTTCGTAAACGATCATCTATTCCTTTAGGAAAGTCTTCCCTTTGAACCATCTTTAACAGGATTAATTCAGCATGTTTAAGTTCTTTATTTGTAAGATCCCCAGAATTTCGTTTAGAATGACTTAGAAGATTCGAGATGAATCTGTATATCCATGCCGTAACTCTTAATAATTTCACGTAAGACGAGTATCTCTCATAAAACTTCTCAGTAGTTTCAGTACTTAGAGCAGAAATGATCGACCTTTTTTTTCTGAATTGACAATCTGTATTTCGGGTGAGATTTCTTGTCTCGGCCATTGACTCGTTGGTGTCTTCAAAAATTCCGGACCCTCCCACCAAAGGGATTTGAGTAAAGCATCAGCATTGCAACCTCTTGATGGAAGGTCAGCTGGATTTAAGTTACCCGGGACGTATCTCCAGTCGTTGGGATGACTCAAAGATCTTATTTCTCTGGTACGATTTAGCACAAATACTCCCCATGGTTCTTGATTTTTTATCCAGAACAATGCGTTCATGGAGTCAGACCAATAGAAAGTTTGAACTTGGCTGTCACAGAAGTCTCCTTTTATAGAATTCATTAATCTAACACCCAAACAACATGCTAATAATTCTAGTCTCGGTATGGAGACTGATTTCAAGGGTGCTACTCGAGCACGAGCTTGAACCAATTGACATCTCACATGAAAATTATTTTCTTCTCTGATATATATACAAGTTGCATAAGCGTGGCTTGATGCATCACAAAACACATGGAATGACACATTTGTATTTAGAGCATGATTTTTTAATATCCTTCTAGGGATTCTAATGCCTTCCAAGCATTTTAATGCATTTTCCCATTTCAGAAATTTTTTCTCGATGTCATCTGGTAGCTTGGCATCCCAGGGCAGTTTCCTACGCCAACATTCTTGCATTATGATCTTTGCAATTAAAGTGACAGGACAGAGAAACCCAATGGGGTCAAAAATCTTACTTGCTAAGGACAGGATAAATCGCTTACTTAGATTTGCATTTTCGCACTCATCAAACTTTAAACTACAGTATAGAGTATCTTCCAGAATATTCCAATTTAAGCCCAAAACTGAGACAGTCTCTGGAAAATCTTCTTCAGGAATTCCGTACACACTTGGTGGTAGACCATTACCTATCCATCCTCTAAGATCAAAACATCCCGCTGACATGATTTCTTTAGATTGTGCCATAAAATTAACTACTTCTTCTTCGGAACTGCAACTTGTAACACAGTTGTCGACATACATAGAGTTTTTAAGTTTAGAAGCAGTCTCTTGCAAATAATCTGGAACATTACTTAGGTGGAAATTTAGAGTAGCTCCTAAAAGAAATGGGCTGCAGTTTACCCCAAATACTACTCGACGATGTCTGTAAATCTTCACTTTATTAGGATCACCGCCCTCCCACCACAGAAATCTTAGAAAATCACAATCTTCTTCATTTATTCTTATTTGTAGAAATGCTCTGCGAATGTCTGATATACCCCATACTTGTTCAAACGAAATTTATTCAAAATGTTAGGAATCAACTCCATGTAGTTTGGACCTTTAGCTAGGCAATCGTTCAAAGAGTAACTGTTCTTTTCTTTTGCAGAAGCATCGAAAAGAGGACGAATTGTTGTCGTTGAATGCTCTTTTATAACTGCTCTATGAGGCAGATAATGGCAATCTATCTTCTCGAATTCATCAGTATTTACTTCTTCAATTATTTCTTCACCAAGCCACTGACAAAAAACTTCTTCATAATCCTCAATAAGACCCTTATTCTTCAGAGTCCTCACAGTTGATTTTAGCCTTCGTTCAGCAATTGTTATGTTATCTGGGAGTTCTTGGTGTCCTTCTATCCATGGTAATTTTACAACATAGCGTCCGTCACCATCTCTACTTAGAGTTTTCTCAAAATGATTTTTGGATGCTTCTTCAAGTTCTTCTTTTGACTGTTTCTCTGCAGGATCCTTAATTCCTAGGACATCTAGTTCCCACAGATCAGAAATTTTTACTTCTCTAGCTAACATCGAAGTGACTACAAGGTTTTCAGTATCTTCAGTAAACTTCTTAGTGCGTCCCATAACAGTCCAACCTAGCCTTGTTTCAATAGCGGTCAGGCCGGATTTCAGATTCTTCAGCTTTCCTGTCATTAATTTGCCAGCTACATCTGCACCTATAAGGAGCTCTATGGGGTTAAGGCAATCTTCTAAATATATCCCCGTACCTGATAAATCATCTTCACACAGTTCTTGAGTGACCGGTGGCATAGTAAAACAAATTGTAGGCTGACTCAAAACTTCAAAATTGCAACGATAAGTTTCGCTGACATCAGAAAGGTAAGCTTTGTAAACATTGTGTGTCAAAGTATTCGTGTTCGAACCACCAAATAAGGAATGCTTCAGTTTTTCTTTTCTTATTGGCTTGTATCCAATCTTTTTTGCAGTGTTTTGTAAGATGTAAGACCTTTGGGAAGCGGAATCAATAATCGCCCGAATTTTTAAAATTCTGTTTTCACCTCTTAAATTAATCACGAGTGTCTGTAGCAAAACACTGGGAGTTGATGAAACATTTGATAATGTTGTATCTTGATCGGAAGTATTCTTGTCATTTTTAACCCTTTGTGCGTGCGCAGCTGATTTCGGATCATTCTTACAGAGAAGAGTATGGTGGGGTTTCCCACAAATCGCACAGTTACATCTACTTCTACACGAACTAGAAATGTGGTTCAATTTTAAACATTTAAAGCAGCCTCCCCGTTTCATAACATTTTGTTTTCTTTGATCATAAGTCAAGTTTGCTACTTTTCTACATTCCGCACTTAGATGTGGCTTATCGCAGAACACGCACTCTTGCTCTCGGTTTTGTTTACTTTGGGACGAGGTTAAAAGTTCCATACCTGTTGGAATAATTTTATTGTGTGTTAGAAAATTTTTAGATTTCATTGTGTTAAATTTCTTGGGTTTGTTTTCAAAACCAAATCCACTTGTCGCTAAATTAATTTTTTCTTCACCTTGAATTTCATTACGTAAAAACTGCATTAAAGTTTCTAATTTATTAAAAGATTTATCTTCCGAACTAAGAGAAACAGAATTCAAGTGTCTTTCCCAAATACGCAAAAGATCTATTGGTAAACAAGATTCAACTAATGGGTATAACATTGAGGCATATTTATCGCTTGTTACACCAAGCATTTTTAAAGATCGTAACTGTGTTTCTAATTTATCATAAAGCTTCACAATTGGTAATTTATGTTCCTGATTTACAGTATTACTTAAGCACGAGGCTTAATAATTCCCTAACATAAACTTCAATTAGTACATCTTCCCTGCCAAATCTTGTATGTAAACAATCAACCGCTTGTGAATAGTTCTCAGCTGTTACGGGAAAAGATTCTACGACTTCTCTGGCTCTAGACCCCTTTTGAGTAGATTGAAGTAGATACTGAAATTTATCTACCTCCGAAATATTTGGATCTTCATGAATTTTCTTAAATAATCCCCAAAATGATAACCAGTCCTTTAAATTACCATCAAACTTTTGTAATTCAATTTTTGGTAACTTAAAACTTCTTTTAGAATTACTTTCGTTTTCAAGTACACTTGAATTTAAATCCGAAGGTAAATTTATTCTACGTTCAAGTTTTGTTTTTAAATCAATATAAGTACTACTATAATTATCAGCACTTTCGATTTCGCTATCCAACATGGTCTGAGTACATTTTTCATCAACTTGTAAAATTTGAAGAATTTCTTTATCAAGCGTTTCAACTCTGGAATATTTTTCTTGTAACTGTGCTAAGAACCCAGCACAAGAATCGATGTCACAAGTTTCAGTTTCTAAAAGGTTTTTTACCTTTTCAGTAAATTTTGTAAAGGTACCTCGATAAGAACCGCGTAATTTAGTTGCGGCTTCCATAATTCAAATAAAGACTGATAAAATAATAAACAAACACTTCAAATCAAAGCTTCATAAAACGAGAACAAAAAATATTCCGAAATCGAAAGTAATTCTGGGAAGAAATTTTAGAATTCTAAATAATGTTTTGAGAACAAAAACATTCAATTTTCGAACACTTTGATTCAAAATAACAATTTTCATATAAAATAATAATCTTCTTTATTAAATCAAAATATGCAAAATCAATGTAAAATCAAAATATGCATTCATAGAATATGTATTAACATTTTCTTCAACATAAACAAATTCTTCATATTGTTCCAAATATCAAATGAGCAGTTCAAAAATAAACATACATTTTATGTTTTCAAAATTATTCTCAATAATACTTACAAAAAGTATTTCAAATTTTTAATGTTATCTTCTCATAAAAATGAGATCATATTTCAATTAGAATAAATTATATTCTATTTCTATACTTTATTCATTAGAACAAATTAGAATTTATTACTTAGAACAAATTTTTCTACCGGCGTCCCTGTGAACGGGCGCCATTAAATGTCCCGTCAGGTTTTATAAATTTCATAAGAAAGAGGATAAAATATTTCTTACCCGACAGGTCTTGTTCTTTTTCGCCGGCTTATTCTAAGTAATCACAAGGTAGTTGAAATGAACACATCTCAAGTTTCACGACACAAACGTTTAATTAGACGCACTATTTACATTTTATGTACATAATTGTTTCATTAATATCTGCAGCTATCACAATATTTAATATTAGCTGCCAAGCATTTAATATTAGCTGTCGAGCGTCAGAAGAACGCTCTTCCATATCCTTGCGGATTCACAATCCTTCTTTTTACAACAGAAAAACAAAAACCTTTTATCATCAGAAAAAAACCATGTTGCCAATCAATAAACATAAAAAAGGCAGACGATCTCCAGTGGAAGAACAGCCCGCCTCCTGACGGCAAGAATGGGTCACATACCTATACCTAAATATGGGGATTAAAATCGGAAAATAATTATCTTGCATCCACGAACGGCCAGTGACGTCATCACTTCGCTTGCGTATTAGCACTTTATCAATGTGTAAAAGAAATTTTTAATTAAAAATGACGTCAGTTTTTCTGAGATGCATAATTTTTTTTTATAATTTTTTATCGTTCACGTTTAGATAAATGTATTTATTTTCCTGTTGAAAAAAATATATAAGTTCGTTTTTTTTTTTGGCAACAATTAAATTATGGAAAAATATAAATGGCTAATTTTTTGCTATTATTAGCTTACAAAATTGCTATTTTATGCATAAAAATCGCAAAAACAAATTATTTTTCGGAATAAAAGGTAGCCAACTTTTTAAATTAGGGTATAAGCTATCTCCATTACAAATTTCATCGAAATCCGTCGAGTAGTTTTGGCGTGAGACTCAGTCAAATAAATTCACGGACATTCACATTTATATATAGAAAACGTTTGTATGGGAAATAGAAAAGGGCTGTTTTTAGGGTTTTCCCGGAAATTATTCGATTTTTTCTCGCCTTTTAAACCTTCCCTAGACCTCCACGAACATTTCAAGACTAAGATAAGATAAATCCGTTCAGCCGTTCTCGAGTTTTAGTGAGACTAACGAACAGCAATTCATTTTTATATATATAGATTTATTTTGTGTATGGAACAGCTTTAGTATTGGATCCCTTTGGCACAATTTGAAATTCGGAACCAAAGTAGCTTGGACGTTTCTCGCCAAGATCTTTAATTGCACAATTGAGATAGCCAATATTGCCACAATTGAGATAGCCTGTGCGTTTTGTATTTATTTATTTATAATATTTTCTATTAAAGACTTCTGTGGTCACGAAATTTGGTGCGTAAATTGTTTGTTTGCATCCGGCACTTATTGTAACTGGATTTCACGAAATTCGAAATCCCCCCCCCCTTCTCGGAGTCGGAGGGCAATAAACGGTATAACTTCAGTATAACCCCACAGCTGAATTTGGCGATTTTTCTTTGGCGCAGTTTTGAAGGATAACGATGTTGTTCTGGACTGTTTGCGATATAATATGGCAGCCTAATATGTTGTTTATTTTTGGATTTATGATTTTATGTTTTATGATTTCTGATTTAGATTATGATTTTATCATTTATCATATATGATTTTTAGATTTATGATTTAGCCATAATCGCCAACAAAAAAAATCGCCAAATATCGTTGTGGGGTTATACTGAAGTTGTTCCCAATAAACATGTGTAAAAACATGTCTTTCCGTTTGAATTCGCTTTGAATTATCTTAGAATGGCGAATTTTGGTGTGCGGATATTGATTAAGTATACGCATTATGTACATTAGTGTGATTTTGCAAAACTTCGAACTCACCCGCTGAGGAAGGGGAAGTAAGAAGTGGGTAAGTTGTGCCGAAGACAGTGGAGACCCAGACTCCTCACTTTGCGAGCGAGAAAACCTGTACCAATCACAGCGAGAACTTATTAATATAGATATGGGATTTTGACAACTCATTTAAGTTTAATGTCCAGCGAAGCGGGCAAAGCCTGCTTGTTAATAATAAAAAGGTGGGCCATATATTTCCCCCCCTAAAAATTCTAACACAAAATAATAAGAAAAGAGGATTATAGAGAAATAAAATGCAGTGTTTCAGACCGAATCTCGGTTTCCATTCAGAAACTAAGTTCTGAGGTGGATCCGAGGACCAATCAGCAACCTGCAAGTTTTTCTCATTCCTCTCTGAAAAATTTTGAGCTAAAAACGACGGAATTATGTCCTAGACGACCCGACCAAACAGAGCGCGAGGCTCAGACCAATCAGAGATCGCTTTCTGGCATCCCGTCAGAAAGCAGCAAACTGAACTAACAAATAATTAAAAAACAAAAAAAAACAATAAAACTTAATAAAAATAGCCAAATAATAAAAAATAAATCCGGCAGTTCATAATTTTGAGAGGTAAACTTTAAAAATTTTGAGGATTCATATCATAAGCAGTTATAGTTTATTCAACCAAAGAAGAGAACGAAACTAAATAAAAGGGTTGCACAAAAATAGCCAAGAAGGTTCACTTTAAGCCGAAATCCCCAATTCGGAGAATTTAACAATCAGACAATAGCACGAACAAAACAGTGCAAATAAAGAAAAAAAAGAAATTCATACTTTCTGTTTGGCACTCCTGGCAGAATGCCAGGTTTTTCACCGCAGCCAAACCGCACGTGCCTTTATTTAGTTTCGTTCTCTCGATAGAATGAATGGACTATAGGTGGAAATCGCGACTGTAAAAATGAAACAGTACATAAGTCTGATGCTAGGGTTAGCCAACTCTAGAGAAACATTTCGTTCACTCTAGGGAGAAAAATAATTTTGTGAGGAAATACACTGTTATGTAACTCCAGACGTAATAGTTCTACTCTTCTTAAAGACGGGTAGAAAGTCGTTTCCCCTAGTTAAAATAACTAAAGGTCGTTTCTTTCCACGATCGACTTTAGGATCGTAGCGATGAATGGAATCTAACAAAATATTTCCAACATTGGGAACAGATCTGTGAAACTTCATCGTAAGTTTTCGAATTTCGGCATAGAGTGGCCTAATTCGAAGATCTCGGTGAATAGCATCATTGCGGACATAACGAGTAGCTTGAACAAACCTATGTAAAAGTTTATTTTGGAATAACTGAATTTTTATTAACTGAGTTTTAGCAGCAGAACCATAGATCATGCACCCATACGTGATGATCGGATGAATCATAGATTTGTATAACAGTAATTTATTTTTAATAGACAGGAGGCTATTATAAACCAAAAGAGAGTGAAGGGCTTTTGCGGCGTTGTCAGCTTTTTTTCAGAGATTCTGAAATGTGAGTGACCACGATAATTTAGAATCTAGGTAAATTCCTAGGTATTTATAGAAGAGTTCCCAGGGTATGGGCTGATTATTAAATAAAAAGTTAGTGGAGGTGTCATATTGTTTAATAGTGAAGTAAATGGCGGCACTTTTGGAGTTGTTATCTTTAATTCCCCATTTCCTTAACCAGATCGAAAATTTATTTAAATAGTTCTGAAGTACTTCGAAAACGGCGTTTGTTGTGCGTTTCTGACAACAGATGGCAGCATCGTCAGCGAAAGTCGTTAATTTGACGTCTGGATCTTTTGGCAAGTCATTAATGTAAATATTGAAAAGAAAAAGGCCGAGCAAGGATCCCTGAGGGACTAAACTGAAGATGGGTGAAGGATTAGAAAAAGAATTTCCAACTTTAACAAAAAAGTTCTATTGTTGAGATAGTCGTGAATTATTTTTGTTAATTGGCCGGGTAGACCGATAGTAATTAGATTGTGGATAGGGCCATCATGCCATACCTTATCAAAAGCTTTTTGAACATCTACGAATATAATTCCAGTGACCCCATTTTGAAGTCTGTCATGAATGATTTCACAGATTCTCCATAATTGATGTTGTGTGGTGTTTCGATCGATATCACGATATCCGAATTGCTCCGGCATGATGACGTCACGAGAGTCTGTAAATTCATTCAGACGCTTTACTAAAACATGTTTGTAGATCTTCGACATGTACAAGAGAAGAGGAACTTATGCACGAGTAGCAACGGCTGCGGGTATTTACCTATTTAAACGGCTGGTATTGGCTGATAGAGAAGTAAACAAAAAGTTTCAACCTCAGACATTGGCAAAGAAACTTTTACATACCCGCAATGATGCGCGGTGCATAAGGTCCATTGGCCTGTAGCTTTCCGGCGCATACGCATCAGCTCCACCGCCCTTAGGAAGTGGAATAATAATGCTTGCCTCTTGCCTTCCAGCAGCCAGGAAAGATATTTAAAATAAGCATGCGATTAATTAAAAACGCAATATAAAAAATAAAATTAAGAGGGAGGTTAATAAGCATATTAGTTGTTATTTTATTTTTGCCCGGGGCCTCGTTCTTTTTAAGACCAGAGACATAGTTGATAATTTCAGAAGAAGTAGTTAAATTTAAAGTATTGGTATTATTGTTTAACAAAATTATTAACACTGTTATCAACTACGGTAACAATCCTAGGATTAAAAACATCGTGGTGAGGTGAAAACTGGCTTCTAAGACTAAGAGCAATTGCCTCAGCCTTTTCAGTGTTTGTTACTGTCATCCTAGTGGGATGGGGGGGCCGGAATGCTTGTTTGCGGGCTGCTACGAATACGGGAAGAAAACTTCCAAATTATGTTGTCCTTAGTCGAAAGGCTTTCGACAAAATTGTTGTAATGAGTTTTATTGTATTCCAGAATTGCAGCTTTAGCCCTCCTAGCAAGCATATTATACCTGCTCATAAAATATGGGGACCTATTGACCTGGCAAAGTTTGCGAGCACGATTTCGTTCTCTGGCTATCTGTCTGATATCGTCAGGTAAACGGAAATAATTACCTACCCTCTTTCTATTGCTAAATGCATCTTGAAGTGTTTTTTCAAGAAGCATACAGATAGCACTCTCAGCTTCAGATTTGTTAGATGGAATAATTCAGGGCGGCTGAGACTCAGCCAGGATCTCTGTGTAGTGGCTCCACCTAGCGGTGAATGAATGAGTCTTGCTTTATGTGTTATTGCTAAACAGTTATACAGTTTGTACTGTGGATTTGCTGTTGACGGCTGTTATGTAAGCCGTGTTTACTGGTGGAATTCAAGTTGATACTTTGTTTATAGACCTGTATTTTTCTGGAACTTTCAGTAAATAAAACTACTGAACTTTTGTAAGTTTCGCCTTTCATTCTCGGACAACTCACGAACCCCCAAGTACGCAACAATATTTTGTAAAATATCAGAAGCTGTAATTCTCATGCCTAAGCTTTTGTTAGAACACTTATTGGAATGATTAGGTTGATGATAGTTGTTTTTCATTAAAAAAATATATATATACACGATGTTTAATAAAACTAAAAGTAATTAAATTAGAAATGGAACAACAAGTTGGAATTTATTAAAAAAAAAGATAACTTGCACACATTTGCATAAGGTCGGTATGTTCAGTATTGAGGATAATAGATCTTTTTTTTTTTTTTTTTTTTCTTGAAAAATATTTTCCAGTTCGAGAAATTATTTATTTGTATATTTTATTACTAGCAGGCTTTGCCCGTTTCACTGGTCACTAAATTTAAAGGAAACTCTTCTATGTAGCTTTATAAGAATAAAATAAAACAAAATACTGAAATTGCTCAAAAGCTCGCTTCAGGTCCCTGCTGTGTTCGGCAGAGATTTGGTCATCCGCTAAAACTCGGGCGCCTTGGGCTTCCATTTAGGTGCTTATTAGATAACAGTTTCGAAATAGATAGTATCGAAAAAATTGAAGTACCCCTTTTATATTTGAATCCCAGTTACATATGAACAACACTATACGTGGTGCACATAATATTTGCTTTTATGTTATTTCCTAAGTCTATTTTGTTTATCCGATCAACCATAAAACGACAGCAATTTCACGCCAAGTATTACAATATGCTATGACCAGCGACGTCTGTTGCATGAGACAATTTTTGTGGTTATATATAATTCATGGTTTGTAAACCTGATCATAGTTACAGCCTTAATATAGTTCTCTTTGGCGACTTTTGAATTTTTGTCACCATTTTAAACTTAATCCCTTGTAACAAGACTTAATCCCCTGTAACAATATGCTATGAGCGCTATCTCTGCCGTATTTTAGACAACTAATCTTTTTATGGTTATATATATTTCCCATTAAACATATTTTTATTTATTTATTTAAATATTAATTTGAATTAATTAAATATTTCTGTTCAACAGCGTGCAAGTGCAGTCACACACAGAAGCTCATTTATTTGTATGATAAATTAGCATAGTGATTAGTATATAAAAAAAATAAATAGGTACACATTATCGTGCTATACAACTTTATTATGTAGCTCCATTGTCGGCTTTTGAATTTTTGTCGCCATATTAGTGATGGATTTTTTTTTTTTTGATATGAAAAGAGGAAGACTATTTTGTTAATAATTTTTATCAGACACCTTTTTGTTTATATATAAGAACCCTTCCTATTCTGTTTATATTTTTAATGGTTACTAGGCTTAAAATAGTGCTTGCTGAAATAAATTTGCTATCTTTAAAACTGGATTTTTTCTATAAACATTCTATAAAAACAAATCATTTATGTGACTACTATTAAACAAATTCACTCACAAGGGAAGTATGAATCAGTAAAATTCCTATTGAACCCAAACTAAGCTTAATTAAAGAGCATGGTCTAAAATAAATAGGTAAACATTATCGTGCTACACAACTTTATTATGTAGCTCCATTGTCAGTTTTTGAATTTTTGTCGCCATATTAGCGATGCATTTTTTTTTTTTTTTTTTTTTTTTGGTATCAAAAGAGGAAGACTATTTTGCTAATAATTTTATCAGACACCTTTTTGTTTATATATAAGAATCCTTCCTATTCTGTTTATATTTTTAATGGTTACTAGGTTTAAAATAGTGCTTGCGGAAATAAATTTGCTATCTTTAAAACTGGATTTTTTTCAACAAACTTTCTACAAAAGTAAATCATTTATGTGACTACTATTTAGGTTTAATATTTTTTTTCTTTCTTTTTGTAATACTTTATAATATTTTTTTTTATATTTTTGAAGTGCTACTTAGATTAAAATAGCTGTTGTTAAATTAATCTTCTTCAGGGTGGCTAGCATTTAAACCTTTTCAAATTCCCTGACTATTTTTCGAGATTTCCTCCATTTTTCCCGGACTTTCATGTTTATTTTCAATGAAAATTTCACGACACTAGCAAAAAAATTTAGTGATTTAAAATATCATTAATAATTTAATGATTAATATAGCTTATTTTCATAAAATTTGTTAAAATTCCCTGACTATTCCAAATTTTCTAAATTCCCTGACTTTTCCCTGATTCTTTGATTTTCCCTGACTGCTAGCCACCCTGTTCTTGTCGAAAAACATTCAGTGTACTTCAACACCAAAATTTAAAAAATCGCCCAGGAGGATCTATTAATGAAACTGATAAAATAAAAATATGGTTCGTAGAGTTAAATAATCTATTTAAAAAAACTTTTAAAACCCAAATTCTTAATATATCGTATCACATAAATCTTTCCGAAGTTAGAATAAAATTTAATTTGCAAAAAATAAATAAATAAAATAAAAATTGCGCTTTAAATTAATTAGAATTTGCATGGAGAATTTTTAAACTGCACATTATTTAGCATTATTTTCCCTATATATATATATATATATATATATATATATATATATATTGTTGCGTACTTAGGGGTTCGTGAGTTGTCCGAGAATGAAAGGCAAAACTTATAAAAATTCAGTAATTTATTCACAGAAAGTTCCAGAGAAATACAGGTCTATAACCCAAGTATCAGCTTCAATTCAACCAATAAACACAGATTAAACAACAGCTGTCAATAGCAAATCCACAGTACAAACTGTATAGCAATAACACTTAAAGCAAGACTCTTTCAGAGAGGCTCAAACAATGCAAGCATTAGCGAATCTGGCTGAGAACTGAACTGACTCTGACTTGCCTTGGCGAAGAAAGCAGGCTTATATACCCCTGTAGAAAAGTGTGGAACGTTCCAGAAATCTCCATATCTCATCAGCCAATGGGGTTAGAGCTTCCATATTTGGTATATCCCTTATAAGGATTTTCTCGCCAAGATCGCCAAAAAAATCGCCAAGGTGGGAAAAAGTCACCAAATTCGGTGCCAAATCCACTACCTGCCTTATTGGGGCTTTTTAATGCGTTTTTAAGGGAAAATAAGGCTATTTCAACGCTAAAACGACTAGAAATGAACAAAATTATCACTTTATCAACTTACTAAGCCTCTTTGAAAGAATTTATACAAAAATAAACACAATTATTTACAATTTTGTAACACTATGTTTACATCTACTTTTTAAGATAGCACACGATCATGTTTTATATAAAAATTAAATCATTAAATTCATTTCTTACTTATTTTTATTTCATTTTGCACGCGCCCTTTTTTTTTCCTAATTCAAAATTATTTAAAAAAACTTTTTCGATATTGTTTGTTTCGATACTAATTATTATTAATTTTCTTTTCTTTTTCTTTAAAAAAAAAAAAAAAAAAAAAAAAAAGATTTTGATGAATTTCTGGCAAAAGTAGAATTTAGTTTAGGACAGAGGACTATTAGTTTTTTTTTTTTTTCAAATTATACAGTCGGTAACAAAAGTGTCCGAACACTAGCAAAAATTCCTATGTAAAAAAAGTACACTTCATACGGTTTTGTTAAATAAATCCTTCTCGAATCCTGTTCTTAGTCACAGCGCCGGCCCGAGCAAATTTGGCGCCCTAGGCGAAAAATTTTCATTGCGCCCCATTAAAATAAATTTTTTAAAAATGTAAGACACGCAGAAAATTATACAGATACAAATACTGTAATAAATAATCAACTATTTATTTTTATTACGTATTGCATTTTATTGTTTTTTCGGCGCTACTTTTAGTGGTAGTAGAAACAATATCCTTCAAATGAATTGTTTTAGCTTCATCTTGATCTGTTGATAATGGTGATAGTCCTACAAATTTTTCTCACGTCATTATAGAACGCTGGTAAGATTTTATTAATTTCAATTATATGAAGCTGGGTTCTCCACTGGCCACAGAGACAGGAAGTGTCAGCAACAATTTTATTGCTGTTACTAAATTCAATACGCAATGTACTAGTTCATTTTCACAAAAATTATTCAAAACTTCCTATAGTGTACTTTCATCAACATCCTTAGAGTATCCTTGAGTCAGATAATCTCCTAATGTTGTGCATAATTTCAAAATCACTTTGAAAGTCTTTTTTACGACTCGCAATCGTTAGAAAGGCATCAGAAAACATGATTTATCTTTTTGGTCTGTTTGAACTTCTTATCATTCGAATTTCTTGCTGTATCAAGAAAAGAAATATAAAAATTAATCTTAAAATGATGTTTAGCATCACTTGTTGATTTATCAGCTGACTGCATAATTAAACTTCTTTTTCATTTTTCGTAATCGGGCTGGCTCTGACTCCGATGGGAATGATATCGCAATATTAATTTCTTCTGAAAATGCTTTATCAAATCCGAAATCACTTTTACAGTTTCCAAGAAAAAAAAATTGTTTTTAGTAGTGCATTAGTACAGGAGTTTGGGTCACATTTTCACCATTGGCGCGTCGTCTTTTGTTATGTACTGACGAAAACTTTCTTCACTTATTTTCTAATAGAAAATTAACATTTTTTATACATGATCTGGCTTGTGTTCATCGAGAATGGGCAACTAGAACGAGGCGGAGCTTTCAATGTTTGTGGGGAAAAGCTGTGCTATGATAGGCTACATTCCACTGTTTGTGGGTTAAAAGAAGACTCCTAAAGGTTAAATAAAAGAAAATCGTCAGGACTTTGAATGACGTCAGAGAGTCATGTCGTCTATTCGCTGCAGATTACCCATAGAATTTTCTTCCATTGCAAGGATACATAAACTCAAAGTGAAACCAGAAGCATTTTCCATGTGCTGTTTATCAATGCCTCAATCTTTATTTCTTTCATATCAAACTATTGTTTATTTATTAATTATTTTGGAAGATGAAGCAAGATTTTTGCTTATTCAGATTCAGGTGGAAAATTTTTTTGTTTTTTTAAATTATTATCCTGGTAGTGTTTCTTTAGGATTCGGACGAAAATAACTTTTCAAATGAGCCTAATTTGCTTTGCTAATGATATTTTTTCTCTAATTTTCTCTTACAAAATTGTACTCTAAATTTTTTCTTTTCTGATAACAGCTAATCTCAAGTATCAACTGTACTGAAAACGAAATTTCACATTTTATTACTAAGTTGAGCTACTAGAAAAAGAAACTTTAACAGAATCACTTTGTAAAATTCCAAAAAGCCCCCACGCATAGCCCCTACAAAGTCACCTAGTCTAAAGAGCTAAAACTTCTTTCTAGTTAGAGCAAGCTTCCTTCAAATCTTATTATTATTAGTATTTTCTTTTTATGTCAGTACAAAATTGTAAAATTAAAATATTTATAACTTTTCGTATATGAAGTAAATATAAAACAAAAAGTAATAAGATAAATAATAATGTAATACTTATACACATTCTTACTTTTATAATCTTTTTCAACCAATCATCTGCGTCAGACGTGTATACAAAGGTAATCTGAAGTAATCCTTTTTTCTTTCGATTTCTATACCCTGGTAAAATTGCTTTTCTACGAGCTGAGCAACTGAGAAAATTCGAATCAAAAAATATATTTTGCGTGCAAAACACACTCAAAGTAAAAAAAAAAAAAAAAAAAAAGGCTGAAGTTTCATCTTTTTTGTCAGGTTTCTATAATCATTAAACTCAACATTGTGCCAATACATTAAACCTCTTCGCGTCATAAAATGTGCTCTTGCAGCAAAAGCAAATTTACAGTTAAGCTGGAAACAAAAATGACAGTCTATACATTTCTATTACGGTCGACCTTGACAAATTGATGAGTATTCAGCAAAAAATGGTAGTTTCGAGTTGCCAAAGTTTCGAAGTTCTAATTTCAATAGAAGCCGAGTTCTGGAATTTCCAGCTACATTTTAGCACAGAATTAATCCGATATTTTACCATTTGTAGTCAAGAATTTAAAACGAGGCTGATTAACTCCCGAGAAGTCGATTGTATTCAGTAAATTGTTCAGAGCAATCGTCTCATAGAGATTGCGCTTCAATCATTTGATTATCATTCCTGATCCTGAATAAGTGAAATTCCTGCTCTATAGTGTAATGTAATTCATGCTCTTTACTTTACTTTTGTGATACAAGTGACTGCTTGCCCCAGGATTCGAAACAGTCCAATAGGACTATTTCGAAAGTACTCTTTAAAATCCTAGTTTTATTTGTTTGTTTCGAGAATATTCATTGAATTGACAGTTTTGCTGGACTGTTTCGAGAATATGAGTTAAATAAATCTCATTAATCAACTTGAACCTATATGTGCCTTTACGATCTTCTTTTCTTGAACAAGAAAGTCGCTGTTTCGTAACATTTGATTTGGCACCTGATGTAAGGCAGATACACTTAATGATTTTGACTATAAATATTGCAAAAGACATGAAAGAACTTGAAGCTGAGACTGTCTAGTTAAAAGAATTGAAAGCTGGACAAAATCATATGATAGCAGCACAACATGAGATGAAAATCGGACATGAAGAGATGTAGGATGAATAAAAGAAGATGAAAGCTAGACAACATGAATTGAGAGAAAAGCTGAAACCCTGACAAGAGGAGTTAAGGATAAAATAGAAGACATGTAAGAAGAGATTCGTTGAAAAGTTAAAGTAATTCAAGAGAAAATGCAAGAGCGAGAGAAATTTTTGAGGAAAAAATAAAATTTACGAAAATTACAGTTGAAAAGACAATTCAAGCAAAGTTTCTAGAAATTAAAGGTTCCAACTGCCCATATGTAGCACTAGTGCGACATAAAACTCACTTTCCTACCCTCCAGAAATAAAAGAAGGGGAAAGTATTTTAAAATAAGAAAAGATGTACAAAGGAAAGACCGAAACATAAAAGATGTGCAAGGGATGATTCATGAGATGAAACATGATATACAATTCAGACCCTTGAATGGAAAGTCAAAACTTTATAGTTCCAATAAAGTACAGCTCCATTAAATAATGACTCTGACTTTTAGATACAGTTTAAAGCTGTTAAAAATTAGATGGACAGATTTAATGACGGACTGTTTTCAAAACTCAATTCGACGTAGTAAGTTTTTGAAATAAATAGATCGTTATTATGGTAAAATCAAGCCAGTTGTTTGTGACTCTTTCTCTAGCGCTTCTCATTAGAGATAAATTAGATTGACTTTGATGCCCTGAAAAGTCGATTCGAGGATAATCCATTTACTTCATTTTTACACGTCCAATTGAAAACATGCCAAGAAAAACTCAGTAAATGTTTCCAAGTCATAGCAGCAGACTTGTACCTTTTAGTCCTTCCTAGACAAAGATTGTAAGTGTTTAAAATTTTCTCACAACATGAGTGCTGTGTTTCCAAGTCTACATTTTATCTATTCTAAAGTGCCATTAGATAGTAATAAATAAAATAGATATCGTTGTCTGGATTGTGCCGCCCTCTAGATTTGAGCGCCCTAGGCCATCGCCTAGTTTGCCTATATGGTCGAGCCGGCCCTGCTTAGTCAGTGTAAGAACATGATTCGATAAGGATTTATTTAACAAAACCGTATTAAGTGTACTTTTTTCACATAGGTATTTTTGCTAGTGTTCAGACACTTTTGTTACCGACTGTATCTGCAATTTTTAATCCCACTTCAAAAACATGCGACTTGAATAGCAATCTTTTTTCCCTCTCCAAACGGTTTCCATACAATCTTCTGCTGTTGCCACCTAAAATTCATACTTTAGTTAATTAAAAAAAAAATCTAATTATCCGATCGATAAGCTGTTTCATGCATCGGATTCACAAAAATAGCCCCTTTCATTTGGTACCTTATTTGAAACGATCCGACTGATATTTCTAATTTTTCTAATTTATTTTTCTAATTTTAAGTAAATGTACTTCATTTTTTTTTTTAATTCTGTCGAAAAAAAATTGGCAACAATTAAATTATGGATAAAATTTAAATGGCTTATTTATCAGAAATTAGAGGAGTGGATCGAGACAGCACATTTCCTCCTTTGAAATAGACATCTAAATTTTTAATTGTTGCGTTTATTTTAATTTTTTCAACCATAAAATAAAATATGCTTTCACGTAAAATAAATAAATAAAATATTAATATTTTCTTTTGGCATCCAAATGCTTTAAAATGCTGATTAGATATTTTCTTTAGTAAGAACGCCTTCCGCTACCTGAAACCCCCGTTATGAATTTAGATCCTTCCACTAAAAGTTATGAAATAGAAAACGAAAGATGTAATGGGAAAACACGTAAACTTGAGTTGTATCATGCACGTATGTACGCTTCGCGCACATAAAAAAATAAAAAAAATCACTGGACACCCCAACCTCGCTGTGCATGAATCTGAGAACGCATGTAACTCGTTTTCGCAGCAATCAGTATCACACACGTATGTATGCTTCGCGCACATGAAACAAAAAAAAAAAAAAAACATCACTGGACACCCCAACCTCGCTGTGCACGAATCTGAGAACGCGTTATCTTTGTTTGTTGATATGCAGATTTATTGATTTTGGGTAGTATAAAAGATCGCGGCAAATTGAACAACTTCGCACTTGACAGCTTTATCAGTTCCAGTATGGCTGTATAGTTTGAGCTTTGATAGCTGCCTTTTGTTTTGTTTTTGTTGCAGCTTCATGATGTTACGTTTTATAGTTGAAGTGAGTTTAATCTCATTGATTGTTTTCTTCTTCTCGCGATGCTAACACTTTGAAAGAATTTGAAAATCGATGTTAGTTTTTTTACTTGCGTTGTTAAGTTTTAGGTTTATATGATGTTATGAATTGTTTAAATAGCTTTTAGCACTAAAATATGTTAAGTTTGAAAACAAAATTAAATGAGTTAAATTTTTATACAGTTTATAGTTTAAATAGTGGCAGGTTCAAACCTGAATTAGTGCAGTTTGCCTTGATGGACTTCAAATAAATTCTTGTGATTTTTTTCCTGCAAATCTTCGTTTGTTTTTCTCACTGGTCAACACGGCGACCGCAGGATGTAGTGTATGTGATTTCCCTTTTTCTCGTTGGTCAACGTGGCGACCGCGAGACATGATATCTACATTATTATGTTTTAGTTATGTCATCTATAATATCTTCAATGTTACTACTAAAAGCTTTTTGTGTATTTTATGAGAAAGATCTGTTTCTACAATTCTACAAGATTGTTTGATAAAGTACCACAGAATACGTTGAAACATATCTAGTGATGTTGTTTATCTGTTCTGCACCTAAAAAGGTAATTTTAATTTGTCATTGTTATATATATATTTTTTACTGTTATCTACCAGGTGTATAAGCTTAAATCCGCTGTTTTTTAGTAATAAAAACACATTTATTTTTTATATAAAGCAAAACAAAATTTTATTCAAAATAGTTTCCCTCGCTAACTATACATTTTTCCCATCTTTCGGGCAATTGGTGAATTCCACACCAAAAGAATTCCTTATCTTTTGAGGCAAACCACTCGTCCAGCCATTTTCGAACGTCTTCGTAAGAAACGAAGTGCTGTTCGGCGAGTGCATGGCCCATTGATGAAAACAGGTGATAATCAGAAGGAGCCAGGTCTGGTGAATTAAGCGGGATGGGGTAACACCTCCCAGTTAAGTGTTTTGAGATAATTTTGGACCAATTTTGACGTGTGTGCTGGCACGTTATCATGAAGAAAAATCAGTTTGTCATGTCTTTGTTGATAATAAGGCCTTTCCCATGGCATGTAGACGGATAGAAATGGCTGGTTGAGTGACACCTAACTTCTCGGCAAGCATTTTTTGCGATTGGGTATCATCTTCGTCCAAAAGAGCCTGTAATTCATGGTCGTCAAACTTTCGGGGCCGATTTTCACGCTCTTTGTCATTTCAGTCAAAATAGCCATTTTTGAACCGACGAAACCAGTCTCTGCAAGTTGTTTCTGACAAAGCACTGTCACCATAAGTTTCCACAAGCATTCTATGCGATTCGGCAGCTGATTTCTTCAAATTGAAGCAGAAAAGCAGAGCTTCCCGCATATGCTCTTTTTTTGGTACAAAACGAGACATGTTTACACGAAGAAAAATTAATGTTTTTATATGAAATCACTAACGATTTGCACTGATTTATGTGAACAGACGTCAAACTAATACAAAAACAATAAGACATTTAAATGTCCGCTGTTAATACACTCACTAGCGCCATCTATACGCAAACAGCGGATTTAAGTTTATACACCTGGTATATATTTCTTCTATGAATAAAATTTGTTTGTTAATGTTAAATTTTTGCATTCACTGAGTTTTAATATACCTTTACTTACACTAGTCAAATCATCTTTACTTAAACCCTTAAATTTAAATATAGCTTTCACTGTTTTTCTGCTTAGATAAAATTTTTGAAAGATTGACCTAAAGGTCTTTATTAAAACTCTCAATTGGCCTGGATAAATGTTCCACAATTAATTTCTCCTGTTCCAGAGATACCGGCCCACCCATCATCCTTAAAGGGTTTTGCTATTCCTTAGAGCTCTCCTGTCAAAATCCTCGACATCTGGTTTTCCTATTCTTTATCCTTCGACCACCATTTTTCCACTCTAAAAGTGAAGGCTTTCAGGAGAATTAATTATATCAAAGCTGTCGCAAATCGTTCCCATGGTTTATATAGCAATCATGCACTGAAGATCATTAACTCTCTGATATGAAGTAGTCTGGAATATGGTGCTCCCCTTTTTTATGATGCCCCTCCATCTACTCTCAAAACTCTTGAGATTTGCTACAATGCTGCTATTAGGGTTGCCACCGGCCTTCCCCGCTGGACCCCTATCCTTATTCTCCGCCGTGAGGCTGGTGTCCTTAGCATGGCTCTTCAGCTCTCCCTACTCACAAAGCAGTTCCTCCTTCGCCATCTTGCTTCCCCTCCAGGCCTTCATCTTAGCGACTTAATACGGTCCCAGATTCTTTGCCCCTCTGTGAACTGGAAGTGGAGTAACCTGCTTCATGAAATCCGTTGCTCCTTAAATTGCTCTTTGCTGCAGGTCCTCCGCTTCGCCTGGCCTTTGCACTCCCTTAACTGTCTCCAGTTTAAGGTGGTTGTCGACGAACTCCCTTTCCAAGACCCTTCCATTCCTGACGAAATCATTTAATGCCTGGAACAAATGGTGCTCTTCCCTTCATTAGTGTACCTATTAGCCACGGATGCCTCTAAAGATGACAAAAAAATGGCTGTGGTTGTAGTGGATGCAAACTCTACCTTTTCTCTGGCTTCTCTGGTTTCCCATCACAACTCTGTTTTCACTGCTGAGTACCTGGCTCTTGTTCTTGCCATCTCCGAGGCCCCCACTCCCAGATCACAATCCTGTCAGACAGTCTCTTGCCCTCAACTCCTGGTCTTTCCATTCTCCCAAAGTTATTCTCCACCTTCTTGCTGCTATCCACGCCTGCAATCAGCATGGTCACCATATCACTTTTGTTCGGTGCCCCGGACACAAGGGTATCTACCCCAACGGAAGGGCAGACAGCTTAGCCAAGAATGGTCCTTACTCCTGCCATTCCATTCCTTGGGTCTCTCCTGAAGATCTTCGTTCCGACAAAGAAAACTTGGCTCACTGGGCTGCAGAACGACTATGCCTCTCTATTTGACTATCTCTCTCCGGATAGATCCTTTCCCAGTTGAGCCCCCTCCCACATGGCAGATGTGCTTCTTGCTCGTTGGCGCTCCAAAACCATTATAACTCATCAACGGCTATTTTGTATGAACCATTCTTTCTCTCCTCTCTGTTGTCACTGCTGGGATCAAGATACCGCTGAGCACATTTTGATGTATTGTCCTTTCTATCGGAATCCTTGCTGACAACTTCTCTCCGCTCTTAATCTCCCAGTCTGTTCCTCCTACGAGGATCCATGAGCCTCCTCTCTTTCTCCAAAAATGTTTTTCCAGATCTTGTCTAATCTCACTCTAATAGATACTCCGAGATAACGCTGCCCTAGTGGCACGGCATAAATCTCATGTACTACCTACCTACCTAGATAACCAGCTTTACAAAATGCATATATAACTAGATTTTTAAATTTTGGAAATGTATGTAAAGCAAGCTGTAAACATATGCAAGGGCCAACAGAATAATAACAATAAGTAAAAGTTCTTTTTTTACTTATGAATTATAGCGCAATTAAAAGCAGACTGAAAAAAAATGCTATATAAATAATATTTTCCGTTGCACTATTCATTTGAAAAACATTTTTTAACTTGAAATAAAATGTTTTAATAATTTAACAGAATATTTATTTTTATGCATAAAAAATAACAAAATTAAAAGCAGACGATAAGCATTTCCTACTAACGGCTTTAGTGTGAAATATTGATTAAAAAAAAAATACAATGAAGAGAAATATTTTTTCTTAAATTATTCATTTATTTAAATTATTAAAACAAAATCATAATTATTAAAAATGTACAGTTAAAATAAAATATTAATAGTTAAAAATATATCATTATATATTTTTTTAATTGAATTTAATACATGTTCAAGAACTTCACGACAGATGAAGCCGCCAAGGAGACCTGGGTACCCATGTGAAAACTTTACGGCACAGTAATGAGGCAAGTGTTAAAAGGTTTTTATTTAATTTAGTTATAATAATAATGACAATTTTATCACTCAACACGAGAAAAATATCTGGCAACATGCCAATGCAACACAAGAGAGATAATTAAATTATTTATTTGAGAAAGACATTTTACCAGTGAAGTGATCTAAAGAGTTATATGTTCTTGTATTAATTCAAATAATCTTTTCAAATAATAGCTTCTGTTACCATACATCTTTCTATTATTTCCTTGGATGTATTATTCTACTGTTAATTTCTACATGCTAAAGGAATGTAAAGTGGTATAAGGAATAAATTAAATTGCTTAATTGTGGGCAAAGACCCAGATTTCAAATATATTATTTGAAATCTGGTCAATCTGATTTCAATTACTATTGGTGACAGAATTTATATGAAAGGTATACAACCTGCATGTTAATGGTTAGCACATCTATATAATGTTGTTAAGAGCATGCATCTTGTATGAAATAATCTAAGATATTTGTTGACTTCTTTTTTATTCAACATAGAAATTAAGGGCTCTGGTGAATCTCATTCTATTTATTTTTCTGCACGCCACCCAGCTAGAAACACAAGCAAATGCTAGACAAGACTTATCGCCTTGATGTAAGTACTGTGTGCAACACCCCAGTCAAAAAAAAAAAAAAAAACATGTATTGGAAGAAGTGGCCCAGAGCTGCCAATGAATAAAAAAAGTAGGAAAAAAAAAAACAATAAAAATAAACAAATAACCATGTAGGAAAGAGGCATAGAGACAATGAACCATGAGTGGTCTACATCATATGGCACATGTGTACAATAGGAGCCATAATAAAAGTAGAGAGATGGCTTAAAGGTAAACAAACGACAATTTTAAGATTATGCTACCAATATTAAACTACACTATGTCATTAAAGTGGGTTAACTAGATAATTAAAAGAAGATTAAAGTTGAATTTAAAACTGAAAAGGTATTACGTGGAAATACAAAAAAAAAAAAAAAAAAAAAAGAGAGAATAAATAATAATTAAACATGTTGCCTGAAATGAACTTTAAAAATGTATCAACATGATATTTACATTGATCACTCTTGATGATGATGAAATAGTCTTGAATATTAGTCTAACCAGGTGATTTTTTATGACAAGTGTACATAATATTAATAATAGCACTGTTTAACATATTAATACCATAGTAATATAAATTTAAATAACATGATGTAACTTAGGATTATTTGAAGCTTTCTATTTGAGCAACTGTTATTGTTCGCTTTGGTTTGGATGGAACAGTTGCAGTAATAAACGTTTACATTTAAAATTGCTGATAGCAAGCAGGTGCGGTAGAGCTGTAATTAAAAATAGGTAATCACATGTGACATACCGTATTTTCCGGCATATAAGTCGATCGAAGTATAAGTCGAAGTGGTTTTTTGTAGTTAAAGTGTGGAATTTCAGCTATATTCGCCATATAAGTCGATCTGATTTTCACGCACAAACTAGAATCATTAAATTCAAGGCGCACATCGAAACTCGTGAATCGTCTTATCATTTAAAAAATGTGGTATTTCAAATGCAATGGATGGAACTGAAGATGATTGTCTGTGGCAATCAGATGATAGTGGTTCGGACTCAGAAGCTATGAACAGTGATAATGAGTGAGACCCATATGATATTGATGACAAAGATGCATCAAATGATACTTTGAAAATAATTTTCGACTGCGATAGTGATGACGCCGAATTTTCAGGCTTTTGAATATTCTTTTGTTTTATTTTTTAATGTATTTGTGTTTTATGTATATTAAAATGTTTGTACTAATGCAAAAGATCGATGCATCTAAATTTGTTTTCGCGAAATTTTTGCTGTTGTGTTTTATATTCGCCGTATAAGTCGATAGCAAATTTTAAAGGTTTTTTTTTGCTTTTTACCCTCGACTTATACGCCGGAAAATACGGTATGTGAAAGTGTTAGTGAACATTTATTTATTGTGGCTTCATGAGACTATCAAGCATACTTTAATAAAAGGATTGCATATTTAGCTTTTCAGTTTTTAGTTATTTTCTTTAATTTTTTTTTTTTTTTTTTTTTACTGAGAATATTTTTTGATGGCTTAATATGAAGATGACTAGTTATTTATGGTTATATATCACTATTAAAAATCTGAGGGAAAGAATTGCATCTTGCTCTGTTTAGAGACAAAATTTAATTTTTAAAACAACTGTTTCTAATTATATATTCAAAACCTTCATCCCATTGTGCATTTGCCAAATATGAATGTAAAGAATATTGATTCTTTTATGAATTTGTAATGTTTGAGTTCTTCCAAAAAATCATAATTGATTTTACTTCATTATAAGACACTGAGAAATTTAAAAAAAAAGATTTTTCTTCAAACTATAAAACTGGACAATTTACAGATAAAAAATGAAATTAAGCTTCATTATGAAAAGTTTTCTTTTAATGTTCCAAAGAATTAATAAATTTCCTCAATTTTCCCTGCTTTTGCAATAAATTTTTAAAATTCCCTGAGTTTTCCAGGTTTCCCTTGAATTTGATACACCATAGCAACCCTGAAAAACCAAGAAAACAATTTAGTAGTTTGGGATTTGGGATGTTATACACTTTTTTAATAGCTGTTTTTAAAGAATAATGAATGATATAGTTAATATATTATAAGCATCTTTTGTTATGGAAAACAGCATGTGTTTACTCAATATTATCTTCTTAATAATAAAAAACCATGTTTTCCCAGGGGTAACACTGAAAACTGATGTTATAGCTGCAACAATGTATTTGAATAAAAAAAGTAAAATTTTATAAATGTTTTCCATACATGCATTTTAAATATAAAACGATGAAAAAAAGTATAATTTAACAACAACAACAACAAAAAAAAAAAAAAACCCCTTACATTTTAATTGCAACAATGTATTGAGATAAAAAAAATAAAATTTTGTCCGTTGTTAGCATATTTTTGGTTAAGTTAAATTAATAAATTAAACTTACAAAATTCATTGGTTCATTTACAAAGGTATATTATTTTTAAAATTTATTTCAGCATAGTGTGTAAATATAGTTGTTACCATTGCAAAAAACAAAATTTCTATTTTTAGAATAATCTGTTGTCATTGCTATGAGGAATTTTCTATATGTGAGGGGAAAATAATAATATAATAAATTAAATATGTAGAATTCGGCTATGTCATGAAAAATTAATAATATGAATAAACAAATAAAAATGTGGTTATAAAACTTGAATTAAAGGATTATAATGTCATTTTTAATTTCTTGGAGCCGCTTCAACTCTAAAACATGCAAATATACTATGATGCAAAATATGCCTTTTTAAAAAAATATTTAATGTAAACTAATGTTTAGTAATTTGAAGTAGCAAGGAAAAATAAGGCAGGCACAAACCAAGTAGTTTGAAATATTCTTTTTTCACATAAAAAAAAATATTTTTTTGGGGTTTAACAAAATCTTGTGCTTACTTACTTAGGACAAGGGTCCATATACAATTTTTTAAACCGCTGTTTCATAACAGCACTTTTTTCTTTTTAAATTGCATCAGTTCTATTAAATAAAATGAATACTGTTTGAAAGTACTCATTTCAGAAATATGAACCATACCAGTTATGTTTCTAGAAATGACTGGACATTTTTATTTTAAAGTTTTGTCAAATATTTTAAATAGTACTTGAATTATTTTGAAACTTTAGGACTGTAAAGAGCATGTTATACCTCAAATATTTCAGTGAAAATTTTGCCCTAAAATCATAAAGAAGATCAGTAAAAAAAAAAAATGTTTGGGATCACCCTGTTAAAAGTAATGAATGAAATATGTTATGACAATTGCATGTGAATATGAGGCTTTTTCTAATTATCTGTATTATTTTCTATGAAACTATCCCATACATTCACAGAGCTATAAAGTTCTTTTTAACTGTGCTTGTGCAAAAGATAACAATATTTCACTTGCATAATTTATTTGGCAAATGTATTGAGCTATTTATATGAAACTCCAAACTAATATTATAAAAATTCGAAACGTTATCATCGATAGAATGAACTAAATTTCAGTTACTCTTTTGATAAAAAAAAAAAAAAGACAGGTGGTTTTACCTAAAATTCAATCAGTGTTAATTTAGTGTATGTCGACTGTAAATGTTAAAATTCCATATTATTTTCACTTTAGTTGAGAGAACTGAAATTGAGTTCATTCTAATGACAATATTAATTTGTACGATTTTATGTATTTCCCACTCTTTAAATTAACTAAAGGGTTTTCCAATAGGAATGATACAATTTTAAATGGTTAAAATGGCAACACTGCATATTATTTTTTGACATTTCTTGTGTCATTTGTGTTTAGTATGCTATGCCTTTTAATCATACAAAGATACACGCTTGAACAAAGTTTCGAAATTATTAAATTGTTTTATCAAAATCAGTGTTCATATGTGAATACTAAGAGAAAATTGAGAATTCATGGACGACGACATTCAGTTAATCGACTCAATCAATTGTGATTTTTTTCTTTGGGGATATGTTAAGTTACAAGTTTATGCTGATAATCCAATAACAGTTGAGCAATTAAAAATCAACATTGAACGTGTTATTCGTGAAATAACACCAAATTTATGTGAAAGAGTAATAGAAAATTGGGTTGACAGAATGCGGTACGTACAGAGAAGTCGTGGTGGCTCACATGAACAATATTATTTTCATACTTAATGGCATAATGTAAACTTTCAAAAAAAAAAAAAAAAAAAATTGTGTCTCACTGAATAATTTATGTTTTTTTTTTTTTTTTAAATTGTATTACTTTTAATGGAAAACCATTTATATACGTAAATACATCTATAAAAGGTCTGACACATTTGATGTTTAATAATTCACAAAATAATGATAAATTTAAATTAATAACATTAATGGGTAGATAAATTCAAAAAGCTTTATGGCCCTTGTCAACGAACATCCATACATGCTCCTTTCATTATCTGCACACTATCTACGACAATTGATTTGGCGGGTATGAACACACATGTCGGCAACCGCAATGACTACTGCAGTTTTTATCATGACCTTTAAGTCATCAATGTTCAACACATTTCTTTGTTAAACAATGTCCTTCCCATATACCCAAAGGAAAAAGTCTAGCAGCATTATATCAGGTGATCTATATGGCCAACAAATTTAATCATCTTGTCCATTCCATCTTCCTATAAAATAGTCACTCAAAATACTATGAATGATGGTACCCCATTAAGATGATAAACTATCGGCTCTTCAAGTTGTAGAAATATGATGTTTTGACACGTATAAGTAAATGACAGATGTAGGGACCTTTTCAGTGAAAAAGAAAGGGCCAATGTATATAAGTCTACATCATACATTAATCTCTGGGGAGTCCCATTTTTTCTCACAATATTCACGGGGGTTTTCAGACCTCCATATGTATATATAGTGGAAGATTTATTGTACACGATTTCCCTACCTTCACATTTTTTTTATTGATTATATCACTCAGATTAATCTTATCTGATCAGAAACGTTATGCTTTTGTTATGTCATGTAATCATGCAAAGTGCAGCGCTGAAAACTTGAATATTTGATGTAACTAATGACCTCATCTGGACACTGGACGTCAGACATTAAGGTAATATTAATCTTAACAGCCAACAGATGTCACGATGCATATTTCCCAGATGGCAAATTTTTACTATAAAGCTGATTTAGAGCCAGGAATTTTTTTTTAGTTTAAATAATAAATGATTAAATACACAAAAAGAAACAAGTTTAGATTTCAAAATACTAGAGAACAGATGCATTGAATGAAATACAAAATTTAATGACATAGTAAAAAATATAAATATTTGATATTTTAAAACACATTTGTAGCTTTTAAGGGTATAATCCCTATGATATGTAACAAATAAATGAAATTGGACAGACAAAACTTTGCTTATTGTAGCTTTATTTTTCTTTGTGAGCATCATGTAAATATCCAAACCAGCGGTTTCAAGCTCTAAAACTGCCTTGGCTACAGCATTCAGTCAGAGAGGCAGTCCAATGCCAGTGTTATTACCAATGTTAATAACTTGAGCACAATCCAGGTAATGGTAAACAATAGCAGGTGCAGTATAATGAAAAACTTTTGGTCTTTTTGACAAAACAATAGTTTTTGCTTGGGGATCACTGGATAATCTGTCACCACTTGGAAATGCAAGTACGTATTTGGTATCAAGATACCTGTTCATAAAAAAAGGGATGTTCCTTTGAATCCTTGAATAAATCCTAGAGGATAATGATATTCATCAGTCTGCACCTTGTATTTTCCTGTAAGAGTCCAAGAGATACATTCAATGTATATAGAAAATGAAAAAGAATTAAATTTCACGTAGAAATATCTATTTAAATTATTACAGAAAAATGCATTCTGATAAGCACTGAGATTTACAGGAGCTGTAAACTTTTGGACATTAGCTGCATAATTTTAAGTACCTTTTAACCCATTAGTTCCAAATTTGAAAAAAAAGTATTTCAAACATACTTTTTCAATCATGAGCTAAAATGAAGCTAAATGAATTTCTAACAATACAATCAATCAAAATTATGCATATCACCCTACCATAATAATAAATGAGATTTTAATGGGATGGTACTTCAATGCACCATTGGTACACAGAGTTCGAAAAAGATCAGTAACTTGAAAATATGTTTTTAAAAAAAACTTTTTTTTTTAATCAATCTTTATGTTTTTCCTATGATAAACGATAGATTCTTGATGTAATATACAAATTAATTATAACTCAGGTAAAGATGATGAAAAATCGCCATTAGAAACTACTACAGCATGCTATGCAAATTCTTTCTCAAACCAAAAAGGTTTTGTGTAGGGCTTAGTACCACAGAGTGAGAATAAAGCAAAATACATACAGGACCATGCTTAGAAGAAGGCGGGCAACTAGGCAGTCATTCAGGGCGGCTAAAAGTTAGAGCAACTAAAAATTAGTTTACTAAAATTGGCTGTAAGGTTTTTCCTTTTTTTTTTTTTTTTTTTTTTTTTTTTTTAACAGATAAAAAATGGAAAATATGCCTATGTTAATAATCTTTCATCTGTAGCAATCTGGGAGTTTTTGGCAGTGTTATAGAAAGGTTTTGAGAAGCAGAGATAAAAATGATTTTAGTGCTGCAAAGTTTTTTTTTTTTTGTGACTTTGTTTTTTAAAAGTCATGTGTTTTCGCAGTGTTCTTAACAGAAATATATTATCTATCGCAGGGGTGGGCAACCTCAGACCACCCGAGGTTTTTGATTTATCTGGTTAATAAGATTGAAATAGTTGTAACAGAGGTAGAATGAAAACTGAGTATTTGACTATTATTACAGTCCTTGTAATAAGTAACTAATTACTTTTTACACCCAACTCTCTTGTGAATGTTGGTCTCCAGTCACTATGAGAAGTATTTCTATAAACCATATTTTAATAACTTTATTTTGCACAAATCTTAATGAAATTGAAGTATGTTACTCATATGCACAAAATAATGTTTTTTTTTTTTTTTTCTTTATAGAATATAGTATGATTAGCATTATGATTTACAGGGCCACACAAAAGTATTCAGTTACATTAAGGACTACTATTGGAAAATTTCTGGAATTGCACATTTGTTTACATTAAGCATTTTTAACACTTTCTAACAGTTTTCAAGAGTGAATATTATTTAAATTAATTTAATTGTTTGTCTAACTGTATTTGTCCATTTAACTACCTGCAACGTCCATAAATATTTTCAGAATTTCTTAAATATAATATGTTATTTCAGTTCACTATGAAATGTTCCCTATTTAAAATGGCATTAATAGGCTCAGTACAACTGATTTGTGTACAAGGACACACACACACACACACACACAAAAATGCCAATGAATTACGTTTTAGGAGAGATTTTTAAAAATTCCATTTAAATAATTTTCTACTGTAACAATCATAATGAAATTGACATTTATAGTTAAAATACTAAAATAATGTTTTCTGAAGAATATGATATACTTAGCATTCAGATTTACAGGGCTACACTAAAATACCCTAAATGCATTAAGGGCTTAAACTGGACATTGCTGGAATTACATTTCTGTTTGTGTTAAGCATTTTTAACTTCTTCCAATAATGCTTAAGATTGATTATGAATTCAACTAGTCTATCTGTTGTGTGATAATGTAGGAAAAGAACATTGAAGGTTAAATGATGCAATGAGAAAGCACAGTTTGAAAGTGTTAATTAATGTGCACCATATAATTTCATTTATTGGGTGAGTGCAAAAGTTCTATCCGTTTTTATTACACATGAAGAAGAGCAAATAAACACGAAATGAACAGTACCTATTATTGCACATAATCCCCATTGCTATCTATGACTTCTTGCCATCTTTCTGGTAGGAGACGAATCCCACGGCAGTAAAATTCCGTCAGTTTCGAGTAAAAAAAAAAGTCTTGGATGGCAGTTTTCACAGCATCACGATCGTCAAAGATTTTCTGACTGAAGGAATTGTTCAATGCATGAAATAGCGGATAGTCAGTTGGTGCCAAGTCAGGAGAATAGGGAGGGTGGGGTAAAACCTCCCAAGCAAAGCCCAGTAACTTTTGGCAAGTATTGTTGCCTTATTTACTACTTTTAGGATACCAATAAAAAAGCATTCTTAAAAAAAAAATTATATTATTTTTTAAATTAAAACAAAAAAACCACAATTTAAAAATGAAATGAAGCAGGATAAGAAGGTTTTGAAATCCTTCAAATACTGTAAAATTTTCTGATATTCTGAGTTACTTATGGGTCGCTCGCTAATCACCCAGGGATCACTCACTGGTCACTCATATTCATAGGAATGACCCTTGAGTCAAAATATAGCAGAAAAGTGGCTCGATGACTGACAGAATGACAGACAACCCGAGTGAATAAAAAAGCATTCTAAAAAGAATAAATGTAGGTAATATGCCCAAAGAAATTCTCACTTAAAATAATAACAGTACAGAATCCCTTAAAAATTAAATAGAACTAGAAGAATAAAGATATATTATTTTATGGTTATTCTAATTTTTATTGGTAAAAAATAAAATTTAACATTCATTTAAATGCTTTGCTAGATATTAACACTTGAAACTAAGTTTTATTTTGCTGATAATTTATCACTTAAATACAAATTTAAGCAGTTTTATTCAATGTAGCTTATTCAATTAATTATCTAACATCACATAAAGGGTTAAAAGACTGACAACTCATACATTTTACAATATCAGTGCTTGAAAAACAATCCCTATTTGATTAATTTTTAAAAATCTATAAAACAATTGGCTCATTCATTTGAGAATTACAGTGCCACACACAAACAAAGGCTTACAATACTACAATTTTTTGTAAAAAAAAAATATATATTAATTTGCATTGTGCTTTCTTAAAAAACATTAATCCCAGCATAAAAAAAAAAGCTGTTTTTAACAAACATTTGTGAAATTTTTTTCTTTTTCACATGCTTTCAGGGTTGTTGATTTTTTTTTGATTTTTTTCAAAAAAAAATCGATTTTTTTGATTTAAATCGGATTTTTTTAAATTTAAATCAAGATTTATTTGATTTTAATGATTTTTATTATGTATTCATACATTATTGTACAACATTTGTTTTTTATTATGTTGTATGTGTGTGTATATATATGCACAATATTCACACTATCAATCATTTTACTTAAATTATAAAAATATAAATAATATTCTATTTCTATAGAAAAAATCCATGTAGGCATTTATTACCAACATCTTTATTCAACATAGTATCTTCATAATAAGAAGTAATTTTATAGCAATCATAAATGCGGTAGTATGAGCCACTCAACTTCAGACTTTGACTTTGTAGCTACAATAATGTGTTGAAATAAAGCAAAATTTTACTCACGGTATTGAACACATAAAATAATTTTGGAAAAGAATAATTTAATAGGAAATATGACATATAACTGAAGCAATGTATTAAGAGAAAGAAAACTTTACTCACAGTTTCTAATCAAAAAAAAAAAAAAAAAAAAAAAAAAAAAGAATTAGGGAAGATAGAAAAAAAAAAAAAAAAAAAAAGATGATATCCTAAAAAATTTTTACTTAAGCTTAACAAATATCATTTGAATCATAAATTTTTTTACACTTTACCCATTAATAAAATTCATATTTTCATTACCATTTTAATACTTTCACTTATTTTTTACATTTAGTGGGTACAATTCATTAAAACAAGCAGTGACAGCAGCCTCGATTTGTATTTAACTGATTATATGTAGTTAAATTAAAATATTTTTTAAAAACTTTTTGGAGCCTTCAGGGCTTTTTAAACAGTACAATGTAAACTATGCTATTATTTTTTAAATATCATATGAGCCAATGCTAAATGACATACACTGGTATGAGAGCTAAATAGACAAGGAAATATTTTCTTTTTGAAATATCAACCGCTAGGTGGGCAAAGGCGAACTAGATAATATTAATCAAAGAATTATACACTAATTAAATATTTACAATTCATACACCAGTCATAAGGCTGTCCTCATTTGAGGACAGCTAATAAAATGGCATGTATATTTTTTGGGGTTTGTTGGAATGATTTCTGCTTTTTAGTGACAGTTTATAGCATCACTCCGAATGATCCCAGAGAGTTTTATGTGTCTACTATTAATTACTATTTCATAATTTGGATAGTTATTTTATGATTTTTCATTCGTCGCACATATATTTGCTTTTTGCGCAGAAATATTAACTTAAATCAAGTTGAATAATATATATTATAATACTTTACTTTCGAGGTCTTTGTCAGCATATAATAGAAAATTAATCTGTTATCTCAAAGTTTTTTTTATCTCGAAGATTTTTCGCTAGAACACTAAATGTCCTCAAATGAGGATAGGTTGTTAATTTAAAACTATTAGAAGAGTTTTTTAAATTTAAAATATTTCATTCTCAGTTGTCCATATTAGTTTAAAATTGAAATATTCATCAAAATATATTTTTCAAAAGTATTTCAGGCATTAACAGGTTAAAATATAATAAGTTATTAAAATATATAATAAAATTTATAAATAATTAAGAAAGTTAAGATATAACTTATTTTTGTGTTTATTAATGTTGCTTTGTAGAGATGAATCTAAAGTCAAGAAATGAGAAATATTAGCTTGTCTAATGAAATATTTTGTTATATTTTATGAATTGTATTTTTAAATTTACATAAGAAATAACTAAATATCTCATTTTTTAAAGTTAAATTATCAATTACATTCCATTAAAGCCAATAACTTTGATATTTAAAATAAATGATTTAAATCAGCGATTTTTTTTCAAAAAAATCAATTGATTTAAATTATGATTTAAATCAGCAATTTAAATCAATTGATATTTAAATCACTACAACCCTGCATGTTTTATAAACCATTTTTCTTAAACCATGGCATTTTCAATTAACAAAAGTATTTTATCCATGTTATTGTTAGCTTCTTACACATTTCTATTAACTTTCACTACCTACTTTTCAATTGATAATAATTGCACAAACATTAGAAATGTGATAAATAGTTACTTTTTAATAACAGATTGCTTTATATACCAGGGTTGGCAGGTTTTAGACACATGACAGTTTCTGACAGTTTAAACTGTCACATCAAAAACCTTGCGTCAAAAACCTCAAATTTTACACTTCTTGGTATATTTTAACAATGAAGTAGTCATAATTATAAAATAAATTAAAAGACTTTACTTAGGCTTCATCTTCTGCAAGAAGCTTTTCGTGGGAGGATCCTCCCTCTTTATCAATTGCAAACTGTGCTTGTGGGCCTTGGCTATTTATAGCTTTACTTCGTTCTTTTAATAGGTAGCGCCACTGCGGATCTATTTTGGCGGACTCGTGGTCACTAATGGCGACATTATCACTAATTATCTCAATACTCTCCCGGTAAAACGCGTAAGTATAGTTATTGTAATTGGTCAATTTTTCAACGTCATTAAATTTAATATCTATTTTATTTTCGTAATATGTTCGAGCAAGTGCGGTAGTAAATCGGGCAAATTTAATATCATTTTCATGTTCTTTGAGGCGTGTTTTTCTTTTTCTTTTTATAACTCCTATGTAACTTCCGGTATTTTTATCGGGGTATTCTATAGGGATTTTATAAACACCGGCGGTTTCAAGGGGGGAAATAATATCTTTGTCGTTTCTTATAATTTGAAAAATATTTGGGTTGGGCTTTATTGGGATGTTTAGATTGAATTTATTAGCGGTATTGAAAATGTAACCTTTTGTTGCGTTTTTTGATGGTTAGGAATTTGATTTAACTGTTTTATTCTTTTTTTTATATAATTTTTCAACAAGGAATTTAAGATATCCGGCTTCAACGGTTAATTTTTTTAATAAATTTAAGTTCTTTATTTAAGTCTTTTTTATTATTGCATATTAATATTGTGCGATTAACATAACTGCGGATTGTATTAATTTTATATCGATAAGGGGTTTTACTTCTATTGTTAACTATTTCGCTGCTGGCCATTGGTTTCCTGTAAACAGTGGTTCTTATTATTTTCACGTTTAATTTTTACATCTAGGTAGTTAATTTCATTATCCTGCTCGGGTTCAAAAGTAAATTTACTATTTTTGTTTAGCAGATTTAATTTATTAAGTATTTCATCTATATTTTGATCTTTTTTAATTACCGCAAAAACGTCATCTACGTACCTAACCCAAAAAATAATTTTATCTTTCATTAACTTAAAAATGTTTTCTTCAAGTGTTCTTAGTTTAAATTCAGCTACTATCCCTGAAATGGGCGATCCCATTGGCACTTCCATATTTTGTTTATATACGACGTTGTTGAATCTGAAATAACTTTCGCGTAGGATTAGTATACTGGTGGCTATTAATGTGTTCGCAATGGGGGTTTCATATTTATTTGCTATTGCTTCGTTTATTAGGTCAGAAATTTCGTTAATATCAATGGATGGGAATAAGTTAATAACACCAAAGATGATAAATTTTTGGTTATCGTTTATTTCTAGTACATTAATACGTTTAATAAAATCTTCAGTAGAATTAAGGCTATAATCAGAGGGGGACAAAAGGTTATGGTAAATATCAGTCATGTATTTCTCAAGGGGGTAGGTAGGGCCTTCTTTTTTGTTAACAATCGGTCGAAATTTAGGTGGATTTTTTATGGTCTTTGAATCGCCCAAAGAAATCACCCTTAAACTGTCGGTGTTTATAAAATCCCTATAGAATACCCCGATAAAAATACCGGAAGTTACATAGGAGTTACAAAAAGAAAAAGAAAAACACGCCTCAAAGAACATGAAAATGATATTAAATTTGCCTGATTTACTACCGCACTTGCTCGAACATATTACGAAAATAAAATAGATATTAAATTTAATGACGTTGAAAAATTGGCCAATTACAATAACCATACTTACGCGTTTTACTGGGAGAGTATTGAGATAATTAGTGATAATGTCGCCATTAATGACCATGAGTCCGCCAAAATAGATCCGCAGTGGCGCTACCTATTAAAAGAACGAAGTAAAGCTATAAATAGCCAAGGCCCACAAGCACAGTTTGCAATTGATAAAGAGGGAGGATCCTCCCACGAAAAGCTTCTTGCAGAAGATGAAGCCTAAGTAAGGTCTTTTAATTTATTTTATAATTATGTTGTGCTTCATTTAAATTTAAATAAGTAGTCATATTTAGAGAAATAAAAAATGTAGTCAAAAAAAAAAAAAAAAAAAGGTTAGTTTATAAGTTTCCTATGGTTAAAAATAATTTTTAGAAGAGTATTTTCCATTTTCTATGAATGTCAATGATTTCTGTTTAAGTACAAAAAATTTGTTTATTACCTTTACAAAATACAAAAATTCGAATATAGAAATTTGTATGCTCTAAGATGAACTACTTATTACACTTAATATATCAAAAATTTTACAAAGTCTTATTTTTAAAAAGTAAGCTTTACTAAATATATATTGATTGATAATAATTAAAAGGTGCCATAAATATTTTATCCCAATGAATAAAAGTACTGTGCAACATTGCATCACATCTTTTCATTTTGGGTTATAATCAATATCAATAGCATGTTTTAATGTTGTACGATTAAAAAATTTTGAGGTATTGCATGATTAGCTGAAATTTTTTTTTAACATGAATTACATAATGCAATTTTAAATTAATTATTTTTAATTATAGGATAATGGGCAGTATCTCTCTCTTTTGTGAACATATCTTAAATTTATGAAAATTTGCATTTATATGCATTGAAATGCAATATTAAATACATTAAAATTTCTTAAATTATATCTAAAGAAAAAAATAAATTTTCTCCACATTCTAAAAATGCCCGCGTCTAATTTTTAATTTTATATCTCAATTTTACATTATTATAAGCTTAGCAATATATTCTAAAATATCTGGATATTACTTTGTGGATTTGTTGATATGATTTAATTTTTTTTTAAATATTATATTTAAATGCTAACAATTTTCACTGAAATTTCAGCATTCAACATAATTCTAAAAATTAACCTATCATTGAATTCACAAACTAAGTAATAACCTAATATGTTTAGTTTATATTTTTAAATCATAATAATGCAAAAGCGAGGACAAAAAAATATATAAAACAATAATAATTAGCAGAAAACTTTTAAAAATTAATATTTATTTATTTTGTAAAATTTAATTCCTTTTTAAGAATTTTTAATATGCTTAATTGTATTACTCTAATTTACCATCTATATCTGCAAATTTTCGTAGCTCTATAGCAATTTATAAAAAAGATTTATAAACATTCACTCTCCTCTTAAGAGAATGCATTAATGTTTTCCTCACATAAAAATTTATTTCTTTTTCTGAATATATACATATGAATAACCAATGTTAACTTACACAATACACTTAGTACATTGCAACTGAAAAATATGTATAAAATTATTTTACTTTAGAGTTTCCAATTTTCGCATATGGTTTTCGACAGTTTAAACCAGTTTTTGACACCTGTCACATCAAAAAAACCAACCCTTTTTGATACAACCTCTGATAACAGGTTCTAATAACCTATCATTTTTATAACATATTACTATTTAGCTGATATGTGACTAACGTCTGTTCTAATAATTTTCAAACATATAACATATACACATGATCTGTGAAGTTGCATGGTTTATGCTTTTGGGTTCCAACACTTTCAAACTGATTTTCATTTTTACTAATAGTAAAATTTTGGAAATTTGAAAAAATAAAAAACTCTATTGATATATATAGTAAGTAAAGTTTAAAAAGTCATACACAAATGCTCGTCCCAAATGAGTTAATACAAGCTTCTGTTAAACTCTAAATACTTCTCTGTTCAAACGTGAACAGAAAAAATAAAATAAAATAATAAATAATTGAGTAACACAGATATTGTTTTCCATAATTAAGAATGCACACTATTAAAAAAACATATCAATAAATGTTAAAAAGCAGCTATAAAACAAGTGTGTATAATATCCCAAACTGATGAATAATTATTTCTTTTGATATTCAGAAGAAACTGAACATTCTAAATTCACAAGAAAATCAATATTGTTCAGTCATATTCGGCAAAAGCATGGTAGGATGCCAACTTTGAAAAATTAGAATATTTATTTTAAAGTTTTTTTTTTAAATAAAAAATCGCATAAGGTTTTTTTTTTCCAGACCCCAAATGATTATATCTGTACTGATAAGTATAAAGGATTTAAGTCCAAAAATGTCGATTTTGAGTTAAGTACATAGTCAGATTCAGAAAAAAATTCTCTATCGATTGGTATGAAGGATTTAATTCTATGTCATTTAGTCTTTGAGAAAATCCATTGGTAAAAAAAGGACCAATTCAGAAATTTACCATTCAAGTATGGTATAAAATATTTAATTCAATTTTTCCCGTTATTAAATGAAGGTTGACAACCACTGAATGGTATAAAGGGTATAAATCAACGAAATACCCTTTTCCTAATCTATTCTTCTGATTTGTTTTTAGCTAGTTAAATTTTATTTTGCATCTCCTGAAAAATCAAGAATATGGACTTAAATCCTTTATACTTATCAGTACAGATATATGACAACTAATGTTAGACTTTTTACTCATAAATAATTAAAAGGAGTTTCAATTAAAGAAAAATCTGATAAACTCATTAAAATATGAAACACTAAATGGGAAACTTATATCAAATAATACATGATCACCACGTAAAACCACAGAAAAAAAAAAAAAATTAAGAATAAAATATTTTTTATTACTTTCACATATGTCACATGAGATTATGTACTTTCAGTCCCAGCTTTCATATACGCTAACTACTATCAGTGATTTCAAATATAAGAAGCCTTAATTCTTCCTTTTTCTCCCATATCTCCCTAGAATGAACAAATATTATCGAAACAACTCTCTCAAAGCTATTACTCAAGCACAAAGCAAAACCAAACCCGATGATTATATTCATTCATGACAAAGTAAGCAACATTATGGTCACTTAAGTTAATATCTTAAAGATATTAAAATTTCCCTGCCTATTAGAATTTAAAATAATACTTTGTAAGGATAATCATTCAAAATAATGCGTCCAAGGTATTATTTGATAAGATTATTTGATGACTAGGTAAAAATAAGGTATTTTTAAAACTGTTGAATAAACATGAACAGCCACATTATTTTCTAATAATATAATAAAGTTCCATTCAGTAGAAAAATTAATCTGTCAGCATACTGCCAGTAATACTTATCACACCTGAAACTGGAAACATTTATTTTTTAGAATCTTCTCCATAACATATTACTGTGGTATTAGGCCTAATGCAGCAATAGTATTATTTATTATTCTATTATGTAAAATAATGACAATCTCAATACCTTTACTAGCTGAAGGACAAGTAGCATTTTAGCGAAAATGAACTTGTAAAAAAAAAATAATGGAATGAAGACTCAATGAAGAAAACTTACAACTAGAGATGGGAATGATCCGAAGAAAAAAAAAAAAATGGAAATTTTGGAAAAAAAAAAAAAAAAAAACAGTTTTTTTGGGGGGGGGTTTCCCACGAAGGGGTTTTTTTCTACCTGGAAAAATGAAAATTTTGAAATATCTAGCATAAAATAACGTATTTAGAAATTTATAATATTAGCATTCCAATGCTTTTTTCTTGAAGTATCTTTTCATGTTCAGTATCTTACATGAAAATACTAATTCCGATAATGTTCATATTGCAAAAATTAAGTTTTAAAATGGTAATCCTGAAATATTTAAGTATTATAATGACCTCCCTCCCATCAGATTCATTTGAAATTACTTATTCTTTTAAAGTTCTTTTATACCTATCTTTTTTCTTGAATATATATCCTTAGACTTGTCTAACTATATTATTTTAATGCGTGTTGATATCTATATTATATACAGACACATATAAATAATATATATATATAAATGCATGTAAGATTTAACTATGTATATATAACAAGCAGTTCTTTGTCAAAAAATTTATTTCACAATTTACAAAAATTGTAAGTGCAAAAATCTACTTGATTTATGTTTTTACATCTGAGTTAATAACTTTTATATTATAAAACAATAATAAAATGTTGTTTTAAATCAATGAAGTTCAATTAAATTTAAATTAAACTTTTATTTTATCTTCGTGGTTAACTTCATTTTAAGTCAGAATATGAATTAGAATCCCAGGTCAGGTAAACCAGACCTGCAATCGGATTTGGCTCTGGTTGACTAAATTTTTTCCACTTGCATGTGAGGTTCGATTCAGGTTGACTGATTTACTTTTCTTATGGGTCAGGTTGACTGAATTTTTTCTAGGGGCTGGATTGAATGATTTATTTTCCTTGTGGGTCGGGTTTGGATTAGGTTGACTGAATTTTTTTCCTACGGGTTGGTTAAGTTTTCAACAAGTTGGGTCAACTTCAGAAAATCTTTCAAAAATTTTTATCATAATGAGCAGAAATTTGTTTGATATAATTTATTATAAACATACTACATATTCCCATGATTAAATATACGTGTACACAAATTATTACATACATATTGCAGAAAAACAGTACACAAAGAAAAATGAAATATATATATATACTAAACTTAAAGCATATTTTTGTATTCTTGAAGTACACTACACACATAAATGGTTAAAAATTATTAATCCATTTTTCAGATTTTTAACTTAGTTTATCAGTAACTCCATTTAAAAATTTTTTTAAAAATGATTTACTAACTAACTCTGTGACAATGAAAATTTATTTTATTTTGAGTGATTCCATACCAACTCACCTAAAAAAATAAAAGTTGGTTGCATGACCGACTCAGATTTTCTTTAAATTTGGTACATCGATTGATGATGTAGAGGCATGAAAAAGTCCAAATTTTTAGTTACATGCTCCACTTATTTATAGAGATACAGGTCCTCGAAGTTTGTCCGCCCCCTCAAAATACCAAGAAATTAATGTTATTTAATTTTTTTTTCTTAAAAATAGTTCTTATGTAATATGAAAGTGTTAGGTATCTATGGAAACTAGTTATTCCAGGCATTCAGAAAAAAAAAATACTACAATGTTTATGATGAAAATTGTTAAGGTACAGAACTCTTAGAAGTTGCAACCACAAAAATTTGATTTTCCCGATTTTGCTAAAATTGAGACATCAATTCCAAAAAAAGGAAAATAAAACAAAAGATTTACTCACTTTCTGGTAGAGTACAGGTGTTCACCATAAATTGCTACACAATAAATTACTTGGGTTTCTCACTCCTTCTTGGAAATATTTAAGCTTAAAGACAAACCATAGGGCAAAAAAATGCAATTTTGTCCACCTTGGCAGCCATTTTTCTCATGAAGGGGGAGCACTAGAAACTTTTTTTATTATTTTTAAATAAGCTACTGATGTGTTAGCTGTTCACAGGAAAAGAGTTTACTTTTGGTTATTAATTGCATAAAGAGATATCTTGCTGATAGCATATGCATGTTTTTCTCTAATACCATATGCTTGTGTTTCCCCTCTCACAGACCTAACATTAATAAAAAAAAAGATGTAAAGAAACAAAACTTATTGAATATTATATAAACATTGATTTATTACATGTATTAGACTTTATTTACCCTCTGAACATTATTTAGTTACCTTTAGAAATAGTGTTGTTAGGTGAATAAAGGTATAAAAACAAAACTAATGTTTACTCTTATTAAAACAGGAATAAACTACTACGTGAGAAACGCCAAAGAAAAATTATTGAGGTGCATACAGCTGTTTCGGTAGCCAAAAGCGTACCGTCTTCAGTGCAAAAAGAATTCTGAATCTGGAGAAGTGTTCGTATATATAGGAGAGGGACCGGATTTAGTTCAACCAATAGGATTACGAAAGAGGTGGGGAGTGTGGCCAATAGGAATTAAGGAATGTGTAGCTATGTAAACAGTAGAAAAATTAAGGAAATGTGGACTGAATGTAAAATTTCCAGCAATCAGACAAATAGGGAACAGCGAAATCACAATTTACAAGGTTTTTAAAATTTTTATAAATATGAAAAGCTTCAAAGAAATCGAGTTCATGAATGGATTTAGGTCTGCAAATTATTTTAGCTGAATTAAATTTAAAATTATGATTTTCCTCCCAGCAATGTTTAGAAATAGCCGATTTATTGGTTTCTTGTTTGCGGACGTAATTCATATGTTCTTTTAGACAAAATTTAAGACTGCGTTTAGTTTGGCCAATGTATGATAAACCACATTGACAGGAAATACTATAAATACCCCAAGAATTTTGCGTATCAATGGGATCTTTTAACTGAGAAAAGGTGAGTTTATTGGAAGGCGAAAATATTATTTTAAAATCATATTGTTTGAGAATTTTAGCTATGGTTTGACTGGATTTAGGAAAGTAGGGTAAGACAATACTGATATTAGAAGAGACTGACTTAGTAGAAGAAATACGAGGGAGTTGTAATTTTTGGATAGCTTTGTCTATAATGGAAGGGTCATAACCTCTGTCAATTGCAATAGCTTTCAGGTATTTAATTTCAGATTTTAATAAACTAGGATTTGAACAAATATTAAGGGCATGGTTTACAAAAGTATAGAAAGCAGCCATTTTAAATCGGAACTTTTATTGAAAATAAAGTCCTTGGCAAAACACCATTTCATCGCAAAATCATAATCAGAGTATTTAAAAACAAGAAAAGCAGAACTAAAACCAGATAAGGGCATTTTATTACTTGATTTTTCTGAAAATTTTACTTTTATAGTACAGGATGCAATACAGGGATATCACTGGGAAAGCATGCAAGCTACACTCCATCCTTTTGTTCGGTCAAATGATAACCTAAAAATTATTTCTATGTGCATTATCAGTGACTGTTTGACACATGATACGGTGGCAGTAGTTTCTTTTCAAAGGCTTGTAATTCTATATTTAACATCACAGTATCCAGACATATAGGAAATAATTTATTTCATTGGAGGTAGCTCAACGCAGTACAAAAACAAGAAAAACTTTTTTAATTTATGCCAACATAAAGATGATTTCAAACTAAATGCTGAGTGAAATTTTTTTTGTCACACCTCACGGCAAAATCCTGTGTAATGCCATTGGAGGCACAGTCAGAAGGTCTGCTTACAGAACCAGCTTGCAACATCCTTACAAAAATCAGATAATTTCTCCATGTGATTTGTTTCATTACTGCGCAGGTAATTTTAAAAATATTAAGTTTTTCTTTGCATCTGAAGAATATGTAGCAAAAACAAGAGTATTGCTTTCTGAAAGACTAACTTTCGCTGTAAGAATTGAGTGTACTAGGGATTATCATAAATTTATTCTTATTAGTAAATCTATGCTTTTTTATATCCATTGTATCTACAAACATATCGAATCAGATTGAAGTATCTGCAGTAGGTAAGCAACATGTCAAAAATTTAGATCAGATAAATGCTGGATTCCATACAAGCATCTGTTAGATATAATACCAATGCCATCAGCAGCAGCTACAGGATGCATGTTTTTAATACCAAATGATACTGCGAAAAAAATACAGGAACTGATGCTTGCAGTTGAATAAAATTCTGTACATATCAATTTTTAATATATTGCTGTATTTCAATTATATTGCGTATGAAATAAATATTTATAGCTCCTTTATTTTGATTGATTTTTAAAGAAATTATTTAATACTTTATTATTACGAAGAGACAACTTTCAGCATTCACTTTTGGAGAAATTCTATTTCTTGTTTCCATCAAATATCTAATTTTGCTATAAAATGAAGAAATTAATATATTTTTTATTATTAAATAATTTAATACATTAAATTTCTTGAATTCTTGTATAGATAGTACAGCTATTAATACATGCATTGTTATTTTTCTTTTTAATTAATGTTAAGTCTATGAGAGGGGGAATACAAGCATATGGTATTAGAGAAAAACATGCATATACTATCAGCAGGATATTTCTTTATGTAAATAATAACCAAAAGTAAACTCTTTTCCTGTGAATAGCTAACACATCAGTAGCTTATTTTAAAAAAAATAAAAAAGTTTCTAGTGCTCCCCCTTTATGAGAAAAATGGCTGCCAAGATGGTGGAAATTGCATGTTTTTGCCCTATGGTTTGTCTTTAAGCTTGAATATTTCCAAGAAGGAGTGAGAAACCCAAGTAATTTATTGTGTAGCAATTTATGATAAACACTTGTACTCTATCAGAAAGTGAATAAACCTTTGGTTTTATTTTCCTTTTTTTGGAATTTATGTCTCAATTTTAGCAAAATCGGGAAAATCAAATTTTCGTGGTTGCAACTTCTAAGAGTTCTGTACCTTAACAATTTTCATTATAAACATTGTGGTATTTTTTTTCTGAATGCCTGGAATAACTAGTTTCCATAGATGCCTAACACTTTCATATTACATAAGCACTATTTTTAAGAAAAAAAAAATTAAATAACATCAATTTCTTGGTATTTTGAGGGGGTGGACAAACTTCGAGGACCTGTATATCTATAAATAAGTGGAGCAGGTAGCTAAAAATTTGGACTTTTTCATGCCTCTATATCATCAATCTGTGTACCAAATTTAAAGAAAATCCAAGTCGGTCATGCAACCCTCATTAGGTGAGTTGGTATGGAATCACTCTTTTATAACTTTAAAAAGTTTTGCATAATATTCAAATGAATCATTAAATTTATTTAGTTTTTGACTTTTGAATAAAAAGAAATTGGGTTCAAGTCAATGAAATTTTTTTTTTTATTTTGTCCATTTGATTCTAGTCTAAATTCATTGTATCAATGCTGTCGGAATATGAACAATTCCATAGGAATGCTAACCCTATGCAAAATTAATGTTTGCATGATGATTTGACTAGTTTTTGGTGTTTTGTACAAGGAAAGGTAATGAAACAGAAAGGCTCATTTTTTAATAGTAAAAGCTTTTTGTATATTTATGTTAAGAAAAAATAATATGGACTGCATGTATTTTTAAAATGTTTAACACTTTGTATTTTCTAAGATATAACTATGAAGAAACCCTATTTTTATCTGTAAAAATTCAATTTTTTCAGAATTTTTTTTTTTTCTTTCCCACTGCTTCAAAATTTCTGGAAATTTTGAATTCTGACAATGTTCATTTGAAATTTGTATTTTTTTTTTACTCAAAATAAAGAAAATGTTTATGCCCATAAGATGCATTTACGATGATCTACAAACATTTAATATTTAATAAAAATATTAAAACTTTGTAGATCTACAAAGTATTAAATATTTATCGATTTAAGCCATTTTTTGTTTAAGTTTCAAATCTTTTATCACAGAATAACATAGCAATGTAATCACTTTAAAAATGTAAGCATTTTAATATACAGAGATTGCCCCTCATAATTATAGTAGGTTACTTAGATCTGCTTGCATTTTACTCAAAAAAAAAAAAAAAAAAAAAAAAAAAAAGCATCCTTCTTGCTCCTAATCTAAAAAAAATGCCTCAGATTTTAACAGAAGAGTTACCTATTATTTTAATTATCAAATTAATAATTTCTTTATGAGAATTTTAGTATGAACATGTAGCGATGCCATCAACACCCTTTCTCGGATAAATTATCAAAGCTTACCGATAAACAATAAGCTAACCTTTTGTCCAGAGGTATGTTTTGGATTTCTATGCCTCCGGTCTCAGGTTCAAATACAACTTCCCACACACAAATTGCTACAATTGGTGACCTGAATGCTCAAATGAAAGAATAAGTTATAATCGTCACTCTGACAAAAGATGGCAGTACCACACCTTCCCAGCAGCAAAGCCTGTGAAACATTTGCAGCACAAAGCCTATCATGCTCCATGAAATGCAACTTTAGTAATGGTCAACTGACAGCACTATCTGGTAACTGCTACCATCTACATGAGTATTATTGTGTAGTGTATGATACAACACTACATGATAATATAATAGATAAATAACGGATGCATGTGCAGGAAATAGTATTTGAACCTGAGACCTGAGGCATAGAAATCTAAAGACGTACATCTGGACAAAAGATTAACTTATTGTTCATTGATAAGCTCTGATAATCTATCTGAGAAATGGTGTTGATGATATCATTACATACTTACTAAACAGCGACTAAAAATTATGTTAATGCTTGTTACAACCAATTATTGTCTGTCTGAGTGATATGGATCAAAGGAAATAGATAATGAAACAAGTTATGGAAAAGAAAAATTTTAAACGGAAAATAAACGATATCAATAAAAATAAAACTATTGTGTATGATCATCAACAACAATAATCATTTATACATTAGTAATAAGCAAAAGTAATAAAAGTTTACTTTTACTTTCCGAACATACATATGAAAGAAAAGTATTGTATTCATGATTTGCAAAATGGATTTAGTATCTTGCATAGCTTAAAAACAAATGGTCGTAGAATGTTGCAAATTTATATTTGTGATGTTTAGTTATACACCTCTAACTTTGGTCTTGTCAATAAAAAAAGATATCTTGACAATAAAAGAAAAACTTGACAACAAAAAAAGATATTGTTTCATAAAAATATTACAAGTTTTTAACTTGTCACATCACAAAAATAGTTATGAGAATTATATTGGACTTGCTCAATTTTTAGACCCCCCCCCTTTCCTAAAATTACATACATTAAGGGGTTACATGGGTTTTGAAAGGTTAAAATGCATACTTTCTCTATTTTTACTTTCTAAGCATAATATGTAAGGAGAATATTGTAATCATGATCTGTGTAATGGATTTTTTCGCATAGTTCAAAAATTAAAAGTGTTTGTTGAATGTTGCAAATTTATATTTGCGATTGTCATGACGTCTAGTTATACAGAACCAACTTTGGTCTTGACACAAACTCCCGTTTTAGAGATAGCTACAATTTTACACGATTTTTCATGATGTATGTAAATGTGCGTGTGAATCAACACAATAGCATTTAAACAATTTTTCCGAATGCGCTGAAAGTTGGTAAGTATGTGATAGGTCACTGTAGCACAAACTACATAGATTTTGGTAAATCTACCACTTCCAGTTTTTTTTTTTTTTTTTTTTTTTTTACAGGGACACAAAGAAAAATACCTTATCATTATGGCTTAGGGGCTGAAATTATTTAAAGTGCAATATTATCTCTAAATGCTTTATTGGATTGAGCTGAAAATTTATGTACAGATTATAGGACACTATTCACAAACTGTAGTGATTTTGGTAAATCTAACGCTCATAGTTTTGTTACAAGAATACAAAGCAAAATTCTTTATTATTATGGCCTATGGGCTCAAATTATTTAAAGTGTGATGGTGTTTAAAAGCTTTATTCGAATGAACTGAAAATTTATATACATGTTATAGGTCACTATCGCACAAACCATATAGATTTTGGTGAATGTAGCACTTATAGACCTTTACAGGGACACTGAAAATTCTTTATCACTAAGACCTACAGGATCAAATTATTTTAAATGCAATAGTATTAAACACCTTATTTGATTAAGCTAATTGATTTCAGCTTTCGCTTACCTTAATTTATTTAAACAACCATTAATACTTATTGTTTGGAAAGTTAAGTGGAGTCACTCTAGATTTTTTTTTCTCATATGCATAGTAATAACAATCTTGAAAAGAGTGCCCGAACTTTAAATGCTAAATATGAGCCTTTAAGAATCCAAAAACTGACCTCAAGAATCTAAAAAAAGTCAGCCCTTTTTTTTTACTACCAGCACCATACACCCATATTTGTATATAAATCTGAGGAAAAACTCTGATATTTATTATAATTTTCTAAAATTCTCAAAATACAATGTTCATCTATATTAATAAAATCAGAGTTTTGTCTGTAAATTTGTCGGAATCGAAAATTTTTGCGATATCTTCACGTTTTACACGCCATGAAAGCCGAAAATGACTTCAGAAAATTTTGCCTGTGTGTGTGTGTCATCGTGTCCGAATGTCGCTTTTTTTGTCCGGGCATCACTTGAGAACGGCTGGACGGAATTGAACGGCGATTGGCAGGAATTTAGGTCTTCACCCAACTTAAAATTATATCTATCAACTTTTCAGAAATTCCCCCCCCGTTCCCCCCCCAGGGGGTAAAAGACTAAAACACGTTTGTCCGGGCATCACTCGCGAACGGCTGGACGGAATTCAACGGTGCTTGGCAGAAACTTAGGTCTTCACCCAACTTGAAATTATATGTATAGAAATTTTCAAAATTATGATTAGTGATTAAATTGTGGGTAAAAAACGGCTGCGCATGCGCCATAAATATTTTTTCACTAAAATGCTTTGAATGGAAAAATAAAATATAAAAATAAATTTTTAAGTTAAAGACTTTTGTATTTGCGTGATTCGCACTACAAATTATGAAAAGATTGAAATGAAGTGTTGCCATCTAAGTTTCATACTTTAGTTAATTTTAAAAAATCTAATTATCGTATCGAAAAACTGTTTACACCCCAGGATTCAGAAAAATCACCTCTTTCATTTGGTACTGAATTTGTAATGATAGGTCTGATATTTCTAATTTATTTTTCCCTTTATCCGTTTTTCCGTTGCCACTTAAATTTCATACTTTAGTTATTTTTTAAAAATCTAATTGTCGCATCGAAAAACTGTTTGCACCCCTGGATTCAGCAAAATCGCCCCTTTCATTCGGTATCAAATTTATAAATATAGGTCTGATATTTCTAATTTATTTTACCCTTTTTCCGTTTTCAACCCAGATTCGATATGGAACAGCTTTAGTATTGGATCCCTTTGGCAAAATTTGAAATTCGGCACCGAAGTAGCTCGGACGTTTCTCGCCAAGATCTTTAATTGCACAATTGAGATAGCCAATTCAGTTCATCGCAAAAATGGCTTAAAATATTTAAAGTCACCAAAGGGTTCCGATACTTAAGCCGTGCTTTTTGTATTTATTTATTTATAATATTGTCTATTAAAGACTTCTGTGGTCACGAAATTTGGTGCGTAAATTGTTTGTATACATCCGGCACTTATTGTAACTGCATTTCACGAAATTCGAAATCCCCCCCCCCCCTTCTCGGAGTCGGAGGGCAATAAACATGTGTAAAAACATGTTTTTCCGTTTGAATTCTCTTTGAATTCTCTTAGAATGGCGAATTTTGGTGTGTGGATATTGATTAAGTGTACGCATTATGTACATTAGTGGGCTTTTGGAAAACTTCGAACTCACCCGCTGAGGGTGGGGAAGTAAGAGGTGGGTAAGTTGTGCCGAAGACAGTGGGAACCCAGACTCCTCACATTGGGAGTGAGAAAACCTCTACCAATCACAGCGAGAACTTAGGTTATTAATAAATATATGGCATTTTGACAACTCATTTAAGTTTAATGTCTAGCAAAGTGGGCAAAGCCTGCTAGTTTGAAATAATAGTAATAATTTTTAATCTGTTAGTTAGTAAAGTCCTTTTTAAATTATTTATATAATTGTATTATGGTGAAAGCCTTCAGAATAATTTCAGAAACAATGTTAATTTTTTCACCCTAACAGTTTTAAGTCATCTGATAAAATTATAGTTTTTTTTTTTTCCTAATTTCCCCCCCCCCTCCCATAGTTATTTCATGAACTTTCATTATTTCACTATCTTTAATTAAAATTGTGCATTTTTCAATATGCAGTCTTCAGTTGTTATACTTGTATTTTAAATTATTCTTAGTAATTTTTATAATGATCTTTTGATCTTTGTTGTTGTTGTTATTGCTTCGCATTGTTGTGATGAAATTATTAAGCTGTATTGGCCTCTGCTCTTTCTTATTATTGTTTCTGCTCCCCCCCCCCTATTTAGCTTTTACCCTAGTTTCCCATGGTTTTCAGTTCTTATGTATAATCTTACAGTAAATTTAAAAAGTAATGCCCAAATATGCTAAGAATATATTACTAAATTATTGTATAGAAACCTAGAAAAAAAAAAAAAAAAAAATGCCCAAGTGTCAGTATCCTCTCATTTGCCGCACTTAGTAATAAGTCAGAAAACATCAACTATACAAACGCACGTTAAATCCAATCAAAGGCTTCTCCTCCCCCCCCTTTATTATTATTATTTATTAAACAATAATAATAGTATATGGAGAATCGTCGCGACATTTGTTTCAATCAGAGATATATAAATATAAAAATTTCTTATAGAACCGCATTTATATTTATCGATGTCCTACTTTTAACTTGTTCGTCTTATATTAAGTATGAATGCAGTGTTCAACCTGAAGGCAATTTGAAAATAAAAATATATTGCTTATTTGTTCAGCTTTTTATTTTTAAAAACAATAATAATAATAACAACAACAATAATAACAATATGATTATTAATTATATTCATTAAAATATTAATGTACTTATAACTTCATGACACTAAGATAAATAATTAAATATTTTAATTCTATTGAAAAAGTTAATTATGCAAAACTAATTATTGTAATATTAAAATATTAATTGGTACCTTTATTATAAATTTATAACAAATGCTACTCTGTTACTAAAAAGGGAAAGAAAACTACAATCTAATGCATTAAACGAAATGCTTGAAAAAAAATCTGATTAGGACTCAGATCTGGTTAATAATATACATGATTACAAAAATGTTATTTACTTTACCTGAGAATAAAATGCCTTGTGAATCAGATGAAGCAGGCACTTTTAAATGTCCAGTACAATTTTCTATTCCCTTTGAGGAAATTTCCTGATACTGTCTTTGATGGCTTTCATACAGTTCATTTCTTGTTTTAACTTTTGAATATGAAAAAACGTTTGGAACAAAGTCCGGATGGTTTTTATCTCTATTAGGTTTACCTAAATATATTGATATAAAACAGATGTAAATTAAAAAAAAAAAGACTATTTAACTATTAACAAGAATATTATACTGAAACTAAAAACTACAGCAAATATCAGGCATGAAAGTGCAAACTGGCCAAAAAGCTGAATTTGTGGGCAATATAAAAATTATAGCAACATAACCTGTGTATGCCACATGTGTAAGTATATATATGGAATAAGGTATATATTTATTTTTAAAAGAGAAAAATTAATTTATTTGAAAGGAATATGAAATTATTAAAAAAAAAAAAAAAAAAATCTTAATCATTCTTATCTAGAAGAAATTTTGTCAATTTCTGAAAAAAAGAAAGGACACAGTTCAAAAATAAACTTAGAAATAATAAAAAAATTAAAAATTTTTGAAGATGTGGTTTTTACTTCAAAATGTATTAAAATCTCCAGTTCAATGAAAAAATTACATAATTAAGCTATTACTTAAAACTAACTGTAATTTTTTCTTTCTTTTGAAACTGTAGTAAAATCTAATTAAAATGCCATAATTTGGCATTTTGTCGCAATAATATTGCATTATTTTGGCAGAGTGCCAGTAAAAAAAAATAAAAAGAATTATGTTTATTTTAGGTGAAATAATACATTGTCATACATCACCGCATCGCCAGTAGTAAGGAATAATAAAATAGTTTAATATCATTGTTCAGAACAAGAAAATTCAGGTGAAATGCATAGGGGCGTTTAATGGATGAGGAGGGGGGAGGGACTTTTGCGGTATTTTATAGCATTCTATTCTATGAAGTATCAGCGCGACAATGAAAGGGACAGAAAGACGGTAGTCTGTGCCCTCCCAATGTCCCTGGTCCCAATTGATGGTGGTCATCTCAGATACTTGGAAGAGATCGTATAACTATAAAAAGAGAAAATCCATGAGTGTTTCGAAGAGAGGAAGATAAGGACACTCCTGTTCCATCTTCTCTTTGCGGTGAAAATGAGAGAGAAGGCTTTGATTAAAATTTATAGGCAAACAAATGGTATTGCTTTGAAAAAAAAAAAAAAAGTTTCTTAAAATTGTAAATAAAACAGTCTGAGAAAATTTTTGTCATTTGGCGCTCTTTCATTCGTGTATCGAGTAAACGCCCCGTGCGCCCGCAACTCCGCTGATCACCAAAAAGCTTGCTTTTGTACATCAGCGATGAAGGGTTATAATAGTCAGCATGATGAGGAGTGGTGTCATCTCAGCAATTTTTAGTAAAGGGCATACTAACACTAAACAATTTTTTTTCCTTAAATAATTAACAATAACACTTCAACCAAGATGTTTGTTTTGTATTACAAATATTCTAGTAAACTTTTTTTTTTATTTATGAAATTTATTTTCAAAAGTAGAAAACTTTTCTATAGGAAAAAAAAAAAACATGCTTATTGAAAAATGCAACATTAGTAGTGCTGTACCGAGTAGCACTTTGGCCGAGTAACCGAGTACTTGGCCTTTTACTACTTGGCCAATCACCGAGTACCAAATACAGAGTAGTTGTAAGAAAGAATAATTGATGTACATATGAAGAATTTTGCACATCTTGAAATTAAACAAAGGCCTTTTGAACACAAAATTAAGTTAAATGGCAAACAGCTTGTTTCATAAAATGTTTCAGAACTTTTGTAGTGTATATGCATGATTATGTTCATTGTTATATTTGATATTTCCAGCTTAGTAAATTATTAAAACAATAATAATTGATAACTTCATTCTTTATTATATAGTCTTTCTCAGATGCGAACCATTCTCAGATAATTCTTAGAGGAATATAAAAGTTCCTGTACACTCAGGCTTAATTTAAGATGCATGAAATTTACATATGAAATGAGAATATTAAAATAAATATTTCAGCATTTCAAACATGATAGACTTCATTAAATCTTCAAATTCTAGAAGATTAAAAGAGATAGGTAGTTTTGGGCCATAATTTGCAAAACAACAAATTTGATTATTAAAATATATTTTTAATAACATTTTAGTGTCTTTACCTTTTTCATAATTATTATTTTTAAAATTAAAAATCAATCTTTTCTTACAGTTTTAAAAGTGTCTTACAGTTTTAAAAGTTTTATCTACTATATTAGTATTATATAAGGGTTCTTTTTTCTAAAATATTTTATTTTTGTTTGTTTTAGAAACAATTTTATGTACTAAGTTTTTATAAAAAAAAAAAAAAAAAAAAAAAAACTGCATATCAAACACATACAAGATGGTTATACTCAGAGATATTGCTAGTATTTTTTCTAGGAGTGAAAATACTCCTTTATCTTTTTTGAAGGAGTGAATTTGGCATTATTAAGAGTAAAAAAAAGAGTGGATGAGAAAAAAGTTGATATTTCGTGAAATCATTCTAAATTTTACTTATTATATGGACTGACCAATTGTAATAAAATTCCTTTCAGCATAATTTGTACAATATAATATCAGAGCTCAGAATATAATCATAATGTGACTCAGTTTATAATTACAATGAACATTGAAAGATGATAAGGCCATATGTGAATCTGATAAATTCTATTATTGATGCAAATGTTTACAGTTTTACTCAAAACAATTTTAATTATAAAAACTTTTTATCAATTGTAAGAGAAGATATTCATTAAAAAAAGTATGCAGAGCATTGAATTGTAGAAAGAATATAACTTTTTCAGACACATTTAATAAAGTAGACTAAATTTAACCTAAATATACAAAGCGTGAAAATACTCACGGTTAAATTTGGAGTATTTATAGATTTTTATAGTAATCACGGAGTATTTATAAATTTTAATGCATAAAATACGCTTGTGGAGGAGTTAAAAATATCTCTGTTTATACTTGAATTCTTGTAACTAAAATGGATAAGCTCATATCATGAATTGTCTTTAAACCGAGTTTGGTGGCAATCTACTTGCACGTTTTAACTGCAGAAAGCTGTTTGCAGCAAAAGTTTAATGACTCTATATTTATATTTTCATAATTTTTTAGTTTAGACTTTAGTTTTTAATAAACAACTCTTATGAATAAATTTCTTTCAATAATACATAAAAGTAATGAAATTCTACAACTGCTCGGTATTGGTCGAATATTTAGTCCAAATTTGGCTGAGTACTGATTATATACTGAGTACTCGGTACAGCTCTAAACATTAACTCACATTTTGCATACCTGTTTGGAAATGTTTTCCACATATGTAAGAGTGAGGTGATGGGCTCCAATTTTTCCTTCTTATAGCTTGAATCCAGAGATTTTTTCTTTTTTCATTTAAAGGAAATGCATGGAAACTAATACCAGTTCCTTTAACAAACCTTGTGGTGCACCCAACAGCACAACAACTTTTTACCATCTTTGACAATAAATCTATAAATATATGTATTTATTTATATCAATTATTATTGTATCATGTACGCACATAATAATATAAAACAGTAAAAGGTACTTTCACATTAACCTCACACCAGATGTGGTTAATACAAAATGTATATGTTATGTGCATTTTATTAATTATATTTATTGCATACATACAAATATTAACGAATATTGAAGAATTGATACTATGAAAAAATATTAATATATTATGCATTTATATTTATGTATATAAGTAGTCCCATGCCATGCGGTTAACACGTTGAATGCCATGTCAGCCATCGGTGGCTACACTGAACTCTCCGTTCAGGCCGTGTCAACCACCGATGGCTGACAGTGTCAACTCAAATATGATATAAAACTAAAAAAATTACACTGTTTTAAGTAATTAATGAATATTTATTTAAAAGTTACTCAATCTTTTTTTATTGCAGAATTATATCATTAAGGAATCTTAATAAATTTTTAAGCAGAGCGCATGGCCTGATGGGGATTTCCTTAAGAATTCGCGTGGCGCTCAACGTGTTAATATGAAAACACTCAGTGGTATCTCTAGTGCAATTTTCAGTTGAATTGGAATACTGTCAGTACTTTAAATACAAACCTGTATGTCTAGCAACTTGTTAATGCAGCAATTAAAAAATGAAATATATATCAAAATGTTTTTCATCAAATAGTAAGGGTAATTAATTACTAGTGTATCTGTTATGCTTAAGAATATTTAACCCGGTAGCACTCGCTGGGGTGACTGAGTCACCCCAGCGAGTGCTACCGGGTGACTCAGAATGTCATACACAATGAAAACAACAAATATATAACTAAGGTAAAAAAAAAAAAAATTCAAAATAAAGCATTTTCATAAATTGATTTAGAAAAAAAAAATTCCTACAAAAAAAAAGAAAATCTTTTCTTTATTATTTTGTTTACAAGTTTGGTATAGATATGAAACATAAATTTTTAATTTAATTGAGAAAAAATAGATTCATCAAGTTTAGTAATAAAATCTAAAAATAATTACGTATGTGAGAAATATCGATTACTTCTATCGCTTTACTGTTTCCAGAATTGGTCATTGGTCACTGTTTGAAGATGGGAAAGGTTGGGGGGGAGGTTAAGTAAAAAAAATTAATTACATAATAAGAAATATTAAACTCTTTCGTTTCTAATTCTAGAATCCAAAAAGCGAATTTAAAATTAATACTGTCATGGAGTAAGATTGGGATACAAACGACTTCTGCAGAACACTTGACTGCTGATCGCTAGTTATAGATAAGAAAAGGGGGAAAGGGCAAAAAGTAATTCCATGAACAAGATATATTTAACAATTTTATTTCTTTATAGGTTCTAGAACGTCATAATGCAAGGTTAAAAAGAATATTGACATTTATGTTGTAGATGTAGAAAGATTGGGAATCTGGAGGCTTTGCCGATCGTTAACGGGGTTTCTTTTTCTTTCTTTCTTCTTTTTTTTTTATTTTTTTTTTTTTAACGAACGATATCCGTGACTTTTTTGAAAGCAGAAGAAATTAATTCATAGAATTCAACGAATTAGAGAGAAAAAAAAAAAAAAATTTTTTTTAAATTTTTTTTTTTTTTTTTTTTTTTTTTTTATGAATGCTGAAAAATTTTCTGCAAGGAAGAAAATCTTTCCGTGAACGACGTTCGCGCGTTCGTGTATATTATCTATGTCTGGTAGCCAGTTTCGAAAGATCACCAACATGGCGCTTTTCTTATTGTGTCGAAAATTGCAACCCTCCACAGCCTACATAAGAGAGCGAGAGTTGCGTGAAACAAAACGCTGAATATATGTGGATTAGACTAGAAAGGGTTTATTAGTGTCGCTCTAGAGCATAGTGAGCTATTGGAGACAATATTGGTTTCAAGCCTAGGGTTGAAAATATGTATGGAAACAATTTATTATATATACACATACATGTTTTAATTACATATATATATATATATAATTTAAACATTATATAAAAAATTTAATACACATAATATTATATGTAAATAATATAACATTTTAACCCATCCCTTACAGTTAATCACAGACTATTGCTAATATCCCACTGCGCAGTTCTAGTTAGACGTTAAACTCATTCAACCTCATTCTTAATGGGGGAAAAAAAAAAAAAAAGAAAAACTTCTTCTAAGAAAACTTTGTTAGCGTTGAAAGTCTTCCTTACTTAAATAGGTCGTACCGTGAGTGAGCAAATTTTATGTAGCACAAGTGCTACTCTACGGGCAATTGGAAATGTCTCGGATAAGGGTGGTCAAGAGGCATACAGTCGGTAACAAAAGTCTCCGAACACTAACAAAAATTCCTATATAAAAAAAGTACACTTAATACAGTTTTGTTAAATAAATCCTTGTCGAATCCTGTTTATAGACTGACTAAGAACAGGATTCGACAAGGATTTATTTAACAAAACTGTATTAAGTGCACTTTTTTTATATAGGAATTTTTGCTAGTGTTCGGTGACTTGTTACCAACTGTACTATCAAAATTTTCATCCTCCACGGAGGAGACAGATCATGCCAGAGATACATTTTGAATGATCGTCATAAAAGAATTTCAGGTAAAATACTTTCCAGTCCAACTACAACGAAGCCATAATTTCGATAAAACTTGTAATTCTATTAAAAGTCACATTTCCATTTACAACTTCCTTTATAATGTTCTAATTTCATTTAATACCTTCATTTAACCAACAGAAAAATTCAAACTAAGTAAACCTATACAGATTTCATATGACAGACGTTCATTTCAAAATACACCTTCAACACTATTCCATAAATATGATGCATTTACTAAGTCTGTTTGCGAAGAAAACGATGACGTAAACTGAATGGAAGGAACAACCAACACGAGAGTTTGCTATCACTGGCGAGTTAGCACAGTAATGGCATGAGGCAGCTTCAACTGAATTCCAACTTTTCAAGGGCTAGTGCGCGCCTCCACCGGGTTAACTTAAAATAGGCAATTTGCAAAATGTTTAGAATCAACTATGACAATCAATTGTCTACTGTAAACATTTGCAAAGTTTACTAATGTCTATAGTTTCAATTTACTTTTTACAATGTATTATTAAAATTATTACAAAGTTTAAGTTTTTGTTTTCTTTTTAGCAACAATTAAAATTCTAAATGTCCACATTTAAAGCTTTTACCAGGTTATTATTTTCATAGCTTAATTAATTTTAAAAAATCTTATCAAAATTTCGTTACAAATAAGGTACCATATGAAAGGGGCATTTTTTCTGAATCCGTCGGTTTAATTAACTTATCAATCAGACAATTAGATTTTTTTAAATTAACTAAAGTATGAAAAGCTGGTGGCAACAACACACAGACAAACAGAAGAAAACCTCTCTTAGCCAATCAACTTGCGTCCAGCCACAGACTTACAGGAAAAATCTCTCTTAGCTATTTATATATAGAGAGATAAATGATAAAATGCATTACCTTTCCATTAATGACCGAACACTTTCGATTTCAGACATTTAAAAAAATATCTCAATAAGTATTAAACAAATCATCTTAAAAATTTAGGAATGTAAAGAAATTTTTATGTCTCTATTGCATGTAATCAGGGAGATAGAGATCTCCCTGATTACATGCAAGAGATCTCTATTTTTTTAAAGAAAATAGCAATAGCAATCATAGCAATTTTTTTAAAGAAACAGGTTTCTTTAAAAAAATTGCAAAAAATTTTCAGGAAACTTGACATAATATTAGACACAGTATACTGCAATCAAATAAAAAAATATTGTAAGTCTAATAAAATATGAGAGTATTTACTTAATATTTTTTAACTGTGTATGCATAAGATTTAGCGAAATTTTATTTGCATAATTTAATAGCCAAATGTATTGATCTACTTATATAAAAACCCTAAACAAGTATCATGTAAACTTGTTAATAGTCAGTTTCATTTTTCGATAACAGATCAATCAAGCTACCAAACCTGCTTTATACCGACAACTCATGAAGTTCTTTATCATCAACATTACTTTGTTTAAACTCAACTGTTTCTGTTTTTACTTTTTCTTCTAATAATTTATGTTGTGAGCTACACATGTGAATTTGTTACTTTTATTCTCCAAGTACATGTTGGATAAAACCCTTTTTATTTCATATGTGTAAAACATTTTAAAGCAAAAACAAATAATTAGAAATATTTTTCATGAAATGTCACCCTTTAAAAATAAGTGTCTGTAATGAAATAAAAAATATCTCATTTAATGGTTTGTCCTTTTATTACTTGAGTTATCACTAGATTTTACCTTCAGTAATTTATAAGATTTCACCTTTTAGTCTTGAAGAGAATATTTTAAATTTTTACAACTAAATAGATTTGATTAATCAGATTATTTTATTAAAAGCAAAATTTCATAAATTTCCAAACTTTCACATAAATTAATACTTATACAGAGCCAGGGGTTAGTTCAGGTTTTAATTTTTGGGTCCCTTTTTTGTGAAAAACAGAATATTTTTGTGAAATATAAAATATCTTTGTGAAAAAGTAAAATATTGTGTAAAATCTATCGTTTTTATAATCACTTTGTGTAATGTTTAATATTAAGTTAAGAGTTTCGTTAAGCCAAATTAAGGCATTAATTAATAATACTAAAAACATTTAATAAAAGGATAATTTTTATAAAACAAAATCTTGTGAAGGAATTTAATTTTATAAATTTGACTTTTGTGAAGGGTCCCTTTTTATGAATTTGAATTTTGTGAAGGGTCCCTTTTTACTCTGTGGAATTTTGTGAAGGGGCCGCAAAAGGGACCCAAATTTTGCTTGGATTGACCCTTGAGAGCAGACATTTCAAAACTACCCCCAATATAGCTTCAATGAGAAAATTTTCGATTATCCCAGGAGAATATTCTCAGAAAGATTATTCTTGAAAATTTTACAACTCTAATCATGGAATTGAAAAAAAAAAAAAAAAAAAGGAAAAAAAAAAAGTTACATAATAAAGCCGATGTAGATCACAAGAAAAAGTATGAGACATATTCCTAAACACAAACAGCAATAGAAGTTTTTGATGCGTTAAAATCAAACTAAAACCATTTACTTTTTTCTTTCTTTTTTCTCAAATAATAAGGAAGATATTAAATGTTATACTGAATTTTACATTCAAATTATGACAAAGTAAAATATTTCCAAGAACAGACATTAGGGCTTAAAAAAATAATGAAAAACGGATGTTTTAAAAATATGATATGAACTAAGAATTAAACAATTCTTTCTTTTCTTGAAAAAAGATTACAATGAGAAAATACGATTTTGTAATTTATCAAAGAAAAATGTAGGTATGCAGAAAGCGTTTACGACAGTACTACTGTATTATACAAATTACCTTTTTAAAAATGATTTCGACAACATTAGTAAGCACATGAACCATTAAATTATTGTGACCATATGTCCTCCAAATTCGAGAAAAGTACATTTTGCATAAAATTTCTTTACAATGTTTAAAAATGTCCTACAACTACTATAAAAGCAAAAATAGTAGTTTTACCATAACTGAGATAACGCAGAACAATATATAAAAGAAAAACACTTACTTAAAAAATAAAATTTTGTTCTATAAACATATAACCACACATAACTTTATAACAAGACTTTAAATTATTTGAGTTCTCGCCATACACCAGGAAAGTTTTGCCACCCGTATTTTCTGTTTGTTTTGCTTTAGAGCTGTGCAAGGTGACGTCACAAACAGTTATTTTTTGTAACTGTTAACTGTTGTAGGACAACCGACCTACAATTCCCAGTCTATTTATATAGCGTTTTTATATGTTTTTCCTGTTATCTTTAATTTTAATGCTCAAATTTTGTCATTGTGAAATTTGTGAGAGTACTGGAAATAGGGATTGAAACGTATCTTCAGAATTGTTGCTGTTCCTACTCGATGTACTCCAAAATTTCGAAATAAAAAAGCCAAAATGGATTGTTGCTTTGACAGCAACAGGAACATGTAGCAATACAGTTAAAAGTATCCCAAGAAACTTTATATGCTTTTATTAACTAGTAATTTCAAAACTGAAAGAAACTATATATCGTTAAAGTCCTTATTCGTTGTTCTATTATAAGTTATTGTTTATATTAATATTTAAAACCTTCATCCAATTATCTTGTGCTAGCGACTGTAAACATTGATTGATATAATTATAGAACATTTTGTGTTATTTCAGTTTTTGAAATTTCATATAATCCAAAGACTTATTAGTGTTTGTGTGAATCTGCTATTGTATATTTGCAAACAAAAAATTTCGTCACTTACTGTCTGCAAGGTGAGAAATATAAATATCACAGTTATGAATTTTTATATGGATCATAAGTTTTGTGTTTGTAGTAATTACTGTAACTTCATATGGCACTGTTATTTGTAATATGATAAATTTTGATTAATAAAATTATATTTTACATTTCTTGCCTTTTAAATTGTTAAATAAATAAATAGTAATCTAGGAGTATTTCATTCCCACATGCCTTGAATCAAACTTCTATTTACAAAACTTTACTTTTAAAATATAACTTTTTTTTTTTTTTTTCCTTTTTTCAGAGATTAGTTTTGCTGTTTTTTTCATGCAATACCTATTGCTTTATATTGCATATCATAATAGAAAAAAAATGTACATGATGTGTGTCATAGAGAAATAAAATTATAAGGGACAAAAAGAAAAACTAACATTTCTCATGCAAACGCTGAAACTTTGTGTTTTCATATTTCAATTGTCTTGATCAAATAAGTTTTCTCTCTCTCTTTTTTTTAAATATATATATATATGTAATAATAAACTTTTCTGAGAAATGTTAAATTTTATTTTATAATTCAAATTTATAAAAAACTGAAATGTATGTACAATTGAATATATAAATTAAATATCAGAAAGAGTAGAATGACTGGAAAAAAGGTGATAATATGATAAATTTTGATTAATAAAATTATATTTTACATTTCTTGCCTTTTAAATTGTTAAATAAATAAATAGTAATCTAGGAGTATTTCATTCCCACATGCCTTGAATCAAGCTTCTATTTACAAAACTTTACTTTTAAAATATAACTTTTTTTTTTACTTCTTTTTTCAGAGATTAGTTTTGCTGTTTTTTTCATGCAATACCTATTGCTTTATATTGCATATCATAATAGAAAAAAAATGTACATGATGTGTGTCATAGAGAAATAAAATTATAAGGGACAAAAAGAAAAACTAACATTTCTCATGCAAACGCTGAAACTTTGTGTTTTCATATTTCAATTGTCTTGATCAAATAAGTTTTCTCTCTCTCTTTTTTAAAAATATATATATATATATATGTAATAATAAACTTTTCTGAGAAATGTTAAATTTTATTTTATAATTCAAATTTATAAAAAACTGAAATGTATGTACAATTGAATATATAAATTAAATATCAGAAAGAGTAGAATGACTGGAAAAAAGGTGATTTTTTTTGTTGAGCTTAGCATTTGTTTACATATTACTCTTAATGTGTGCAAAAGGTTATAACAACTAAGATAATTTTTTCTCCTCATTTACTACTAAGCGTAAATAATTCAGCCGTTGCTATTCGGACTGTCGGTGCAATTAGTGTGGGGGCTATTCGAACTGCTTCCTTGTTGTGCTGATCATAATAATGATTTTGCTTGTTTGATCTTGAATTTTCTCTGTAATATACTAATTATTCTGCTTGTTTCAACTGCAAATTCAATCTTTTAACATTTTGAAAGTGTATAATGCGATTGATCTACAATCCATGTTTACTTCAACATTGCTGTTAGAAAACATTCTAAAATAAGTATAAAAGTCATTTTCAGAAAAATCGTTCATATATTTGTATAGAAAATTGGGTTTGGTTTGCATCGAATTATATTGGAATAGTTTAATTGTTAAAAAAAAAAAAAAAGGAAAAGAAATAAAAACAAAAACAAACAAATAACATCTATGTAGTAGAATATGCAGATTTATTTATACATATTCATAAACAAACATATTGCGAAGATTTTTTCAAAGATTGAAAATACTCATTTACCAAGATAAGTTTTCATGTTGCATTTTTTATTTTTATTCAATTTTCGAAATCTTCATTATTTTCATTTTTGCTTTATAAAAATTATTTTGAGTTATTGCCCTTTTATGAAGAATTTTAGCATCATTTTGAGCACAAAATTTCTGTGAAAATAATTAATCTCTACCCCACTCCCACACTCTAAGTAAAAAAGATAATTTTTCATGCACAGGGACAAGATACAATATATTATTTCTAAATTTTACTCTTTTATCAGTGTTAACTTATTCTCCTTGGAAAAGATGGTCCGAATAGCCTGTACACTAGTCACACCGACGGTCCGATTAGCCACTTCAAAATAATTTGTTGTAGGAAATCACTGTTTTACAAGACAGATTTTCATTTTTTCTTTAAAGCAAAGTTAATTTTTCTTCATGTAATGATATTACAGTCATCCCTTTTTGCATGAAGTTAAATTATGTGCCTGTTTTACAATTAAAAGATTTTTCATAGGAGAGAAAAATTTAAAGCGAAAACAAGTATACTTATATTGTGTATCAATTCATAACACACTAAGTCTTTTTTTTTTTTTTCTTTTTAAATGACTTTTTCCCTTATGCTGTGACCATCAGTCACCAGGTGCTGTGTTCAAATTACAATTCAGGATAATCATAGCATTTTGGAATAATTAAAAAAAAAAAAGTGTGAATATGCTGTTTTAAGTTAGTTATTTTTATACTTGCACTATATATCCACATGAAAATAAATAATTGCCAAATTCTACATTAATGTAAATAATATGGTTAATTTATTCTTCATAATATTTTTCTAATAATATTTATATTAATTACTTATAATTACACAAGTAGCATAACATTGTACATCTTTTAGGTTCATGCACATCATGGTAAAAAAGAGATCTAGTTTTATTTATTTATTTATTTTTTTTTTTTTACCATGTACACTAAATGCACATACATGCATATTAGTGATTACTAAAATGTGGAATTTTGTGCATTTTTTAGATTAATGTAGGGGTTATCAGTGATGGTTTATTTCTTTATTATTATTTATTGTTGAAATAATAAATTTTACATATTATTAATAGTTAACATTAATAAACTATTAGAGCTGTACGTAGTACTCATTATATACTCGGCCAGTTTGCCGAGTACTTGGTACTCGGCCAAATATGGAGTAAGTATTCGGCCAATACCGAGTAGTTGTAAGAATTTCATTATTTTATGTATTATTGAAAGAAATGTATTCATAAGAGTTGTTTATTAATAACTAAACTAAAAATATGAAAATATAAACATAGTCATTAAACTTTTGCTGCAAACAGCTTTCTGCAATTAAAACGAGCAAGCAGATTGCCACCAAACTCTGTATAGAGACGATTCAAGATATGAACTTATCCATTTTAGTTACAAGAATTTGAGTATAACCAACTTGTATGCGTGTAATGTACAATTTTGTTTTTATAAAAACTTATTGTATCTATAAAACAGACAAAAATAAAATATTTTAGAAAAAAGAACCCTTATATAATACTAATAGAGTAAATAAAACTTTAGTTACATATTTGTTCAAATAAAAGTAAGACACTTTTAAAACTGTAAGAAAAGATTGGTTTTTAATTTAAAAAATAATAATTATGAAAAAGGTAAATACAGTAAAATGTTATTTAAATATATTTTAATAACCAAAAATGTTATTTTTCAAATTATGGCACAAAACCATCTATCTTTTTTACTCTTCTAGAATTTGAAGATTAATGAAATCTATCATGTTTGAAATGATATCATAAAATATTTATTTTAATGTTCTCATTTCATGTGAACTTCATGCATCTTAAATTAAGCCTGAGTGTATGGGAACTTTTACATTCTCTAAGAATTATCTGAGATTGATTCGCATCTGAGAGAGACTATATAATAAAGAATGAAGTTATCAGTTATTATGGTTTTAATAATCCACTAAGCTGGAAGTATCAAATATAACAATGAACCTAATTGTGTATATACACTACAAAAATTCTGAAATGTTTCATGAAAACATGCTGTTTGCCATTTAACTTAATTTCGTGTTCAAAAAGCCTTTTTTAAATTTCAAGATGTGCAAAATTCTTCATGTCAATTATTCTTTCTTACAACTACTCGGTACTCGGCCAAAGTGCTACTCGGTGCAGTACTATAAACTATTAAAAGTATAGAGTAGAGTCAACCCGACAAATAAATTTTATTCAACGCGAAAACTGACCCAAACCCGCACTAAGAATAAGAACCCGATTGGATTGGATCTGGGAATAGGGCTGATTGACTGCTGTAGGTCCTGTATCCTAGCCAGTATTTACACAAGTTTCGGAGAAAATTACGAAAAACTCCAAACAGCTAGGTCGATGAGTGCGACCTAGGATCGAATCCGATACCTCATGTCTTACAGCTTTGAGCGCAGAACTGCTCGGCCGCCCCTAAAACCTGAATCTAATTAAAAATTAATAATTCATCTAAAAATCATGGAAAACATTTTTAATTTATAAAATAAATTTGTCATACTGCTGCGTGTGTATGTGGTAAATCTTATTAAAAAGATTTAAAAATGCAACTACTAATACTAAATTAAAAAATTTGGAAGATGGATTAATAATAATTTTTACCTATTTATGTGTGTTGTGAACTTCAAATGTACAAAAAAGGGTTTCAAGCTTAGTATTACTTACAATTCGAATAAAGTTGCCGCTTTGACTGCAGTACTCATGCCTACTTTGTACGTCTGATGAATGGTGGTGTGCTCTTTCGACCCAAAACAATTGTTGCAAGTTTATTGCATTTTCTGGTGTTTATTCAAAGTTTTGTATGTAATAATTTAAAACGCCAGTTCTGTGGTGCTTTCTTATTAATTTCAAGCATAGTGTTTGTAGTTTTATTGTTTAATTCTAATCACACACAGAATAATATTAAAATAATACAATATTACATTTGCCAACAAGCGTCCACTAAACTCAGTGGCATGGCGTAGGGGGGAGAAGGGGGTGCCTGCCCCGGGTGGGAAATTTTAAAATCAGTCGAGTTTTTATCGGCTCAAATTTTTTATTTATAAAATTTTTAATCTGTTTTCTTTTTCTTTTCTCCAAAATTTTCAGCTTGCTCGTGTTAACCAGAAAAAAAAAAAAAAAAAGTGTGTGTGTGGGGGGGGGGGGACTAAAACAATTCACTGAGACAAAAAATTGTAACGAAACATCGATGGCTGTACAATTAATCTATTGAAGACATCTTTCCTTTCTTTTTTCTCGGTATTATTTAGGGAGGAAAATAATCAATAAGCAGTTCTCCTATCTTCATTCCCCATCCACACTGTAAAAAATATGTCCTATTTGTTTCCAGAAATTCTCTGTAATTTGAGAAAATATGCGTAATTTATGAAAAAATTACATTGTTGGAACGTATTTTTTGTAATTACAGAAAATTTCTGGCAGAAAATAGGACATATTTTTTACAGTGCACCCCACCCCATATACACGTGATGCAATCATAGAGAGCAGTATATATTTTAATATATATATATATTAATTTTTAATGCATCTTCGTCTTCCTGGTTGCGTATTTACAGAACATACATTGTTTCGGAACCCCCTTGGTGATCTTTTCTTTTGGGAAGGATAAAATTGTGCCATGGTGTCTTGTGAATGGCAACACAGTTGACCTCAAAGCATAGAAGATGGGCGTGTTCAATTAAAAGACGTTGATTTGCCAGACAGATGCATTATTGTTAAAACAGATGATTCTTCAGAAATTTAAAAAAAAAAGTTTTTTATTCATACACTTAGACAAATTGGTTACTTATTATTTAAAAAAATGGATTTATTACTATATCTTCTATAAAAATGGATTTATTACTGTATATATAAGAAGAAAGTGTAAGATTCAGAAAAAAATTTGATTTCTGGTTTTCGATGAATTTACATGTTTTGAGATTTCCTTGCATTTCAATTAACTACTTATTTTTTATAAAAGTGGATTTACTACTAGATTCTGCATATATAAGAAAAAAGTAGAAGATACGGAAAAAATTTCAATTTCCGGTTTTAGCTGAATTTACACGTTTTGAGATTTCCTTGCGTTTCAATTAACTGAAATTAGCTACTTAGAATAATAAATCTATTTTCTTTTTTTTATATCTTCTGCCTATATAAGAAGAAAGTATAAGATTAAAAAATGATTTCCGGTTTTCGATGAATTTACACGTTTTGAAATTTCCTTACATTTCAATTAACTACTTATTTTTATAAAAGGGGATTTATTACTAGATTCTGCATACAAAGATAAGGGAAAAAATTAAATTTCCGGTTTTTGCTGAATTTACACGTTGTAAGATTTCCTTGCATTTCAATTAACTGAAATTGACTACTTATTTAAAAAAAATGGATTTATTATTCTATCTTCTGCATTTATAAGAAAGTATTAAAAAAAAAAAAAAAAAAAAAAATGATTTTCGGTTTTTGATGAACTTACACGTTTTGAGATTTCCTTGCATTTGAATTAACTGAAATTGACTACCTATTTAAAAAAAAAAATGGTTTTATTATTATTCTATCTTCTGCCTATATAAGAAGAAAGTATAAGAAAAATTTAGATTTCTGGTTTTCAATGAAGTTACACGTTTTGAGATTTCCTGAACTCAATTTCACCATTTTTAGAAAATGCCTGTCTTTTTGAGTTCGAACACTGTACTTCATAAACCAATGGACTTAATTTAACCGAACTTGATATTTGGTTGGACCTTGGTTTGAATTGGTTCCGATTAGCTTTTGGGCTATATCATCTAAAAGGGAGAGCTTCCACGTTGCAATATCCTCTTATTTCAGAAAAGGCTCAGCATCTACAATGTACCAAACTTATAGTTATATATTAAATAAATCTCTGCTGATTCGGTTTGAGTGCATATCGGCCAACAAGTGGCACTGTTAAATTGCAATTTAATCCCATTTTAGGGACGACAATAAGCTTCTATAGTGTATAAATGTACGAAACTTGCTGTAAGAGATGGTTATTAGGTAAATTAATTTGTATGGTTTTACACAATATGTCAAATTTAGTGCATTTATACGCTATATAAGCTGAAACATATATATATATTTAAGTAAGGAGATCATAATTAACAGTGCCACCTTTTAGGTGATATGTCCCAAAAGCTAATCAGCATCAATTTAAGACAAGATTTTTACTAAATATCAAGTTTGGTTAAATTCCGTCCACAGGTTTGTGCGATACAGCATCTACAAAATTTTGGTAACAGACACACAGGCATTTTTTCAAATGATCAGAACATCTTCAGGACATCTGAAGACATAAATCAACTGAAAATCGAAGGTTGAAAATTTTCACGAATCCGGTATTTTCTACATTAAAAATTATATAATTTAAACAAGACATTACTATAATTAAATAAAAACCTTTCAAACTTGCCTCATTATTGGGTCGTAAATTTTTTGTCTGGTGCCCAGGTGAAAAATTTACCGCCCAATAATGAGGCAAGTTTGAAAGGTTTTTATTTTATTTAATTCCAGTATTTTCTTTTAAAGTGTGGAAGAAAGTAATGAAAAATGTAGAAATAGTTTTGGCGTGACATCAAGTCATGGTACATTAATTTTCAACCTTTAGATCCATACTGAAAAAAAAAAAAAAAAAAAAAAGAGTTTAGAAAATTCCATTCCAAAATCAAATCAAATCTGTACAAAAAAAAATTTTTCTTCGCTATGTTTTTTACGGGAGATATTATTGACATGGCGAGGTTTGGACGTAAACTCGTGTCAGTATTAGACATGTGTCTATATAAACTAGATATGTGTCGGAACTCTGCATTGATATATATTCGCCAGAAAAAAAAGGTACGTACGTATTCATATCTGGATCCGTATAAGCAAGAAAAAAATATCCGTACCTTTTTTTTTCCCCAACAAATCTGATACGTATCTTTTGTAGAAATTGTATGAAAATTGGGAAGTATAAATCTTTATTGACTATTGTTAATAAAAGAAATACAGTATAACCTCGCTTTTACGTTCTAGGAATTGAAAAGATTCCAGAATTTACATTTTTATTAGTAAAGACTTTTTTTTTTAGCTTACATTCTTTGTCATAAACCTTCTACCTAATCCGGATGGAAAAAGGGAAAATAAACTAGAAATATCATTCTTATCATTACAAAATCGGTACCAAATGTGAGGGGCGATTTCAAAAATTAAATGCTTTTTGTTACATTCAAATTTCTTTTTATTCAAGACAAGACTTCTAAATTAAATCAGACATTCGCATCACAGCATGAATACAATCATCAGAAGCGAGTGTCAGATGTAATTTAGCCTTTCATGAGATCTTCAGATCAGCAATCATTGGTAGTTGAATGATATTTCACCACCAATTTTTCAATAACGTTTTCATTCTACAAGGAAAAATCACGACATGAAGAATTCAGGTCAGGAGGAAATTGGGTTGAATTTTAGTATACTATGAAATTGAAAATAACAACATATTAAAACAGTAGCGTGTACTAGCCAAGCAATCTTGAGGGAAAAAAAAAATTAAGTTTCAGTAATTCCTTAAATGAAAGTTACTTCAAGAAAATCTCAATGCTCCAGTGACATATTTTGTAGTACAATAAGTAGCTGCAATGACGCTTATAATAGGTAACATCGCCCTGGTTCAATGCTTGCAAAGTTTTTTTTCATTTATTTATTGATCTGAACATTGTATTTTTACTTTTTTTTTAAAGAATAAAATCAAAGTTTAAAACTTTAATAAATAAGTATTAAATTTTTATGAATTGAAAACATCTAGGTTTTATAGTTATATTTTTTATTTATAATATTTATAATTTTCTTCAACTTAAACCATAAGCTTTAGCTTTGTTTTAATTATAAAAGAAAGTAAAGTAAAAGGCTTTTCTTTTTACTTGATTGTAAAAGTTTTTTCTTTCTTTCTTTTTTTTTAAGTAATTTATTCATTTAAGCATTTTATTTTATTTTTACTTATTTTATAATTAAAAGAAAGCTAAAATTTATTTCTTAACACATTCACGACCGCTGACATGAATTCATGTCATTTTAACTTCTATAGCTAGTTGACACTGACGTAAATTCACGTCTTTTCAGATTCCATTCCTGGTTACTGCTGACACGAATTCACGTCATTTAAAGAATTTCTATGGAAACAATACTTTAGTATTATTTCGATGGTATTATTAGAGTATTAATTCTTCAATACCATTATAGGTTCGTTCTAATATTCCATGACTAATTGTAATTTTCATTTCAACCTTCAGATAATTACAAGAGTAACATTTCAAAACATTATATCTAACTTTTATCCATGTTTAAACAACAAAAGTTTGTGGCAACTAGCTTGAGTTTACTTCAATATTCCCTGGCATTCAGTTTTACAAAAAGGAAAAGTATGCCGATTGTGAAAGTGTTAAGTTATAAAATATTATAAATAGAAAAATCTAACACTAAAACCTAGATTTTTCTTTTATTCACAAAAGAAAATTATTTAGGGGTGATTGTGATTCAAAGGTAAAAACCCTGAAAATTAGAGCCTCAAATTAGAAAAAACCAAAAATATCAAATAATACTCAAACTATTTAGGCCAGAACCCCTCAATCCTTTTACATTTCCTTCACATATCAGCTGGATAACAAATGAACAACCAATGAAAGCAAAAAATTACTTTATAGGAAATATGAAAATACAGATGGGTTAGAGTAAAAACCCGGAACACAAACACCCCTGTTATTATTTTTTAATAAAATTTAAAATTTTGGGTTTAATTATTCAAAAGATAAAATTTTACAATCATCCATCCTTAGTAGCATATCCAGAGGGAGTTGCAGCCCCTCCCGAAATTTTGTAGAAAGATTTAAAAAATAAAGATTAAGAGATTTCTATGCGCTATGAAGCATTATCGAACTTAACTCAGCCCTCCCTGAAACAAAATCCTGGATACGCCACTGTCCATCCTTACAATAATTCAACTCTCCTTGCTCTATTCCATAAAAAATATTTTAAATTGCCTTGAAACTGATATATTATTCAAGTACACTATGGCATATTTTCCACTGAAAATGATATAAATATTATGACTGGTTTGTACATGGACACTTATTTATTACTCATATTGTACCTCGGCAAGATAAGTGACACAATTAGAAAAATAGCAATTTTAAGTTTATTTAATTGATAAATGTGTAGAAAGTACCCAAATGTGCACAAAAAGCAACAGATTTCTATACCGTAATTTATACACCTGAGAGGTAATTGGGTTAGTTTTGTTGTAAGCTAATTAATGCTTTATATCGTACTCTTTAAGTAATACAATGAATATAATTAGCTAGGTATATTAAAAACACTTTAAACACACGTAAAATTAAATTTTATTTAAATGATGTTTAAAAAATTTATCCGAAGCTTTTCGCTTTAATAGTAAAGCACCATCAGGGATTTTTTATTATTTGTTTTTTAATTAGAAATAAATAATAAAAAATCCCTGATGATGCTTTACTATTAAAGCAAAAAGCTTCGGATAAATTTGTTTAACATCATTTAAATAAAATTTAATTTTACGTGCGTTTAAAGTGTTTTTAATATAATTAACAAATGACACATGTTCAATTTAACTTCTTTTTTTAGAGATTATTTATAATATAATTAGCACTAGGTTAAAATGGTCCCACAAAATATTCAGATACATTAAGGTAAGTTAAATTCATATGTTAACCTTTCTGGCATCAGTAATTTTTGAACAAACCTATTTAATTATTCCTAAAATTTAATACTATACACAATATAACTATAAAAATTCTATATTAAATACTCAGGGGTCGATCCAGGTTTTAATTTTTGGGTCCCTTTTTTGTGAAAAACAAAATATTTTTGTGAAATTTTTATTTATTTTTGTAAAATATAAAATATTTTTGTGAAAAAGTAAAATATTGTATAAAATCTTCAGTTTTTACAATCACTTTATGTAATGTTTAATATCAAGTTAATAGAGTTTTGTTGAGCCAAATTAAGGCATAAATTAAAAATAATACTGAAAATATGAAAACATTTAATAAAAGGATCATTTCTATAAAACAAAATCTTGTGAAGGGACTCGTTTTATAAATTTGAATTTTGTGAAGGGTCCCTTTTTATGGATTTGAATTTTGTGAAGGGTCCCTTTTTATGAATTTGAATTTTGTGAAGGGTCCCTTTTTATGAATTCGAATTTTGTGAAGGGTCCCTTTTTACTATGTGGAATTTTGTGAAGGGGCCGCAAAAGGGACCCAAATTTTGCCTGGATCGACCCCTGATACTACACACATACTTTATTAATTTCATTTTTGTGAAAACCTATATGCATTTAAAAATTTAGTCACATCACATCATTCTTTTATTTTGACTATAGATGAATAAAAGAAGGCAGCTTTAATGCTGAAAGGGTTAATATAACATATTATGCAGTATAAAGATAATAATAAAAGCTTTAAAGAAATACTATCATAGACTGTAACAAATTTGAGCCCCCGTGTAGAAAAAAAATAGTGCTATTATTTATAGATTTTTAATTGGAAACATGCAAACCTGAATCATATATCAATTTCAAAGCATTCTAAAACATTCATGGAAAGGAACACAGACACACACTGATGAATTGAAATCATAAGTATGTTTTTGAAATTGGAATCCATTTGGAAATTGGCTTGAGTGCTATATTTTTCTCTAGATAATGAATTGTAAGTGAAAAAAAAAGTAAAGAAATGATAATTTATTTTAAAATAAATAACAAAACAATGAATTATACATCTGAACATATTTGAACTCTTCAAAATGTGTTTTATGAAATGTAATCTAATTTCATGTAAATTACCATTGTTACTTCAAAATAGAATTTTTAACATGTTGTCTTTTATTTATTTCAATCAATAAATTACTTGTTTTGTATAATTTAAAGAAAAATAATACATTAGTCATATAGGTTGATAAAATGGATAACTTATAAAAACATATTTTATTTGATAACTTATACAAGATTTTGTTTAATGGAATGTATTACAACTATGTTAAAATAAATATTATTTCACTCTATGCTTTCAAACGTTGTTTAATATAAATTACCGAGTAGTTAGCAAATATTAAATGTTTTGTTTACAATTATATTTTGAAACGGAAAAGCGATTTATAAGTATGCATCATAAAAATAAACGCAATCCACTGTATTAGTTATAAAGCCTGTGTCTTTCCAACAACCACACATTCATTTTATGTACAAAAACTTAATGAATCCAACGGCAAACAAACAATGTGTATGCTTACAAGCTTTTATAGGCATGGTAATATTTACGTATTATGTTCAGACATTTTGAACACAAGATAATTGCAGTTGCACCCATAAACTGCATCTGGGAATGTTTTTAGCATTTGTAGAAACTCCTTTTAGATTAATTTTACGGATTTATGCAATTAATTATAGAAATTTTTTCTTTATAACTTTTTAATACGTGAGAATCCCCGTTGTGCAATAGTAAACACAGCCATCGGTTGTCCTACAGTTACGGTTGCTAGGTGGGTTGCTATGCTAAAATCACGTGGTATGCACAGCTCTTTTGCTACTGCCACTAGTACAGTACAACTTTTGTCTTGCTTCCCTTCCTATTATCTATGGTGTTGGTGCTTCCTTGATTATTCTTCATAGCTACTTTTTTGGTTGGTAATACTAGACTCAACCAATCAATCAAATGTGCGCGCGAAAAATTATTTTTTAATCACAATCTCCTTCATGTCATATTTATTTTTAATACGATAGTGCTATTTTATTATTCTAAAATAATTTTATCAAGAACCACATCAAGGATATAGAAAAGGAAAAAAAAAGCTTTTATATTTTTGTAAAGGATTATTAAGATTGAGTAGTATTGTACCTTAAGTATTATCTTCTTATCATCACTGTCATAATGCCTTCAGTAAAATTGTATGATTTTACTTTTTTTTTTCGATTATATTGCTCAAATTTTGTATTTTCTTATCTTGTTTAGTATTGTGTTTCATGGTACTGTCTTTCAATATAGTGCTTGAAATTGACATATATATATATATTTATTTATTGCTAATAATCATTTACTTTTTGGGAACTCATCTCTGTAATTTCTAGAAAATGATGTTGTTCGATATCAAGAAAAAATAAAACAAAGTAATATAATTAAGAAAGCAGGAAATATGTATCTACTAAGTTACTTTTTAAAAAGCTTAATGAAAATATGTATTTACATAGATTATTAATAATGTGATTTGTCAGTTTGTTTTACAGGTTAACGAGTTAGCATTGAATGTTGGAAATATCAAAATTTCTTTATAACTACATATTCATATATATACTATATACAGGGCGCGAAATTTCAGCTCGCCATTGGCGAGTGGAATTTTTACTGTGGCGAGTAAAAATTTGGTCTAGTATAGATAGAATTCTTACACGATATGGTGACAGAAAACATTCTTTTTATAGATTTAAATATGGCAAAATCTTGCCATCTTATAACTTCATATTTAACCTCTCCTTTTTCTCTTCTTGGAGTGGTAAGTCTGTGTGAGCGCTGTCTGACGATCGCCCCAGCTTGAGAAAGGAAAAATGCTTAGTGCATGCATATAAAAATTTTAATCTCTTCGGTAGTTTTGTTTCTCGCACTGTTATTTCTCCAAGCAAAGTGAGAATAGACGAGTAGATAGCCTTACTATCTGAGAGAAGAGAAATGCGAAAGTTTGCCTATGTGATATTGGCGCATGAACATGAGCCCAAGCTCTTTTAAAGATGCTGACTATGTTTATTTTGTAGAATAATAATCAAAAAACAGTTTACATTTTTATGTTTTTTTTTTACTGAAACGAGAAGGATTTGCGCTTGTAATTATTTGCAAGCAATGATTTTATTGAAAAAATTATTCCGAAATGGCTATTTCAAATGACAACAACGAACAAGTTATACACGTTGACATTCCGTCTGATTACAAAAATAAAATGGACAAAAAAGACATTTCTGATGTAAAAAGTTAAATAAATAATAGTTAAATAAAGAAGCTTAATCTTTCACAATAAAAAGATTTATTAGGATATTGTTTGATAAAAAGTTTTTTTTTTTTTTTTTCTTTAATGACTCTTTGCGTTTATGTTATTAGATATTTTAAATTTTTCAAATCTCAAATACTATATATTATAATGATTTTTAATTATAAATGATTATGAGCAGGCATGTCTAACCTAAAACTTTTGGCGGGCCGCATTGGAAATCTATTTTACACAGGCGGGCCGGATTGTGTAAATGCATTAACCATATACATATAGTAATTTTTTTTTTTTTCCGGTGGCCTCGTGAGCATTTAAAACAGAAAATATGCATATTAAATATATTTTTATTCATAAAATAACTATAGAACAGTCAGTGATAAACTTATGGTTATATATAAGTATAATAGTAAGAATCAATTATTGATATGATAATATTTTATTAACATCAATAAGCGCGATATTTGTTTATTTAGCTAGATTAATCGGTATTTTCATTAAAAAAGTCAGAAACAATTTATTAATTTTAAATATTTTAACAGAAGATGTCAAACTAGAAATTCCCTGAATTCTGGCCGCAGAACCTTACACGGGCCACTGCGGGCTGCGAGTTGGCCAGCGATTATGAGACATGATGATATTGCACATACTTTTAATATATATAATTTTAAGCATATTTGTAAAAACATTTTAAGTTGTTAGGAAAAATAAAAAACCCCAAAACGTATAAAAGAGAAAGAAATTGAAAAAAAAAAAAAGGCGACCTTTTTTTGTGGCGAGTAAAACTTTTTTTCAGCGAGTGAATCTGAGTTGAAATTTCGGGTCCTGATATATATATATATTTAAGGAGGGGGATTAATTTATCTCTTAAGAAATTTTGAAAATTTATCCTCCATATTATTATAACATAAGAAACTCTAATTGGTTTGAATAATTTTAAAACTAACTGTTTTAAATAATTTTTCTATGAATAATATATTTCAATGTAAAATAAAATAAAGCATTAATAGTATGTCTATTGGTGATAGTTTAAGATAGAAGGGATTTTTAACATTTTAAAAACAGATATGCTTTGTGATTTTTACATTTTGTGATATAATGAACTTGTCAGGGTGTCAATTTTACCACATAACTGGAAAAGCAGAGTGGTATTTTTCTGTTATTGCGACTGAATTCAGTTGTTGGTTGTTAACATTTAGCAAAAATCCAAAGCTCAAAAATAATCAAGATAATAAATTTCTGATTGCGAAATTGTCAGAAAATAAGCATGCGCTATACAAAAAATACATTGGCACAAATTTTCTGATTTAAAACAATACATAGAATATTCATACACAACATATATATTTTTTTTTATAGTGTACACTGTAAAAATCTTTAATTAAATAAAATTTTCTAGTTCTACAAGCCCAAGATCGAACCAGAGTCAAATGCATTGTTTGTAGGTGATGGCATTGCTGTCAGCCGCAAAAGACTTTGAAGTATTGTGTTGTCACCGTGTTCTGTGGAATCCGGAAAGTTTCAAATTTCTAGCTAGTCGGGAAGTTAGTTAAAAATCGGTTGCAAGATTTGTACAAGATATATATAGGGAGAGTAGTAGTAGGAATTGAAAAAAAGACCAAAGATGTGGACCGATACTAAAATTATACCTATATTATAATTCTGTGCAAGCTCATCCGAAAATGAATTTTCCATGTTGTGATCTCTCCTTGTAATTACTAATCAATACATAAGGATTAAAAACCAAGAATAATTTCCTTGTTCTTTTTTCTACAATTTGTTATTTACAATAATAGTTTCAAAATAAGATTTTGCTTCTAATTGGCCACTTACAATCCAGCAAGTGACCATAGTTTTTTTTTTTTTTTTTTTTGCAATCTTTCAGTTTAAAAACTGTTTAAATAAAAGCTATTGGTAAACATATAAATAAATTATATTTCAATGTAAATATATAATATATATTAATGTACTAATAATAAACAACAATCGACTTAGTAACACAATTCCTGAGCCAATCAATTTCTCCTTTGATGATTTTGTCCAAAAATTATTCTACCTCCTTTATAAACCATTTAAGTTATTGTATCCAAACACACTATCAAAGTTGATCATTAGGAACCTTCCAAGCTCAGAAATCCACTGTGAAAAACTCAAGTCAAAACTCAAAAAACCTTACAGATTTAGAAATTAACCACATTGGTCATTTACTGATAAAAAAAGAAAAAAAAAACAAAGAATTTGGCTTAAACCTTCTTTTTACAAACCTTGTTATTAAAACAAAGACAAACAGTTTTATCAAAGACACGAAAGAATTAGAGACATGAAATATATTCATCATCACCAATCAAATTGTGAGAGAATCAAAGACACAAAATATATTCATCATCTTTCCAGTAAACATTTATTGTGAGAATAAATCTTTTTTTTTTTACTTTTGCAGTAACATGAAAAAATACCTGCAAGATTGTTTGAAATAACAAAGATTCTATAATATTCAATGTTTTTACTAAATTTATCATTACAAACAAAAATTGTTTTCTTAAAAATCGAATGATAAAAGAAATCATAATAAACAAATCAAATAATCTTTCAGTCATCACCATAGTGTGTCATTATAGAGCATGTAAAAGGAATGTTGCAGCAATTAGAAATTCTTGCTACAGTCGGTAACAAAAGTGTCCGAACACTAGCAAAAATTCTTATGTAAAAAAAATACACTTCATACAGTTTTGTTAAATAAATCCTTGTCGAATCCTGTTCTTAGTCAGTGTAAGAACATGATTCAATAAGGATTTATTTAACAAAACCGTATGAAGTGTACTTTTTTTACATAGGAATTTTTGCTAGTGTTCGGACACTTTTGTTACAGATTGTACAAAGTCACATCAAATGCATTGTTTTAAAAATGAGCCTCAGAATTATTATATTTATTATTTTTTAACTTGGAATGATTTGTATAAATATTTTGTAAAAGCTTGTCAAATTAAAACAAAAGTTTAAATTATTATATTCTCTTTTATAGGGAAAGTGGTGATAACGATTTTGAGATGGTAAGGATTAATTTTTATGTTAAATGACTACTTTATTATAAGTTTTTAAGATATTTTTTCATTAATTGCATGTGTGTATTAGGGTGTATCGATTTTTTTTTAATATGAAATTTCCAATAGTGCGGAAAAGTTGCCATATGCTATTGTTAGTATGTGGGCAAAATTTTGTTGATCTGAGTTAATATCTTTAATTGCCTCTGGGGTAATTTATATAAAAATTTGTTAATTTTATCATTTTTTCAATATTATTTTTTTAAATAAGAAATTGGAATCCTTAGTTCCAATAGGGCCGAAAAATTGCCATATGATATCCTTAGAGCGTGTGCAATTTTTTATTGATGTGGGTCAATTGCTTCAGTTGCCTCTATGGGTCACTTATCTGGCCAAATTCACTCATTTTAATGATTTTCCTTTAACACTACTATGACTGTAATTCTTTTAATTACGGTTATTTCTTTTAACTTTTTTTGTATGAACAAATTACGCATTTGTGCAAGTGTGCAACACATACACTGTTAAAAAAAACACGTAAATTTACGTGCCTTTGCCCGTTTAATTTTTATAGTCACAACCGTTTTTTATGTACAAAATGGGCATACCTGTATTTTATGATAAGACTTGATATTTTCTGCTATGCCACACGGTTCTTAGCAGTCTATGTTTTGCTCGTAATTTATCATTTTGAATACCACTTTATACATAAATCAATTTTTTGTGTTATTCCTTTGAAAATATGGGCTACAAACCATTAATGAAGTTTATTATAAAAAAAAAAAGTGGTAAAAGACTGCTAAGAACCTTGTGGTATGGCGGAAAGTATCACGTTATATCACAAAATACGGGTATGCCTGTCTTGTAGGTAAAAAACGGTCATGACCGTAAAAATGAAACTGGCGAAAGCACATAAATTTATGCGTTTTTTTTAACAGTGTAATGTATGCATTGCACACTAGCACAAATGATGCACGAAATGAAAATTAATTATTCATCTGAAAATCATGCAAAACTCTTTAAAGTTATAAAATAAAATAAATTTTCATTGTCACAGAGTTGAATGATCCGAGACTTTTTAGTTTGGCAATATATTTTGTAGAATTAGTTTTGCCTCTCAATGACAAAGGCTGTAGGTCGGCCTTAAACAGTACAATAGCTTTGGGACAGCAGCTGCGGAGATCTGTAATTATTCGAGCTGCACTAAGTTGTACTCTTTTCAGTTTGTTAAGATTTGTTTGAGAGGCCACTTGATAGATTTCATAGCCATACTCCAGAACAGGTCAAATAATCATAGTGTAAGTCATTCCAAGAGTTCCAGAATTGGCACCCCAATCTCTGCCAGAAACGAACTTTAATAGTTTAAGACATTTCCTTTCCTTCTTAACGTTTGGCAATATGCTTGCCACAATTAATCTCTGTGTCCAAAGTGAAGCCCAAATATGTCTGATAAGGTCTTTGTCAGTAAAATGAAAAAAAAAAAAAAAAAAAAATCAAAATGTCACTTAATTTTTATTCAGTTTCAAGGCATTTCTTCTTTACATATATTTTTAATTTCAAATATTGAGATTTTTTTACTTTTTTCATAAATTATATTTATTGCTATAATTTGTGTTTACATTTTGGGAAAGCTAAACTGAAAAAGAGATGTAATTCTTATTGTTATTATTTTAGACAAATTCTGAAGATACCATTAAGAAAAAAATTGAAAAAACAGGTAAAATGATTTTATTTTTTGATTAAATTAATTTGATTTCTTTCACATTTAATTATTTCATTTTCAAAGTATAAATTAAATTAATGCAGACATGCCAACATTTAAATTTATTCCAGAGCACTGTTAATACTCGCCCATTTTTTGCACCACTTTATTTGTAGAGTAATTTTTTCCAATAAGTAAGTATGATTAAGTTAGAAAAAAAAATTTCCTCAAGAAAAAGGGTGCAAAAAAAAAGGCGGGTGTTAACAATGCTTCAGAATCTGTAATATTTCTCTCAGGGTTGTAGTGATTTAAATCAATTGATTTAAATCGCTGATTTAAATCATGATTTAAATCGATTGATTTTTTTGAAAAAAATCACTGATTTAAATCATTTTTTTTAAATACCAAAGTTATTGGCTTTAATGGAATGAAATTGTTTATCTAACTTTAAAAAATGAGATTTTTAATTATTTCTTATGTAAATTTAAAAAAAAAGTTCGTAAAATATAACAAAATATTTCATTAGACGAACTAATATTTCTCATTTCTTAACTTTAGATTCATCTCTACTAAGCAACATTAATAAACACAAAAATAAATCATACCTTAACTTTTTTTAATTTTTATACATATTATTATATATTTTGATAATTCATTATATTTTAATTATTTATACAAGAACTGGTGTATGAATTGTAAATATTTAATTAGTATACAATTCATTAATTGATGTTATACATATATTCCAGTTCGCCTTAGCCCACCTTGTGGGTGACCCCGTGGCAGAAACACGGCGACACGGCGACAATGTCGCAGAAACCGAAATGTTCTTGCAGAAAGATTTTACTTAAGTCAAATAAATTTTGCCATTGTGTTGAAAAAAAAAAAAAAAAAAAAAAAGAATAGAGAGAGAGAGAGAGAGAAACTCAAAGAATGGTTTATAAACTGTTCTTAAGAACAAATTTTCGTTTCTGCATATACGATCGCCTCAATCCTGAATAAGAAGAGGAGATAAAGCGGATGTAACTCACTTGGGTTAGCTTTAATACGGCATGCATTAGCGATTCGGTGTATCGACACTTTTCACTGGTAACCTCTTCACATCGGAATTTCATTTTCGTGTCTCCAAATTTTGTTTTCACGCCGCGCCTGCCGCTCGTGTCGTGCGACCATTTTTCGAATTTCATATTTCATGCATTTTCAGATTTATGCATAACAAAATAGCTGCATCCAGTGATTTTTTTTTTTTTTTTTTAAATAAGTGCGCGATTGCTGCTGTACCAATTTTCATACATTTTCTGGTTTACGTACGACAAATTAGTTGCATCTAGTGATTTTTTCCTGTATGCGAAGCGTGCATACGTGCGTGGTAGTAAATACACGTAAATTTTTAAAAGCTGCATTAATTTTACAGTTTGGTTCAAACTATGCAATACATTTCACAAATGTATACAGAAATAAGACTATGGGAAATTTGTAACGTCTGTAGTTATACACAAAATAAAAAATGAAACTTCAAACCTTGCTTCAAAAAATAAAAAAATTAAGAAAGTAATCTTAAAAATACTTTATTGGTTTTTAGCATTTTATATGTAGTAAAAGATCTTAGCAATAAATATTAATGGGTATCTTAAGTTATAAAACTGGTAACTTTTCTAATTTTTTTCTTTACTAATCATTAATTATTTTAATTGTGATTAAAATTCTTAGCTTTAAATTTTTTTGTTTAAGCATATGAAGTCGTTAAAAAAATTATTAGTTTATTTTACAAAAATTTTCTTATCATTAGTTTCTACAGCTTGTTCATTTCATTTTTTAAGCATTTGAATTAAAAAATTTTTTAATTGAAATATTGCAAATTAAATAATTATTTTGAATAAAAATCAAACCAAAGGTTTTGTTGAATATATATTAAGCAAAAGGAATTTTATTTAATAGTAGTGTTTTGAATAAATACTAATTAAACAGCAAATGCTTTTATTTATTTATTTTTATTTCGTTATTCGTATAGATATCAATATCGAATATTAATTTTAGTTGATTTCTATTTATTTCATTCATCTGTAATCATTATTTTCTATTGTTGATTTTATCCACGAAATATGTTACATTTCCCATTTCAACATTTCCTTAAAAATTAAATATTTCACTTGCCTCAATCTTTATGAAAATATTTCTACTATGCTTTGTCTATAATCGTGTTACTTAGATCTTGTATTCTGTTTTACTTTATGTATTTAAATGATAGTATAATTATACATTCTGAATTCTTTAATGTCAAATCACATTTTTTTAGATTTCAAATACACATTTTTATGCTATTTGTATATAATATAAAAAATGAATCTTGTGTATTAATATGTTATCTTGCATCTTTCTAATAATCTCAAAACTATAAATGTTGTAAATTATTTATATTTCATTATGATATTCAGTATTCTATATTAATTTTTACTTTTAATTTGTTGTATTTTAATTTTGAGTTCTGTATTATATTTTATGTTGTTTGGCTTGCATCTTATCAAATAAGTGCATTTGTGTATTTAAATATACATATTTAATATAAAAAAAAGGAATGAAATTTTAAAAGTATTTGTAACATTGTTTTAATTTAGACATTCCATGATTTAAATGCCTTAAAAATTTTTTCAGATTATTTTTAATGTGTTACTGCATTTGATGGTTTGAATTCATTGAATCTTTTTAAACAATATTGTACATTAATGTGAACAAAAAATCTGAAGCAATTAAGATCAATAGATTTATTTTCACCTTTCTTAAAAAAAAAAAAAAAAAAAAAAGAGTATTTTCTTGCAATAGGGCAGATATATGCATTTGTGCCTAGTTAAGATTTAAATACATTGGTTATACTGAATATTATTTACTATTTAAAAATAATTTATTTTGATTTCCTAAATGTTAACTTCCCAAACTATTCCTGCAGAAAGATTTTGGTGTTGATGGAGCTTGTCGCAGAAAGCATAATGAATTTCTGCCACAGGGGTGGGTGATATTTCAAAAAGAAAATATTTCCTTGTTTATTTAGCTCTCATACCAGTTTATGTCATTTAACAATGTTCTCAGATGATATTTTAAAAATAATAGTATATTTTACATTGTAGTGTTTAAAAAGCCCTGAAGGCTCCAAAAAGTTTTAAAAACATCATAACCTTTTAATTTAACAACATACAACCAGTTAACTATAATTCGAGGCTGCTCTCACTGCTTGTTTAATGAATTGTACCCTCTAAATACAGGGGTCTGTCCAGACTTTTCACATAGGGTTCTGTTTTTGTGAAATTGTGAAAAATTCTACACGTAATTTCGTAAATCGAAATTTAGTTTGAAAATAATGTTCTTCACAAACTTTTGGCTAGGGTTTTCTTTTTGTGAAATTGTGAAAAATGTAATTTTGCAAAATAAAATTACAATTAAGATTTTATTTTTGACAATGGCAGTTCAGTTTTATAGAACTAAACTCACACATATGCACATAAATCCTTTATAAATTAGAAATTGAGTATCAGCTTTTCGGGAGAAATACAACAAAAACGTCCGATTATTCAGGCAGTCTATGTTCGTTCCACTGAAGATTAATTTTGAAAATGAGAGAATTATCAAAGGTCTAAGGAGAAAAATTTTGTGAAGGGATCTTTTTTAGGCTAAAAATTTTTGTGAGTGGTCCTGTTTTATGATAAAAATTTTGTGAAGGATCCTGTTTTGGGATAAATAATTTTGTTAAGGGTCCTTTTTTAAGATATAAAATTTTGTGAAAGGTCCTTTAATGGACCCAGGTTTGCCTCTGAACCAGACCCCTGAAATATAAAAAAAGATAAAAAAATAAGTGAAAGTATTAAGACGGTAATGAAAATGTGAATTCTGTTAATGGGTAAAGTGTGAAAACATTTTCTTGATTCAAATGATATTTGTTAAACTTAAGTAAGAATTTTTTAGGATATAATATTTTTTTCTCCCTTTAATTCCCCATTCTTTTTATTTTGATTAGAAACTATGAGTAAAATTTTTTTTTTCTTAATCCATTGCTTCAGTTTTATGTCATTTTTTCTATTGAATTATCCTTTTCCAAAGTTATTTTACGTGTTCAATACTGTGGGTAATATTTTACTTTATTTCAATACATTATTGTAGCTACAAGTCAAAGTTACAAGTTGAGTGGCTCATACTACCGCATTTATGATTGCCATAAAATTACACTTATTACGAAGATACCATTTTGAATAAAAATATTGGTAATAAATGCCTACATGGATTTTTTCTATGGGAATAGAATACTATTTATATTTTTATAATTTAAGTAAAATAATTGATAGTGTGTATATTGTGCTTATGTATATATATATACACACATATACACATAATAAAATACAAATGTTGTACAATAATGTATGATTACATAATAAAAATCATTAAAATCAAATAAATCTTGATTTAAATAAAAAAAATCCGATTTAAATCAAAAAAATCAATTTTTTTGAAAAAAATAAAAAAAATCAACAACCCTGATTTCTCTAACGGGAACCAGTTACAATTAAATTTTGTCGAAACAATATGATAGTGACATAAGGTGCTGATTGGTCAACCGAGATTAACAGCCGAATTTATACTTTGATTATTCTAGAGATTTCAGCTATGATAATATATTCTAATACACTTGAAATGCACATTTTATTAAAGAAATTGAAAAAAAAAATATATATATATATATATTAACTTTTTGTGTTTAAACATTGCTCAAAATCTCATATATAAAAGCACATTTTGAAGAATTCAAAGCAAGTTAAGTCACAAATTCATGATTGGATGTTCGGCAGAGCGATGGTGGAGCTATCTATTGACTGCTGAATTGGAAATCATCGTGTTAAGATACAAATTTTTGAAATCTAAAACTATACTTTTTTTTTTTTTTTTTTTAGATTTTTTTTATTTATCATAAATAGAATGAACATTATTTCTTTATTTTGTAGATACATTTATTAACTACAAAATTTATGTTATGTATGGTGTGGTAATTTAATTGTATCAAATTTTATTAAATATTTTATTTTTAATTTTATAATAATTTAATTCTGAGAATTTTTAATTTAGCAGTGGAAATAATTATTTTCTAAAATTGAAATTATAAGGCAAATATATAAGATTTAAGTTTCTTTTATAAAAAAAAAAAAAAAAAAAAAAAAAAAAAAGTGAAAATTTTCAGTGATTTTACGTATGAGATTTTTTTAAAGTCATATTAAGTATGCTGGTACTATCACACAGATGTTCTGTATGGAAAAGGCTAATAAATTAAAATTTTGACATGTTTGTGAAAAACTGCTGAAATAGATTTTTAATTTTTTACCATGTTTTTATTAACTTCGATTCTTGTGTGTTTGTCAGGGACAAATCTTGCAATCGATTTTTAACTAACTTCCCGACTAGCTAGACATTTGAAACTTTCACAGTAGCTCAGAACCCGGTGACAACACAATACTTCGAAGTCAGATTTTCGAATTTTCGAATAGTTTTCTTTTAATTATTAAAATGTGAAAATGATAAGCTCCTAATAGCAATAAAAATAGTCATTAAAATATTAGCTATAATTGTTGCCAAAAAAAATTTACGAGTTCATTTTCTTTCGACCTAAAAATAAATACATTTAATTAAATGTGAGTGTTAAAAAATTGTTAAAAGTTAAATTATGCATTTGGCAAAAATTGACGTCGTTATCATTTTAAAGATTTTCTACACAATGATAAAGTGCTAATGTAGTTCATGATGCAAATATATGTTGTTCGGAAAGGATTAATATTTTATTTTTAAAACCAACTTTTTTTTTTAAATTCAAATTTCCGGTAACTCTTTAACCAATCACATTAGAACGTCCATCTTTGGAATATTGATAATAAGAATTTTCTCGCCAAAAAAGTCGCCAAGGGCAAAAAGTTGTCAAATTTGTCGCCAAATCCATTAGCTGCCTATTGGAGCTTTTTAATGCGCTTTAAAGGGAAAATAAAGCTATTTTAACGCGAAAAAGAGCTGGAAATGCAGAAAATTGACATTTTATCAACTTACTAAGCCGCTTTGAAAGAATTTATACAAAAATAAATACAATTATTTACAATTTCGTAACAATACGCATTGATAAAGTGCTAATGTAGTTAGTTCTATAGCTATGATTCAACAGAAAATTTAAAAACATGGTTTATAAAAAGTTTTTTATCTTATAATTATTTTTGTTAAAAATCTTTGCTGCTTCTTCAAAGTCAAAAATATTCAATCTAAATTTTCATTAAAAATGCAGTTGAAAGCACTGAGTCTCTTGTCACTTAATCTGTTTCTAAATTTATTTTTAACTAGCAGGCTTCACTCTTCTTCGCTGGTCACTACAGTGAAACTTGAATAATTCGAACTTGTTTAATTCGAAATTCTGGATAATTCGAATTTTTTACTCGGTCCCTTGAATTTTGTATTAAAATAATGTTAAAAAATCATGGATAATTCGAATTCTAGTTTGGATAATTGAAAGATAGAAGAAAGTAAGATCGATAGAAGAAAGTAAAAATCTATGAATAAGATTGAAAAAATTAATTAAAAAAAATAAAAATTTGATAATCGAAAAAATCTTGATAAACTGCACCCCTTCAGTGTCCAAGCTACCCCTCTGCTCTGCCAAGTTTTGTAGCTCTGCGAAAACCTGAAATCTAGAGTGCAGAAAGAGATACATAGATACAGATGCAGATTTCTCTTTATTTATGTAGATTTGATTTTAAGTATTTAAAGAGTGTAAAATGGAATAACCAATAATAAAATTTCTGTAATAATTTATGGAATTAAAACAACAACAACAAAAAAAAATCTTTGAGATTCTTGCAATCCCATCGCCTAATGAGAACCCTTTCAAAATGGGATTTCTTTTGATCATGCCTATATTGTAACTTTCGTTTTTAAAATTCTTTTATGTATGCTAAGATATAAATTCTAAACTATATGTTTCATTGTACTAAGTTTAAATTTTACCTTTAGAAAATAAGAAAAAAGAAAAAAAAGTCAAGAAAACATCTGACCAAATGAAATCACAACCAACTCTTGCATCAATGTTTAATAAGATGTATGTATCATTTAAAATCATATTATAATTATGTATATATCTTTTTTTTTTTTTCTTTAATCCTTGTTTATTTGTTAAATTTGAATCAAGATTGAATTTAAACTTTAGATTACTTTAATCTATTAATTGCTACCTAAAATGTCTAGTTTCTTAGAAAGTAAGTAATAATGAGATCAAATAGTTCTAAAACCATTTTAGGAAAAATTATGCATTTTTTACGATATAACTTATTTTTAATATAAAGTTATTTAACTACATTTTAAACTGGTAAACATTTTATTTATATCATTTTCTCAGTTTTTTGTTGCAAGATACTTATTGTATCCTTTATTAACAATCAATAAAAAATAGAACCTGACAGAAAGTACTTTGCTACTTGGCAGAAAACAAAATAGTTAAACGTGCTCAAGGTTCAGAATAAGTAAATGTGCAACTGTGATCAATCTGTGAATTTTATATTGATTGTCAGGGTTTAATTCGCATGGGAACATGCAGTAGAAGTCTGCGGGGACCCAGTCCTGGCCCGTAGTCGGCCCGGCAACCCAAGGGTAAATTTTTAAGCGGGCTGGGGGGGGGGAAGCGGCAAACCAAGTGAAAAATTTTTAACGGGCCGGGCCGGCAAAAGAGAGATGGTTTTTGAAGCAGGTCGAGCCTGGCCGTCAAAACAAAAATTAATTTTACAAAGATCCTAGTTGGCAAATAAAAAGTAATTTTTAAGCAGGTCAGGTTGCACAATTAAAACATAGATAATGTTCTAACAAAGATGAAGTTTTTGAATATTTCCAATAAAGAATTACAGGGGCAGATTTAACCCTCCGTTAGGCGCGCGGTCTACACTCGTAGACCAAATTTATTTACAGTTTAAAATACAACAACAACAAAAAAGTCTTGATTAAAAACTGGATCATTCTTTTCTTTTAAATAAACTTCTTAAGCAGCTACTGAAAAGGAATTGCGCGAGCATGCCATCTATTAGGAATTATGTTACTTAAAATATGCCTGGTCTACAATCGTAGACTGCGTGCTTAAAGGAGGGTAAAAGAAATATAGATAAATGTAGCAAGCAGACTGACCCTATCTAGTTTGTTAACATTAAAAAAGATAATAAATCTAAAGCAGGAACATCTGCTTCTAACATTTTCTTCCTTTTTTGTATTTGTATTTTTTTATCGTTTTGATTAATGTTTTAGATAAACTTTGAATGTTTATGTTTTGGTTGAATATAGCCTCAAATCCAATTATGTGATGTTTTTAATTTTATTTTTTGTATGTGCAGAAATAAATAAATAAGAGTAAGCTTGTGTAAAATTTCCATTGCAGAATTAAACATGAAAATCTATTAACTTTCCTATTACCTTTTATGTCCCCCCCCCCCCTCAAAATATTAGAAGATTTATGTTTTGCCAATAAGTAATAAAATAATCTGGTGTGGGCACCACATGACTTCCTTATACAGCCATTGGAATATATATATTTATGAAACATTGGCATTTCTGTGTGAGGTAACTGATTGATAAATAAACAGATATGGTTCTAACCACGGAAAAAAAAAAAAAAAAAACACTGAAAAACTGCTACTTTAACCACAAAAATCATGATAATAGGATTATACACAACACCAAACAAGTATACTAGTTTTTTCAGGAAGGGCTTATTGCAGAATCTCTCATTGGCAAATACACAGCTTAATTTAATGAAAATCCTTCGAATATAGATGGCCTACTTTTGTTCTGTTTGCCAAAAATTAGTGGTGAAAAATTTTACATTTTACCAAAACAATTAATTCAGTTAAAATTGAGGAAGTATTCACTAATTCTGGCTACCCTGAAACAATATTTGCCATCAAATTTAATCGCTAATCTTGTCAAGTCACCAAGTTTGTAGCCAACGTTAATTTTGGCCTTGGCATCGATTCTGGAGATTCTGCTTCGAATTTGGTGACTTGGCGACCGAATATGGTGAAAATTTGTAGTTTAGGGTTGTTAAAGTTTGGAAGCTCTAACTTCAATAGGAACAGAATTCTGAAATTTTCTGGAAAGAGTTATTGGTTTTTACCACTGAACTAAATTCTTTAAAAATTCTTTAAACGACAAACAAGACTAAAACAAAATAAAGTGCATTTGTCGACTAGAACCTGCTTTTATATTAAGAATTACTTTCTACACTCAAAAATATCGGCAACTTTCATAACAGTATCATTACGTGCTGAATATTCATTAAAGTGTATTTATTGACTAGAACCCTTTCACGTGTTTAAGAATTACTTACTACACACGAAAATGTGGACAACTTTCATAAAAATATCATTATGGGCTCTATTTATGGGTTGAATCAATATTCATTAAATAAAATGCATTCAACATTAAATATATAAGTAAAAACGAAGTATTAAACTTTAATTATAAACATAGATAAAACCTTAAAACGTTACTTTGTACATGGTTGTTTAAATTTTTCAGCCGGGTACCCGGCCCTCATCAGAGCGACATCCTCTGTGGAAGACTTGAGCTTGACTGATATTGATCTTCTTTCATCATAAGGTGGCGCCATACACGGTCTGGGGCTACTGTGCCGTTGTCGTTGCATGTCTCACTATTGGTTGTAATTTCAATTGATTCTCTGAACATCGCATAGTAATAGTCATCATAATTTGCAACTTTACTGGCTTTATCAAATTCTATTTTAATGTCTTGTTTATTGAAAACAAGCCTTAGCCAAAACATTCGATAACCAAGACATTAAAATAGAATTTGATAAAGCCAGTAAAGTTACAAATTATGATTATTATTACTACGTGCTTATTACTTTTTTCTTGCTGATTTTTGTGAGATTTGATTTATAATTTAGAAAATTGAAGTAAAATTTTTCAAAATTCATTGATAGACTCATAGAATGAGAGATACATATAAACATAAGCTCTGAAAAACATTGGGCTTTGATAGCTTGGTTAATAAAGCGCCAAACTTGAAATAAAAGGATTGCAGGCACATTGTCAATATTCAAGCCGGCCAAAGACTGCTATGTACATTAATAGTGGCTGATCTTGGTGTATATAAAAAAGTTTGTTGGGGCTGCAATGTCCTCCATGTTGTGTTGTGAAAAATATCAAGTTCATAATCAAAGAATTGTGGATTGAGTATTCGATCCGGCCAAATACGGTTGTGTATATTAATGGTGATTGGTGCACATAAAAAAAAAAAAAAAAAAAAATTCATTGTGGCTGCAATGTACTCCCTGTGTGTCTAGCAAAACGTCAGGCTCATAATAAAAGGATTGCAAGTTCAATACTTGAGCCGACCAAACGCTGTTTAATTTTAATTTCCAGCAATTTAAAATTATTGTAGTGCAAACACAATAAATAGCTCTTCTGTACCTATTTAATAAAACTACAAATAATGATAAATAATAAATATAATATAATGTAATGTAGACATTGATATGAATTTGGGACTTTACAAAATGTAGCTCATATTTTCTAAAAAATATTTTTGTGAAGAAAATTAGTGTATTGATAATTATAATAAAATAGTGTTGTAAAATTGTTTACATAGAAACTTTTACATAATATTGAAAAATGTTTTGTAATGTGATAAAAAATGTGTTTTCTTTTTTCCCTGTTACCAAGTTCAATCCATTATTATTATTTATGTTTTGTAATAATATGTTGATATTTTTTTTCCTTTAATGATTTGCTGCAGAGCTGAAAAAAGAAAGGCTGATCCACCTGCTGAAAATGTAAAAAAGCCGAAAATCAATGATTTAAAGTAAGTTATTTCTTTTCTTAAATACTTAATCTTGTGCATTAATACAGTGCAGTAGTTTATTTCTAGATTTCTTAATTTTTTTTTTTCTCTTAGCTGTAACAATTATATTTATATATATAAACAAATTTTACTTTTCTATTATTATATTATTTCATGTTATGTTGTCATTTGCTATTTAACATATGCTAGTCATATCACTATCTGATTGTGCAGCATTCCTTCTTCTCCTCCAATATATATACACTAAGTGACAAAAAAAAAAAAAAAAAGAGCCTCACTTGGATATTTTCCATTTTCTTTCTGTAATCGCTAATTTTATTGTTTCAAAAGTAAATTTTTGAACGGATTTTATTACGTTGTGTTCCGCATGCAATTTAGGATTGAGCCAAGTGTTAAAAATAAGATACAATTGTTCGTAAAATTGTAATTTTAGAAAGTATTTCAAAAATGGCAAGAATAAGGCAATTAATCATACCACAAAAAATATTAATTTTAGAGCGAAAAAAAAAAAAAAAAAATTTTAATACGTGGGATGTTAAAATGATTAAATGTTAACAAAATATTAGTGATCTGGTTTTTAGCAAGATAAAATATTTTTTCGCTGTTTAAACTGCACATTTGTCCTTAGGCAGCCACGTTACTCATCCAGTCGAGATGACCGCAAGTTAAAAAGCCAGCGCTTAAAAAAGCAGTTTGTATTACATTTAGAACATAGCAGGGATTCAGAAAAAAGTGTTTAGTAACATAATTTATCTAAATACAGTGAAATAACTATTAATCAAAACAGGTTTATTTGCCAGAAAATCTGAAAAGAATTAGAAAACCAAGACATTAGAGGGTTTAAAAAATTTAAAAATGTTCAATTAATTATTGGGCTGAAGTTGTTCTCTTTGATGAGTCAAGTTTAAGTTATTTCGAACTGACGGAAACAAGCAGATCTGATCACGAAAATGTGACCGACTTAATGAAAATCACACTTTTAAAACAATGACATATTCATTGTTACATTACAATACGAAAATGCATAATTTTTCGGTGAGTCTGACAAATTTTCATGTTTAAGGGATCAATTAACCCAAAATAAAATTTGGCCATTAAAATATTGAAACCTGACTGACTACTTTGGGGGTATTTCAGACTCTTCCATGATCAGCATTTCAAGATGATAATGCACCTTGTTATATGGTGCTTGTGATACATTTATTTGATTCAAGTTGTTAAAATTACTTACCCATTCTCATGAGCATCTATAATTTTGTAAGTTATCATAACTTTTTTTACTTAAAATTAAATCCCTCAAAGAATATCACAGGATTTCTTCTTTATTAGACCTGAAAATTGTCCTAATCTCAATTCGCTCAAAATGTTTAGTCTATAAAAGAAGGTGGGGATTAGAAATTTGTAGCCTACAACTTTGAAAGAACTAGAAAAAAAAATATTTATGATATTTGATCCAGTGAAATTTCTGAGTTTCATGTTAAAAAACTGTAAAATACTATGCCATTGCGCATTAAATTAAATACTTTGTAGAATGTAATAAAACAAAGTATTAAATCGAAAATATGCATAGGTATCATGTTAGGACTTCTGTATTATACAAACATAACAATTTTATTTGTTGCAATCATTAGTTTTTAAATTATTACAAACCCAAAAGGTATAAGTCAATTTTTCTATAGTGCAGCTTTTTTTTTTTTTTTTTTTTTTTTTGTCGCTTAGTGTATATATATATATTTATAAATAAATTAAGTATTAGGAATTTTAAATATTCGACAGGGATCCAGATATCTGAAGGAGGAAATTCAAGCTTAAAATACCCTCAGACAAGGATTGAATTTTGAAAACTTAATGAATTAATTTATTTTGAAAAAAGTAAATAAACATTATATTAGTTGGAAAGTTGTTGAGAGCTGGTTGAGGGGGATCATGTTTGCGGAAAGGGGGTATAATTGTGGAAATTTTAACATCATTGAAGACTGAACAAATTTTTAATGTGCAGCAGAATACTAAATTGAGTATAAATTTCAATTAGTCTTCTCCCCGCAAATACACTATCTAAAATCCTAATTATGACATTGATAAGTACTATTTAGATAACATATTTCTATATTTTTTAACAGAAGGAAGATATTTGTGTGTAATTTTATTCCAATCGCAAAGTGAGTGCAACTTCACATATTTTTATATTTTATTTTATACATATGCATCTTTATCACCATAATTTTAAGTTTTAAAATATATATATATATATATATATATATATATTAATGATAAAGTCCAATTAAAAATCCATCGCTCCCTCTATACATGTGTTAAAAGATCTAAATAATATTTTGAAAGTTTATCACAAAGTAACTAAATCATTTTGTATTGCATTAGCTAAATAAAAATCATGCAAATTTTTTAAAAGTGAAGAACTTACATCTATGGGAAAATTTTTAATTCTCTAAGATTTAATTTCTTTAAGCAGTGTATTTGAATATCTATTGTCTGATTCAGCAGTGCTGATTTTACCTTATTAAAAATATTATGCATTTAATTATTAAGAAAAATGGCATTTTTTTAATTAAAAAAAAATATATATATATTTTTTAATTATTAATTAACATGTATATCAGTAGAAACTTTTTTAAATTAGCCTTATTTTCTGACTTACATGTGGCAACCGAGACGTTGTACATGTTTTATTTTAAAGCATTTTTCAAAAACAAATATTTAATTATTAATCTGAATGTAAATCATTTTATTTGTAGTTCCTTGAAAAGAAATGCTGTTCCTAAGAAATGCCCTGAATGTCGCCAGTTTTTGAATAGCAGTGATCTTGTTCTTTTTCCTGGGGACCCAGACGAAGCGGTTTGTATATATAATAGTGAATTAGAACCTTATGATTACCTAATACTTTGTTGATTCCTGTTTGGTTGAAAAAAAAAAAAATCTCTTCTCTCCCCCCCCCCCCCCCCCACACACACACAGTTATTTGAAAATGTTTAAACTGATAGTATCTAACCTATGGCTTGAAGGCATCAGGTAGCCTGTATTTTCATCTTCAAGTACCAGCCAATTATTATTACTCATTGTACTGATATAACACTCAAAATTACAAAAGATATAAGTCAAATAATGAAGTTTTTAAACTTAAAAAACAATGCAAGGAAAGGAAAATCAAATCAACATGAAGATAATAATTTTAGATTTAACAATAATACAATGAAAGTTGCATAATATACAGCATAACAAATCAAGTATTAGTAAACTAAATTAATTAATTAGAAATTGCTAAACGAAGACACATAAAAAAAAATAACACAAAATGCAGAATTTTGCATACAGAAAGATAAATAAAATCATTCCAAAAGATTCGCGCAATAGCAGCATCATAATTCAGAATGAAAATATATTGAAAACCTTTTCAAACATTAAATGAGATGAAACCATGTATCACATGAAGAACCAGAAAAAATATGAATAAAGATTACGAAAAGAACAAAAACTAAAACCAAAATAAAGGTAAATAAAATAAAGGTTAATAAACCAAACTAAACCAAATAATGTATGATGTAAAAAACAATGCAAGAAAAGGAAAATCAAATCATATATATATGACTTGTGACTTTTAATATCTTTTCAACAATATTGAATTGTCAGATCTAAGTAACATCATTTACAGTTTTTTTAACAAATATAAAACTCAAATTAATCTTCCTTGCAGTTTTAAAGCAGAAAAATTCAAAACACTTCAACTTTGTTATCCATAACAATTATATCTTCCACAAGAACAAAATATATTTGAAAAAAGTAGGAATCCCACAAGGGAGATGTAGCTCTAGTATTTTGGCAGATCTATACCTTTATTATTATGAAAAGCAATTTTGTTATGATGATGTCCGGCTTTATCATTACATGGATGATATTATTGTATTTATCTTAACAAGAAATCACAAAATATTTTTTCCTTTAAGTATCCATCTAACCTAAAGCTAACTCAAAATACTCTAAATAATCAATCAGTTAACTTTTTAGATCTAAAAATAATCTTTAATGGTAATAAAATATACACAGATATCTATGATAAATGGCAAGATTTTAATTTAATTTAAACTTTTTTTACACATTTTAATTCCTGTCTGCATCTTTCGGTATTTAGAAACATCATCATTAACCACTTATTTCAAATTAATAATTTATGCTCTTCAAAGTATAAAAACAAGAATATTAATAAACTGATCAAATGATAAAATGGGTTTTCCTAAAAACTTTTATATTTTTTATTTTGTATCCATAACCATGTCTCTGTCAGTATATTTATAATAATAATGATGATAATAATAAAATAATGGGTGCACTTTTAAGTATCTTAACCAAAAAAATTGTAAAACAATAAAAGACAATAAAAAAAGTGGAGGTTGGGTGGGTAGATGCAGACATGCCAAGTCTCCTGCTTTTGGCAGGAGTCTCCTGCTTTTTGCTTGTTTTTCTATGCTCCTGCTTTTCCACTCATTTCTCCTGCTTTGCTGATGTAATTTTTATCTATCCCTCTTAGCATAATTTATGCTTAAAATTTGTGGGATTGGGTAAAAAATTTTGAAAGAAAATTGAAATTTATCTTGCCCTGCAATTTATCAAGTTCAGTTTGAATGTGAATTACTATACAATGCTTTGAAACTAATTTTTGCTAAGAATAAATTTTTAACTTTCATTTTTGCATAATGAAAAATGTCTTATTATCAAAGGATTTCTTTTTTTTTTTTTTTTTCTTTTTTTTTCTTTTTTTTTTTTTTTTTTTTTGTTAATACTATAACTATTGAAAACTTAAAGAATTCAAAGTTCATTAGAATATAGCTGATATTTTCATTTCTTTATTACCTTTTCTTTTACAAAGATAATTAAGATTCTTATTGTTTTATATTAGGAGCAGAATGATCAAATCTCTCTATTTTGACTTAAATTTTAAACAACTGTATGTCTGAGGGTTTTTTTTTTTTTTTTTTTTTTTTTTTTTGTGACAGTTTGTTTTACCGCAAGAAACATATTATTCATTTAATTTTAATACTGATGCTTTGTAAATACCTCCTAAGCTTTACTTAAAATTAAATTTGCATTATTTTACTCATTTTTCTTACAAACTTTCTTGTTGGAAAAAGTCTCGTGATTTCTGTTAAAAAATCTCCTGCTTTTTTGTCATTAGAAGTTGGCATCTCTGGTAGATGTTTGATTATGGAGGATGGGTGGTGTTGTTTGGCTGATGGTTGGACGAAAGGTCTCCCTGATGAAGTTTTTTCACCTTTCTGAGCTTCTCCTACTTGAAAAATATTCATTCTTATTGGTCTATATGGTTTCAGTGATCTTGTATTTGTTGCTTGGCTTCTACATTTAATAATTCATTATTTTATATATATATATAATCCTTTTGATAGTAGAAGCAAAGAATGAGAACGAAGAATAGTTAGTCAAACAATTCACCAAAGAGACATACACATGCCAAACAAAGCAACAAGATTTCCCAAATTGATTCAGTTATCAAGTTCAACAATAGCACTGACGCCAATCCACTGTACAACAATACCTGTTGAAAATTGAAATAGTACCATGTAATTAGACTCTGATGAAAAGAAGGTTGACTCTAGGACAATATTTCAAGGTGAAAAAAGAGAGCCCTGTAATGAACAATAATGACCCATTAAGCGCAGTAGAAGAATATATATTACTCAAATTTAGAAGAAAGCTTTTGAATTATTCTTTTAAATTTGAGAAACAAATTTCTTCTGAATTTTTCCTTTCCTGTACAACCATAAATAGCTATTTTATAATATTATGATCACAATAAACAATTTAAAAATTATGCCTGAGTGGACTATATTGGCAACTAAGAAAAAATAATTAGCTGCCATTGACACTTAGTTTTCATATTTTAATTTCTAACCCTGAGTGCATTTTCTTATTCATTGATTCTAGTCAGACAGTGGTAAATAATTTGCTTTAAAATTTCTGCTATTTCATGTAAAATTCATAAGAAGAAATTTTTATTAGGGAAACTAAGCAGAGTGCGTCAATGCTGCTACATTTTTATCTTTATTTTCACATGTTTAAAAATCTGTAATTTGTTATTTTATATCATTTAATGTAGTTAAAAAAAATTTAACAAAAGTTAATACTACCAATATTATTTTTATAGGTTGAAGAATTTGTTATGCTGACTGATCCAAAGTTATCTGTCCATACTGATGGAGAATATGAAAATGAAGATGTAACAGAGCGTCCCCAGCATAAAATTACTAACTTTACAGTTTATGACAAAAATACTCATATATGTCCCTTTGATTCTGGTCTAGTTGAAAAAAATGTTGAACTTTATTTTAGTAGTGTCGTCAAACCAATATATGAAGAAGACCCAACTGTTACAGGTTAACATTTATTATTTATTATTCCTTTTATATTTCTCAATTATAACTCTTTCCTTCTTGCTTCTGCCGTTATTACAGGCTGAGATTTTACACTGTTTCTCATGCCTGTAACATTTCCAGGTTAAAATATTAAAACCAGAAACATTTTTATATGGATGAAATCTAAATGGCCGATTTTGTAATTTTAATGTATTTAAAGAAGTAGCAATTATTTTTTCTTAAATCTATGTGAATCTGCGTGAGATAGCAGTTAGTACCTAACCCTTTGCTATGAGGTCATCTCTGGCATGACACTTCATACAGTTTAATAAAAAAAATTAGTGGGAATCAATTTTATTAAAAAAAATCTGGAGTGACTCCACTCGACTTTCCGAACATTGAGTAATTAACAGTTTTGTAGATAAAGTAAAGAAAGAGTAGTTGTTAAACAAACAAAAGAGAGAAAACCATAATAGAGTGTTTGAGTATTTTTCTCCATCTATTACATGTTGTTTTATTTAACGCTACTGAACTTTGAGCCCATAGATCATAATGACAAAGAAATTTTCGTTGTGTCCCTGTAAAAACCTATAAATGTTAGATTCACCAAAATGCTTATAGTTAGTGCAACAGTGATTTATAATACTCATATAAATTTTCAGCTGAATTCAATAAGGCGTTTAGATGCTATCGTACTTTTAAAAATTTAGTCCCATAGGCCATAATGATAAAGAATTTTTCTTTGTGTCCCTGTAAAAAAACTGTAAGTGCTAGATTCACCAAAATCTATACAGTTAGTTCAACTGTGATCTATAACATGTGTACAAATTTTTTGCTCAGATTAATAAGGCGTTTAGACGCTATCACACTTTTAAAAATTTGGCCCCATAGGCATAATGATAATGATAAAGAATTTTTCTTTGTGTCCCTGTAAAAAAACTATAAGTGCTAGATTCTCCAAAATCTATACAGATTGAGTATTTGTGATCTATAATATGTGTATAAAATTTTTGCTCAATTGAATAAGGCGTTTAGATGCTATCGCACTTTTAAGATTTTGCTCCCATAGGCCATAATGATAAAGAATTTTTCTTTGTGTCCCTGTAAAAAAACTATAAGTGCTAGATTCACCAAAATCTATAGGGTTCGTACTATGGTGACTTACAATATGCGTACCAACTTTCAGGTTAATCGAACGAAGCGTTTAGACGCTAGCGTGTTCACCCACAGACATACACACATACACACACACATACATACATCATCGTAAAAATAGTGAAAACGGACTCAGGGGACCTCAAAACGTATAGAAACATCAAAATCTCGAATTCGGATTTTTGACATGATTACAATACTTTCCTCACTATAGTGTTCGGAAAGTAAAAATATATTTAAACTCTGTAAATTAGAAATTGCTGAGAAGGAAAACAATTATAGTGCGAAGGGTTAATGGTATCAATTCTTTCATGCAAAAATTATCATAAGTATTTATTTATTAATTTTTTGAGGAAATGAGTTGTCTGTTAATAATAAAATTTTTGTTAACATAGAAGCAACAGTAAAATTTGAAACGCTTCTTTCATGGAATAAATAAATAAAATCCTAATAAAGAACAGTGATGAATAAAACTTTAAAAGCTGCAAAACTAATACAGCATGGCTAGCAATGAGGGATTTAGCAAATCTGAAAATGCCAGGAAATTTTGACTTTTTTTTTTTATGGAAATATGCCATCATATAAAGCTCATTAAATCACAAAATTGTTCACTTATGTCATGAAATTTTCATTGAAATAAACAGCAGGAGTCAGGAAAATGAACAGAAATAGTCTGGAAAGTTGGTAAATTATTATTATTATTATTATTTTTTTAATGAGCTACTCTGTAACATTTTGCTGTTTCTGAAATATTTAAGCAGTTGTCTTCATCAATCAAATTTCTCTTTCTTTTCTTTTCTGATTCTATATTTATATATCTATATAAATATCATCTTATGAAATACTCTATAATGTTGTATTAAGAGGAAAATAAATTGTTATTCATAGTTAAATGAGTGAAGATGTACTTTCTAAATAATTGAAGTAATTTTATAATGAATAAAGTTATCATTTTAATTTTAATGATAGAAAGCAATTTATTAATGTTTTTCAGGTGGTGTTTTTACCAGAAATCTAGGGCCCATTGTTGAATGGTGGGTCTCAGGTTTTGATGGAGGTGAACAAGCTCTAGTTGGGTTTGGTACTGGTATGTATCCTTCTCTTTTATCTTCAAGTGAAGCATATTTTATTGTAATTAAAATCACACAATCAACTGATTGGAAGAAAATCATATTTATTGAAATTTTATTCTTCCGAATGAGTGAAAATAATGCCTGGACCGGGAGTCAAACCCCGTATCTTTGACTTACAAGTTCAAGGCTCTACCAATTGAGCTATCCAGGCCGACAACCGGTCGACATTACTCACTCAGACAATCTTTAGGCAGAAACACCTGGTCTATCATGTAGATAGCTCGACAGAAATAAGCTGCAGGTAATGAAAAACACCATTAAACAATGGAAGAAAGAAATACAATTATTATTAAAATCACACAATCAACTGATTGGAAGAAAATCATATTAAATAAATATGATTTTCTTCTAATCAGTTGATTGTGTGATTTTAATTGTATTTCTTCCATTGTTTAATGGTGTTTCCATTACCTGCGGCTTATTTCTGTCGAGCTATCTACATGATAGACCAGATGTTTCTGCCTAAAGGTTGTCTGAGTGAGTAATGCCAACTGGTTGTCGGCCTGGATAGCTCAATTGGTAGAGCCTTGACCTTGTAAGTCAAAAATCCAGGGGTCTGGTCCAGGCATTATTTTCACTCAGTTGGAAGAATAAAATTTCAATACATATTTTATTGACTAATGCACCAACTATCCTTATCAGAATTTTTTATTACTGTGATTTTTACTTATCTTCTTTATTTAGGACGAGATACATATTTCTTTCAGAGAAAATAGACCAAATAAAAAGTTTTTTTTTTTGCCTTGACATCAAGTTAAAGTAAACAGTTTGTAACTGATAAACTTCTATTTAAAACCAAATTTTATATATAATTTTTTTTTTCAGTGTGTAATTTCTCTCTCTCTTTGTTTCTTTTTTTTTTTTTTTAATTCTTTTGTTTTAAACATAATTGATAATTTAAAAAACTAAAATCTTTGGAAAAGGGAATATTGTGGCGCCACAATTACAACATATTTGAAATTAAAAATAAAGCGATATTATATATGTCACCACAATCACTGCAAAGAAAAACAAATGATTATTCATAGTGCAAAGGAGAAAAAAAAGTAGAAGATATTTTGTGCATGAAATATTTTTTATTGAAAAAAAGTATTAGTTCATGCTTCATTAATAGTTTTTTTTTTTTTTTTTTTTTTTTAATATATTATTGATTTTTAAAATCTTTTTGATACCTTATTATTACTAGCTCATTATTATTATGAACTATAATTTTTTTGCTTTTAAGTCTTATTGAAAAAATTTTTGTTTGAAATTCCATATTTTTTAGATGATAATTAAATTTTATGCAAATTATTTCCAGTTCATTTTGGAAAAAAATTTTTTGGTTATTTGATGTCTTTAGAAAAATAAAGAAAACAAAATGAAGTATCCTAATAAGAATTAAAAATCGTATTTTTCCCAAATGTTTATAGTTGAAATTAAAATATTTTTTGAAAGTTTTATTTTCAAATACATTTATCACCATGGGGGAAAAAAAAGAAAAACAATATATAAATTGTTTTGTTATATATTACTTGTTTTGTAGCTGTGCTATCCTGATTCTTTTTAAAAAGGTATTAGATATAATTTTATTATATTAATAATTAATTTTTATTCATTATTATTATTATTATTTTAAATATTTTTATCATTCTAATAATATAATATTGTATTTTGATAATTATCGATTTTTGATATTTTAGCTTTTGGCGAGTATATTTTGATGAGTCCTAGTGAATTATATGTGCCTTATATGAATGCTGTCAAAGAAAAGATTTATATTAGTAAAGCGGTTATTGAATTGTTAACAGAGGATAATGAGGCTTCATATGAAGATCTTATGAATAAGCTACAAGTAAGAAAAAAAAATATTTAAAAAAGTTTTTTACTTATTTATTGATCAATTGACTTGTGATAGCAATGGAGGCATTTTAATTGTTTTAATTCTCTTGCTTCCTCTTAAACAGTTCCATATTATAATAATTTAAAAAAAAAACTTCTAATTAAAAAAAAAAAAAATTAACAAGCAGTTAGTCTACGGATGACTTTGAAAAAAATCTGATTAGTCTTTATTTGATCTGTCTGAGTGCCTCCTTTTAATGCATAAAAAAAAAAATATATATATAGTGAAATAGGATCTGTTGCCTTCCCTTCAATATCTGTTTTTAGAGCCATGAAAACTAATTTCTAAGGCAAATACAATAAATTCTGTAAAGCTTCAATAGATGAATGTCTGTAATCCTCTTTTTAGGAATGGAAAAATCTAAAATATTTAATACAGGAAGGAATTATTTCCTGTTACATTGAGGCCATCACAATTTTGATCCTCATGGAGAATCTAAATTGTGATGACATATCTCTGGGCCAACCTTAGCAAGTATATGTCTAGAGTTAAAACTGGGCTCGTTAATGTATCTTTCATAAAATTTTATATTTTAAAAACAAACCCATCACAAAATTTTAACCCTCCGTCGGGCGCATCCTGCCTGAGAGGCCTGTTCTGGTTTTTATTCTCTAAATATCCTACACATGATTTTTAATTCAAAAACACCCATATGGTGACATTATTAGGAGTGAATAGAAAGTAATAAACAAAAATTTGATGCATAAGTACGAATTTATTGATTGTAGTACAAGTATTTTAACAATAAAGTATTTACCTGGCGGCCTCTCAGGCAGGGTGCACCCGATTTTGTTCGTCGTACGGGTGCACCTGACATAGGGTTAAATATTACAAACATAAACTAAGAGAGACATTATTTAATAATGTGTAATATGTGTGAGTTTAGTTTTATGGAAGTGAACCTTCCTTGTCTAAAATTAATCCTTATTTTAATTGCAATTTTATATTTGCAGAATTACGTTTTTCACTGTTTCACAAAAACTGGACCCCTATCTGAAAAGTCTGGACAGACCCTTGCTTAGGGAAATTCTAGACCATTGTCAATGGCTTGTCTAATAGCTCTAATTAAACATTAAATCCCTAATTGCTAACTGTATAACTCTAGTGCAATGTTAAACACACTTATCCTTAACCTCATCTGCAACAACTCGTGGAAAAAAAAAAAAAAATTAAAGTATATTCTGCAGGGAGAATCAAATTTGGGATGGCTGTCTGTGGACCACTCCTGTGGGTAAATGCTAGTTTGTTGCCAACCCAACAGCTTTTTTTCTATGTTAAATCCATTCAACTTGAAGCTTGTTTCCTTAAATAAAGTAATTGGTTGGTCTGTAATGAAAAGAGTGTGATAGTTTAGGATTCGCTCAACAATCTTTCGCATTTTCAAATACTCCCATGTTGATCTAAAAACAATAAAGCTTTGTGTTTTAACATAAGTTGTTTACATTCTCTTAGATTAATATATATATATGTATAGCCTAAAAAATAATTATTTAAAAAATAAAAGAATTGTTATGGAATTAATACAATTCGTAAAATAGTATAAAGATTCTTTTAAATTCTTTTTCTTTAATTTCTGTGTTGAAAATAAATTGATTGTACTTTTCCCTTCAATTTTTAAATATGTCAATCAAGTAGTATAAAAATTTAGTGGTCCATAACATTATGATTTAGTGGTTCAAAATTATGAAGTAGTGGAAATAAATACTACACTACTACTACTACTAATAAAATAAAATTAACATATACAAGTGCATACTTTTTATATAAATTTTTACTGCGTATATCAGTGTTTGTATATGAAAACAGCCTAAACACTAATCTAACTGCAAACTGTTTGCGCTATTATGCAAAAGGTTAATGTTATTTCTGGCAAAGGTAAAAATGATGTTTAAGTAATTGTTAAGACAACTGTTACTACCTGTAAAATGCACCAAAAAACTGAATGACATTGAACATTTTTTAATTTAATGATTTGCAATTTAATATCTGATGACTAATGACAGTTAAAGGGAAAAAAATTATATAAAGTGCAAAAATTATATAAGTACTTAACTAATAATGTCTAATTTATTATGTGGATTCTTATTATTTCATATATATATTTATTTGCTTTATTTTTACCATAGACTACTGTACCACCCCAAGGCCTTCCAGCTTTCACAGAAGAATCTTTATTACAACATGCACAGTTTGTAATTGATCAAGTTCAGAGTTTTGACATGTCTGCTGATGAAAATGATCCTATCCTCATTACTTCACCCTGCATTCGAGCACTGATTGGATTGTCTGGAGTTACTCTTGGGGGGAAGTATGTGTATTATCAGTAAACTAAACACGAAATTCTCAATCTGTTATTATAGGGGGATATTTTTCATAAGCTTGCATTACTGATATTATTGCATGGGAAATAGCATGAAATTGCATTAAAACTAAAATATGAAAAAATATATTAATAACCACCTTACTTCGGCTTCATCATTACTTGCAAGAAGCTTTTCTTGGGAGGATCCTCCCCTTTATCAATTGCAAACTTGTTGAAGTGGGCCTTGGCTATTTATAGCTTCATCTTGCTCTTTCAGCAGGTAGCGCCACTGGGGATCGATCTTGGCGGACTCGTGGTCATTAATGGTAACCTGATTTTTAATTATCTCAATGGTTTGTTTCTCTATAGAATGCATACATAGGGTTGTTATAGTTGCCTATTTTTGTTACGTCATTAAATTTTATTGTATGCGTTCTATAGAGAAACCATTGAGATAATTAAAAATCAGGTTGCCATTAATGACCACGAGTCCGCCAAGATCGGTCCCCAGTGGCGCTACCTGCTGGAAGAGCAAGACGAAGCTATAAATAGCCAAGGCCCACTTCAACAAGTTTGCAATTGATAAAGGGGAGGATCCTCAAAAGAAAAGCTTCTTGCAAGTAATGATGAAGCCAAAGTAAGGTGGTTATTAATATATTTTTTAATTAATTGTACTTCATTTTAAATTTAAATTAAGTTAAAATATGAAATTAATACTAATAAAATTGTGCAGTAAATTAGGGCTAGGTAAACATGTTGATGTGGGGAAAGAGATAACCCAATGTAGTATTTTAATTTCTAACTGTACCTAGCCATCAGCAGAACTTATTGCTTATATCATGAATATAATATGTTCTTGGAGGGTATCTCACCCAAGCCTAGGACTCTTAAGCATAATCAATCGGCCTAAAACCTATACACTATACCAATACACCATACCATGACCATAATATGACTTATGATAAAAATTTATGAGATAAATGATGGGGAACTGAGTTGAGTTAGTTCTTCTGTGCTAATTAGTTTTATTTCAAAATTCTTACACCCAAACAAATGTTGCATGTTTCAAATATTTCGGCAACATGCACAGGCTAGGTAAAATGCAGTATGCAAAATATTTTTCAGAATTTTGCAAGTCCACAGTTGTAAAAATTTGGGATACAATGTCTGAGATCCATTTAATTTATTAAAGCTATTGTAGAAAACAAGAAATACATTGATGTATAATAATTATTGTAAGCATTTAAAATTATTTAATATAATTTTTATAAAACACAGTAAAAGAGATGTGTGCATTCTTATTTGTATATGAAATGTTTAAGTTTTAAAAAAGCTTTAGAAATGCAGTGACAGAATCAAAAATTTTCTTTGTACACTTTCATAAAAATTAACATATAAATTTTCTGTAAAATCCATAAAATAGTTTTCTTTTTGCTTTTTTGGGGCTATAAATCATTCCATCTCTACAGATGTAAGATTTTTTGGCATAAAATAGAATTTTTACAATTTGTAGTTGAGAAATACATTTTACTTAAATACGTGCTTGTGACAATGACTTTAGTAAGATAGGGAAAATGGCTCTTCTGAGAACAGTAAAAATTTTATGGCTTCTTGCACTTTTCTGAGTATAAATAGTTTGTTCAATATTTAGATCATCTGATGCATAATTTCAGTGTAATTTATTTAATATGCACATACGGTAAAAATGGATTCAGAATAGATATGTTTATGTATAAACAATATAATTGCTGTCTATATATCAATCTACATACTCAAATTGATTTTAATAAAACATTTTCATTGGCAATTGTATTTTAGCAAATGCATTTAATGACATTGTGGCTGATATCTTTACACATAAATTCTGAAATTTGATTTTGTATTCACATATTATAATATAGTAATATTATTACTTATTATATTATGTAATACTAATTGCTTTTACTTAGTTCATCTATTATATATCTATGTGTAATGGAAAATTTGTCATTACAATAATGTTCAAAATACTGAATCAATTAGAAACAAAACTGAACATTGGGCTTATATATGTTCATTGGTAACTAACGTGATCTGCCATCTTGTTCTAAAATGGCAGCCATATAAAAATTTCAAATTGATGTAAGAAAAGGTTTATAAGTATATAATTTTGATGCATCTTATAAATCAATTTTCTTGAAACTTTGTATATACATAGCCCATATCACTGCAACTTTTTAAGCAAGTGTATTAACTCCATCTGCCATTCTATTTCAAAATGGCAACCATTTGAAAATTTGAAACTTGTATATTTATGAATTGGTTTGCTTGAAACTGAGTATGTACATAGCCTATATCAAGATCTTAAAGAAGTTTAATAAAATTAAACATAATTTATACGTCTCATTAATATATTAAAACCAATGTAACTTTTAAAATGAGATAAAAAATACAAAAATTTAAAACTTTAAAAATATATTTTAATTAAAAACATTAAAACACAAGACAGACGTTTCGGCTAGAACACTAGCCCTCCTCAGTGTCAAACATACAAGCACAAACAACATTTACAAAAATTCATAATACATCATAGCAAGATTAAATATTCAGGAGGAATAGCTTTAGCCACGTTCAAGGCAGAATGTTGCATTTTGGTAAAAGCGCCCTCTAGAAAAATACGGGATTCATAGATATTTATATTAGAAGCTAAAATTTTAAAGTTTTCAAAATCCGGAATATGATCACTATTGAGAGAATGGATTACGAGTTTTGATTTTAAATCTCCTTTTTTATACGAGCGTTTATGTTCCTTTAATCTAATTTCACCTGTTCTGCCAGTTTCACCGATATATGTAGAATCACAATTTTTACAAGGAATACTATAGATTACACCTAGACGTTTAAGAGGGGGGACAGCGGGTTTAAAGTTTGAGAAAAAGTTACTAATACGGAGCTGAGGTTTAAAGCTAGTAGAGATATTAACTGTTCTAAGTAATTTAGAGATATTTTCAGAAATACCTTTATAGTAAGGGATAGTCGTACGATAAGTGGAATTTTTAACTTTAGAATGAACTGATTTATGTGAAAAATAGAACTCTTCTTTATAAATTCTTTTAATAAAACGAGGGGGGTAACCATTATTTTTTAAATCAGAAAAAATTTTGGATAGTTCAATATTTAATAATTCGGAATTACTTCAGTAATGCTTTGCACGATGTAAAAGAGTACGAATGACTGCAAGTTTATGTGATAAAGGGTTAGCTGAATTGAAGTTAAGATATTGACCAGAGAAGGTGGGTTTTCTTCGTTTTAAACTCGTACGTAAGTTCCGTTTAAAATTTGACCGCTTGCTGCCTCATACTACTGATACTGATAATTGTGGATAGTCTTCTGTGACTTCCAACTGGACTGTTAATAAGTCTTCTCGCACCTTCTCTCAAAGTGAGTTAGATGTGTTGAATCATGGACTTAACTTTGCTTTGTGCAGACGCTCTGTGGATACGTTTAAATTTTTAGCCTCCGTCGAACCTGTTATTTCAAAGCTTAATTGTAAAGAACAGCACTCTATTCGTAATAGTATTTCAAGAGTATTGTTAAAAAATAAACTTAGTTTTCCTTCAAATTACAATTCTGATTTACAAGTTTTCAAAAACTTATCGAACGACTCTTCTATTGTCATTACACGTGCTGATAAAGGCCACATAACTGTTATCCTCGACAAGTCTGTTTATGTTGAAAAAGCATATGAACTCTTAAATGATAATTCCACTTATGAACTCTTAGACAAAGACTTAACGCCCTCATTCCAACGTAAACTTAATTCACTCATTAGTGAACTTGAAAAATCTAAATCCATTGATCGTGTTCTCTCATCTAAGTTAAAATGTTATACTGGTTCTGCACCTATCTTTTATGGTTTACCTAAAATACATAAACCTAACATACCCCTTCGTCCCATTGTTGATTATACTAAGTCCCCCCTTTACAATCTTTCACGTTTTCTATCAAATTTATTAAAACCTTTCATTACTTCTTCTGATTATAGTTTAAATTCTGCGTTTCAGTTCCTAGATGCTTTAAAATTAATTCAAGTCCCCTCTAGTTGTATTATGATATCATTAGATGTTGTATCTCTTTTTACTTCTATTCCTATACCATTTGCATGTAATATTATTCAAGATATTTATCCTAATTTTAATGTTGACACTAATTTAAATTTAAATACTGTACTTGATCTTACCACTTTTTGTTTATCTTCTAATTGTTTTATTTTTAATGATTCTTACGACCGTCAAATTAACGGAACTGCCATGGGTGCCCCTATATCTGTCGTTATATCTGAAATTGTAATGCAACACTTAGAAAACAAAATTAATTCCCAGTTACATGATAAAAAAAATTTCTGGAAAAGATATGTGGATGATATTTTTAAAATTACTAAGCAACTTTATGTTAACGATATTTTAGATTTTGCTAACTCTTTATGTCCTGCTATCCAGTTTACCCTTGTAACTGAAATTAATAATGGACTACCCTTTCTTGACATCCTTATAATGCATAAACCTGTCAATGATTTTTTACATTTTTCAACTTCAGTCTATAGAAAACCCACCTTCTCTGGTCAATATCTTAACTTCAATTCAGCTAACCCTTTATCACATAAACTTGCAGTCATTCGTACTCTTTTACATCGTGCAAAGCATTATTGTAGTAATTCCGAATTATTAAATATTGAACTATCCAAAATTTTTTCTGATTTAAAAAATAAGGGTTACCCCCCTCGTTTTATTAAAAGAATTTATAAAGAAGAGTTCTATTTTTCATATAAATCAGTTCATCCTAAAGTTAAAAATTCCACTTATCGTACAACTATCCCTTACTTTAAAGGTATTTCTGAAAATATCTCTAAATTACTTAGAACAGTTAATATCTCTACTAGCTTTAAACCTCAGCTCCGTATTAGTAACTTTCTCTCAAACTGTAAACCCGCTGTCCCCCCTCTTAAACGTCTAGGTGTAATCTATAGTATTCCTTGTAAAAATTGTGATTCTACATATATCGGTGAAACTGGCAGAACAGGTGAAATTAGATTAAAGGAACATAAACACTCGTATAAAACAGGAGATTTAAAATCAAAACTCGTAATCCATTCTCTCAATAGTGATCATATTCCGGATTTTGAAAACTTTAAAATTTTAGCTTCTAATATAAATATCTATGAATCCCGTATTTTTCTAGAGGGCGCTTTTACCAAAATGCAACATTCTGCCTTGAACGAGGCTAAAGCTATTCCTCCTGAATATTTAATCTTGCTATGATGTATTATGAATTTTTGTAAATGTTGTTTGTGCTTGTATGTTTGACACTGAGGAGGGCTAGTGTTCTAGCCGAAACGTCTGTCTTGTGTTTTAATGTTTTTAATTAAAATATATTTTTAAAGTTTTAAATTTTTGTATTTTTTATCTCATTTTAAAAGTTACATTGGTTTTAAAGAAGTTTATTAATCAACTCAATCTGCCATCTTGTTTGAAAATGACAGCCACTTAAAAGTTTTGAACTTGCTTAAAATCATATTTATGAACTATTTTACATGAAACTCAGCATAAACATAGCACATATCAAGGTCTTAATTTTTATTTAAAAAATAGTTGTATTAGATATTTTTACAATGTATTTTATAAGAATATTAATGCAGAAATTCTTTTAAGTGCCTTAATACTAATTTAATTAAATTTAAATTGCTAATTTTAAATTTCCATGATATAAGTTTGCAGAACAAGTTTTTTTTTTTTTTTTTTTTTTTTTTTTTAAAGGAGGATTTCCCCCCCCCCACAAGTGATATTAGCTTATTAGATTTAATATATATAAAACTGCTATTTATGTACATGTATAACTTTTAGAAACACATTTAAAATAATATGAAAAACATGTTACTTACTGTTTTTCAATGAATTATTATTTTTTGAATGACTGAATTTATTTGCATAATAACTATTTTTTGTTATTTTCTACAGGCGCAGCATTAGAGCTTCCAATCGAAGTCGTATATCTAAAGTAAAAAAAGAAGTACATTCTTTAGCTGAAACAACGCCCCTTGTTAGAAGTATTTTTGAAAATTTTTTTACTGAACAGCTTGAAAAAGATGCATCAAAACAAACTGCTCCTAGACGAAAGAGATGTGGTGTTTGTGAAGTACGTGATTTAAATTTAAATTTTATTTTATTCCATTTGACAGATTACATTTATTTTAAGTTAAAAAATGATTAATGAAGAAAGAAATAATAACAGTGTTTTGGAACAAATTTAGTTAGAGTGATAAACTGCAGTATTATTAATTTAATCTTTACATCAGTACATGGGAGACCAACCACTGCTTGGTATTTTTTTTTTTTTTTTTATATATGTATAATCTGAGCGATATACATAAGTACCTATCGTATAGGTATTAAAATTTTCTATTTATATTATGCAAACATTTTTTAGTACATTGCACATATTGTTAAAAATACAATAAATAAAAATATAATTTATGAAAATAAATAAAATTACATTGTATACTAATATATAAAAAGCTTTATTGGAGGAATCAGAACATTAGTAACTATAAAATTCAAGCTTATCCCAATAAAAACAAGATATTTATAAGTTAATTTCTTTTTTTCACTTTATTTCGTGTCATTGAGAATATTTATCTTAACTAAAACCATGCACTATATTCAATAAAACATTTTTGAAATGTAAAGTTCTTTTGGTGCATTACACACATTTTCTCCTTCCGAATGAATTTACCTAATCCATAGCTGAAAAAATAATTTTATGTTTAATGTCACATTTAATTATAAAACAAAATCTGCGACTTAGTATTTTTTTTTTTCTTTTGATAAAAAAAGAAACTTTTTCTACACATAAATATTACAATCAGAAAAAATAAATAAGTAAAACTTAATCAAAAATGAAACCTTGCACAGCCATGAAACTTTTGGTAAAGCTGATGTCATGTTTATGATGCAATGTCATTATTATTGACTTAATATAATAAATCATTTGCCCCTCCCTTCCCTCCTCCCTTACCATCTAATGAACTTTTAATGCTATATATTTTGTAGTTCTAAGCAAATTTATGGAAGTTATTCTTCTGAAAGACATGTAAACATTTGTTTTAATGGTAATGATATTTTTTTCCGAAGTCAAGATCTATTTAGATCTTGACTTAAAAACTTATTTAATCTCAGAGTCTCCAAGGTCTTGTGCCTGAATAAACATATGAGATGAGTTTCATGAAAATCGTTAAAGCTGTTTTCAAGAATGTTAGTAAAAAGAATATGTGCATATAAATAACTTATATAATGTTACAGCATATTTTTATATAACATTTTTAATAACATGTTTAAAATATAGGAAGTAGGACATACCGTACCTCTGAATTAAGGCAGGTTTTAAAAATTTGTATTGATATTAAAATATAAAATATACAATTGTGAGCAAAAGTATATGTATTATTCTCTTGTATATTAATTTACCATGTGATACATCTAAATCACACTCATATGCACATATAATAAACTAGTTGGCATAGGTGGACTCTGCTCAGTTCCCCATCATATTTATGTTCTCATAAATTTCTAGTGCGAGACATATTATAATCATGTTAAAAGAAATGAATTTGACCAAAGCTTGATACAGTGATAGAATGAAATCCCCGCCTAATAGGCTATCCATCGTTCACTTTGATATATTTATCTTATTCTAATCTATTAATTTATTTTATCAGGGTCAATTCCGTTGTTTAGTTTTCATCCTACTATTTACAATGCAATAATCCTCAAAATTCATATTTATATGAAAAATTTACAATTTCGCTATGTTGATAAAATCGTAAATTACGAATGATTTACGAAATTTTCCTATTAGAATATTTGTATTCAATCGTGTTCAAACAAATATCATAAATGTAATTTTGAAGTTGTCTAATGTATTTACGATCCTCAAAATGGAAATTTATGCTCAATTTTGCCTTATTCTGACATGTTAAGTAAATCGTAAATTCCAAATAACTTACCAAATTTTTAAATTGGAAAAATCGTAGTCTATGATATTCATGCCAGTATCCTAAATAATATTCCGAAAGTGGTTTGACATCTTTACGATGACAATATCCCTCAAGATTGACGTTTATGTGAAATTTTGCTCTATTCAGCCATGTTAAGAAATTCGTAAATTTCCAATAACTTACGAAATCTTTATATTGGAAAATTCATAGTCATTAATAATCATGCCAGTGTCCTAAATAATATTTCAGAAGTAGTCTGACATCTTTACGATGAAAATATCTCTCAAAATTGACGTTTATGTGAAATTTTGCTCTATACTGCCATGTTAAAAAATTCGTAAATTTCCAATAACTTGCGAAATTTCCAAAGTAGCATATTTATAGTTACTGATGTTCATTCCGGCATCAAAACTGATATTTTAAAACTGGTCTGACATTTTTACAGTAAAAAGTTTCCATTAAATGCACGTTTAAGTGAATTTTTGTCCTATTCTCCCATGTTAAGAAAATCGTAAATTTCTAATAACTTACGAAGTTTTTAAATTCGAATGTTGCAAATGAATAGGGTTCTTGCCAGTGTCGAAAGTAATATTTTAAAACTGATCTGACCTCTCTGCGATCATTTGTTCGTGAGATATCGTGTTAACAGACTAACAAACTAACGGACTGACACACTGACACACTAACAGACACCCTACAGACAGACACCATAGAAATTTTGTCATTTTCATATTCCTCACACCTGAAAACGTGTAGAAAAGTAAAAAAACCGAGGTCGAAAATTTTCACGATTACCTAAGTTCCCCATACCTATAGTATGATGGGGAACTAAAATTAGTGTGCTTAATCTAAAATAATCTGCAGCATTCACTATTTTGCTGCAGGATTTCTGTGACCAGGGAGGGATAACATAAATATAAATGCGTTATAAAATTTTTGATTGTTTTAAAAACTAAAAAAATAAATTTTCTCATTTACTTTTAGGCCTGCCAACTTCCTGATTGTGGAAAATGTTCATTCTGTCAGGATATGATTAAATTTGGTGGAAGTGGCAGAAGTAAACAAGCGTGTGCTCAAAGACGGTAAGTTATATTCTTGTAAAAATTTCATTTAGGTTAGTTATTTTCTCTCTTTTTTTCTGTTTTACTAACTGAAATTACCTTCACTAATTCAAATATTTTGTTTAATGTATCGTAGCATCATCTATCCGTTCCATTCCAGCATTGCTTAGATTAGCTTGTTTTTACTATCAGAGTTAATGGCTTGCAAAAAGTCACCAAGGTAGATTCTATACTGTATAGTATTATGTGATTAGTAAAATTTCATTTAAATGCAGGGGCTGTTTTAAATACTTTAGACTTCTATGAACAAATTAATTAAATTTAAAATTGTTACGTTAGTTAAGAGCTGTATTAAAACTTTTTTAATTCTTAAAACTTGCATTCTGAAATAGTTAGTCTAAAATACATATAAAGTACAATCTCCCCAAACAGTCTAGATTTTTGAGAGAGGAACCGGATTATGGATTTTATTGGATAACCAGATTCTGATATCCAGTCTTTCAGAGATATTTTTATTTTACTTACTGGATCCAACAGTCCCCTTTCCAATTACACATGAAATATTCAATTTTTAATGACCATACATATTCATAAGATTGTTAAAGTATATTATAGACACAAATACCAAAAAACTATTTTCTGGAAATTTCAAAATTCGCCCCTTGAGGATAGTGGACAACTGCTTTTTATATTTCAGTTTTAAATTATCTTGAGCAACGTCTGGTAATTTCAACTAGTACACTGATGAAAATACAAAATTTTGGAAATTTCCCGCAGTACATTCTGTCATGAATTCATAATGTATGTGGTATAGAGTCAGATATTCAACAGAATAGCTGGATGTTTGTTTTGATCTGCATATTCGATGGTATTTCGTATATTGACAAATCAGCCAGATAGACCAGTTATTGGATATTTTCCAGATATCTGGTCCATTCCTAAATTTTTTTAATTTAATGTAACTGTTATGGATGTTGTGATTGTGGTATAGCATATAAAATACACAAACAAATGTAAATGACATGCAAGAAACAAGTCTTGAATCACTAGGGACATAATATTCTTATAATGTACAATATCCGAAATTTTACTAAATATTTTCAAAATGTTGATAGAAAAATGTGCACATACATTGGATAAATATTGTAGAATAAGTTCAAAATAAAAGGCTTTTTTTTTTTAAGCTGTGTAACTAAAAATGACACAATCAATACACAATTTACATATATATATATAAATAGCAGTTCTTCTGTGCAAGGCTTTACATGATCCAAATCTGTATCTGTAGACTTAGAACAAGTAAGGTGTTTGTTTACACTGACTGAAACTATGTTTAGAATGAAAAGTTAAAAGGAGGGGAAAAGAAAGAGAGAAGAATGGTCATTCATAGTGTTTTGATTTTCATGTAGCGTTGGGAATCTAAGAAAAATTCATTTCCAAAAACAAATGCCTCAAAAATATTGGATAAAGAATCTGGTGTGTAACAACCATGTGACTTCCATTACCCACTACTACACATATTATGTAATTTTTTTAGAGATGGTGTGATCAGGAGATATAACAATTGACTTAACAAGTCACACACCTGATAATTTTTCTGTTAGAGCAAGCTCTAATATATATGTCATAAAAACATGTAAAAGAAAGTTTACATAGCAAGTAAAAAAATAAAATAAATAATAAATAATAATAATAATAATAATAATAAAAATAATAATAAAAAATAAAATAAATAAAGAAATTGAAAAAAATTGGTAGAATCATTTTTTGTTACACCAGTTTTTAACATCTAAAACTGACTACATAATCAGTATGCCTATGAATTTTACTGTAATAACCAAATAATATATGCGAAAGGAACATAAAAAAAAGTGTTTATGTAGCAAATTTGAAGAAAATCATTAATGCCCTTTTTGAAATATTGACTTTACAGCCTTACTTTCAGTTTTGCAAAACTGCTTAAACCTAATAATTAATATATGTACAAAAAGACATCAAAGTAGAGTTAATAGGGTAATTTTAACGAAAATTTATAGAGCTGTTTTTAAAGGAACACACATATGAGATCTAAAATTGATCTATAGTCCATTCAAGGTAAACTGATACCAGAAGTAAACAAACCGGTAAACAAGTATTCCATTTTTGTGCCTTTCTCTTTAATGTGGAAATGGTGACTTTTTTATTCATTAAAAAAAGGCAACCCCCTCTAAACAATAAATAGCTTATTAAAAGATAAAACAATCACACCACCCTTTCTTTTTGTATTTTAGCATTTATGACAAACCCTTGTGCATTACAAAATATACAACAATAAAATACTTATTAAAGTTAAAGACAGTCATTAAGGTAACAAAAAAAGAGGTGGGAAAATGCTAACAAAGAAGGGGAAGAATGAGCAGCCTTGGCTGGCGCCAACAGTAACAGTGACATTATTCATGTCACCAAATAATATGTGGTTTTGTTTACTTTCAGTATCAGTTTAAGCTGGACAGTTTATACACAATTATACAGGATGCCTAAAAATTTTCCTGAACTTAAACTAATTCATATAAAAAGGCATCTAAATGGATGCTTATATAGAAACTTTAAAGAAAGTTGTGGTTGTGAAAGCCATTTTGGAATACTGACTTACAGTTTTACTTCCACTTTTTCCAATTTTTGTAAAAAGTTGGCAAAATCATTTATATACTGGACGTGGACTTGTCATAATTCTGAAGTTTCATCATTCTATCCTTGTTCGTTTTGAGATATGATTTTCAAAAGAATCCCCCAACCTATCTCTCCCCACAGACATATTCACTGACCAATTTCCAACCCCCCCCCCCTTTTTTTTTTACTTTCTTCTATATGTAATATAGAGAAAGTATTGGATTCGCGAAAATTTTCGAAGTCCACTTTTTGATGGATTTACATGTTTTGGGATATGGAGAACACGAATTAATAGTTTTTAGAAAATGTCTGTCTGTCTGTCTGTCTGTATCATTTTTTTGTGGACGCTGTATCTCACGAACCAATGAATGAAATTTAACCAAACTTGGTATTTAGTTGCACCCTGACATAAAGTGGTGCTGATTAGATTTTGGGATCAATCGCTCAATAGGTGGCGTTGTGATCGCATTTTATGCAAATTTTTAACATGGCAGCATAGGACAAAATTCCGTATAAATGGGCATAAAGAGAGTTATTTTACACTTGTGATTGTAAAATTAATATGAATTATTGATAATAGTAGTAGTTAGCTAGGAAAAAAAATTTGTGCATGGGGGGGGCATCGGTTCCCCCCCCCCGGGGAAGTAAATTTTCAAGATGGGTATCTTTCGAAAGGTCTCGTTGATAATAGTAATAGTTAACTTGGAAAAAATTTTTGTGCATGTGGGGGCATCGGTTGCCCCCCCCACCGGGGGGGGGAAGTTCCCACCCGGGGGGGCAAAGTTTCAAGATGGGTATCTTTCGAAAGATCTCGTCAATACCTTTAAAACGAATGGTTGAACGATAAATCTGTGATAATTTAAACCAAAGTTATCGATTTTTTTAACTTTTAACAAAAAAAAACTTAGAAAAATATCGCATTTTTTTTTTTTTTTTTTTAACGAAATTTAACCAAACTTAGTATTTAGTTGGTCCCCGACATAAACTGGTGCTGATTATGTTTGGGGATCAATAGCTCAACAGGTGGCGCTGTGATAGCATTTAATCGAAATTTTTAACATGGCAGCATAGGACAAAAATTCGTAATAAATGTGCATAATTAGAGTTGTTTTAAACTTGTGATTGTAAAATTAATATGAATTATTGATAATAGTAGTATGTAACTAGTAAAAAAAATTTCTGCATGGGGGGGCATCGCTTCCCCCCCTCGGGGGGAAGTACCCCCCCCCGGGGGGATAAATTTTCAAGATGGGTATCTTTCGAAAGGTCTCGTCAATACCTTTAAAACGAATGGTTGAACTATAAATCTGTGATAATTTAAAACAAAGTTATCGATTTTTTACTTTCTTCTATATGTAATATAGAGAAAGTATTGGATTCGCGAAAATTTTCGAACTCCGTTTTTTGACGGATCTACATGTTTTGGGATGTCCTGAACACGAATTGATAGTTTTTAGAAAATGTCTGTCTGTCTGTCTGTCTGTCTGTCTGTGGTTTAGTGTTTTCACCGTATCTCACGAACCAATGAATGAAATTCAACCAAACTTGGTATATAGTTGGACCCTGGCGGGGCATTGTGCTGATTAGATTTTGGGATCAATAGCTCATCAGGTGGCGCTGTGATCGCATTTTATGTAAATTTTTAACGTGGCAGTATAGGACAAATTTTCATATTTTTCACCGTATCTCACGAACCAATGAATGAACAACTCTTGTTCATTCATTGTTTGGTATATAGTCAGATACCAACTATATACCAAACTTGGTATATAGTTGGAACCTGACGGGGCAAGGTGCTGATTAGATTTGGGGATCAATCGTCCAGCAGGTGGCGCTGTAATCGCAAAATTTCGTATTTTTCACCGTATCTCACAAACCGATGAATGAAATTGAACCAAACTTGGTGTATAGTTGGACCCTGACATGGAAAGTGTCTGATTAGATTCGGGGATCAATCGCCCAGCAGATGGCGCTGTGATCGCATTTTATGTAAACTTTTAACATGGCAGAGTAGGACAAAATTTCGTATAAATGTACATAATGAGCGTTTTTTTAAACTTGTGATTGTAAAATTAATATGAATTATTGATAATAGTAGTAGTTAACTAGGAAAAAAAATTTGTGCATGGGGGGCATCAGTTCCCCCCCTGGGGGGTAAGTACCCCCCCGGGAGGGTTAAATTTTGAAGATGGGTATCATTCGAAAGATCTCGTCAATACCTTTAAAACGAATGGTTGAACCATAAATCTGTGATAATTTAAAACAAAGTTATCGAATTTTTTTACTTTTAACAAAAAAAAAACTTAGAAAAAAATCGTATTTTTTTTTTTTTTTTTTTTTTTAACGAAATTTTACCAAACTTGGTATTTAGTTGGTCCCCGACATAAACTGGTGCTGATTATATTTGGGGATGAATAGCTCAACAGGAGGCGCTGTGATAGCATTTTATCTAAATTTTTAACATGGCAGAATAGGACAAAAATTCGTATAAATGTGCATAATAAGAGTTATTTTACACTTGTGATTGTAAAATTAATATGAATTATTGATAATAGTAGTACGTAACTAGGAAAAAAATTTTGTGCATGGGGGGGCATCGCTTCCCCCCCGTGGGGGGTAAATTTTGAAGATGGATATCATTCGAAAGATCTCGTCAATACCTTTAAAACGAATGGTTGAACTATAAATCTGTGATAATTTAAAACAAAGTTATCAATTTTTTTTACTTTTAACCAAAAAAAAAAAAAAAAAAACGCATTTTTTTTTTTTTTTTTTTTTAATATTGTTACTGATTGAATATGTATAGGAAAATATAGAAGAAAGTCTTGTGGTGGCCACAACATACTAGTTTCACTTTTAACAAAAAAAAAAAAAAAAAAAACAAAAAAAAAAAAAAAATCGTACTTTTTTTTTTTTTTAATATTTTTACTGATTGAATATGTATAGGTAAATATAGAAGAAAGTCTTGTGGTGGCCACAACATACTAGTTTTGTTTGTTTGTGTTCAGGAGACCTTAAAACATGCAAATCAGGTGAGAAATCAATATTGAAATAGCTGACTGAAAACAATACTTGTATTACCAGGGGTCTGTCCAGACTTTTCGGACAGGGTCCTGTTTTTGTGAAATTGTGAAAAACTCTACACGTATTTTTGTGAATTTAAAAATTTTGTGTGAAAATAAAGTTTTTCCAAACTTTTCGGTTAGAACCCTCTATTTGTGAAATTATGAAAAATGTCATTTTTCAAAATAAAATTATAATTAGAGTTTCATTTTAGACAATGACAGTTCATTTTTGTAGAACTAAACTTAAATATATGCATAGAAACCCTTAATAAATTAGAAATTGAATATCAGCTTTTCGGAGAAATACAGCAAAACATCTGATTTTTCATACAGCCTGTTCGTTCCATGGAAGATTAGTTTTAAAAATGAAATAGATTTATCAAAGGTCTATTTTTTAGGATAAATAATTTTGTGAAGGGTACTGTTTTAGGATAAATAATTTTGTGAAGGGTCCTGTTTCAGGATAATTAATTTTGTGAAGGGTCCTTTAAAGGACCCAGATTTGCCTCTGGACAGACCCCTGATTACCTATGGTAGTCAGGTAATTGAAGTAAAGAATTATGTATTTTAATAATTAACTACAAAAATTTAACATCTTTCAGCAGTCAGATACCATAAAGAAAAGGAATTTTGCTTTTTTTATACTGAATAATCACTAACTTAAAATTATATTTATCAACAACTTCAAAATTTTGATTGCATTTAGAGTTGTTAGCAAAAAATATTTTCGTATGTGCAATAGAACTTTTGTTTAGGAATCACACAAAATGAAAAAAAAAAAAAAATTCTATATCTGTATGTTTCAGGCATCAAAGAAGCTGAAAAATGCTTTCAAGATATAAATCAAGCTTCTTTTTCTCAGTTACTTGATTTAATAAAATGTTAACATGTTTTTTGCAGTATTAATTAATTTTTTTTCCCTTCATCTAATTTTGTATGTATTGTAATCACTGACTCATTATTTTACCTAATGAACTGTTTTAAGGACAATACAATTTAGTGCTTTGGGTTATTTCTATTTAAGTCTCCCTCCACCCTACAACCCCTTTTTTAAAACATCTAAAATGGAGCATAATACAGGGTTGCCAACTGCTCCGATTTTTGCGGAGTTTCTCCGAAAAAATTTAAAATCTCTGCAATTCCGCGAAGTAATGTTTATGCTCCGCAAATTCAGTCTTGACCACCTATTTAAATATTTTTATTAAATACATAAAATTGAATAGTGGCAGACACTGAAAAAAAAAAAATTTTTTTTTCTTTCTTTCTTTCTTTTTTTTTTCCTTGCACACATCTAGGCAGAAATCGTTGTCCAATCCTTATCAACTTTTGATTTTGCATTTCCAACAGTTGCCGCATAAAACATTATTCTTTGAATTTTATTTTTTATCTATGAAAGCGCTTCAACGTATCTTGAAAAAAAAAAAAAATAAAACTAACTTTTACAATTTAGCTGAAGAACCACACGCTTCATCCTACAATACTCATAAATAAATAGTAAACAAAAAAAAAAAAAAAAAGAATGAAAGAAAGAAAACATTCTAGTGATCGAAATATTGCTGACTCAGAACAGGAACAAGTATTTGTTTACATTAGCTAAGAGTGTGTTTAATTAAAACCACAAGCTGAAAGGGGGGAAGAAAGAAACCAAATGCTATGATTATGTGGTGTTTTGATTTTCATTTAAACTGTATCAATGTTTCAGTTATCGATAAAAAATTGTTTATTTTAGTTATTTATCGATAAAAATAATGGATTCAAAGCTACTGAACTTTAAGGCGGATTGACAACGCTTTATTTAAGATTTATTTGAAATAATTATGCTTTTATTTTATCATTCACTTAAAGCATTAATGATTTATTATTATATCTTCATTTGTATCTGGGAAAAAAAATAAGTAAACAAATTATGACCAATAATCTGCAAAATTCTAAAGTTTACAAAACATATGGTCCCAAGCTATGCAGATTAGAGGGAGTTGACTTAGAGATGAGATCATTTACACATTTATATGATTTCGTTTTTAGATTTTTATGTGATAGTATAATTATTTTGACATTCATGAAAATTGTTGGAAATTATTTTTTTTTTTTTTCCCTTTGTGCTTCTCTTTCTTTCTTTCTTTTTTTTTTTAATGTAACTGAATAATCTACTTTCATATATTGCCTTTATTTATGTATGGAAAATATGCCATTATGCAAAAAACAAATTACTTTGGGGTTTTAAGCTTATATTCAGACTTAATCATTTCCCATTCTTATCTCTCTTCACTGTTTTGCTAAATATATTTGATTATCAATAAATATTTCTAAATTTCATATGATTATTGTTAATTTATTTTTGTGAGTAGTTTATTTCTTTTCTTTTCTTTTTTTTTTTTTTTTAATGTATTTTTAAAATTGCTCCTCAAAGTAGCCAAAATGCTCCTCAAAATATCTCTGAATACTCCTCAAACTGTTTTTGAAAAGTTGGCAACCCTGATAATATAAAGAACATTTCAGTTTTACTGTTGATTCAAAGTTTTATTTTTGAATGAATTTCTGTTTATAGAATATATAGTACATAGAATAGTACAGTGTATTCTAAATTTAACTTTGATTTAAAATGATAGAGTGCAGTTGATTATAAATTGAAAAATTATTTTAGAGTGTTTTTAAATATTAATAAAATTATTTTTATATACAATTTAATTATCAGTGTTTTAAATTATATGTATTCATATTCCTTTCCCTTTTTTAAGAGCAGACAATACCTAATCTCACTGACAGCCATGGCCCATGTTATTCAATGGAAAATTTGTTTCCATAATTACTGATTACCTAAATTATTTTTTTAAATTCTGTTTTCAGGTTCAGGAAATTCACAATCGTTAAATTAGTACACATTTTCCGAAAAATGACTTTTTAAAATTTTTATATTTTAATTTTGAGTTCAAAAATGCAAATTTTCTGAAAGTGCATTTTTTTCATTTTCAAACTCAGAGTTAAAATATAAAATTTTTTAAAAATGAATTTTTGGAAAATGAGTACTAATTTAACGATTGTGAATTTTCTGAATATGAAAACAGAATTAAAAAAAAAATACATTAGGTGATGAGTAATTAACGGAACAAATGCGCCCATAGAGTAATATGGGCCACGGCTGTCGGTGAGATTAGGTATTGTCTGCTCTTAACATTTTATGTTCATTTAATACTTTATTCATTTTTAGACTTTTTTTAATGATAAAAAGTTATAGTGATTTTTAAAGTTTTTTTAATTTTAGTTTAAATATTGTACAAATTATATATTCCATTGTAGATGTCCTAATATGGCTGTGCAAGAAGCAGATGAAGATGATATCTTGAATGATAATTTAGAAGATGAGATGGACAAGGTTTGCTAATATTTTTGTGCATTTCTGTCATCTGATTCTAAACCTCAAAATTGTGTAATTGCTTAGTTGTAATTTTGTTATTTTGATAAACAATTTGTTTGTTTATTTTGTTTTAAGGAGTAATGTGTGATTTTTATTCTTATCTGTAAGTGCTGAATTATTTTCATTATTGTTTTTTATTGTTATTTTTAATTTATTCTGGATTCTTTCTTTTTTTCTTTGATTTCAGAAAGCACAGAGTTGTAAATCTACAACAGTACGAAAAGCTAAGAAGCAAAAGGTGCATATGATCTTGTACTACTCTTTATTATTGACATTAATTTGTAGTCATATTTTTAAAATGTCATATTTATGTTTTATATTTTTAAATATATCAGGGTTGCCAACTTTTCAAAAACAGTTTGAGGAGTATTCAGAGATATTTTGAGGAGCATTTTGGCCACTTTGAGGAGCAATTTAAAAAATACATTAAAAAAAAAAAAAAAATAAGCTACTAACAAAAATAAATTAACAATAATCATATGAAATTAAGAAATATTTATTGATAATCAAATATATTTAGCAAAACAGTGAAGAGAGATAAGAATGGGAAATGATTAAGTCAGAATATAAGCTTAAAACCCAAAAGTAATTTGCTTTTTGCATTATGGCATATTTTCCATGCATAAATATAGACAATATATGAAAGTAGATTATTCAGTTACATTAAAAAAAAAAAAAAAAGAAAGAAAGAAAGAAAGAAAAGAAAGCACAAAGGGGGAAAAAAAAAAAATTTAATTTCCAACGTAAACTTTAGAATTTTGCAGATTATTGGTCATAATTTGTTTACTTATTCTTCCCCCCCCCCCCACCAGGTACAAATGAAGATATAATAATAAATCATTAATGCTTTAAGTGAATAAAATAAATGCATAATTATTTCAAATAAATCTTAAATAAAGCGGTTGCCAATCGGCCTTAAAGTTTAGTAGCTTTGAATACATTATTTTTTGGATAAATAATAAATTTTTTTTTTAATGACCTATTAAGCATTAAGAAAACTGAAACACTGATATAGTTTAAATGAAAATCAAAACACTGCATAATCATAGCATTGGGTTTCTTTCTTCCCCCCCTTCAGCTTGTGGTTTTAATTAAACAAGCTCTTAGCTAATGTAAACAAATACTTGTTCCCGTTCTGAGTCAGCAATATTTTGATTACGCAATGCCTAGCACTAGAATGTTTTTTTTTTCTTTCTTTCTTTCTTTTTTTTTTTTCTTTACTATTTATTTATGAGTATTGTATGATGAAGCATGTGGTTCATCAGCTAAATTGTAAAAGTTAGTTTTGTTATTTTTTATATTTTCAAGATAGGTTGAAGCGCTTTCATAGATAAAAAATAAAATTAAAAAAATAATGTTTTATGTGGCAACTGTTGGAAATGCAAAATCAAAAGTTGATAAGGATTGGATCACGATTTCTGCCTAGATGTGTGCAAGGCAAAAAAGAAAGAAAAATAGTTTTTTTTTTTTTTTTTTTTCAGTGTCTGCCACTATTTAGTTTTATGTATTTCATAAAAAATATTTAGTTAAGTGGTCAAGACTGAATTTGCGGAGCATAAACATTACTTCGCGGAATTGCGGAGTTTTTAAATTTTTTCGGAGAAACTCTGCAGAAATCGGAGCAGTTGGCAACCCTGATATATATATATATATATATATATGTATATTATATAGATAGATATATGTATTTCTAAAATTTTTTTGTTTAATGTCTATTGCATATTTAGCTATAAATATTTGCTAATTACTAAATTTAAAAAAAATAATAATAATTAGTTACTGCATTACTTTAGAATATATATTTCGTAGTCTAAGTATATATATTATCAATATTGAATTTATGTTTCTTTGTATGTTTGTTTTATTTTTAAAATTCTGTATATATTAATAAAATAAGACTATTGTCTGTAAGATCCACAGAATCAAAAAAATTTGCAATATCTTTACATTTTAGACATCAAAGAAGCGAAAAATGCTTTTAAAAAATTCTCTCTCCCCCTCCTCATCTTTCTGCCTACCTCATTATATTTATCTGTCTGCATCTGTGTGTATGTGTTTACTGTAATTATAAGTTAGTTAATCTGTCAATTAGTCAGAACATTGCAGTTAATTCTAAATTAAAATTATATTTTTAGATTGATTGGAGTGTAAGGTTGATTTTTATACCAATTATGTGAAAAATGCCAGAGCCGGGAATTGAACCTGGGCACTCTTTTTAACATCCAGATGCTCTTTCACTGAACCGCTCTGGGTGATAACCAGATTGGCATTTCTCACATAACTGTTTGCAAAGTCACCATGTCTGCAAACGCAGGTATAACAGATGTGAATATTTACAGTGTCACAACTCCAATAGACCACTAAATTTCAAATTAGAATTTTCATTCATAAATTCATGATATATTAAAAAAAAATTATTCTATAATACCATGCAGCTTTTATCATATGCACATTTATTAATACATATAAGGGGAAGTAAACCAAGCACTTGGGTCTGGTTTCCTCTATAGTCCAGATAAATGCTTCAGATAAAAATTTTCTTAAATACTAGACACTGACAAAAAGTATATATGTTGTTTCATCTTAATTTATCAATTTCAGTTCAAAAATGCTTCTGTTGATAGTTACACTGACTGTCAATGTTGTTTTCTTTCTGAAGACTCAAAATATATTTCTAAATTTTTGCTGTGTTAACAGACAATATCAGTTTAAAAATTCTATCACAAACTGTAAAATTTTATGAGGGATCCATGGATTAGTCATCCTTGCTCTATAGGTTTCTGGTAACATGAATATTATCCATATATGTGGAGAGCCTCACCTGTGTGAGATTGTCATAATAGTGACTTCATTTCATTATTAAGCTCATGGACTATGGGTAAGACCGACATACCATTTTTTTTTTTTTTTTTAAACTTTTTTCTATATACATAAGAAAACATTGGATTTACGAAAATTTTCTACCTTCAATTTTTGATAGATTTTATAGGTCTTGAGACATGATAAAAATGATTTGACCAATTTTAGAGAATGAATATGTCTTTGTGTATCCAAAATTTTGTAGATGGTGTATCTCATAAACTAATAAATGAAGTTTAACCAAACTTGATATTTAGTTAGAACTTCTTAAATTGGGTTGATTGCTTTATGGGATGTATTGCTCAACAGGTGGCATTGTTATTCCATTTTTTCATAAATTTTAACATGGCAGTATGGGGTAAAATACCATTAAAAAATTACACATTGAGAATTATTTTTAACCAAAGATTAAAGAAAATATATGTATTAACTAAATATAAATTTGTAAATAAAATAGAGAAGGTTTTAAAAACGAACTATAAGTTTATTGAGATAAAAAAATTTATATATATATGATACTTTTAAATTAAGTAAGGAAATAAGAAATATAATAAATGACTAATGACAATGACCAGTAAACAATAAGCTTTCAAAAATAAACATTTTTCTTAAAAATTACATTGATAGAGGGCTACAGTATGAAGCCGAAAATCCAGAATCATCGGGAACACAGTGATTTAAGACTTTCCAAATTTTTGGTCATGCCTAAAAAATTTAATGATTTGGTTTAAGTACTTGGATAATATGCATATTCAAGTAAAAAATATGTTATTATTTTTAAACATATTCTGTAATATATATATATAATAAAGATGATCTATTAAGCATAGTAGAAGCCAAGCAACAGATACAAGATCACTGAAACACCATTGACCAATAAGATTAAGATTAAAAAAAAAAAAAAAAAAATCATCAATGGATGAAATACACTAATGTAAAGAAACCAGATCTATTAATTAACAGCCTGCAAAACAAACGAATCAATAAAGTAAAACAACAAATCTTAACTTAAAACCATAAACTTATCAAAATTAATGAAAAAACAACCCAAGAAACACAAGATAGGAAGAAGGAGGCAGGCGGCAAGACTTGTGACTTGCCTCTGGGGTTACACTAGTTTTACGCCAGCAACACTCCCCCAGCCTGCCACAACCAGAACAGGAACCATATGGATTTTTAAAAGCAAAATTTCAAAGCAGATGAACAACAATGAAACCACAAAGCAACAATGAAATTCACCAATTGATCACATTGTGTTTAACAGTATAATTAGAACATTAAATATAGTTGACAACTCAAAAAGGAAGAATCTGAAATTTTATTGGAAAAAGAAAGTTTGCATAGTAATACAAAGCAAATGCAACAAGCCTTCTACTTTTTTTTTTTTTAAATTTAATTTCACAAACCCACCCAACCATCCAGCCTTACAACACCACCCCACCCAACCATCCAGCCTTACAACACCACCCCACCTCCGTAATCAAACATCTGCCCACCCAACCACCACCTTTTTTATTGTCTTTTATTATTTTATAATTTTTTTGTTGATATACACAAAAGTGTACACAGCTTTTTTTTTTTTTTTTTTTTTTTTTGTTCTGACAGAGGCATGGTTAAGGATATAAAATAGAAAATACGAAATAAGTTTTTAGGAAAACCCATTTTAGCAGTGGCTCTGATCAGTTTATTAATATTCTTGTTTTTAAACTTTGCAGAGCATAAATTATTAATTCGAAATAAATGGTTAATGATGATGTTTCTAAATACCGAAAGATGCAGACATGAATTAAAATGTGTAAGTAAGTTTACATTAAAACTAAAATCTTGCCGTTTGTCATAGATATCTGTAAAGTTTATTACCATCGATGATTATTTTGAGATCTAAAAAGTTAATTTATTGATTAGTTAGAGTATTTTGAGTTAGCTTTAATTTAGGTGGATAATTGAAGGAAAAGCCATTTTGTGAGTTCTTGTTGAGATAAAATACAATAATATCATTGATGTAGCGATAAAATCGAACATCATCATTGCAAATTTGCTTTTCATAATAATAAAGATAGAGATCTGCCAAAATACTGGAGCTACAACCTCCTTGTGGGATGCCTAATTGTTGCAAATAGATATCGTTGTTGTGGAAGATATAATTATTATGGATAACAAAGTGTTTTAAATTTTTCTGCTTTAAAATTGTAAGGAAGATTAATTTGAGCTTTATATTCTTGAAAAAGACTATAAATGATATTACTAAGATCTGATAACTCAATATTATTGAAAAGATCTTGAAAAGTCAAAAGTCATAATATTGTCTATTGAATCGAGCGATTTGATGTATTGAATTAATTGAAAGCTATTTTTAAGACAGTGTAAATTATCAACTTTGCAAGTACATTTGTAAATTTGTTTTAGAATATCCAGTAGAGCTTTATTAGCATTGTTGTTATAAGTGTTACACCCAACAGTGACAGTGCGAAATTTAATTGGAGATTTGTGAAACTTAGGTATGAGAACTATATAAGGATAATTAAAGTTATTGAAAGGAAGTTGAAGTAGTTTATAGTAATTATGTATTTTTCGGTTATTAATAATAAGGTTATTATTAGTTAAACTGAAGATGTTACTATTAGTGACTGAAGAGTTTAAAATAGAGAGATAGTAGGATTTACAAATAATGGCATAATTATTAGGTGATTTGTCAACATAAGTGATCACAAAGTCATCCTGTAGTGATTTGATTGAGTTAAGAAGTACAGATTTTTTAAATAACACCAGATTTGAAGAATTGATAAATAATGCATTTTTAATTTTTTGTAACACTAAAACTTTCCATTGAGTGAAGTAGGCAATAGGTTTATTATGAGTAATAGATATTTTTATAAATAAATAAATCTAGGTCATAAGAAAACTGTTGAAAGATTTGTGGAATGCTAGTTTTAACTGGAAGTCTAAATTTGGTGCCAAATTTCATGAATTTTTGTAATTCATAATTATCAACAATATTGAGATTACCAGTGATAATGTGTCCATGGTCTCTGTCAATAAATTTTGAGAAAGAAGGATCATTGCATTTACAGGTTACAGTGTTAGTAAAAGAGGTAGACTTAGATACAGAATTATAATTGAATATCTTTCTGCCAAGAGGAAGAGGATATTTGAAGGTACGAGATAGATTTAGATCTTTAATCGGAAACAAACATTCTTTGTCATTAATGATAGACGTAATGTTAATACTGTTCAATATTTGATTTGTAAAATTCGTGGGGTAGTAAATTTTCAATATGAGTGTTTTTCAAAAGAACTTGTGAATATCTTTAAAATAAATCATGGTTGAACCATAGATCTGTAATAATTTGAAACAAAGTTATTGTTTTTTTTTTTTCTATTTTAAATTAAGAAAAATCTTCAGATGTTGTCTATAGAAGGGCACAGAATTTACCGTCTTTCAACATTTAGGGTCATACTTCTCTGAGATGAAAATTTGTTTGCATTTATCATAGAAAATAATTTTAATGAGTAATCTGTGCTGTGTGAATTTGTATAGGAAAATATAGAAGAAAGTTTTGTGATGACCATAATATACAGGTTTTCAGTATAAAAAGGGGGGGAGGAAACAGAAGGAAAATTAAATAGTGAATATTTATAGACATCAATAAGATGTTTCTTTACAATCAATCACAAGGGGAAAAGAATATAAACATCTTTTCGTCAAATATTGGTGAAAAATCTGTAGATAAATGCTAAGATAAATCTTAATAAAATTAAACTGTAATTTTTTTCCCCAGTATTATTTTATGTGTTTTTAATATCTTTGATAAGGAAATATATTTTTCACTCTTTGTATTTGTCAACATTTTTATTTACATTTCATTTATAAATTTCTTCAGGTGGAATTCAAATGGATCGGGGATCCTGTGAAAGAAGATTCATCAAAAACTTTTTACAATGAAGCTAAAATAAATGATTTCACTGTAAGCATGTTTCAAAATATGTCCTTTTTAAATATTTGATGCTTGTAATTAAACTGTAAAGGAGTGTATATATATTCAGACAAATTTATTTTTGGTTTCTGGCATATGATAATATATTTTTTTTTTAAACTATTTTTGTTTAAAATGTATTTATTTATTTTTAAAGGTTAGTTTTTGTAACCAAAAAATGTTAATTAAAAAAAATCAGGGTGGCCGCTGGTAAAGGAGTCAAGAAACTTAAGTGAGTCTGGGAAAAATCAAGGAATTTCAACAAATTTGTTGAAATAAGCCATATTTAAAAACTCATTATTGTAAATGACTAAATTTATAGTTAATATTGGGAGATTTTTATGGAAAATAAACATCATAAGTCAGAAAAAGTGGGTAGAGAAAAGTCAGGGAATATGGAAAAATTCTAATACTAGCCACTGTGAAAGAAAAAAAAAAAAGAAAAAAATAAATAAAAATAAATAAAATAAAAATAAAAAATCAGGTAGATTATTAAATTAAGGAAGATTATCAACAGAATTCAAAAACTAAACTAGAAATAAAGTTCTTTGTAAATGTAATAAATTGACTCAAGATTTGTAAATTAGATTTAATGTTAATACTGAAAATGTTATTTTATAATTACAATTTATGCTTATTAAAAGAATACCAACTTATTCTGCACGTAAAGAACAACACATATAGAAAGTAAGGCTTTTAAAAGACAAATTTAAACTAAATGTAATTTGGACACGCCTGTAAAATCCAAACTGCACCTCTGCCGAATTTTATAGCTCTACAATCAAAGGCCTGAGCTTCAGATTCTCACAAAAGTAAAATTAAATACCACTATTTTTATATAGTAATATTACACTTGACTAATCATTGACATTTGTTGAAATGCATAGAAAAAAAAAAAAAAAAAAAAAAACTGTTTAAAATGTCTGGTGTCAAAATTTCCATTTGTAGAAACGATGTCCGGAGTATAAATACATACACACGGGAAGAGACAGATACTTCTCTTTATTCATATAGATAGATAACATCAGGGTTCATTCGAGATCTAAAAAAGGGCAGGGTGCTAAAGGCTGCAAAAGCATTTTAGTCCTGTAAGAAGGCAAAATGTTTTCAAAAAGGACACTCATTTTACTTTCTTCTATATTAAATATAAGAAAGTATTGGATTCGTAAAAAATTTTGACTTATGGTTTTCGATGAATTTACTCGTTTTGGGAGATCCAGAACATGATTTGACCATTTTTAGAAAATGTCTGTCTGTCCGTCTGTTGATATGTGTGTGTGACAAAAAAAAAAAAAAAAAAAAAAAGCGGTAATATAATTTAACCATTGACAAATTTGAGTTGCTTTCAAAGCTCATTGCCAAAAACATGCTATTATTTTATTGCATAAAAATTCCCTCCTCTTTTTTTTTTTTTTTTTTTTTTTTTTTTTTGGTGCCTGATAAGCGAAATATGCTATATTCTTGCAGCAGATTGCCAAAATACAGAATCATTTAGCCACAGATGGACAAAATTGACAAATTTTGCATTTTTAAAAAAAAACTTAATGATTGAAATATGGCCTATTGCTTCAGTTAATTACCAGTTCTAATGAGCCTTATTATGCAATGAATCATTTTTGAGCAACAACACAGTCTATTCCTTAATTGATTACTAAAATACGTAGTTTTCGACAGCGATTTTTTTTTTTTTTTTTTTTTTTTTTTTTTTTTTTAAAACCAGATTTTTGTGAAAGGTTCGTTTTATTTTCGCAATTTTTATGAGGAGCTCGTTTTAAGTAACCGATTTTTATCAGCGGACAGTTTTAAGATCACCGGTTTTTGTGAAGAAAAATAATTTTTTTTTGCTTGGTAGATCTTTGTTCCCCTGCGATTTTTGGAGAACCGTTTTTATAAATTAAAACCTGAATAAACTACTACGTCAGAAATGCCAAAGAAAAATATTGGCCAATATTTTTCTTTGGCATTTCTGACGTAGTAGTTTATTCAGGTTTTAATATTCCAACACCAAGTCTCCTGTTATTATTCGTTTTTATAAATTTTTCTTTTTTTTTCTATAATCACTGATTTTTGTAAAGGATTCATTTTTGGACCCAAACTTTTCCAGACAGATCCTAATGCTTTATTATTTCCATGAAATAACATATTATAAAGTGGGTCTGAATAAAACATGTTTCAAGGCATTCTAAAAATATTTCCAAAATGTGAGACAGACATAATAAAATAGCACATATGAGTGTGTGAGTTGCCTATAAAATAAAAAATCTTAAGTATAATATACTCTCTCTCTTTTTTTTTTTTATTATTTCCGATTATTATTTGTTTTCAATTAGCACTTTAAGTATTGTTTGTTTATCTAAAACGCATGTAGTTAGTCATGTAAATAAGCACTACAAAAGATCTCTTTCTTCTTTTTCTTTCCCCCTTTTCCCTCTCTTAGAGCTTCTGCGTTTGATTATAATGAGTGTCATTTAAAATAAATACATTTATTTTCCTTTTAAGAACTTTGATTACGTAAAGCTACTCTCTGTTAAAATGTTTATTTATGTGGACTCTGTGAGGATTATTGTGGCAATTTAGTTGGATAACAAAAATAATTTGAAATTTGCTAACTTCTTTAGCTTGGATTAATCACGAAATATTTAATTATGCATTCACATATATATTTTTATAATTTAAAAACTTAAATACCTTAAATTTATCCTTTTAATAGCAACGGATATATTTCGTCATGCTATCGCAGCCCTCTTCAGCATTGCAAATGTCTTCAGCGTTGTCATTTGCAACGCTGAAGAGGGCTGCGATAGCATGCCGAAATATATCCATTGCTATTAAAAGGATAAATTTAAGGTATTTAAGTTTTTAAATTATAAAACATTAATCCTTTAGTATTATTCCAATTATATAATTTTAATTCTTTCTTTTATGTTCTTATTTTACTTTACCTTATTTATTTATTTTTTTGCATATTTTCATTACTATACTACATCTGCAACATCATTTGAGTAATAAATAATAAAAATGCACCGAAGGACTGGTGGTTTAACTCTTTTTTTTTTTTTTTTTTTTTTTTTTTTTTTTGTAATTTATTTATTTACATCAATATTAGTATTTTATTTAAGATTATTTTCAAATAATGATAAATAACAAAATATAAAAAAGAATTACTTTTTTTCACCAGAAGAAATCAGTCTTATCCCGTAACTTGTGGTCATTAAGCTGTTTCATTTTAACACTTGAAAGCACTCTTAATATTGAAATATTTATTGAAAAAAAATCAAATCTTAGCGAAAACTGCTGTATTGGATTAGTTTTTGGTGTTCAAAATCAAAAACAACACAAGTTGACAAATTAAAAATAACATTTTCTAATGGATAGAACAAAATTAGATTAACCCATCAGACGACTGTTCTTATTTTTTGTTTCCATATAAAAGAAGAGGTTCCAATATATCTTTTCATATAAGCATTAACTATATTATCCGCAGACGATTTTTATTAATTAATTCAGCAGACGATTTTCATAAGAGTTTGTTTTTGAAATCGATATTTCCTTTGAATCGTTCGACCGTTTCACTCCGAAATTTTTGTTTTTCGATCATTTCTTGCGAGGCGCATTTTCAGATTTCAGGCATGCGATCAAGTTCAAAGGGCATCGGGGCGGAATTATTTTATCTAAAGGGCAAACAGGGCACAGCACCCCGTTAACCCCACCTAGGATGAACCCTGATTAATAAATATAATCTGAATCATATATTTTATTTCTTTCAGAAATTTTTGCTTAGTATAAGTTAATTAGCGAAAATATAAAAAATAACAGTAATTCTCCTAATACATAAAATGGGACAGATAATTTTCAAAAATTTATCCATATTTTATTTTACAATTTAGTCATTATTTGTAAATAAATTCAATGTTTTTTCTTTGAAAGAAAGTTTTTTTTTACGTCATTGAAAAATGAAGTTGTAAGTTTTACTTTATCAACAAAACTTTTGAACCGACAACCATGTTGGTGTATTCAGTCATTCTTGTCTTTGAGTAGATGGATAAAATGAAGAAACTAGTTCACACTATGTAAACCAAAGAAAAGAAAATCCCTAATACTTTAAAAATACAAAAAAACTCCAGTTATGCTGTCTACTGATTGCATAACTGTAATCCCTTAAATAGCGAAAAACCCCTTATGCGGGAAATTTCGAGAAGATTAGTGCAATGAATATTTTCTCTAACAACAAGTTCTCTATACAGGGTAGGCTTTAGAAGCATGGCCTGTGCAGTAACTGGTCAGAAACTGACTCCTAAACAAAGCAAAAAGAGGCCAAAAAAAAAAAAAAAAAAAAGATATTGCTTCATAATAGTAAGAAAAGGATGTTTCGATTTTTTCCAGGAATTATCTTGTGTAGCTGAAAGCATTTCCTTTTAGCATACAGGGTTGATAAGGCACCTGTAATACAGGGAAAATCTGGAAAACTCAGGGAATTTGAAAATCTATTAAAAAACAGGGAAAACTCAGGGATTTTTCAAAATTTATTGCAAAAACAGGGAAAATTCAGAGAATTTTGAAATTTTTTGGAAAAAATTGGAAAATTGTTTCATAATTAAATATTTAAAAAATTTTTAGTGCTTCATAATGAATCAATTATGTTTTTTCCTCCAACTACAGTAAGTTAATAAAATTAATATACCTTAAATATGTTCAATTGACTTGTAAACATGTTAGATTCTAATGCTGCATGATTGTGTGTCATCTATTTTATTTCTAAAAGGAACAGGGAAAACTCAGGGAATTTTTTTTCCTGATTTGCGTAGCAACCCTGAGCATAGTTTTCGAGAATTAGATGACGGATAATGGATGAATGGAAGCAAGTGATTAACAAAATAAGTTGTTGAATTAATTTTTTAATCAAAATATGTTTGAAGTTCAAATAAATTTTAGCGGGTATATGGTTCACATGCTTAACATACCCAGAGAATCTCCCACTGCTATCCATTATTAAATGGCATATATGATGTAGACACTTCATGCTGTTTATCGACAGCAAGAAGTTCTAATATTTTATGGCAAGCATTTAGTAACAGTATTGGTTTCTAAATTAACAAATCCTACAGTGGGGAAATAAAGTTAGATAGTAAATGAGCATCTGTATCTGACATACTAAAAACTGGAAACAAATAAATATATTCATAAGAAATGTAGATTAGGGTAAGGGCTGAATTATATATATAAACCAGAAGTTTTTTTTTTGTAACACAAATTTTGATAGTCTGGACTGATAAATTTTGAACAAATGCAGGGGTAATTGTGTTCGGGTAATTTTCATTTTCAGTACGAGAATTTCAATTTTTTTAGTAGTTAAATTAATAAAATATGACTAAAATATGAAATTCATATAACTGCTAAACCTAATTAAAATTAATACTTTTCATAATGAGAGGATTAGAGCTCTCTGTAATAAATTATATGTTCTCTACCCATACGAAATTTTTTTCTTGCTAAAATTTCAGGTATTTTTACATGAATTCACAATCACCCCTGCAAATGATTGGAAATATTTTGAAATAACAAAATCTTTATTTACAATCTAAACATCACATCTATGCTTACAGTGCCAACATTTTCCCCTTTACAACACCAATTTGAATATATATGTTAAATTTATTTATTTTGTATTTGAAACTTAAAAGAAGATAAACTTTTTTCATATTTATTTTTATTTCTCTTTGCTTTTATCTGTTTTAGTTTGAATTTTATAAACATTTTAATTATTTTTAAAAAATCTGGTAAAAATCTTATTGCTGAATATGTTGCTAATTTATCACATTTAATTGACTATATATTTGTATTGTACATATAGTGTAACTTTTTTTTTATGCATCATGCATAATACATAGTAACTAAAGATTTTTATGACTGATGCAGAACACAGTAATATGTATCAAAACGTTTTTTGAAGCACAGGGAAAAATTTAAACACAATACATTTTGAAAGTCTGCCTCTTTCTTCACTAGTGCATAAAAAAAAAAAAAAGTAATATAAAAGAGAGAACACTTACAGCCAGTTGGAAAATCGGAAAAACAATCAATAAATGAAGAGAAAGAGCAAAATTTGCAAAACACACACACAAAAAAAGGAATTAAAATGAACAATTAATGAAAAATTTTAAATAATTTTAATTCATATAAAAAATATTTAATAGCTCTCAAAACTATTTTTCCTTAAAAAAATTTTATAACAGTTAAAAAAATTTATTATAGCAAAAATCAATGTGCTTTTGCGGTATTTTACAGTTTGTGATTTTTGTGAAATAGTCCTTCATTAAATAGAATAGTCTGAAACTTCATCTGTTTACACAAACTGATGATGAAGAACTAAAACATTAGGGAACTAATACTGACCACCAGCAATGCTTTTTAAAATGCAGCATAAAATGAAGCATTTGCACTATTTGATTCAAATAATTTACCTTTTATTTTATTTATTTTTTCTCTGTATAGGTAAAATGTGGAGATTTCATTTTAGTGAGTCCAGCTGATCCTTCTATACCTGTGTATATAGCTAAATTACAATCTATGTGGGAAACGACTTCTGGCAAGTGTTTTTATCATGCAATGTGGTTTCAGTAAGTATTATTTTATTCATTTCCATTTAAATTTTATTTGAGTTTTTATTTTGAGACTTTAAATTGTTTTTAACCACATTATAGCCGAGGATCGGATACTGTGCTGGGAGAAACATCAAGCCCTTCTGAGATTTTTGGTTCTTTTGAATGTGATGATGAAGAAATGACTTCTATTCATAACAAATGTAACGTAAGTAATCATTAATTAAGAAGCAAGTCTTATCTAGGAGAAATCAAAGCATGATAATCTAAAGTTATATTTTAGTAATTCAAATTAATTTTTCTTAATATTTCCTCCCCCATCTTCCCAAATTTTATTGTCTGGATAAATTTAGTTTTAACATTGTTGCCTTTATTCAGGCATGATGGGGTTTTCTTTTCCACCTAATAGCATGATACTTGACTTCTTAAATTCTATACTTTGACTAATACTGCAAAAAAAAAAAAAAAAAAAAAAAAAAAAAGATATTCAATACAAGGGGGTAAGTCAATTACATTAAATTATCTCCCCTCTTCAATTTGTTAACGAATGTCATAATAATATTATTCAATGTATTAAGTATTTATAATTATAGATAATTATAGAGGGCAAATGTTTTTATGTGAAAGTAAGTCCTATGTCACATCATTAATTTATCTTAATATCTGATGTGCTTTCTAAATTATTATGTGAATTATATAATTATTATGAAAAAATATTATATAATTATTATGGAAAAATTTGCCAAATCATCAGTTGGCAGTCCTCGATATAAAAATACTTTTGACATTCTTTCTGATTCATTCAGATCCACCAGTGATCGAGAGGTTCTGCTCTCAAAGCCGTAAACAGGAGGTGCCAGGTTGGATTAACTGTTCAGTTTTCCATGGTTTTCTCTGAAACTTGTGTAAATACAGGCTAGGACCCTTTAACAGCTCTCCCCAATAAAGAGCATTTCACCCAAGCCTAGTTCGCATGCATAGACAATTGGTCTTAACCCTACACCATCTTCATTATCATTTATGTATCATTAGGGGTATTTTGCTGATTTACAAAAAAATCCTTAGCAAAAAAAAAAAAAAAACAGGTTTTAACAAAATGCTAAAACATTAGTATTATTTATGAATATCATTTCACATAATGTTCTAGATGCCTGTGTTATGTTAAGTTATCATTTATAAACAAAATTTTTAAATTTAATTATGGCATCTTTAAAAAATTTCAAGTGACTCCATTTGACTTTCTGAACTTTTAGTAGTTACTAGGTGTTAATTTGAATTGCTATATATTTTGGTAAAATACAAAAGGGAAAATCATAATCAGGTGTTTGAGTATTTAGCCCCAAATTTGCATGCATCGGGATTTTTTAGTGTGTCCCTGTTAAAGAATAAAAATGATAAATATGCAATTTCCAGTAATGATCATTTATTTATTTTTTAATATATATTTAATAGGTATTAAGACTATAAAAATTTTCTAGTTATCAATATTAATAAAACCTAAATTACAAAAAAATATAGTTTTTTTTTTTTTTTTCCATTCAATTATTTTTTGCAATTTTATTTTATTTTTAGGTTATATATAAGTCTCCAAAAGAAAATTGGTTTTCTCTTGGTGGCACCGAAGAATCTGTTGAAGATCTGGATGCTCTGTACAATGATGATGGAAAATCTTACTTCTATCAAAAATGGTTATTTATTTACTTCCTAATATTACTTGTTTATGTTAGTAGGTCCAAAAATTTCTAATCTTATGTACTTTTAAAAAATAAAGAGAAAATTCTATCAATTTATTTTTTAGTATAATTTCTTTGTACAGATATACATTTCCACATCATTTAGTGAGCAGTTCTATTTCCTTTCAAATATAATCAATCTTATGGTTTGGATTGTCCTCAAAATTTTCCGTTGTATCTTTTTTCATGTAATCTATACATTAAATCTCTTTGCACAAAAGTCACATTTCAAAGTGAAGAACACACTATAATAATTTAGAGTTAAAACTCTGCTCTGCTGTAAGGAGGGTCGGTCAAGCTCTTTTAGACAAGAATATTTTTATTATTTCTCAAGGAATCATTGTAGAATGTACAAGAGTTTTATTGAGGTGAAAATGAATTTTGTAGCTTCAGATATCCAATCTTAAATAATTCAATTGTATAGTTTATACCCAAATTTTGAGTTTATTGCTAAGCCATTTTAATAAAAGTTTTAAGATAATTAACATTAGTATGGGGATTTTAAAATGCGAGATATTTATCTCAGACTGTATTCTTGTATGTTCAGACTGAATTCATGAGTTTGTATTAAATACTGCAGTTCTGTAGCACTTTTATCCTGCCAGCCAGAACACTTTAAGTTATCCCTGATAATTAACACTCCATCTCTTTTCTGCTTCAGTTTTATGCATGTGCTGGCACTCTCTTCAACAGACAGTGTTAGCCTTTGTTTATTGTGAAATGTTATATAATGTTGCATATATTTTTATTGGTTAGTATTTTATTAACTTTTTAATATAGCCAGAGTTATTGTTATTATAGTAAATGAATTTCTTTGCATTTTAAAAAATTTACATTAATTTATTTCTTTTGTCCTGTTATACAAGTACTGCAGTATTTCTTTCGAATTTCCTATCACTTTTGTGTGCATATATATATATATATATATATATATATATATATATATTTTTTTTTATAACTTCAAACTTTCCACCTTCCTTCCTTCTCTGTTCATATATTTTCTTAAATAGATTTCTGAGGGAGAGGAGATGTAAAAAACTAGGTATGAGATAGGAATTGTATTTAATATTTACGCCATTTACGGTATGTTTTTTTTTTTTCAATGCTTTAGCTTCAGCCTAGAAATATCACAGACATGAGAAATTGTGTAACAGGGTTCATATTCATTAGGGAAAACCTTGAATACTCAGGGAATTTTGATTTTGTTAAAAAAAAGTCAGGGAAAAATCAGGAAAAAAAAAAAAACTTATGTCAAAAGTCAGAGAAAAATCAATTATAAAACCTGGAAAAACAAATATTTCCTTTCTCTCAAATTATATTTTTCTTGCTTAGCTTCATGTCAAAATTCAAATGATTAAGTATCATGAAAATACGCATGTAAACTAATGATTTCTGCCTGAATTTCTATCATGATAAGCAGTAACATGATATCATACAGTGGAAGTAGATGTATTTTCTCCTCTCTAGAGAAGCGTTTCTTGTAATATGTTGCTAATATTTTCTTGAAAATTGCCTGGAAATCTGAAGTAATCTTCTTTCACATATTTGAGTATAAACCCTTTTGAAATATTCTCCATGATTTTGATGGGATTGAGAAAAAAGGCAGAAGGAGGAATTAAGTTGGAAACTTTGTCTTGTAAAACAATTATGCTCCATATTGTTGAAACTTAGTGTTTGTAATGTTGTTTATTTTTCTTTATAGGTATGATTCAGAAACTTGTAGATTTGAAGATCCACCACCATCTCATGAATCTGGTGTAAATGAATCATCTGAATGCATTTCATGTATCAAACAAAACGAAGATGAAAAGGTGTGCATGTTTTTACTTAAAGTTAAACTATTAAAGTTAAATGAGACATAAATTATGATATGACTGGCAATGCTTTTTAAAATGTTGCTGTGTTTTTTTGAGTGGTGTAAATAAACTTTTAGGAAGGATGTTCAATGAATATAATAAATTGAAATAATATTTTAATTATTTTAATCAATCTTAAGGGGACTCTCTCTACTTATTGTTTCTGGAAGCCAAAATGTTCTTCTGTGGGGAGTTTTGTCCCATTATAACCTATTTAACTAATACAAATTTTTGAATTCAGTTTTTTGATTCAGAAAATTCACAACTGTTAAATTGGTTATTATTTTCTAAAAATAGATTTTTTTTAATTTTTAATATTTTGTTTTGAAGCTATAAAATGCAGATTTTTCTGCGAGTGAAAATTTGCATTTTATTTTGTTTAAGGAAGACCTTTTTGTTTGAGAAAAGATAGGGCTTCAGACAAACAGAATGAAGAGTAGCAACAGTATCTCTCTCCTCTCCCCCCCCCTCCCCTCTTCCCCTTAAAATAGAGAGATATTTCAATTCAACCTAGATTAGTTTTTATTACTAAAAGAGTTGCTTAACATTTTCAGAATTAATTTAACTATGTTAAACTCTATTTGGAAGTTCCATTAACTGGCCCATTATATTTTGAATGATAAATTTGTATTCATAAAACTACTTCTCTTTCATTTTAAACCTGATAATCAGGTATAAATCTGTGCAGGGATGAGATTTTTCAGCTTTTCAGCTCATGTCAGTTTTTCTGCAGATTTAATTTTTTTAGTTTTCTCATTTTTTTTTTTTTTTTTTTTTTTTTTCTGTGTGTGTTATTTGTTACATTAGTTAATCAAATAAAACTTAATAAAATACCAAAACATGATATTTTTTTTTCTTCTTTTAATAGATTGAAGATTAAAAAAAAATATTTATTAATCTAATAGTCTAATATAATAGAATTTGTCATCAAAATTCTAATATTTGATTTGAGTGTCAGCTACAGGCAAAGGCATGTAGTTTCAGCTTTTTTGTCTTTTTACTAATCTCATTTTTATAAGACATCATATCTCATAAAAAACGATATTGATTAAAAAACACACATATCGTTATAAAATTTGTTAAAAAGATACTTTAAAAACATATTTAATTAAAAGACTTATTTATAGTTAAAATATATTTCAAAGCTTTTCGCCTTGACCACCAAGGCATCATCAGAAAAATATTTTTAACAATTGTGTTTCTAAAGTATATCATGTATATCACTCAAGTATATCACTCTCTATGTATATCACATTTTCTAGTTACAGATACATCAAGCTTAACTGTATCTGTGACTAGAAAATGTGATATATGTGTATAAAGCTTCACTTTAGAAACACAGTTGTTAAAAATATTTTCCTGATGATGTCTTGATGGTCAAGGCGAAAGCTTTGAAATCAGGGGTGGCGCCAGATAGGGGGCCGGGGAAGCACAGCCCCCCCCCCCCTTCGTCGGGGAGTCCGTGACCCTTCAAAGGGGCATACTCCTAAAATCTGTCGGGGAAAAAAAATACAAAATTTTCAGTTTTTCTCCTTTTAGCAGCATTTTTCTTTCCTTTTACAAACTTGGAGTATCCCAGTTTTTGCATACTATATTCAATAGAAGAAAGTATTAAATTCTTAAAAATTTTCAGCTTCCGGTTTTCCATAAATATACACGTTTTGAGAGTTCAAAAACACATTTTGATCATGATATTTTTAGAAAATGTCTGTCTATGTATGACAGAAATTTTGTTCTAACTGTATCTCAAGAACTACTGCACAGAACAACATATAAATTTCTATGTAGTTGCATCATGACATAAATTAGTGTCTATTAACTTTTTGTCCAAATCGCCTTATAGGTGGCGCTGCTGTACTGCAATTTCTTTCATTTAATGGAAGGGTTCTATTTTGCTTAATCGAACAAAACTTGATATGCGAGAGCGCCATTATGAAACATCAGGTTGATTTAATTTAGGTGCATATCGGCAGATAAGTTGCGCTGCTCTGCTGCTATTTTCCCCGAGAAGATGAAGGCTATATCTCAGATTCTATTGTATATTATTGCAAATAACTTTGTATATGACAGTATCATTATGAAACATTATGTGGAATCAATTTCAGTGCATATAGCTAGATAGGTGACGCTCCTGTATTATATAAAACTTGGTATATGAGAGGGCCATTTTAAAACAATGTACTGAATCAATTTAAGTGCATATGAGCTGATAGGTGGCGCTGCTGTTCGGTAATTACTCTGTGAATAGGAAGACAACATCTATTGAAAGGCCACCTATCTGGAGAGCCAATTTTCTGTCGCACGATAGGTGCCTCCCTTAGGGAAATTCAACTGTATATATACCTGTGAACAACGGATATGAAGATTAATTTTTTCTTAAGAATTTTCCTTCAGGTTCTCTGCACATATAGGCCGTGGGCCATAGGTTGATATCGTTCAAGTCCGTTTCAATCATCGAGGGGCAATTTCAAATTAATGTTAAAATTAAAAGAATATTCTATTATCTACGAATTCACAATGTTCTGGTCTGAAGATGTGCACATTATTTAAAAATTAATTAAATTAATTCTACAAATTTGACATTTCTGCGGTCCTGCTATTCTACTTACACTTAGAGATAGTCAAATTATCTACTCATTCATTCGCTTATCCTCCAATCAAAACAGTAATTTCCTTTTCTCTGTTATTTTTAACCCAATGACAGCTGCTGTTACGGCGCGCGCTAGCACTTGATATGTTTTGTTTACGTTTATTTATGTTTACATTAGCTTGAGTATTGTTGACATTTTCATGCAATTCCATTATTGCTTTCTTTTTGTGTATTTTTAAGTAATCTTTACATTTCATATTATGTGAGAAAATTGTTTATATATCGGGAATGAGGTAAATTAAAAAATGTAGTATTTTTCTCAAATAAGATGTAAAGTTTCTCTCGACATCATTATCTTACGTATTATTAACATTTTGATCGAATTCTTTTATTACTCTTTTTTTCCCTTTATTTTTAAGTAGAATTATTGCAGGTTATATAATATCAGAAGAAATTACTTATTGTTTATACATCGGAGTTGAGATACCTTCAAATGTGACGTGTTTTTCTCAAATAAGCTGGGCTGATGTGAGATTGTTTGCTGATCAGCGGAAAATTTTAAATGTTCGTGAAAGAAAAATATCTACCGATTTGCTTCTTCAAATTAATGAACTGTCTAAACTGTCTTTAGATAACAACATAGGCTGCCATAGAAAATGTTACACAGTAAGTTTTACTCTGACATGTAGCTAAATTACTACCAAAGCGTCAGTGGAGGCTTCCATATCCCTTTCCGACCGAAAGCGTACATTTGTACGGTTTAGACATCCATGACATCCACTCACATTTTTGCATCTGGAACAGTCGTATGTAATAAAATCAGGAAAAATAACGATCGAGGTAATTAGCAGAAAGTGTAAAGTACAATTTTCAATCAACAAATGTTGGTTATAGTCCATATGATTCTTTTAGTTTGCAAAAAAAAAAAAGAGAAGAATGTAATGCTTTAAAGTAAAAATGTTCCCGGTCTTAAAGGGATATAGAGACTCAAAAAAATTTTGGGTTCTGTTTGTGTGTCTGTTTCTCGTGTAATAGCGGCCGCAAAAATCACGCTATTGGCTTGCAATTTGGTACACATGCTAATGAACCACGCGTAATGAGTATAGTTTAAGTGTGTATTCCATTTATTGTTCGTGTACAGGGACACACCAAAGTTTTTTTTTTTTTTTTATTTTTTTATTTTTATCATTACGGCCTATGGACAGAATTTGTACAGCGATAGCGGCCGCAAAAATCCCCGATTGACTTGCAAATTGGTATAAATGTCCAGACTCTGTATAAAAATAATTGTGTAATTTTTTTTATATTTAGATTATTCATAGATCGTGTAGAGGGATACACCAAAGATTTTCTTATCATTATGGCCTATGGGGTGAATTTCGTTTAAGTGAATTTTATCTTCGTTAATCTGTATTCAACGAAATTCAATTAGTGTACATTATTGAGATGCTTAAATTTATGATTTCTGTAGAAAATATGTGTACTTAGGCTTCATAATTAATGTACAGGACCTTACAAAAGTATTCCGACAATGTCATGTAATCATCCAAATTTTGTTAAATTTCGAACATAGAATAAGTTGAAATGTTTTTACTGCTGTTCTTTTACAGAGAAATACGAAATAATTTCATAACATTACAATCTATAGGCAAATTTTTACCCTAAGCGCATTTTAACGTGTTTATGCTGCATTTAGTGGAATTTACATATATTATAAACATATTTAAAAGCATATTTTCTCGCTCTAAAAAAAAAAAAAGTTATGTATAAGCTAAATTTATTTACCGGACCACACAAAAGAATTCCGATAATATTCGATAATCATTCAAATGATGTCAAATTAGGTTGAAATATAAGGGAGTTATAATTAATTAGGTGTATCATTTTTAGTGGTGTATATAATAACGGTGACTCCGTTTGAGGAACACGCAAAAGAATATTGTACCATTATCCTACAGATGGTATGTAATAAAAATATATTTTAACATGGTTACACTAAATATAATGAAATGTTATTAGAATGTTTAAAAGCCTGTTTTTCTATGAGAAATTTTGCGATAGAATTGGTAATTAGTTTAAAGAGTTATACAAAATAATTCCGATATGTTATGTAGTCTTTTTGCAGGAAATTTGGTATGTTTTTATTATTTACAAGGAATTAATAGAAGAATGTTTCTAGGAAAATATATTAATATACATATGTAGAGAGATAGATATAGACAGAGATATACAGCGGAAAGTTGAAGGGGAGTGGTAACCCCCGTCAGAAATGTATCTGTTTATGTAGCGAGTCGTCATATATATGTATACATATATATAATAAAGAGAGAGAGAGGTGCATGTTAGAACTCACCCGAAGAGACAGAAAACGAAACATTTGTATTAGATTAGGGAGCAAACTGATGTTATTTCTAGAATTAAGTTAAAATGGAGCTGGACTGGGCACTTCCAGAAGAAATGATGATACGTTGACTACCACTCCTATTTTGGATACCGAGATAAAACAAAAGACCGTGAAAGAGACCAGTGTGTTATTGAAGAGATAAAATTGTGATGTTTGGAAGAGAGAATGGAGAAGAATTGCAGAATACAGGGCAGATTGGAATCACCTAAAAGGGGCCTTTATCCTGCAGTGGATTGATAAAGGTTGAAATTGATTATGATAATGATAGATATAAATATGGAATTAATAAAAACTATCAATGATCTAATGAGTGATGAAAATAGGACGTTGAGGCTCCTGATCTGCAGATCCACTAAATATTAATATTTTCCCTTTTTTAGTACTTTTTCTCAGGAATATGCTTTTAGCACTTGTGTGCAAGATATTTTAAAATTTATTTAACGAATCACAGTATTATGAGAAATATATTACACACTGCTTTAAACCAGCATCCTAAATGCGAACTCAATTCCTTCAAATTGAAATCAATTTTCCAAATTTATGTGCAAAGTTTACTTCCAGAACATTTGATATTTTCATTACCTATGTTAAAAAGAATATATTAGCAACATTTTCAGGTTGCCCCCGAAAAGTTGAAACGAACTTGTTTTTAAATGACATTTTTAGCTTATGGCCCACGGTCTAATATTTTTTTCTGTGGAAAGAAAATATTATGCACTCAGAGAATGGCACGATGGCCTCCAAAACCACGAGGAGTACTAACAAATGGAATGGTACAAATATTAACAGTAATATTATTAATAATATTGCAGTTTTTGATAATATCCATATAATAAATTCTCCCTGTATAGTGCCCCCCTGTCAGGGAGGTGGTGTCCCCCCGTCGGGGAATTTCTGGTGCCACTACTGTTTGAAATGTCATTTCAGAAAATTTTGGAGTGGAAGGCTGATATTTTATACCAACTATGTGAAAAATATGAGAGCCGGGAATCGAACCAGGGCCTTCTGCTTTACGTGTGGATGCTCAAACCATTGAGCTTTGAAATGTATTTTAAATATAAATAAGTCTTTAATTAAACATGTTTTTAAATATACATATTTTAAAGTGTCTTCTTAACAAATTGCTTAATCTCATTTTTGTTTGTAGGAATGCAGTGTGATAAACCAGGTGACCATCCAAGAAGGGTGGCATTATTCTTGACTCGATAATTCTTAACCACTTTTGACCAGTGTTATAGGAGTTGCTATGCCCTGCCCCTTTTCAAAAAAAAAAAAAATATATATAGGTTTTTTTTTTTTTTTTTTTTTTTTTTTTTTTTAATGTATATTTATTGTTTCAGACGCAAAAAAGCCTTTCTTTAATAAAAAGTTCTTTAGTTATATCTAGCACTGTGGGCAAATTAATAACGATGTGTACTTTTATAATAATAAAAATACTTAATATAACTTTTTCCTTTCTTTTGACCAAGTGATAACTTTGCCCTTTCAAAGATTTTTTTAATTTTAATTCTTTGTCATTTGACTGTCATTTATAATGAGAATCATTAAGGAAATGACTAGTCGCAATGCTCGCCCCCCCTCCCCCCCCCAAAAAAATAAAAATAAAATAAAAATAAAAATAAATAAAAAATAAAAAAAAATCCAAAATCCTGATTTTTACTTGCTCTGTGAATCATACTACTGCTAAACTTTGGTAATAAATTTTTCTTTCTTTTTTATTATTATTTAATATCAATAACTGTGGCACCATATACGAAAAAACATGATGCAGGTTCAAACAAGCCTAAAACATGCTGTGAATATTTTCATATGGTTAACTGATTTTATCAGTATTTGCTCCCTATATTGTTAATTTGCTGAATATATGTTCAATGTTTTTATCGATCACTGCAATAGAAGATAATCACTGTGCTGATAATCTTTTAAAACTGTCAAAACCTTATACAATTTACACATTTTTGTTATAGTCATTCTATATTTTTAATATAAAATAAGTGAATATACAGTTATTTTAATGTTATTTGTTAACAGTTAAGTTTGAGTTATTTATTGATTCATATGTCTTTCAATTAGCTCACATGTGTAGAATTGAGCATTTTGGAAGAAGAAAAAGGAATAACTTATTTTAGTTCTGGTGTTTGGTTAGGTCACACATTACATGTTGGAGATTGTGTTTTTATTAATCCTGATGCATATAGTTATGACTATGTAAAAGAAATTGAAAGTAAACCAAATACTGTGAAACAGGTATGTTGATGAAAATAACTTTTATTATTATTTATACTGCATTTATTAATTCCCCCCCCCCCCCTCCTACCCTCTTATTTAATTCCAAATCTTAACGTGTGTGAAATATTTGGTATTTATTCATATGATTATTTATGTTATAGTTATTGGCTGTTTTAATATTTGCTGAATGATATAGTGTGATAGTTTGTCGTTTTAGTTTACTGAACGTTATTTCTACAATCTGTCATAAGCTGTTAACTATCTATATCTTTTTTAAATTGCAAATTGATTAGACTAATGGCCATATCGCATGACAGATTTCGCGTTGCTTTTTACAAAACACATGATCAACTCTTCTGAAAGCTTGTTGAAAAAGTTGATTCCCCACTGACCTTGAATCTTCCTCGTATGCTGCCTTGTTGTGTTTAATAAAATGTTGCCCAAAATCTCTCGTGTGATATTGTCAAGCAACACATCTTTTAAACCCTTTAATGTTCATTGATTTTGCACTGAAACCAAACATGTAAAATTTTTTATATAACAGTTTTTCATTTTGTTGTTGTTTTAATCGTTTTTTAAACTCTTGTCCCTTTTCTGTTCAGTAGATAGTAGCATTACTCTAAAATTTAACAAGTGGTGTTTCAGATTTGAATTCCTTAGTAGGCTCAAATGAAATTTGTTGCTTTGATGATGCATCTTTCATTCTCAGTGTTTTTGCCTGATGAAGGCTATGCTGTTATTTCAACCTGAAAACATTGTTGCAGGTTTTTGCAATTTATACTGTGTGTTTATAAAGTTATTTATTATTTATTAAATTAATTGTTATTTGAATTTAATCATGTTAATATATACATGTTCCAAGCTGAAAATTTCTCAAAAATTAAAAAATGTTAATTTTTCTGTTTATGATCAGCCATATCCAATAGCCATTTTAAAAATTAGTTTAGCAATTTTTAATAGAAAATATATTGTGAATGTGAAAAGGTTAAATATGCAAACAGTGAATTCACATTAAGGCAGACAGTCAAAGGCCAGTGATTTTTGTCTGTATTAACGAGAATCTGTTACAAAAGAAGATCATAAACCTGAAGATCTAAATGTCAGTATGAAATACATATGTATATATTCATAGTACTAAGAAAGGAAATTTCTCCCTTCAAACATTCTTGTATTAATTCACTAGAAACAATAACTGAGGATATCAACATATGCAAGAACAATTTCAAAATGATGATGATGATGATGATTATTATTATTATTTTAATCCAATTTATATTTTAGTATTTACTTACAATAATACTTGTATTCATTCATATACTATTTTATGTAGTATATGAAGAAAAACAGACAAATTTCACTTTTTAAATATTAAAACATTTAAATTGAAAAGATTTTGAGTATTAACTTCTCCTAGAAAAATAAGTTTTGAGGCATTAAAAATTAATAATAATAATAATAAAATAAATACCAAAAAAAAAAAAAAAAAGGAATATATATGTGTATGTACATCCAACTTAATGAAGTAAATGTACAGATAAAGTGAGATCTATTGCATATATTTTCTGACCTTAGCCAGGAAAACATTGGTGTTTCAAAATATATAAATATCCTTTTCATTCATCATGATATCCTTTTTAAAGGAATCTGATAACTGTTGTTTTCTTTATAATACAGTGAAACATCAATAATACGGAAACCTATAATCTGGTAGCACCAGCAATGATTGGTTATTTGTAGATAACCTTGGAACAGCATATTCGTCAACTTTTAGGGATCGTCAGTAAAGTTTGTGGATTTTCATTTAATTTTAATGATTGGATGGAGTTTTTTTACAGGTTAAACAAGATATTGACAAAAATTCTGAAAAAGAACAATTTTTTTTTGTCTCGATATCACAAATAAAAAAAAAAAAAAAAAAAAAAATCAATCCTGTTCTTGATCTTGATGTTGAAAGCCAAGATAAACATGAATGCCAGAAATCTGTTTCTCCCTGTAAATCTTGCCCTGCGCAACAACAGATGAATTACTTTTATCGGTACGAAAAGAAATTGAAGGTGGAGAATCATACAGTTTTTAGAGGGATTTAAAAAGTACCATTTTGTCAGCAATAATCAACTGATGATTGTGCATATGTTAATTATTCAAATGCAAACTAATAAACGAAAAAGAAGGAAGCAAATGAAATTGATGGACATGTTTAATAGAATGTAGCACTAATTCCTGATCTTATTTGTTATTAAATGTTTTAATTTAAAATTTTCATCGTTATTATTTGATAAAAAATTAACTTATGAGTATTGCTCTTGTATAATTGTTAATTTTTAATTTTTTCAAATGTTATTTCAATTATTTTTGTTTTTGATAAAGGTTTCTATACATTTTTTAAAATTATTTCTTTGAATGCTATGATTGATCAATGATTGCAATGCAGTTTCCAAACACGTATAATTCGGAAAAATCGGTAATCCAGCATCTGTTTCCTGTTGATGCTGGATTATCAATGTTTCACTGTAGTTAGAAATTTACAATATATAAAAAGTTTTTAAGTGTTTGGTCTTTTATTAGTTTTTAACTTTCCAGTAGTCACATCATCATTTATTTTACAAGCAAGTACATTATAAATTTTACGAACAAAACCATATTATTGCGTAAGTCTCATGAAAAAATGAACAAATCTATTTCATCCTGAAAGAAGACTTGCGTAGAAGAATAAATATTTCCTTCAAAGAATTCTATGTAGCATCTAAAAAATATTGCATTTGGGTTTTGTAAGAAATATTGCATTTTACTTAAAATTTGTGTAAGTGTGTTTGCTGGAATGTTAAACAATAGAATTTTATTACATTTTTAAGAGTTTCTTTCTTTCTTTCTTTTTTTTTTTTTTTTTTAATGCCAAACTTTATTTTAATGAAGTCTTCTGTAATTATCCATAGTCAAAATTTAACTATATTAATAAAAAATTAGGTAAAAAAAATTATTAACCCTGTTTTAATTAGTATGAGCTTTTGATATATTTTTATTGTATTTAAATTTAGGTGGATGAAGAGATGTATCCTGAAGCTTATAGAAAATCAGATTATGTTAAAGGTTCTAATTTAGATGTTCCTGAACCTTTTAAAATTGGTTATATAACAAAAATCTATCAAAACAACAATAAAAAATCACCAAAACCCCAATTAACTGTTAAGAAGTTTTACAGGCCAGAAGATACTCATAAAAATGTTGACTATAATTATCAGCTTGATTTGAATCTTCTTTACTGGAGTGATGAAGGTATGATGTTTTACTTTATGGTATAAATTAATATTACGTAATACTAATATAATTCAATATGGTGATTTATTATACTATTTTAATTTATAATACATTTACTTTCTGCCAAATCACAGACTAAATTTTGTATATTTTGGAGCATTTTTATTATAATGTTTTAAATCATTGCTTTTAGAATATCTGTTGAATAGAATTTAAATATGTCATAACCATTTATAACACGTTACCTAATATAAAACACCTATTGGAAGTGATGTATTTCACATTGCTTCAAAAGTTGGCAAATATCACTGTTAGATTAAGATTTAGCAAGGTATTGCTGAATTTAAAACTTACTTAAAATTATATAAAAGTCAATTTGATGATTAATATAAAATATGTTTAACAATATCTCAGTTATTACCATTACTTTCAAAACATTTAATATTTAACTGCTTGTTCTGTAAAATATCATCCAGATGGATATATATATATATATAGATATAGATATTTTTTCTTTAATGTAAAAATTAGTGAGGAAATAGATATCTGGTATCTAGCCTATCCAATTTCTGATGGGATTTCAGATATCAGCCCTAAATATTCAAATATCTAGCACTTTCGAGATAGATATCTGGTCCGAATATCCTCAGGTGAAATTCCCCTTAGACGAAAATTGGATTTTGAAAATTTAATGTATTTGCCCATTTTGAAAATAGCCAAAAACCAAAAAAAGTTTGAAAGTTCTTCAGAATGCATTCGGGGGAGGGAGGGCAAAGAATCGTGGAAGTTATAACATTTTTAAACATTTTTAATGTACAACAATGAACTAAACTTTTTAAAACAACTTTGAACAATTGGAATAAACTAAAATAGTTGATAATAGGTTAGAATAAAAGGAAATCATTTAGCTTTTATTCATAGCCATTCATTCATAGCCATTCATTCTTAGCATTCATTTAAATTTTAAGTAATGTAAATTTAATATTTAAATGATTAAATTTAGGAATGCAATGATTAACAAAACAACAATCATAACAACAAGGTATGTTATTGAAGTAGATCACACTGTTTTTTTTTTTTTTTTTTTTTTTTTAATTATATAGTTGAGATCTTGAGGAGCTAGAATCCCTAAAATTAGTAGAATATTTTATAAAATGACAGTAAAAAATATTATAGGTAAATATTTTTTCTAATCATGATTGTTTTTATTACTACAGACAACTTTTTATCTAATTTTCAGAGGCAACAATTGAATTTACTAAAATTGAAGGCAAGTGTTACGTAGTATATAGTGGAAATCTTATTGAATCTGTAGAAGATTATTCAGAAAAGGGTCCTCATCGATTTTATTTTAATGAAGTAAGAATATGTTAATTTTGTTTTACTCATTTGTTTATTCTTATTTAAACTTGTTTTAATTATTTTATTATTTTTCAAATACACTGAATTACAGTATGCTGTTCTCACATTTCATAGTACTTATTTTTTATAATAGATTTAAATTTTAGTTTTGGTAAAGTTTTTTTTTTGCGTTGTGTGTTCATTGCCATGAGCATCAATTAATCACTGTTTTTTTATATCACTTTATAAACAAGGATTTAAAAAGAAAGAAAAATAGATTGAAATCGCTTTTTCAATCGAGCAGCTTCAAATCGCTGCTGTCTTCCCTAACTGCACCATGTTGGATTTGGGACTCCACTGCTTGTGTGGCATCACCTTAGCCAAGCACTTCAATGTAGGTGCTTATCAGACCACAGACAGCTCTTATACATGAACGTAATTGTTAAAAATTTTAATAAAGTTAAGAAAAGATATTATCACATTGAGAGAATGTTTCTCATTTGAAACATTCCAGTTAAAAAAAAAATCAGGAACAGTACTTCTGTATTAAAATCACAATTATATATACATCATATTGAATCATGTGATATAATTCACATACTTGCCAACTTTTCCGGTTTTCCCGGAAGACTTCCGGTTTTTTAACGTATCTTCCGGTCTTCCGGACAGATGATGAAATCTTCCGTTTTTAAAACAATCGCGGTATCGTTCGTTTTAAAAAGAAAACCCAAATGTTCTACGAAAACTCCTGATTCCCAATCTTTTTCCATCCATAACATAAATGTCAATATTCATTTCAAACTTGCTTTATGAGATTCTAGAACATGTAAAGAAATAGAATTGTTAAATATTTCTTCCTGATGTAATTATTTTTTGCCCTCCCCCCCTCCTTTCATTTATCTCAAACTAGTGATCAGCAATCAAATGTTCTGCAGAAGTCTTTTGTTTCCTAATCTTTATTCAACTGCAACATAAATGATAATATTAATATTAAACTTCTTTCATTAGATTTTAGAAGTAGAGTTGAAAGAGTTTAATATTTCTTACTCTGTAATTGTTTTTGTACCCCCCCCCCCCCCCCTTCCCCAGATTTTGATCAATGATCAATTCTAGAAACTATAAAGTAATGGAAGTGCTCAATATTTCTCATGTATGTAATTATTTTTAGATCTTCATTGCTGAATTTAATGAATCTGTTTATTTTTCCTCAATTAAATATTTGTATGTCATATTTCTACCAAATGTGTAAATGTGGGGGAAAAAATGAATTTTTTCAGGTAGGAAAATTTATTCCAAATCAATTGAAGAAAATTAATACTCAGTTGGTTTTATGCATGTTTGAAACTGATAATTAGCTACTGCTACTTTTTTTATATGTATGATTAATGTACATACACAAAAATCATATTCTATTTATTTAAAAAATTAGTTATACTTTAACTTATCTAAGTTTTTTGTCTATTGTTAAATAAATTTCTTACAGATTCTGTTTTGTAGATATTTATGTGTTGAAGAGGAATAACTTCATTTAAAACTTTTATATATTTAGTATAATCAATCTATAGTATAACGTTTTTATAGATTGCTTCTAAATATTAAAATTGTAAAACTGTATTGTTTATTACGTCAAATAGGGGGGGAAAAAAACTTCCCTTTTTTTATAAAATCTTCTGGTTTTTCAACAGAAATCTTCCGTTTTTTTCTTAAAATTGGTTGGCAAGTATGTAATTCAGAATAATGAAAAATAAATAGTATAGTAACTGAGATGCAGATGGTTAAAATGAAAAAACACAAAATTTGAGAAAATAAAAAGAGAAAGAATGAAAATAACAAAAAAAAAACAAAAAAAAAACACACACACACACACATCTACAAGGTCTAAGCTACGTCTCTGCCAAGTTTTGTACCTCTGCTATCAATAGTCTGAACTTCAGCAAGCATCATATTTTTTACATAGTTTGTATAAAAATTCAACTTTATACTCCAATTTCTCTAAATAAAATAAACACATCTGAATTTTTGCAGCTAAACTATTTAAATATTTTGAATGTGATTTACTACTTCACTTGTTTTATTTGTAATTAACGTTTTAAACTACAGTAAAAGCTCTGCTCACTGACATTTAACTAACCAGAAATCTCGTGTATCCCGAAAATCTTCCAAGTGTTTTTTATTTTCCCCCTCTTTAAATGGCAAAGAACTCATACTCCCCTCCTCCTTTCCTTTCTAAACAACAGGCAGATGATGAGCCTCTTATAGCTAGCCACTCTCTCCCTGTTTACCTTTAGTGATTGCGCATTCAATATGGCACTGAGAGAAATACAATCTGCTATTTTGGAGAACTGTTTCCATTCTGCAATTATCACAGTTATCCAACTTAGAGCCGAGTGCATTCCTCTGCTAATGACATCATAGACCTTGTCATAACAACTGAGAAAAAAGGAAGAACTATTTTTTTATTGTTCATTTTTGATCAGCCATAACAAACCATTTCTGGCATTTTATCAGATTCACCTGTCTTACTATTTTTTTCCATTGATTTATTAAAACTTGTACAGCAATATCTAACAAATTATGATGTTTTAAAAGCAGAATCTATGAAACACTCATCTTGTAACCAGATTTGTGCTGATCCTGAATCTCTCAACTCTGAAATCAAATATCTTATAGATTTTTACAGGAACAAGAACACAATGAAAAATTTTTTATCATTATAATCTATGGGCTCAAATTATTTTATGCTTAAGAGAGTTATATTAAATGGAGAAAAATATTTAAACACCTTATTATAGTTTTCTCTATTGTTTATTTAACGACTTCTCTTACTTTAATTTATTAATACACCCATTAATTAATGTTCATTAATTACTTAATGTTCGTTACTTAAAGAAAAGTCGAGTGGAGCCACTCCAGATTTTTAAATTTATATTTGAACTTATGAAGTTTTATTTTGTATTGCGTTTGATCATAATGTTAATTAACAGTGCTCTGTTTTCCCCCAATATTTATAATGTATAAATTAGGATTCTACATAGTCATTAAAAAGTCTTCTGGAAGGCCTTAAAAAGTTTTTGGAAACTTCTTACTTTTCTTTATCACAAATGCGTACACACCATGTCAAAGCAATTACTCATTTCAAAAAATTATTTGACTGATATGGAACCAACAAAATGAATAAATATTATTTATTTAAGTAATTACATGAAAGCTGGGGAGAATATTTCACTGCTTCCTTCATTTCCTATTAAAGAATAACTTTCACTCCAACAAATAATCCAGTTTCTGTCTGTATTTTATTGGCACATTGCCAGAGATATGACTCTCTCTCTCTCTTTCTCTTTTTTTTTTTTTTTTTTTTTTTTTTGCGTGCAAATAGATAAGATGAAAACGTTAGTTATTTAATATGATTATTTCAATAATATATTACAATGTGAATAGGTTCTTATGCAATAACAGTATAATTTATTATGTTACATAAAATAATGCCCATCTCTAATCTATGTACGCAGTAGGTTAGAACTTTATATTTGTAAGCTCAAAACAATTGTCTTCACTGGGGAAAAAAAAAAAAAAAAAAGTTTATAATTTTTTTCACCAAAATTATTTGGATTTTTCTTGATATTTCTTTAAATATTTTACATTGTTTTACTTTGTGAAAATGAAATTATATGTTTTTTACAGACCTTTGGTATCATCATCGGTAGTCTCACTATATTTTCGTAAACTTATACTGAATTTTGTTTATTGAAATTATTTTACACCTAATAAATCTTTTACAAACAGTTAAATTAGTGTTTTTAGGTTTGGCTTATTTTGGTGATCACTTTAAATTCCTATGGGGTAGTGAAAGTGTTAATAAATAACACACTAAGTTTTTCATGCTGTTAGAAATCATCGAAATATTGTAACATTATATATTATTATCATATTATACAATATCATACAAATTATTGCACACATTTTAATTACATCTGCTGAAAATCATTTTACTTTTCTACATGTAAACGTTTTATTCGATAATCCATTTGTAAAGGAAATTTTGAAATATGCAAATGAAATTTGTTTGTAATCCATTTGTAAATAAAATAAAATAATAGATTTATTTTAAATCTAAATGTTATAATTTGCCCTTATTTACTTAAAACAGTATATCAAAATGCTCCTAAAAATTTTATAAAGAAAACCTAACTAATCTTTCTTGCTTAAAAACAGTTTTATAGCTATCAAAATCTGTTTAGCTATACCATGATCAAGCTTAAATTCTACCACATAATCTTCTCTAATGTATTTGAGTAAAATTTAATATGAAATTTATTTTTAAGTTATTTTACATTATCTCACATTTTCAGCTATTTATTAGTTCCTTGGTCTAATTAAAATCAAGCTAAAACTGGGGCTCCCTTCAACTGCCAATTCACAAAATTTTACTTCATAAAAAAAGTCCCCTTCACAAAATTCCATTTCCAAAATGGGGTTTTACATTAAATTCCCTTTCATAAAATACAAATTTATGTGAAATGGGCCTCTTCATAACATTTGAATTAAAGAAAGAGCCCTATTTACAAAATTTTGAGTTATAAAGATGATTCTTTATAAATTTATCTATGTTTTCAGTATTATCTATAATAATAATTTTAAATAATTGCTTATACATGGTTCAATGAAACAGTAATAACTTGATATTAAACATAAAATAGAAAGCTCTACTGCTCAAATGGAAGGATTTACATGATACTCCCCCCCTCCCCTCACAAACACATGCACACATTCACAAAAAAAAAAAAAAAAAAAAAAAAAAAAAATTGCACTTAAAAAACATTATTCTGAAACATAAAATTTACAAGTGTAATGTTCACTGAGATATGAGCATTTATAGTAAGTATTTTTTTACTGTGCATGTGCAAAAGATAGCAAAAATTTTATTACATAGGTTATTGACTAGATCATGGCCCGAAATTTCAGCTTAGATTACACTCACTGAAAAAAAAAAAAAAAAAAAAAAAAGTTACTCGCCACAAAATATGATTAACTTACATTATTTTTTATGTATAAGGTGACCAGAATTTTCTATTGGAAAAAGAGGAGAAATTACGCAATGTCTTTTATTTTATAAGAAAATAGAAGACATTCAATTTTGTAAAAGAAGTAATTTTAGAGGACATAAAATTGAATGAAAATGATTATAAAAACCGATTCAAAAGCTACTTTACACAAGTGGTGGAAACATTTCTATTTCAAATGAGGAATTTGGATCAGTACACCTTAATTTAAATTAATAATATACGGATACGAGAGGAAAAATCTCTAATTTTTATAGCTGTCACTTCTTTTTTTTTTTTTCTTGTGGTACTTTCATGCAGTTACATAAAACAAGTTAGTATACATTTTTTTTTTTTTAAATTAAAATCATAATCATATGATAAAAAATAAAATTGGCAAATGAAAAAATAAAATTAATATTCGGCAGATGAAACAATTTGTTTTAACGAACAGTCATTCTTTATCAACCTTTCATAAAAGTATTCTCACAAGTATAACCTAAATTAGTCTTATTAGTTAATAAGTTTTTAAAGTAGGCGTATAGAGGGGATTTTTTTCACATGTCTACATTTTGTTCATTGAAGAAAACAGTCGCTTTGTGGGAGCGTTTTTGCCAGAAGGACATAAAATGAATTCAACTATCATTTGCATATTTTTTTGAGGATGTGATAGTGTTATCATTGTGGCAAAATTGTCTGCACTAGGCCTCTAAGCCTGAGTAGGAGAGTCCTCTGTGGAATCTTTATAAGAGGTCCTAGTCTATATTTACGCTAGTTTCGTGGAAAACCACAGAAAACTCATAACATCTAAGCCAACAAGCTCGACTGGGTATCAAACCCAAACCTCATGTATACCAGCTTTGAAGACAGAACCTCTTGGTCACTGGTGAGCCTATTTTTATAAAGGATTATTATTCATGCAAAAGTGAAAACACACGTTAACCCACTGCCTACCAACCTGAGCACCACCTTCTTATGATTTCATGATAATTTCAATAGCGATTCCATTTTCTGGATTAAAGAATCGTACAAATATAGGGAATACTTTTATTTCTTGGTGATTCGAAGAATCTGAATAGATATAAACCATAGTATGCTTTGGCAAGTTTATTAGAAAGTTGTTCTTTTGCGAACCTATCGCAGAAAAAAGTTAGTGTTCACCGTTCGGTACAGCTGACAGGCGATTGAGCTTCTCAGTTTTGCGAAATTTTGTAAATTAAGGACTAAATCCTTTTCATTTGAAAAAGAGCACAGAGGACGAAAAACATAAAAAATCATATTTAGTCCTATAATTTATTTTTTTATTTTTTTATTTAATTTTTTTTTCCGTTTAAGAGGGCAGAGCTTTGAAAAAGCAGACTGTCCTCTTAAAAAGAGGAAGTCTGGTCACCTTACCTAAGATTAACATGATTTTATGTTTTAAAATCGATAATTCTTTTTTTTTTTTTGGTAACACCGTATACTATAAGAATTCTATTTACATTTAGACCAAAATTTTATACTTGCCACAGTAAAATTTCCACTCGCCAATGGCGAGCTGGCGAGTGGAAATTTTGCACCCTGGACTAAATATATTGGATAACTTTTGTCAAAAGTTCATTTGAATAGAGTGAAAATTAAGCAAATTATCGGTAAAAGAATGAGCTAGATTTTAGGTATTTTCTAGAGTTAGAAATTCATAAGGGATTTATCACATGCTGTGTAATTTTGTGAAAAACCTCTTATGAACTCTCAAATCTTTTAAAAAAAAAAAAAAAAAAAAGTTTTAATAATTTAACAGAATATTTATTTTTATGTATAAAAAATAACAAAATTAAAAGCAGACAATCAGCATTTCCTACTAGCTGCTTTGGTGTAAAATATTAATAAAATATAAACATTTCGACCTTCTCATACTCCCCCCCCCCCCCCCCTCAAAGGGAAAAAAAACAATTTTTTTTATACTGTCTGTTTCGATACTGATTATTATTAATCTTCTTTTCTTTTTCTTTAAAAAAAAAAAAAAAAAAAACGATTTTGATGAAATTCTGGCAAAAGCAGAATTTAGTTGTTTAGTATGGAGAACTATCAGTGTTTTTTTTTTTTTTTTTCCAAATTATAACATCGCTTTCAAATTATTCAGTTATATTTTCGATAAATTTTTGATTTTGATAAATGTCCAACTATTGTAAAACTGGTATTGTAAAAATCCGTAGATTGAGACTGATAGTCCTCTATACTAAAAAAAAAAACTTACTAATTTCACAAAAATTGGTCCAAAAAATTCAAAACTGGATCGACTGTTTGTAACTTTTTATCCTAGTTTTGATTTTGATATTTTGAATCAAAAATAAAAATAAAACCTGTTTTAAATAATTTTTTTCCTCACTTTTTTTAAAAATGCAATTATTATTTAGTATTAAAAGTGATTTCTTCTTATTTTTCTGTGCTTTGTTTGTAATTTATAAAATTATGTTTTTAAGAATTTAATTTCCATTCTAGGCCTACAACAGTTGTACTCAGTCGTTTGAAGAACCTCCAACTATTGCTCAACGTATTGGGAGAATAGGAAAAGTAATATTTGATCTAGCACTTTTTGTGTTTAAATGTTTAAAAAATTAACATAAATCTTCTTTCTTCTCTGATTATTTATCAAAATGTTTTTAAATTTTTTATTTACATAGAACTTAATGTCACATAATGTAATTTGTCCCTTCTTTATTTATGAACAGTCAGCCAAAATTATAGATATATTCTGTTAATTTGCTATCAAATGTTTGCCATTGAGGAATTATGTTATCATTATTAATCTTTTAATAACTTGTCATTCATTTGTGATGATTTAATGTGATCAAAATAAATTTAGAATATTATGCATTTTCTAACTTCATTTTGTGAAACTTCATGATTGTTCCTATGAGTAAATGTTCATCAATGATCTATATTTATTAAAGGAATGATTGTGTATGCATTATTCATCTGTTTGCTTCCAATGGCTAGGGAATCTATCATACATTAAATGTCTGAAAAATTTTCCTAGAAAGATTTAATTTGCATCTCAGTATATGGTCTCTGAGTTTTTAACCAGATTTTATTATTATTTACCTATTTTTTTAAAAGGCTTTTTGTATTTTCTGGATCTAGAAACAATTGAGAAAAATCATTTAATTTCAAATTATGCCTGATAAAGTAAATTTTTCTCACTTTTTAATAAGCTTATTTTTGAAGTCGTAAAGCTATTTTTAGAATTTGTATGCTAATTTTCTCCCTTTTTATTATTTAAAGAAGGATTAATTAGAACAATAACCAAGTGTAATTTATTTTTTATATATCTACTGTTTAATTTTCAAATAGTTTATTTAATTTGTATATTTGAGAGCAAAATGTATAACAATTTTTCAAGGTCATTTCAGACATTCAGCTGTAACCCCCTCCCCCAATAATAAATAAATTATAAGTTTTTATTAAAAAGTTTTGGATTATTGAAATTGTTTCTGAGTGTAGATATATTTTGAATTTAATTTTTTAATTAAAAATTACTGTGGATTTTCTGTATTATTATTTTCTGTATGTTTTTAAAAAGATAAAACCTACCCTGATTTATTATATTTATTTTTAAAAGAAGTATTTAGTCCTAAATCAGAACTTTTAGATCACAGAAAATTGCAAATCATGATATTAAAATGTATAAAGGGATGAATAAAATAAAACCATGCCCCAAATACTTGAACAGATGTTCTTAATTTATGCAATATTTTATTTTACACTAGCAAACCTGTGTGAAATTGTTGCACTTTATTTCTTTTCTTATTTACCTTTTTGAAACTCATAAATATTGTACAGTTTCACCACCTAATTTAAATTTAAAATTTTTATTGCCAAGATTGCTATGGCATTTTATTTATTTTGGCATAATCTTTTGTTAAAAAAAAATTCCTATTTTGATTATACTTTTTTAAGATTGCATTTTTAAGTCAATTTATGATAATAATTCATATTCTGTATATATCTTTAAACTATTGCTAGGTTTAAATTGATGCTTGCAAAGATTCTGAAGAAGCAACTTTTAAAAATAAATTTTTCGATAAAATAATGTAATCATACAAATGTCGTCATTTTTTCTTATTAGTTCATCGAGCTGAGTCCGCGTGCTTAAATATTGTTAATTTTTAAATATTACGTTTTATCTTAACATATTTTATTAATTTCACCAATATTGTAACGTTTCGACAAAAAATAATTGTAACTGTTCAACGTTAGAGAAATATTATATAGATTATTGGATATAAAAATTTGAGTTAAAATTTTTTTTTAAAAAATACGCGAGTTATTGTTGTAAGATATCTTTTTTAAATGCCTCTGTTTATTTTCACTGTAGGGAAAAGGTAAAAAGTCTAAAAGTGCTGTTGATACACCTAAAGGATATGAGGAAAATACTTTTCCAGTTATCAAAAATAAACTTAAAACTCTTGATGTTTTTGCTGGTTGTGGAGGTAATTAATTTTTGTTAACTTTTCTATGGTGATTAAGTTATTGATGAAAAGTTTTTTCTATTATAACATAACCTCAAAACTTAGAAGATTATAAAAGAATCTAAAAATATTTTAACTCCTGGTTATTTATGTGATACATATTCGCTTACATAATTGAGGTAGTTTTGCAATAAAATTACAATTAAACGTTTTTCCCCCTACTTTCTTCTGTATTGATAGGAAGAAAGTATAGAACAAAATTTTTGACGGTTTTACATATTTTCAAAAAATCCAAAACACTATTTGACTGTTTTTAGAAAATATCTGTGTGTATGTTGTGACAAAAATTTTGAGGCAACTCTAAAGAAAAAACAAATGCGTAAAATTCCATAGAAATTTATATTTAGACACTAATTTATGGGAAGATGCAACTATTAATTTCCTGTATTCAGTATTTTCTTATAGAAATTCACATAATTTAACTCAAAACTATCGATGACGAATGCAGATGATTTTCATCTCACAGAAAAATGTAACTCTAAATGTTGAAACAAAGTCAAATTTTTTTGTTTTCCAAACATCTTAGAAAATGCATTTCTTTAAAAAATATTTATTTGTTTGTTTATTGTTAAAATGAAAAAAAAAAAATATATATATAATATATATATATATATATATATAATAAAGATGATCCATTAAGCACAGTAGAAGCCAAGCAACACCGAAGACACAAGACCACCGAAACACCAATGACCAACAAGATAAAAAAAAAAAAAAAATAATAATAATAATCAGTGGATGAAATACACCAATGCAAAGAAACCAGATCTATTAACCAACAGCCCGCAAAACAAGCGAATCAATAAAGTAACACAACAAATCCCAACTCAAAACCATAAACCTATCAAAATCAATGAAAAAACAACCCAAGAAACACAAGATAGGAAGTAGGAGGCAGGCGGCAAGACTTGCCTGTGGGGTTAAACTAGTTTCACGCCGGCAACACTCCCCCAGCCTGCCACGACCAGAACAGGAACCATATGGATCTAAAAAAGCAAAACCCCAAAGCAGATGAACAACAATGAAACCACGAAGCAACAGTGAAATTCACAGATTGATCACATTGTGTTTAACAGTATTATTAGAACATTAAATATAGTTGACAACTCAAAAAGGAAGAATCTGAAATTTTATTGGAAAAAGTAAGTTTGCATAGTAATACAAAGCAAATGCAACAAGCCTTCTAGTTTTTTTTAAATTTAATTTCACAAACCCACCCAACCATCCAGCCTTATATATATATATATATATATAATAAAGATGATCTATTAAGCATAGTAGAAGCCAAGCAACAGATACAAGATCACTGAAACACCAATGACCAATAAGATAAAAAAAAAAAAAAAAAAAAAAAAAAAAATTCCATCAGTGGATGAAATACACCAATGCAAAGAAACCAGATCCACCAATTAACAGCCCGCAAAACAAACAAATCAATAAAGTAACACAACAAATCTTAACTTAAAACCATAAACATATCAAAATTAATGAAAAAACAACCCAAGAAACACAAGATAATATATATTGATAACTGTTTTAAATTATCACATATATATGGTTCAACCACACGTTTTAAAGGTAATGACAAATTCTTTTAAAAACTACTGATATTGAAAATTTTCACCCCGGAAGGAAAGAGACGCTCCTACATGTACAAAAATTTTGTAGACATCCATATTATAAATAAATTTTTAATTTTCAAAATGATTGGTTAAAAGATGAAAAAGAATGTAATGACACTACCACATATTGAGCAATATGCATCAAAAGTTGACAGATACCAATTTATGTCAGGGTGCAATTAAATATAAATGAAATTCTGTGTATTAATTCTTAAACTAGAGCTGCCACAAAATTTTTGTCACATATGCAGACAGACAAACATCACTCTGAAAATGGTCAAAATGCATTCATGACTTCTTAAAACATAAAATTGTTAAAAATTATAAAATAAAATTTTTTACAAATCCAATACTTTTTTAGGAATTTAAAATATAATAACAATTTATAATTAGAAAAATTAGAATTAAAAAAAAAAAAAAATGTTATTTATTTATTGTAATTTTTATTGTGTTAAAAGTAATTAATAAGAAGAATTTGAATAATGAACTTGATATTTTAAATTTTAACTTCACAATTAAAGATATTTGCAGCTCAATATTGTACTAAAGCATATTTAAAACTTTAAGAATCTTTTTATGGTTGGCTTTAGTTTTTGATATTTTTTCTGTACAAAGTTTCATATTTTAAAAATATAATATTGAAAACACAACATATATATAATACTTGCATTTATTTCATTAATATTATTTTATTTTTTCCTCATTTGCAATATTTGACAATTTATTCTTGAAAAATGTTCCAAAATTATTTAATTTTCAATTAAAAATATTTTTATGACATATTTAAAATTCACTCACATTACACCAATTATGAAATACACAAATAAATTATATGAAAAACAAATGAAAGAAGTTAAATGATATTTCTGAATTTTTGTTCATTTTCCTATAATTTTTTTTATTTTAATGTATGTTCATCACTTATTACTCTTATTACTCTTTTAACGATAACATTTTTTTTTATTTTCAGGGCTTTCAGAAGGATTTCATCAAGCTGGTATTGCAGAATCCTTGTGGGCAATCGAAAGAGAAGAATCAGCTGCTCAAGCTTTCCGATTAAACTTTCCCAATTGCTCTGTTTTTAATGAGGACTGCAACTTTTTATTGAGATTAGTTATGGATGTAAGCTGTATATATGTTCTATGTAATATAGTAATATAATATTATCAGTGCAAAAATTTTAAATTTAAAGATGATTTAATTTCAGTATTCAATTATTCTGATCAAAAACGAAGACCACCCAAATCAAACCAAAAAAGAAAAAAAAAGAAAGTCTAAATGAATTGTAGCAAATTGGAATGAGAATAATCTGGTGTGTCACTCACACGACTTTCTCTTACACTGAAATTTAATACTATAAATACAGGTTGCAGATTACTAGGTAAGATAATGAGTACTGTATGTAAAACTGTGTTAAACAATTCAAATTAGGCTTCGGAAGAGTTTTATATGATAATTAGTTCTGTGTGAGGGGGGCTACCGCCCCCCTCAACCCCCGTTTCATTAATGCACCTACATTTATATAGAATTTAACTCGGTTATTAAAAAATAAGTCTGTTTAAAAAAAAAAAAAATATTAAAATTATTATTTAAAAAAATTATCTTTCATGATAATGCAGACGATTTTCATATCAGAGAAGTAGTATAACACTAAATATCCAAAAAAAGTCCATTTTATTCTCAATATTTGAAAAAAAAAAAAAAAAAAAGAAATTTAAATTTTTTTTTTTCATTAAAAGTAAAAAAAAATCGGTAAATTTGTTTTAAATTATCGCAGATCGATGGTTCAACCATTCGTTTTAAATATCACTTACAAACTTTGAATAAACACCACAAAATGCAATAAACTCGCAACAATTGTTTCGGGTCGAAAAAACACACGACCCTTCATCAGGCGAATAAAGTAAGCACGAGTGCTGCAATCAAAGCATGCCGCTTTGACTGCAGCACTCGTGCTTACTTTATTCGCCTGATGAAGGGTCGTGTGTTTTTTCGACCCGAAACAATTGTTGCGAGTTTATTGCATTTTATGGTGTTTATTCAAAGTTTGTAAGTAATATTTTTTACAATGCCAGTTTTGTGGTGCTTTTTTATTACATTCGTTTTAAAGGTATTGGGGAGCTCTTTCGAAAGATAGCCATCATGAAAATTTACTCCCCTCGAGGGGGGACTTTTCCCCCGGGAGGGAAGGCGAGGCTCCTACATACACAATTTTTTTTCCCTGTTGACTATCTCTATTACGAAAAATATATATCCGTTTCATTTGGTTTAGTGCAGTCTATAGACGTTAAACTCTACTTACCTGCAATTTCCCCCATAGACGTAATGTATTAGAATTCTCTTGATTGTCCCTGTACACGAACCATTTGCTTGATCTTAACGAAATTCTTACTGTAGCATCCTTATATGATACACATTTAGAATACCAAGTTTGAACTTTCTGCCATAATTTGTTTTTGAGATATACTGATAACAGACAGACACACAGACTCACAGACATACACACAGACACACACACAAACATACACACAGACATACACACAGACCATTTGCTAAAAACATGATTTTCGTATTCAGGGGACCTCAGAACATGTAAATATAATAAAAACTCGCGTTCGAAAATTTGACCCAAAAACAATACTTTCTCTACCTTATGGGTAAGAGAAAGTAAAAAAGCATTATTTGCATTCTAACGTTTTCAAGGGCCTGGTAGAATGCAAATATGCTAAAAAATGGGTGATTTTCTGTCACAAAGAAAGCAAAAGCTAAGAATTTCTTTGTTCACAGGCTCGAAACATCCATAGTAAAACCAGAAAAAATGAAGATAAAAATAAAACACCTCACTAAAAATGATAATCCATTAACCATTTGAAAACGTAGATCAAAATAAACTCACCACTACAAATATTAATAATCCAAAAGTACTTAAAAAAATTATTGAAAAAGGCAACTAAAAGTAATGAAAACCGAGACACATGTAAAAATTTAACAAGCAGTTATAAGTTAAAAGCACAGTTAGTCAGTTCAAAATAGCAGTGAACATGAAGTAAAATAAAGAATTCACAAAGCTATTTAGGTCGAATCCTAACGCAAATTAGGATTCAGATTATTATAGTTAATAAGGATTCATTTATTATTGTAACATGAATAGTGCTGCCATCTACAGTAATTTTATGAAATTAATGGAGAAATTAAATGAAAAAATAATAAATAAATAAAATGAATAAATAATAAAATAAAAAGAAATAAAATACATATAATGTCTGTACATAATGGCCAGGTAGAATTGAACAAAGTAAAAGACAAAAACCTATATATGTATACAGGGCCCGAATTTTCGACTCAGATTACACTCGCCGAAAAATTTTTCGACTCACCACAAAATGAAGTTGTCATTCCCCCCCCCCCCTAACAATTTGAAATGCTTTTACAAAGTGCTTAAAATTATATTTTTTGAAAGTGTGTCATTTATCATCATGTCTCATAATCATCTATAATTATAAATCATTGTAATGTATTGTATTTGAGATTTGAAAAAGATTAAAATGTCTAATAACATAAATGTAAAGAGTCATTAAAGAAAAAAAGAAGAAGAAGAAAATAAGCTCTTTGTTAAACAATATCATGTGAAAATCTTTTTATTATGAAAGATTAAGCTTGCCTATTTAACTTTTTAGTCGGAAATGTCTTTTTTGTCCATTTTATTTTTGTAATCAGACGGAATGTCGATGTGTATAACTTGTTCATTATTGTCATTTGAAATAGCCATTTCAGAATAACTTTTTCGATAAAATCGTTCTTACATGCCTATAAATCATTACAAGCGCAAATCCTTGGTGTTTCAGTAAAAAACTGAAAAATGTGAACTGTGTTTTGATCATTTTTCAACAAAATAAACGTAGGCAGTATCTTTAAAAGGGCTCGGGTTCATTTTCATGCGCCATTATCGCATAGGCAAACTTTCACATTTCTCTTTTCTCGTATAGTGGGCGACAGGTAGAGAGATTCTCTGTTCGTCTATTCTCACTCTGATTGGAGAAATCACTGTGGGAGAAACGAAACTGCTGAAGAGATTAAAACTTTTATGCATGCACTGAGCATTTTTCCTTTCTCAGGTTGGAATTAAATACGAGGTTATAAGATGACAAGATTTTGCCATATTTAAATCTATAAAAAGAATGTTTTCTGTCACTGTATCATGTAAGAATTCTATCTGTAACTAGACCAAATTTTTACTCGCCACAGTAAAAATTCCACTCGCCAATGGCGAGCTGGCGAGTGGAAATTTCACGCCCTGATATATATGTATAATAATGAGTTATTATATGTAGTAAAAGCCAAGCAACAGATACAATATCGCTGAAACCACATAGATCAATAAGAGTGAATTTTTTTCAAGTAGGAGAAGCTCAGAAAGGTGAAAAAAATTCTTCAGGAGAGACCTTTTTCACCCTTGAGCACCAATGTACGATTTCGTTCACTAGTGGTTATAATAGCAAATCACTAGTGGGGCCCCCTATTGTACATGAAATTAATTGAAGTAAAATTTAAAATGGAATAGACTATTAAATACAAACTAACAAAGAATCTAACAGAAAACAACCTTAATAAACAAAACATAATAAACAGACAATATTCACAGGATGATATGTTTGGAGTCACATGTATTAAAAAAAGCATATTAATTCAGGGGTTTATTTGTTTATGGAGTAAAACAAGGAAAATTCAAGGTTTAGTGGTTCATAGCTGATAAAGAATAATGAAACTTATATCAATATGGATATTTATTATGTGTGTAAGAGTATTATTACTAATTTTAAGAATAGTTGACAACTCAAATGAAAAAACTTAACATTTAAAGGAAAAAGAAATAATGCATATTAATACTAGGTAAATGCAACAGGCCTTCTGCTTTGTTTTTAGATATTTAATTTCACATTCCCACCCAACCATCCAGCCAAACACCACCACCCATAATGCTTTATAATTTTTTGGTTAAAATACACATATGTGCACTCTTTTTTTTTTATTTATTTATGTACTGACAGAGACATTATATTATATATATAATTTGATGTATCACTTTGTATAGCTACTTGTGTTATTTTGAAATCAAACTGTATTTTGAAATTAAATTTTATTTTTTTGTTCTTTTGTGCTTCCGTTTTGATTATTTAAAATAATTTTTGTAAGATAAAATAGTATTAAAAATATATTAGTAAACACCTTACTTTGACTTCATCATTACTTGCAAGAAGCTTTTCTTGGGAGGATCCTTGCAAACTTGTTGAAGTGGGCCTTGGCTATTTATAGCATCCTTTTGATCTTTCAGCAGGTAGCACCACTTGGTAAGAATGTCAAAAATGATATAAAATATGCCAAATACACCGCTGCTCTTGCTAGAACATATCAGTGCAATAAATATAAATTTAACAAAATAACAAAAATAGCCAACTATAACAACCCTATGTACACGTTCTATAGAGAAACCATTGAGATAATTAAAAATCAGGCTGCCGTTAATGACCATGAGCCCGCCAAGATCAATCCCCAGTGGCGCTACCTGCTGAAAGAGCAAGAGGATGCTATAAATAGCCAAGGCCCACTTCAACAAGTTTGCAACTGATAAAGGGGAGGATCCTCCCAAGAAAAGCTTCTTGCAAGTAATGATGAAGCCGAAGTAAGGTGTTTACTAATATATTTTTAATTAATTGTGCTTCATTTAAAATTTAAATTAAGTTAAAATAGTATTATTTAAATTATTTATCTTGATAGTTAAATCTTTTTATCTTAATAAACTATTTTTTAAAAGATTTTATAAATTTGTTCTTTGTCTGTTTTTGGGCTTTTAAATTTTATTTTTAATTGATGAAAATTTATCCTTTTTTGTTTCTATATGAGATATTTTGAATAATATGTTTACTTTTATTCTCTATGCTCAAAAATTTCTATTTTCTTTGTTTTTATGTGATGAAAAGGTATATATTTAAATTTATTCATACTAAGAAACTAGTCAAAGTAAAAAAAAAAAAAAAAAAAAAAAAACTACTAATGTGAGGGGTGAGTTTTTTTTTTTTTTTTTTCAGTTTTTGCCTCAATGTAGCTTTTTATTGATTTAGCTTTCAGCTTTTTTGTTTCCAATACCCGACTACTGTAATTAATGGAAGTATTTTATTAGCTCAAAAACTTTGATATTGACTTTTCACTTGAATTACATGTTTTAAGATATCCTGAGTCCAACTTATATGTCCATATCTCAAAAATGGCTCTTATGATTTTCTTCAAAGTTGATTTTTTAATGCCCTTTTAAATGTCCTTTCATAAGTATTAGTTGGTAAGCTCAGGAAAATTATTTATTTATGGAGTGAAAATTAAAAAATATCGTTACTACTGTAATTTAATGATTTTTAACAGCAAAACTCTTGTTTTTCATTTTAGTTTTGCCTTTGTATATAGTTTCACTTTTTTTTTTTTTTACCTTTGTCAGTTTTGTCCCTGTAAAAGCCTTAAAAAAAAAAAAAAAATTTTTTTTTTAGTTCTAATTAGTAAGATTATCTGTTATTTTTAGAGATGTTTTTGAGTTTATTTAAAATTAAATTATTCTCATTTTAGGGTAAAGAGAAAACTTACAAAGGACAAAAGTTGCCCCAGAAAGGTGAAGTTGAAATGTTATGTGGAGGTCCTCCATGTCAAGGATTCAGTGGTATGAATAGGTTTAACTCACGCCAGTATTCATTGTTTAAGGTATGTTTATTATTATTATTAAATTATGTTATTATTATATCCTCCAAATTAATCATTTTACATTTTATTTTTTCTTTCTCCAGAATTCGCTTGTTGTATCCTACCTCAGTTATTGTGATTATTATCGACCAAAGTATTTCCTGTTAGAAAATGTACGAAACTTTATTTCTTTTAAAAGAAACATGATTCTTAAATTGACTTTATCATGCTTAATACGAATGGGCTATCAGTGTACATTTGGTGTACTTCAAGCTGGTAATTATGGAGTGCCCCAGACACGTAGAAGAGCTATAATCTTAGCCGCAGCTCCTGGCATGAAGTTACCTTTGTTTCCTGAGCCTTTGCATGTATTTTCAGCTCGTGCTTGCCAACGGTCTGTGGTTGTTGATGAGAAAAAGGTAATTGTTTTCAAGTCAGTTATATTTTTATTTTAATTAATTTGTAAAATAATGTGTTAATATAGTTTAAAATACATCACCGTTTCTTAGATAATTATAAAAAAATACAAGAAAAATGAATTCCTTTTGTGTACTTATTGATTCTTTCAAAGAAATTTGGGAGTCTTCTAAATTTTAAAACAAATGAACAAATTCCTAAAAATTATTGGAATTTCCTTAATTTTTCAAACCTTTTTCAGAAATTACCTACTGCATGGATGGGGGGGGGGGGGGAAGGAAGAAGGACAACAACAATAATAATATCAATAAAAGACAAGTCTTCTGACAAAAATCAGCATAGAAATATCATAATCTGTTGAGTATTTCTGAACTTAAAATTTTAGTATAGGCCAAAGAGAAGAGAAAAATTCAAAATAGAACTTTTGACAAAGGCTAAATCAGCAACATTTGTAAACACTTAAAGCTTAAAATTTGCATCAAGCTTTCATTCTTAAATATGATCACTGAACCCCTTTCTCTCTCTCTACATACATATATTTCCCCCCTTAATATAGATTCTTTTTTCACAAATTTGAAAAATTATCAATTAGTTCTAAAGTTGAAAACTTAAAAATTTTCTCCACTGACATTTAAATTTTTAGGTTTTTAATTGTATAATTTACTTTTTTTACTTTTAAATATATTAAATCAGTTTTTTTTTTTTTTTTCTAAATTAAGGAACTTTTAAACTGGCAGAATTGCAACACTTTAATGAGTAAAATTTTGACTTTCACTATGTAAAAGCCATGTATATATTTTTACATTTTAATGTACTTTTCTTAATTTATGCAAATTTCCTTTATTTAATTTAAATTTCATGCAAATTCGAAGCTAAAAGCTTCACAAATTGCTTTGGCAGTTTTTTTTTTTTTTTCAAAGATTCAGATTTACATAATGCACCATGAAGTGGGTGATATTAATATTCATAAGATTTTGATGTGTATTGTAACACAGAAGAACATTAAAATCATTGCTAAGTGCGATCTTGCCAGTAATTTTCTTACATGAGTAATTTTCTTACACAACTGTTCATTTCTTTAAAAAAAAAAAAAAAAAAAGAGATAAATATCCGCTGGACTGCATGTTTGTCAGACTCAAAATGAGAACTAGATAAATTTTTTCTTGTATATTACAAACAGACCTGTATAAAATAAAAAACTTTCCGTGCGCATGACCTAAATGCTAAAAATTTTCTGCAAGCTAGGAAAAGCTGGAAAAAAGCCACCGAGTGGTACTGCGCTAGGTCAGAATTGTAAACATCTCCAAAAGTTGTTTGCGTTATATTTTTTATGCTGAAACAGTTGCTGCAATGTTTGGAGATTGGAAATAGTAAACTTCCTAAACAGCGTACACCAGTCAATGAGGACTTTATAGGAAGCGAGAAAAAAAAAAAAAAAAAAAAAAATTGCGAGTTATCCACGGGCTCTGATTATCTATGGCTTGCTGCGTCAGTGGCGGATCCAGAACTTGACTTTTGGGGAGGGCTAAGATTTTTCAAAGTGTTATTCTAGACCAATAAAAAATTTACAATTGCAATATTCAATTTGTGAATGTCAGTGTTTTTTTTGGGGGGGGCCCTAGCCCCCCCCCCCCCCTCTTAAATCCGCCACTGTGCTGCGTGACTCAATTCCACAAACAATCGGGAGTTTACTAAATTTACAGACAGGTAATCTGTCTCTCCTCATCCCCTAAAAATGTTTTACCCTCTTAAAAAAAAAAAAAAAAACTATCCAGAAGATAGGAAAATTTTCTGAGCAAACTTTCCGCAGGATTGGAAAAATTTCCATGCACGGCTTGCGCACGTGCGTCTATATTCTACAGCCCTGATTACAGCCACAGAAAATAAGAATCGTTAAGGTTGGAACACAGGCTGGCTCATACTTCATGTACATATTTTAATCTCTCTGCTCTCTTTAGTCAATCTCTCAGGGAGGTATGAGACTTCCGCATTAAATCCATATGCCTTGGCCTATTAGCTAATGAACTGATGTGTAGGGGACACACACTATGAATATAATACAAAATGTTCCATAGGGAACTATAGGGAAAAACAATTTCAGAACAGAAAACATGACAGGGTGGCCACTAGTCGGGGAAAGTCAGGGAATTTAAATAAGTCTGGAAAATTCATGGAATAGTCAGGAAATTTCATGTAAAGTCAGGGAATTTTGACAAATTTTGTGAAATTTAGCAATATTTGCAAGCTCATTATTGAAAATTTCAAAATTGTTCATTAATTTTGTAAAATATTTTGAGAAATGAACAGCGTTAGTCAAGGAAAAGTCAGGAAAAATGGTGAAAAATAGTCAAGGAATTTGGAAAAGTTCTAATATTAGCCGACCTGCATGACAACTGCCAAAAATTTTAAAGTATAGAATAAAAAATGCTATTTTTCTTTCATAAAATAAAACTTTTGAAGTGTTTTCATTATGAATTAATACATTTAGATAAGAAATATGTCATTCTTTATGATTTTGAAATTCTGTCTTCATAGAAATAAAAGATAAAAATTATGTCAGGAAAATAATTTCAAATAATAATAATAATAAGATCTTTAGAAAAGTATTTTAATTTGAATTATGAATAATTATGTGAAATCTTTAAATTTTATACTGGACTAGCAGGCTTTGCCGGCTTCGCTGGTCACTATATTTAAATGATTTCTTTGTAATTGAATAATTGAAACGTTGAAATAAATGTATTTCAACTGGTGTTCGATTGGTGTCTATTTTCGTTACAGCTTTAGTATGGGACTTGCTTGGTGATATGAAATATTTTTTGAACTTCTCGAATCTGTTCAAAAATGAATATTCTTGAAAACATTCCAATAGTAGTATTAATTCTTCGAATATTCTGAAAACAGTTGAAGCTGTTACTCATACAGCAAAAGTCACTATTCGATGAATGTTCTGGAACAGTCTAAAAAACAGTCATTTTTTTCTACAGGAGTAAAGCAAATAACATCAAATACTCCAGAGCAGAAATGTTTGCTAGCTCATGAAAAATGTTTAGTCGCTTAGAGCTACATACTCTCTCGCAAAAATCAACTCACTCGTATTTATAACTTTTGGCGATGGGGCTTGGCAATGATTCCATCGGGAATCCTATGGAAAGCTCGAGAACTATGCTCCCGTGTGTCGGAGAGCTACCAAACTTCGGGAACTCTAAACTACCATTTTTCACCAAATTTGGTCGCCCACTCGCCAAGTTTGTCACCAAGGCTCACCCCACTGAAAGTGAATGAACTGCCCTTTCATTTTCACTTTGCCTGTAAAATTACTTTAATTGTAACAGTACATTTGATGCAGGACAAGACTTAACCCGTGGTAACAATATGCTATGAGCACTATTCCTGCCGTATTTTAGACAACTAATGTTTTTATGGTGATATATATTCCCATTAAACGTATTTTTATTTCTATTTATGTATTTAAGGATTAATTTGAATTAATCAAATATTTCTTCCATTTTGTCTCCACTTACAAGGTCAAGGCTCTATAGAGCCTTGACCTTGTAAGTCAAAGATCCGGGGTTCGACTCCCGGTCCAGGCATTATTTTCACTCAGTTGGAAAAATAAATTTTCAAAATATGATTTTCTTCCCAATCTGTTGATTGTGTGATATTAATAAATCTATTTATTCCTCCCATTGTTTAATGGTGTTTTCCATTACCTGCGGCTTATTCTGTCGAGCTATCTACATGATAGACCAGTTGCTCTGCCTAAAGGTTGTTTGAGTGAGTAATGCCCACCGGTTGTCGGCCTGGATAGCTCAATTGGTAGAGCCTTGACCTTGTAAGTCAAAGATCTGGGGTTCGACTCCCGGTCCAGGCATTATTTTCACTCAGTTGGAAAAATAAATTTTCAATAAATATGATTTTCTTCCCAATCTGTTGATTGTGTGATATTAATAAATCTATTTATTCCTCCCATTGTTTAATGGTGTTTTTCATTACCTGCGGCTTATTCTGTCGAGCTATCTACATGATAGACCAGTTGCTCTGCCTAAAGGTTGTCTGAGTGAGTAATGCCCACCGGTTGTCGGCCTGGATAGCTCAATTGGCAGAGCCTTGACCTTGTAAGTCAAAGATCCGGGGTTCGACTCCCGGTCCAGCCAATAGTGTTATTCTACGTTTTATACAAAAAACCCAATTAACCCACCAACAACCTATTAAAACCCATACGGTTGAACTTAAAAAAAAAAAAAAAAACAGGTTTTTTAAAACCCTGTAAATAATGATTGTTAATGAAATTAAGAAATTTTAAATAAAAATGAAGTGTGTTATATTTTTTAAGCGTATCACTGAGAGATATCAAAAACTGTTTAACTCATTGTGTAATGTAAGAAATTTAGGTTATCAGAAACTGAAAGAAAGGAGAGAGAGAGAGAGAGAGAGAAAAAAAAGAAAAACAATAAGTAAATGAATAAAGAAACAAAACAAAACAAACAAAATAAGGTACCTTCTTGTATGTACCTTGACCCAGATATAAGAACGACACAAAGACTGTGCTTAGTGCATTAGACTGTTTAAAAAAACAAAAAGCCATTTTGTTATTAATGTAGCCACAAAAAAAAAAAAAAAGTGCTCTGATGTTATCATTGGACTTGAGCATGAAGAACATAGGGTCTTTGGATTCAAGCCAGCTTTCTTAAGCTGAGACACATAAATCTGTATACATCTAAATGCAGACAGTTGATGTGGATTTGTCAAAATTTCGACAGTAGATATTTATTATAGACATAAATGATGTACTTTGAGTCAGCCATTGGAGCACTTTCAACCTTGGTTCAGTTTTTTTAATTATAACAATCACCGAGAACTCTGAGTTTTCCTATCAGCTTAATTTGAATTCACTGCTTGATTAGAACTTTCACTTTTTTCTCGAAGAAAATAATGTTGTTTTTGCCTTAAGCCATAGGTTTGAGCTTCTTAATTTATGGCAAGACCATGCTGAATGAGCAAAATGTTCATTTGTTCAAGGTATATGTAATCATAAAAGGGAGAAAAAAGAGGAAAAATAGAATAAAACTCAGGGAGAAGTTATGTAAAAAGAAAAAAAAAATAATAATAATAAACAATTTATTTTAAAATTAAATTACCCCACATTTTAATCCCTTTCATTAGCAGCATTTTTTTTTGGTGTATTCCCATAGACATTTTCAGTGCTGCTTACTGACCTCTGTTTTGCTTGTTGCCGGTCTATTTGTTGATCTTCTCTTTTCTTCATTTCACTTCATTTATTACTTGCTGCAATTCAGGAGGGATGATGCTGTGCTCTCTGTTGTTAATTGTGTTGTTAGTAGTTAGTATTTCCAAGGCTTTGTTTTATAAGGCATAAGGGTGGGAATTATAGTAGGCTATTTTGTTAGTTGTTAGTGTACTGAGGTTAATAGGGTTAATGGAATGGCTTCTTGAAATGACTGTGGAAAGTTTATTGAATTTTAAATCTATGAGATGTTCAGTTTCGTGATTTTTTATTTTCCTTTTTGTCATACCAATATTGCAGGTTTCCTCATTATTTTGTAAATTTTATGGCTTAATGATCTACAACAGTCAGCTTTTTGAGCGATGTTTTTAATAAATTTAATTTCACTACTGAAGAATTTTTTATTTGAACAAATAAGGATAGCACAGAGCAAAAGGTGGGGAGTTTGTAAGGGAAAAGAATTTTGCATTTTTGATTAATTATTCCATTATTGTTAGTAGGTTTACAGAAAACAGTAGTATCAAAAGTATCATTTGATTTTTAATGATTTTGACATCCAGAAAATTTATACTATTGTTGGTTTTGGTTTTAAGAGAAAATTTAATGTTATTGTCAAAATTATTAAAGTCTATTTAGAGTTGATGAGGGTTAGTATGACTAGAACGGTAGCAAAAATATCATCAATGTATCTCACCAAATCTTATAATTTTTAATAATGTGGCTAGCAGCAACTTCAAAATGTTTTAAATGTTTCAAAGATTTTGAAGCTGCTGCTAACCATATTGTGGGATGGCTATGGGACTACATCAAAATAAATAAATGCTGCTAATAAAAAGAACTAAAGTGTGAGGTAATTTAATTTTAAAATAAAATAAATCTTTTACCTTTTCTAAATGTAAAAAAAAAACAATTTAACCCGTTAGTAGTCGCTAGTTGGTCGATTTGCCGCCCATCCTTCAGTTTTGCAAGATTTTTTTATTCAATAGCCACCAAAAATATTTAAAAGTGGTCTTTGATATACATAAAATGTGAATAAAATCGAAGAAATGTTGATCACGTCACTTCTTAAAATTATTGGTGGAATTTAAATAAAAAGTGCGTAATCTGTAATAGGTGGCGCTGTGTATAGCAACTACTAACGGGTTAACAATTCCTTTACATAATAACTTAAAAGTTAGACATAAAAAAAAAAAGAAGAAAAAAAGTTAGGGGGGGGTAAAAAAAAAAATATATATATATATATATATATATATATATATATATATATATACATATATATCTCCCTGAGAAAATTGTTGCAATGTTTCAAATGAAAAATAATTTTAATAATAATAACAGGGTTGCCACGCTACCTGGAAAACCTGAACCTGGAATAGTTATGGAATTCAAAAACTGACTATAAAAGTCAGGGAATATGAATATTTTAGCCAGAAGCTGGAAAAGTCAGGGAATTTCATATGATAATTGCCAAAAAATAAACAATTTTTCTGCCAACGTAGGGTCATTTCCCCCCCCCCCTTCTTTTCCACTCATGAAAGAAATTTCTTATCTCACTTATAAGCAACAGATGCTATCACTATATGCAACTTTTATCATATGTAACTTTGGTGTTTTCAAGTGGTACCGTAATGATTTTGCCCTCAACACAGCAAATGCTCAATATACGGTTAAACTGGAATTTTCTTAGAAAATTTCTGGAAAAGTTAGAGAATTTCATTCTCCTGTTTGAGTGGCAACTTTGTAATAAATAAATAAATAAAAATAATTGTTATTATAAAATAAGAAAATATAAATACTTAAAATTTAATAGATATATTAGGCTGTCCCTTAAATAGGGTGTACTATTGCCTAGTACAGTTAGGTTCGTCACACACAAAAGCCGGATCGTAGAAAATTTAAAAATATAAAGTAGAAGTCTTTACTTCGAAATAATCAGGACACATCATTTTTAGTACTGTAATTTATTAATGCAGCAATATAATATTCAGTCTGCAGTCACTAATAACTTTACATTTCACTCCTATATTCGTAAGCATATACAAATATTCTATCCCCATCAACTAGACAGAGAGGGAGGAGGACCTCAAAAATTTACGTCTACTTAGTACCTGATCAAAAAAAAAAGATACACTAAATCTGCTAGCCACAGATAGCTTAAAATCGCAACCCCGGAGATTGGCATTGTTGAAATGCAGCCAAAAGAATGCCAAACTGTTTCTTTGTTCTTCTAAGATATTCATACTAAATTTTGAATATAAAAAAGTCGTTACAAATATTAAATCGATTTGACATTGAGAAGCCATGCCAAATGACCTTCAACTCTCAATGAACAAAGAAGGCGACGCCCAGACTATCGAACATCATTATAAATCTATTTTTAGAATTATAATGACCCTCTTGAAATAATAATGGTTTTTTTAACATAAACATTCAAGGGTAATAAATATGAAATCAAATGCTTGTTTTATTTTATTAATATCTGTGTATAGTAGGAATATGTTGATAACGGCTTTTTAAATTACCCTCTGAAAATAAATAATTACGGCTAAATTGATTTAATGTAAACACTAGCGTGATAAATATAAATTGAAATGACAGTTATTATTTTATTAATAGCTACTTGTGTTATAAGTAGGTTGATACGAATTTTAAATTACCCTCTCCAAAATAAATAATTATAGCTAAATTGATTTAATCCATTCGGGGAAAATGTATACACATACTATTTTTGACAAACCCCAATATAAAAATTGCTTTATTTTATTCCTAGATCAATGTGTTTTTAACGATAGAAGAACAAAGAAATGAAAATTTTGATTTAAAAAATAAAACGGGAAATTCTCTATAATTAATTACTTGAATTAGATAAATTTAAAAAGATTTATTTTATATAATCTATATTAATCCCTCCTTTTTGTTATATATTAAATTTGGATAAATAAATAAGCTTTTAAAGGACATATGTGTGAGAACACTCACACATATATCTCCCCTTCGACTAGCAAAAAAAATAAGTCCTTCTCGCCTCCTGTATAGAAATGCATATTTCTATTAGTGTTATTCTTAACATATAACTGAAATTTTACTCTATCATATTTACTATCACAATTTTGTTTCTGAGAATGATTAATATTAACTATTGAATCCAAAAAAATTAATTTGGAAGAACTCTTTTTACTCTGAAATAAATAATCACCCGAAGAAACTTTGGGACAATAAACTGTAATAGAAGATTCTTCTTTGGGTTGTAAAATAAGTTTTTGTCCCGTTTTTACTGAAAGTTTCTTACATTGGGTATGCATATTAAGATTTTCTTCATGGTCGCTATATGTGTTTGTTATGGGAATACTCAGATCTTTAATTTTTAACAAGGACCTCTGCATATCTAATATTACATGATATTGTTGAATAAAATCATAACCCAAAATAACCCTAAATGCAGAACCTTCAGGAATATCTACTATGAAGAATTTTTGTGAAAAAAATTGATTTTGAATTTTGAAAGTGGTTTGTATACAAGATGAAAACTGTACATTCGAGTTCACGGTTTTGATTGTCACATGGGAAGATAAATGTCTATATTTCAAACTATGTTTTAATTTATTAAATGCACTTTCAGCTAACAGACTAACAGAACTACCAGTGTCAATAAGTGTGTTTACCTTTTGTTTATCTAGCAAAATTTTAATAAGAGGTAACTTTGGAGAATTTACATGGACATTAAAAATGTTCTCCCTTTTATCGTTATTTGTTTGAGTACATTTAGAATCAGAAATTTTCAAGATTTGTTGTGTCTGAGACGCAGTAGAATTCACCAATCTGTCACTAGATAATTTGGGTAGATTAACGTTATTATCAATGTCCAGAGAAAAATTTTGTGCTGATGCTCTATTCAATTCCTGAGATGTACTTGCATCAGCTAAACTACATCTCTGCGCTCGTTTAAATTACCTGGATTTTTACTATAATTATTTCTGTCATAATTTTTACCCCTAGTCTGATTTCTTTGCCATCTAAAGCACCTAGTAGCAACATGTCCTCTTTTACTGCACAACTGGCAAATAGGAGAAGAATGATATCTGTTCTTATTTTGATTACCCCTGAAATTTTGTTTACCCCTGAAATTTTGATTTCTACTTTTATAATTATATCTTAATTCACTTTGTCTATTATAGTTTCTTTGCCTATCTTGCACTGGGGATTCGTGTGTATGATTAACCTCATCCGATTTCTGAGCGAATGACAGATTATTCATTCTATCTGTCAGTTCGACTAACTTTTCAGATAGTGTATTAATAACTGGGTTATTTAAGCTTAATTGTAATAATGTTTCATTAGCGTTAATGTCCTGTAATTTCTGTGCTCGGTTGACCGCCTGTTGGTACTCAGAGATTCCCTCTTCTTGAATCTTAACTCTAATGTTTGAGGGAATGGTTGAAATGAATTTAGTAAATTTAATGGAATTTAAAGCATTAGCATCATTAATCTGCGAATATACTACATCGGCTAAAATATTTAGCCTGTGGGAAAAATTTCTAATTGATTCTTGTGGTAAGAGTATTAAATTGTTAAATTCCACAAGAGCCTGAGTACTGCTCATTGGAGCAAAAAATTTCTGGAATTCATCCTTGATAAATTTTAAATCTGTCGATTTGTATAATAAGGGAGATTGAGTCATGAATTTTAATGCAGGGCCAGTTAATTTACCTTTTAAAATTGCCACTGCCTCTTCTGAATTTAATCTATTTAATTTTGCATATGACTCAATCTGATCGAAAAAAAATTCAAGTAAGGATGAGTCCCCGTCAAAATTTAAAATGTTAATATTAATGTTCTTTTTAGTGGCCATCTTGATTATTTATGTTGGGTCAAATAAATATTAATATATCTCAGAAATACTCGAGTAAAAAAAATATATAATATATTAAATTAAATGAGCACAAAAATTACGCTTTTTTTTTTATGCTTACGGCAACTGCATCAGATAAAATACCTCATTAAAAATGTCAAAAATTATACATATATATCTTAAAATATTCGAAAAAAAAATAAATAAATTATAAGGAATTGTAGAAATTTGCAGCAGTAATTGTAATAAATCACTTAAAAAAAATAAATCATAATATGCACATAAGAGTATTAATCATCATGAAAGAAAAATAAAATCCCAACAAAATACTGTGACACCCATTAAAAATATATATTTCAAAATTGTCCGAGCAAAAAAATAAATTGCGTTAAGATCTATGAGTATAAAATATTATGCATTTTTCTTTATGTTACTCACAGAAAATGCAAATGACAAAATACCTAACCAAAATATTATGTAAACATATTTATATATTTCAAAATGTTCTAAAAATTAAAGTAAATCACTTTAAGCTTTATAAGTATAGAAAAATACCAATTATTATGAAAAACAACAAAACACTTATATATATATACTTATATCAAATGAAATACTTTATTAAAAATTACGAAAAATATATATTTCAAAAATTCAAAAGAATAAGGAAGAATTTTTTTTTTTTTTTTTTTTTTGTTCAAAGTTTCAATAAAATTTCAAAATAGAATTTCCAAAAAAATTTATTTTCCAAAAACTCTCTTCCCTTCTTTATTATATTTATCATTATTATTTCTTACTGGTGAGAAAGGAACAAAATTAATAAAAGCAACAGTTCCATTAGGATATTTAAAATATAAGATAAACTCACAACTTACCACTTCCAGCACATAGATTTGCTAAGAGGCAAAAGAAAGAAATTTATTTTCTAAACAAAATAATATTTATCAATTTCTGCTCATTCACTTTATTCAATTGAGCAGCTGTTTATCCCACATGAATATTTACCCTTGTCTCCAGTCACCAAAAAAAAATTTCACAAGGAGAAAAAAAATTGCACTTGCAGAGTCGAAAAAAAAAACACTTGCGAACACAAGATCTTTGTAGATGTCACAAAACGCACAAAAAAAATGAAGCGATCATCTTACGTGACGAAAAATCCACACATTGCACATAATAAACACGAGATGCAGGAGCGAAAAAAAAATTTTTTTTTTCTTTCTAGATGCACGAATTGTATCGCCGCACACATATTCCCGAAGAAAGACCGCACCGATCACGTACACATCCATAAACGAAATATCTCTTGAAGACTAGAGCACACTCGTAAGACTTTTAACTCCACGATATAGACACCCATGAAGAAACACAGCCTTGATCACTGTACACAAACTCTAGCTGGCACACATCCGCAAACCATATAAGATGAAGAGGAGAGCCACACTCGTAACACTTCGATAACTCCACGATAACACTTGATAACTCCACGACTATTGAACTCCCACATTCAATGACTTTACACGGAGTGAGGAATTCTACAGATAAAGAGATGACGAAGAGGTGAGGCGCACTCGTAAGATCTCAATCTTCGCTGCACTACTTTTCTTCACAACAAATATCTGCAACTGCAAACGATGATTAATCCAATTAAGTATCGAGAGTATGCATAGCAGTATGCAACTACTTATCCACATTCACTTCGATGATGCAATTTTAATAAAATGTTCGGTCCTTTCCGTCATGGAAAATTTATTATGATTCCGTCGGGTTCCTCCTCCCCCTCCATTTTGAAGATCGGGGAAGCTGGACACGCACCAATTAATATGTACTATTGCCTAGTACAGTTAGGTTCGTCACACACAAAAGCCGGATCGTAGAAAATTTAAAAATATAAAGTAGAAGTCTTTACTTCGAAATAATCAGGACACATCATTTTTAGTACTGTAATTTATTAATGCAGCAATATAATATTCAGTCTGCAGTCACTAATAACTTTACATTTCACTCCTATATTCGTAAGCATATACAAATATTCTATCCCCATCAACTAGACAGAGAGGGAGGAGGACCTCAAAAATTTACGTCTACTTAGTACCTGATCAAAAAAAAAAGATACACTAAATCTGCTAGCCACAGATAGCTTAAAATCGCAACCCCGGAGATTGGCATTGTTGAAATGCAGCCAAAAGAATGCCAAACTGTTTCTTTGTTCTTCTAAGATATTCATACTAAATTTTGAATATAAAAAAGTCGTTACAAATATTAAATCGATTTGACATTGAGAAGCCATGCCAAATGACCTTCAACTCTCAATGAACAAAGAAGGCGACGCCCAGACTATCGAACATCATTATAAATCTATTTTTAGAATTATAATGACCCTCTTGAAATAATAATGGTTTTTTTAACATAAACATTCAAGGGTAATAAATATGAAATCAAATGCTTGTTTTATTTTATTAATATCTGTGTATAGTAGGAATATGTTGATAACGGCTTTTTAAATTACCCTCTGAAAATAAATAATTACGGCTAAATTGATTTAATGTAAACACTAGCGTGATAAATATAAATTGAAATGACAGTTATTATTTTATTAATAGCTACTTGTGTTATAAGTAGGTTGATACGAATTTTAAATTACCCTCTCCAAAATAAATAATTATAGCTAAATTGATTTAATCCATTCGGGGAAAATGTATACACATACTATTTTTGACAAACCCCAATATAAAAATTGCTTTATTTTATTCCTAGATCAATGTGTTTTTAACGATAGAAGAACAAAGAAATGAAAATTTTGATTTAAAAAATAAAACGGGAAATTCTCTATAATTAATTACTTGAATTAGATAAATTTAAAAAGATTTATTTTATATAATCTATATTAATCCCTCCTTTTTGTTATATATTAAATTTGGATAAATAAATAAGCTTTTAAAGGACATATGTGTGAGAACACTCACACATAGGGGAATTTTTTTCTTTTCTTTTTTTGAAATTCGATACCCATACTCAGTTTTTTTCTATTTAACCCTAAACACTATTTAGCAAACTAATCAAAAGTTTTGAAAAATATCTTATCTCTTTGGGATAATGTTAACTAGTGCCGAATTGATGAGAAAATTCTGATATCTATATTAGGATTTTCCCGTCAATTCGACACGTGTTAATATTATCTCAGTGAGCTGATAGTTTGCCAAAAAGGTTTTAGGGTCAGATTAAAAAAAAAAAAAAAAAATCCCCTATTTAAGGGACACCGTAATACAAATATATATATATATATATAACCTTAAGTCGGGAAAAATGTTGTTGATCTTACTGAATTAAATAAAAAGAAGAAAAATTGTTGTCAGTAAATAAAACTGTTAGCTATGGAACAATATCTTATTTTGCCTCTGTCTTACTGTTGTTGAAATAAAAACTTTGTAATTTCACTATAATAAATAGGAACTGGTTCACAAGTGCATTTGGCGATTTTTCTTTGGTGATTATGGCAAAATGCCATCTTTGCAAATGGTTGCCATACACTGTAAAAAAAATAATAACTATTACCCGCTGCAAGAAACTCTCTGTGATTGGAGAAAATAATTATTTTTTCCAATCACAGAGAGTTTCTTGCAGCTAGTAATAGTTATTTTTTTACAGTGTAGATTCCAAGCGTAAACAAAATTAAAACACATTTTTCAAAATGGCATCATTATTAATGTGCAAAAATTAAGCTTATTTTTAATAATAATAAAACAAATACATATTTAAAATTGACTTACATCACTATTCATGATAAAAGATCTTCATAAATTTCGATACTTCAAAGGTTATGAATATGCATAAATATATAAGTATATGCTACCTGTACATTTATACAGTTTAAATGTTCTACACTTACCAGTAAAATATGATTATATAAATTAGAACTCTGTTTGCCGTTCCTTTTAATGATTTTTTAAACACATTTTTAAAAATAAGGTACTTTACGCAGCATGAAAGAAAAATATATGAAATTCTGAGTAATACACATGTAGCTACATACGTGTTACTACATGCTTTGCGTACATGGACCCCCCCCCCCCCCCCCCAAAAAAAAAAAAAAAAAAAAAAAAAAACACCAGTGGATACAGTGAACTCTTGATGAATGAAATTTTATGCAACAGCATTCTTAGAATTCTATTTAAATAATATAAATGCATTTTTTCGTCTTTATTTTATTTTATTTTTTATGTGTGTATATATATATAGTTGCTTGGCTTCTACTATGCTTAATAGATCATCTTTATTATATATATATATATATAGTAAAAATACGATAAAACAATTTACAAACTTACAAACAAATGGAAAAATTAATTCCCATTCTTTCAAAAATTCCAAAAACTTTTTCTCAACAAATCTTAATATTTTTCAACAATTCTTATCACTGATTTACTACTACTAGATGCCATACTTTCACAAAATAAAATAATAATAAATTAAATAAACAAAATAAATTAATAATAAAGTATAAAAATTTGACCATTTTATATAATAGTACTTCACCAGCTGAAATAGAATAGAATAATGAATAATTACTTCTTTATAATTAAATGATATGCTGGTTGCCATGGTAATAAAAAAGCAAGAGAATGCTGGTTGCTGTGGGCATAAAAAATAAACTGCGAGCAGGCTGCCATATTATATTGCAAAGAATCCAGAATAACATCGTTATCATTCAAAAGGTACCAAATAAAAACCACCAAATCCATTTGTGAACCAACACTATACTTGTACCTAATTTAATTCAGAAAATAAATAAATAAATTAAAAATTCTCTTACTGTCAACAGTTTACAATTGTATATTCATTTAAATTCTTGCTAATGTGTTTTTAAAATGTAAATAATATTCTGCTTGAAAGTTTGTAATAAATTTTAAAAATATCAATATTATTTCATAGTATGACTCTAACATGAAATGGGTGAATTCAGCTCCTTACCGTACAATCACTGTGAGGGATTCTATGTCTGATCTGCCGGAAATCAAGAATGGGGCTAAAGTTGAAGAAATTCCTTATTCTGGCGAACCTCTCTGTCATTATCAAAAAATGATTAGAGGCAATTCTTATCAACCTATGCTGAGGGATCAGATCTGCAAGGAAATGAGTCCTTTGGTTGAAGCAAGAATGAAGTATATTCCTCTTATTCCTGGATCTGACTGGCGAGATTTACCCAATATTACTGTCAGATTAAGTGATGGAAGCTATACTAAGAAACTGTAAGCTTTATTTAAATACTTTCATTGTCCATCCACTCTGTCCATGGCAGGGATTCGGACCTCCCCCCCCCCCCCCCCAAAAAAAAAAAAAAAAAAAAAAAGAAAAGAAAAGAAAAGAAAAAGGCCTGAGTTTTTTTGGGGGGTTTACTCACTTAAAGAAAAACCCCAATATATATATATATATATATTTTTTTTTTTAATCTAATAAAATTTTCACTTTTTAAAAAATAATTTAATATTTTTTTTTACAAATATTTTTTTAGTTGACATAATTACATATATAATAAATATATTATATACGTAATATAATAATTATACATATAATTATTATATTATATATATAATTATTGTGTATATATCTATATAACATAAGTGTATGGTGTCATATTGTGATATATATGCCAGTTTGAAATTATGTAATTATTTTTCGACTTCATTAGAAAAATTCCTTTCATTTCAACCATCTATCTGTAGTATCTTTTTTGAATGAAACAGTTTCGAAAAAAGAAAGATGAGAATAAATGAACATTTTTGTATTTGTAAGGTATGATGTAAAAAAAAAGTAATACTTTGACTAAAATTCTAAAGATTTAACAACAAATATTAAACATAACTAAAAAATATAATTTGTTGACTTTGTAAAGTCCGTCACAGGCAAGAAATGGGATTCTTTTGTTGCCCCTCACAAACTTCAAATTCAATAAAGCAGCCTTTTAAAGTGATTTAGTTTAAGAAAAATGATCTTTATATAAAAATTTTCCCATGTTTCCAGAATTATTTTTAATGTTTACCTACAACTTGGTTCATTGAAACACTATTAACTTGACAATAAACGTTTATATAGAACAACAGATAAAGTAAAAAGTGTTACATAATATTGTTTTCACAAAAATGAACCTCAAATTAAAACCTGACTCTTGACACATAAGTGTAAAATGTAGGCAAGATAACTTTGTTTTGTATTCCTTTATTAAATAAGTTTTCAAATATGAATACAATATGTCAGTATCAATATTAACAAAAACTTTAAAATTTTTGTACATACTTTTTTACTTTAACTATATAACAATGCATAATTATTTGTAATAGGAAAATCATACATGGAAGGGTTAAAATATTTTCTTTTGCTACTAGTTTTAATTTTACACAAAATAACTTAATAATAAAAAACTAATTAAATTAAAAATTGTGATAAAATACTGAATATAATGAAATAAGAATTTATTTTATAGTTTAGACCAAACCAAACATTAAGAATATGAAGGTCATTTAATTTTTAATTAATTAAAATTAATTACCATTATTTTGTGATAAGTTTTCTTTTAGTCTAAAACTCTTTTGAAATAAACTTAAAATTTAAACCCATTAGTTTTATTCTATGTTCAATATTAAAAACCCAATTTAACCCACAAAACCCCACCTGGGTTGGGCGTTTTTATTTTATTATTATTATTTTTTTTAAATCCCGGTTTTTTAAAACCCTGATTCATGGACTCATGGTTGGCAAAGTGCCAGGAGTTTTCAACTCTTCCACTTATAGTTTAGTCGATGCAGCAACGATGAAAGAGAACAAAAGAATAAAATAGGAATTTTTCCAAGATCTCCATTGCTACATTCCCTAAAATGTAAATAGAAGAATTAAAGAGTCCTGTTACTCTGCCAATTGCAGATCCATGAATTGTTTTACTAAAATCTGTGAATAGAACATAGTGTATTAAATTATTTTTCCTTAACAGAGGTGGATGAAGGTCAAATATCTTTTATTCTTTTCTCTTTGTTGTCATAGTTACAATAGATGGAACTATATCACATATCCCCCTCCTCCCCCAATATTTTCACCTGCTTTAGTCAAGAGTTTAAGAGCAGACAATACCTAATCTCGCTGACAGCTGTGACTCATGTTATTCTATGGGAAAATTTGTTTCCAAAATTACTCATTACATAATATATATATTTTTTTATTTTGTTTTTACATTCAGAAAATTCACAATCATTAAATTAGTACTTATTTTTCAGAAATTGATTTTTTTAATTTGTAGGATTTCATTTTGCAGTTAAAAAAAATGAAAAAAAAAAAAAAATAATAATAATAAAATAAATAAATAAAAAAGCACTTTGGGAAAATATGCATTTTTGAACTCAAATTTAAAAATAAGAGAGAAAAAAAAATCATTTTTTTGAAAATTAGTACTAATTTAATGGTTATGAATTTTCTTAATGTGAAAACAGAATTTAAAAAAATACATTAGGTAATGAGTAATTGTGGAAATTTTTTTCCCATAGAATAACATGAGTTATGGCTGTTGACGGGATTAGATTTTGCCCCTCTTAAAGAATGAATGAGTGTTTTATTTTTATTAAATCCAGTGTAAAAAAAAAAAAAGTAAAAAGCTGGACAATCATGTGTTTTGTTTTTGATAATCACAGGCGTATCTGACCTTGACCTATTTATACTTGGAAAAACGACTGGTCATATGATTTTCCCTATAGTTTTGCTGAATTAGTTTCTCAACAGTTTTATCTTTATTCTTGGCTTGGAATTCATTACATTTCTATTCAAAATAATATTTTTTAACACTATTAATTAAAAAATTTGCTACTTTTCCATTCAAAATCTGTCACTTGATGCTTTTTTGGATTTCTTTCATTGCTGCCTTGATAAACTACCAAATTATGTTTAAAACATTTAAGTAAAATAGAAGTAACCTTAAAAAATAATTTAAATGATTATAAGTTTAAATAACAAATAATTTTATAATAATATTATAAATAATTATAAATTGTTAAGGGGAAGTTTTTTTTTTTTTTGGTCTCATATTACACTATTGTTAAATTTCTAGAGACTATGTTTGACTAGAGAGCACATCCTTCAATGAAGAATGTAACCAACATAAAAAGCCACATGACAAGTGCTTTTCAAGTTTTCACCAGTGAAATTTATCTTTCACATCCCTCAACCTACTTCTGGACAAGAGGTGTCAAAGATTTTTCGCTGTGTCATCCAATTACAATTACAAATGGATCTGGCTGTTTCACTCGTCAGATAAATGTTGAAAATTATCCTCAATCTTCGTTACCCTTTGCATAGGAACTTTAATACTGAATGTGTTGTCTAGTCAAATATATGCTCTAGGGTTAAATCTCACTGTGTGAATAAGTCTAAATGCACTAAATAGAGCAAAAGTCTTGAAACTAAAAATTAAAAAAAATTCTATTGTAATATGCTGTGCATTTTTTCTTTCACTTCGGTGTTTTATTTTGCCATTGCATTTAATTTGAAATAAGTAGAAGAATACAGGGAATATGCACTGAAGGAATTAGACTTCATTTTTCGAAACGCTTGTCCTCGCTTTCTTTACCTTTAAAAAAATTTTTCTTTATTATTCCTATACGTTTCTATTTATTATTATTATTATTATTATTTTTTTTTAATGCACTTTGTACATTTTAACATTTTTTTTCTAGTTTTAAATATTTCAGCTTTTTTGTGATTATCAGTGATATAGTTCAAAGTATTATTTTTATTATTATTCATAAAAATCAATAATTTAATGTTTTGTGTAGTAAAATTTACAATGTTCATCGACTCATGTGATGAAAATTGTACGTTTGGAGAAAAAGTTTAAAGTTACAAAATGAAGTTAGTTTCATCTTTTACAGCAATAGTCCATTCTATCTGTATAGCTTATAGAATTGCTGAAGAAAGAAGATTGAGGTACCAGAAAGCAGGTTGCCAAGTGCTTGTGATAGTTATGAGAAAATCTGCGTAAACTGCATTTCTGTATAGTTGCAAGGGAGTAGAATTTTTTGAAATGAATAGAATTTAACTTGGACACAAAATGCAAAAGATTGAAAGGTTTTCTCTAGGGTGCATTAAGTTTCCATAAATGTTTAAACATCTGCTTATTTTTGTTAAAAATTGTTGGAAATTCATATACCCTTAATTAAAATAATTACAAGATAAAAAAAAAAAAAAAAAAAAAAAAACTTTTGTGTACCATGTTTTTAAATTTTCTGTTGTGTCATATAAACACTATCGAAGGCAGCAGGGACCCAAAACAATTGGCTAAAATAATTTTAAAAATGCATTGTCACCATGTTCTGAGCTATTCTGAAAGTTTCAAATGTCTTGCTAGTAAGATAATTTATATGATTGTTGCATCATATAAAGGCTACTGAAGGCAGCGGAGACTCAAAACAATTGGCTAAAAGTATTAAAAAAATGCATTGTCATTGAATTCTGAGCTGTTCTAAAAGTTTCAAATGTCTATATAGTTGGAAAGTTATATGATTGTTGAATCATATAAATGCTACCGAAGGCAGCGGGGACCTGAAACAATTGGCTAAAAGTATTTTAAAAAATGCATTGCCATCGTGTTCTGAGCTATTCTAAAAGTTAGCTAGTCGGGAAGTTAGTTAAATAAATTTTCTGTTGAATCATATAAACGCTACCGAAGTCAGTGGGGACCTAAAACAATTGGCTAAAAGTATTAAAAAAATGCAGTGTCAGTGTTCTGAGCTATTCTAAAAGTTTCAAATATCTAGCTAGTCATCAGGTTAGTTAAAAATTAATTGCAAGATTTGTACCAGACAAACAAACAAACAAGAAATCGAGTTAATAAAAACATGGTAAAATCTAAGATTTTATGTCTAACAAACTTGTTATCCAGAATTCACATGGAAATTTGGTGCAATGTATTTTATTTAGCTTAAACCCTTAACGCGCACTGTCCTCGCTGCGAGGACACAAAATTTAAGATCCAGTTGCAAAAATTCATCCCAGAAATTTTTTAGTAAAAATTTACGTTTATAACATATCAGAAAGAGCCGTTTTTTTTAAACTTTAAAATTTAAAATTTCTTTTTAGTTTAATTTAGTTCATGAATTCCGGTGGCAGTATAATTTAAATGATCTGAATTGTCTTGCGGCGCAGAGGGTTAATTATGTTATTATTGATTTTGAATTTTGTTATTTAGTGCTTTATTTCAGTTTAAGATTAAATGCCTTAAAAATTGTATTTGATTGAAACAATGTAAAATTTGAATGATTACTGGCAATTTAGTAATGTTAGATTTTTCACGGCTCTACTTATTTATAAATACATTTTTTTCTCCCTATTTGTTTCATGAGTTTTTTTTATCGATATATTTTATTTATGAGACATATTGTGTTAATTAACTAATGTAATTTATGATATAATATTTGTAAAATTTATTACAATCATTTAGTAATAATAATTTTGTTTCTATTTTAAAACTAGGCAATATACTCATGATGATATTAAAAATGGAAGAAGTAAAAATGGGGCATTGCGAGGAGTTTGCCAATGTGCTACGGGACAAGCTTGTGATCCTTTAGATAGACAGTTTAACACTCTTATTCCCTGGTGTTTACCTCATACAGGTAACAGACATAATCACTGGGCTGGCTTGTATGGCCGGTTGGAGTGGGATGGCTTTTTCAGTACTACCATAACAAATCCTGAGCCTATGGGAAAACAGGTAAATTGCAATCAATTATATAAATATTTTATATTTATTTTATATTATTTATTTAACTTAGAAATATTATTTACAATTTTAGGGCCGTGTTCTTCATCCTGAACAACACCGTTTAGTATCAGTTCGAGAATGTGCTCGCTCACAAGGATTTCCAGACTCTTATCGTTTTTATGGAAATATTCTTGACAGGCATAGACAAGTAATATTTATTTTTCATTCCCATCTTTTTGTTTCTTTTCTCTTCTGTTTTTTTTTTAAACTTTAAATTTATACATATATATTTGCAATATCTGTAAATATTTATACTTTATTTACCATTTTTATTTTCCAAACATATATTGTTTAAGGAAAATATTGTAATCATGAAAAATATTGATTGTGAGATTTTGGTGTATCTGTATGTTTCAAGGTCTGTTGAATTCGTTTTTAGTATTTTTATACAAGATGGCCACTAGTCAAGGAATCATGGAAAAGTCAGAGAATTTCATGTAAATTCAGTGAATTTTGACAAATTTTGGGGAAATAAGCCATATTTTAAAGCTTGTTATTGTAAATTATTAAATTATTTTCTAATTTTGTGAAAGTTGTTTGGGGGAAAAACAGTGCAAGTCAGGAAAAAAAATCAAGGAAAATTGCGAAAAATAGTCATGTAAAAGTTAGGAAAAGTTCTAATGTTAGTCATCCTGTCACAGTGATGTGTGAGAGTGAACACGATAATGCTTGAATGTTTCATTTGATTGAGTTCAAAGTTTGTAGGTATGTTATAGGTCCCTGTTGTATGGTCTATGTAGATTTTGATGACTATAGGACTTATAATTCTTTTACAGAGATACAAAGAAAATTTCTTTATCATTATGATCTGTAGACTCAGATTATTTGAAGTGTGATAATATTTAAACATCTAATCAGATTATTTATCTAAAAAGAATACTGTGCTATTAAATTTCATTCCTTTGATTTGTAACATTGGCTTTTAAATAGTTTCAGGACAACTTTTATGAACTCTGCTGATGAATTCAATTTCAAGTAGTGTTAAATTAAATTGTTTTCTTTCTTAAAACATTTACAGGAAAAAATAGCCTTTTATCAGATAGATTAAAGCTTTCAATTCATCACCAATTTGATTATTGCAGTAGACATTAATTATTTATAGTGATTCAAAATAGATGTTTTTGAATTATGCAAGATACAACATTTGTTTCCTAGAGTTCACAATCCTATCTTACTTCACACAAGAAAGTAAAAATTATAAATGAAAAATGAAGCGTAATTAAAAAATTAGTCAGAAAGTTACTTGTTCTAAATGAATGTGTGTAAAACAGATTTTTTAAGTAAATAAATAAATAAAAATGAAATAAAATAAAAAACATAAAGTGTTATTTTAATCACTATTTTAAAACAGAACGTTTCATTGTAAAGGATAATTTTCTGTTTACTAATTAAAAATTTTATTATTATTTTTATTTATTTATTCTTTCAAATTGTGTTTTGTAACTTTGCCAGACCCTTCCTCCCTTTTTTAACTGAATCCTTTCTATAAAGAGATTATAACTGAAATTTTTAATTGTGGACTCCTTTTTCATCATAAGCTTTGACTTCGGGAATCTTTTGCACTTTTGTTGCTTCAAACAAAACATTTACCTGAATGTGCTTTTATATTATTATTATTATTTTATAATTTTTTTTTCTTTTATTTCTACTCTATTTTTTTTTTTTTTTTTTTTTTGTGTGTGTGTGTGTGTGTGTAATTTGTAGTATGTTACTTTGTAAGGTACTAATTCTGAGTATTAGTTAAATTTTGTCAGAGTATACATTTTTAATCAACTTTACTGTAGCAGGATTGCCACACTACCTGGAAAACCTGGAGAGCCTGGAATAGTCAGAGAATTTGAAAATTGACCATGAAAGTCAGGGAAAAGTCAAGGAATTTGATATTTTAGCCAGAATCTGGAAAAGTCAGGAAATTTCATATAATGCTTGCCAAAAAAAAAAAAAAAATAAATAAATAAATAAAAGAAAAAAACGAATCTTTCCTCCAACGTAGTCATTTTTCTTGTTTTTTTTTTTTTTTTTTTTCTTAGCTTCTGCCATTTTAAAAAAAACAATACCTCTTAGAAAGACCCCGCATGGAGGGCAACCTGTCCTTAGGTCAAAGTAATATGTAACTTTTGTGTTTTCAAGTGGTACCATAATTATTTTGCCCTCAATATGTTGCTAGACTGGAATTTTCTTAGAACATATCTAGAAAACCTGGAAGAGTCAGGGAATTTCATTCTACTATTTGAGAGGCAACCCAGTGTATGGTGTTTTTTTTTTTTTTTTTTTTAAATTATGCTTAAATAAAATAATCTTATATTAATTGTTTTGTTGAGTGATTATTATTAAACAAACACAACTATTATTCTACCACTTTTTTGAATGGAATAATTGATCTGTTTCCGATTCTACTTTGAAAATTTTTAAAAACAAATTTTTAATGTTTCATCTCTGTATAAAAGTAATACATGATTCTACTTATTTTTGTTTTGTAGATTGGAAATGCTGTGCCACCTCCTTTGGCTGCTGCAATTGGTTTAGAAATCAAAAAGTGTATTGCAGTTAATGAAACTTTTTAAAATGTTTATGTAGATTAAAATTGTTATTATTTTTTAAACAGATCTTAAACAATAAGAAAAAGTAAATTGGAAATTCTCACCAAGATTTTTTTTTTTTTTTTTTTTTTTTAACCTCTTTTATTTTTATAATTAATATAAATTTTCACAAACAATAAATTGATTTATTTATTAAATCATTGAACTTGTTCTCTCGCTTAAATTCTTACAACCTTTTTTAATGAAATATTTAACTGTGCGATTTTATTGTTGGTGTTTACTGTTTAAATACTATTTCTTCTGTGGGGAAATATTAATAAAAATAATAATCGCTACTCAAACTGTTGATTTTTGGTATCTTTATTATTTTACTGTTATTTTTAGATTTTATTCTAGCTAATAAATTTATTTTTAATAAATATGACTATAAGGTTTCATGACATGACCTTCTCAATATGGGACCAAATAATTGAGAAAAATATATGTATATAGATTTTATTTTGAATGAATCTTTATTGTTTTAATTTTTATGTAAATGTGCCATTTGTACATTTTAAATGAATGCTTGTAAATAAAATTCTGAAGCATTAAAAAAAATGTGTGTTATTTCTTTTCAATTTTTTACAGATTTGATTTCACCGGAAATTTGTTAATGAAGTATATATTATAGTGCTGAACCCCAAAGCAGAATACTTTGTGATGTTCTGCAATGCAAATTCATTTGATCAAAATTGTTCTGCAAGATAAATTCGTGCATTATAAATTTACCTTCAGAACGTTATCAAATACCATTTTCTTAATTATGTGTATAATTGAATGCAGTTTATAATTTAATGAAATACAATCAAATTTTTAATCAAAAAAGCATATTAACTTGCATATTAATAAAAAGCATATTAATTTAAGTATTTATTTAATACCAAGGTAAAGACATGGAATTCATTGTTTTATGAATCACTTTTGATGTAAAATATTTTGACATGTTTCCCTTATGTACAAAATGTTTATGAAAAAATGGTCCATACATGGATATTAATCCAGCCTTTAACAGTTTTCTTAAAGAGTTATGTCCGGATGGAGGGCCATTACACAAAATAAACATTCATTTATCTGTTGTTCCAATATTAGTGTCGTTGCCATCATTTGTATTGGGTCATTTTGAAAACATTTTGTCAATTCCAGATCCCCATGTCTCACAAGTAGTTTCCGAAATGGGAATTGAAAATATATGAATAAAAAAATTGAGAAGATTGAGGATCTGTAATTTCAGTTCCAATATAGACCTTTTTAACTTCTTGAACTGAAATGACGAGTCCAGCTCGTTATGAATTTTCCGACACTGATTATGTTCTTACATGTATATATAACAATAAACATTCATATAAATGTGTGAAACAAATATTATTTTTAATAACAAATTATTTGACCAACAAAACCATGTTTCTATATCAATCCCTCCTTAAAACTAAGAAAATTAAATTGTCTTTATGAGCAGTGCTGACTGAAAATAAATTGCAGTTCAAGGAGTTCATATAATCTTTTCCTGATAAAGGTCTCCAGTTTGTTTGCATTCATCAATGCTTTTTATTGAGAGTACTAAATAATTTTGTAACGCTTGTTTCATTAATGGAATGATGTTTCACAGGCTTAGTAGGATGAAAACGCTAATAGTGTACTTTAAAATTTTATAAAATTAATTGAGCATCACAATCGAAGCAGGCTTCTTTATCTCTAGCCGACATATTTATCGTATTACAAAAACTTTCAAAGAAAAATTTTATTCATTTGTTCAATACTCAGTGATACTGCAGAAAAAAAGCATGAAATAAAAAAATTTCAGACATGCATATTTGACCGAAAACGCAAAAACGAATTCAGCAATCTTCTCTTCTTCTGCGGCTTTCGATTTGTAAACATCCATTACTAGAACGCATGTGGTAAAAGCTGTACCATGTACTATTCTCCGATGCTTCTTGCCATAGCCGGACGCAATAGCGGTTTCGCGCATTGAAGCGTGCACAGGCATGAGAATTTTCCGCGGATCCGCGATTTTCCGCTTTTTTGCGATTTCCGTTAATTCCGCGATTTTTTATTTTGTTAAAATCAAACTCCAATAACGATCAGTGTTCAAACGCTCCATGAAAATCTTTAGATTCTCAACCTTTTTCCATCCAAAATATGAATGTCAATATTTATTTTAAACATGCTTTATCAGATTCTATAACATATAAAAGAACAGAATTATTCAATATATCTCACTCATGTAATTTTTTTTGTCCTCCCCCCCCACTTTTTTTTTCATCTCTAACCATTGCCGATCAAACATTCTGCGGGAAGCCTTTTACTTTTGAATATTTATCCATCCACAATATTAATTTAAAACTTACTCTATGATATTCTAGAACCCATAAAGAAGTAGAATTGTGTTTAATATTTCTCTCATGAACTACTTTTTTTTGTCCTCCCCCCCCCCCCCCCACACACACACACACACACTTTTTTTTTCATCTCTAACCATTGCCGATCAAACATTCTGCGGGAAGCCTTTTACTTTTGAATATTTATCCATCCACAATATTAATTTAAAACTTACTCTATGATATTCTAGAACCCATAAAGAAGTAGAATTGTGTTTAATATTTCTCTCATGAACTACTTTTTACCCCCCCCCCCCCTCTTTCCCATTTTCCACCACCAGCCAATGATTAAATGTTGATTGCTAGCTAATTTTTTTTTTTTTTTTTAACTCATGTTTTATTGTGTTGATGTGCATTATTCTTTTAGTTTAATTTGTCACTTTTAAAATATTTTGTATAGTTTTTTCCTGTGAGCATTATTTTCCATTTGAAATAAATTTTATGAACGTACATTTGTATAGATTTCCCCGCACGTGTTATTTTTCTTTTAAAATGAGTTTTATGAACACGCGTGTTTCCTCTTTTTTTTATTTTCTGCACTCTCATGCCTGCGTGCAGTTCCGGCACTGCTTTTACGTTCTTAGAAAACATTGAGCTGCAGACTGGTGTCAGTATCAGAAAAACGCAGTAGCATCAGCGATTTTTTTTAAATTTTTTTCCTCATTTGAACAAAATTGTTCTGCAGCTCAGGCGTCTGTTCTGCGACGCACGTCGCAAATTTCGTAGTATTCTGCTTTTGGGGTGCTGAGTAGCACTTTTACAAAGTACCAAGTACTCGGCTATTTACTACTTGGTTGAATACTGAATAGCCAAGTGCTGCATACGGAGTAGTTGTAAGAAAGAATAATTGGTGCACATATGAAAAATTTTGCACATCTTGAAATAAATAATAATAATAAAAAGCATTTTCAACACAAAATTTGGTTAAATAGCAAACAGCATGTCTTCATGAAGTGTTTCAGAACTTTTGTAGTATATAAAAACAATTAGGGGTTTGTGAAGGAGTATCTTCACATATTTTGGTTTCATTTACAGTTTCAAATAAATTTAATAATTAAATATTATATTTTCATTAAATGAAATTTCTATTAAAATATCTAACGAAATACTAAATTATCTTTTATATTTAATCACATTTGTCTCTCTATAAATAAATATCTTAATTTTAATACAGTGGAGCACCGTTTATACGTTTTTCAAGGGACCGTTCCTAAAAAACGTATAACTGAAAAAAACGTACAACTGAAAATTCGTTTTAACATTAATACACAATAAGGTGTCATATTAATGATAAAAGTCTAATCAATTTTCATGATTTCCTTTACATTTATTCGAATAAGATATATTTTTAATTAAATTAAAAATATATTTAAAAGGTAGAATAAAAATTAAATTATAATTAAAAATTCAGAACATTTTTGCAAGATTTCGATTTTAACCTTTAAAAACAAAGCGTTTCGTTCTCTAAATGAAGATGACATTTTCGCAAAGAATTAAAAAGAAGGAAAAAAACTTGTTTCTTCAGAGACTGGCAACTTAGAAATCTGCAAGTCGGCTCTATTGATATTTCTTTGATGTGGTTTAGGAGATCGACGCTCGCTGCAATCGAAGCTCACAAACCTCCTAGTGCGATAATTACATGAGAAGGGGGTCTCTTTTGTAAAAGAGCAACAAAAAGTAATGTCCTTCATTGTAAATGTGTGCAAAATTTCAAGGGTCACTTTCGGACAATAGATAATTTATGTCATCTGAAGTTCTGTATGTTGCCAGTGTCTGAAGGGTCCTAATGTCAAATAAACACGATAAAAAATAAAAACCCAAGGGAAGTGAGTAATAAATCTCCAACTTTACAAAATGCCTATAAAGTTTTTTTTTTTTTTTTTTTCCTTTCACACCCCATCCCTGGAATCAATTAAAAGAGAAATTGGGAGGTGTTCCAGTGGTCACTGGTTACTTGTATACCTACCATTCAAGCCAGTAGCCAACTGCTTATCTCTGAAAATCTCTCTAACACCCCTCTTTCCCCAGGCTATCGATGCAAGTCACCCTTTGTTACCATAGTTCTAAGAAAAGATAAGAATAAAACGTAAAAAACATTCATCTTTTTTTTTTTTTTTTTTTAAATCCTGAAATGAAACTCAAACTTGGGATTCTACAAGGAGGAAAAAAAAAAAACGTATAAGTGAAATTAAGAATTTACTTGTGTCGTATAAACGAAATATTTTAACATTAGAATTCAATGGAATGATTTGGGACCGAAGTTGAAAAACGTATAAATGAGAAAAACGTATAAATGAGAAACGTATAAAAGGTGCTCCACTGTAATATTTTATCTGTTAATGTATTAAATAAATCTGTTGAGAATAAAAACGTATTATTTAAAATTAATAATTTATCCCTAGTACTCTAAATACATTTTTGTTAAATAACATTCTTTCAGATTTCTATTCTTCCAAAGCTAAATCGTTTTATAAAATAAAATAAAAATATTATTTTCATGTATTAACCATTGCTTATCCATAAATTACAATTCATTCTTTTAAATTGCACAAGTTTATTTTATTATAGCTAAATTGAGCTATAATTGTCTGTTGAAATATCATTAAAGGGTGATTTATATTTCTTAATGACAGGATGTCGTAATAATTCCTAGTCTTTTAGTCTCCCATGCGCTGATGATTTTTGAGGTGAAAAGTTGGCATTAATGTTTGGCATTAATTTGGTAACACTCTCTCTAAATTCAAAATATTTGTATTAATTTATTTGAGAGACAAAGGAATGTATTTAGCTATGAAATTGATGATTTTTTTCTAACTCTTGGCATATTTCACACAGTCTGCTTTCTTAACTGTCACTATGCGAACTACTCACTTCACTCCTAACCACTGGTGTAGATATACGATATCTAAAGCTCTCTCTCTCTTACTCAGTTTTGTCCCAACCTTCTGGTTGCCTTTAAGACATTATTGTATAGCCTTTTAATATATTACAGTGGTGGACATAATTATAAGACACCTATCTAATTTGACAAATAGTGAAAAAAAAAAGATTCAGAGCTTAGAGCTTAAAAATGTTTTATCAAATATGTCAAAAACATAAATTTATTCTGTTATCACACGTAATTGTTTTACAGAGATGATATTTTTATAGAGTTTAATAAAAAAAATCATGGATAAAATTATAAGACACCCTAACATTTTAAATAAAACACCTGCTTTTTTTTTTAAAAGAATGTACATTATGCAAATTTTCTGCATGCTGTTATGACGTCAGCAGTTAACTAAAGCAGACGATAACCGACTTCACTCATTTACAAACATGCCACGAGGTACAGAATTAAAAGAAAGTGAAATTCACAAAATTTGGAGATTAAATGGAACTGGTGCTTCAATTAATAATATTTCAAAAGTTATTAAATGCTCTAGATGTGCAATTAGAAAAATGTTAGATGTTTTGAAAAGAGAAATTAATGGATCGGTAATTAAAAGATCTGGATGTACTCCTTGCTTGTCCTTGAGAGACGGACGCCATGTGCTTTTGCTCGCTACACAGAATAATGTGACCACTACTGGCATTAAAAATGCTTTGAAACTGAATTGTTCAAGGAGAATCATTCGCAGGGTGTTGCTTAATGCTTCCTATGTGAAATATAAAAAATTGAAAAAAAAAAAAAAAAAAAAAAAACACCACTTTTAAGCCGGCACAAAATGGAGCATCTAAACTTCGCTAAACAAACTATGGCCTGGACTTCCAAATGGTACTCTGTGTTATTTTCTGATGAAAAAAAGTTTAACCTGGATGGTCCTGATGGGTTTCAATATTATTGGCATGATTTACGGAATGCTATTGAGGTTTATGCATACCAGTACCGCATATGGAGTTCAATTCAAACATGCAAAATATTTTTTTTTTTATATATTATTTCAGCGATATAGAGGTGGAGCTTGTTTTCTTTTGGAATTCTTTCACAATCTCACCTGCATTGTGATAATTTTACAAAAATAAGCCAATTTGTATAATAAACATCGAAATATTGCTTAGAAAACAATAAGAATAACATAAAGATAAATTAAAATAGTTTTCCATAAGATTATATACATACATTTATTTACAGATACAGATTATAACAAGTGAGGCCCCCCCCTAACATCAATAAAAAATTAAATATCCCTGTAACTCGAAAAATAATGTTAGGAATGAGCTGTAAATTTGGAAACGCATGTTTTTGATGATGCCTGTTCTATTCGTGCAAAAATTAATATAGGTCATAATTCATAATTTTTTCGAATATGAATTTATTAATAATTTTCGTAATTCAAAAAATGTCTTTCAGTCAAAAAAAAAAAAAAAAAAAAAAAAAAAGCATGGAACATGTTTGGGTCACTTCATTCTAATGTATATAAAAAAGAAAATTTGAATGTAATAATTTTTTAGAAAGATATGAATTAATGTTTGTCATATTCATTTAACATTAGCATCCCCATACTTTGACAGCTTATAACTCTATGAAAAATTGAGCGAAATATGCAATCATTTTCCGTGATGATTTGATCCAAATAATAAAAAAAAAATTGGTGTTACCATTGAAAAAAATGAAGTTGATGCCTGTTTTAATATGTAGATTAAGCAAAGTACCCTTTAAGCAAAATCTAACTATGCTGTCATAAACTAGACGTTATTACAAATTAATCAGTACCAACCACATGTTTCTACGATAATTTACAGCAAAATTAGGTAGGGAGGTGGTGTTTTTATATTTTTTCTGACTGTGCATTGAGAACAACTTTGCTGCAAAACAATTTCGTATATCTACAAGGGTCGATCCAGATTTTTATTTTATTTATTTATTTATTTTTTTTTTGGAGGGGTGGGCTACATTTTTGTGAAAAAAGTTTTTTTTTTAATTTTTACTTATCTTTGTAAAAAGAAAGAAAAAAAAAAAATGTATAACCCCTTTAATTTTATCAGTCACACTCTATAATAAGTTAATGGTATTTCATCAAACATTATAGGCAGTCAATTGACATAATACTGAAAACATGGAAATGTTTTATAATAGAATCACTTTTATAGAAGAAAATTTTGCAAAAGGGCTGTTTTTATGAATTTAAATTTTGCGAAAGAACCCATTTTATAATTTGAATTTTGTAAAGGGGTAGTTCAGGACCATGATTGTTAGTCCAGTCAAAATAGGAAAAATAGAAGAAAAAAATCGTGTAGTTTTGAACTTTTGCATACTCATAGCCGAGGGGGTCCTGAACAACATACTAAAAGTCCCCGCCCGTAGGAGGTGAGCGGGGGGCAGGGGGGGGGGCAATTAAGGGGGACATTTTTCAGTTTTTATAAATATCTTATAAACTATCGCATTTAGAGAAAAAATGTCAATTACAAAATTAATCTACGTAAAATTTCCTACAAAAATGTATATTACATTTTGTTTGTACGATCATTAGTTTAGAAGATAAGGAGATGAAATAACACATTTTCTGGAAAAATTCTTTTTTCCAATAGTAAAATCAACTAAAGTGTGCAATTAAAAGGGTTCTTGTCAAATATTTTCTAATGTAAAAAACAAATATATACATAGGGAATATGCAAGGATAATACAGCATGTTTTGTAAGTTTTAAATAATTTTAAGGCTAGTAGGCGCAAGTGGCGGTTTTGTTAGCAAATTTGAAAAAACAAATTTTGCTCAAGACTAATTTGCAGAGCAAATAGAATACACAGCAAAAACTACTGGAAAAATTGACAGCTAAAGTGTTTAAAAGTGATATAACTTTGTCATGAAATAAAGAGAACAGTTTTAAAAACTAACAACTTTTATTAAATTCCATAAACTAAACAGACGACGATAACTGCCGGTTCAAAAAAACATACTACCAGAGCCCAGAGGAGAAGAGGTAACGGAGAAGCAATAAACATTCCTTAATTTAACAGCGTCACGGCATTTTAAAACTTATGACATCCACAAAACACACTAAGAGCCATCGACCATTACCACGCTGCACTCAAAACAAAATAAAACAGGGAAACTGATGCAATGAGAAGTTCACCTCCTTGTCTATAAATAGAGCCAGAGCCTGGCGGATCTCAACACCTGGCCAATGAAAACTCGCGGTAACAGCCGAACGCCACGCCATCTATTAGCGGCGATGGATACTACTCCAGATAGACAAGTAAAGCTTGCAAGTGTTGCGTGGATGCCGGTAAATACGAACTTCTGTTGATCGTGCTCTCCTGGAGAAATGTAAACAATACCTCCGAAAAATAAGCTCTGTATTAAAGGTGAGTAATAGGGCTTTAAACATTAATTATAGTATACTTACCCAATTTTATGCATAACTAGCAGGCTTTGCCCGCTTCGCTGGTCATTATATCGAAATGAATTCTCAATATTTCATATCATTAATAATAAAAAAAAAAAAATCTCAAAAAAAAAAGGAAAAAAAAGAAAGAAAGAAATCAGTCAAAATGTAAGTTAAAGTTCCCGCTACCTTCGGCAGCGGTTTTCCGCCTCCCCACAGTTTTTAAACCTCGAGCCCCAATGCCTTCGGCAGTACCTTACCTAATTTTTACTCCCCCTCCCTCACGGGTAATGTTGAAAGTTTCGCAAACTTTCCTCCCATCAAAGTGTATATTGCGTACACATTATCAACACCCACTCATCAAAATTCATCATTCTAAGTTAATCTGGAGTATATTTAAGCTTGTTTTTTGCCCCCGCCAGCCCCAGAAGAGAAGGGGATAATTTCGCAAAATACCTTTATAGTGCATCTTGCATACGCATACCTAACCAGACATAAAAAAAATCGAGATCCTGAGATTATTTGAAAAAGAATTATGTTTTAAAACGTGTGTCCCCCCCCCACATGAAGGAGGGACGGCGGAGGGAATTTTGCAAAATCTCTTTATACTATGAGTTAGATATACATATAACCGACCCACACATCAAAAATCTCCTTCCTAAGATAATTTAGTGCAGAGTTATACATGGATACATTTTTTGTCCCCACCTCCCCTCCCAAGACCGGTAGGGGGGAAATTCACAAAACCCCTTTGTAGTGTGCGTGTTGAGTACGCGTAACCAACCGACATATCAAAAAATCGCTTTCCTGAGGTGCTTTGGAACAGAGTTACTTTTAAAAACGTGCTTTTGCCCCCACTCCGCCCTTAAAGGAGGGAGGCAGAGGGAAATTTCGTAAAATTACTTGATAGTGCGTGTTGAGAATGCATAATCAACCCACACATAAAAATTAATCTTACTGTGATAAGTTTAAGCAAGGTTATGCTTGGAAACGTCTTTATTGCTCTCCCTTCCTTAAGGAGGAAAAATGGGGAAATTCTCAAAATCCCGTTGCAATGGATGTTGGATACACGTAAAAAAGCCACACACTAAAAATTGTGACCTCAGCTCCTATGGATTTTTTTGGACAAATTTTACCCGCTTGGCTGGTCATTATATTTAAAGAAAATTCTTTTCTATATCACTTTGTAGATAAAAAATAAAAATAAAATTAATTGAAATTGCTCAAAAGCTCGCTTCGGGTGTGTGTCGCTATTGCATGCGACAATGCCATACCAGCGGGCTTTCACTTTTGTGCTTATCAGATAACAATTTCGAAACAGACAGTATCGAAAAAAATTAAGTAGCCCTTTTATATTTGAATATTAATTACATATGAACAACACTATGCGTACTATACATAATATTTACTTTTACGTTATTTCCTATATTTATTCGTTTTTTCCGGTCGACAATAAACTGACAGCAATTTCACATGAAATATAATATTACAATATGCTGTGAAACAACTCACTTTTTGTGGCTATATGTATTTCATAGTTAGTTAACAGTGGTTCGTATATAGAAAAATAAATAAATATTTATTTATCCTTATCGTGGTACAGGCTTATTATAGCTCCCCTTGGTGATTTTTTGAATTTTTGTCACCATTTTAAACAAAAATACATAATTTATGAGGTTATTGTTTCTGTTTCTTTCTTTCTAGCCTTTTTTTCCCCCCCCCTCAATATTTTATAATTTATTTGTTTATGGGCTACTTGGCTTAAAGTGGCTATCCCAAAAGTAGACTCCTTGGAGAAAAATGTCGTATCTACTTTAGCATCAAAATTAAAAAAATTACCCTACATTATGAATAAGTAAATCTGAATATAATGCTGAATTAGTTTTCATGCCAAACGTATTATACTCGCCAATAAATAAATAAAAACGCTATTAAAAAGAAATCTAAAATTGTGGTATGTTAAAAAAGATTACGGAACAAAATTGGAAGAAATATGTTGGATTTTTATTATTAATATTTAATTTTGATAATGACGTCATTTTGTCATAGCCTAAACAAATTTATTATTTAATATTTCTTTTACTATTCTCGTGAAAATATATTACATTATATGTCGAAAAATAAATCAACTCGTAAATTTTTTTGGCAACAATTAAAAATTAAAATAATTATTTTTAAACTTTATTATAGAAGAAATATCTATATTATTATATAGAAGATAAAATATAGAGAATGTTTTCCTTCCTTCCCCTCCCCTTGGGGACTAAATTTCTAAAATTCCAAAAATTGGTTTTTAGGTATTCGTGTTAGCTATATTTTAAAGCAAAAGGTTTACGGATATCGGTTTTTTTATTTGAGATATAAAGGTTTTTGTGAAATCACGTTTTGCCCCCTGTACTCCCTTAGGGGCCGAATTTCTAAAATTCCAGAAATTGGTTTTTAGGTATTTATGTTAGCTATATTATGAAACAAAAATCTCACGTATATCTGTTTTTTTCTTTGAGATATGAATGTTTTTAAGAAATCACTTTTTGCGCATGCAAAATCACATTTTGCCACGCACCCCCTGTTGTGGACCGAATTTCCAAAATTCCAGAAATTGATTTTTAGGCATTTGTGTTAGCTATGTTTTAATGCAAAAATTTTACAGATATCTGTTTTTTTCTCTGAGATATGACGGTTTTTGTGAAATTACGTCTTTCCCTCCCACCCTCCTTGGGGAGCGAATTTCGCAAAATCGCTTCTTAGGGGGTGCTTACACTACATGTTCTAAAATCTGACCTAGTTTTGAGTCAGTGGGTCCAGTAGATTTTGCTGTGCGTTGATGAGTCAGTAAGTGAGTGGAAGTACTCTTTTATATATATAGATAAAAAAGACAATTTTTTCATATGTAAACAATGCTTTTTATACAACAGCCTAGACTTTATTTTGCTATGTTAACCAAGCCTAAAACTTTATTTTACTATTTTTGCTTGACAATTTCTTTATATAAAAATTATAAAACTATCCAAAAAAACAACATGGAAATAATTTGACATCAGATTTCCCCCTCCATGTTGATTTTTTTCCTTTTTCTTTTTACCTAAAAAAAAAAAAAAAAAAAAAAAATGGTTGCCCAAGATTTACACAAGAAAATATTAACAAGATATTTAACATATAGCAAACCAATTTCCAACAAGACTTCAACATTACTTTGTTGAAAAACTCATATACAAACTTCAGGCAGCAAGAACAAACATCTGCTAATTGATAATTTAAGTCCATGGCACAGTATGTTAGCACTAAGTGGATGCTGCAAAAACCTCAAAAAAACATTAATTGCATATTACATTTACCAAATTTTCACTTCCTCATTGCAAACAAAAACTATATACAAGGTATGAATACATTTAATATGATATATATACAATGATTTAACAATCACATAAACATTAACCATGCATGAGCGCTCATGTCTTACATCATTCATTCCAAAATAAATTAAAAAAACGTATACAAAACATCACAAAGGCAATGAGAAATAGAAAACTTTAAAAAAAACATGGATTTTGGTAGGATCCATAAACCCGAAATATTAAACTTGAGGAAAAATCTCAAAAAACTTAAATGGATTTTGATAGGTTCCATTAACCCGACACAATTTTTAATTTACAAATTTTTACCCTTGATTTAATTTAAAAAAAACTTTATTAATAAATTTATTAAGATTAAATTTAGTAAGAGGCTTTGTGAAAGGATCTGCCAAATTGGACTGACTGGGAATATATCTAAGATCCCTGTGGCAGAAATTTATTATGCTTTCTGCGACAAACTTCATCAACAAAATTTTTTCTGCAGGAATAGTTTGTGAAGTTAACATTTACGAATTCAAAATAAATTATTTTTAAATAGTAAATAATATTCAGTATAACCAATGTATTTAAATTTTAACTAGGTACAAATGCACGTATCTGCACTGTTGCAAGAAAATACTTTTTTTTTTTAAGAAAGGTGAAAATAAATCTATTGATCTTAATTGTTTCAGATTTTTTGTTCACATTAATATACAATATTGCTTATAAAATATTCAATGAATTCAAACCATAAAATGCAGTAACACATAAAAAATAATCTGTAAATTTTTTTAAGGCATTTAAATCATGAAATGTCTAAATTAAACAAATGTTACAAATACTTTTAAAATTTCATTACTTTTTTTTATATTAAATATATATATTTAAATACACAAATGCACTTATTCTAATACACAAGATTCATTTTTATATTATATACAAATAGCATAAAGATGTGTATTTGAAATCTAAAAAATGTGATTTGACATTAAAGAATTCAGAATGTATAATTATACCATTATTTAAATACATAAAGTAAAACAGAATACAAGATCTAAGCAACACAATTATAGACAAAGCATAGGCGAAATAATTTCATAAAGATTGATGCAAGTGAAATTTCATTTCTAAGGAAATGTTGAAATGGGAAATGTAACAGATTTCATGGATAAAATCTATAATAGAAAATAATGATTACAGATGAATGAAATAAATAGGAATCAATTAAAAGTAATATTTGATATTAATATCTATACGAATAAGTAAATAAAAGTAAATAAATAAAAGTATTTGCTGTTTAATTAGTATTTATTCAAAACAACTACTATTAAATAAAATTCCTTTTGCTTACAAAAAAAAAAAAAAAAAAATAAAAATATCAACAAAACTTTTGGTTTGATTTTTATTCAAAATAACTATTTAATTTGCGATATTTCTATTAAAAAATAAACATTTTTTAAAGATTCAAATGTTTAAAAAATGAAATTAACAAGCTGTAGAAATTAAAGAGTATTTTTGTAAAATAAATTAATAATTTTTTAACGACTTAATATGCTAAAACAACAAAATTTAAGGCTAAGAATTTTAATTACAATTAAAATAATTAATGATTAGTAATGAAAAAAAATTAGAAAAGTTATCAATTTTATAACTGAAGATACCCATTAATATTTATTGCTAAGATATTTTACTACATATAAAATGCTAAAAATCAATAAAGTATTTTTAAGATTATTTTCTTAATTTTCTGTTTTTTAAAGCAAGGTTTGAAGCTTCATTTTTTATTTTGCGTATAACTACAGACGTTACAAATTTCCCCATAGTCCTATTTCTGTATATATTTGTGAAATGTATTGCATAGTTTTAACAAAACATTAAAATTAATGCAGCTTTTAAAAATATACGTGTATTTACAGTCGGTAACAAAAGTGTCCGAACACTAGCAAAAACTCCTATGTAAAAAAAGTACACTTCATACGGTTTTGTTAAATAAATCCTTGTCGCATCCTGTTCTTAGTGTAAGAACATGATTCGATAACGATTTATTTAATAAAACCGTATGAAGTGCATTTTTTTACATAAAAATTTTTGCTAGTGTTCGGACACTTTTGTTACCGACTGTACTACCACGCACGTATGCACGCTTCACATACATTAAAGAAAAAAATCACTAGATGCAACTAATGTGTCGTGCGTAAATCAGAAAATGTATGAAAATCGGTACAGCAGCAATCACGCGCTTATTAAAAAAGAAAGAAAGAAATCACTGGATGCGCAGCTATTTTGTTATGCATGAATCTGAAAATTCATGAAATATGAAATTCGGAAAATAGTCAAAATGAAATATGAAATTCGGAAATGGCCACATTCTTTCGAAAAAACATCTTTCTGCAATACAATAACAACACACGACACAAGCGGCAGGCTCGGCGCGAAAACAAAGTTTGGATACACGAAAATGAAGTTCCAATGTGAAGAGGTTACCAGTGAAAAGTGTGAATACACCAAATCATATCAGCGCATCACGAATCGCTAATGCATGCCGTATCAAAGCTAACCCAAGTGAGTTACATCCACTCTATCTCCTCTCCTTATTCAGGATTAAGGCGATCGTATCTGCAGAAACGAAAATTTGTTCTGCAGAACAATTTATAAACCATTCTTTGAGTTTCCTTCTCTCTCTCTCTTTCTCTTTTTCTCTCTCTCTCTTTTTTTTTTTTTTTTAACACAATGGCAAAATTTATTTGACTTAAGTAAAATATTTCTGCAAGAACATTTCTGTTTCTGCGACATTGTCGCCGTGTTTCTGCCACGGGGTCTAAGATTAATCTGTTCTTCAAATAACCATTCACGAATAAAAAATAATTTGACGTTAATGTGTTTTGACCTATTATTCTCGATCGGGGACTTTGCAAAATCGATCGCGGGTTGATTGTCAGCAAGTAAAAGTGGGGGAGTATGTGAACCAGGAATTAAATTAAACTTAAAACAGTCTTCCAATATATGGTCCAGCCACATCAACTCCTTCACACACTCGCACATTGCGACGAACTCGCTTTCCATCGTAGGCAAACTTACACCCCTCTCTTTGAAGGTTCTCCATGAAATAGGGCTCTCATAAAAAAAAAACTATCAAACCTCCCATAGACACAAAGTCGTCTCGATTCATCGCAAAGTCGGCATCTGAATAAGCATTTAAATTTGATTTATGACATTTTAAATTTAATTTAAATTGCTTAGTATATAAAACATATCCCAAAAGTTTTAACAAGCCATTCCAATGAGGCAGACCAGGATTGCTTTGAAACTGACTTAAGATATTGACTGCATAGGCTATATCTGGACGTGTCCTGCTGGCAACAAATGACAAACATCCTAAAACATTCCTATATGGGAATCTAGTCATTTCGTCACTTTCTTGCTTATTAGTCGGACAGTCCTTTTTAGAAAATTTAACTCCTTTTACAATTGGAAGCGAAGAGATAGGAATATGAAAAGACTTAAAACGATCGGCTACCTCTTCGATATATGATGACTGAAACAATTGAACATCACCATTATCGTATGAAAATTCGACTCCGAAAAGTTTTTGAGTCTTGCCTAAAATCTTTAAGTCAAATTTCTGCCCCAAACGTTTAACCATGTCGTCAATTTGAGATTGCTTCTTGCCAAAGATGACAATATCATCCACATAGACTAGAAGAACAATAAAACTTTTAAACTTATATGTGCAATTGCACCAATTAAACTTTTCAAAACCCAAATCCAACAAAACCCGGTTAAATTCATAAAACCATAAACGCCCACTTTGGTGTAAACCATATATTGCACGATCAAGTTTGCACACAAGATGCTCCTTCCCTCGTACTATATACCCAGGTGGTTGGCACATGTATATATCCTCATCCAGAGGGGCATACAAGTATGCACATTTAACATCACACTGAGTGTTAAACCATTTCAAATTTGACACCAAAAGGGAGAAGAAAAAACGCACCACGGAAAAATTTACTACCGGTGAAAATGTTTCGTCGTAAGAATCGCCTTTAATCTGGTAGAAACCTTGTGCCACAAGTCTTGCCTTGAAGCGTGCAATGTTTCCATGCTCGTCTCTCTTTAACCCATTAAGTACCAGATTTTTTTTTTAATTATTTTTTTAAAATTTTGTTACTTTTTAGCATGTAAACAGACATGGTTAATTAAATTTTATGATACTGGAAATAAATATATGATTTTTATTGATTTAAAACTCGATCCCCATTTGGGGATTACGGTACATTGCATGTAAAATAATCATAACATTTTTATGAATGCCATTTAATAACGCATTCTACATGTAATCCAACATCACACTTTACACATTGTTTCCGAACATTTTTTTTGCAAACTGCACATTTTCTCTGTTTTCCATTTAGTGTTCTTTCTAAATAATGTCCTTCAATACTTTTTCTCACATTCTCTGGTACACGTTTCTCGGCAGCCATGCTATATGATGGCCTTCCACTGTTTTTTGGATCAGAAAGAGAATGTAAATTCAAATAAAATCGTGCAACTTCTCTTCTGAAATTTAATAATGGCATTTTTTCATTACCAATGTTGTACACAGTATGAGCATTAACAAGGGCCATATCCACTGCATTAGTAAAAATGGGAAAGTACCATTTTTTGCCCCTGATTCTTATTCTGTACTTTTGTATATTCCAATCAAGCTTGTCAACACCACCCATGTTCTTATTATAGTTTGTTATGGCGTTAGGCTGTGGAATTGATATTTGTTTTTTGTCAGTTCTAGACCATCTTGACACACGTCCTAATGGTAGTATTTCTAAATGATTAGATAACATTCTAACACAACTGTTGTCTTTCCAAACAAGTCCAAATATTCCATTCAATTCATCATATCTATAATCGAAAGACCCTCGAAATTCCTTTTTCATTTCTTTATCTGGTTTTATAGAGCAATTATTCATCCTGTTATATCTCACCGTTCCTGTGGCAGATATATTTCTCTCTTTTAAATTTTTCATCAAATCAAAGCTTGTGAAAAAATTATCAAAATAAAAGCAATGTTCTTCTGGTTTATCAATGATTGCTATTTTATTCAGTATTACAGACATTCCTAATCCATTCGTATTCGTTTCTGAATTGTTACTTATCTTACCTTCATAGACTTCGGCATTATAGCAATATCCTGTCACACCACAACACATTGCCCATTGCTTGAATCCAAAGCGGATGGGTTTGCCTCTAATAAATTGTTTCAAAAAATGATGTCCATAATAACGCACCATTTGCTCATCAATACAAATATTATGCGAAAATACTCCAAACTGCATAAAATTTTTATTTAGCTCATCAATAATTGGTCGTATTTTAAATAATCTGTCTTTAGTTCCATTTATCATTGGTATGTTTGTATTGTCACTAAAATGTAGGTTTCTCTTTATTTCCATATAACGGTTTTTCGGCATGCATTTTCGCACAACTGCTACATTTATGTCTTCTTCTTCTGACCAATACATTTTCTCTTGAGGTAAGGAGTGATATCCAGTTAACAGTAAGATTCCTAAAAAATTTTTCAAACAGTCTTGAGAGAGTGTAAATTCGTGACGATTATTTTGAGCAGCATAAGATATGCTTTCTTTTACGATATGATTTACCAGTTCATTTGTAAAGAACATTTCAAAAATTTCTACTGGTGTTTTACCTTTTACTTTTTCAATCATATTCATTTCACGCTTCTTGCATTCTTCTTCTCCATAACTAGAATTATTGAATGATGCGTGTTTTCTAATCCATTTCGATGCAGGTTTTTCTGTTTTAGATTTCTTTTTTCTTGGAATCGCAACTTCTTCATTACACTTCCCGCCATGTATTTCTAAGGAACCTGGAACATCATTTGGTATGGTATCCTCTAATTCGTTTTCATCTATATCTTCCATATCAGAAACAGCATCCGCTGTATCTGGTGGTAATTCAACTATATCAATAGTACCATCAATATCTTCATCATCTGTCAAATCAAGGTTATTGTCCCAATATTCTTCAAGCTCTCTTAGAGTTGAAAATTTTTTGCAACTCATGATCATCCAAATATAATATAAATAACAAATATTTGTATAAATACAAATGAGAATAGTACAGTTATTATGTATTTATGAAAATCGTACTACGTATTGCAAGGTAATTCAAAGCAGAAAAGACTCTGTAACAACACTGAAAAAAACATGTGTGAAGAGAATTCACACCAACAACTAAGAACATGTATAATTCAGAACACCTGTACAAAAATCCTTTTTCTCCCCCCCCCCTTTTCTGCTTATCAGTTATTGTTAGTGTCTCCATTTTACTCTTTGATGGGGAAATAGCTTTGAGGATTCACAATGCCAACACCTGCTTATTGTTCCCTCCCCTTCTTCCCCTTCCGGCCCTATCTCTTCCTGTTTCTTTTGTATTATTGTAACTCACACATTTCACATTTTTCAAGGAAACGCCCTTTATGAAATTTCTAGAGACATTTTCCAAATATCTTAAGAAAAAGGTAAGTTCTATTTCAATGTAAATAGGAAATTTTTTTACATCACAATACCCGTGAGCCCCAAATGGGGATCACTGTATTTTCGCTGTGGTCAAATTATAATAAAAACAATTTGAACATTTTTCATGTCATATTATTTAGAACACATGCAGGCATATTCTCTATAAGAAAAAAATAATTATTTCAATATAAAGTATCAGATATTATCTTAGTAAACTGATACATCTAAAAATATGTAATTTACGAACGATTCTTTTAAAGAAAGTTATATATATATAGTTTTTTTTCAGCAACTCATAAAATTTTCGCTATATATATTAAGAGTAGACTTTAGTGTGAATATACAACTTTAAAAATAAGCGAAAAATCTGAAATTAGAGTGAAGAACATTAAAATTATCTATGATCCCCAAATGGGGATCATGGTAAGAAATGGGTTAAGGCATAGACCCAGCGATTTCCCAAAGGAGCTTTATCCTTAGGTAGCTCAACTAAGTGCCAGACTTTACGATTTTCCATACTTTCCATTTCCTCATCCATAGCAATTTTCCACTCGTTATATTGTTGGGATTTAATAGCCTGGTTAAACGTCTTTGGAACCAAAACATCTAGTCATTTTGCTTTCTGCCTACGTCTTTTCTTGCACTTAGTCAATTGTGATGATGGAACAATATTTTGATTTACTACCCCTTCAAACAAATTCCCCCCAGAAAAATAAAATATATCAGGATTAAACAAAATATTCTTATCTAAACAAAATCTCTGGACATCGTTAATCGACCTTAATCTCGTATTAGAGCCATCTGGATAATAGTATATGTCAACCCGTTTACCAGTAGGTCTCGGGACAGCTTTACGTCGCCACACAAGTTCAGACTGCAATTCAACAGGGGAATCGACAGGTTCATCTGAAACACCTTCGTCGACCTCTCCAGGCTCACTCTGCACGATTATATCAACAGGATCAGATATGTTTTGATCTACTGGACTATTGGCGAGCAGTTCTAAATCAGAAGACGGGGTGCCCAGCACAGCTCCACTGTCCTTACCATACAAGTCAACACCAAAAGAAACATTCAGCGTTTCGATGATTTTATCCCCCTGTGGCAGCCAAACCCGGTAACCTTTTGTTCTGAGGGCGTAACCAATTAGTACTCCTTTTTGGGACTTGGGTGACAGTTTGTGCTGACGCCTCTGTTTGGGGATACCCGCATATACTACCAATCCAAAAGGTTTTAGATGTCTAACTGAAGGTTTATGACCAAAGTATAACTCGAAAGGGGTCTTTTTCTCACCTCTGTGAATCACACGGTTCCAAGTATAAGAAAAATAAAGAACTGCTTCGGACCAAAAACGTAGTGGTAAACCACTGTCCACCAACATTGCTCTAACACAGTTCATTGCCGTCTGATTAAGACGTTCACAAACACCGTTCTGTTCAGGGGTACATGTGTTTGTCAATTCATGAACAACACCATTCGTATCACAAAAGTTCTTGAAATCGTCGTTCACAAATTCAGAACCGTTATCGGTTCGTATAAACTTCAATTTTCTCCCCAACAGTCTCTCAGCTCGAGCAATGTGGCGAACAAAAATAGAAAAAACTTCAGACTTATTATTCAATGGATAGATAGCAGTCCTTTTTGAAAACATGTCAACAATTGATAAGAAAAAACTTTCCCGTTTATATCCCTTGATCTTAATAGGCCCTCAAATGTCCATAAAAATACCTTCCAAAGGACCATCACACTGGGTACCAGAAAAAGCTTTAAACTGGATCCTTTTTTGTTTACTTAAACAACAAGGTTCACAAACGAACTTAGAAAATTTCAATTTAGGCAGACCCTTTACACCATTGCATTTACTAGTGTGAATCACAAGATCTGGACTTATATGGCCAAAACGAGCATGCCAGGATTCAACACCATTAGCTTTTACATTAAAGGCACTACAATTTAAACTATTTGAGATCTGATTATCACATTTGTTTAAGACTTTAGGGTATACATTATAAACACCGTTATTTAATTTAGCAGAAAAAATCTTTTTGCCATCTTTGTCAAGTACGTCAATATTTCCCCCCTTGCCAGAAAAACTTGCCCCGTTAACGTCCATTACAGGACCAGAAATCAGATTTTTACGAAGTTTAGAGGAAAATAAAACATTTTTCAACATATAAACATTATTATCGAACTTCAAGTTAACAGAACCTTCCCCCTCAATGGGGAAACTAACGCCATCAACCGCAACGTATAAATCCTCACCTTCAATTGGTGTAAATTCACAAAAATATTCCACATTCTTACAGAAATGATGTGAAGCCGCTGTATCGAAAGCCCAGCAGCTATCATCATCAACATTGCTAAAATTAGCCTGAGCGATGAAATAATTTTTTTTTGATGAAACATTACGGTTGACAGCTTTAGTTTTATTTTTATATACATTTGGAGATTTATCTGTTGAAGTATTTTTATATTGACTATTAACAGGTTGTTTAGGTAAAGTCACTCGACAATTTTTACGAATATGTCCAAGACGGCCGCAGCGAAAACACTTTACTTTATTTGAAAAATTTCTGGCATGACTAGTGTTCTGCAACTCAACACGGTGATTTACACTTATATTTCTTAATTCCAAACGTGATTCCTCTGCGATCATTTCCACCACGATTTTTCTGAACTCAAAGTTCTCGTCCCACCTGAGGATGTACTGAACGGCAGACTCAAATTTAGCAGATAAATTCTGCAAAAATTGAAATGAAATGTATATATCCTCCATAGGATGACCCATATCTTTTAACTGGTCTGCAATCCTTGATAGACGTTGAGCATACAAGTTAACGGACTCATCAGGTTTCATTTTGCAGCTAAACAATTCATTTACTAGGTGCATATGATGGGCACGCGAATCTTTGACAAAATGCTGCTTTAAAACCTTCCAAGCTTCCTTAGGGCATGAACAATTATCTATCAATCCTCTATATTCAGGTGTTATATTTAAGTAAATCGTGGATAAGGCTAAACGAGAACGAGCCTTAAAATCGTTGATACTGCCTTTACTTGCAACTCCCCCCTTCTCATCAGGCTCCGGTAAAGTTTCGTCACCATTGACCAAGTCCCATGCATTTTTTTCAATAAGTACAAATCTAATATCCTTAATCCAAGTTGCATAATTATGCGTACTTAGTTTTTCAATTCCCGGCAGGATATTTAAAGCCATTCTCAAAATCTCAACTACCAAAAGTTATATTTAAAATAGAAACAACAAATGAGCTGCCATTCAGCAAAAGCCCATAACCCAATGTTAGCAAATTTGAAAAAACAAATTTTGCCCAAGACTAATTTGCAGAGCAAATAGAATACACAGCAAAAACTACTGGAAAAATTGACAGGTAAAGTGTTTAAAAGTGATATAACTTTGTCATGAAATAAAGAGAACAGTTTTAAAAACTAACAACTTTTATTAAATTCCATAAACTAAACAGACGACGATAACTGCCGGTTCAAAAAAACATACTACCAGAGCCCAGAGGAGAAGAGGTAACGGAGAAGCAATAAACATTCCTTAATTTAACAGCGTCACGGCATTTTAAAACTTATGACACCCACAAAACACACTAAGAGCCATCGACCATTACCACGCTGCACTCAAAACAAAATAAAACAGGGAAACTGATGCAATGAGAAGTTCACCTCCTTGTCTATAAATAGAGCCAGAGCCTGGCGGATCTCAACACCTGGCCAATGAAAACTCGCGGTAACAGCCGAACGCCACGCCATCTATTGGCGGCGATGGATACTACTCCAGATAGACAAGTAAAGCTTGCAAGTCATTTAATAAAGTAGCACCACAAAACTGGCGTTGTAAAAATTATTACTTACAGACTTTGAATAAACACCATAAAATGCAATAAACTCGCAACAATTGTTTCGGGTCGAAAAAACACACGACACTTCATCAGGCGAATAAAGTAAGCACGAGTGCTGCAGTCAAAGCGGCAACGCATAAAGTAAGCACTCGTGCTTACTTTATTCGCCTGATGAAGGGTCGTGTGTTTTTTCGACCCGAAACAATTGTTGCGAGTTTATTGCATTTTATGGTGTTTATTCAAAGTCTGTAAGTAATAAAGCTTGCAAGTGTTGCGTGGATGCCGGTAAATACGAACTTCTGTTGATCGTGCTCTCCTGGAGAAATGTAAACAATACCTCCGAAAAATAAGCTCTGTATTAAAGGTGAGTAATAGGGCTTTAAACATTAATTATAGTATGCTTACCCAATTTTATGCATAATAAAAAAGACAATTTTTCCATATGTAAACAATGCTTTTTATACAACAGCTTAGACTTTATTTTGCTATGTTAACCAAGCCTAAAACTTTATTTTACTATTTTTGCTTGACAATTTCTTTATATAAAAATTATAAAACTATCCAAAAAAACAACATGGAAATAATTTGACATCAGGTTTGAGTAAAAATCTGGATAAGTCCAGACAAAATAGGAAAAATAGAAAAAAAAAAAAAAATCGTGTAGTTTTGAAGTTTTGCACACTCATAGCCGAGAGGGTCCTGAACAACATACTAAAAGTCCCCGCCCGTGGGGGGTGAGCGGGGGGCAGTAATATTAATATTTAAATTTTATGCACTCGGTTGCGCTTTCTGCGCTAATCAAATAGAATGAAAGTAATTATTCATTTGTTCAAAAACAGAAGTAATGGAAATTATGAGCTTACCATTTTCTGTTCTGAAGAGTCGGCTGTCCACTTAGCTGAATATTTTATTCTATATTACCATTATTAACTTCTCTGTAAAGTAATTGTATTATTAATATAACGAAGAAATTAATCTTGACATGTTCTTTGTTTTTTAAAACGTACATTTAATGGAAAAAGAAAGTAAAAGTAAAATAAAAAAAAGGGAGCGAGAATTAATCTCACTCTACATTACAAAGCATAAACACTTACTAAAAGTATCAGAATCTATTCCGATGAAAAAACATGTAGATGTAAAGAGTCACGTGAAAGTTCTAAAAATAGATTTCACCCCTTCAAGAAAGGGAATGGAAAATTGGGAGGGTGGAAACAGATACACTTTTGTTCTTATTATAACGTTCGTTTTTTTTCACGGAACACATTTTGGAATAAAGAAGTCTTTTCGAGTTTGTAATTTTCTGTCAGCCCTCCTCAAATGAGGAATACTGTCTTAGTTCCAAATTGTCTCGGTGTTTCAGAAAAATCGGCTTAGGAGTAGGTTTGGTCAACACATCTGCAGTCATGAATTTACTCTGCAGATATTGTAGAGAAATTGTTCCATTTTCACACAGGTTTTTCACGCAGTGAAAACGAATATCGATGTGCTTGGAGCGTGCTGTGTGTTTGGGCGATTCAATCATTTTGATGGTTGACTGATTGTCTTCGAATAATTTTATGGGCAGTTCCTGTGGTAAATCAAGGTCCTCTAGTACCCTGGTGAGCCATAATATCTCTTGTCCAGCATTTGCGGCTGATACGAACTCTGCTTCTGCAGAAGACAGAGCTACACACGTTTGCTTTTTCGATATCCACTGAATTGGTGTTTTTCCTACTAAGAATAGATTTCCTGTCATCGATTTGCGATCAGATTTATCACCGGCCCAATCGGCATCGGCGTAACAGGTTAGTATAGGCTTTTCCTTTCCGCTTATAACCAAGTTCAATTTTTCAGTGGTTTTTAAATAACATATGATCTTTTTCGCAGCATCCCAGTCTTGCTGCCTGGGCTTCTCGTTGCGTCTACTCAGAATATTGACAGCTGCTGCAATGTCAGGTCTAGAGATAGTAGCTATATATAATAGGGATCCGATGGCTTGTCTGTATTTTGTATTGTTGTTTAGTAGATTATCATCTGAGGTATTATCCAGATAGCCAGGATTCATAGGTATATTTGTGGGCTTAGCATTTTGAAGATTGAATTTTTCTAAGAGTTCTTTAATTTTAGATCTTTGGTTTATAAAGTATTCTCCTTGTTTAGATTTTTGTATATTAATGCCGAGGTAGTAGCTTATTTCCCCGAGATTTTTGAGCTCGTATTTTTTACTAAGTTTCTCGATAGTTTCTTCTATTTGTTGGTCCGACCCTGATATTAAAAGGTCGTCCACGTAAATAATTATATGTATGGGATCTGTTTCATCTTTCCTAAACAGGCAGGCATCTGCTGTGCTTTGTGTAAAACCGAATTCTTTTAGAGTTTCACCAATTTTCAAATGCCATGATCTGGCGGCTTGCTTAAGACCATAAAGGGCTTTTTCTAATTTCCATACTTTATTTTCGTTTCCCGGTGAAATATAGCCTTTAGGCTGTTCCATGTATACTGTTTCATCTAAGTCTCCATGCAGGAAGGCAGTTTTAATATCAATATGGTGAACCTGTCTGTTTCTGTGAGCAGCACTGGCTAAAAAAGCTCTAATTGTGCTATGGGATACCACCGGGGCAAAAGTTTCGTGAAAGTCTTCGCCATATTTTTGGCTGAAGCCCTTCGCAACCAATCTTGCTTTATATTTGGCTATTTTGCCTGAGGAGTCATATTTGACCTTATAAGTCCATTTGGACCCAATTACTTTTCTTCCTGGTGGAGGTTCTACCAAAGTGAATGTTTTGTTTTGGATTAAGGAATTCATTTCTTCCTGCATTGCGTTTAACCAGTTCTGTTTTTCTTGTGGGTTTGTTATGTTGAGAAAATCATTATAATCTTTAGGTTCATTAGCCTCAAAGTTGTCTGCTAAGTAAATAAGCCTTTCGGGAGGTACACCTTTATTGTGTCTATTTGACCTTCTCAAGGTGTCATTTGTGTTGTGTTCACTAGTGATATTTTGATCTGGTGAACTTATGTCAATTTTGACAATTTCGTGCCCTATATGCGATTCTGTGTCGGAGTGTTCATTTGTATTATTTTCTGAGAGTAATTTTATTTCATTGTTTTCTCCTGAATTGTTTATAGTATTTTCAATGAATTTAACTGTTCTTGCAAGTATTACGTGGTCATTTTTCAAGTAGATTCTATACGCTTTAGCGCTGTTATCATAGCCGACAAAAATGCCTTCTTGGGCTTTGTCATCTAATTTACCCCGTTTACTTTTTTTGCATTTTAAATTTCCAAACTGAATAATTTTCAGAATTTAGTTTCTCAATTGTTGGACTCTCCTTAAAGGATGACATTTTCTGATTTCTTTTTATTTATAGTAAATACTATATCCTTGAGGAGAATTTATTTTGTTTTGTTTTTATGATATTATTAATTCTTCAATTTTTCAGAAAACAGGGTTTCTTAATTTTCTTAATTCAAAAAAATGTATAAATGCATTTATTTCATATTCTTAATATGATTTCAAACACTGAATATACTTTTGTTTTACTTTAAACAAAAATACTTTTGTTTTGTTAAATAATAATATTATTTAATATTCATGTTTTATTTTCATATTAATTTACTTTTATATACTTTTCCCTTTATCTTTGGGACAGCCATTCAATTTATAAAATACTTATATTTTAATGGTAAGCTTTAATATGTTCATTTAAGAACAATGATACATTTTTCATCTATTTAATATTCTATCAGGCGCATAATCTAATATTAATATTTAAATTTTATGCACTCGGTTGCGCTTTCTGCGCTAATCAAATAGAATGAAAGTAATTATTCATTTGTTCAAAAACAGAAGTAATGAAAATTATGAGCTTACCATTTTCTGTTCTGAGGAGTCGGCTGTCCACTTAGCTGAATATTTTATTCTATATTACCATTATTAACTTCTCTGTAAAGTAATTGTATTATTAATATAACGAAGAAATTAATCTTGACATGTTCTTTGTTTTTTAAAACGTACATTTAATGGAAAAAGAAAGTAAAAGTAAAATAAAAAAAAGGGAGCGAGAATTAATCTCACTCTACATTACAAAGCATAAACACTTACTAAAAGTATCAGAATCTATTCCGATGAAAAAACATGTAGATGTAAAGAGTCACGTGAAAGTTCTAAAAATAGATTTCACCCCTTCAAGAAAGGGAATGGAAAATTGGGAGGGTGGAAACAGATACACTTTTGTTCTTATTATAATGTTCGTTTTTTTTCACGGAACACATTTTGGAATAAAGAAGTCTTTTCGAGTTTGTAATTTTCTGTCAGGCAGGGGGGCATTTAAGGGGGGCAATTTTCAGTTTTTATTACATATCTTAAAAACTATCGCATTTAGAGGAAAAATGTCAATTACAAAATTAATCTACGCAAAATTTCCTACAAAAATGTATATTACATTTTGTTTTTACGATCATTAGTTTAGAAGATATAGGGAGATGAAATAACACATTTTCTTGAAAAATTCTTTTTTGCAATAGTAAAATCAACTAAAGTGTGTAATTAAAAGGGTTCTTGTCAAATATTTTCTAATGTAAAAAACAAATATATACATAGGGAATATGCAAGGATAATACAGCATGTTTTGTAAGTTTTAAATAATTTTAAGGCTAGCAGGCGCAAGTGGCGATTTGAGTAAAAATCTAGATAACGAAGACCCAAAACCGATCAACATTAAAAAAAAAAAAAAAAAAAAAAATCGTGTAGCTTAGAAATTGAGCACAGTTATAAAGTTAAGTGCTCTGAATAACATACTAAAAGTCCCTAACCATGGGGGGGGGCATTTAAAGGGAGCACATTTCAGTTTTTATTAAGTACATTTAGAGAAAAAAAAATCTCAATTGCAAAATTAATCTACGTGTAATTTCCTAAAAAAATTGTATATTCTATTTTGTTTGTATGATCAATAGTTTAGAAGATATAGGGGAACGAAATAACACATTTTCTTGAAAAATTCTTTTTTTTTTTTTTTTTTTTTTCAATAGTAAAATCAACTAAATTGTGGAATTAAAAGGGTTCTGATAAAATATTTTCTAATGTACAAAACAAATATATGCATAGGGAATATGTAAGGATAATACAGCATGTTTTGTACGTTTTAAATAATTTTAAGGTTAGTAGGCGCAAGTGGTGTTTTGGTAAAAATCCAGATGACGAAGACCCAAAACTGATAATCATTAAAAAAAATCTTATATCTTTGAAACTTTTTTTTCTCTAAATGCGATATTTTTCAAGATACTTAATAAAAACTGAAATGTGCCCCCTTTAAATGCCCCCCCCCCCCCCCCTATGGTTAGGGACTTTTAGTATGTTATTCAGGGCACTTAACTTTATAACTGTGCTCAATTTCTAAGCTACACGATTTTTTTTTTTAAATGTTGATCGGTTTTGGGTCTTCGTTATCTAGATTTTTACTCAAACCGCCACTTGCGCCTACTAGCCTTAAAATTATTTAAAACTTACAAAACATGCTGTATTATCCTTGCATATTCCCTATGTATATATTTGTTTTTTACATTAGAAAATATTTGACAAGAACCCTTTTAATTGCACACTTTAGTTGATTTTACTATTGCAAAAAAGAATTTTTCAAGAAAATGTGTTATTTCATCTCCCTATATCTTCTAAACTAATGATCGTACAAACAAAATGTGATATACATTTTTGTAGGAAAGTTTACGTAGATTAATTTTGTAATTGACATTTTTTCTCTAAATGCGATAGTTTTTAAGATATTTAATAAAAACTGAAAATTGCCCCCCTTAAATGCCCCCCGCTCACCCCCCACGGGCGGGGACTTTTAGTATGTTGTTCAGGACCCTCTCGGCTATGAGTATGTAAAATTTCAAAACTAAACGATTTTTTTCCTCTATTCGTCAAATTTTGGCCTTCGTTGCCTGGACTATGTTGTCTGGATCAACTCCCGATTTTGAAACATACAGGATTCCAGTGGCGTAGCGTGATATTTGAATCTGAGCATGCTCTGAAGCCAACTGTGGAAAGAGCACTACTTCTAAATTCGTTATCATTTCTTATAATTTAAGTATGTAAATTTCCAATTTCTTCAAACCATAAATATAATTTTACACACGTATTTTATCAAATTTATCTTGACAGCATTTATTTAAATGCCACTTATTATAATTTATAGTAGGCTTTGCATGCTTCACTGGTTACTACATAAAAATGAATTTTCAAAGAAATAGAATCACTAATATTTATACATCACTTTATAGATATACAGTATAGGATCCATTATCCGGAAACCCGTTATCCAGAATGTTCCGAAAACCAGAATGCAAAATGCCAACTACCAAAATTTTTAATTATCGTAAAATTTAAGAATTAAAGTTATACAATAGCAGCAGTTAGAATTATAGTTTTACAACCTACTTCCTTTAATGCCACAATGTTATTCTGAGGAAATATGGTGAGCACAAAATTGTCCAAATAATTACTGAAAATTTTGCAAATTTAGGTTAGAAAATGAATTTTTATTGAATTTTTAAATAGATAAACATTAATAACACATCCTTCTTAAAGTGCCCAATAGCAGATGAATTTTATCTTTAAACTCAGGTCGCATGCATGAAGTCCCAATTGTTATAAAATTTTTAAATAGTTTTTATTAATTTCCATTATTTTTAGAATTCATTTCATAAAATATTTAGCATTATGTGCCAAAAATATTTGAAACATTTATGAACTATTAGTATCAGAGCAGAGACACACTATAAGCAAAAAAATATCATAGAAATTTTTGCAAAATCCAAATGAAAGGATTTTACTCTCAGGTCCAAAATTAAATTTTATATATATTTATTTTTCATTTTTTTATTACTATTATTATTTATAGTTTTAAATTCTAATTAAGAATGTTTTTTTATTTTGTGGAAATAATTTATTAAATGAACAAAAAAAAAAAAAAAAAAATAGGCAAAGTGTTTACATATACAGTAGAACCTCGATTATCCGAAGTAATTGGGAGCGAACTTACTTCGGATAATCGAGAATTCATCAATAATCATCTAAAATATTTATCAGCACTCGTAGTTTGGAAAGGATGGCTTGCATACAAAAGGAATGTGGGGAAAAAAAAAAAAAAAAAAAAAAAAAAAAACTTTAAAAATACATGTTTGTTAAGAGAAAATTTTGGATGATAGTAGAAAGTGAAAAAAAAAAGTGAAGAAGAAACCGACTTCGCTTAACGGAGAGTTTCGGTTAATCGAGGTTCGGATAATCGAGGTTCTACTGTATATTATTCATGTTTATCACTGCTTTTTATGAAATTATTTTGTACCATTTTTATACATATAATAAAGTGTTCCTAATTACGGAAAAACCCCTTATCCAGAATATCCCAGGTCCCAAGCTTTCTGGATAATGGTTCCTATACTGTATATATATATATATATATATATAAATTCATTAAAGTCACGCAAAATATGGCAGTGACTTCCTTAAAATGTTGGATCCGGGTCCCCACTGCTTGTGATAGCATTTTTACCCGGACTGCAAATAGTCTTATACATGAACTTAATTGTTGAACATTTTAATAACTTTAAAAATGTAATAAATTTAATTATTTTTATTATATTGACATTTGATACCAAAATAAAATAAATAAATAAATAATGATAAACATTTTTCCCTTTCAAAGAAATTTTTATTTTTCCAAATAAAAAATCGTTTTGAAGAGGCAACTATTGAAATAAAATGTCTTATTTTGTTCAATTAAAATAAAAATCTGTCGATAGCTTCGCTTTTTAAAAGGCATCACCAGATAGAGAAAGCGTTGCTATGTAGTAACTGTAATAAGCTAGTAACCATTGCTAAGGAATGGACACAATTAAAAATAAAAACCAGGCAATTTGAATAAAATTTAGGAAAAGGAAAAGTTCGAGGGGATTGGGGGGGGGGATTCAGATATTCTGATCTAAAATTAAAAAAAAAATCTCAATGAGGTGCGCATTTGCAATATCCAAGCTATACCTCTGTCACATTTTGTAGCTCTGTAATCAAAGGCCTTAGCTTCAGAGCCAAGTTCTTACAAAAGGAACTTTTGATACCACTATTTTTATGTTGCAATTTTTCATTTGATGTATCGTTGATATTCATTTTACCTGTTTTTTAAAAAACTACTATATTAAAATAATGGTATCTAATTTTTTATTTGTGAAACTGTCCAGAATGCTCGCAGATACACAGGGAGAGAGAGACAATTATTTTTAAGACAGACAATTCTCTTTACTCGTGTAGAGACAACATAAGTAAAATTTTGATCATAATTTTATTTCTTTCGGAAGTTTTCGTTTGGTAAGAGTTATTTAGGTTAAAAAAAAAAAAAAAAAAAAAAAAGCAGTAATTTTCCTGTTGCATAAAATAGCAGAGATAGTTTTTCAGAAATTTATGCAAATTTTATTTTATAGTTGAGTGATCATTTATAAATAAATTCAGTTTTTTTTTTCTTTGTTAAAAGTTTTTTTTTATTGCATCATTGTAAAATAAAGCATTAAATTTTAGTTTATCAATAATATTTTTGAACTGACAACATCGTCAATCTAGTCAGTCATTCTTGTCTTTGAGTAGATGGACAAAATGGAAAACTAGTTCTCACTGACTATGCGAACACTTTTACGGAAGATAAGAAAATGAAAATCCCTAATATTAAAACAGGAATAAACTACTACGTCAGAAACGCCAAAGAAAAATTATTGAGGTGCATACAGCTGTTTCGGTAGCCTAAAGCGTTTTCCTAAAGCGTTTTTTCTTTGGCGTTTCTGACGTAGTAGTTTATTCCTGTTTTAATATTGCAACGCCAAGTCTCCTGCTATTAAAATCCCTAATACTTTAGCAGTACGGGAAAACTACAGGACATGCTCTCGATGAATAGCATGACTTGGATACTTTAAAGAGCGGAAATCCCCCGTGTGTGGGAAAATTAATGCAATGAATATTTCCTCACACAACAAAAATTCCCTATCCAAGGGTAGGCTTTAGAAAAGTAGCATGCCTTACGGAATAACCGGTCAGGAAACGATGTTTTCTAAGAATTATCTTATGTAACATAAGACATTTTCTTTCAGAATAGTTTTCGGAAATTAAATGAAGGCTAATGGATGGATGGTAGCGAGTGATTAATAAAATCAGCTGTTACATTATTATTATTTCTTTCTTTTTGTAATCAAAATATGTTTGAAGTTCAGACAGTTTTTAGTGGGTATGCGGCGCATGCCTAGCATACCCAGAGAATATGCCGCTGCAGGATTCCCAGTCACCTAGAAGGTCAGGATATTGCAAAATGGTCAGAAAAAAGTATGGAATATTCTGCAAAAGTCAGGGAAATTCGCAAATATTTTCTAAAAGTCAGGAAAAATCAAGTAAAATAAAGAAAATAATTTAGAAAGTAAACTTTCAAATTTCTTTTAAGAGTGTTATTATAATTTCTTATTAGATGGTATCCCTGTAAGAGCAGTGGCGTGAATGGCGTTTTGGGAGGGATGCAGGCTACAAACAGTACGTTATCATGGAAAGCTTTTTCTTCTAATTGGCTCTTGTAATGTCAACATATTTACGTTGATTGTTGAAGTTAGCAAGTCAGCCAATAAGACGAATAAAGATTCCATACTATATACTTTTTCTAGATGTTTTGATGCAGCACCCGTAATACGTCATTCACGAACCACCACTGTGTAAGAAAGAGTTTCAATATTTTTCACTAGATAAAGCTTTAAAAAGCTGCTGTAACTAGTATCTACAGACAACAGTTAATTTTGCAGGACGTCTGAGTCAAATGCTTCTAATTTGAGAGGTTTTGCTATACTTAAAAGGAAGTCAAAAAGCACAAGAAAAATGTAAAATTAGATAGCAAGTTTTGTATAGTTTTTGGAAAAAATTGGTGAACTTTCATATGGACTCTCTTAGTAGGTCTGGGAATATCTATCCAGTAGTCCATTTCCAACCATGTTCACTGTAATTTTTTCATAGTCAGAATAGCAATAGCAGAAGTTATTGTGGCACAAATGTCTTCAACATCAGATCTTCTTTGAATAGACTTTATTTCTGATGCAAATTCTCCCCCTCCCCTCAAAAAATAATTTGCTTCTTCAACTGAGTGTATTTTTACTTTCTTCTATATTCAATAGTAGAAAGTATTGGATTCATAAAATTTTTTGACTTTCGGTTTTTGACAGATTTACACGTGTTGAGAGGTCTAGAACACGATTTGACCACTTTTAGAAAATGTCTGTCTGTCCATCTGTCTGTATGTGAGTGCGACAAAATTTTTGTGGCAACTGTAGTGATGTGAAGTGATTAAATACCCAGTGGGTAGGTAAATATTTTTGGGGTATTCACTTAGGTATTTACCCGAGGCTTGGATAAATACCCAAAAACAGGGTATTTTGAAAAAAAAAAAAAAAAAAAAAATATATATATGTATATAATAATGATGATCTATTAAGCATAGTAGAAGCCAAGTAACAGGTACAAGATCACTGAAACACCAATCTACAATGAAAATAATTCAAGACTATACAACAAATACTGTAGTCTAGAGACACCATGCAAATTATATGTGTATTTTTAAGCCTAAACATTTCTTTCTTTAGTTGTTAAATTGATCTGCAGAGCTCACTGCCATGCTGCACTGTTTCTGCTACTGGGATGATGCTTATTCTTTTCATTAATATGTCATAATTCATATTTTTTACTTTCACTTACTCATATATATGGTAGAGAAAGTATTGCTTTTGGGTAAAATTTTTGAAATTGAGTTATTGTTATATTTGCACGTTTTGAGGTCCCCTGAATCCGAAAATCATGTTTTTAGCAGTTGGTCTGTGTGTGTGTCAATGTGTCTGTCAGCAGCATAGCTAAAGAACAAATAGTAGCAGGAAGTCCAAACTTGGTATTCTAAATCTGTATCATATAGTGATACCACGCTAAACTTTTTGTTGAGATCAAGCAAATTGCAAGTGTACAGGGACATCCAAAAGAATTCAGATATATTATGTCTATGTGGAAAATTTCTGATAAGTATACATTCAGCAACAAAATTATTGAAGCTCTAGCAATAATTCCTACTTAAAAGATGCACGCTTAATACTGCTTTATGTCAAGTCATGATCTTAGTCCTATACTGTTTATAAAAAAGTAAGTTGATGATAAAAATTAGTGATCAAACTAAAATATATATATATATATATATATAAAGTGTGGATGTGTGCTTCAATAATTTTGCTGCCGACTGAAATGTAATATCTGTAGGGTGCTCTCCTCTGAACAAAATTGAATGAACATTTTTTTTTTCTTCTTTTGTATGCATAAATAAAAACATGTTTTGTGTAAATTGTGGTATGAAAATCATTCGTTTACAGGTCTACCCAAAGTATTTGGATATATTGGGACTTGGGAATTTCTGGAAGTGTATTTTATTTTGTGTTAATTGTTTTTCATGTAAGACTAAATTTAAGTACACAGTGTGATACATTTAATTTCACATAGTGCACATACATACAGTTACATGTAGTTTCACATAGTGAATATAGTTTATTGAAAATATACAGGGCTATCCCAATTAAGCTAAACGCTTTTTCTATTGAAAGTAATTGATGGAAGTGTTTTGCTACATTTTACTATGTTGACGAACACTGCTCAAGAAGGAAAATTAATTTTTCATGCCCATACTGTAAAGAAAGTATTCTTTGAAATTTTATTTTCAACTCTGGTTTTTTGTATAATATTGAGGTTCAATGAATTCGAAAGTCCAATTTTTAGTGATTGGTCTGTATGTGTATTTGTTATTAGTATAACTTAAAAACAAATAATTGCAAGAAATTTAAATGTAGTATTCTGAAGTTCATATTAGGGTGCTACTTGAAAAGTTTGATCAAGAGTGGCAAGTTCGCAGACTAGTTTATAATCGCCTGGAAATGTATTTTATTTATTTATTAATACCTGTAGGCACTGTAATTGAAAAGGGTTTGAGGAGGGTGGTAGCCACCTTACCTTACATATGTCAAATAAAATTGTTCCTAAACCTATTTTAGATTATTTTAAAAGTAGATTGAACTTTCTTATAACTTACTGTTGTGATCTGACATATAGATGTCGCTACTTTAGAAACTGTTTTTCAGCAGGACTGCTTTTCTTCAACTCCACAGTTCGGAGTTTGTTGTTCTGTTATGGTTCATGTCGGTGTCCATGTAACATTTTGTTCATGCTGTATCTTTATATGTGTGATGTATTAAATTGTGATTTTTTGACATCATAAATTATTCCTTCGATACATCACTACATTTCTGACAACGATGATGAGATAGTCCTAATTCAAGCTGTGAAGTTATATTTTTTCCATTATTGATTTCGTTGTTCTAAGTTAAGAAGTTGTTCTTCTCAACACTTTCGAAATGACGGCAATTGGTACAATGTTGTCTGAATTTAATGCCACAGATTCCTGGGATATATACATAGAGCAAGTTAAATTTTTTCTAGAGGCAAATGAAATAACAGATGACGCTAAAATGAGATCTACATTATTATCTGTATGCGGAACCAAAGCTTTGATTATTCTACGTTCATTGGTGACTCCTGCTAAGCCCTCGGAGAAATCTTTTGATGAAATTGTCACATTGCTGGCACAGCACTTTTCTCCAAAAGCTTCAGAAATCTATTGTAGATTTATATTTCATAAACGTGTTCAGCAATCTAATGAAAGTTTAACAAATTATGTTACAGATCTTCGATGGCTTGTAGAAGACTAACAACTTTGAAATTCACTTTCCAAGCGCTTTAGAGACCAGTTTGTTTGCGGTATAAAAAATTAATCTATTCAGCGTACTCTTTTGTCGGAAACTACTTTGACTTTAGAAACTGTAGCATTGAAAGCATACCCTGCAGAAACTGCAGCAAACAAATAATAATAAAAAAAAAATCACTTGCAAGGATTGCTTAGTCGATGGAATAGTGAATCGATTGATTTGATACAGCATCATTGCGGTAATTTGAAACAAAATTCTGACAATTCTTTCAAAAAAAAAAAAAAATAAATAAAATAAAAATCGGACACAGCTAAGAACAAATTTTGTTATAATTGTGGAGGTGATCATGAACGTTCTTCATGCAAATTTCGCGATGCTATTTGCCGGTATTGTCACAAAAAAGGATCACACACAGAAGGTATGTAGGTAAAAAAAGAAGAATGATGAACCATTCAGCAGGAGTCAGACAAATAAAAATAGATTACAAAAAGTAAAAATTGAAAATTGTGTCAATAATGCCGATTATGCTATAAATTCTGTAAATAAAAATTGTTCCACTCCATTTGAAGAAAAGGCTGTTGCTTATATTGAGGGTAAAATTTTTTTTATGGAAGTGGATTCAGGATCATTCTTTTCTCCAATTTCTTATGATATGTATAATAAATTATTTTCGTCTGTTAAACCATTTATTCATTCACCATCTGTGCAATTGTCAAATTTTCAGAGAAACCGAATTTCAATAAAAGGTGTATTTGTGCTCAAGGTAACACACAAAAATTTTAAAGCACAGTTATGACTCATGATTGCAGACACAAACAAATTGCTCTAATATTTTGGGTTATGAATGGTTTCAACCTTTAGGTATTCGCCTAGTAGGAGTAAATTTAGTAAATTCTGACCCTGTTCAAGAAGTTGAAAAATTTGAAGATGTTTTTAATGAAACACTTGGTGCTTACCAGGAGACCTCAGATTACCCTTCCTATTGATTCAAAATATCTGCCTATTTGCCACAAGGCAAGAAATGTTCACTTGCTATGCATTCAAAATTGATGCTGCTCTAGATAAATTACTTGAAGAGAGGGTTATAGAGCCTATCTCAAATCCTACCTTGTCTATGCCAGTAGTTCCAATAATAAAATCATCAGGTGATGTGCACTTATATGGAGACTATAAGGTTACGCTAAATAAGGCTATGACAGACCATGTTTACCCCATTCCAAGTGTCAACCATCTATTAAGTAATTTAAAGGGAGGGGGTTATGCAAAAATTGATTTAGCTCAGGCTTGTCTCCAACTTCTAGTAGATGACAAATCAGCTGAAGCCCAAACCATAATCACACACAGAAGGTGCATGTATGATATAAAGGCTGCTCCTAGCCTATTTCAGAATCTGATGGATGATCTTCTGGATAAATTAGATGGTGTTGTGCCATATTTTCATGACATTCTTATAAGAGCAACTACACTTGAGCAACTTTCAGAAAGGTTGCATAGGGTTCTATCTTGCCTTAGAAAAGTAGGGCTGCATGCCAAAAAGGAAAAATGTGAATTCAGAGTCACAGAAGTTGTATTTTTAGGTTACAGGGCAGTTGATGCATTCACCCTTCCAAATCAAAAGTTACCGTTGTTCATAATGCAGCAGTTCCCAGGGATGAACTACAACTCCAAGCATTTTTAAGACTTTTGAATTTCTATCATATTTTCCTTCCCAATAAAGCAACTATCGCAGAACCCTTGCATACTTTTATAAAAAAAATGTCGATTGGAAATGGACGAAGTAGCATGACACTGTATTTAATTCGGTAAAGAAACTTCTTTCTTCAGACAGTGCCATTTGATGAGAACTTACCTATTATAGTTACATATGATGCTTCATTTTATGGAATAAGTGCAGTGCTGTCACGCCATTTTCCCGATATCAGGGAAGCCCACATTGCATTTTTGTCCAGAACTTTAAATTCAACGGAAAGAAATTATTCTTAGCTGGATAAGGAAGCACGTAGCATAGTTGCTGCTGTTAAAAAATTTCATCTTTTCTTATATGGTCACAAATTTACAGTGGTCACTGACCATAAGCCTGTAGCGAGCAACTATTGCCTCCATGCATCTGCTCTTGTGCGCATTGTGATCTGTGCATGTGCTAGTCCTGCCTGTTAACCGTTCGCGACTTAATGTAAATAGTGTATTCCTTGTTGTCATGTAATAAACACCTGTCTCTCTAGCTCTACCTGTTCTGTAGTCATCGCGACATGGTGTCAGAAGTAAAATTAACCTTTATAACGTAAAATGCCTGACACAGAAACAACATCACAGACTGATACAGGAATGAGTGGTTTAAAACCGCCCCAACCATTAAAAATTCAGCCGTTTGATATGTCAGAAGTATGGAAAGACTTCAAGCAACAGTTCAACTGGTATTCTATCGCTACGAATTTGAAAGCGAAACCAGCTGAAGTACAAGCTGCTGTGTTGATGACTACTATTGGAACTGAAGCTATAAATATCTTTAACACATTTAAATTAACAGATGAAGAAGGTAAAGATATAGATATTATTCTTCAAAAATTCGAAGATCATTTTGCACCGAAGAAGAATGAATCATTTACCAGATGGAATTTCTTTCGGTTGAAACAAGGAACAGAAACATTCGATGAATTCCTAACAGAAATAAAAATGAAAATTCAAGGTTGTAACTTTGGAGATTTATCGGATGGGCTTCTCAGAGACAAAATAGTATATGGAATTAAAAACGATAGTGTTCGTGAAAAGCTGTTGGCGGAAGAAGATTTAACATTAGCAAAGGCTATTCAAATTTGTAGAATTTCTGAACAAGCTTCAAAACAACTTGAGGAATTCAAGCACCCGAAACCAGAAGTAGATCGTATAGACCGAGTAAAGTATAAAAAGAGTGCGGAAAAGTTTAAACAGTCCGGCTCATCTGGCAACAGGGGTGGATTTAAAAACGAAAGTTTTGATTGTCAGCGGTGTGGTAAGAAACATGGCGCTAAATCGTGTCCTGCATATAATAAAAGATGTCGGAAATGTCATAAGGTAGGCCATTTCTGTAATTTTTGTAAATCTAAAAATATTAATATTATTGATGATTTTGAGAACAGAAATTTTAACCATAGTGCTAGTAATGATTCAGTAGCTGACAATGAATCAAATATGTATTTAGATGCTATTCACTTAAATTGTGATGTTAATTCTGTAGAGAATGATTGGTATGAAACAGTAAATATCTGCAATAAATCCTTAAAAGTTAAATTAGATATAGGAGCTCAATGTAATGTTTTGAGTTATCATTTAGCTAAAGAATTAAACATCCCTATTGTCAAAACAAAAGTAAATAAATTGATTTCATTCAGTAATCATGAATTGAAAGTAATAGGGGAAATTAATGTAGTAGGTAAAATTAAGAACATAACTGTAAATTTAAAATTTATTGTCCCTGAAGGTAATGTGAAATCAGTCATAGGTGGTGAAACTTGTGTACAATTAGGCCTAATAAAAAGAATTTTGGCTACAGAAAATGAAATAGTTCCACCAGACTGGAAAACAAAAATTTATGAAGGATTAGGTTGTCTTAAAGACTTTGAATATGATATTGATGTTAATGAAAATGTAGAATTTGACGTATCACCCCCCAGAAAAATACCATATGCTATTGAAAAAGCTGTGAAAAAAGAAATTGACCGAATGGTAGAATTAGATGTTATCGAACCAATTACTGAGCCAAGTTACTGTGTAAGTCCATTAGTAATTGTTAAAAAAAATGGTAAACTAAGGGTATGCATAGATCCGTCTAAATTAAATAAACATGTTAAAAGACGTCATTTTCCTTTACGAACAATTGAGGAAATTGCAGGGAGAATACAGGGAGCAAGATGTTTTGTTTTATTAGATTGCAAAAGAGGATTTTGGCAAATTCCTGTCACGCGTAGAACGTCCAAATATCTCACTGTAAATACCCCCTGGGGAAGATACGCTTATAAACGAATCCCATTTGGTTTGGTTTCTGCACCTGAAATATATCAACAGAAAATGTCCGAATTATTGCAAGAATTTGAAAATGTAGATTTTTCTATGGATGATATTCTAATTTACGCTGAAAACAAATGTCAGTTAAATAAAATTCTTGATCAAGTAATGAAAAAAATCTTTATGGCAGGCCTTCGTTTAAATAAAGACAAATGTGTATTGTTTGCTAAAGAGGTAAAATTCCTTGGGCATATTCTTAATGAAAATGGTATTTCCCCAGATCCTGATAAAGTTAAAGCCATTGAAAGCATCAAAACCCCTACCTGTGTTAAAGAATTGCGTAGATTTATTGGACTAGCAAATTATTTAGGGAAATTTCTTCCGAACTTTTCTAAAGTTACCGAACCGTTAAGAATACTTTTAGAAAAGGATGTTGAATGGGAATGGGCTGAAAAACAAATAAATTCGTTTAATGCTATTAAGAAGCTAGTATCGTCAGCTCCAGTGTTAGGCTATTACAATGTTAATGACCCAGTAACTCTTACCGTTGATGCAAGTTCTTCACCGTTTGGTGCAGTTTTAAGTCAAAATGATAAACCAATTGCCTATGCAACTAAATCTTTGACAAAAACTCAACGAAATTACCCGAAAATAGAAAAAGAGGCATTAGCGATGCTATTTGGGTGTAACAAATTTCACCAGTACATTTACGGGAAAGAGGTAACAATTGAAACGGACCATAAACCGTTAGAAATTATAGGTAAAAAATCAATAACACAGGGCCCCCCTAGACTTCAACGCATATTTTATGACATTTTACAATATAATCCTAAAATTGTATATAAAGAAGGAAAGTCCATTCCTGTTGCTGATGTGTTGAGTCGTGATTGTTTAGAAACAGACTCTGATAATGAAAATGATATTTATGTTGTTCATCTGGTACTGCCAATGTCTGAAAATATGTTAGGAAATTTTAAGGATCAAGAACAAATGGATCTTGAGTTAGTTGAATTGAGAAAAATAATTCAGAATGGATGGCCCAATGAAAAATCTAATGTACCACATAATTTACAAAAATATTGGAACTTTCGTGATGAACTGTCAATTTATGATGGACTAATTTTTAAAGGAAACAGAATTGTAGTCCCTAAATCCCTACAAAACAAAGTGTTGAATCGTCTCCATGGAGGTCACATGGGTATCCAGAGTTCACTAAGAAGAGCCAGAGAATCTTTTTATTGGTATATGATGTCTAAAGATAACGAAGAAATGATAAAAAAAATGCAGAATATGTCAGTCTACCCAACCTAGAAAACAGAAAGAACCTGTCCTCATGAAACCTATACCTGAGTACCCGTGGCAAAGAGTGGCTTCAGACTTATTCAAATTCAACAAGAAAATGTGCATCGTAATTGCAGATAGTTATTCTGGATTTTATGATTTTAAGAAATTAAAGCGTGTGACATCTTGGGACTGCATAAAAATTCTTAAAAGATGGTTTTCAGTTCATGGAATTCCAGAGGTTTTCGAGTCTGATAATGGGACTCAGTATGCCTCAAGAGAATTCAGATCATTTTTGAAAGAATGGGATATTACATGGGAACCATCTAGCCCATATCATGCTCAGTCCAATGGCTTAGCTGAAAGAGCAGTTCAAGCATCAAAAACTGTTCTCGAAAGATGTCTCAGAGACAATAGTGATATTGCCTTAGCTTTGTTAAATATAAGAAACACTCCGAGAGAAAATAATTTGATGTCAATTAACCAACGTCTACTGAGCAGAACAACCAGATCACAGCTTCCCGCTACTAAACAAGCGTTGATGCCTAAAGTTGTTGAGAATGCTTCTGAATTATTGAAGGTGACAAGAATGAAGAAAACAGAGTTTGCAAATCGACACACGAAAAATTCATCGTATACTATCAGTCCGGGTGATCGTGTCAGAGTGCAAACAGATCATAAAAATTGGGTAGGAGGAGAGATTGAAAGCATGGTCAATCCTCGATCAGCTATCATCAAAAGTGGAGATAAGTGTTGGAGACGTAATACTATCCAAATAGAGCCTACAGTTGCTGAACTTCCTGTGCCCCATAAATGTGTGACAAACTTTAAGTTCACTGAGCCAACTAGTGAAGTACATTCATCGCCACCACCTCAATCATCAGTGTCACCACCGTCCCCATCATCAGTGTCGCCAGTTCCAGCAACTTTGCCTAAGAGTGACTGTAATCCTAAAACTGTCCAAACTAGATCAGGCCGTATTATCCGCCCACCTAAGAAATTGAACTTATAAACTCTCTTTGTGATGTAATATAATTAAATGTTTGTTTTCTATTTTCAGGGGAGATGTAGCGAGCAGCTATTGCCTCCATGCATCTGCTCTTGTGCGCATTGTGATCTGCGCATGTGCTAGTCCTGCCTGTTAACCGTTCGCGACTTAATGTAAATAGTGTATTCCTTGTTGTCATGTAATAAACACCTGTCTCTCTAGCTCTGCCTGTTCTGTAGTCATCGCGACAAAGCCTCTTCTGGGCCTTTTTAATAAAACCAAACTCACTCCAGACATAATTTCTCCACGAATGCTCATATGGCCTTTAATTTTAAACGCTTACGAATTTGAATTAATCCACAGATCGGGAAAATATATTCTGAATGCTAATGCCCTTAGTAGGCTTCCTTCTCAGTCACAACCCTTGAACTTGCCACCACACTTATAAGTTTTATTTCTTGAAGAAGTCGAAAATCTTCCCTTATACGCAAGAGATATTGCTCGCATAGCTTCGAAAGGTCAAGTCATGTCTCAGATTTTAGACTGGGTGTTAAGAGGTTGGCCTGCATTAATTTCAGACAAGGTTTTCCAGCCTTATGTAAAAAGACAACATGAGCTCTCAGTCCATAAAAAAATGTTTATTATGGAGAAATCGTGTCGTGATTTCTGAGGCTAGCAGAAAACAAATTCTTAACGAACTTCATGTTGGTCATTTGGGAATAGAAAGAATGAATGTCTTAGCCAGGTCTTATGTTTGGTGGCCACATATTGATTCTGATATTACCTTTTTAGTAAATTCGTGTCATGAATGTCAAATGTCCAGACATGCTCCTCCTCATGCTTCTGTACACCATAGGGAACCAACAAAAGATCACTGGTCAAGGCTACATGTCGATTTTGTAGGACCGTTTTATGGTAAACATTTCTTAATTGTTGTAGATTCTTTCTCGAAATGTTTAGAAGTTCGCCAAGTTAATTTATCATTTTCAATTTCCACAATTAATGTTCTTCGAGAATTATTCTCAACTCATGGTCTTCCAGATGTCATTGTGTCTGACAACGGCACATGCTTTACTTCTGAAGAATTCTGCAGTTTCCTTAAGGCTAATGCCATTCGTCAAGTGCTAATTCCACCTTATCATCCTGCCAGTAATGGCCAAGCAGAACGCATGGTACAATCCTTCAAGGGAGCTATTAAAAGATGAATGTCATCTGCGAGGTTATGGAGACAGTGTATTTGCTCTACCTCTTAAGACAGCATATAACACCTTCTACAAGCACAGTTTTTTGTCCAGCAGAGCTGCTACTTAAACGTAAACCTAAAATATTACTGGACAGAATTCATCCAGACCATGATCCACTAAAAAAGTCAAAATTATCGACTGATGTTGCTGAACTCAAAACACATCATTTCTCTGCTAATGATCCAGTATGCATAAAAAATTTTGCTGCAGGTAAACCATGGATACTTGCAATAGTCGCGAATGCTGAAGGATCTTGTGCATATAGTGTACAAACCCCTGATGGCAAATCGTGCCGACGGCATATAAATCACATGCGTTGTAGGGTACCACCAGCTCTAACACACCTGTTCTAGCCAATGTTCCACAGCCTTCTATTCAAGTAGCTGAAGATTCGTTTGTACCACCTTCTCCTGTGCCTGTAAGTATTCCAACACACTCTCCTGTGCCCGTAGCTACCCCAGCACCTTCAACCAGGAGTTCTCCAGAGCCAGTGCCATGTACACCTCGCAGACCTAAAAAAACAGTAAAACCTCTTAAACGTTTAGCTGATTTTGTTCCTCACTAGGAGGGAGGAATCTGTCGTGATCTGACATATAGATGTCGCTGCTTTACAAACTATTTTTCAGCAGGACTGTTCTTCCTCAACTCTATAGGTCGGAGTTTGTTGTTGTTCTGTTATGGTTCGTGTCGGTGTTCCATGTAACATTTGTTCGTGCTGTATCTTTATACACTGTAAAAAAATAACTATTACTAGCTGCAAGAAACTTTCTGTGATTGGAGAAAATAATTATTTTCTCCAATCACAGAGAGTTTCTTGCAGCTGGTAATAGTTATTTTTTTACAGTGTATGTGTGATATATTAAATTGTGATTCGTCGTTATTCGACGTCATGGATTATTTCTACTATACCATCACTACACTTACCTTACTGATCTTACTACTTGGTCTGCAATCTATCTTTATAGTATTGAAATGTAGGATAAAGGTAAGTGAAAGTCGCATGAGTGACATATCAGATTATTTTGGAATATGAATTTACTATTAATTTTACTACTTAAAAATATGTCTAAAAATTATTAAAAAAAAAAAAAAAAAAAAATAGAATAGTAACACTTTTCAATTGTATGCACTCGTTGCATCGTTTAATTTTCAACGTACTTTGTTCATGTGATCCCACAGTGGACAGACAGAAGAACTGGAATACAGACGGAGAGATTAACTGAATTCATAATCTCTCTTAATACTGTTAGAAGAATTTAAAAACGCTTAATACAAGCAGAAACGCAATTCTACCAAATTTCAATTGTAGTCTGAATACTTTAGTGTAGCCATGTACATTTTAAACTCTAAACATAATCTGTAGAAAACATTCTTTTAGCATATGAATAACAAATGTCAATTTCATTATGATTAGTGCTGTAAAATATTATTTAAATATAACTTATAAAAATGACTCTCACAAAACGCAGTGCATTCTTTTGGGTATCCTTGTACACAATCCATTTCTGATATTTATACCATTTTAAATAGAAAACATGCCACAATGAACTTAAATAGCATATATCATTTTGAAAAATTCTGAAAATATTTACAGACGCTAGAGGCAGACAGAGAGACGGAGAATCAGACGTACAGAAAAACAGACAGACTCTTTCAAATCATAATCACATTCAAAATTGTTAGAAAGCAATAAAAATTCTTAATAAAAACAAAAAAGCAATTTCCAATTATGGCTCTTAATGTATCTGAATATTTTTGTGTGACATTGCCGATCTTAATGTTAATCATACTATATGCAATAGAAAATTTCTTTTGTGCATAGAAATAACAATCTTCAATTTCATTATGATTTGTGCAAAATAAAGGTACTAAAACATGATTTATAAAAGTGCTTTTCGTAAAGCGCATTCCATTGTCATTTTTTTTATTGTTCCTGTACACAAACCTGTAGTGCTGTTTTTACCATTTTAAATAGTGAACATGCCACAGGGATCTTGTATAACGTATATCATTTTGAAGAAATTCCGGAAAGATGTTCGGATGCTAGTAGCAGACAGATGGAGATAAAAACAGACGGGCAGTCAGATGGACAGAAAGCCAGACAGAGGTAGATTAATTCAGTTCATAACGACTCTCAAAAATTGTTAGAAAATGTTTAATACAAACGAAAATGCAATTCCAGCCATTTCCAATTATTGCAACCAAATACTTTTCTGTAGCCCTGAAAATTTTAAAGCTAATCATATTATATTTTCTGGAAAATATTTTTTTGTGTGCATATAAATAATAAATTTCAGTTTCATTATAATTTGTATAAAATGAAAGTATTAAATTATGGTTTATATAAATACCTCTCATAGCATGCAATTCTTTCGGGTATTTTTATACACAAAACAATGGTGGTATTTAACGCATTTACAATTAGGAACACTCCATAGTGAATTTGAATAATATATATCAGTTTGAAGCAATTTCATGAATATTTACGGAAGTTAGAGCGGTCAGACGGATAGACAGACAAACCGAAGTCATAAAGACTTTTCAATTTTGTTGAAAGGAATTTATAGTGCGTTAAGAAATTATAAGACCACAAGCGTATTGGTGCATTTCTGAAGAAGAGAGCATAATATGCAAATTTTTAGTTGCGTATTTAAAATTGATAAGAAAACACATCCTATACTAATTTCAACTTTTAAAATTAAATTTCATTAAAACTTATTCATTTTTCTAAAAATTAAAGACAGTGACTGTTAAGAAATTATAAGACCACCTCAGAATATTAGCATATTATACATGACGTCAAACTCAATATGAAGCGCATGCGTCAGTATTTCGTAAAAGCATTACCTAAGAAGCAAAGGCTTAGGTTTTGAATGTGTTATTGACGATTAATTTGACGATGCCTCGAGGTAAAGAATTATCGGAGTGTGAAGTGAGAAAAATTTTATTTTATAAAGGTTCTGGTAAATCTGAAAGAGATATTGCGAGGATAATGAACCGTTCTGAAACTGCCATTCATAATGCCATAATTAGAAAAGATTATTCAAACAAAATAAAATGATCTGGTAGAAAAAATATTTTGACAGCACGTGGTAATAGACAAATTTTTCGACTGTCAACTAAAAAAGGTCTTTCAACTCGTAAAATTTTGAAACATTTCAGCAAGAAAACTTCACATGTAACAGTCTGGAAGAGTCTTAAATTAAATATTAATACGAAATTTATGAAATTGAAGAAAACACCAAAGTTATTGAAATGCCATCGAGAAGAAAGATTAAAATGGGCTAAAAATGTCATGTCATGGAATGATGAGTGGAAACAAATTATATTTTCTGATGAAAAGAAATTTAACCTTGATGGTCCCGATGGTTACAAACACTATTGGCACGACTTGAGGAAGGAACCAAAAGCATGCTTCAGTCGACAAATGGGTGGAGGATCAGTAATGATTTGGGGAGCTTTCAGTTATGAGGGGTTGTGTCATTTACAGAGGATTTCGGGTCATATGAACTCAACACAATATCAGTCTATGCTATATGATCATATGATACCGTTTGGACCTTTATTAGGTGGTGCTAACTGGATGTTTCACCAGGACAGTGCTACTTGTCATACATCTAAATCCACACAGGAGTGGTTTAAAAAAGAAAAAATTAATGTTTTGCCATGGCCAAGCCGAAGTCCAGACTTGAACCCCATGGAAAACCTATGAGGTATATTATCTCGCAAAGTTTATGCTAATAATAAACAATTTTCATCTGCCAATGAACTGGAAGTAGCCATTGTAAAAGAATGGTACAATATCTCTGTAACTGAACTTAATCACCTGGTTACTTCAATGAAAAACAGAGTGTTTGAAGTCATCAGGAAAAATGGAGGACCAATATCATATTAATTTTTTATACAATTTTGTTTTTTGACAAGTGGTCTTATATTTTCTTAACGGGTTATTTTTCACTTATTTCTAATATATATTTTAATTAAACATGTATTGCATTATATCAAGTTATTGCAAACTAATTATAAAAAATATAGAGCAATATGTTTTTTTATGTATTTAAATTATGATTAGAATCTTTATTTTTCTTATAATTTATAAAATTAAAATGGTCTTATAATTCCTTAACGGACTGTAATGAATATTTGGGAAGATATAAATTATATATTAATTTTGTTATGTCACCTTAATTTAGCATTAGCAATCTCAAAATTTATTTGTTTAAAACTCTACAAAAATTTAAGAGAAATATATAATTTTTACACTTTTACAGACTGCTTTGATACAAATTATCCCCAAAGATTGTGAAAAATGTGTATTGCCTTTCGAAAAATAATAGGGTTCATGCAGGTTTCTCAATTGCATAAAACTGGATTTTCTGAATGTCAAATAAGTTCGAGGGTAAATGTGAGCAAGACAGCTGTGCATCAAGCTATTAGTAAATTTAAAATTTTCGGAAATATTTGTGGACCTTAAGAGTCGTTTCTTTTTCATACTTGAAGTAAGTCAAGGTTTCCTCGCAGGTTTATGAAATGATAAACCAAAATCTTTGGCCAAACGTCTTGAAATAGTACTCAAACTGATGTTGGTGCCTTTTACAGCTAGAGAATGTCTAATCGTATTGCAGGAGGTTCTTGGATCTCGTACGACCATCCTTATCACATGATCATCACGTGCACTCGTTTTTCTAGGGCGATCGCTTTTCTTATGGTCCACAAATTTTCCCGAAATTTTACATTTACTAATAGCTTGATACACAGCTGTTTTGCTCACATTTACCCTCGAACTTATTTGACGTTCAGAAATTCCGATTTCACGAGGGGTCAATATTTCCGACCTTTTTGTAACAGTAAGTGAAGATTTTTTACCCAATACAATAATTACATGCACAGCAGCACTGTCTACGATAAAATCAAATAAACAACTAGCGATAAACATGCCGGGCACCTTTATTTATACCAATAGAATGCGTATGATGCAGTCAGCACATGAGATGACGCAATAATCTGCTCAAATGATGCAATGTGTTAAAATACTGAAAATCGGCTAGTGGTCTGAAACTTTTGCAAATGACTGTACAAAGGATGATAAGTAAATAGAGAAATAAAAATATTAAAACACAACCCCAATAAATAAGTCTTGATATTAAAAAAGGAAATAAAATATCATAAATTGAAAAACTAAAAAGGTAACGAAATCTAAATCTAAAATGTTATTAGAGCTTTCACACACACACATATATGTATAAGTTTGGAGTATGAAATTTTAAGTTAATAATTACAAGTGCGTTTAAGATTTAAAAGAAACTGCTATGAAACTGTTAATGTACACCAGTGAATATTTCTTTTCTTTTCTCTCTTATTATTCGCTATTCAATAAAACTTAACGTTCTATCGTAAAAGTCTTCTTGAATAATAATGTAGTAAGTATTGTTGTTCTAAGCTTTGGAGTAATGCATTTCTAAAATCCTAAAGAAATTCAAAAACGGTCTTTTCTGTATTTTTAAGCTTTGGGCAAAGAAATGTTTAATTCATGTTTCCTTCATTAAAAGTAAGCCCTTTTTTTTATTAAGTTCTATTTACTCAAACAAGCACTTCAAATTGTATTTATATAAAAGAAAGCTTTTAGATACCTTTAAGCAAAACTTTTCTCCATTAAAAAAAAAAAAAATTATAAAATGAAAGAAAAGTAATTAACTTTTGAGACTTATCTAAGAAAAGCTTTATAATTTTATTTGCTTATAACATAAAAAGAGGTTTATTAATGTTCATGAAGAACCTTTTATGCTTCTAAGAATGATTTTCACTTAAAATTCTAACAAAAATGAAGTATATGGTATAAGATTTTTTTTTTTTTTTTTTTTTTTTTTTTGTTACGAAAAGATAACGCAATGCATGTTTTCTGACGTTAAAATGTCATCAGATATATAATTAAAAATTATTTCATAAGTGTCGCCTTGTTTCATTATAATCTGTATTATGAACAAAAAACAGGCATGAAATAGTACAGATAAAGAAAATTAGATGACATTTATTGTACGCTGCACAAAGAAACTAATTTCAAAATGAATTTTCCTAATTATGTTACATTATAAACCTTTTTATCAAACATGTTTCTTAAAATTTAAATTCTTTAGATTATGTAATGAAAGCAAAACACAAAAATAGAAAAAACAAAAAAGTTTCTTTTGTAATTGACTTTGGAGAGAAATTCTTTTAGCAAAAACCTTAGACTTGTTCTTGGAATTAAAGAATTCAAGTACAAAAATGACAACCATAGTAAGTGGACCAAAATTAATTACTAAAGTAAAGGGTAAATATTCTTTTAACATTCAAACACTAGATGGTAAATGCCACAATATTACTTTAGGTGGTGTATTTTGTGTTCTAAAGCTTGATAGAAATTTTTTATGCATGCAGTTTTGCTCTGAAAGGAATATGTTGTCATGTTCAATTAAAAAGGGTACTATCTTAGCAGGAGAGGCAAAGACTGATGAAGGTTTATATAAATAGCAAATTATTTCCTTAAATGAAAAGGTGTATGCTGCATCTGGAATTTTACCTACATGTTCAAATAAAAATTGTATATTAAAATGACACCAAATGCATTTTAACACAGAAGTATAGATGCCATTAAAAAGATACAAAAAGATGATTTAGAAGTAGGTATGAAAATAAATAATTTTTCACATAGTACTGAATGTTCCACATGTATAAAAACAAAATTAACTGAAAATCGTATCTTAAGGAAACACAGTACAGGAGTAAAAAATACTTCTTGACTTAATTTATACCGACGCTTGTGGTCCAGTTGAAGCTGACAGTTTAGGATCTAAAAAGGCATTAGATTAAAATTATAGATGATTATTCACGTTACTCACAAGTTTATATGATGTCGTCAAATGATGAAGCACAGTCAAACCTCGTTAACGTGAACACGCTTAGAGGGAATTACTTTTAACATGAACTGTTTCCACAATCCTCGTCAAAATAAATATTAATTTAGTTAAATGAAGATTAGTTACTGATAGCATGAACTACTGATAACATGAACAAATTTTTTATTCCCCTTGAGATTCGCGTTAACGACTGTAGGTTTGACTGTATTTAATAAAATTAAAGTATATATAGCTTCCAGAACAAATAAATTTAGAATAATCATTAAAAACTTGCGAATTGACAATAAGACTGAGTATTGTAATGAAACTGTCAGGGAATATTTAAAGAAACGAGGCATAAATCATTAAACTACCACGTTATATGCGCCATCTCAAAACGGTGTTGCTGAAAGGAAAACAGATCTACAATAGAAATGTGCAAAGCAGTGCGAAATTAATAAAAACATTTTGGGCAGAATCTAGTGTGACATCTGTTTATTTTCAAAATAGATTACCAACCAAATCTCCAGATAAAACTCCACTCCAAATGAATTATAAAATTCCCTCAAGCTTAATCTAAATCTTGTTAGAGTATTTGGATGAAAGCAATTGTGTGTATACATAAACAAACAAAAGAGGTGAAAACTTAATGAGAAGAAATCGACTCCAGAAATCTTTGTCGGGTATTATCTTAGAAGTAAAAGCTACTGGATATATATAGGGGGAAGAAAAATTGTGATAAGCAGAATAGTGAAATTTTTTTTTTGGAAAAACTGTGAGTAATTTTATAGAAGATCTTGAAGAAAGATTAGGTTTATTGCATTTTAACTTTTCAGATGAACATACAGCACATAAGGATGTTCTTGATGAAGGTATTGTTAAAAATGATAACATTTAGGAAAAAACCATTAGTGACATAAATTCAGAAATCGATTTAGTAAAGAAAGAAGTTGTTGATGATTTTTAAAGAAGAACCTCGGGTAGAACTAAAGAATTTTTACCCGAAAGATTTTCTTATGAAGAAAAAGGAGCTTTCTCTAAAAAAATGAAGACTCAGAAACATTTAAAAAGGCTTTAAAATTACCTAAGATGGACCAAGAAAAATGGTTTCAAGACATGAAAAAAAAAAAAAAAAAAAAAAAAAAAAAAAAAAAAAACTAATAATAAAATAAATAAATTGCGAAAAGAAAACGATTTATATGAACTACTTACGTACTTAGAGGGAAATGTACTATTGAATGCAAATGGATTTAAAATATTAAATGTAAAGAGAATGGAAAGGAAATGAAATTCAATACATATCTACTTAGCAACAGTTTTGCTGAAAAGTTTGGTACAGATTATGAATAAATCTTTTTGCCTGTTGTGAAGCATACGACAATTATAATATTTCTTACCTAGGCAAATTGCAATAAAACAAAGGTCTATCAAGTAGATATAAAAACAGACTTCTTACATTCAAAGATAAATGGAGGAGAATTATTTGAAACAGCCTGAATGTTTTGAAGATAAAGAAAATAAAAGCAAAATTTGTAAACTGAAGAGATTTTATGTGGTCTTAAGGAATCAGTCAAATATTAGAGTGACGAGATTTCCTATACACTAAAGATTTATGGTTTTAAACAAAGTAACGCTAATTCTTGCCTTTTCACACACACACACACACACACACACAAAAAAAAAAAAAATTCTATTTTATATTATACGTTGATGATATGTTGATTAACTCCAAAGACGAAGAAGGAGTTAACAAAAAATAAAATTGAGCAATTAGTTATGGATTTACAATTAGAAGCATTAAAGCCAACTTATACACCGATTGAAATGAATTACAGTCTAGTTATAAAGAAAAACTTTTGTCATCAAACGTCGGGTACAGGTAGGCGATAGGAAGCTTTCTATATATTACATTACGTACTTGTACAAGATCAGATATTATTGCTTCAGCTCACACTTCGTAGAAAAGGTAAATAATCCAATGAATCAATTCAAAACTTTGTTCAAGGTACATTTTATAATTTCTGCACATACAATAACTATATAAAATAGAAAAATCCTTTCAATATGAAGATTTTAATATAATTATAAATAAAATAATTGGCTTAACTTGTTATAAATGTTAGTTTGTTTCGATGGCATGACCTTTATATGTTAATTTTTTGTAACATTGTCTTCATTTTAAACATTGTGAGATGTATAATGGTAAGAAAATACAAGAAGTCAGATAATGATTTGACAAACTAAATATTTTATTTAAAATCTATAAACATTGATTTCTACATGTTTATCCTGATTTTAATAGGAAAACTTAAAACCTATTGTATTTTTATCACAGGAATGTGATTTCTTAGCAAATATTATCCAAATTTTAAACACTCAACCGAAATTAGGTTTTCTTTTTGGTAAAATTAATCTTGTCGAGGATGATGCTTTATGTTCTTTATTATTTCTTTCTTTCTGCTATCCCACTTAAGCGCAAACGTTCGTATATAATCTATGTTTGAAGAATATTGATTCAACACCGACTTTATATTTGTTTTCCGTTGTTATTCACAGGTGCAAATCAACTAATTAATTTATTCATATCAGAGAATTGATCGTTTCCTTTGAATAAAACTAGTTCAAGTGATACGTGATTTAAACTGACAGCCACTGCATGACGGAAATGAAAGTAAATCTATTTCCGATGCGGAAATGAGGCACAAGCGCTTATATATGGAAAGAAGGAAGCGGAAACAGGATTGCTATTGATGTAAATCGATCTATATCTGAAATAGAAAATATTTCTAAAACAAGAATGTGTGAGACAATAAGACCTTTGTTACACAAAGAAGTATCAACTTACACTCTGCACAAGATATTGCCTCTAGAAATATTTAATAATTTCTGAATCTTTGCGTTAAAGATTCTTTTGTTTGGAAATGACAGAGCGTAGGTAGTATGTGATTTAAAACATGTACAGCGTGGGAGTGAGTAGAAAAAGTTAAAAATTTATTCTGAAAATCATTTGTAAATACAGCATTATTGCTTTAGCTTGAAAAGTTAAAATTTATTAATTTTAAGATTGAGTTAAATATATTATTTTATTCACAGTACATGAAAATTTTCTCAAATTTTGAACAATTTTTTAGTGTGGGGGTGGAGTTATAATTTAGTTTTTCGAATCAAAATTATCAGAAACCTTTCTCCGAAATACTAGTTGAGCATTCAAATTTAATTTTTTTAATCAGATTAGCAGTAGCAGATTATTTATCATTATTATTTTGTACCTTTTTAATTCAATGAAGATTTTCTTTTATGGGTTTGTTATCGTTTTGTAATGCAGTTGGAAGGCCGATTTTTGCAGCAAACTCTAAAATACGGCGGCATAAGTGTAATGATGTGAGGAAAGGAGGGGACGGGGGGGGGGGCTATTTGGTATTGCGGAAGTAGTTTAGTGTTCTTTGACGTTAAAATTAGTGAGGAAAAATATATTGAAATTCTAAAAGAGGGTCTTTTTCGATCTCTCAAGGCAGCAATTTGAATCGCGAAGATTACGTTTTCGTGGAAGATATTGCACCATGTCAAAGCCACTGCATGACGGAAATGAAAGTAAATCTATTTCCGATGCGGAAATGAGGCACAAGCGCTTATATATGGAAAGAAGGAAGCGGAAACAGGATTGCTATTGATGTAAATCGATCTATATCTGAAATAGAAAATATTTCTAAAACAAGAATGTGTGAGACAATAAGACCTTTGTTACACAAAGAAGTATCAACTTACACTCTGCACAAGATATTGCCTCTAGAAATATTTAATAATTTCTGAATCTTTGCGTTAAAGATTCTTTTGTTTGGAAATGACAGAGCGTAGGTAGTATGTGATTTAAAACATGTACAGCGTGGGAGTGAGTAGAAAAAGTTAAAAATTTATTCTGAAAATCATTTGTAAATACAGCATTATTGCTTTAGCTTGAAAAGTTAAAATTTATTAATTTTAAGATTGAGTTAAATATATTATTTTATTCACAGTACATGAAAATTTTCTCAAATTTTGAACAATTTTTTAGTGTGGGGGTGGAGTTATAATTTAGTTTTTCGAATCAAAATTATCAGAAACCTTTCTCCGAAATACTAGTTGAGCATTCGAATTTAATTTTTTTAATCAGATTAGCAGTAGCAGATTATTTATCATTATTATTTTGTACCTTTTTAATTCAATGAAGATTTTCTTTTATGGGTTTGTTATCGTTTTGTAATGCAGTTGGAAGGCCGATTTTTGCAGCAAACTCTAAAATACGAAGAAATAATAAAGAACATAAAGCATCATCCTCGACAAGATTAATTTTACCAAAAAGAAAACCTAATTTCGGTTGAGTGTTTAAAATTTGGATAATATTTGCTAAGAAATCATTTGCTCAAAAAACGACTGCTTGGAAATCCCGAAAAAGGCTTACAGCTCTCTCGTGGGTGGGTTAGTCAGCTGATATGAACCCAATCAAAAATGTTTAGCATATTTTACGAAGTAATATTGCTAAAAGACTTTCAAATACCTCGAATAAAAAGAATTGGAAACAATGTTAGTTGAAGAATGGGGTAATTTGCAACAAGAGCAGATCAATAGTTTGATTGATACTAAGAGATCTAGAATAAAAACTTTATTTGATAATAAAGGAGTATCGACACACTATTAATAATATTGGGTTAGTTTTTTAATGAAGTGTTTAGTATTTTTTTAACCAATTCAAAAAGGAGGTGGTTCTTAATTCAAACCGTATGTTATTATTATTTTTTTTGTTGTTGTTGTTTGCTAGCTTTTAACTTCTGAACGGATACTCCGTTTTTTGTATTTTTGTTTTGTTTTAGAGGTCTTGGTCTGAAATAGGTCCCATTGTAATATCTTTAGAATCTAAAAAAATACAGAATGCCCAAAAAAGTCAGTCTCAGCTCTTTTAACTGTTGAACAGCTGCATCTATAGTCATATAAGTGGTATGTAGGTATAGTAAAGTGGTCATGCGTTCTATGAGATTCAACCGCTTACATTGCCACTTAGTGGGAAGCAGTGGAGTTAGCGTTCCTATCTAGAAAACTGTTCAAGATAGAGGAAAAAAAGTGAATTGCAGGGTTGTAGAGCATCATCGATTTAGTACGGAAGGACAGTTTGTAGACATTAATGCTAAAAATAGAATGCTTAAAACGTGAATTTGTTTGTTCGCAATTTTTTACACTGTAAGGTGCGCCAAATCTGGCAAAACTGCTCCGCCAGAAAAAAGTCGCCAACCCAGTTCTCGGGAACGAGAAGCTGGGAGGCGGAGTCGGGGTGTGAAGGAAGAGTGACTGGAATCTGTACACTAGCGTCTCGCCGCAGCGCCGGCTCCCTACAAAAATGTTAACTGAGCATGCGTACAGACTTGGATTTTTGAAAGTTGTTGGATTCGAGCAAGGTAAACAGAGCTTGGCGAGGCATCACCCAAACTCTTTTAGCACATTTTCCTAATTTATGTGTATTCCTTTAATACAAGACAATTAAAAAAAATTAACTAAATTTAAAAAAAAAAAAAAAAAAAAAAAAAAAAAACGAAACTGCCATTTCCTTGAAATATCTTCAGTACAGATTCATATTCATTGATTTTCTTTCTTTCTTTTCTTTTTTAATCTCTTATTTATTTTATTTATTTATTATTATTTTTTTGCTTAGCTTAAAAAAAAAAAAAAAAAAAAAAAAAAAAAACTTGGAATACAATACAAATTTAAAATATGTAAAATATTTATTTTTATGTTTAAATAATAAACAAAAATTATTTTATTTAAATTTTAATTATTATATAAACTTGTTTAAATTTGTTAAATGTGTTACTTAAATTACTTCTTTTTAAAATTCCTTTAATGCAAAGATATTTCAAATGACAGAAACACTCCTCCCCCCCTCTAAATATTTCTTTCAATATTTTATTATAATAACTGCAATTTATGAATTAATAGATTACAAAGAGGATTAAAAAAAAAAAAAAAAAAAAAACAGGTTTTTATTAAAAAATATCAAACTTTTTTTTTTTTTTTTTTTAGATAATTAAAAGAAAAAGAAAAAAATCTTTAAAAACGAAACAGCCATTTTCTTAAAATATCTTTAATACAAATTTAAATTTATTGCATTTTTTTTCTTTTTTAAATATGTATTAAACAGTTTATTTTATTTTACTTAGCTTAATAAAAAATAAATAAATAAATAAAATCGTGGATTACAATAAAGATTTATAATAGAATTTTTAAATATGTAAAATATTTATTTTTATGTTTAAATAGCAAACAAAAATTATTTCATTTAAATTTTAATTATTATTTAAACTTGTTTAAATTTGCTAAATATATTTCTTTTTTAAAATTCCTTTAATGCAAAGATGTTTCAAATGACAAAAACATCCCCCCTCCCTAAATATTTCTTTCCATATCTTATTAAAATAACTGCAATTTATGAATTAATACACTACATAGGGAATTGCTTTTTTATTTAAGACTAATTCCTGCGAAGATTTAAAAAAATATATTTTTATGAGAGTTAAGTTAATTAATGTGAAGGAAATAAGAAAACCCCTCAAATTGTAAAAGCATTCAACAATTATTTCAATTTAATAAAGCATGACTCACCAACAGACACCCCCCCCCCCCCCCCCAAAAAAAAAAAAAAAAAAAAAAAAAAAAAAAAACAGGTAAATGTGCAACATGAATACATCAGCACATTTCAGAAATTTTTCTACAGAATCTTTAAAAGTTTGTTTCTGAATGCGGGATTAGGCCTGAATGAGATGTTCTCTGGGCAGTCTTTATAAGGTGACCTAGCACATTCTAATGCGAGTTCCTAAGAAGACCATGAAAAAGTCGCACAACTAGGTTAACAAGTGTGTGACTGATTCAAAGCGAGCACCTACCATCTATCACCTTGGATGACAGAATCTCTTTGCCAGTGCAATAAATTTAGAGTAAGAAATTTGTTTGAAATACAGATTTCAAATTCTAAAAGGGCTTTTTTTTAACTGATATTTTGGTAGTATTTTTATTTATTTATTTATTTTTTCCATATAAATAAAAAATATTAAAAAGGTTTTGACAACAAATTTTCGTCTGTAGTCAAAGCACTAAACTCCTTAAAAATGCATTCATAAAAGTTTATTGAGACATTTTTTTTTTTTTTTTTTCAAAAAGAAGTAATTTAAATAAAATATTTAAAAGGCAGTTTCGTTTTTACAGAACTTTTTTACCTTTTTTTTTTTTTTTTTTTTTTTTTTAAATAATTATCAATTTTTCTAAAAAATAAAAAGTTGCTGTTGTTTATTAAAACTTTTTACCTGGTCTATTTTTTAAAATCTCTATGTAGTGTATTAGTTCATAAATTGCAGTTATTTTAATAAAATATGGAAAGAAATATTTAGGAGGGGCTGTTTTTGTCATTTGAAACGTCTTTGCATTAAAGGAATTTTAAAAAGACATACATTTAACGAATTTAAACAAGTTTAAAAAAAAAAAAAAAATTAATTTAAATGAAATAATTTTTGTTTACTATTTAAACATAAAAATAAATATTTTACATATTTAAAAATTCTATTATAAATTTTTATTATAATCCACCTTTTTTTTTTTTTTTTTTTTTTTAAGCTAAGTAAAATAAAATTAACTGTTTAACAGATTAAAAAAAAAAAAAAAAAAAAAAGCAATACATTTAAGTTTATATTGAAGATATTTTAAGAAAATGGCAGTTTCGTTTTAATTTATTAATTTTTCTAAAAAAAAAAAAAAAAAAGTGTTATTTTTATTAAAACTTTTTACCTGGTCAGTTTTTTAAATTGTCTTTGTAGTCATCAATTCATAAACTGCATTGTAATAAAATATGGATAGAAATATTTAGGGGGGGGGGGGGTTATCATTTCAAACATCTTTGCATTAAAGGAATTTTAAAAAGAAGTAATTTAAATAACATATTTAACGAATTTAATTAAGTTTAAATAATAATTAAAATTTAAATAAAATAATCTTTGTTTACTATTTAAACATAAAAATAAGAATAAATATTTTACATATTCTATTATAAATTTTTATTGTAATCCACTTTTTTTTTTCTCTCTCTTCAAGTTAAGTAAAATAAAATAAACTGTTTAACAGATTTAAAAAAAAAAAAGAAAAAAGAAAGAAAGAAAGAAAAAAGAAAAGCGATAAATTTAAATTTGTATTAAAGATATTTTAAGAAAATGTCAGTTTCGTTTTTAAAGAATTTTTTCAATTATCTATTAATTTTCCTTTAAAAAAAAGTTGTTATTTTTTAATAAAACATTTTACCTGGGTTTTTTTTTTTTTTTTTTCAAATTCTCTTTGTAGTCTATTAATTCATAAATTGCACTTATTGTAATAAAATATGGAAAGAAATATTTATGGGGGTGGGGGGTGTTTTTTTTTTCATTTGAAACATCTTAGCATTAAAGGAATTTAAATAAAAAGTAATTAAAATAACATATTTAACAAATTTAAACAAGTATAAATAATAATTAAACTTAAATAAAATAATTTTTGTTTACTTTTTAAACATAAAAATAAATATTTTACATATTTTAAATTTGTATTGTAATTCAAGTTTTTTTTTTTTTTTTAAGCTAAGTAAAAATAATAATAAACTGTATAAGAGATTAAAAAAAAAAAAAAAAAAAAAAAAAAAAAAAAAATGCAATAAATTTAAATTGTATTAAAGATATTTCAAGGAAATGGCAGTTTCGTTTTTTTTTTTTTTTTTTTTTAAGTTTTTAGTTAATTTTTTTTTAATTATCTATTAATTTTCCTAAAAATAAAGTTACTGTTACAAAAGAAAAAAAAAAAAAATTAGTAATTCAATTCAATATGAACTACCATACACATCTAACGCTTAAACATAAATGTTAAACAATCTTACAACTTACAAGTTACAACCCTTCAGAAGTGTAGCAGTGCATCGCCAAATTACAGCATGCCAAAGCAATTTATTCAACTTTTTCGTAGGGAGCCGGCGCTGCGGCGAGACGCTAGTAATCTGTACTGGTCCTAGTGACAGTAGTAGCTATAAAACGAAATGTAATCCCTACACACGTACATGCATACATAAACACATACATATATAAACATACATATTCACACTGACTGATTGTCAAAAACCACTTTTTTGGACTCTGGAAACCTTAAAACATAATCAGGTGAAAACTTGATATCGAAATTTTTGACAAAATATAATACTTATCGTACCTTCGGTAGTCGAATAATGGAAGTAAAAATGAAATTAACATCATAGTATCTCTCTTTATTTATGTTTCTTTTTTCTTAAAACATTGTATGCAATAATTTATTAATCTTTTTCGAGCTAAAAAAATTATAATTAACATAGATTTACTTTGTATTTTTAAATATTAAACTGCACGAACGGTTTGTAAAACTTGAAAGAATAATAATTGCTTATTTGCTGACGGAGACCTATTTCAACCGGAACGCAATAAAAACATTTTCTTCAGTTTCATGGACTAACCGAAATAAAGAGGGAGGGCAGCTAACTGTAGTCAGGCAAGGCTTTCACTCTACCGTTGGAGAGGAAATAAAAAACAAAGGACTCAACTATTATGTGAAGAAAAAGTTTTGTTTATGTTTTATGAAAAGAAAATTACTTTTTTCACTTTTTATTCCAAGTTCAATCGAATTTTTTTTTTTTTTTCCGTTAATTAATAAAGTTTGCCAACGTACTGGAAAATTATCCAATCCCTTGGATTAAAAATTCTCTCTTCTAAAGGTGAAAAATTCTTTTACTGTCATTTGGACATCCTCAAAATTTTCGTTTTTATTTCCATTAAAGACTTTCTGAATGGATTGCAGGCTGATGGTACAATATTGAGAGAATATGAGTGATAGGTGAAATTTCCTAACCATGCTCTGCAAGGTATTGGGCTGTTTTTCTTGCCACTTTCTGTCTAACGCTGTCGGGATGAAACATTATACAATTTTGCTGGCCAAATATGGATGCTTACGTTTATTTCTCTCTTGGAAGCATCAACAGGGGTATAATAGAGATTAGAATTAACCATTTTATGTTCTTACAACAATTTTTAATGTACAATACGCTTAAGGTTCCACCAACAACAAAGTATAATCTTCTTTTGATGCATACTTGCTTTTTATGTAAACGGTGGTGTTTCGCCTCTGTTATAAGACAGAATATTTTGACTTTAGTAAACTATCCACTATTCGTCTTTAGTCACCAAGCAGTCCAAAACTGGCTCCCTTTTGTGACGAGGAAGGTTTGAAGATTGTAGAAATTCTATCCGTTAAACTTTTCTCGCTTAATTCGCGTGGCAGCCAAACACAAAGTTTTGACATAATACAGCTCTTTAATGTGATCTAAAACAGTAGTCTGATGAACTACAAGCTTGAGGGCTACATGTAGGGAGCTTAATGTGAGATTTGTTTTGATAATTCCACGTTATAAATATCTGATAACCTTTCTGACCTGGGTTTATCTTTCAAGGAAATATCATTCAACCAAAATTTCGCAAACCATTTTTAGCGTATCCGTGCTATTACTGTAAGTTTTCCTAAACACTACACATAAATATATTTATTTTCTATTTATTTTCCTTTACCGAATTATTTCCTTTTTGGAATTTCAATGTCCTAATGAAAATATTCTTCACTCATGTCAATGGTTCTAAAAGTTTAAAGAAAATGGATAAAATACGAAAAAATGTCACAAGTCATCTTACATAATCTAATCTGTTTGCTCAAATCAGTTTTATTTCTGTCATAATTCTTCTTATCAAAGATCAACAATGCACAGAAATGCACGTATTCCAAAATGACAGAATTTACAATTACATATAATATTTTGAAGAAAAACAAAGACGAATGATTTCGGAGAGTTAAATATTTGTGTGACAGGCTGTAATATCGGGAAAATTTAGTTTTTAATAGTAGCCTATTTTTTCGCCAGGAAAAATAAAGCATTATAGAAAGCTAACGATTTTAATTAATTTGATGTGAAGCAAGGGTGAAGGTTTTAGAGGATTGGAATCGGTAAGGTTGGTTCTAGATGTCTGAAAAAAATAATTTTGTGTCGTTACCTGTTTTTTCACAAGGAAAAAAAAAAACAATTACAGAAAGTAAATGCCTTTGATCATAAAAAAAAAAAAAAAAAAAAAAAAATCAAAGATTAGAAGTTTTTCTGAACAAAAATCGATCTGATTGGTTGTTATTTCTGAGAAAATTACTTTTCATTTGTCATCGGACGAAGAAAAGCATAACAGAAAGTAACATGTTTTGAAAATTCCGATGATATGTTTGTAGGCTCGTATTTCAAGAGTCGATAAAAGCGGTCATGGTAATATGAAAAAGTGTAGGCTTTTGGCACTAAATCAAAATCTGTCAAATACAAAATTTTCAAAAGAATAATCTTATTATCTTTGTATTTTTATTTTATTATTGAATTTGATTACGGTTTTTTGTGTACACTTTAAAGAATTTAATATTGATTTTCATTTATTCTTCTATAATATTTATCTTAGATTCCTGAAAGGTATTTGCTTAGATAAACTTTGCTTTTTAAAAAGATGTAGCTTCGGAAAATTTCTAGAGAATTTATGTAATTTAGAGTTTTTTTGTATCACAATATTTATTTGCATACTAAAAATGTTTTTACAGAAAATTCTATACAGAATATACTTTACGAAAAAATCTCTATACGAATGTGAAATACGAAAGAAAAAGCTGAAAATAAGGAATTTATTTTACTGGTATGTTTTTGATATTTGATTAGATTTGGAAATATATGTTCTTAAAATGTTATGCGAGGAATCGAAAAATGCTATTTACTTTTAAAATATAGGAGATAGAGACTATTTGTTATGCATTTTGAAATATACTTAATTTATTTTTTATTAAATGCAATTTTTTAATAATAATTTAACAAAATATTGAGACTATAAAATGTTTTTCTGTTTATTTTAGAGAACTTTATATTAATACTCGCATTTTGTGAATTTTGTATACTTAAGTAAAATCTTAAAAGAAAATATTTTGGAATATTCAAAATATCAGATAAATATTTTTCTATTAAAACTAATAAAAACATATAAAACAAACAAACAAGGCTAATTAAAAAACATCTGAAAATACAGATATCAGGAAATGTTAGAAATAATTATTTGTTAAAAATTAGTTCCACATTTTGGAAATCGGTCACAAAATTATTATGTCAACTAGCAGACCCGGCCACGCGTTGCTGTGACTAAGTTATACGTTGAATTATACGGCTGTAAACTATTTAGTACAGTTAAATTATTATTTACGAACAAAGACGAAAACGTTGTAGCCGATGTAAAAACCCACAGGGTTGAGATTTGAAACTTAGGTCAAAATTTGGAAGCGATTGATAAAAATTTTCGTAGTGTTGATATTAAGCACAAATTAATTTTATTGTAGGGTCCTATAAATTTTAATGGAGAAGTGATATATATTATTTCTAATGCTACTTTGGATAAAATTGCTAAAATGACTAATATATAAATTAAATTCTATTAAAATTCTATTAAAATAAAAGTATAAAAGAAACAGACGATTTTAAAATCAATTTTTATGGAGGAGTGAAATATAATATATGCTATAATGGATAATTTTACTATTAAATGACCTCATCATTTTAAATATTTTAAAGAGGGCAACAGCTGTAGTTATAAAAGGGAAAACAATAAGGCTAAACCAGAAAAATAAGTAAATTTGATAAATATTTTAAAACTTTAAAATTGGAAATCTTATGAAATATTGGACATTTAAAGTAAATACATGTATCATTTTAAATACAAAAAGATTTTGGAAAAGTTTAGTGTATTTTAACGAAGTGATGAGAAGTTTTTGAGTATGTTAAAATTTTAATAGTAAATTCAAGTCAATAAAGATGGGAAACATTGAGGATTAAGATAAGAATAATTATAAGATTTAAAAAAAAAAAAAAAAAAAAAAAAAAAAAACTTTTTATATACCATGCTTTTAAATTTTAATATACTAATAATATACAAATTAAAAGGAAAATGATAAATATTCTATCATAGTTTGAAGTCAAATTTGTTTTCAAATGTCTAAATAAAATATCTGATGTAAGATACTAATATTTTGCAGCGGAATAGATTTCATTTCTGTCATCCTTGGCGAAAAAAAAAGAATATCGCCAAATTATCTGGCGAAAATATTTAATTCCTTTCAAAAATCATGGTTATTTTAACAACTTATATTAAAAGAGTAATGAATAATATGAAACAATATTTCGTACAATACATATTACATGTCATACATACGTACAATGAATAATACATATTACATTTCGTACAATGCATACATCTGGCATGTATATTTTCGTGTTACGCTTTTGATCGCCAAATAATAATAATAATAATAAAAAAAGCCAAGGGCGACAGAGTTTAAAAATTTAAAATTAAAATTTTGTCAATTTGACAGCAAAATAATTCAATCTAACACCCGCGATAACTAATACATATCTATACCCAAATATAAGGATTAAAATCGGGAAATAAATTTCCTCGATTTTTAATAATTTCTTACAAAAAATCCAGTGGGCAATTAACATAGGAAATCTTTTTCTTGGCTGCACAGACGGTCAGTGAGTCACACTTCGCTTGCGTATAGAACTCATAGATATAGTATAGCATATATAGAATAGAGTGATCATTGGGGAGAAAAAAGTTATTCCTTTTCATTTGGGAAAAGACGACGTTTTTACCAAAATATGGCCGTCTTTCCCCGAGTGAATACACACGGGAATACATACTATTATTTTATCAAATAAAATTTATGAATAATTTATTTGCTAAAGGGGAATGGAAGACTCCAGATACAGTTTCAAATTCATATTTCTTTCTTTCTTTTCTTTTTCTTTTCTTTTCTTTTTTTTTTTTTTTCAATACCACTTAATGGCTGTTTCCAAAGCTTTTATTTTTTATCTTTTTTCGGCATCAAAAATCTTTCTACGATAACATGGGGATGAGAGATCTATATATATTACTATATCTATGATAGAACTACATTAGCACTTTATAAATGTGTATAAAATCTTTAAATTGATTATGACGTCAATTTTCGTGAGATGCATAATTTAACTTTTTATAATTTTTTAACGTTCACGTTTGATTAAATGTATTTATTTTTATGTCGAAAGAAAATGAACTCGTATTTTTTTTTTTTTTTTTTTTTTTTTGGCAACAATTAAATTAATGGAACTCACAGATATTTTGGAGCAACTTTAATAAAGGTCTATAATTAACAAGTAATTGCAATAAAACAATATTGTGACAATAAATTGAGATAAAAACTATCCTATCTCTCATGTTGGATCAAACTGCACACAGTGTGCAAAATTTCATCAAAATCAGTTCCTTAGTTTAGGAGTTTACCCCGGACAAACATCGTGACACGTAATTTATATATATATACAGATTAAATTATAAAGTTTTGATCAATGAAGCACAAATAAGTAAAAAACAGGATTAATTTCACTGTATTATCTTCATTATAATATGAATTCAATTTACACTCCAAAAATTTAAAAAGTGGAAATAATTGAATTATACGAAATTTATTAATAGGTTAAAAAGTTGAAGATTCTTTGTGTAGATGGCAGCACCAAATATATTTCAGCTTTCATTTCAACCCAGTCGAAAGGTATCGACATCTGTTAGAATCATTTGGAGTTAACAGATAATTGTGACTGTCAAATAATAACAGACAAATAATTAGCAATAAATTAAAATTGCGACTATAATTTGAGATTTAAACTATCCTATCTCTCAAGTTGGATCGAACTGCACATGGTGTGCGAATTTTATTATAATCGGTTAAGTGGTTTAGGAGTCCATTGAGGACAAACATTGTGACACGAGATTTATATATATTAAGATGAGCAAAAAAAAAAAAAAAAAAAAAAAAAAAAAAAAAAATCAGATGAATTGAAACGAAGACTTTATAAAAATTGGCATATTTAAAACGAATACTTCACGAAAATCGACCAATTAAAATATTTATTAAAATCGAACGAGAAATATTTTGGTAAACAGTCAAAGAATTTTCGAAAAAGTTGAGATTAAGTTATAGGATGTACCTTCACAAAAAATATTCTAATGGCATCTTTGGCATCTTGAATGTCTAAAACCAGAAGATATTGAAAAAATTTCCGATTCTGAGCAATTTACAGATTTTTTTTTTTGATTTTGTTTATATAGATTTCATATTGTTTTCCGCAGTTGTCTTTTATAGATTAGCTAAGATTTCCTATAGCATATGTTGGGATATATTACGCCATATCATATGCAAGGTAAATTTAAAATTTAATAGAACGATATTTTTATATCAAACATGAAATGAATATACATTTTTAAGCATTATGATGTTATTTATTTCAATAACATCTATATGTTTCTATAGATGTTTCTATAGAAGTTTGCTAATCTTAACAGTTTCTATATCTACATTCTATATGTTTTAAAACTTTTCTAGAATTATTTATTTTGATGTTTCTCGAAATGCTACTTCAAAATAATATTACATAGTTTCTAGTTAATATTGATAACATGTTGTTTACTCTGCTTGTAAGTAAATCATTTCTAACTTATATCAGTTCACTTTTCAGAAGATATTTATTTTCTCTTTTTTAAATCTTTTTTATTTTTTTATATTTTATTAATGGTGTAACTGGACTTTAGCCAATATGTTGGTGAAATTTTATTTCAAGCATTAAAAGATAATGGATATTTATGTTTTTTATGAAACGAAAAACATTATTAGAATATTAAAATAATACTTAAAACATCCGTTAAATTTCAAACTCGAAAACACCGAACTTAATATCCAATTTTTATACAATTTCTTTTTATGTTGATGTCTAGTTTTACTACGAATCATTACTTGTTAAGTAAAGCAAAGCGAAGTTGAAACTAGCAGTTAAATTGTGTTTTAAGATATTAAAAAATTGCTTATCTTTTACATAAGCTTTCCTTTGATGCAAATACATTTTTAAAATTATGAATTGTACACAAATTAAGAATGCACTTTTTACTTTTACAGGTCTTTTAAATACTAATTTAAGTATATATAACTTTTGTTCAAAATTATGTCTTAATTATATATTAAAAGTTTTCTAAAACTGATGTATGTATTGATAACATTACACATTACCGTCGGAGTATTTTTCTATTTTGAACAGTACTCCCCACCATTTGTGTGTGTTCGTGTGAGGGTTTCAGTGACATTTATACTATTGATTGCTCAGGATAAAATTTAAATGATTAAAACACGAATGTATAAAACCATTTTTTTAAATAACATACCGTTTTAGAGGAATGCCAAAAGGTTGTGATTACTGTTAAAAATAGAAAATATACTCCGATGACAATGTGTAATGTTATTAATACATACATTAGTTTTAGAAAATTTTTAATATATACACTGAGAAAAAAAAAATGTATATATATGTATACCTACCGCTTTCTCTAGAACGAATAAGTAGCCATTTTCTAAGTCCCTAAACTAGAAATATAGATTTCCGCGTTATAAGGTAAACAAATATCCTGGATAGGCGAAATGATCGGGAATTTCTGATCTACACTTTTTTCTAGATCGTGAAACAATATTATGAATATTATGAAACTTTTGTATTGTGAGAAATTCTCGTTGACTTACTGGAATTTTATTAAAAAACAACATTATAGCTACTAAAACTCGCTGCTTGTGTTCGCATTTATTTACAGAGTTTTTTAAAGGAGATTGACCACCATAATATAGGAAAGCAGCCTAGAATTCTAATAGGGGTTTTTAAGAACTCGCTAGCAAAGGGAGCTAGGATTTATAAGTATGACATGGAACTATTTTTACTAGAGCCATAATTTAGATTAAAATATATTTTTTTCAATACTTTTTGAAGATGACACCTTTTGAATGTTTCCTTGTCAGTATACTAAATATGTATCATATAGTAACCCTAAATTTTTCGTTGAGATCAACAAATTGTTCGTGTACAGGGACACCCGAAAGAATTCAAACACATTACGTCTACGGGGGAAAGCGCAGTTAAGTAGAGTTTAACATCTATAGGCAATTGTTATATGTTTATTGTTATACTGTTTAATATCTATAGGCAATATGAAAATCGTTTGCTCATTCGTTTATAGGGCTACCCAAAGTATTGGGATATATTGGGGCTATACTTGGAAATTGTTGAAATTGTAATTCATTTTGTGTTAGATGTTTTTCATGTAAGACTCAATTTAAATGCACAATATTGTTTATAATACATATTGTTTATAGACAATATAAATGTCCTTCAAAATTGAGTTTAACGTTCTTCTCTACTGAATGTTATTCATGGAAGTACTTTGATGCATTTTACTATGTCGACGAACACTGCTCAGAAAAGAAAAGCAGTTTTCCATACCCATGCTGTAAACAAAGTATTTTTTGAATTTCTATTTTCATTTCTAGTTTTTTGTATAATATCACGTTTTGAGGCTCTCTGAATATGAATGTCCAATATTTATGTATCTCTGTTATCAGCATAACTTAAAAACAAATAGCAACAAAAAATTCAAATTTGGTATTTTGAAGATTGCCACTTAAAAATTTGATCAAGATTGGCAAGTTTGAAAGCAGATTAATAAAAGCCTTGACTTTTCTTCTTAAAGAAATGTAGGTACTATAACTGAACGGCGGGTGTCAAAAGTGTCCCTAAACCTATTTTAGACTATTTTAAAAGTATATTGAACTTCATTATCTTACCTTATAATTCCTAAGACTTAATATGCAATACGTTTTTATAGTGTTAAAATGCAGGGTAAGAGAAAGTCGTGTGAGTGACACAAGATTACGTTATCTATAACAAAATTAAACTATTATTATTATTATTATTATTATTTTGACTGACTGTGATGAACATCTATCTGTCTCTCTGTCCCTCTCTCTCTTTATATATGTATAGATTTCTCTCTCTATCTCTCACTCTCTTTCTCCTAAATTCTTATGTACTTACTGTCATTCAATACGGTAAGTTTGAGAATCTCAACCAAATAAAAAATACGCCTCTATTTTAAGGTAAATACAAGTTTTTGCATTTGTCTCTCCGTTTCTCAGGTGATTAGAGCGCCATGTTAGAAATCTGGTGGTCCCGCGTTCAATACCCTGAAGGTGCGAAGTGTTAATTTTTGTAGACAATTAGTAGAAAAGATGTCAATTGATAAAAGAAAATTTATCGTTGACGACACAGTATCCTAAGAATTTTTGAAGAGTTTTTTTAAGAAGCCTTTTTCTTACATCTCTTTTTAGAAGCAAAAAAGAGTTTTTTGTGGACTACAAGCGCCCTCTATTGGGCGGAATATTCACTAAAATGTCAATGAAACAATTAACAATACAAAATAAAAATGATTAGGAAAAACTCATAAACATTAACCAAATCAGTAAAATGTTAAGTTATAATATAAAAAAATAATAATAAACTAAAATAATAATAAAAAGGTGCCTCAAACGATTAATTAAATTACATATATTGGCCCTTAATCAGAAAATGAAATCACAAAATAGGCAATCCTGTGGTGCTGCCATCTGTTGTGAATTTTAAGAAATAATTTCTCTTTTCTTAGCACAGTTCAAATTTCCCCAATTTTGGTTAATAAGCAAAAAAGTTACATTTTTTTTTTTTTTTTTTTCAAATTAAATTTTATTCTAACTTTAAAAAGATTTATATGATACGCTATAATAAGAATTTGGGTTTTAAAAGTTTTTTAAATAGATTATTGCATATATATATGTATAATCTATATTTATTTATATATTATCTGTCTATCTTTCTATATGTATCTGTATCATATCATTAAAATATGTATGTTTGGCTATCTCCCACGAACTGCTGAACGCGCACTGTTAAAAATTTCAACAGAAAACTCTGTGTAATGTATTATCTTAAGTCTTACGTAAAATTACAGAGTAAAATAAACGGAGATGTTAAAAAACTTATTTTATATATTCACTTTAATAACTAATATTAATTTAATTAATTATTGGTGAGAATATATTTCGGACTTTTCTAAAATAGACTTTTGTAAAATGCTTTTTCTAAAATAGAAACAGTCATTTTTAATTTTATGTAAATAATTAAATAATAAAATTAGGTAAAAATACAGAATAAAGATTGAGAATCTCAATTATTCACTTTTAACTAAGAATTACTGTAAATTTACAGTGACACTGGATAAATATTTACATTAAATTTACAGACATTTTTAACAGTGCAGAAGGCAACAAAAGATCCGAAATAACCCAAGGTTTCAGAGTTGATTTTTTAAATTATTTTTCCAATTAGTTAAAACGATATAAACTTAAAATCCTAAGCAAGTGCAAGATAAACAACACAACATACTGTTAAAAAAATGTCCATCTACAGCTACTTGAAGCGGTTGGGCGACAAAATATAAGGCAATAGGTAGTGTAGATAAACCAAGTTCAAAATTATACGTAATTGCCCAAAACAAAGTTTCAAACGTTTTCAATAGATTTTTTAAAAATAGAGTGATATAAAAAGAGTGAATAATTTTTTTTTTGAAAATTCATTTAAATACAATAGTGTAGCGGATAAAGTCTGCTAGTACATACATATAATTTCATAAAGCATGAATAAATTTGAAAAACAGAATTTACATTTCAATATAACATGTTATTTGTTAGAAAAAAAAATATATATATATATATTTCTAATTTTGAGTATTTTTGAGAAACAAAAATGAAATGAATTAGCAGAACACCGTCCTAATTTCAAGAAAGAAAATTTTACATTATTATGATATTATTGAGATCGCGCTTCCATTTATTTGAAGTAATCTCTTTTTAATGAGTTTTTCTGTGAGGAACAAAGTATATTACTGAGTCTGTCAGATTTAAAGATATGAGGGGAAAAAAAAAAAAAAAAGAAAAGAAAGGAAAAACGACATTGTAGTATAATATAAGAAAGAAATGAATTTTTACTTCATATTGCAACTTTTTTTTCTTTTTTCCTCTCCATTTAAAGTTTGGTGGGGTTTTGTTTTACTGCTTTAAACAAGCTTAACATTTCTTTTTATATAATTAAAGAATGAAAATGGGAAAATGTCTTATGATTTTAATTGATGGGGGATGATAACTTAATTTAAGAATTTCTTCATAATTTAATCTTTCGAATGCTTATCAAACTCGTTTTCAAAATTTTAGTAATATATATTATGTCATTCATGATTGGCATGCATAATTTTCACGTATTAAAATTTTGCTAAATGATTTCTATGAAAATTTAAAAGATAATTATATTATTTTTCTTTGAAATTTTAAAGTTTTGTACTAAGATTATTTCAAGCTAATTTTATAGAGACTATTACAAGTAAATTATTAATTTATGTTATTTACTCTTTTTTTTTTTTTTAAATGACGAAAAACACGAAGCAATTATTAAGGGTATAACATTTGCCATTACATAAAAACAAAACAATCATAAAAAAAAAAAAAAAAAAAAAAAAAAAAAAATGTGTAAGATATCGCCCAATTATTGAAATTTGCATAGTTAAACTGCTTTATATTCCTTCCCAATGTATTATATAGTGAGTGAATTTAAAAGTGTACCCGTTCATTTATTGCATTGCCCAAATTTACAATGTATACAGAAAAACTATCAGGACATAATTCACTTAATATATCTCTATTTAAGGCACGAGTATCGTTTGTTATCGTTTGTCGTTTGAATTAGAAACTCACAGAGCAAATTTAAATTTACATGAACATCATTATTAATTTCCAATCCGATTCATATATAATTCAATAAATCCTCTGTTTATTACAAAGTTTTCTTTTTTCTATCTATCTATCTATCTATCTTTTTTTTTTTTTTTTTTTACTTCCTTATACGAAGTATAAGGAAGTATTGTAATCCCAATTTGCGAAACGAATTTTAGTATATCTCACATAGCTCAAAAACAAATCGTCGTAATGTTGCAAATTTATATGTGTGACTGTCACGATATCTAGTTGTACACCTGCAAGTTTCGTCTTAATACAAGCTTTCGTTTTAGAGATATCAGCGACTTAACGCGATTTTTCCTGACGTTTGTATGTGTATGTGTATATGTATCTCGCATAACTCAAAAATGGTTGGATGTAGAAATTGCAATTTGGTACATAGGTTTGTTATAACAATTAGTTGCGCACCCCCCTTTTTGGTCTTTCTATGACTTTCAGTTTTGTAGATATTTACGAGAATTATATTCATAATGACCAAATATACAAAGGTTTTGGCATTTATAAATGAACTACCATCGTACAGATTTCAAAATAACCTAATGATAGAGCTCGTAATGATTTCATTATAAAAGTTGTCGACATTTTTGCGTGTAGAAAGTAATTTGTAACGACATAAGCAGGTTCTAGTCGACCAACTGGTTTTATTTAATTAATATTCAGCCCGTAAATAGAGCTCTTAATGATATTTTTAAGAAAGTTCCCGACATTTTTACGTGCAGAATGTAATTCTTAAAAACGTAAACTGGTTCTAGGCCAAGAATGCCCTTTAATGAATACTGAGTACGTAGACAGAGAACGTAATGATATTGTTATGAAAGTTACCGACATTTTTGTGTGTAAGAAGTAATTCTTAATATATAGGCAGGTTCTAGTCGACGAATGCACTCTATTTTGTTTTAGTCTTGTTTGTCATTTAAGGAATTTTTGAAGAACTTAGTTCAGCGCTATAATCCAATGAATCTTTCCGGAATATTTCCGAATTCTTTTTTCTTTTATTGAAGTTAGAGTTTCCAAACTTTGGCAACCCTAAACTAAAATTTTCGCCAAATTCGTCGCAAAGTCCTCAAAATCGATGTCAAGACCAAAATCAGCGTTGGCTACAAACTTGGCCACTTGGCGAGATTAGCGATCAAATTTGGTGGCAAATATTGTTTCATGACAGCCAGAATTAGTAAATTTTTTCTCAATTTTAACTGAATTATTTGTTTCGGTAAAATGTATCGTTTTTCTTCTCTAATTTTTGGGAAAGAGAACAAAAGTAGGCCATTTATACTCGAAAGGTTTTCATTAAATTCTATGTTATGAATTTGCCAATGAGAGATTCTGTTATAAGCCATTGCTGAAAAAACTAATATATTTGTTTGGCGGTATATACGATCCTATTATCATAACTTTTGTGGTTAGAGTAGCAGATTTTCAGTCCCCCCCCTCCCCTCCGTAGTTGGATCTTGCTTGTTTATTTACAAATCCGTTACCTCACACAAAAATGTCAATGTTTTCATAACAATATGTATATTCAAATGGGTGTATAAGGAAGCCATGTGGTGTCCACATCAGATTTTTTTTTTTACATTTGAAGTCTGATAGTCGAATTAGAAATTTATAGTGTTATTCACTCGAATTTATGTTTTACAAACCGGATTTTTGCACTCAGAAATTTAAATAAACGATACATTCCCATTAAAGACAGATATATTAGATCAGTTATAATATTAAATGTTTTGTAGCATACATTGGGGTGATGGGACTAATGTAAGAAACTAACAGGTACTCTTTATTGTTAGTTTATTAATAAAATGTTTCTTCTTTATGTGAATTTTTGTTTTTGCTTTAAGACGATTCCGGATTTCAATGTACATAACTTTTGTTTCACTGAAATTAATTGCTTGATATTATGGGCACAATGCAATTTTTTCGGACGAGTTCAAAGAGCTAATGTATGTAACATCTAAATGTGTGTGTGTGTAAAATATTGGGCGTCGTAGTAAATTTTAAAGCGATTTTTGTGTAGCTTCTTCTGCAATATTGCATATCAATTAATACACCTCATTCGTATCATATGATAGAAACTGGTTCTGAATTATCAAGTAAATATAGAAATCGGATGAAAAGTAAAAGTTAATATGAAATTTTGAAGCAGAAATATTTCATACGATAAGTCTTTTATTCGTCACTGCATTCACTAAAAATTTCTCCAAAGAAAAGGTGCTGCAAAAGCATGCCAATCAATCTGTTTGTTTCTCAATAAGAAAATCTTACCGAAATCACATTAGAATGTTGGTTTCAACGTTTAAAGATTATGATTTTAATGTTAATGATCGAGAAAGGCGCTTCACCTAGCAGCGCTTCACTGAAGGCTAGACATGAAAAGTTGCAAGCTGTGCTGGATGAAAATGCATCTGAAATGCAAACCGACGTCATAAACACTTTTCAACAAATTGAAAAGTGTTGAAAATGAATTTAATGAGTTTTCAGGACGATATAAGTTATTTATTATATTATGTCACCTTAATTTAACAATAGCAACCTCAAAATTTGTCAGCTTATAACTCTATGAAAATTTAGGAGAAATATATTATTTATAGCTTTTATAGACTTCTTTATAACTTCTAAAGATTGTCAAAATGTGTATTACTATTTTTCGTAAAAGAAAAAAAAAAAAAAAAAAAAAAATGGGATTCGTGGGATTTGTGCAAGTTTTACCAGTAGACGATACCCTAAACAAAATTCAAGTATAGTTTTATAAACTAGTTGGTATTATTAATCGATCGCCATCAGCCCAATATTTGTACGATGATTTGCAGCAAAATTAATAAAGGGAGGAAACAAGCTTCGATATAAAAAAGGAAACAAAATATTATAAATTGTAAAATTTAAAAGGTAAAATTAAACTGGTATTATAGCGTCCATCTAAATTTAACTATCTATCTATCCATCTCTCTATATACAACATTCACATACTATAATTAGACTTAAGTTTGAAGTCTCAACTTTTAACTTAAGAATTACAAATGCATTTAAGATTTAAAAGAAACTGCTATGAAACTGTTAACGTACACTAGGGAATATTTCTTTTTCTTTCTTTTTACTTCCTTATACAAAGTATAAGGAAGTATAGTAATCCCGATTTGCGAAATGGATTTTCTATTTCACATTGCTCAAAAACGAATGATCACTGAATGTTCCCAATTTGTACGTGTGACTGTCATGATATCTAGTTGTACACCTGCAAGTGTCGTCTTAACACAAGCTCTCGTTTTAGAGATATAAGCGACTTTACACGTTTTTTCGTGACGTCTGTATGTATGTGTGTGTGTGTGTGTGTGTGTGTGTGTGTGTGTGTGTGTGAGTATGTCGCATAACTCAAAAACGGTTGGACGTAGAAAGTTGCGAATTGGTACATAGGTTTGTTATAACATCTAGTTGTGCACCTCCCTTTTTGTACTTTGTATGATTTTCCGTTTTGGAGATATTTAGGAAAATTAGGTTCATAATGGCCAAAATGTATCAAAAAACGGTAATAACTCAAAAACGGTTTGGACAAATCTTGCAATTTAACTAACTTCCCGACAAGCTAGACATTTGAAACTTTCAGAAAAGCTCAGAACACGATGATAATGCATTTTAAAAATATTTTTAGCCAACTGTTTCGGATACCTGCTGCCTTCAGCAGCGTTTATATGATTCCACAGAAAAAATATTTAACTAACTTCTCGACTAGCTAGACATTTGAAACTTTCAGAATATTTCAAAACACGGTGAAAATGCATTTTTTAAATACTTTTAACGATCTGTTTCGGATTCCTGCTGCCTCCGGCAGCGTTACTTGGACAAATCTTGCAATCGATTTTTAACTAACTTCCGACTATCTAGACATTTGAAACTTTCAGTAAAGCTCAGAACATGGTGACAATGCGTTTTTTAAATATCTTTAGCAAATTGTTTCGGGTCACTGCTGCCTTCGGCAGCGTTTATATGGTTCAACAGAAAATCTAATTAACTAACTTTCCGACTAGCTAGACATTTGAAACTTTCAAAATAGTTCAAAACATGGTGAAAATGCATTTCTTTTAATATTTTTAGCCAACTGTTTCGGATCCTTGATGCCTTCGGCAGCGTTACCTGGACGAATCTCGCAATCAATTTTTAACTCACTTCTCGACTAGCTAGACATTTGAAGCTTTCAGTAAAGCTCAAAACATGGTGGCAATGCATTTTTAAAATATTTTTAGCAAATTGTTTCGGGTCACTGCTGCCTTTGGCAGCGTTTATATGGTTCAACAGAAAATTTATTTAACTAACTTCCCGACTAGCTAGACATTTGAAACTTTCAGAATAGTTCAGAACACGGTGAAAATCCGTTTTTTAAATACTTTTAGCCAACTGCTTCGGATCCCTGCTGCCTTCGGCATCGTTACTTGTACAAATCTTGCAATCGATTTTTAACTAACTTCCCGACTAGCTAGACATTTGAAACTTTCAGAAAAGCCAGAACACGGTGGTAATGCATTTTTAAAATATTTTTAACCATTTGTCTTGGGTCCAATGACAATTCTTTTTAACATTATATATTTCTAAAGATGTATAAGGAAGTCATGTGGTGCCCACATCAGATTTTTTATTATTCGCTATTCAATAAAACTTAAGCGCTCTTTCCTGAAAGTAGTTTTGAATAATAATATAGTAAGTATTGTTGTTCTAAGCTTTGGAGTAACGCAATTCTAAAATACTAAAGAAATTCAAAAACGGTCTTTTATGTTTTTTGAAGCTTTGGGCAAAGATATGTTTAATTCATGTTTCCTTCATTAAAAGCAAACACTTTTTTATTAAGTTCTATTTGTTCAAACAAGCACTTTAAATTGTATTTATATACAAATAAAAAAGCTTTTAAAGCTTTTAGATACCTCTAAAAAAAACTTTTCTCCATTTTTTTTTTTTTAAATTAATTATAAAATGAAAGAAAAGTAATTAACTTTTGAGATATAGCTAAGAAAAGCTTTACAATTTTATTTGCTTATAACGTAAAAAGAAGTTTATTAATGTACATGAAGAACCTTTTATGCTTCTAAGAATTATTTTCATTTAAAATTCTAACAAAAATCAAGTATATGGTATATAATTAATTTTGTTACGAAAAGATAACACAATGCATGTTAGTTTCTTGCCGTTAAAATGTCATCAGTTATTTAATTAAAAAATATTTCATAAGTGTCGACTTGTTTCATTATAATGTATATTAAGAACATAAAAGCGACACAAAATAGTACAGATAAAGAAAATTAGATGACATTTATTGTACGCTGCTCAAAAAAAAAACTAATCTCAAAATGAATTTTTCTAATTATATTCTATTATAAATCTTTTTATCAACTATGGTTCTTGATATTTAAACTCTTTAGATTGTGTAATGAAAGCTGGACACAAAGATGGTAAAAACGATAGAGTTTTATTTTATTTTTTTTTGTAATTGAGGAGAAGGATCTTTTAGCTAACTCCTTAGACTTGTTCTTAGAATTAAAGAATTGAAGTAAAAAAATGATAACTATAGCAAATGGAACAAAATTAAATGCTAAAGTAAAGGGTAAATGTTCTTTTAACATCCAAACTGTAAATGATAAATGCCCCAAAATTTCTTTATATGGGGTATTTTACGCCCCAGAGCGTAATGGAAACTTTCTATCAGTGCAATTTTCCACTGATATGTGGTCACTTTAAAAGGTAATGCTCAATTAAAAAGGACAATATCCTAGTAGCAGATACAAAGGGTGATGAAGGTATATACACCCTTGTGCAAATTAATTGAAACAAATTCGAAAGATTGTTAAAACTAAGAAGAAATGCTATTTTACTTAAAATTATACAAAATCAAAAGTTTTTAGTACATAATATGATCCCCAAGACTCTTTAGAAACATTTGGACACGATTCGGTATGGATTCTACCAGTTTTTTACAATCGTTTATATTTTTTGTGTCCTTGCATCACACATGAATTAGCGCTGTGATTAGCTTTTCCATAATTGTACAGTCCATATTTAATAGGCGATTCTTGCATATATCCCAGAAATTCTCCATTGGGTTCATATTAGGAGAGTTCCTAGACCCTTCCAGTGTCTCAATTTGGTTCTCAAACATGAATTTCTTCACGATTTCGGACGTATGGCACGGGCCAAAATCCTGCTGAAAAATCCCCGTTCTATTAGGGTATCGTTTCTTCAATTCTGGAACAACGTTTTTATGCAAAATAGTAACATATTTCTCAGAACGCATTATACTGTCTACAGGCTACAAAGAACTAACCCCATTGTAACCGAAACAACCCCAAAACATCTTCTTTTGAGGGTGATTATCAAATTGGTTGATGTGTCAATCCCGAATTCTTTCGCCAGGCGATCTCTGCACGTGTTGAGTTCGCTAGCCTTAGACAAAAAAATGGCTTTCGTCGCTAAATAGTACTTTCCTCCAATTTTCGAATGTCGAATTCTTATATTTAACGCCCAAAAGTACGACTTTTTCTTCATTGGTTAGGTCAGAAGCTGTTTCTTCATAGACTGATAGGCTGGCCGACCGGCTGCAAGAAGTTGCCTTCAAACAGTAGACGCGCTAATATTTATTCCATGCTCTTTTAAATCTCTATTAAGTACAACACTAGTCTTTTGAGGGTATTTTTTACTTTGTATAAGTAGAAAAGAGTCATCTCTTAGCGTTGTTTTCTTTTTTCGGTTAAATTTTACTCTCCGCTTTGGAGTTATGAATCCTGTTTCTTTATTTTGTTTTATGATACGGCTCACAGTTGCAATACTAATGCCAACTATCTTCAAAATCTCTTTATAAGTCTTTGGAGTATGTTTGGAGAGAATAACAATCTTCGCAAGCTTTCGCAGCGTCACATCCATCTCTAACGACAGTGGACTCTCAACTGATGTGATCGTAGCTGGAGCTTTGATCTACAGACGTTTCTGCGCATGCGCTCGACGAGCCCTTCTGTTTGGTGGAAATTGTTGCTAGGGAAAGGATTTATTCATCCCACCCATATTTTAATACATTTTAGTATGATTATAAAAGAATAATAAGAATGGATTTAAATTTCACGGAAAAAGTAGTTTGTTTCAATTAATTTGCACAAGGGTGTATAAATTGCAAAATATTCCCTGAAGTGAAAAGGTGTATACTGCATCTGAAACTTTACCTATTTGTTAAAAAAAAAAAAAAAATAATAATAATAAAATGACACCAAAGGTTGTGCCATAGAAGTGCAGATGCTATTAAAAAGACATAATATAATTTAGAAGTAGATATGAAAACAAATAATTGTTCGCATAGTACAGAACGTTTTACATGTATAAAAATAAAATTAATTGAAAAATAGTATCTTAAGAAACAGAGTACAGGAGTAAAAGATCTCTTGACTTAATTTAAACCGATGTTTGTGGCCCAGTTAGATCTAACAGTGAGGTCGGCAAAGTAATTTCAGACGGGTCCGGATAGTTTTGAAATTTTTTACCGAGGTCCAGTAAATATATAACCTGCATTTCTCTGCTTAGTGCTTTAGGGGTAAATCCTGAGGAAGTCCTACGGCATTTTGAGCTATTTTATTTAATATTCTATCTAATTTTTCTGATATAGTTCAAAATACTTTTGCTAATCTCAAGTTTTATGGTTCATTTCGTTTTTGAAAGCTCGATTTTTTACCTTTTTAATACTATCCATTATTAGATCCCTCTTTTCTACTATATTACCTTACAAGATCCTTCTTTTTTATGTTTAAAATATGTTATAAAATTTTATAGTTTTAATATTTAGGTAAGTAATTTTAATAATTTTCTAAAAAAAAAAAATAATTTAACTATTCAGTTACAACAAATAATTAAATCTATCCAAGTTAACTAGTTACCTAACTGGCCTTTGTGCGTTTTTGTGGTAATTTATTCAACTGTTTGGTTTTCGTTCTCATTCTTTTCGTTAAATTCATGATAAATTATACATATACAGGGTGAGTTTCACATAATCTATCAAACGAAAGGAGGTGATAGAACAGCCCATGGGGAGCATAAAATACCATAGAAACCCTGTCCTATCTTTAACCGTTTCCGAGTTATGGTAGATAGAAGAAAAATCTGTTTTTTTTCCATCCCGTCTGATAAAACCCAAATTTGTGAGCTTTCTGAAAGACTTACACGCAAAATAAACACATATTTGGAAATAGCAGAAAAAATACTATCGGGTGACATCATTTACATCAGGATACCTTAATTTGACGGCAAGCTACAAGCGCTAAAACACTGGCGAAGTTTAAAATCGAGTTGTCACCAAATTCTTTATCTGACAATTCTGCAAACACCGGTCAAGCTACAATCGGTCAAATTTACCAAAAACTCCTCCATTCCACAAGCTTTAGAATGAGCCCACAACAAACCATATCGGTGTTCTAGTTCAGAAGAAATTTAGCCTTTTGTTTGAAATACATTCATCACTGAACTCGACGTTCGACGAGAAGGGGACTCAAGGGGTGCCATGGTCGTTCCTGATTTCATGTCCGCCTTCAGCCCGCTGTTTTGTCAGATGCAAAAAAGAAAGTTTTAAAGACAAACAAGAAAAGTAGCAGTTGTATTAAGTTACAAACACAATGGGATGGAAACAAAAGAAGTATGACGTTTCTCACGTCTTTCACAAAGGAATATGCAAAAAAAAAGTGTATCTCACGTTTATGATTAAAGCATATATGCATTCGAAAGGATGTGTGAAATTTAGTGTCGCTGCTGAAATTGGTCACCCCCGCACCTGATACATGCCCTTGCCCGCTTACGAACGGAAACCACAGTAGCTCTTAGCAAAAGCTCATCCCTCAGTTTTATTATTGCATCATCGAGCCGGCTGCTTAAATCTTGCAAACTGGCAACTTCTGTGCGGTAAACTTCTTACTTGAGGAAACCAAAACATAGAAGTCCAATAGAGTGAGATCTGGCGATCTAGGTGGCCAAGGAATTGGTCCATTACGACCAATCTATCGCGGATACTGCTGATTCAAGAAGTCCCGAACGGCATTGGAAGAATGTGCACGGGCCCCATCGTGTTGGAAAATGATTTCCGCTCGTTGAGGTACAGGAATGACATCAAGTAATCCTGGAAGATGATGTTCCAGAAACTCCAAATATGTATTGCTTGTCAGATGACCTTGGAACACATGTGGACCTATCAAGCGATCGGCAACCACTCCAAGCTAAACATTTAAGCTGAATCGCGTCTGGAACGATGAGTTTCGTGTTACAAAGGGATTTTGTTGAGCGTAATAATGCCAGTTATGTAAATTTAACATGCCATCCCGAGTGAAAAGTGACTCATCTGTCCACAGTATCGTTCTAAGGAAATGGTATTCCTCAATATCTCGCTCTAAAAGCCAGCGGCAGAATGTTACCGGCTTTTGGAAATCTGAGCGGCGTAATTCTTGTACCGATGGCAAGTGGTATGGTGATACTGGTTTTTGCGCAAAACATTCATCACTTTACTTTGGGAGATTCCACCTCCTCTCGCAAGTACGCGTGAACTCATATTTGAATTTTCCTCTACTCGGTCGATTACGGACTCCTCAGCGGTGGCGGAGCAGCGACCATGGCCCCTTTCGTACACCCTACCGAACGACCCACTCTCCCTAAGCCTTTGATGAATTGCCTCAAATACAGCACGGTTGGACGCACGACGATGTGGATAACGTAGACGGTACTCTTCTTCGGCTCTCCGAGAATAACCATCGCTAAATCCATACACAAAATGCATATCCGCGTACTCTTCATTTGTAAAACTAGGCATATCTGTTTACAGGTTGGAAAGTATGACAATTTGATCCCTGTGATGACTTCAATTTAAAATAAAATTCAGAAGGGTAAACAAAAAGGGATAAAATTTCAATATTAATTTACAAAAGTAAAAGAAAAAAAGTGCTACGGAATAAGAACCAACTTGGTTAATTCGTACCAATGTAGGAAAACATACTAAGCATGAACTAAGAGAGAGCAAGTAGACGTGAGAGCAGCGTGAAAAGAATCGGCCGAGCTCAGGCAAAGTCCAGAAAATGCTAAAGCAATAAGCAGCATAAAACGTAAAAGAAGCTGACGAGCTAATGAGCTGTTAGAGATTGACTCGCCTTTTGTACCCGCGAGTGGGATGCGCGCGCAGGAAGGTTGGAATACATCTGCATATCACTAAGAGTCCATATGCAGATAATCACGAATTTGCATACGTTCCATTTACTCATCATCGTTTCGTTTGTCTAATTTCGATAAACGCCGTTTTCAGTGATGTATTTCAAACAAAAGGCTAAATTTCTCCTGAACTAGAATATCGATATGGTTTATTGTGGGCTCATTCTAAAGCTTGTGGAATGGAGAAGTTTTTGGTAAATTTGACCGATTGTAGCTGGAACGGTGTTTGCAGAATTGCCGTTTAAAGGATTTGGCGACAACTAGATTTTAAACTTTGCCAATGTTTTAGCGCTTGTGGCTTGCCGTCAAATTAAGGTATCATAAAGTAAATGATGTCACCCGATAGGATTTTTTCTAATCTTTCCAAATATGTGCTTATTTTTTGTGTAAGTTTTTCAGAAAGCTCACAAATTTGGTTTTTTTCAGACGGGATTGAAAAAAACAGATTTTTCTTCTATCTACCATAACTCGGAAACGGTTAGAGATAGGACAGGGTTTCTACGGTGTTTTATGCTCCCCATGGGCTGTTCTGTCACCTCCTTTCGTTTGGCAGATTATGTCAAACTCACCCTGTATATTTATACATATATATTCTTTTCTATTTTTTTTATTTTAATTTTCATAGATAGGCATATTTGTATTCAAAACTAAATGAGAGAAATTACATTTGCGATTTTGAGCCAGTTTTTTAAAGATAGGTTCATATGGGGAGCAGTTTATGCGCAGAGGGACTTGAAGGTGGGTGGCCGTTAGTCTTGAGTATATTTATTCTTCAAAAATAAAATTTTTGAAAATGAAGTTTTACAGACATACGTGTGGAGCCAAATATAGTAGCCATGTAAATGGCTATTTCTTTAAGTTTCCCATGTTTTTCTTAGACATGTGTACTCCAAAATTCTTTGGCGTATGCAGTTTTATACGTTTGCAAGGAAATGTCTTCCTGCAAGTTCATTTGGCTTAAAGGCTTTGAAAGGCTTAACAAGCCACATCTGTCCATTCTCCCGCTGGAGAAACTTCAACAGGCGATTTTAAGAACCACGACAATTTCTCTATCTCTGCAGTCTTGAAATCTTGCTGCACATTTCTTTTTCAGATCTGATTTAAAATTCGAAAATACTACAATATCTATTTCAGAACTATTTTTATATTTAAATTTTCGAAAGGGAATAAATTCTTGACTTGCAATGTCTTTTTCAAAGATAACCAGTGTGCGAGATACAGAAGACACACTTTGTATCAGATCACATATTAATTTCCCATTTCCTTGCAGCTAGGTACTGAGCGTATTTAAATGTTTCAGAATGTCTTTCAGAAAAGCCACAGCTATTCTATTACGTTCGTTAGAAACCTCCAAATAGTTTCTTGCTTACTGTGTATCCAAATTTTCTAAGAAAGAAGTTGCTTCTTCTTTTATTTGCCTTTTATGTTACTTGACTTTTACTTGACTATCACTTGACTTTTACTTAGCCAATGAACATTGTTGTGTTGCAGTAAGTCAGATTGCGCCGATTCACACTCAGATAGAAACTCTTTGAACTGTCTGTTCTGTAGAGCATAACGAGACTTCCTCATTTTAATCAATTTGATCAAGCATAGTAACCATGTATTTAATATACCTATAACTTACCATTAATAATTCAAATTAGTCACGCAATTAATTGTAAAATACTAGAAAAGTTTTTAAATATGGCGCCCAAACTTATTGTTATCTACAGAAAAGCATATTTTAAGTAATTTATTTGAGTAATGTATACTTTCAAATAATTTTTTGCGGTCCAGTTTTCACCTTCAGCAGTCCGGAGTTGTTCTGTGGTTCGCCGGTTGCCAACCGTTGGTTTAGGGAATAGAAGGTATTTTATTACAATTATAGATGATTACTCACGTTGTACACAAATTTATATGATGTCGTCAAAGGATGAAACAGTTTACAAAATTAAAGTTTATGTAGCTTCCAGAACAAATACATTTAGAATAATCATTAAAAACATGTTTATTTACCATGGGATAGAATGTTGCAATCAAACTCACAGGGAATATTTAAAGAACCGAGGTATAAATTATCAAATCCCCACACGCTATGTTCGTCACTTCAAACTGGAATGGAAACAGATATATAATATAAAAGTGCAAAGCAATGCTTATAACTGCTAAATTACTAAAAGAATTTTGGACAGAATCTAGTGCAACAATTGTTTATAAAAAAAAAAAAAAAAAAAAAACTAAATATACAGATAAAACACCATAGGATTTATAGAATAGGTGCAAGCCTAATTTAATCATCTTAGATCCTTTGGATGTAAAGCATTTGTATAGGTACATAAATAAATGAGGCGGAAAGTTGATGACAAGGTAACTCAATGAAACTTTGTCAGGTATGATCTCAATAGCAAAAGCTTCTGGATTTATATAGGAAGAAGAAAAAGTTGTAATTAGTAGTAAAACAATGAAAGTTCTTGGAAAAAAAAGAATGACAGTTTTTTAATAGAACATCTTGAAGTAGGAAGATCAAATTTAATACATTTTAACTTTTTAGATGGAAATTCAGAAACAGGAACGATAAACATCTAGCTAACATTGATGCTCCATAAGCATTGTGAAAAATGACAACATTTAAGAAGAAATGGTTAGTGATAACAAATCAGAAATTGACTCAGTAAAGGAAGAAGATGTTAATGATTCTCAAAGGAAAAGCTCAGATAGAAGAATCAAAGGAGTTCTACACGAAAGATTCTCTTATGAAGAAAAGGAACTTTCTCAAAAAACAAAGACCCGGAAATATTTAAAAATGTTTTAAAATTGCATAAGGCGGACCAATAGAAATGATTTCGAATCATGAAAAAAAAAAAAAGAGATTAAATCGTTAAAAAAAAAAAAAAAAATTTATATGAACTAACTTATTTACCTGAAGAGAATCATACGATTGGGTGCAAATAGATTTACAAGACTAAATGTGATAAAAATAAAAAAAGAAATTAAATTCAAAGCACGTCTAATCGTCAAAGATTTTACCGAAAAAAATTATCCAGATTATACTAAATGTTTTCTCTTGTTGTGATGCTGAAGCATACAACAATTAGGACATTTCTTAACTGTGAAGCTTACAATAAAACACAGGTCTATCAAGTATATATGAAAACAGTCTTTTTACATTAATAGCTAATTGGAGAAGAATTACATGAAGCAGCCTAAAGGATAGAAAGATAAGAAAGATAAAGAAAACGAAAGCAAAGTCTGTAAACTGAAGACATCTATGTATGGTTTTAATCAAGCAGCCAAATGTTGGAATGATAAGAATTCGAATACACTAAAAACTTATGGTTTTAAACAAAGTGACGCTGATTCTTGCCTTTTCACAAAAAAAAAAAAAAAAAAAAAAAAAAAAAAAAAACAACCATACACAATCTCTTTTCTTTTATATGTCGTTGGTATGTTGATTAGCTTCAAAAATTAAGAAGGAGTTAACAAAGTGATAAATGATCTTAAGAAAATTTATCCTATAATACCATTAGGTGAGGCCAAATATTTTTGGGAATGGAAATTACAAGAAATGAAGACGTAAACTATCTGTGATCACAGAAAAATAAAATTGTGCAATTAGTTATCGATTTACAATTAGAAGCACCAAAGTCAACTTATATACCAATCAATGGGAACGAACTAGAGATTAGTAAATGAAAAAAAAAAAACCTTTTGGCATCAGATGACAGGCATAGGCAGACGATAGGAAGTCTTCTACATATTTCCTCGTGTACTTGTACAAGACCAGATATTACTCCCTCAACTCATATACTTTTTAGAAGGGGTAAATAGTCCAATGAATCAATTCAAAATTCTAGGTCTATTTTATAATTTTTGTACGAACAGTAATTTTATAAAATAGAAAAAGTTCAAGTATACAGCTTTTAATGTAATTATAAGTAAAATGATTGGCTTAACTTGTTATAAATGCCAGTTCGTTTCGATGGCATGACCTTTATATGTTATTTTTTGTGACATTGCTTCATTTTGAGGCGAGATGAATAATGGTAAGAAAATATAAGATGTAAATTAATGATTTGACAAGTTAAATATTTCATTTAAAATGTATAAACATTAATTTCTACATATTTATGCCAATTTTATTATGAAAACTTAAAACCTATTGTATTTTTATCGCAGGAAGAAATTTCTTAGCACATATTATCAAAATTTTAAACACTAATTCAAAATTAGCTTTTCATTTTTGTAAAATTAATTTTGTTGTTGATGACACTTTACATTCTTCAGTATTCCTTTCTTTCTCGTATCCTACTTAAGTACAGGCATACATATATAATCTATATTTGAAGAATATTGATTCAACACCGACTATATATTTGTTTTCCGTTGCTATTCACCAGGTGCGAATCAACTAATTATTTTATTCATATCACAGAATCGATCTCTTTCTTTGACTAAAACTAGTTCAAGTGATACGTGAATTAAATTGACAGCCACTGCATGACGGAAATGAAAGTGAATCTATTTCCGATGCGGAAATGAGGCAAAAGCGCTTATACATAGAAAGAAGGAAACGGAAACAGGATTGCTATTGATATAAATCGATCTATATCTGAAATAGAAAATATTTCTAAAACAAGAATGTATGAGACAATAAGACCTTTGTTACACAAAGAAGTACCAACTTACACTCTACACAAGATGTTGCCTCTAGAAACATTTATTAATTTCTGAATCTTTGTATTAAAGATTCTTTTGTTTGGAAATGAGAGCGTAGGTAGTACATGATTTAAAACATGCACAACGTGGGATTAAGTAGCAAAAAATAAAATTTATCCTGAAAAACACTTATAAGTAGCGTTATTGTTTCAGCTTGAAAAGTTAAAATTTATTAATTTTAAGATTACGTTAGGTATGTAGTTTTATTCACGATACATGAAAATTTTCCTCAAACTGTTATTATTATTATTATTATTATTATTATTATTATTATTATTATTATTATTATTATTTTTTTTGGGGGGGGGAGAGAGAAAGAGGAAGGGTTATAATATCATATTTCGAATCAAAATTGTCAGAAACCTTTTTCTGAAGCACTAATTAATCATTCGAATTTTTTTTTTTCCTTTTTTTTTTTTTTTTTTTTTTTTTTTTTTTTTTTTAAAGTTCGATTAATAGTAACAGCTTAATTATTATTATTATTATTTTGCACTTTATTAATCCAAAGAAGATTTTTTTTAAAAAGAAACTTACATATTTTTAAACAAGTGAGGCGTTTTAATGCTCGTGTGGTTAGTGGTATTAAAAATGGTTTATAGCTCTAGTAACGGCTAGAGGCTGTTGCTGGGCTAACCAGCCATGTTTAAGCATCGTAAAAAGAATGAAAAACCTCCGGATTATTCAACAAGAAAATTCGCATTAGAGAAATAGAAATATTTCCAAGAGAAACAAAACAGTTAAAATATATATGTTAACGAGAATGTAACAGAATGCGGAGTTTAAACCGCTCTATACAGTGTTGTCAAATTTAGGGACTCTTTTATTCAACTATTACCAATAATTTTCAGGAGTGATACTTGATGTACATAATGGAGGAATAACATTAGGCAACAGTTACAGTTCAAAATCCAGTACAATCACTAAATTTGGTAATACTGACCAGAGAATGAAATTAAAATGTTCAAAGAGAAAACAAGTAAATGTAACACATAAGAAAGCAAGACGGTATGTGGCGTGCGTTTAGAAATGATCGTGGGGCCTGTGGTACTCTGACTTTTCCTTGAAGTAGTAATAGAAATACGCTAACTTGTTTAATTATCAGATCTTACGCATCCTAAATCTTCCTTGGTGCACTGAAAATTTCGTAACAGTCCTGAATGAAGCAATTGTTTTTCAATGTAATCTCTAAAAATACATCTGAAATAATAATTTAAATAAAATATTATAAATTTAACCACAATTATGCAATTTCTATATCTGATAATCCATATTTTAAGCTACTTTAAACATTCTTCTTACTTACATTCGATAAATAAATGTACGTTAAATACACTCATTACCATAAAAATTTGCGCACCAAGAAAGACTTGTCAGAATGAAATGAAATTTTATATACATAAATGTAACACTGATATAAGTAAATGATTAAAAATTCAAAGCGAAATGATCATTTATTACAGGAAAAATTACGAAAAAATGGAGGTTTTATTACCCTGTTGGACTTCTCTAGCGTGAATGCACGATGCTATACGGGCGAGCATTGAGGCATATAAGTGCCGTAGGATGTCCTGTGGCATCTCGTTCCACATTTGTTGTAAACACTCTTATAATTAGTCCAAATTCGTAGACTGCCCAACTTGCCGCTCCAAGTGATTCCAGATATGCTTCATTGGTGACAAATCTAGGGATTGAGCAGGCCAGGAGAGGGTGGTATTGCGGCAGAGGCAGTCCTGTAACACCATTCATGTGTGTGGTTGAGCACTGTTCTGTTGAAAATGGCTCCTGGGAGCCCTGCCATTTTGGCAACACCTATGGCTAAAGGATGTCACAAACGTACCGCTGAGCTGTCCTGGTGCCGTGGATCAATATTAGGGATGACCGTGTGTCGTTCGCAATTTCATCCCATACCATCACACTACCTGTGGGTGCGGTGTGCAGCTGTAAAGAAAAAGTATATTTGAGGCATTCCCCCCCTTGCCTCTACACACGTACATGTTAGTCATCACTGCTCAAATTTAATCTGGATTCATCGCAGAAGGCGACTTGGTTCCATTCAGCCACAATCTAACTCCGTCGAGCACGACACTGGGTATTATTGGCAGCACACGAAATGGGCGCCACGATAGGAAATGTCCTTCAGCTAGGCACCTTGCTATGGTACGTACAGACACAGGGAAAGGTGATGTACATGCTGCATATGTCTGGATGGCGGACAACCGTTGGCGCTATGCTATGTTTCGTATGAAGAGACAGTTTTGTTTTCGATTATTGGTCTGTCGAGCATGTCTTGAGGCTGGTCGCCGTGTATGCGACCTCTCCCTTGTCCACTGGTCCTAACAACTCCTCTCAGTAGAATCAGAATGGCCTAGGTGGCTTTCTACTCGCAGAGCTGACTACCCGAATTCCATCATATCGATGATTCTTCCCCTCTCGGAATCAGACAGTGGCTCGTGTTGTCTTCGATGGCGGCGTAACGGCAGACATCTCTATTTAAAAAGCGTCCCTCTGAAACAGATTATGTACACCAAACAAGCTCTGCTTGCCTATTTTATACTCCAAGAAGAACGAAGTTCAACGTCCTCTGGTGGCCTTGCGCAATGTGCAATCACGTTGCAATTCTAATCATTTGCATATCTGCCTGGCACGTACCTTCATGCCAAGTTTTGCTACGGTCCAACAATTACTTCTTGATGCGCAAATTTTTATGGAAATGAGTGTATAATTATAGTCAAACTTAATTTGGATAAATTTAGTTTTATTGTACCTGAACCCGAATCTAAAGATAAATTAGTAATTTATGTAATAATAATGCAAAACATTTTTCAGCTATAAAATGAAGTAAGTTTTCATTGTCACACAATTAGTAAATCATTTAAAAAATGATTGAAAATGTAATTACTAATACACTAATTTAAAAATTTAAAAAATATATTAATAATAATTTTCAACTATTTAGTGTATTGTGTGCTTCAAGTGTACAAAAATGTGTTTCAAGTCTAGTGTTTATAGTTTAATGTTTATCATAAACATACAAAAATATTAAAATGGTACACAGTGTTACAGATGCCGATTAAACGACCGTTCTCATGTAAATCTGCATTTCGATAACTTCTTAAAAACGTTTGCAAGAGGAAAAAATATTAACTATCAGTTTAAGTTCATAGTCTATTTCAAAGAACCGTGAGTAATTAAAATAGATGAATCACACATCTGGTTATTGTTAGAACCAGTTTTCACAGCTTATATTCCAGTAATTTGACGTTCCTTTGTTAATTGTTTTAGTCGAATATGGATGTTTATTTTACTGTATTAATTTGGGTATTAACTTATGGGTACATATAGCAAACAAATTTCTGATTATTAAGAGGACATACATCCCTTATAACTTCAAAAAACATCGATTTAATTATAGTCTTTTTTAAAGTAAGTTATTGTTAACTAAGATTCACTGAGCATGTCTAATTGTTACTTATAAGTCTATTATGTATTTTGGAATATAATTTAAATTCTGTGGTGAATTATTTAATAATTTATATGTTAATAATAAATGTGTTTTTTTCATCTTACGCGCAGGATATCTCTGAAAGTATTTAATATTTTTTCTTGAAATTTTCACAGATTATGTAACATATCAGATCCTTCAAACTGAACATAAATTTGTATTCCCCCCCCTATTTTTCATACAGGTGATAGTTCAGATTTTATTAAAAAATAAATGATCATTAAACTTTTTTTTTTTTTTTTAAATATTTTTTTAACCTAAATTTGAACAAATTTAGGTTTGGATTGAAGGATCTGATATGCTACATAATCTGCGAAAATTTCAAGAAAAAATATTAAATAGTTTCAGAGCTATCCTGCGCGCAAGGTGAAAAAAAAAAACATTTATTATTAACACATAAATTATTAAATAATTCACCACAGAATTTAAATTATATTTCAAAATACATAATAAACTTATAGGTAACAATTAGACATGCCCAATGAAGCTTAGTTAACAATAATATACTTAAAAAAAGACTATAATTAAATCGATGTTTTTTGAAGTTCTAAAGGTCGTATGTCCCCTAAAGGTAAAATTTATTTGAAAGACGACCCGACTCGACGAAACCTGAATCCAATCCGAACCTGAACCCGAACCGCAAGAGAAAAAATTTTGTCGACCCGACCCAAATGCGAACCGCTGGTCGAGTCAGGTCTGGGTAAAATAGGGTTATTTGACCTGATGCAGGACCTGTAATGGATCAGCTAACACTTGCAAGGTTTCAAATAGGAAATTGTTAACCCAACGTTGTATACCTTAATTTAGCTTCTTTGAATTGCCGTTTGTTTATCTTGCTGAAGAAATTCCTCCGTGGGTAGCATTTCTGTGCATTGAAAGTTGCACAAAGCAATATTTCTACGAAAAAGACATAAATGTTTTGGTACCACGTTCGGATAAATGTTTAGACCGCTATGGTTTCTTAATTGAGAGATAATATGATACGATTTGTCAAACATAAAAAAATTTTTATATATTTGTCTCTGCACATTTTTCTGTCAATGAAAAAATTACTTGATTTTGTATAACTATCCTATTGGCAATGAATAATACATGTATAAAATTATAAGCATAATTTAATGGTTTAATGCTTATAAGGATAACAGAAGATTAATAATATTTTGACTTTGAATGTTAGTTACAGTATGAGAGAAATATGTGAAACAACAAATATAAAAAAGGGAAGGGGATAGCACATTTTCAGTCTTCACTTATTGTGGAACAATATCTCGAAATATCTCTGGGGCTGTGGATACATGTTACATAAGATATAAATAAAATACTGTTTGCATTTTAAAATCGTTCCTACAATGTAAAATACGTATCTGACCATATTAAAAAAGGACATCAAAAATAAGTAGTGTAACAGATATTTTCATACTTGGCTAAAGGCTTCTTTAGTTGTTTAATTAATTAATTAATATTAATTATTATTATTATTTGCAATTATCTAAGAGACTTTTCTAATTAACTTATATTATGTATTTGTAGGTTTGTGAGTTTTATTGAAAGAATCTCACACGTTCTTTATGTAATACAAAAAATCTATCGGACTGGAACCGGAAAATGGAAATTTTATTTACTGTCTTTTCCAATGGTAATTTCATTAATTTTGTCAATAGATGTTCAAAATTTTATATTCATTTGTTGTCTTGTAGTATAAATTTGAAACATTTAAATTATTAGTGCAATTGACAATATTTGATTCATACCAAAAGTGTTTTGCATTAGTTTTAGACTTAACTCTATACTAATTTCTAATTTCCACAAATTAGATGCTGCATTTTGAATTAGGAATAATATATATATTTTAAAATTTTTCCTATGTTGTCTTTATTTATTAGAGAATATCTTCTTAAATATAAAATATATATATATATATATATACATATTTTTTGTCGGCATATATAATTATTTTCTATAGTCGAAAATAAAAGTTTTTTAGATACATGTTATATACATAACACATAGATGCATATACTAGCACTTGTTTGAGTGTTTATTGACAACTTAATTAATTTTATAATTAAACAACAGAAAAAATGTTGTAAATATTTCCTCTTAAGTGATGCATTTTAATAGGTTATACACAATTCTAATACCGTGAATTTTTTCTATTACTAATCTCGACATATTTGAATTAAATAACTAAATTTTTCTTAAAATTAGTATGACAATAAAAGATTGCCTGAGCTACTGCTTAAATATTTTTAAAGATTAACTTTTTCCCCTCAAATTTACTTCCTTATACATTGATGTCCTCTATTTGAATAATGTAAAATGCAGATTAAGTAGATATACAATTTATCTTTAAATTCAGTGCAGTGATTCACATGCATAAATATGTATAACGTGTTTTTCGATATTGACAAAGACATTTTTTTAAAATGCATACTCAGTAGTTTAGATTTTTTTTCAGTATTCAGTAAACTCTTTTATTGCGTTGACATTCAAAAAGTTTCTTCTTTTTTATTTTATATGGAGTTGAATAATTAATGATAAATCCAAAGTGGTAACAAATATATACAAATATATGATACTGCAACTATATGAACTTTCGATTTAAATTATTATACTTAAAACAGAATTATTTTTTTTTAAGCTTATAAATAATTAAACCAACAAGGATTATGTTATTCTAAAACAATATACTGGGTACTGTTTCTCATTACTTCTAAGACATTTTAGGATAATAAGTTTTATAATATAGAAAGAAAACATGAACACTTTTGCTCCCAAGCTAGTAGCACGCGTTTTGCATCTGAAGAAGAAAGGCCACGTTATTTCGAAACTATTAATGCTTTCATTAATTTTATGGTGTATAAAGAATTTTTTAAGTCTAAAACATGATATTGTTTAGTGCTTTCACAACAATGTCAAAAATTCTGTCATATCAAAAAGTACTCTTAAAGACAAGATATTCTTCCACTGTAATACGGACATCCTCAAAGTTTTTGTTCTTATTTCCATTAAAGAAGTTCCGAATGGATTGTAAGTAGATGGTGAATATTGATAGAATATGAGTGACAGATGAAATTTTCTAGGTATGCTCTACAACATATTTTGTAGTGGTTTTTCTTGCCACTTGCGGTCTAACGCTGTCCTGATGAAACATTATACATTTTTGCTGGCCAAATATGGATGCTTACGTTTAGTTTCTCTGTTGGAAGCATCAACAGGGGTATAATAGAGATTAGCATTAACCATTTCATGTTTTTTAAAAGAATAACAATGTACAATACTCTTAATGTTCCATCAACAACAAAGTATAATCTTCTTTTGATGCATACTTGCTTTTTATGTAAACGGTGGTGTTTCGCCTCTGTTGACATAGAATACTTTTCTTAACATTTTAACTTTTGTAAACAATCCACTTTCCGCCTTTAGTCACCAAGTAGTCCAAAACGGGCTCTATTTAGTGACCAGGAAGGTTTGAAGAATATATGGAAATTCTGTCCGTTAAACTAATATCGCTTAATTTGTGTGGCATCAAAACACAAAGTTTTGACTCAGTACCAATGTGATCTGAAGCAGTAGTCTGATGAACCACAAGTTTGAGAACTGCATGTAGAGAAGTTGATGTGAGATTTATTCTGATCATTCCACGGAGCTCAACATTATTAGCATTTGATAACTTTTCTGATCTGGGTTTATCTTTCAATTAAATGTCATTCAACCAAACTTTGAAAATCATTTTTGGCATATCCGTGCTATTATTGCATTTTTTCCACACACTTCCCACAAATATTTTTATTTATTTATTTATTTATTATTATTAAATTTGCCTTTGTCGCATGATTTCCTTTTTGGAATTTCAATGTCTTAAATGACAATTTTCTTCACTCATGCCAGTGTTTCTAAAAGTTTAAGGAAAATGAATGAAATAGGAGGAAATGTCCTTAAATCATCTAATATATGCTAATTTGTTTGCTCAAATGATTTTTATTCCTGTCATAATTCTTCTTATCAAGGATCAACAACGCATAGAAATGCACATATTCAAAAGGGACAGAATTTTTAATTAAACCTAATGTTTTGATGACAAATAATGACGAATGATTTTGGAGAATTGAAAATTGGTACAACAGATTGTAGTATCAGGAAAACTTAATTTTCAATAGTAGCATATTTTTCGAGAAGAAAAAGAAAAGTGTTATAAAATTACACAATTTTAACTATTTTGGTATGAACTGAGAGTGAAGGTTTTAGAGGATTGGAAATCGATAAAGTTGGTTTAAATAGCTGGGAAAAATAATTGCGTGTGATTACCTGCTTTCCCACAAGAAAAAAAAAAAAAAAAAAAAAAAAAATACGGAAAGTAAATGCCTTTGACCATAAAAAATAAATCAAAGATTTGAAGTTTTTCTGAACAGAAAACGATCTAATTGGTTATAATTTCTGAAAAAATTACTTATCATTCGTCATTGAAAGAGGAAAAGCATAACAGAAATCAAAATATTTTGACAAGTTGTGTGAAATTCTTGTACGTTCGTATTTGAAGAGTCGACAAATGCGGTCATGGTAATATGAAAAGGTGTAGGCTTCTGTCACTAAATCAAAATCTGTCAAATACAAAATTTTTTAACTAATTTGTTTTAAATTTTCAAAAGAATAGTCTTAATATATTTGTATTTTTATTTTCATTATTCCATTTGATTAAGATTTTTTGTGTACTTTTTTTAGAATTTAATATTGTATTTGCTTAGGTAAACTTTGGTTTTTAAATAGATGTAGCTTCGGAAAAAATTCAGAAAATTTATATAATTCAAAGTTTTTTTTTTTTTTTAATTATAGTATTTATTTGCATACTAAAAAAAAAAATTGTTTTTGAGAATATATTTGCAAAAAAATCTACATACGAATAGGAAATGCGAAAGAAAAAGCTGAGAATAAGGAATTATTTATATTACTGATAAGTTTTTGAAGTTTGATTAGATTTATATATTCTTAAAACGTTACGCTAGGAATCGAAAAATGTTATTTACTTTTATATCAGAGATAGAAACTATTTTTTATGCATTTTGAAATATACTTAATTTATTTTTTAGTATTTTTTATTAACGGATTTTTTTTAAATCCTATTTATTTATACAAAAGCAATATGGAGACTATATATCTATTTTCTGTTTATTTAGAGTGCTTTATATTAATATTTTGTGTAGTTTTGCATATTTAAGTAAAGTCTTAAGAGGAATTATTTTGAGATCTTCAAAATATTAGATTAATGTTTTTCTATGAAAACTGATTGAAGGGTGCAGCACATAAAACAAACAAACAACGATAATTAACAAATATCCGAAAATACAGATATCAGGAATTGTTAGAAATAATTGTTGGTTAAAAATTAATAAAATCTATTTTTAACATATTCTAATAAAATTTAAAAGTGCTTATGAATTCGCTTCGTCTCTCTGTATGTCTGCATATCCATGTTCTTGTATAAGTAAATAATTTTAGAATACTTTATAAGTGTTATAACTCCTTTAAGTTCACTTTAGAATTTTTCCTATTTAAAATGATATAAAAATCACTACTAGTTTCTTTACAGAGACTTACAAAGGAATTGAAGTACATTACGTCCTGTTAGTGTAGTGGTAAATCTGAAACAATTTACTCGCCACGTGGCGACTAAACAAAATTAAGTGGCAACATAAAAAATTAAACTACTCGCCTCTTTCTCTCTCTCTCTTTCTTTTTTTCACCTGTGACTATCATGAAAATGAACATCATAAAAATGAACATTATAACTGACATCGTAAGAACCGCATATTTCTGCAATTAAATTTAAATTAAATCAAACAGCGAAAAAAAAAAAAAAAACTATTGTACATTTCTGAATTATCTTGGAAAAATATGGCCTATTTTGTAAAATTCTACTTCCAAAAAGCAGAAATTTCTTTGATTTGCAGCGAATAAATCGCTTATTTTGAGAATCAGTTTTTACACACACACACACAAAAAAAAAAAAAAAAAAAAAAAAAACCTCGAATTTTACAGACAATAGATAAAATAATTGCCCATTTCAGCAATTATGGTGCGAAGAAAAAAAGATCGCATATTTCAGAAACCAGCTGCAATTAAACGTAATATTTGTCATCACGAAATAGTTCCACATTTCGGCAATGACCACAAAGTTATCACTTATTGTCTATAAATGATAAAAAGAGCAAAATGTATCAAATAATTGTGCAATATTGGCCTTTCTCGTATGTACCTTAAAAAGACCCAGTTTTGAGAACTGACATAAAAAAGAAAAATAATAAATAAATATAAAATTAATTAAAATAAATAAATAAATAAATATCACATTACAGTTACTCAATGCTGCGTAAATTTTATTTTTGTGATAAAATCAAACTAATGAAAATTACAATTAACCTTAAACCTATTTTTGTTTTCTAAGTAATAGGTATAAAATTCTGCACAGAACAGAATTTAGTTTAATACGACAAGACTTCTTTTAATCTATTCTTCCATATAAAGGCTGTGCTTCATTCTCCAGCATCGTTTACTATATTAATTTCTTAAAATTTCTTTGGTATAGATTTAGCATAGGAGCCCCCTCGTTGTTTTTAAATTTTTGTTGTCATGTTGATGATGACATAAAATGACTATCGTAATTGCGAAAGTAAAGACCTTGCGAGAAAAGTCCAGTAGCTCGAGATGCCAAATTTTAAATTTCACTAATACTGCAACTTTTCCATTTCTTTAGCACTTTTTTTTTTCAATTTTATTTTAATTAGTTAAATATATATATATATGTTTGCACGTTTATTTTTTATTTTTTTCGACATAGAATGAAATATATTTACTTATTTATATTTGGCATCATTTTTTTTTCTTTTTAATAATTTTACAGTTAAAAAATAGGGATTTTATTTAATATTTTTTGAACAAATTATCCGATTGAACTAAATAATATGATTAGCTAGATTTTGTCCGGATTAATAAGTGTACCAATTTTTGATAATATCTATTAGTTCGGTTAAAAAATCTGGAAGGATACAATGGCAAATTTTCAGGATTATACATTCAAAAAAATAAATAAAAATCTGGAGTTACTCCCCTGGATTTTCCGAACATTAAGTAATTAACTGTTGGTACAAATAAATTAAAGTATGAGAAGTCGTTAAATAAACAAAAGAGAAAATTATAATCGGGTTTTTGAGTATTTTACCATGTTTTTATTAACTTCTATTCTTGTTTGTTTGTCTGTTGGTTTGTATGTTTGTTTGTTTGCCCGGTACAAATCTTGCAATCGAATTTTAACTAACTTTCCTACTAGCTAGACATTAGAAACTTTCACAATAGCTCACAACCCGATGACAACACAATACTTCGAAGTCCGATTTTCGAATTTTCGAATAGTTTCCTTATAATTAGCTAAACTATGAAAATAATAACCTCCTAAGACCTTATAAATAGCCATTAAAATATTAGCTATAATTTAATTTTTGCCAAAAAAATTTACGAGTTCATTTTCTTTCGACATAAAAATAAATACATTTAATTAAACGTGAGCGTTAAAAAATTGTAAAAAGTTAAATTATGCATATCACAAAATTTGACGTCATGATCACTTTAAAGATTTCATACGCATTGATAAAGTGCTAATTTAGTTAGTTCTATACGCAAGCAAAGTGATGACGTCACTGGCTGTCCGTGGATGGAAGAAAAAGATTTGCTATGTTAAACGCCCATTGGATTTTTTGTAAAAAATTATTAAAAAACGAGAAAAATTATTTCCCGATTTTAATCCCCATATTTGGGCATAGATATGTATTCGTTATCGTGTGCATGCATTAGATTAAGTTGTTTTTGCTGTAAAATTGATAAAATTTGAATTTTAAATTTCAAAACTCTAGAAAAAAATATGGCAAACTGCCATTTCGATTGAAAACATAAACATTCCATTTCAATGGATGATAGTTACACAATAAATACCCAACTAATATACTAATTAAAAGAAAAATGATAAATATTCTATCATAATTTGAAGTCAAATTTGTTTTCAAATCTCTAAATAAAGTGTCTGATATAAGATACTCATATGTATAGCGGAATAATTTCATATCTGCCATCTTTGGCGGATAAAAAAAATCGCCAAATTATCTGACGGACATATTTAATTCCTTTCAAAATTGATGGTTATTTTAACAACTTATATTAAGAGAGTAATGAATAATATGAAACAATATTTCGTACAATACATATTACGAAAATATACATTTGGCATGTATATTTTCGTATTACGTTTTTGATCGCCAAATTAAAAAAAAAAAAAAAAAAAAAAAAAACGCGGAGGACAACAGAATTTTGAAATTTAAAATTAAAATTTGATCAATTTTACAGAAAAATAATTAATCTAACGCATGCAGACGATAATTAATACATATCTACACCCAAACACGGAGATTAAAATTGGGAAATAATTTTCCTTGAATTTTAATAATTTTTTACAAAAAATCCAATGGGCGATTAACATAGGAAATTTTTTTCTTGCATCCACGGACGGTCAATGATGTCACACTTCGCTTGCGTATAGCTATGATTCAACAGAAAATTTAAAAACATGGTTTATAAAAAGTTTTTTTTATCTTATAATTATTTCTCTACATAGTATGTTGTTTAATTTAACGCTATTACCCTTCAATTAATTTGAGCTCATAGATCTTAGCGATAGGGAAGTTTTCGTTGTGTCTCTGTAAAAATCTATAGGTGCTAGACTCACCAAAATCTATGTAGTTCGTGCAATGGTGATATATAATATGTATATACGTTTTCTGCCTAATCTGCTAAGGCGTATAGACGTTATCGCACTTTAAATAAGTTGAGCCCATTAGCCACCATGATTAAGAATTGTTCGTTGTGTCCCTGTAAAACAATATAAGTGCTAGATTCACCAAAATCTATAGTGTTCGTTTCGACGGTGATTTATAACACGAGAATAAATTTTCAACTGAATCGAGTAAGGCGTTTAGACGCTATCGCTCTTTAAAATATTTGAACCCATAAGTTTAAAAGAAAAAGAATTTTTCTTTGTGTCCCTGTAAAAAAAGTATAAGTGCTATATTCACTACTAGCCGCCTTCGGCGACCAGCTGGTTCGCGATCCTTGAAAAATCCGACTTTACGAAACTCCCGTTCGGTGGCGCCTGCGGCGCCTTTTTCCCGTTGCAGGTCTTACAACAGCTTAGTGACATATAGTGAAAATAGCTTAATTGAAAATTTTAATCTCAGTAAATTCCCGCTCGGTAGCGCCTGCGGCGCCCTCTTCCCGTTTCAATATCTGAAACAACCTGTTCGCTCACCATCATTCAAATTTCTGACTTCAGCAAAGTCCCGCTCGGTGGCGCCTGCGGCGACTTATCCCGGTTTTAGAACTGTTCAATTCCAAATCAACAAAACTTTCAAATGATGTATTACTTGGGAATTTATTTTAATTAGTAGCTGAGATTTCAAAGAAAATCTAATCAGGACACCTCAAAACGTGTAAATAAGGTGAAATCTCGAATTCCATTCTCGATAATATAAAAGTACTTTAAAATATGTTTCGAATGATGTATTAAAAATAATTTAATAATAATTAGAAATTGAAATATTGAAATTTTAAAATATTACAACGCCATCTGGCGGCAGAAATTTCTTTATTCCACTGTTCGATTCCAAATCAAAAAAGTTTTCTAATGATGTATTACTTATGAAATTATTTTAATTAATAGCTAAGATACAAAAGAAAACTCCTTCAGGACACCTCAAAACGTGTAAATCTGGTGAAAACTTTCGATAATATAAAAGAACTTTAAAATATCTTTCGAATGATGTATTAAAAATAAATCAAAAAAGTTTTCTAATGATGTATTACTTATGAAATTATTTTAATTAGTGGCTAAGATACAAAAGAAAACTGATTCAGGACACCTCAAAACGTGCAAATCTGGTGAAAACTTTCGATAATATAAAATAACTTTAAAATATCTTTCGAATGATGTATTAAAAATAAATTAAAAATGTTTTCTAATGATGTATTACTTATGAAATTATTTTAATTAGTAGCTGAGATACAAAAGAAAACTGATTCGGGACACCTCAAAAAGTGTAAATCTGGTGAAAACTTTCGATAATATAAAAGAACTTTAAAATATATTTCGAATGATGTATTAAAAAGAATTTAATCATAATTAGAAATTGAAACACGCTTATTAGAATAAAATTTAATTTGCAATTAAAATGTAAATTTTTTGAAAAATCGATGAAATTTGAACTACATCTATCCCCTGTGCTGTAAACTGCGCACACAAAGTTTCAAAAAATTTAGAAGAAAATTGAAGCATTTTGAAATTTGCAATTTTTATTCCTAGTAAAAAAAGCACGTGATCTCAAGTGGTAAAATATTTCCTTCGTTTGGGCGGATATGGAATTCTCTTTTCTCTGTCAAGGTCAGTTGCCATTGTAACCCACCCCATGAATGACGATAGCAAGCAGTATTCAGTTCATTACGGAAACACCACGGCCGTTTCCAATGGTTTAATGCCTAAAATTAAAACATGTATAACTCATCAGTTTTTGAAATTTTCTCTCAATCTTTTGGGAATTGAACTGTTGAAGCAAGATCTATATACAAAAAAAAAAAAAAAAAAGAAATGATTTATCTCTAAACGCTTTTGAGTTATAAAATGTTTTGTGAAAAAATCTATGTTTCGTAAAATCTAAAAGTAGGGATCGCTAATCCGTATTTTGCAAAAATGTTTATATGGTTCGAAAGAAGATTAAATGACCTTTTCAAATATACCAGTTGTTAAGAAATGGAACAGTTACTCGGTCGTACAGGGCGTTTCAAAAAAGACTATGGAGAAAGAGATAAATTTTCGACCCTTTTTAAAACTTTTTTTAAAAATATAAAAAATCCGTATTTTTCAAAAAAAAAAAAAAAAAAAAAAAAAAAAAAAAAAAAATGTACCGTAAGAATCGGTAATAAATGTTCTTTCTCGTGGTATAGGTGTATTTTCAATATCTCCAAAAGTTCTGCAGCGATCGCTTTAGAAAAACCCGCGAAAATTTTCTCTCTCTGCTTCCTCTTTTGAGGAACACGCTGAATTCTAGTTGAAGGGCTGAAATTACGATCCGCTCGCTTTTTAATTAGACATTGGTCGACGTTTAAATTAATATCTGCGGAACTAATTAAAATTTTAAAATTCTTTTTTCACTATGCACTCGGGCAGGCTTCTGAGCACCCGTATGTCAAATTTTGTAGTTCTGCGTTCAGTCGGGGCTGAACGTATAGATGCTCAGACAGACAGACAGAGAGACAGACATCTTCTTTTATTATTATAGACAATCTATACATTTTGTGGAACAATGACCTCTAACATATGTATTAAATTTTAGATCAATCGAATGAGGCGGATTATATATAACGCTGTCGTAATTTAAATATTTGGGCCTATAGGCCATAATGATCATGGAATTTTATTTGTATCCCTGTAAAAAAAGCTGCATGTTCTAAATTCATTAAAATCTATACATTTTGTGCGACGGTGACTTATAACATATACATGAAATTTCACATCAATGAAATAAGGCGTTTAGACGTTATTGTACTTTAAACATTTTGGCAATAATGGTAAAGAATTTTTCGTAGTGTCCTGAAAAAAAAAAAAAAAAAAAAAAAAAATCTGTAAGCGCTAGATTTACCAAAATCAATAAGGTTCGTGGTATGATGACCTACAACATACGCACAATTTTTGAGCCTATTTTAATAAAACGTTTAGATGCTATCGTGTTCACTCTCATACATACACACATATTCCCGCAAAAGTAGCAAAAATGAATTCAGGAACCTTAAAACATGTAGAAACACCAAAATCATAAAGTCGGATTTTTGACATGATTATAATACTTTCCTTACATATGTATGTTAGGAAAATAAAAAAAGTGCTTGCATATTGATTCGAGGTGATATATAAAAATTGGTAACGACGCGAAACGGGCACTTCACGAAAATATGACAAATTGGAATGTTTGTTACAAAAAAAAATTCAAACGTGAAATTGTTTTGGTAATCCGTCAAAATTCTTTTGAAAATCTGGCGAGTAAATTATTAATGTATCGGCCACTGGAGAGTAACTAAAAATTTCATGTATCAGATCTAATTAGAAGTATTTATTTAAATTATTTTTAATATATTTATACAGCACAAAACATATCTAAATTATCATATATTATTCTGATATACCAAAGATATGTTTTCTATAAGACATGGTAGGACTAATATAAATAATTTGATAATAGCGGCACATAAATGTACTCAGATTTAGTTACATTATAGGATACTAAAGAAAAGTGTTCGAGATGATTTTTCTTCACTATACTAAAATTTTACTACATTATATTATACATGTAGAATTATTTTGTAAATATACAGGTCTACACAACAGAAATCTATTTTAGCTTTTTTTCCTTTAAAATTAATAAAAACATTTCTCTATAATAATAATAATAATAATAATAATAATAATAATAATTATAATAATACGTTTCAAACAATTTTCAAATTGTAACTTTCGAATTTTATTGATTTATTATTTTTAAATTATAACCATTTTCAAATTTTTTACTATTCTTAAAATTTAATAATTTTTTGCAATTAATTTCTTAACTTTTTGTGTACAATAATTGTTAAATCAATTCGGCAGTATTTTCCTCCCGCTAATTCTGGATTTAAAATATGCGTAAGCTATTTCTATCACATAGCCTCTTCTGACAGTTGAAAGAATTCATACTGGTATCCGTATTTGAACAATTTCTACACAGAAATATCAGCACCATTTTGCAACATCACATCAATTATAATCAGATTATATAATCCCGATTTCTCTTGTAAAGAAAAATACAGGAGTTGACATTGAAATTTGCTTTTTTCCCCGCCACATTGCATTTTAGTGTAAGATTCGATTTTACTAAATTTCGGCTAGCTGTTTTTCCGTGATACCCTGACAAAAATACCTATGGGTATACACAAAAACACAAAAAATATTCTGAAAGCAGTTGTGACTTCCCAAATGTCTGAAAAGCAAAGACATCGCAAGAAGTTTCTATCCTGGCCAATTTAGAGATAAATGGCTGATTTTGTTTATATAGAGTTCGTATTGTTTCCAGCAGTTATTTTTTTTATAGATTAGCTGAGATTTCCCATAGTATACGTTGTGATACATTACACAATATCATATGAAAGATAAATAAAAAATTTAATAGAACTATATTTTTATACCAAATATGAAATGAATATGCACTTTTAAGCATTATAATATTATTTATTTCAACAATGTAATATGCTTTAAAACTTTTCTATCTATATATTAATTTGAAACATGTTTTTGCCTGTCTCCACTATATAGAGAGAACTACTCGGTGTAAAAATTTGGTTGAGGTGTCTAAAGAAAGGTCTTGGTCTGTAGATGTGCTATGAGAAGAGAAAAATAAAAAAAAGTCGAACGGTTTCCCCCCCGCAGGAAACGGGTGGGAAATCGTTTCCCACCCGTTTGGGTTAAAAACACGTTTACGAGCTTAACTAAGCTTCAAATTACTTCACGGTGAAGAAATTGTACATATGGGGACTAGAGTCGAATACTAAAAAATCAATATCTGCGAATTTGGAATTTTCGATTTTAAAGGGGGGAAAAAGGGGGAAAGTAGATTTGGAGGGGAGGGGAAAGGGGGGAAATTAGTTTGAGAGGGAAATCCGTTCTAGACCCACACATGTAGCACCTCATTTTAAAGGTCTTGAAATTTCATGTCGATTGGGGATGTTTGTATACAGCATAGTGCGACCCCTGGTGGTGAAAAATGGAACTAAGTGATTTTGCTGTAGACCATATCATGTTGCACCTTATTTTACAGGTCTTGGTATTTTCTGACGGTTGGTGATCTTCGTACAGAACACACTGCGCCCCCTGGCGGTGGAAAGTGCAACTAAAGGATTTTGCAGTTGACACCACCATGTGACACTTTATTTGAAAGGTCTTGGAAATTCAAGGCGATTGTTGATAGAGGTCTTGAAATTTCATGTTGATTGGGGATGTTTGTATACAATATAGTGCGCTCCCTGGTGGTTAAAAATGGAACTAGGTGATTTTGCAGTAGACCCTATCATGTTACAACTTATTTTAAGGGTCTTGATATTTCCTGACCGTTGGGGATGTTCGTACAGAACAAACTGCGCCCCCTGGCAGTGGAAAGTGCAACTAAAGGATTTTGCAGTTGACACCACCATGTGACACCTTATTTGAAAGGTCTTGGAAATTCAAGGTGATTGGCGATGTTCGTGTACAACATACTGCGCTCCCTGGTGGAGGAAAGTGGATTTTGCAGCGCGTGCGTAGCATGCCTGCTATACGGTGCTGCTGCCACAGGCAGCGGTAACACGAGTCTGAGGTTTGTTCGGTTCAAGGTTAATTTTTGAGAATTTTTCCATGTTATTAGCGGCCTGCATATACGTGCCGCAGGCACTGGGTCACGAACCCGAGTTCCGTTCTGTTTGCAGTAATTTTTTTTTTTGTTACAGATGATTATTATTATTATTATTATTATTTGTCATGTTTTCATTTAAAAATAGAAATTCAAACAAAATCGAGTTAAAGATATAAAACCATACAAATTTAAGGTGCATTTAAGGTTATTATCATGGGCCCGGGCAACACCGGGCGGATTCTTTTGGTTGCAGGTTAATTTTTGGGAATTTTTTTTATGTTATTAGTGGCTCACGTATGTGCTGCCGCAGACACCGGTATCACAAGACTGAGTTTCGTTCGGTTCGAAGTAATTTTTTTGTTACAGCTGATTATTTTTTTCGCGTTGCCTTTATTTAAAAATAGAAATTCAAACAAAATCAAGTTAAAGATATAAAATCATACAAATTTAAGGTTCAATTAAGATTATTATCATGGGTCCGGGCAACGCCGGGCGGGTCAGCTAACATGTAGCCTTAGTATTAAAAGAAACAGAAAATAAAAGATAGCAACTGTTTTATTTGGAGTCAGTTTGACGTCACATTGACAGTACTTTGTAGAAAGTGATGTCATATATAGTATATCAATTTATAACCATTTTTCCGAATTTCTTTTTTTTTAAAGTGAAATGTTGTAAATTATATTAGATGTTTTAACTTGAAATACATTTAAATAATGATACGACGATTTTTGAAATATTATGGTCAATAAAGTGACCGTGGAAGTCGACGGGTTCCAGCTAGTAATTATTTATTTTGATATTTCTCGAAATGCTACTTCAAAACAATTCAAAATATTTTCTGGTTAGTTTTGATGACATGGTCTTTACTCGACTTATAAGTTAAGTATTTCTAACTTATGTCATTTCACTTTTCAGACGATTTTTTTTCTCTGTTTAATTTGTTTTTCTTTTTCAGTAATGGTGGTAACTGGACTTTAGCCAAATATGCTGGTGAAACTTTATTCCAAGCATTAAAAGATAATGGATATTTATGTTCTTTATGAAATGGAAAACATTATTAGAATGTTAAAATAATATTTAAAAAATCAGCCTTCTACTCCATTCTATCAGAAATGAATATTTAAAACGTCTGTTAAATTTCGAACTCGAAAAACGCTGAATTTAATATCCAACATTTATTCGATTTTTTTTTTTTTTTTAATGTCCATGTCTAGTTTTACTACGAATCATTACTTGTTAAGTAAAAAAAAAAACAAAACAACGAAGCTGAAACCAGAAGCTAAATTATATTTTAAGATATTGAAAAAAAAAAAGCTGCTTATCTTTTTACTTCTAGTTTATTTTGGTGCAAAATATTTTTTTAAAATTATACAGTGAATAAGAATAGGAGATGAACATTTTACTTTTACTTGTATTTTAAATATCAATTTAATTCTATATTGTTTTTGTTTAAAATTATAACTTGAATTATATACTAAATGTTTACCTAAACGAATGCGTGTAGTGATAATATTAAAAAGCATTTATTTGATTATTTCACAATACCTATTTCATTAGAAAATTTTATAAAGTTTATGAGAAGTAAAAAAAATTAGAAATCCATTCCGAATTATTAAAATGTAGTATGGAGTTAAAAAAAATATATACATTAAAATTTATTTTAGGCACAATACCATATATTTAAAAATCTAAATGTAATATCCGATAAAGAGTAATAGTTGATAATTTTCATATATATTTAAAAATTTTTAAGTGTTCAAACAAAATGCTAAATGAAATTTAATTTAATCTGAAGAAAATAAATATTATTAAAAATTATTTTCCAGTAGTATATATTTACACATGGTTATGTGTTACTGTTAATTAACTTTGTCTTTCCTAAAAGAAGAAATTAAAGTTAATTTTATAAGAATAAAGAAATATTGAACGGTCGTGTATACATTAACAAAATATGAAAACTGCCTATTGTACACAACAACTAAAGAAAACATGTATTTCGTGAATATACTTTTCAAAGAAAAACAGTTAACTTTTATTATAATCTGCTCACATCTTTGAAATAATATAATACTAGCTGGAACCCGTCGAATTCGACGATCATTTTATTGACCGTAATGTTTCAAAAAACGTCGCATCATTATTTAAATGTATTTCAAGTTAAAACATCTAATATAATTTACGACATTTCACTTAAAAAAAAAAAAATCTGGAGTGACTCCACTCGACTTTCCGAACATTGAGTAACTAACAGTTTTGTAGATAAAATAAAGAAAGAGGAATTGCTAAACAAACAAAAGAGAGAAAACCATAATAGAGTGTTTTTTTCTCCATATATCACACGAGGTTTTATTTAACGCTACTGAACTTTGAGCCCTTAGATCATAATGATAAAGAATTTTTCGTTTTGTCCCTGTAAAAATCTATAGATGCTAGATTCACCAAAATGCTTATAGTTAGTGCAACAGTGATTTATAATATTCATACAAATTTTCAGCTCAATTGAATAAGGCGTTTAGATGCTATCGCACTTTTAAAAATTTGGTCTCATAGGCCATAATGATAAAGAATTTTTCTTTGTGTCCCTGTAAAAAAACTGTAGTGCTAGATTCACCAAAATCTATACAGTTGGTGCAAATGCGACCTATAACATGTGTACAATTTTTTTGCTCAGATTAATAAGGCGTTTAGACGCTATCACACTTTTAAAAATTTGGCCCCATTGGCCTTAATGATAAAGAATTTTTCTTTGTGTCCCTGTAAAAAAACTATAAGTGCTAGATTCTCCAAAATCTATACAGATTGAGTATCTGTGACCTATAATATGGGTATAAAATGTTTGCTCAATTGAATAAGGCGTTTAGATGCTATCGCACTTTTAAGATTTTGGTCCCATAGGCCATAATGATAAAGAATTTTTCTTTGTGTTCCTGTAAAAAAACTATAAGTGCTAGATTCACCAAAATCTATAGGGTTCGTACTATGGTGACTTACAATATACGTACCAACTTTCAGGTTAATCGAACAAAGCCTTTAGACGCTAGCGTGTTCACAAACATACACACATACACACATACACACATACACACATACACACACACATACATACATCATCGTAAGAATAGTGAAAACGGACTCAGGGGACCTCAAAACGTATAGAAACATCAAAATCTCGAATTCGGATTTTTGACATGATTACAATACTTTCCTCACTATAGTGTTCGGAAAGTAAAAAGAAAGTCAGAAAAATGCTTATAAATAGAAATACTATATATGACATCACTTTCTACAAAGTACAGTCAATGTGACGTCAAACTGACTCCAAATAAACAGTTCCAATCTTTCATTTTCTATTTCGTTTAATACTAAGACTACATGTTAGCTGATCCGTCCGGCGTTTCCCGAGCCCATGGTAATAACCTTAAATGAACCTTAAATTTGTATGGTTTTACATCTTTAACTCGATTTTGTTTGAATTTCTATTTTTAAATAAAAGCATCGTGAAAAAATAACCAGCTGTAACAAAAAAATTACCTCGAACCGAACGAAACTCAGCCTTGTGACCTTGGTGCCTCCGGCAGCGCATACGCCAGCCGCTAATAACATAAAAATATTCCCAAAAATTAACCTGGAACCGAACGTACCCGCCCGGTGTTGCCCGGACCCATGATACCTTAAATGAACCTTAAATTTGTATGCTTTTATACCTTTAACTCGATTTAGTTTGAATTTCTGTTTTTAAATGAAAGCATCACGAAAAAAAAAAAAAAAAAAACAATCAGCTGTAACAAAAAAAAAAAAAAAAAAAAAAAAAAAAAAAAAAATTACCTGGAACCGAACGAAAATCTGCGTTGTGACCCCGGTGCCTGCGGCAGAGCATACGCGGGTTGCTAATAACATAACAAAATTCCAAAAAATTAACCTGGAACCAAACGAACCCGCCCGGCAATGCCCGGGCCCATGATAATAAGCTTAAATGAACCTTAAATTTGTATGGTTCTATATCTTTAACTCGATTTTGTTTGAATTTCTTTTTTTAAATTAAAGCATCACAAGGAAAAAAAAAAAAAAAAAAAAAAAAAAAAACCTCAAAGAGAACGGAACTCGTGACCCGGCGCCTGCGGCAGCGTATATACAGGCCGCTAATAACATGAAAAAATTCTCAAAAATGAACCTTGAACCGAGCGAACCTCTGACTCGTGTTACCTCTGCCTGTGGCTGCTGCACTGTACAGCAAGCATGCATGCTACGCACGCGTTGCAAAACCACTTTCCTCCACCAGGGGGTGCAGTATGTTGTATACGAACATCACCAATCGCTTTGAATTTCCAAGACTTTTCAAATAAGGTGTCATTGGTAGTGTCAACTGCAAAATCCTTTAGTTGCACTTTCCATCACCAGGGGGCACAGGGTGTACTATACGAACAACACCAATGGTAAGGAAATACCAAGACCTTTAAAATAAGGTGCAACATAGAGTCGACTGCAAAATCACCTAGTTCCATTTTTAACCACCAGGGGTGCAGTATATTGTATACGAACATCCCCAATCAACATGAAATTTCAAGAACTCTATCACCAATCGCCTTGGATTTCCAAGACCTTTCAAATAAGGTGTCACATGGTGGTGTCAACTGCAAAATCATTTAGTTGCACTTTCCACCACCAGAGGGCACAGTGTGTTCTGTACGAAGATCACCAACCGTCAGGAAATACCAAGACCTTTAAAATAAGATGTAACATGATATGGTCTACAGCAAAATCACCTAGTTCCATTTTTTACCACCAAGAGTCGCACTATATTGTATACAAACATCCCCAATCGACATGAAATTTCAAGACCTTTAAAATGAGTTGCTACATGTGTGGGTCTAGAACGGATTTCCCTCTCAAACTAATTTCCCTCCTTTCCCCTTTCCAAATCTACTTTCCCCCTTTTTTCCCCCTTTAAAATCGAAAGTTCCAAATTCGCAGAAAGTGATTTTTTAGTATTTGACTCTAGTCCCCATATGTAGAATTTGTTCACCGTGAAGTAATTTGGAGCTTAGTTAAGCTCGTAAACGTGTTTTTAACCCGTGGGGGAAACCGTTCGACTTTTCTTTATTTTTCTCTTTTCATAGCACATCTACAGACCAAGAACTTTTTTTAGACACCTCAACCAAGTTTTTACACCAAGTAGTTATCTCAATATAGTGGAGACAGACAAAAACATGTTTTAAATTAATATATAGATTATGTATCTACTTATACTAAACACCAAGATGTGTGATATATTTTATTTATGCGTTAAGTAATATTATTACATTTCTGTTTCAAGAAATAATGCACACTTGCTTTAATAATAAGAAGTTATTCCCAATGTTTTACAAAATAATACAACTTTATGAAAATAATGTAGTTTTACAATATGCAACATTTTTATATAATATTCTTATGAAATTAATGGGATGTATTAAAATAATCTGATAAAATTTGCCTTTCATTCATTGACTTTTTTCTTAGTTGTCTCTGTCTGTATATTAATAAAAAGATACTGCCGCCGCTGTTCGTTTTTTTTTTTTTTTTTTTTTTTTTTTTGTTGTCTGCAACATTATTTCTTTACGAAGGATAGAGTTCTCAGCGTCATGAAAGGGGCCGATGTTATCCGAATAATCCAAGGAATATGTTTACTTTCGTTAGAAATATCTACCACTTTAATTAACAAAGTTATTAATTAAAATCATTATTTTAATAAAGTTACTCTATTTGTTACGTTACAAATAATTTCTCCAAAGCGTTTTTCCTTCAGTCTTTGACGTTACAGTCATCAGGAAACATAAAATCTCATCCATGGAGTAAAAAAATAAAAAATAAATAAATAATAAATAAATAAATAAAATAAAAAAAGAATGTCGAAGTTGCTTGTAGTAAATTGTAAATGTTTCTATTGGTAAGGAAAAAAAACTTGTCTGAAAATAAATAACAAGAACGTGCGGTATGTACTGATTATTAGCACTTTGCAAATCATGCGGTATGCATTGATTATTATTACTTTCCAAATGTACGTAACTGTTGTATCGTATAACTTTCAACGCTCTTTGCATACGTAATCACACAGCGGGCAGACAGTAGTTCTGAAAGGCATACAGATAGACTAAATTCTTAATAATTCTTAAACATTGTTAGAAAGTGTTAAAAATGCTTAATATAAAAGAAAACGTAGCCTTTATATTCTAATTGCAGCCCATAATGTATCTGAATAACTTAGTGTAGCCCTGCAAATCTGAAGGTTAACAAAATCATATTCTATACAAAATATTATTTTAGCATATTAACAATAAGTGTCAATTTCTTTACGATTTTTATAATAAAAAGTTCTTTAAATTAATTTATAAAATGTCTGTCCTAAAATGCAGTTCCTTGGCATATTTTTGGTTGTTCCTGTACACAAACCAGTTGCACAGGACCTGTTAATATCATTTAAAATAGGGAACATTCCATGGTGAATTTTAATAACATACATATATATTTAAAAATCTGAAAATATTTACGGACGGTCGGGGCGGGCAGAGGAACTAATAGGCAGGTGGACATTCGGAAATATAGATACACAAATTGAAATCATATTCACACTTAAAAAATGATAAAAAGTGTTACTTCGCTAATGTAAACGAAAATGCAATCCTATGAAATTTCCAATAAAAGTCCTCAATGTAAATAAATATTTTTATGTGGCCCTGTAAACCTAATGCTAATTATACAACATTCTGTAGAAAGCATTCTCTTGTGCGTATGAATAACATATTTCAATTTTATTAAGATTTGTTCAAATTAAAGTTATTAAAATTTGGTTTATAAAAATACCTCTCATAGAACGAATACTTTGGAATACATTCGAGTGTTCCAGTACACAAACCAGTGGTGGTATTTACTCTATTTTCTATAGAAAACATCCAATAGTGAGCATGAATAACATATTTCAGTTTCATTGAAATTTGGGTAAAATAAAAGGATTAAAATATAGTTCATTAAAATACTTCACGTAGAACACAACGCTTTGGAATACTTTTGTGTGTCCCTGTAACCAAGCCAATAGAGGTTTTTACTCAATTTTCAATAGGAAACATCTGAAGTGAACTTGAATACCATACATCAGTTTCAAGAAATTCCATGAATATTTATGGAGTTAGAGTGCGGATAGACAGACAAACCGAAGTTATTAACACTTTTCAACCTTAATATAAAGTGTTAAAAACATTTAGAAAGTGATAAAAACAATTAATGTAAACGGAAATGGGATTTCAGCAAATTTATAATAATACGATTAATGTTACTGAATATTTTTGTGTCCCCCTGTAAATCTAATGCTAGTCATACTATATTCTATAGAAAGCTATCTTTTTTGCTTATGAATAATATATTTTAATTTTAATAATATTTGTACAAAGTAAAGTTCTTAAATTCGGTTTATAGAAATACCTCTCATAGAACACAATGCTTCGGAATGCTTTCGAGTGTCCCTGTACACAAACCAGTGGCGGTATTTACTCCCTTTTCTATAACAAACATCCGACAGTGAATTTGAATAACCTATTTCAATTTCATTGAAATTTATGTAAAATATAGGAATTAAAATGTAGTTCATTAAAATATTTCACATGGAAAGCATTCTTTTCTGCATATGAATAATGTATTTTAATTTTAATAATATTTGTACAAAGTAAAGTTCTTAAATTCGGTTTATAGAAATACCTCTCATAGAACACAATGCTTCGGAATGCTTTCGGGTGTCCCTGTACACAAACCATTGGCGGTATTTACTCCCTTTTCTATAACAAACATCCGATAGTAAACTTGAATAACCTGTTTCAATTTCATTGAAATTTATGTAAAATATAGGAATTAAAATGTAGTTCATTAAAATATTTCACATAGAACACAATGCTTTGAAATACTTTTGGGTGTCCCTGTAACCAAGCCAATAGAGGTTTTTAACTCCATTTTCAATATGGAACATCCGACAGTGAACTGGAATATCATGGATCAGTTTCAAGAAATTCCAGGGATATTTATGGGAGTTAGAGCACGGATAGACCGACAAACCGAAGTCATTAACACTTTTCAACGTTATTGTAAAGTGTTAAAAACATTTAGAAAGTGATAAAAACAATTAATGTAAACGGAAATGGGATTTCAGCAAATTTATAATAATACGATTAATGTTACTGAATATTTTTGTGTCCCCCTGTAAATCTAATGCTAATCATACTATATTCTATAGAAAGCTATCTTTTTTGCATATGAATAATATATTTTAATTTTATTAAGATTTGTGCAAAGTAAAGTTCTTAAAATTTGGTTTATAGAAATACTTCTCATACAACGCAATGCTTTGAAATACTTTCTGGTGTGCCTGTACATAAACCAATGATGGTATTTACTCCCTTTTCTATAGCAAACATCCGATAGTGAACTTGAATAACATATTTCAATTTCATTGAAATTTGTGGGAGTCGTAGGGGGGAAGGGAGGGAAGGGGGGAGGGATAAAGCTTCCCTCGGGGGTTTCTGAGCGGAGCGATCAGGGAAGAAACCTATTAAAAAATTCTAAAACCATGCCTTTTGACTGAAGATCTAAATATTAAATAATAATGTAATATATGCAGTTTAAAAAATGTGTTGTTTACTTTTAATTAGTGCTAATTTATTTTTAGTACATTTCTAGTTATACTTACTTTTGTAAATTATTTACAGGTTATTTTTTTAGGTTTTGTTACTCATAAATAAATTATATTATTGCTATTATTATTATTTTGACTGACTGTAATGAATATCTATCTATCTATATATATATAAATGATGTCTCTGTCTGTCTGTCTTTCTCTTTCTCTCTATTATATATATATATATATATATATATATATATATATATATATATATATATATTTATATTGGGTGAGTGCAAAAGTCCGTGCGGAGGTGCAATAGATGGCGTTAGAAGCGGCGTAAAGTATTGTCATTAATACTGCCATCTACGTAAGATAGATCAATGGAAAGGTGACGTGTGCAGCTTTCATTTGAAACAAAATAATTTGTGTAGATACAAACTGCTTCGAGAAAGATTACTTTCAAAATGAGTGTCGATAAGGTGCATTTACGGCATATTATGCTTTACGAGTTTCGGAAGGGAATAAACGTTGCAGCAGCCATAAAAAACATTCAAGAGGTTTATCAAGATCAAGCACCAGCTAAACGAACTGTGGAAAAATGGTTTGCGAAATTTCGCCGCGGAGAATTTATCTTGAAGACAAGACAAGCTCAAGTCGACCTTCAGACATTGATGACGATGTTGCGCGTACTTTAGTTCAGAATACTCCGCGAATTTCAACAGAGGAAGTTGCTACAGCACTTAACGTTGACCGATCAACCGCTTTTCGGCTTTTAAAAAACATGGGATTAGATTTGAAGCTCGATATATGGGTGCCCCATTTGCTGACCTAGAGGAACAAAATCGAGCGAATTTCTACTGCCGTTTCTTTACTCGGGCGGCTCAAAAACGAGCCGTTTTTGGATCGATTAGTGACGGGCGATGAGAAATGGGTCCTGTACAACAATGTTCAACGCAAACGCACATGGAAATAGGCAAGTGAGCATGGTGACGCAATGGCAAAAGCCAGTTTGCACCCGATGAAGGTGATGCTCTGTGTTTGGTGGGATTGCATGGGCATAATTTATTTTGAGTTTCTCCCTTTCTCTCTTTTTGATTCTGGCCAAACGATTGATTCGGACAAGTACTGTCGCCAATTAACCAATCTGAATCGAGAAATCAAACAGAAATGTCCGATTTTGTCAAATCGCAAGGGCGTAATCTTTCATCACGACAATGCCAGACCACACGTTTCGAGACAGACGTGAACAGCCTGAAATGGGATGTCCTAACTCATCCACCGTATTTTCTTGATATCTCACCATCTGATTATCACTTGTTCCGGTCATTGCAAAATCATTTAAATGGAAAAAAACTTGACTCTTTGGATGCCTTAAAAACGTCGTGTCTTCGTTCTTCGAATCAAAACCGCGCAGTTTTTATGATCGGGGCATCCGTATGCTGCCAGAACGTTGGAAACAGATTATAGAAAACGATGGAGAATATATCATTGATTGAATAAAGAACTTTGTTTGCCTAATCACTGTGTGACTTTTACTCACAAACTCTGCGTGAACTTTTGCACTCACCCAATATATATACATTATATAGCTATCTATTTCCATCTATTTCTATCGTACTATTAAAATATGTATGTGAAGAGGCTGAAGACTTTAGTTTAACGCAGAAAACATTTATTGTTTCTAGGAGCGTATTTACATAAGGGGAGATTTAAAAGGCTCAGATTTATTAACTTAGAAGTCTTAATATCTAAACTAGATTAGATTTCATTAATTAAACAAGAATAAAATGTGTATCAGCTGGATGATCAGATGCGCCTTAACGCATGACTCGGCGTAACTTAACAGGCGGTATCCAACAACTTTTCTAATTTGTTGCCAGATTCCTAAAATAATCTTGGCTGAAGCGCTGTTGCCACTCTGGAGAGACAAATCCTAATGGTTTATGAGTTAGAATGACAGACATAGGAGAGTGGGGGTACCTCACATGTTGACATGTTTGTTCGACTATTTATTTTCCCACGAACTTCTGAACGCAGATAAAGACGCGGAAGATACACAAAGATGCTAAATAACGGATTCTGAGTTAACCATTTAAATAAAATTATTCCGATTAGTTAAAACGACATAAAATTAAAATTCAAAACAAGCACAAAATAAACAGCACGTACTGTTAAAGAAATGTCCGTCTACAGTAGCGCCAACTACTCGAAGCAATTGGACGGCAAAATACAACCAACGGTAACGGGATAGGTTAGATAAACCGTAAAATCTAAAATAATTATATTTAATTGCCCAAAACGAGGTTTTAAACGTTTTCAATGGATATATGCATATTTATAAATTGATATAAAAAGTAGTGAATAATTTTTTTTCTTTTTGAAAATTCATTTAAATATAATAATGAAGGTGATAAAGCCTGCTAGTTTATACATATAGATTCATAAAGGATAAATAAAATCTTGAAAACAGAACTTACATTTCAATAAAATATATTACTTGTTAGAAATTTTCTGAAAAGTATTTCCAATTTTGGGTACTTTTGAGAAATAAAAATGAAAGTATAAATTAACAGAACACCGTCCTAATTTCAAGAAAAAAAATTTTACATTATTATGATATTATTGAATACTCTTTCATTTATTTGCAGTAATCTCTTTTTAATGAGTTTTTCTTTGAGGAACGAAATATATAACTAAGCTTGTCAGATTTGAAGATATAAGCGAAAAAAAAAGAAGTATAATATAAGAAAGAAATGAATTTATACTTCATATTACAACGCTATTTATTATTATTTCTCCCGTTTGAAGTTCGGTGGATTTTTATTTTATTACTTTAAACCAAGCTTAACATTTCTGTTTATATAATTAAAGAAGGAAAATGGGAATATTTCTTTTATGATTTTAATTGATAAGGAATAATAATTTAATTTATGAAGTCCTTCAAAATTTAATATCTTTTGAATGTCTCTCAAATTCGTTTGTAGAACTTTAGAAATATAATATGTCATTCGTGATTGGCATGCGTAATTTTCACGCATTGAAGTTTTGCTAAATAATTTCTATGAAAATTTAAAAAACAAATATACTATTTTTCCTTAAAATTTTGAAGTTTTATAAGCTAACTACACAGAGAATATTACGAATAAATTATTAATTTATGTTTAGGATTTTTTTTTTTTTTTTTTTTTTTTTTTTTTTTTTTTAACGTGGATCAATTATTAAGACATTACTTGAGTACAAAGCAATCATTATAAAACAGTGTAAAACACCTCCCGATTATTAACATTTACTTAGATTAACTGATTTATAATCCTTCGCATTGTATTTTATGGAGTAGAGAGTTTAAAACAGTACCCGTTTAATTTTTGTATTACCCACATCTCCAATACATGCAGCAAAACTTACAAGATATAACTCATTGTTAATAGTATATGTCTATTTAAGGTGCGAGAGTGGTTTGTTTCACTTTTTGAATATGAAACTCACATTGTAAAACTAAGTTCACGTGAACATTGAACATTATTTATTTCATAGTCAGATTCATTTATGATTTGAATAAATCGTCTGCTGAACTCAATTTGAAATCTGATAATCCAATTAAAAATCCATAATGTTGGTCATTGTTTTAAACAAGAATGAAAAACCATGTGGTTCACATAGATTGTGAACATTTTCCAACTGCACGAACTCGTTGCGTCGTTTAACTTTCAACGTATTTTGCCTACGTGATCACACAGCTGTCCGGCTGAGTGATGAAAAGACAGACAGATAGATTAACTGAATTCATAAACACTCTTAAACATAGTGAGTTATTAATCCTTTAACACAAACAGAAATGCGATTCTAAGAGTTTCCAATTGTAGCCCTTGATGTATCTGAATATCTTACTGTAGCCCTTTAAATCTTAACGCTAAATATATCATATTCTGCTGAAAACCTTTTTACAGCATTTGAATAATAATGTCAATTTCATTAAATTTGTGCAGTACAAAGTTAATTAAATATGATTTATAAAAATGCATCTCACGAAATGCAATGTATTGGTATTATTTAGAGTGTCCCTGTACACAAATTAGTAGTAACATTTATATTATTTTTAAATAGGGAGCATGCCATAGTGAATTTGATTAAAAGAAATCATTTTGAAAATTTTTTGAAAATATTTATGGATGCTAGAGGCGCACGAACGGACAGAAAGACGTACAGAAAGACAGACATATAGACTAATTCAAATCATAATAACTCATTAACATTGTTAGAAAATGTTAAAAATGTTTAATAAAAACGAAAATGTAATTGCCTCAGTGACCAGTTATAGCCCTTAATGCATCTGAATACTTTGTATGTCCCTTTAAATCTTATTGTTATTCTTACTGTTGTTTATAAAAATCATTCAATATTTTTTATTTTATCTTTTTCTTTTTTTTTCGCATATGAATAATGAGTGTCAATTTCCTTAAGATTTGTGCAAAATGAAGACATTAAAATTTATAAAAAACCTTCTGATTGAACATAACGCTTTGGGATACTTTCGGTGTTCCTGTACACAAACCAGCAATAGTATTTTCTTCCTTTTCAATCGGAAACAACCTTAGTGAAGTCGAGTAACATACATCAGTTTTAAGGAATTATATGAATATTTGCAGGAGTTAGAGAGCAGACAAACAGACAGACGAACAGATAGACAAACTTAAAACATAAACACTTATCAACTTTGTTGGAAAATATTAATTTAAAACACGTTTTCTCATATAAATACTGAAACAAATAATGCCTCCACGTTAAAGATATATATTATGTTAAATGATTTGTAGTGTTCGAAGTTTGAAGCATCCATTGAAGATGGGAAAAATACAAAAAACAAACGAGTAATCTTTAATATTAGAGTATCAATGAAGAACTTCTTTGTGTGAGTTCTTTCCCCTTTGTTTTTACTGAAAGATTTCACATTTCAGTTTATATAGTTATTGTCTCACAAAAATTAATTGCTTGATATTATCGGCACAATGCTATTTTCTCAAGCAAGATCAAAGAGCTTATGTATGCAACGTCTATATGTGTGTCTGTATGTAAAATATATATGAATTAATGTTTGGTATAGAAAAGGTATTGAAGATTGTTTTAAAAAGGCAAATTATGTACTTGTTTGTTAAACTATAATTTCTTCAAAATTCATTGGAACAAACATTAAAATGTTGTTTAACCAAAATTTAGAATTTTTCTGTATTTAATAACTGAAAGGTCGTATTTTAACGTTTTAAAATATATTTTAAATTTTATCTTATATTTTAATAAAGGAAGACTTCATTTCTAGATTTCAAATTCCATGTCTAATTGGTTTTTTAAACACAATGTAATTACTGTTAAATATTATTAACAATTGCATTAAGAATGATTAAGATGCATATAATTTTTACTGTTTGTAATTATAAATAATTTATTAAAAAATATTATTTTTTAGTATTTGCGTTCCTTATTATTAGGTTAAAACTGCTGAATATTTACTTACTAGTACATAACCCTGTCAAAAATGACGCAAGTAAAATCAATTAAGGTAGTGAACCAACGAATGCTTTGCCTGCTTCGCTGGACACTATATTTAAAGGGGACTAATGTGCAAGTTGCACCTGACGGGAATAATATGCAAGTTGTATCTGACGGGACAAATGTGCAAGTTGCACCGAACGACCAAACTATTTCTTTTAACGAAAATACCTACTGACCCAGGATGATAGGTCTAATATAACGTATCATATTATATATCATATTTATCGTAATATATCTCAGTACTTATTTCGCTTCCTTCTTCGACTCGTTTTAATAAGTAATTTTTATATGCATGTGCAAATTTAATATTTTTTGATTTTTCGCGTGAAAACATTATTTCATCTTATCCCCCCCCCCTCAAAAAAAAAAAAAAAAATAAATAAATAAATAAAAAAAAAATAAAAAAATAAAAAAATACACACACACACACACACATATATATATATATATATATATATATATATATATATATAACAATAAATGGTACATTTTTTTAACAACAATCATAAATTTAAATGTCTAATTTTGAAATTATTTTCATATTTTAATTAATTCTAAAATATCTAATCAAAACTTCGTTACAAATAAGGTACCAAATGAAAGGTACCATATTTGTAACGAAGTAACCTTAGGTACCTTATTTAATTTAACTAATGTGATAAATATGACGCCACAATCAACTGTTTGTTTATATCAGATAAGTACATTATCATGATTGCAAGAAAATGATGTAATAACTATTAACCCATAAATTTTTATGAATACCTTAATCAAGTAAAACATTTGTACTACTACTTTGTAGGTTTTGGAAGTCAGGTCCCCTAAACTTAAAGTCAGTAGCAAAGTTATTGAAGCGCTAGCAATAATTCGTATTTAAAAATGTGTACCTAATATTGTTTTGTTAAGTAAATATTTGTCGAGTCATGGTCTTAGTCTTTATGCTGCTTATAAAGAAGTAAGTTGATGATAAAAAATTAAATATTAAAAAAAAAAAAAAAAAAAAAAAAAAAAAATGAAAAGGTGGATGTGTGTTTTAGTAATTTTTCTGTCGACTGTAGAAAGCCTTTTCCAATGCTCCGTGTGCCCATGATTTTGGGCAACCTAAAATTTTGTCATTAGACAACAAATGGCTTTAAGAGTTTCTATTAAACTTTCTGATCGTGGCGTGCTATAACTTTACAATGCTATAGAAGCCCTTAAATAAAAAAGCTGCCCAAGCCACCACAGACTGGCCAAGCATTGACTCTCGCTAATACAATGTTAGCCAAATTTTTTGGGATTTTTTTTTTTTTTTCTTTTTACATTTTATCTATTTTCTAAAAAAAAATACTGAACGAAATGACCTTTAATTTTAAACATGCAAAGAATAACTAACATTTTCCATTACCGATTTAATTACGAATAGCAATTAGGGGACCACCCCCAAATATTTATTAGAATGCTACAAATGACTTGTAACGTTAACATTTATTTCCCCTTTCTCCTACAATATTTTTATTTTTTGTGGGAATCGCACGAATATTTAGACAGATTTTGTTTTCCAGAATTATTAATTTTTTTTTTTTTTTGGTTTCTTTTTTTGCTTATAACATGAATTCATTACAACAAAATTTTACAAAACTTTCAGAAACCTTAACAAAAATTTAAAGAATCATTATTTTGAAACATGAAATTAGCAGGCATAATTTTCGCTGAAATGTCAGTATTTGTAGTATTTCATTTATTATCATTATTTTTTAATGCGCATTAGCGAAAGATAGAAATCATTTGTTAAATAGGTTGAAAGCTAGATATATTGGGCAACTTATGTAAACTGTTTATTTGAATAAAGAATTAAAAGCAAATTATCGGCAAAAGAATAAGCTAGATTTTAGATATTTTTCAGAGTTGAAATTTTATATGGTGTTTTTCATATACCACGCACTTAATTTGGAGATCCAATTATTTCACCCACGTTGCAAAAGTTCTTTTTTGTGGAAAGCTCCTTATAAATTCATAAATCTCAGCAAATAAATAAAATCATGTTAAAGTTACTAGTCCATAAGCTTTTTTTTTTTTTTTTTTTAATCGAAAAAGAAGTTTTGAAACGTAGGTGAAATAAATGGATAACATTTGATGGCGCTTTTTCAGAAGATTCCATAAGAGCTTTCGGTGAACAATGTATTCCGTTACTCTAATTCTTCTCATAACGGTATTCTTTGAAATATACATTCCTAAAGCTTTGATAATTTTACGGATAGGTACTTCTGACTGAGAAGATATTGGATTTTTAGATATTAGAATTTATGAATAATGCTGCTTAAGGCATACTGTGAGTTTTTTAGTTTAAATATAAGCAAACGCTGTACACTAAATGATTTAGAGCTCCTGAAATTTCTTTAACAATTTTTTCATTAGTATTTAACTTACAGAATATAATAATCTCTTTAGTTAACAAACGAGTTCCTCTAAGACATTATAATTTAAATTAATTTAAATAATTTTTACACTGTATGACCTTTTAAACGCTATAAAAGCATTCTTTTCTCATTTTAATTCGCAAGGAATTTAAAATTTGCATAAATTTGCGTTTATATCTAATCCTTTCCGACGCATGTTTTTCAAAAATTTCTATTTTTTTCTCCTTTTGGTACATTTTTGTTAAATATTAATTATATAAGCAGTTCAATAGTGCAGAGCGAAATTGTACACATGTATGTTCTATTTTATGTCTCGCAAAAAGTGCATTATCTAAACTTCTGACACAGACTGTACATTGTAATACTTACAAGGATAACTTATCTTTTATTTATATTGATTAAGATGTAAAGATAAAATGCAAATTGTACATTATGAGAAAATAGGATTAAAAAAATATCTTTTCTTTAAGGAAGCAATAAAGAATTTAACTTTGTAATTTCATTGAAATAAATGCAACGGAATTTTATGTTAATGACTCTTATGACCTATATTTTAAAAAGTATTTAAAGTATGTATATATATTTAATAATTCAAAGAACAAAGTTCCCGCAATTTTTTTCATAATTTAAAGAATTTGTTGGCTAAAAATTATGATTTTAGTGCCAAAGATATGTTAAAATGAATCTATTTATTCTAAACCTCCGTAAAATTATGATTATTTTTTTTAATTTATTTTTCTTTTGAGACAAGAATAAGAAGTAATTTAAATATTTTTAAGGAAAAAAAAAAGAAAACCTCTAAAGTTAATAAAAAATTCTTCAAACTTTTTGTTCTTTTTATTTTTGAATGTTTATAGCTCTTTTTTGGAAGAAAACAAAAAAATGAAAAAGTAGGTTAAGCATATGCTTTTGATAAAAATGATGTTATTTTCCTAAAGATTTATATTATGGGATGTTTACTGCTGAGATCTAAAATATAAAACACGAAAATCAAGAAGTATTTTTTATCTTAAAAAAAGAAAAACAAGTTATATTAAAATGTAAATAACATAAATGAGAATGAATAATTCTATTAATTTATAACTTGTTTATGGTTATAACAATTCAAGTATTTGAGCATATTAAACATTTTGAATAAATTTCTTAGATAATGATAATTTTATGCCAAGTGTTTACTTATTCATTTACTATATTAATGTACAAACATTGTATTAGTTCTTAAGAATTGTTATTGATTTAAAAATATCTTCCATCGACTAACTGTGTGGAGAGAACGAAGTCTGATTATACTGTTTAACAACAAACCCTTTTTGTAAATTAAATAAAAGTAGCAAATTGATATGGATTCGATGCTATTAAAAACAAAAATGATAACCAAAAGTGAAAATTAGCTCTAGTTTTACTTTTGCACGCATTGATTGTGGAGAATTGTAATACAGGAATTGCTGAATAATGAAAAATTTAAATTCACATTTAAAAACTAAAAGAAAAAAATTGCATAGATAGAAGAGTTTATAATTGTTGCTTGATTCGGTTTTATAAATAAATATTTACATTTAATTGCTCGTTTTGGTTTGTTTGTAGCTTAGTAATTACTTATTTCTTGTTTTAGAATGCTTTGCGTTTGTGTGAACTCGCCTGACAACTTTTTTGACAAGCTCTTTGCTGTGCCCATGATTTGGAAAGAAATTGCAAATCCTTGAATAGACTGCTATTTTTATATGCTACCGTCTACATCTGCAAGGAATATCTAAAAAAAATAAAAAATAAAAATGACAACCTGTACAAACATTTCATCATTCATTCTAAATAAATAAAATTACAATAAATGTAGTTATTTAAGCTCTTCATATATACTTTGGTCCATGAAATATTAGTTTATCATCAAAATTCTCAAAAAGAGTGCTAAAGGTTTTCAAAAATTTTACTTTATAACAGTGAATTGTGTATTTCATTAATTTCATTACCCATATATCATATACGATAGCTAATTATTTAGGGATGTGGTAATATGCTACCTTTTATGATAATGGGAATGGAAACAACCTTATTTGAATGCACTGTTATTGTTATACATTTCATTGAATTAAAACTGGAATAAAATTTTAATGAATTTAAAATAGTTGAACAGAACATAATAGATTAAGTAAATTCTTAGAGAAAGTATGATTAAGTGAGCCTAATTAATGGAAAATGTGTTTCCCTATGGACGCGGCAAATGCGAAGTCGGCATGACTTAGATGATTAGATGGATGGGTTTTAGCTGTAGTTCAAGAAACCTAGTTTTACCAAATATTCTGCGTGTTATGTTATCCTAAACTAACTGTAGATATACGAAACTCATCTACAGATGAAACATTATATGTATCAAATCAGCTTGATTGGAAACTGTGAATTTGAGACTTTGTATTTCCTGTTTTTGGACTAGAAATTTTCAACTGAGAAAATATTAGTTCCCCATCATACTATAGGTATGGGGAACTTAGGTAATCGTGAAAAATTTCGACCTCGGTTTTTTGACTTTTTTATACGTTTTCAGATGTGAGGAATCCGAAAATGACAAAATTTGTATGGTGTCTGTCTGTAGGGTGTCTGTTAGTGTGTCAGTCCGTTAGTGTGTCAGTCCGTTAGTGTGTTAGTCCGTTAGTTTGTTAGTCTGTTAACACGATATCTCATGAACAAATGATTGCAGAGAGGTCAGATCAGTTTTAAAATATTACTTTCGATACTGGCAAGAACCCTATTCATTTGCAACATTCGAATTAAAAAACTTCGTAAGTTATGAGAAATTTACGATTTTCTTAACATGGGAGAATAGGACAAAATTTCACTTAAACGTGCATTAAATGGAAACTTTTTACTATAAAAATGTCGGACCTGTTTTAAAATATCAGTTTTGATGCCGGAATGAACATAAGTAACTATAAATATGCTACTTTGAAAATTTCGCAAGTTATTGGAAATTTACGAATTTCTTAACATGGCAGTATAGGGCAAAATTTCACATAAACGTCAATTTTGAGAGATATTTCCATCGTAAAGATGTCAGACTACTTTTGAAATATTATTTAGAACACTGGCATGAATATTAACGACTATGAATTTTCCAATATGAAAATTTCGTAAGTTATTGGAAAATTACGAATTTCTTAACATGGCAGAATAGAGGAAAATTTCATATAAACGTCAATCTTGAGGGATATTTTCATCGTAAAGATGTCAAACCACTTTTTAAATATTATTTTGGATACTGGCATGAATATCATAGACTATGGTTTTTCCAATTTAAAAAATTCATAAGTTGTTTGGAATTTACGATTTACTTAAAATGGCAGAATAAGGCAAAATTGAGCATAAACTTCAATTTTGAGGATCATAAATACATTAGACAACTTCAAAATTACATTTATGATATTTATTTGAACATGATTGAATACAAATATTCTACTAGGAAAAATTCATAAATTATTCGTAATTTACGATTTTATCAACATAGCGACATTGTAAATTTTTCATATAAATATGAATTTTGAGGATTATTGCATTGTAAATAGTAGTATGAAAACTAAACAACAGAATTGACCCTGATAAAATAAATTAATAGATTAGAATAAGATATATATATCGAAGTGAACGGTGGATAGCCTATTACGCGGGGATTTCATTCCGTCACTGTATCAAGCTTTGGTCAAATTCATTTCTTTTAACATGATTATAAAATGTCTCGCACTAGAAATTTATGAGAACATAAATATGATGGGGAACTGAGCAGAGTCCACCTATGCCAACTAGTTTTAGATATATCAGAATGTTGATGTGAAGTTGTTATATTGTGGCTCTTAAAGTATGTGTTCATATATTTTGTTCTGAAGTTCAGCTTTATTACACTGAAACTGCTTGCGTAATAGGGATTATATATTGGTGGTAAATTCCTATTTTTATTCCTATTATTATGAAACTTTAAAGCGTAAAATTGTTTGGTCACAAATTGTAAAACTTGTAATGACAAAAAATGAAAAAATAAAGAAAGGATAAAATTTCAAGCAGAAAACTGGCCAGCATTTTTGCCCAAACATAGAGATTGCGATACATAAAACAGCTTCAAATCACTTTAATTGACTGTCTTTACAAACAGACATGTAAACTATAAAAAATCGATAAAACAAATGTATCTTTTAATGTGACTGTACTTGAGTGAGTTTAACATCGCCCTAGAGTTACGTAGTATCTAACTGACGACGGTTTAATATTCACGTTTAGAAGTAATCCGTAAACATGCTATCACTATTATGATCCTCCGCCGACGGAATGGCTCGTCTGCTTCAGTAACCCCCAGAAGTATTAATTTTACGGAACATGAAGGGCATTGAATCCATGACTGATTTTTCGTGCAACATACATCATTCATGTTCACTTCAGTCTACTCGGCTCAAGTACGGAACACGTCATCTTCCGATTGTTCGACAATCTGTGAATTGAGCTACTTCGGCCCTCTCTTAATATGCACTGACTCAATTAACTCGAATTTTGTGTGCAATTTGGATAAAATTTGTGTACAAATCGAATATGACATTATACTATGAAATTATGTTTATCTATTATATTTACCTATGAAAAAGATAGTTGCATGGGGATTTATGTAAAAGTTGATAGCTAGGCAGCAATTTCATTTAGTACGGTAAGATGATCCTAATTTATGAGGGTAGTTTAAAAATTAAGATAACAAGTTCTCTGAGAAAAAATTGTTTCTTCTTGAAATTAAAGAGATAAAGTTCCGGTATTTAAAGAACACAAAACGCGATCGTCAACGTTTGCGACTTGTCGATGTTGATTTATGAAAAAATAAAAAATAAAAATAAAATAAAAATAAATAAATAAATAAAATAAATAAATAAATAAATAAATAAAAAAAAAACACGGATGTGATTGGCCTGAAATAGCCTAAACTTTTTGTGTTTTTGATTTTAGCCAATCAGCGGAAGGAACGATGGTTTTTCTCTATGCATGCTACAGCTATAACTCAAATTAAATTTTCTTTGATATCAGCGTTGACGTTCAAACCACAGAGTCACGCTGCTGTCACGGCGTCATGCCGTGCAAAGGAAAAGAAATCTTGAATACCGGAAACGTTTACGTTCGTGTCTTAAAACTGACATAGAATTAATTAAGGTCCAGTTCGTAGAGCCACTTAATGACGCGGCGGGTTCTTGAATTTTGGCATTAATTCTGAAATGACGAACTTACATGTGTTTACCAGGACCTCACATGAATGTGCCGATCAGTTTGAATCAAACTGTCAATGAAGCACATGTTACAATCTGAGTGGGACGTACTTGGACGATCTAACGTTTGCTCTTCTCGAAGATTTTTGCTTTGCCTAGTTCAAATTCCCTGCACTAAAACTATACCAGTTTTTGTGTCATTGCACTTGTTCTGTAAACTTCTATTAGTATGAGCTTCAAATGGAAATGTTTACATTAAACACAGATCTTTATTACTATTTGCCCTTCACTCGCCGAATATGCATCCGTCAACATTGCTATATTTAAAAATAAATTTAAGAGCACTACAGCACAACTGTCTTCATTTACTGGTGATATTTGAATGATACGAGGGACTATTCTTTTTAAATATGATATTTAATTTGCACGGGGAATTTTTGAACCCTTGGTAACTCTTGTTATCTTATTTTTTGAACCACATACACAAAATGAATGTACAGTCGGAGAAAAAAAACAAAACAAAAAAACACAACACTTAACGTAAGTTTGTTGAAAATCGATGTAGAAAAATGTAATAGGTATCATTCGACAGGGAATTGTGAGTGATTTCAGAAAATGAACTGAAATTTCGAATTGGGGGTCGTCTACATATTAAAACGCGCACCAACTTTGATTTTTTCAATGATAATGACCCTTTTTTATTTTATATATGAATTCCTGCAACAACGCGAAAAAGTATATTGGTTGTATATCTTACTTAATTTTTCACAGAGTTATAAGTATTCAAAGTTTGAAGATACTAATGTTAAATTCATATTTCAAACTTTTATTAATATTTTCACAAAAAATAACTTGATCGATATATATATATATATATATATATATATTACGAGATACAGTGAAGAAACCCAAACATAATCCATCATTACTTTTGATTCTGAAAAATATTAATAAATTCATATTCATAAAAATTATGAATTATGACCTATATTAATTTTTACATAAAATGAATCCTAATGCTGAAAAATATGGGTGTGCAAATTTGCAGCTCATTCCAGTTATTAGTTTTCGAGATATAAATAAATATTTCTTTATTTTTTTTATTTCTGTCTTTTATAAAGTTTTGCACAAGATAACGAATCAAATCTTAAAAAATAACAAAGAAAATTAAACAAAATATTTTTATTTTTTATTTACGGGTCAAAGTATATAATAACAACGTCAAATGCAGGGAAATGAAACAAAAATGATGATTTTTAGACATTAATGTTAGCATCAAGAATTCCTCTTTTCTAAAGAAGACAAGCCCCGCCTTCATCATTATTCAAAACGAAACAATACAGAAAAGAAAAGCAAATGTGAGATTGTGTATTCATGTTAAACCCCTTATTTTATGCTGACAAAAATATGCACAAGTGGTACTTACTTCATTGATTAATTGGTGATAAATTGTGAATCTTTTAAATGAACACTAGAAGAAAAAAATCTGGAGTGACTCCACTCGACTTTCCGAACATTGAGTAACTAACAGTTTTGTAGATAAAATAAAGAAAGAGGAATTGCTAAACAAACAAAAGAGAGAAAACCATAATAGAGTGTTTTTTTCTCCATATATCACACGAGGTTTTATTTAACGCTACTGAACTTTGAGCCCTTAGATCATAATGATAAAGAATTTTTCGTTTTGTCCCTGTAAAAATCTATAGATGCTAGATTCACCAAAATGCTTATAGTTAGTGCAACAGTGATTTATAATATTCATACAAATTTTCAGCTCAATTGAATAAGGCGTTTAGATGCTATCGCACTTTTAAAAATTTGGTCTCATAGGCCATAATGATAAAGAATTTTTCTTTGTGTCCCTGTAAAAAAACTGTAGTGCTAGATTCACCAAAATCTATACAGTTGGTGCAAATGCGACCTATAACATGTGTACAATTTTTTTGCTCAGATTAATAAGGCGTTTAGACGCTATCACACTTTTAAAAATTTGGCCCCATTGGCCTTAATGATAAAGAATTTTTCTTTGTGTCCCTGTAAAAAAACTATAAGTGCTAGATTCTCCAAAATCTATACAGATTGAGTATCTGTGACCTATAATATGGGTATAAAATGTTTGCTCAATTGAATAAGGCGTTTAGATGCTATCGCACTTTTAAGATTTTGGTCCCATAGGCCATAATGATAAAAAATTTTTCTTTGTGTCCCTGTAAAAAAACTATAAGTGCTAGATTCACCAAAATCTATAGGGTTCGTACTATGGTGACTTACAATATACGTACCAACTTTCAGGTTAATCGAACAAAGCCTTTAGACGCTAGCGTGTTCACAAACATACACACATACACACATACACACATACACACATACACACACACATACATACATCATCGTAAGAATAGTGAAAACGGACTCAGGGGACCTCAAAACGTATAGAAACATCAAAATCTCGAATTCGGATTTTTGACATGATTACAATACTTTCCTCACTATAGTGTTCGGAAAGTAAAAAAATAACTAAATAGGTGGGGTTTACTGTTTTAAATAGAAAAATAGGTTTAATGTGAAGTTGTAAAAAAAAAAAAAAAAAAAAGCGAATGGAATAGGAATGCAAGACAGACTTGTAAAATCGTTTCTTATGTACAGTCATAGTTAAAGGCTTAATCATTTCTTCATATATTGCTTTATTTTATTTATTTATTTTGTAGGGGGGAGGATTATTATTTAAAAGATACTTTAGTCTTTAAAATTTTTATTAATATATTTTAACTTTATACATTTTTAACAATATACTTTAACTTTTATAAATATGTTTTAACACATTTTGCGACCGCAGGATTTTGTCTTTTTGACAGTAAGATCCGCTTACGGGGGGGAGGGGGGGGGGGGGTTATTTTCTCAAAATAAAATATTTCAGAAAAAATTTTCTGTATTCACAATTATATTACAAATGGATATACATTATAATTATATTCTTTCTAATCAATATATTTCTATCCATAGTATATTTTATTGCAAAAATATTAACACTGGGTACACACTTAAGAAATATGTAACACATAAATTATGAAAGAAACGCCCTTTGACAGAGTTACAGATTTTCAAATGACATGAATCTACCTGGGCAGTCGCGAAAGGGTTAATTAATAAATTATATTTTCATAGAAATTATAAAACGAATCGTACGTTTCCAAAAAGTTCAACTGACCCAAATCTGGTAAGGGCGATTAAAATTGTTTAATATTTACTTCACGAACCCTTACAATAATTTATCAGAAATGATTTCGTTTATGCGTTGTTGTTATATATATATATATTATTTCATTTCGTATATTATGTTACACATACGAAAGAAAATTTAAGCTTTATTGGTGATCAATACAGCTTATATAGCCATAATAGACACCTTTTCTTGAAAAATATTGCACTTTTTTCAAAGAGTACTGTCTGGACCAATCGCAAGTGTAATGTATTTAAATAGACCTAAAATTATCTGAAAGAATACTGAAGTATATACAAATCTAAAAAACTGAATTCAGGATAATTAAGGAACTGGGAAAAAAAAAAAAAAAAAAAAAAAAAAAAGAGTCAATTTTTAATAATTCTTATAATTCTTTTTTTTCTGAAAGATTTCCGGTGTGAAACATAAAAATTTTGTCTATTTCTTATAGGATCTTGATTTTATTTTTCTACATTTTCAGATAACCCCCTAACACTTTTTTGATTATAATTTTCTACATACTAAAGATCAAGTATACAAATAGTATACTTTTCCACACTGCCAGACTCTCAGAAATTTGAATATGAAGTCAAAATTTGGTGTTGCAATTAAAAAAATCAAAGTTGGCGCTCATTTCAGTACGTAGATGACCCCTAATTCAGAATTCGACGAAATTTTAAGAAAGTGCATTTAATTCCCTGTTGAATTATTTCTATTAGATGTTCCTGCGTCAATTAATAACGAAATTACAGCGGGTGTTGCGTCCCCCCCCCCCGATTGTACATATAAGGCACGAGCATTATTATGGTTGCATAAAGAATCTTTTTAGGAAGTCCATATTTTTCAAGGAAACCATATAAAATAGTGTAAAACGTTTAATAAATACGATACATGATCTTCTAGCCGTGATCCGGTAGACATAAAGAAATGCGTATGGAAAACCTCAAGATGCATTAATATACTTCCTCGTACATAAAAAAAAAGAAAAGAAAAACGAGATAAATAAGTTAAGTTGTGGCTTTTCATAAAGCTGCATTAAGAAAATCCTGAAACAGGTATGTGATTAACTGTAAGGGCTAAAATACTTGAAAAGACTCTACTAGGAGAGGATACTGAGATACTTTACGATTTTTTTCATGTTGTAATGCAGCAAAAAAAAGTTTAGACAGCATTCCGGAAAGAAACAATACATAGATTGCTGAGGTGTGATTTTTATGTTCTGAAACATGTAATAGACAAAGTACCGTTTATTAAACCCTGAGCAATCTTAGATGTCTTATTGGAATTTTAAAAGTACTCTGGCAGATTAATGCTTGCTGAGGATTTTCCCAGTTTTCACGATCATGTTATCAGGAACGTTTGTGCTCAATTCTTTGAACTTCTTCAAGATTAAAAAAAAATAAAAAAATAAAAAAATGAAGTGTCATTTCTTTAACTTTGAAATGGACGGTTACAGAATGGCGAACAATCAAATAAATTCAAATATAAAGCAATACGTGATGGATCCCTTGTAATAACAAATTATTAGAAATTGCGACTAACGGCGTCGATATTCACCTGATCTGTCATCAAAAGCTATTTTCTATAAGGAATTCAAAGAGCAGTTATGTGAATTTCCTACCTTACTGAGGGTGATGCTAGAGTGTCATCTGACGCATTGTGCTACAAAATTATATTAGAAATTATTACTAATCAGCATATTATATTTTACGCTGTTAGATTTATTATAAAGAAGATGTCTTTTTGTATTAAATTGTGGATGCTTTGAAACATTCTAATTGGCATTCTCTGCGCATCTCGAATCGTTTTGAAAAGAAAAATACTAGTTTTGCTGCTTCTATATATATGGGAAATATCCTAATTCCCATATCATGTAAAGTGCCACAAATAGACACTTACCATAATGTAGTTGGATTATAAAAAAAAATTATAATAAGTTTTAATTAATCACCACATGGTCCCATAGTGTGGTGATGTTTTCATTTTCACTAAGTAGCTTATGACTATTTTCATATGCCTATATAACATGTTTATGGCAACAACTGTTACAACTTTCGAGTTAAAAGTGGGGTCGGTATTACTTTAGTGAAGGTATCTTATGCAGAGGTGCAATTTTTTAAATTTATTTTGTAACGTAGTTAGTACATGCCCCTTTTTTCACACCATTTTTCTGAAGAGTAATATTTTTCATGTTAAATCGTAAAACATATTGAGAAAATTACTGTGTAAAAGAAGTTAAACAATAGCTCTAAAAAAAGAGTTAAGTAAGAAAGTTGAAAAAGAAGTGTTGTGTATAAAGGGCGGATACTAACAACTTTACGGAATAAATTTAAAAAGTAAGGAGCTATACATATGTAAATGTATAGTTGCAGTGTTTCCATAAATCAGTATGTGAATAAGTTATACAATTTTTAATGAAAAAGAGATGCCACATGGATAAATTTTATAACATAAAATATTTTTTTATATTTTATATAAATCTATTTACATTGGTATTTAAAGAAATGATAAGCGTAAAATTTATTAACTTCGAGAGCACTTATTTTAAATTTATCTTTTACATTTTCAGACAGTAAAAGAAAAAAAGAAATTCATCTGATATTAAAGCTACATTCTATAAACTTCTTACTTAAATTTATTGAAATATGGTTTTTCTACTACCGTTTATACATCCATGAATAATGTGAATATTTATTTTATGAAAGATTCTACTTTTTGACAAAAGATTTTACTTTCTTTCTAGAAATGAAATTGCTTTCTTTGCTATTCTTCTTATTTTTGCTTTTTTGCTGTAGCTTTAATGTACAATATATTTCTTATCCTATTTATATATCGTATTTTCTTCTTTTTGCCCATGATATACAAGTATTTTATTGCTTTCAACAACAAAAAGCCAGTGATTCAATTTTTTTCTCATTCAATTCACTATTGAATCAAAGAGTATTTTCTGTTCGACCTAATGAATCGATTATAGATAAAAAAGAAAACACGAAATAATAAATAAATAAAATTTCTCTCTATATATTTCGAAACACAATTTATCTATTTTTATACTAAGCATTATCGGAAAAAAAAGAAAGATATGTATTAAATGCAGCCCAGAAGTACTATTTTATATGCTGCATATAGTACATGCCAAATTATTTTCAGTGGGATAAAGAATCTTTTTCACATTACCACATATTCTTGTTAGGTTACATTATTGATTAGAATTTAAACAACTATTGTCTATTTTGCTTGTTAAATATTTCACTAAATGAATTGTCTAAGGTACATGTTTTCCGAGATAATACTTTCTAAGAATATAAAAAGCCTAAAACTTATGTATATTACATATGAATCAAATGATTATATATATTCCTAAGGTTATTACGAGAATAAAATTTGTGTAATTGTGCTCTAGGTTGGTTTAAATTTCATAATATATATATATATAACTTAAGTTTCTTTGTTATAATATTTTTTTCTAAAGACTTTCATACTCTCTTTTTATTATTATTATTATTACTATTATTAATTTAAGTCAAAAAATGTGGTTAAAACAGCTATATAACTTTGATCAAAGAATGATTTAATTAAGAAGTGAGAATACTTTCTCACGATTATTTTTTTTTTGCTTTTGACCTTTTTATATAAAAAAATGAAAAGCTTCTTTTATTGTTTAATAGAATCTTTCAACTTTATATTTTAATTCAAGAAAAAAGAAGATTAAAACTTAATTGTTTTTATTATAAGAAAAGAAAAATGAGATAAGTAAAATGTTAGTTTTTTTCTATATCATTTGTTGCCCTTTTCAAAGAATAAAAGTTAATCATTTGTAGTGAAAAATGCTTTTGAAATACTTTAATTAGAGTTAGAATTAGTGAAATAAAATATAAAATATTGAATTATTATTAATTTTTTTAAAGAGCTTTTTTTTCCTTTTTTTTTTTTTTTTTTTTTTTTTTTTTTTTTTCAAATAATTTAAGAAATGAAATGAATACCGAGTGTTTTGGATGGTAAAAAAAATGCTATTTTCTTTTTCATATATAATTTTTTTGGTTTGTTTTAATGAAATATTGCTGAATAAAAGATAGTATTTTTGAAAGTGCTATAGTACATTTATTTAAAATATTAATTATGTCTCATATTTAGTAGACCATATGTAATATTTTTCTGTTTTTCTTTGACATCAGTTTTAAATGAACAATTTATAACCCATTTCGAAAAGAAAATTTTATAGCATAATTTTATATTTTTTATTTTAATATATAGGAAAGAGTCGGGCAGAACCGTACTGGCGGGTCAAACCAAAACCTCTCAATTTTATGTGATGCTTGCTGCTAGTTTGTAAAAATGGCATCTATAAATAGAATGGTAGCCTTTACAGGCAGTTAAAGCTGCATTGTAAAAAAAAAAAAAAAAAAAAAAAAAGAGAAATGTGTATATTATGTGACAAAGTTGAGTCAGATAAATTGCCAAAACTATATAGAGAAGCTTTATCTGTTATAACTGTATAACCGTAGCAGGCTGTTATATAAAATTTCCCTACTTACGATCGGAGACTTACAAAACTTTGATGTGTAATGTACATAGAAAGCTAAGTAAAATTTTCCGCTAGTGTTCGGGTACTTTACAAAGCTTTATTGTGTTACGTATCGAGAGCAGAGTAAATGTTCCACATATTAGATTTAAAAAAGTATGTATACAGGTTGGCCCATAAGTACAACGACAAACTTTAAGGCAAATACGGTACATCATAAGGATTGAGAATTGCACAGGAACCCAAGACCGCAAATGTCATCTTAACTCTTTAAGAACTGGGTGTTTTAGGTTATTTTTTAACTGATGTGGGTGTGCTTTTGAATGTTGAATTTTTAACAAACATTTTTTAATAAACTTCAAATGATTATATAAAAAGTTATACATTTTAATAATGCTGTTTATAATCGATGTATTTAAAGCATTGTTTGCATTCATACCAATATTGTGTGCATTTTGAGAAATTAGTAAAAATATCAGATTTTAAAACTTACAAGGTAGGCGTAGTTACGAAAAATTAAAATGATATTGTACTCGGGAGCTTTAAATTGTACACACACGGGGAGTTTAGCGTAAAAAAAAATCTTCAGATATTTAAGGGTTAATATGACGTTGGCGGTCTTGGACTGTTATGTAAGTAGGGAAAGTTTGCAGACATCTACGCCAGCAATGAAAAATCTGGAACCAGAAAATTCGTTTTGCACTGTTTGTTACGAACACCAAGATGTGTAGAACACGTCAACCAGTTTAAAAAATAAATGGGCATACTAGAAGTTTGAGTGGCTGTCTAGAGTTCTGGGGGGGGGGATATTAATTTCCAGCTTATTTGTCATGTGAGTAACAGTCACAGTGGAAATGCAACATTATAGAAACGTAGAACTAGCAGACACGCACTTCGTGTGTTGACTGGCAGATGGAAATCCACGAAAAGCCACACGAATGCATCAATAACGTTTCCCACAGAGAACGTTACCAGACCATGGTTTATTTTTGCGTGTGCATCACAAACTATAGGAATATGGTCTGTAACGGGTAAGAGGCATGATGAAAGCAGGCCACAAATTATTCTTACGACCACGATGAAAGATAATGTATTGGATACCGTACATATAAATCTAATTACCACTGTATGTGTTGCTGTCGTAGGAGAACATCTTTTGTTCGTCGTGTTCTGCAAGAGAAATCCTTCTTCTCATATCATCTCCGAAAGGTACAATCTTTGCGCCCCACAGATCATGCTTCATACGAACGTTCTGCAAAGTGGTATCTCCAAATATGTGCCCAAGATGCCAATTTTCCCTAACTTGTTTTACTTTCTGATATAGCGTATTTCCCGAGAGAAAGTGTGTTTAATCAATAAATGCACATTCGTGGGCACAGAGTAACCACAAGATGTGAGATTACATGATGCACACTGTCTCTTCTCAGTGAATGTTCGGATTGGTTAGGTCGGCCACTATGTAGTCGGGCGTTATATTTTGCCATGACATTTAAATTGAGAAAAGTTCTGAAAAAATTAAAAATGCCCCCTTCTATTTAATCCCCTCATCTTACCTTATTATAGTTTAACAATATATTCTAACCATACTTCAGTATTACATTGTTCATTCATTTTAAGTTATTTTTATAAATATTTGTATGTCTGAATGCTAGAATTTGCATTAAATTTTATAATTCAAAAATCGATAAATATTCGCAAAATTTATAAATTAATATTTTATTTTATTAATTTAAAATTTTCCGAAAATTTTAATATGCTTAAGATTGTTATATTTCAATACATATACTTGTTTTTATATTTGAGTGCTAACATAGTTTAATACAAATTTTAGCGTTCTAAGATAAAAAAAAGAAATATATATATATCAGTTAATGCACAAAGTAATATTTCTGGAATAAATTGGGAAACTAATAAAGCTAGATGAGGAAGGGGAGGGATGGTTAAAAATTGAACAGCAGGGAACATTTTCAAAATTTACAAAAAGAAAAAAAAAAGAAAGAAAATAAAATATAATAAAATAAATAAATAAAATGTTATTTTATTAGTTTAAAGGTTTCTAGAAATTTAAGTACATTTAATATTGCTATATTTGACTGCGTATAGGTACACAAGTTTAAAAAAATATAAAATAGTAAAAAAAAATTATAAAGTGTACCATCCACTTAATTCCAAGTATGAGTGTATTTTCTATTATATTTTTTACAAGGTATCATTGCCGAAGTTATTCATACTTCTATGGTCGTTAAAAAAGGTATTATTAACACAAATATGAAACGGCGGGAAATCTTAAATTTCTTATTTTGCACGTAATAAATAATTGATACATAATTATAGTAAATTTTTGAATTTTGAATAATTTATCATCCTATAGTTCTTCTTTATGTATCATATTAAGCATACTAAGTTTTTTTTACGCATTTTTTCATTTCCATGCGTTATCCTGAGTTATTTCTCAAACGGACATACAAGTATTCTAATAACAACGTCCGATCATGGTCTTTTTCTTTTTTCTTTTTAAATTTTCTGCATCAAAGATAATTTGTTATGTGGTATATTTAAGCTAAATAAGGATGATAACAATAATATTACACATTTTAAATTAGAGAACGAGGCCCAAATGCCACAAAAATTTGACATATTATAGTTTTAAAACTATAGCTACCAAAGCTAAATCGCATTTCCTATCTTGTACATCAGTTTGATAGCTCAGATGATCATCCATACTTTTTTGACCAATATACTGTAAGTCCGTCGTTTGTCGCATCATGATAATTAATGACTTCCGTATGTCTGGTAACGTTTCGTAAACATGTTCTTGAAAGATACTCAATATAAAAGTGTTTTCTTAAACCTCATTTGAATACACACAAATATGTGGGAGCAAGGTTAGTAAGATTTTGTGTTTCGATTCTGTCAGTCACGTTGTTTAACTGTCATCTAATTCTAATGTTTTCTGTTAAAGTTTTTTTCTGATTTTGGGGTGACAAAGATACAATTTTATATTTAGCACTCTAGTTAATTTAATATAGCTAATAAAGTATACGAAATAGCTGTATTTAGTAGCATATTTTAGCATAAGAATAAAACAGAACTTTTAATTGTATATCTCAAAATCGCCAAATTTATTTCAACACATACTGTTGCGTAAAATCGGACTGCACTGCATAGGGCAAAATCGCATTTTATTAAGATTTGCCTTACCAAAAAACCTTACCGTTCACAAAATAAAACAAAATTATTGTTCACACAAAATGTTTCGTATATCATCTTCATATGAAAGTATGAATGTAAGAAAGTAAGAATGAGAGAAAGTGTATTTTATAAAACATCAGCAATACCTTCTCCCAAAGCTGATATTTAAATTCGGTCCTGTAATATATTGAAAACTAATATGTTAACTATGAAATACATGTATGAGAATTTTTGAAAAAAATAGACCATTAATATGAAAAGTTAAATTTTACCTCATTTTCTAAAGTGTAATGACAAGTTTTGAAAAATATATGTAATTATCCCATTTTTACTTCCTTATACAAAGTATAAAGAAGTATAGTAATCCCGATTTGCGAAATGGATTTTGTATTTAGCAAAGCTCAAAAACGATTGATCGTAGAATATTACAAATTTATATGTGCGATTTTCATGATGTCTAGGTGTACCCCTACAACTTTGGTTTTAACACGAGCTGCTGTTTTAGAGATATCAAAGACTTTGCACGAATTTTCCTGACGTCTGTATGTAAGTATGTGTATGTGTGTGTGTGTGTGTGTGTGTGTGTGTGTGTGTGTATCTCGCATAACCCAAAAACGATTGGACGTACAGTCGGTAACAAAAGTCTCCGAACACTAGCAAAAATTCCTATCTAAAAAAAGTACACTTAATACAGTTTTGTCAAATAAATCCTTGTTGAATCCTGTTTTTAGACTGACTAAGAACAGGATTCGACAAGGATTTATTTAACAAAACTGTACTAAGTGTACTTTTTCTGTATAGGAATTTTTGTTAGTGTTCGGAGACTTTTGTTACCGACTGTAGAACATTGTAAATTGGTATGTAGGTTTGTGATAAAATCTAGTTATGCACCTCCCTTTTTGGACTTTCTGTGATTTTCCGTTTTGAAGATAAGGTAACTGCAATTAATATGGCCACCTTATTTCAGTGTTATAGCTTTGTCCCAAACCGGAGAAAATATTCTTCCAAATCGAGCGGCCTAAAACAGGATTTATCCAAAGTCTTCAGCTCATGGAACAAATTAGAAGAAAACAAGGGAAGAAATAGAAACTCGTTAGAAGAAATACAAAGTAAAAGAATGTCATTTTTTTTCAGCCTCATCCAGAATTAAGTAATCAAGATGGAACTTGACCCCATTAAAGGTCAGAAAACAGCGTCTTTGTGGTTTAAATTTTGAAACACGGAGGTAATATACATATTGGCATATTGCCAACAATAACGAGTTTTAAAAAAACATTCGTAATTCTGTCTTCTATTGAAATTCATTTATACAGTTAAAAAGACCATTAAACCAGCTAAAATATTCTATATATAACTAAGGACAGGTACTTTGTTTTAATTAGAAAAGTAACAAACTTACAAGAGACAAATATATAAAATGCCATTGTAACTAAAAACAAATCAACAATGATTGTCCCCCCCCCCTCCCCAGCATTTGATCAAGGTTAACGGGCAACGTAGAACTAAAGAACTAAACCATGTTCTTCTGACTTGGAGCGATTAGACTCAAGCGCCATCTTTCGGATTTCACTGAAATTAATAACATTATTGAGGGTTCGCCATATTACCTGCATTGGCCATATTTGCATCATTTACCTTATTTAGAAAAATTATATTCATAATGAGCAAAAATACAAAGGTTTTGGCCATTATATATGACCTACCGTTATAGAGATTTCAAAAGAAGCTAATGATAGAGCCAGTAATGATATTGTTATGAAAGTTGAAGACATTTTTGCTTATAGAAAGTCATGCTTAAAGACATAAGCAGGTTCTAGTTCATGAATGCATTTTATTTAATGAATATTGAGCCCGTAGATACAGTCCGTAATGATAGTGTTATGAAAATTGTCGACATTTTTACGTATAGAAAACAATTTCTTAAAGACATAAGCAGGTTCTTGTCGACGAATGCATTTTATTTAATGAATATTCAGCCCGTAGATAGAGCCCGCAATGTTATTGTTATGAAAGTTGTCGACATTTTAGTTTGTAGAAATTAATTTTTTAAGACAAGTAGGTTCTAGTCGATGAATGCAATTCATTTTATGAATACTTAGCCCGTAGATAAAGCTTGTAATGATATTGTTAAAAAAAAAAAAAAAAGCTTTGGACATGTTAGCGTGTAGAAAGTAATTATTAAAGACACAAGCAGGTTTTAGTCCACGGATGCACTTTATTTAATGAATATTCAGAGCTTAGACAGAGCCCGTAAAGATATTGTTATGAAAGTTGGTGACATTTTAGCGTGTAAAAAGTAATTCTTAAAGAAATAAACAGGTTCTAGTCGATGAATGCACTTTATTAAATGAATATTTAGTCAATAGTTGAATAAATCTCTTTCTTGTACTACAAAAATTGATATTCTTTAAACAATCCAATGAAATGAACATTTTTACTACAGAAATCAAATAAACATTGTTAAATACACTACAGAGCATACATTTCGCTAAATCAGGAACAACCGACTATTTCGAAGTCTGAATGGAATTTGAATTCATCGAGAGTATTGTCAGTGGTTTATGGAATTTTCAAGGTAAATCTGCGTGAGAAATCGATGCATCATTACAAAATTTCCAGAACTAGACTCCTATTGAGGTTAGAGTTTCCAAATTTTGTGAATCCCTTACTACCATTTTTCGTCACATTGGAATGCCTAATTTGAGGTTAAGTCGATGCCTACCTTCGTGCAAATGAAAAAACTGTTTCCATTTTTACTACAATACCGTATACAAAGCATCACGTAAGATATAAACAAGGTCTAGTCTACAATCATCAACAATCACTCTTCTTCTTTTTTTTTTTTTTAATAGTCTTGTAAGTCATTTACAGAACTTTCGAAGAATTTAATTTTGCGCTATAAACCAATGAATTTTCCCGGAATATTCGAGAGCTTTGTTTTTACTGATGTTACTGCTTCCAATCTTTGGTAATCCTAAACCGCAAATTTTCGCGAAATTCGGTCGCCAAGTCGCCAAGTCGACGCTGAAACGCCAAATTCGATACTAAGACCAAACATCTACGCTGGATATTAATTTTCAGCTCGGAGAGATTAACGATAAAATATTGTTTCAGGTTAGCTAGAAACCTTTTCTAAATTTTAACTGAGTTAATTATTTTGGTAAAATTTATCGTTTCTCGCCACAAATGTTTGTCAAAAAGAACTAAATTGGGCCATCTATACTTGAATGATTTTCATTGTACTCGAAGCTGTGCATTTGCCAATGAGAGATTCTGTATTAAACCGTGGAGTATTAATCCTGAAAAAACTACTATATTGTCTCGGCGGTATACATAATCATATTATCGTGACTTTTCTGGTTGGAGTAGCAGTTTTTTTCTTTTTTTAAAGAAATGTTCGTGGACTGGAACCTGCCTGTTTATATACGAATCTGTTACTTCACACAAAATTGCCAATGTTTTAATAACAATATGTATATTCCTATGGTTGTATAGGGAAGTCATCACATCAGTTTTTTTTTTTTTTTTTTTTGAGAAAATAGCTCGGCAAATACTTATTTTAAGTAGCTGATTAAAATTTTCAAATATAGTGTGACTTACACACTTTTTGAATTATGCACGAACGGTCTAATGAAGGAAGCTTTGCTTCTTAAATTCATTATAATAACCATTACTTTCTAAGTAAGCGAGGTATTTCCTTTTATTTTCAATTAGAATAAGTAAATTTTTGCATTTTAAAGCAATTTTTAAAGGAAAAGACTAAACCATAAGGACAGTTTTTGAAACTATTTTTTTTTCTTTTCTTTCTTTCTTTTTTTTATGTTATTTTTTATTTTACTTAAAGTTATTTTAAAGAAAATTTTTCTTAAGCTTTACATAATTTAATCATTTTACTCGTAAAATGTACTTTTGCTTAGATTAAATTTTAACTAAGAAAGAATGACGTAAACGAAATTGTTTATTTATTGCATTTTTATGCGCGTTAGCACTTTACTTTGAAGTCTATGCATAATTTAATAAATTTAGTTTGTTTTTCTGTATCTTGTAAAAACACATTAGTTTACAGCCACATGTTTTTAAGGAAAAAATTTTTTAAATAAATATTTAATCCGTATAAGCAAATTTAAAGAAACACAACTTTTTTAAAGAAATTTAATATATATAACCTATTTTATTATAAAAAGAAAACTAAGTAAAAATAAAACTACTAAAAATTTTAAATTACATAGTAATGAAGTCGGTAGAATAGAAAAACTATTGCTAAAAATGCCAAACAAAAACTCTCTTTTAATAACCTTAAAGTGTATAGTTTTGTTATACACTTAATTAAAAAATTTTAAATTTAAAACTGAAAAATTTCTTTCGATATAATAGTCAAAGAAAAAAATAGTAAAAGGAAGTTTGAAAAGTTTAATGATACAAGTGATTATTTACCGTAATTTTGCGGATTATTTTTATTTTACATTCTTTTATATACCATCTCTTAATATTTTGTTTTATTAGAGATATTTTTAAAACTATGTTTACTCATTTATTAAGAAAACGTTCTCTGAAAATATAGTATATTTTATATCTAAGGCTTACCATAACGAAAATACATATATGTTAATCGCCAATGTGGATTTTTTCCTTAAGATACAGATAAGGAATTCTGGTTGTATACCAAACAATTTTTTTAAACTCGCAGTATATCAAAATAAAATAAAATTGTTGTACGTTCATGTTTTTCGTCTTAAAAACGAAATATATTCATTATTTGAAAGTTTAACATGTCTTTATGTATTTAAGTGGAATTATCCGTTGTTTTATAATAAAACAACAGTTTGCGAATATCCCCCAAATGAAAAATAAGTTTTGTTCAATAACTGAAAACACCTAAATAAATTGCACATATCTTTCTGATTTTTCTCAATATTTTACAGGGCTTTTAATATGAGATGGCTTATTTGTTTGGCTATCAGAGTATGAAATAACAAAATTTTATTTATTTCATTTCATTTGTTATTCTTTTGCTATATATATTTTTTTTTATTGTGCGCGTAAGCCCAGTTATAACGTTTTTCATGAAAATGCTCGTAATTCATAAAATAACTAATAAATTTGCATTCTGATTACTGTATATTAGTAATCTAAAACCCTTTTACGTTTTATCTGAAAGAAAAAATATTTTTTGACATGCTGACTTTCTTATTTGACATGCTATTCTTACACAAATTCATTAAAAAATTGTTGTAGATTTACGTCAACATGTAGTACAGTTACAGACTTACAGCATATATTTTACTAGAATGCGCATACCTCATTGAAGCTAGTAACCAACATTGAAGTCACGTGATGAGTACTTTTCAGCTTTCACTCTTAAAGTTCACAGGGTCATTCTTCTTCTCGAATAAGATTTATCGTTGTGTCATCCAGTTGCGCTAAGAAAAATGCCGAAATACTGTTGTGCATTTGGATACAAAGAAAGATTTGTGAAAAATAACAAAAAACATATTTATATTTAAAACGTATTATAAATTGAAATTCTTCATCAGAATATTCGTCATGAATAAAAATAAACACACTTTCTACATTTGAGTTTAATACACTGAGAAAAAAAAATATACCGTCTTCCTCTAGAATGAAGAAGTGGGCATTTTCTAAATCCTTAACTAGAAATATAGATTTCTGAGCTATGCGCATAAGGCACGCCAATAAACTGAATAGACGAAATGGTCGAGAATTTCTAGTCTACACATTTCTAGATGGTGAAACAATATTCTGAATATTCTGAATCTTTTGTATTGCGAGAAATTCTCGCTTGATTTTCTAGAATTGGGTCATAAACCAAGATTATAGTTGCTGAAACTCGCGTCTTGTATTCGTATTTATTTGAAGAGATTTTTAAATAACTTTGCCCTGGAGAATATAGGCAAACGCTCTAGAATTCTAATAGGAGTTTCTAGAACTCGCTTCCAAATGGGACTAGAATTTATAAGGATGACATGGAACTATTTTTTCTAGAACCACAATTCATGTTCTAGATGTCAGTTGCAGATTTTTTTTTTCAGTGTGTAAGGAAAAAAAAAGTTATAACCCAAACTTTTATTATTTGCAATATTCTAATTTAACATGGATTATTTGTTCATAATACGCACTTGAATTTAATCAGAATCATTCCATTAATAAATGGTCCCAAAATTATGGTTCTGAGAATTTACTGTATTTAATACCAAGAAAAATGTAATTAAATTATCAAAACTTTAAAAAAATTCACCAATTGTTTTTATTTACGCGAAAAATATGAATTAAATTTTAATTATAACTGAGTTATTTTAATAAATTCGCTTATTATTATTCATAATATACAATAATGTTATTATTATTCATAATATACAATAATGTATAATGAATATAATAAATTATCGAAAGTGAATTACAAGACTAATTATTTAGTTTCGACTTTATTTGTAAAAGTGAATACGAACTTTTAATTTGGCCTTAATAACTTTTATATTGAAATTCTTTCTATTTAAAATTACTATTTTTGCGGTTCTTAAAGTGGCATTTGAGAAAGATATTGCTTTTTTATCTGAACATTTTAAAAAGCAACAGGATTTTTTCTTTTATAAAAATGAATAGGGATTTTTATTGTGAAAGGAAAACTTCATGATTTATTTCTGGAAATAAACATTAATTACAAGAAAGTTTAAAGATGTTCATTATTTATTATACCTTATTCATGTCACATAATTTAACCAAGATTTTTTTTTTTTTTTTTTTTTTTGTATTTAAATATAGCAAATGTATATTTTTCACATTCAGTTATAATTGAATATTGACAACATTAGATACTAAAGAAACATTTTAGATTCTTATAATGATACAACATGATGATATATATTTGACAAAAGCAAAGTGATTGACCAGAGCATCTATTCTCCGACCAGACTATACCTCAATTCCGACTGTGGCAGTACACAGGCTCAGAATCGAATCCAAGTCTTTTTGCATAATGCACAAATTACGTACTCTCTACCACTTACATAGGAAGTATGAGGCTTTAAACTTCTTTAGAATCTAAGCTAAATTTAAATTGAAGAGTATGTTAAAAAAAAATATAGGATAAGGTACAAATTTTGCACAAATGCACTTTTGTGTCAAGATATAATACAGAGGTGCTATAAGTTTCAAATATTTTTATAAAAACAAACAAAATTCGGCAGTGGAAGCAGGTATGAGGAAAGCTTTTACAAATCCAGTACTTTATTCTAGAATATTGAAGAACGTAAAAATATAAAATAAAATAAAACTAAAAGTGGTACAATAAAAAAAAAAAAAAAAAAGTGAGGATTAAGCTCAAAATTAAAGTTTTAAACTCGTAAAAAATTTAAAAACCTTATTATTATTATTATTATTATTATTATTTAAATTAAGTACTTGTAGTATTTAAGTACTTTATTATTTAAATTAAGTACTTGTCTTTAAATCTTTAATTGAAATAAAAATAACGCATTAAAATATTTTGAATAAATATTCTAATTGAATGGGATCACAAAGTATTTAAAATTACTGAAAAAATAAACTGATTTTAAATTCTAAAAATTCATTTTCAGTTTTCTATGTCGGGGAAAAAAGCAGATGAGAATGGATTAAAAAAATGGAATAATTCAATATTTTTTAAAAATAAAAATGTATGCATATTTTCATTATGAATATATTTCAAATAATATTTGCAGTAAGAGCTGGATTTGTATGTTTATTATGAAAATTAAATAATTGAGAAATATTTGATTAAATTTAGTCCGAAGAGTATAAAATAATAAAAATTATAAATGATAAATACACAACTTAATTAAAATAGCTTCTCAAATGAGATTTAGAATAAAATATTAAAATGTAAGTCTTATGTTATTTTTATATTATTTAAAAGAATTAACTATGAAAAAATTCTTTTATATTATCTTATTAAGAATATATTTATTATTTTTAAAAAATTTCATTTAAAAGAGTCTTCAAATAGGTAAGTGCGAAAGAAATGCTTATAAAAATGATTAATTTATATATTGTTCTCCTGAAACTTCATTAAAAAATGTGTTTAGAAACTTAATCTTTTATGATACCATAATGCTTTTCATGAAAATTTGCTGATTCTTAGTTTAAATTAAACATTTTTATAAACAATGCGTAAGTGGCTTTATCTGGAATTACTCCATATATATTTTAATATAATAATAAAAAAAAAAAAACATTTAATACTAACGAAGAGGCCTTTGATTTTTTTTTTTTTTTAAATGATAAAAATTATCCAATTAATTTTAAAATATTCCTTTATTTTCGTATCAATATAATTTGAAGAAACTGTTCTAATGAATTAACATAAACTGTATAATTGATATCTTAGAAAATAAGATTAATGTGTTTTTTAAATAGTACTTTAAGATATTGCTTTAAAAGACTTCTCATATTAATGAGATTTACAAAAGAATTTTAGGGAATTTTAGAAATAAATTGATTTTTTTTTTTTTTTTTTTTTTTTTTTTTTTTTAGATTGGAATTGGGGAATAAATTTATAGCTTTTACTGGATGCTAGGTGAAAAAAAATCCTTTTTAAAAAGGGGGAAAAAAAAGAACCTGTGGGACTTTTTTTTTAAGCTAAAGAGAATTCTTTATTAAGTTTTTCTACAATTTATTAATCTAATTTAACGTGCTTTTAACATTTCAAACTTAATAATGTTCAAGAACATTTACTTTATTTGTAGCGTTCTTATTGTGTGCTATTGTTCATATTTTTTCTTTCAATATATCCGGTGCTATAATTTCTATATTCATTTAAAATTGAGATTGGAAAATGATGATATTAGATCATTTGTAAACAAATTAGTGAAAATCCTATAATCTAAAGTAATCAGTGCTATTATTTATTTGTTATTAAAAGATGTTTTTCCCCTAAAAAATGTTATTATTATTATTTTTAATAAATAATGACAACTGAATCAGCGATAAAATTTTTTTTATTAAAATTATTTTATTAACTATATTAAAAATACTGTTAAATACACGATGAAAAATTCTTGTGACGCCGGTGAGTGGAAAGTAAATGCCTATATATACATACATTTCCTTCTGAAATATTGTAGGCACAAATTCAATATTTTGCACACATGTAGTTTATTATATACCATTATCTTTCCAAAAGTTATAATTCAAAGTGGGCTCCAGTATTTTTTAGACACTGTCTTTAAAAAACAGGTACGTTTGCTACGATCTTCCTTAAGGCACACTGTATACTGACGAGACATGAGACAAAGTTTAATGAGACATGAGACAGAGTTTAACGCGACATGCGACACGCGCATGCTCTAAGTACAAGTTCATCTCCTGAAAACTGTTTAGAGCATGCGTGTGTCGCATGTTGCATCAAATTTTGTCTCATGTCTCTTTAGTGCGTGGTGGGCCTAAGAACTCAGCAGGAATACCATACTGCTTGTAGCTTGCTGCGATACACTGAACTGTATTGCAGCAAAACACAAACTCCTGGCGAACTTCATAATATGATCTGTGGGGTCATAATTGGTCTATCTTCTGAGTTCTTGAGGAAAGTAGTAGAAAATGTAAGAGAGACCAGGGCTAGTAGGCGCAGTTTTTAGTTATTGACTTTTATTATTTTTTATTGAAGTTTTTTAACAAAATTTCACTGCAACCATAAATTTCCAAACGTTTTGAATTTGTAGTTTTTGTAGTTTATGTTTAACTGGAGCTAGAAGTACGAGAAAAAGTGCGTACTAACCTACCACGTCGCGGGGATTAGTTGCTTATACCTATGGGGTAGGTTGGCACATGCTTTATGAAAAGTTTAATTAAACTCAAGTAAGATCTGCAGTTATAGAAAATCAATATTATTGTTACTAACAAGTTTAAATAAAGGAACTATTTACGTACAATGTAAATTCGGCCTTATACCGATATAAAAATGAATAAACCATTTATTTTGAGTAACTTTCATTCTTCTCCATATCATCGTCGAAGATATAGTTATCAAAAAACATAAAATCGAGTGCTTCCGTGTGCGGTCCTCCTGTGCCTAAATCTTGCATACCACGCATCTTTCTCCGTGTTTGCCGATTTTAAAGCTACTCACACACGAAAGACAATAACTTTGTCGTCATCTGAACTATTCTCAATATTTGTACTTTTTTTTGCCCGTTTTAGTAGGTTAAACAAAGTTTCTTATCATCTATTTTCTTTTGTGAACAACTTCTATTGTCTTTATTTCTTTTCTGTACAAAATCTTGTTATTCTCAAACACTTTGTTTATTTTCCTCTCTAAATGCCTTTAGATTTAGTGAATCTGTCAATATTGCTGTGATTCCCTTTTTCTTACATCTGCTTTTTCCTGTTAGGTTGATTTCTTTAGAAGTAGACCTATTGCAATCACTTCGTTTATCTATCTATCCATCAGTGACGTATCGTGAATGACGTTTAGAGCATGCTCCACATGAGCAGTTAGAAACAGTACATTAAAATGGATATTTAAGCATCTGATTGGGTAATTCGCTTATTTCGAGAAACAACGTAGATATGACAAAATTTCAACAGTCAATCAAACGAACGAATTTTTCATGATAACGAGCTGTTTCTATCTACCCGTATGGAGCTAGCCGAAAACCTCATTCACGAGACGCCACTGCTATCTATCTATTTATATATAATTAAAATTCTGTCAACACGATAACTCCCTGAATAATGATCCAAATCGAACCAAATTTGGACTTACCTTATAAATATCTTGGATGAGTGTGTTAATCAAGTTGCTCTGTTTTTTTTATTTTCAAGTGTCAGTCACTTGAAAATTTAAAATCCACATTGTAAAAAGCGTATTTAAGGCCGGATTTACTTGAATTTTGATGTAAATATAGATCATATAAGGGTCACAACCAAGTTTTTTAATGAAGTGTATTCTTCCTTTTAACAAAGTGGCGGATATCTTAAATTAAGCGGGCCACGTGAAATCAGGCTACCACATGAAAATTTAACATCACAATAACTTCCGAAGTAATGCTCCAAATCGAACCAAATTTGGACAGTGAAATTATCTTATAAATATCTTGAATGAGTTTGTTAACCATGTTGCTCCGCCGTTTTGTTTTCAAGTGGAGATCACTTGAATATTTCAAATTCACATTGTACAAAGTGCATTCCGAATTTGTTTCAATTTTCATGTATACATAGACCGAATAAGTGTCTCAACGAAATTTATTAATGAACTTTATGCGCCATTTTAAACAAAGTGGCAGATATCTTAAACTAAGCAGAGCTACTTGAAATCCGGCTACCACTTGAAAATTTATAATCTCAATAACTTCCGAAATAATACTCCAAATCGAATCAAATTTGGACAGAGAATTTATTTTATAAATATCTTGAATGAGTTTGTTAACCATGTTGCTCCGCCATTTTGTTTTCAAGTGGAAGCCACTTGAAAGTTTCAAATTCCCATTGTAAAAAGCGTACTTAAGACCGGATTTGCGTGAATTTTGATGTATACATAGACCATATAAGGGTGTCAACTACTAATCTTATTAAGGAACTTTATCCGCCATTTTGAACAAAGTGTGGTTGTTATAAATTAAGCGGGACTATTTGAAATCAGGCTACCACTTGAAAATTTATAATCATGATAACTTTTTAAATTCTGATTCAATTCGAACCAAAGTTGGACATTGAACTTACCACATAAATACCTTGGATGAGTTCACTAGGCAACTTGTTCCGGCATTTTGTTTCCAAGTTGCGACCACTGAAAATCTGGCTGCCACTTAAAAATGTGCTATCAAGATAACTTTTAAAATACTAAACTGACTAAACTTACGGTTCAAATATCTTGGTTAAGTTCGCTTGGTAACTTTCTCTGTCGTTTTATTTCCAAGTGGCAGCCACTTGAAAAATTTTCATTACGATAACTTTTGTAATACTGAACCAATTCGTATCAAATTTGGGTAGCGGATTTATCATCCAAATATCTCAGGCACATTCTCTGGGCATCTCACTCTGCTTGCTCTTTTGCTTTCAAGTGGTGGCCACTTGAAATCACGGTGCAACTAGAAAATTTTTTGTCATGATAATTTTTGAAATACTGAATTAATATGAACTAAAATTGGACAGTAAACGTATCATACAAATACCTTGGATGACTTCACTGGACAAGTTGCTTCGTCATTTTGTTTCCAAGTTGCAGCCACTTAGACTGCTACTTCAAAATTTGTCATAACAATAACATCTGAAATAATGCGATGATTCGAACCAAAGTTGGACTGTGAACTTATGCTTCAAATAGCTTGGATGAGTTTGCTGGACAACTTGATCTGTCATATTGTTTCCAAGTGGCGGCCACTTGAAAATATGTTAGAAAATATGTTACCACGATAACTTTTGAAATACTTAATCAATTCAAACCAAAGTTGAAAAGTGGATTTATCATTCAAATATCTATAATTTCGGTGGGCAAGTTTCTCCGTAATTTTTTTTCAGATCGCGGCCACTTGTATGCTGCCACTTGAGAATTTGTAATCGCGATAACTTTTGAAATACTGAATTTATTCGAACCAAAGTTGTGTTGGTGAGAAATAAACTCAAAATGACATTCTTTCAATAATTACAAAAACTTTCATTTTCATATTATTCTAAAAACATTTCATTTGACTCTTTTATTTCTTCATGCATATATACATCTACATTGTGACGACGCTATGACGCATTTGTTTTTCTGATTGGCTGTCTGTGTTTCTATGTACATGTAATAATGTATTTTTCGTTTTTTTTTCTTTTCTCATTCTTCGATGTTCAGTTTTCATAATAAAAGATGTGATTAAAAGGATAATATGTGGGTTCATTTTTATTCCCACAAAATAATGCAACATAAAATAATATATAATTTCCTAATACACAAACCAAGCTAAATGAGGCTGGTTTAATTAAATTGAAACATCATTATTTATATATTTGAAATTATCTTTTGAATAGCTTAGCAGAAAAGATATTTATAAAAGAAAATAGAAATTGGTTCTTCTTTTCATACATGGAATAAATTCATCTGTTTTTGCAAGCCTCATGGGATACTCATATACAAGGTGAGTGCATTTTACTTACCTTATAAATCTTGAATTTAAATATTTGATAAAAGTTTCTTCTGTGAATTCTATCAGATTATGCTACTGACGCGCTAAATCGAAACTTTGAATTTATTCTTGACAGTTTTTTTTCTATAATAATGATAAAAAAATGTAAGCGAAAATAAATAAATATGTTTTCTTTTTTGTTTCTTGAAAACGAAAGTATAGAAATAAAAGAATGTTTAAAATAAACATATGAATGATTAAATATAAAATTGTAGTTATTATAAACTAGAAAGAAAACAAAATTGAAATATTAAAATGAGTATCCTCAAAGACACTATAATTGAAAAACTTAACGCACAAAATTATGATGTGTGGAAATTTAAATTAGAAATGTTTCTCCAAAAGGAAGATTTATATTCCGTGGTTCTTAACGATGCTCCGAATCCTATTACGGACACATGGAATAACAAAAATAGGAAAGCACGAGCCATTATAAACCTCTTAATAGAGGATAATCAAATAATCCATGTCAAAAATCTTGAGACCGCTAAAGAATGCTGGAACGCCTTAAAAGCTGTACATGAGCGTTCAACCCTCAGCAGTAAACTATTTTTGCTTAGAAAGCTTTACTCTACGAAATTAACTGAAGGTGGCGATATGATAGACCACTTAACTAACATCTATCAATTGCGAGATAAGTTAGCATCGCTCGGAGAAGAAATAAATGACAGGCACCTTTCAGCCCTAATGCTCTGTTCCTTACCTCCAAGTTATGATGTATTAATTACCGCTTTAGAATCGCGTGATGAAAAGGATCTTGTACCAGAGTTTATACGCTCGAAATTGATTGATGAATTTTCTAAAAGAAAAGAAAACAAATCTGAAAATAATTCAGTGTTAAAGGTTAAATTTAAACCGAAACCAGAAAATTCAAAGTTCTGCCGTTATTGTAAAAAAAAATCGCATACAATTGAAGAATGCTGGCATCTTAAAAATAAAAATAAAGAAAAGACTCTGAAACAAACAAAAGCCAGCAATGCCAGATCAACTTTCAAATCTGGTATGTACTCTCAAGACAGACATAACGCGGATAGGGCTCTTATTACTGAGAGTGAAAATAAAAAACCTAACGATAAAATATTCACTCTATTTATCGGTGAGAAATCTAACAATTGGTATGTAGACTCAGGTTGTTCAACGCATGTATGCAATGATAGGAATAAATTTCATGAATTTAATCATAATAATTCACGCGTAACAATCGCGAATGGACAGGAGATAGAATCCCTGGGTCATGGGTCTGTGAAATTAAACACCATAAATTCCAATAACACACATAATACTATAATATTGAAAAATGTTTTATATGTACCAGAGATAGAGACAAACCTCATATCTGTAAAAGAAGCTACTGAAAATGGTTGTGTAGCAATATTTGAAAACAAATCATGCAAAATAATGCATGAAGGAGAAACATGCATTGAAGGTTACATTAACAACAATTTATACGAATGCAAAGTTAACTATGATACAACACACACTATAAACATGGTAAAAATATGTGAAAATACAAATTGCATTGATAAATGGCACATTAAATTAGGCCATAGAAACATTAGTCATATAAAACGATTGGTAAACAACAACATGGCAGTTGGGATAAAACTAGACAACTGCAAACATGATAATGCATGTGAAACTTGCATATTAACTAAATTAACGGACAATCCTTATCCCAAAAAGGCTCAGTTTAGGGCAACTAAAGCACTAGAGTTGGTACACACTGACTTGTGTGGACCAATGACAACCCCCACGGTCGGTGGAAAATACTATTTTTTAACCTTCGTTGACGATTTTAGTAGATTTACAGTTATATACCTACTGAGAAAAAAGGATGAAGTTTTCACAAAATTGAGGGAATACATCGCGATGACATCAAACAAGTTTGGACGAACTTTGCATGCAATCCGCTCCGACAACGGAGGGGAGTATACCGGGACAGAATTAAACGATTACTTAACAAAATTAGGTATAGACCACCAATTCACTGTTCCCTATTCAGCTTCTCAAAATGGAACTGCTGAACGTAAAAATCGTACTTTAGTTGAAATGGCACGTTGTTTATTAAAAGATGGCAATTTACCAAATTCTTTCTGGGGGGAGGCAATAAATACCGCAGTTTACTTGCAAAATAGACTCCCAACATCTTCGTGTGAATTGACACCTTATGAATTATGGACAGGTCGAAAACCTGACTTATCAATGTTAAAACCATTTGGTTGTCGTGCCTATGCATACGTACAAAAGGTACACAGAGGAAAATTAGATAATACGGCACAGGAAGGTATATTCGTAGGGTACGAAAATAGAAGTAAAGGATATAGGATCTGTACAAATGGCAAAAACATAATTATTAGTCGAACCGTAAAATTTGTAGAAAATGAAAAACAAGCGATACTTAAATATGACACATCACAAAACAATGATGAGAAAAGTGATAATAAAAATCCATCACCAAATTTGCAAATAATAGACTCAGAGATAGATGAAACTAATGATAGTGTTGTGTCAGATAATTCTCAAAATACTCCACGTAGATCACAAAGATCTAATAAAGGGGTACCACCAGATAGATTCGCATTCACATTACACAATGAAAGAATAAGTGAACCAAAATGCTGGGATGATATAATAAGTATGGAAAACCCTGTAGAAAAGGAAAATTGGATCAATGCTACATTAGATGAAATAAATTCACTCAAGCAGAATGACACCTGGGATTTAGTTGAGGTTTCACCAGGGATGAAAATAGTAGGGTGCAAATGGGCATTCAAAGCAAAATATAACAGTCAGGGCCGTGTTGAAAAATACAAAGCTAGGCTGGTTGCGAAGGGCTTTTCACAGAAATATGGAATAGACTACGATGAGACTTTCGCCCCAGTGGCGTCTCACACAACTTTGAGAAGTTTTTTGGCAATGAGTCTTTATAAAAATTTAAGTCTTAGACATATTGATATCAAGACTGCATTTTTACACGGTAAATTGAGTGAAGATGTTTATATGCATCAGCCAGAAGGATACGTGGTATCCGGGGAAGAACATAAGGTGTGTAAATTAAAAAAGGCAATATACGGGCTAAAGCAGGCCGCGAGAGCATGGAATTTAAAATTGAATGAGTCATTACTTAACTTAGGCTTTATTCAAAGTCAATTCGACAAGTGTCTTTATAAACGTAAACAAAACGATGTAACTACTTATGTACTTGTGTATGTCGATGATTTGTTAATAGCGGGGAATGATCAACAAATAAATGAAATTGTAAACAAACTAAAACAAGAATACCCGTTAACAGACTTGGGAGAAGCAAAACAATATCTTGGGATAAATATTAATCGTCCTAATGAAAATACAATGACTCTTGATCAAACACACAAAATACAAGAACTTATAGTCAAATACGGTTTAGAAAATTCAAAACCTACAGACACTCCTATGGACACAGGTTACATAAAATTAAATGACGAGGAAAACCTTTTACCAGAAAATACACAATATAGACAGGCTGTAGGCGCATTGTTATATATTTCAACCGTGTCACGTCCGGATATTAGCGCCGCGGTAAATATTTTGAGTAGAAGAAATGAGCGCCCAAGAGCAAAAGATTGGGAAGCGGTAAAAAGATTAATCAGATATTTAAAAAGTACAATTAATCTTAAATTGACATATAATAATATTGAAGAGCCTGTCTTGAGGGTATATGCAGATTCCGACTGGGCAAACGATCCCAGTGATCGTAAGTCTACAACAGGAAATTTGTTCTGCATAGGAGCAAATACTGTATACTGGACAAGCAAAAAACAAAAATCTGTATCAATGTCATCAGCGGAAGCGGAATATATTTCTGCAGCAAGTGCCGCGCAAGAAGTAAAATGGCTTATAAACCTTTTTGAAGAAATTGATATGCAACAAAATTGTCCTATTACACTCTATGAAGACAACCTTTCTTGCATTAAATTAGCGGAAAATGATAAGTTTCGACAGAAAACTAAACACATCGAGTTAAGATACCATCTGATTCGAGACCTTGTTGAGCAGGGCACAATAAAGATTGAGTATGTAAGCACGGAAAATATGATCGCCGATGTGCTCACGAAGCCTCTGCCGAGACATTCTTTTCGAAAATTGCGAATTTCCTTGTTGAACTGTGATTAAATGTCATCGAGTTTACGCAGGGGTGTTGGTGAGAAATAAACTCAAAATGACATTCTTTCAATAATTACAAAAACTTTCATTTTCATATTATTCTAAAAACATTTCATTTGACTCTTTTATTTCTTCATGTATATATACATCTACATTGTGACGACGCTATGACGCATTTGTTTTTCTGATTGGCCGTCTGTGTTTCTATGTACATGTAATAATGTATTTTTCGTTTTTTTTTCTTTTCTCCTTCTTCGATGTTCAGTTTTCATAATAAAAGATGTGATTAAAAGGATAATACGTGGGTTCATTTTTATTCCCACAAAATAATGCAACATAAAATAATATATAATTTCCTAATACACAAACCAAGCTAAATGAGGCTGGTTTAATTAAATTGAAACATCATTATTTATATATTTGAAATTATCTTTTGAATAGCTTAGCAGAAAAGATATTTATAAAAGAAAATAGAAATTGGTTCTTCTTTTCATACATGGAATAAATTCATCTGTTTTTGCAAGCCTCATGGGATACTCATATACAAGGTGAGTGCATTTTACTTACCTTATAAATCTTGAATTTAAATATTTGATAAAAGTTTCTTCTGTGAATTCTATCAAGTTGGACAGTGGACTTATCTTACAAATATCTTGGATTAGCTCACTAAGCAACTTGTTCCGCCATTTTCATCCAAGTGGCAGTTACTTAAATTTTTAACACGATAACTTTTGAGATTCTGAATTAATTTGAACTAAATTTGTACTGTAGATTTATCTTATAAATGCGGTTTATTTATTTAATTGCCATCTTGTCCCGCCATCTTGTTTTCAAGTGCCGGTCACTTGAAAATTTGAAATTCATATAAAACGGTATTTATGAACCGATTTGTTCAAAAGTCCATATGTACATTGTACATATCCCACATCAATACTTCTACCAAGCCCATTAATAATATGTATCCGCTATAGCCGCCATTTTGTTCCAAAATGGCGGCTACTTGATAAAAAAAAGAGAAATCAACCTACTCTTCCGAACGAACCGGAAAGACTTGTTTTCTTTTTAATGGTCTAACATCCTTAAGAGTTAAGTGTCTAACATCCTCAGCTGAAATCACAGGAGTTACAGTGTTTGCTGGAGATAAAACTGAAAAAGTTGACACTGAATCTTTTGAACATCCAGCCTCTTGTCTGTCATTTTCCGGAATGATAGTTGGACCTACTTCGACGTTCGTCTGTGAGGGCATAAAATCTTGTTCAGTCAAAATCTTAGCATTTAGCGAGTATATTCTCGTTTTTGAAACCCAGCTTTGATTTTCATTGGTGTGCGCGCCTGTGACTGTGTACTTTATACAGTTTAAGATTGTAAATATCCCTAGCTAAACCAGGATAATTTGTAATACAGGCGTCGAAAGCGGTGTTGATATATTTTTTAATGGACGAGAAACGCTACAATCCATTGGCTGTAGTGAGGTAGAAACTAACACACTGTGACGCGGTTTTCTTTAAAGAAATCCAATGCTGACAAATAAGAATAGTGATTATCTAAAAATAACAATACCGGTCTGTTTTTGGAACTTCTTATATATTTTACAAAATGATGATTTAATTTGACAAAATGAACCTCTGTCTTACAACCATAGGGGTTTGAAGTTCCTAAGCTTATAACTGAAGCGTCGTTCAAAAAGCAGTCTCTAAAATCTACCATCGGTAATATAAAAAAAGTTGGAATGGAATTGCCACTAGCAGCGAGAGAAATGGCCTGAGTTATTAAACTTCCTCTCTCAACTTATGTATCCTGTCTTATTTGCTTAAAGCCTTTACAAGCAATAATGCGATCAGGGGATTGCGTAGTTATTCCTGTTCCGTCCATGTTCCAGATAACAACACTTTCAAATGGTTTAAAATGGTTTGTAGATATTTTTAACATTTGTGAGTTTAAAGATAGTTGTTATTTCATGTTCTTTAAAGAACAATCTTGGATGTCTCTTGATAAAAGCATTCAACAAGCCAAACCTTGAGATTTTATTATCATGCCAAGTCTGTGGCATATATGCGCCAACGGTTTTAGCATACTGGTATACGAATTTTATGACTTCCAGTGTAACGGGGTTAGTTGGCGCACCAAGCCAACTTTCCCTGTGTTGAATGCTACAACTAGCCCCATAATAAATTTTTGTATAAAATGGGAGACGTAACCTTCTAAACATAAACATCCTAAAGTAATCACTTATGGATAGGTAGAGTTAATCAGACACTATGATCTACAAAAGTTTATTTGTAATTATTGAGATGAGTATTATAACTTAGAAAAAGAACGAAGCAGTAAAAAATTACTTAGCAATTCGAAAAGAGAAGAATTCATTGCAAATGACCACTGCACTTGTGTAACGCTGCACAATTACAATGACAATTAGAGAAAAGAAGAAGAAAGGCACTCAGTGACTGATTGCGCCATTTATCAACAAACAGGCGAATTATGATGAATGCGCCTATTTACCCCTGTAGCCAACTATCGCGGTCTTCCCCACCTGTTCGTTTAAGACAGTGTCCAGAAAATACGGGAGAACACATTCAGTTGTAAATTTTGGAAAGATAATTGTACCATAAAACTTCGAAACTCATCGGTCATACAGATTCTCAATTAATATACACTACACTATTTTCAGTCGCCATTTATTTTTATTTTCTTTTGAGGGAAGTAATATTCACGAGGAGGTGAGCAACTAGGTTTTGCCATGTTATTACCACTATTAGCTACTGGCCGCAAAAACGTGAAAAATGAAGAATTTCTTGATACGTCATAGATTTAATATTTAAGGTGTTTATTAGAACGTATTGCTTGTTGTTCTCATACACCGCAGATCACTCACATGGTTTATTTGTATTCATTAAATGAAGTACATTCGTTGACTAGAACCTGCTTCTGTCTTAAAAAATTAATTTCTAAACGCTAAAATGTTTACGAAATTCATAACAATAATATTACGGGCTCTATCTGCGAGCTGAATATTTATTAAATAAGGTGCATTCTTCGACTGGAACCTGCTTATGCCTTTAAGAATTACTCTCTATACGTAAAAATGTCGACAACTTTCATAAGAATATCATTATGAGTTCTATCTACGGGTTGAATATTCATTAAATAAAATGCATTCGTCAACTAGAACCTGGTTATGTCTTTAAGCATAACTTTCTTTACGCAAAAATGTCTTCAATAGTGCTGGGAGATGTTGACATTTCTTAAATCGATATATCGTTCGTCTAAAATACCGATATAAGGATATATCGATTTAATGCAGCGTTACCAATTGTAGGGTATAATCCCGACACGTAAGGACTTTTAGCAGTTTTCTTTAGAATGTAGAGACGGTTTATAGTGTTGGGTTTAATGTCTCAGTAGTACAGCGTTACAATATAAAAAGTTTGGTGTTAGTTTGAACCAAAACTTGGTACTGAAGTAGCTGCAACCATCTCATGGTTTAACTTTTTACCATCATTTGTTAATTTTAGATAAACCAAATATTAGTATTATGAAAAAAAAAAAAAAAATCAAAATTTGCCGAGAAGGGGATTGAACTGAAGATCTTCTTGTCTCAAGTCAAACACTTTGACACTGTGCCACGCTTTTCCCCCACTTATTATATTTCGTTGATTTTCATAAAAGGGATTAAATTTTCTAGGGTCTTATCTTAACCCGTAAGTGAATTGTTGCTCAAAATTTGCGATTTAGCCTATGTTTTCGACCTCTCTTTTAATTTAATCTTGGTTTGGTTTCAATAGGAATTTTACTGATTTATACTTCCCTTGTGAGTGGATGTATGGTAGCTCCAATTTTGGTGCAACTTAAATTCAATCGCAGGAAGTAGAAAACTTAAAAATGAGGTTGAGCCATATAATGGTATTGCTTATAACATTACTCCATATATAGTCGGATATAAAATTATTCGAGCGCTAGCAGTATTTTCTATATAAAAAATGTACACTTAATACTGCTCTGTAAAATAAATTCTTGTCAAATCATGTTCTTAGTCCGTCTAAGAAACAGCCTTCTGATAAAGATATAATGCTTTAATACTAATTATTATAAAATTATTCATTATTTTCCACAGTTCAAAATTTATACATCAGTATAATTAATATAGCGCAGTTTGTTTTATCACAAATTATATTATATGGACTCGTGGCGTGACATTTCATGAGTAACATTCAGAACACTTAAAACACCCCAATTTATTATTATTATTTTAACTAATTGATAAATTCAGAATTTTACAATTTCGTAGTACTTTGTAATGCACTAAAATATTTATATGCCCCACTTACATGCGAATAAATTGCAAAATTGCTAGTGTCAGCAGAAAATTGCTAATTAAGAGAAGCGCTTCACACACGTTATTAAATTTCTAGTGCCTTGAATCTCCTAATAAGTATAATTCTTAATTAAAATTTTCTAAAATATAATTCTTTTTAAAAAGTTTGTGAGGTTAGCATAATGCTGCAATTAAATTTCGCATTTCACAAGTAACACATGAATGCGGAGGTTTTAGGATTTGATTGAGTAACAGAGTTAGTTCCTAGGATGAACGAAATGGTAATATGCTAATTTTCGGAAAATAACTTGTATAAAAGAAGGAAGATTGCTTTTGGAGATATGGTAGTAGGAAGATTGCTTTTAGGGGTTAGTTGAGAAGAGAGTAAGTCCAGTAGCATTGTAGCGTCAGGGAATCCTCCTACATGCGAAAGATTACTCGGCCTTAGAAGCTAATTTAAATAAAAGTAGTTGAGATCCTTTGCGAGTAATTAAGTAAAGTAAAGTAAAGTAAAGTAAAGTAAGGTAATGGGGTTATTTATTGATGTCAAAGTATTTAAGAGGACTGCCCATTTTAAGTAGTAAGTTACTAAATGCCAGTATAGTCCAGCGCCCTCCTTATTTAAGCTCAATTAAAGCTCATTTATGTTATATATTTGGACTCTGTCATTTCTTCATAAATTAAGTATTTCATTCACAGCTCCAAATTAAAGTTAAATGAGTATGGAGAAGTCTCGTTCTCCACAAGTTTACGAGATTTACTTTTTTTTAATTGAAATTTTAAAATTTTTACTTATTTTAGATTAAATTACATGAAATATTACAAAAGACAAAAAGACTTAAATAGCTAACTCAGTATAGGGAAATAAATTTGATAGAAAGAACAATTTGGTGCATTTGAAGAGAAAAAAAAATCAATTTTCACAGCATTTAAAATTATTTTTAAATACTCATACTGTTTGAAATACCCATACCTTCGAGTACGCATACCCTTTAAATACGCATACCTTCCAAATAAATAAAAGTTAGATATTAAAATAATCATATCTAAAATAACGCTGTTGTTTGAATTAATTTATTTTTGACAAAATGACAATGTCGTATTCTGTACTAATATTAATGAATTTAATGAAGAAATATTATTAATTACATAAAATATTAATAAAGAATAGTTAATTCACTTATCTAATGGACATAAACTGGGATTTCTTATTTATAAATTATAGGAACTGGCAAAAAATATAACAAAAAATAGCAGAAGAAAATACTAATATTGATAAAATAAATCTCTTGTAATCAAACGAATTTTGAATGAATGAATAATCCCATTTCATCTACCCAAACTTAACCGGAATGCTTGTATCAGAAATCAGAATCGGTTTTCATTTTGCTTCTGCACATGCGTTAAAACCGCAATCATGGCTCATCGAAAGAATGCATCTTTTAAACCGATATTCTCTTTTTCCCAGTGCGCCTGCGTAACACTAAATCGAAACGGCATTTCGAATGAATATTATTCGCTTGATTTTTTGCGGTTTCATTCAGTCAAGATTTTTATGATTTACGGCGCATTCGAAAGTATTTCCCGGTCACTTCCCGAGTTGGGAAATGACGTCAGGCGGGAAGTTCGGGAAATTAGAACTACCATATAGGAGCCTTACGAAAAATGACCGAGATATAACTACTTCCGTACACCCCTCATCTTCCCGGGAAACAAATATTTTAACAAACATGGCTCCTATATGGTAGTTCTAATTTCCCGAACTTCCCGCGTGACGTCATTTCCCAACTCGGGAAGTGACCGGGAAATGCTTTCGAATGCGCCCTTAATTGTCTATGAGTGCGCATGCTTGACTAAATCGTTATCCCGTTGAATGAATATGACTAGCTATCTGGCATTATTCCAGCATAGACTCGGTTTAATCTGGCATTATTCCAGCATAGAATCGGTTTAGTCTGGAATCAGATTTTTCCGTGTTTTGATGTTTCTGCATCGATATTTTACGGAAGATGAAATTTTTAAATCGGATAAACGATATTAGCGTTAAATCGATATTTTATTTTACATCGATATAAAGCCCAGTCCTAGTCTTCTACTTCCATAACAATATCATTATTGGCTCTATCATTAACTTCTTTTAAAATCTCTATGACGGTAGGTCATATGTAATGGCCAAAACCTTTATATTTTTGTTCATTATGAATATAATTTTCCTAAATATATCCAAAATGGAAAGTTACAGGAAGTCCAGAAAGAGAAGTGCATAACAACATGTTATAACAAACCTATATTCCAATTTGCAGCGTTCTACGTCCAACCGTTTTTGAGTTATACGAGATACACACACACACATACTTAGATACAGAAGTAACAAAAATTCGTATAAAGTCGTTGATATCTTTAAAACGGAAGTTCGTATTAAAACCAAAGTTACAGGCGTACAACGAGATGTCATGACAGTCACACATATAAATTTGCAACATTCTACGATCATTAGTTTTTGAGTTATGTGAAATAAAATTCCATTTCGCAAATCGGGATTACTATACTTCCTTATATTTTGTATTCTTTTATTATTATAGATAGGGAAGTAAAAAATAAATAAATAAACAAATAAAAATAAAAATGGCATAAAAATGGTACAAAAATTGCTTAACAAGTTTTGTTTATGATCAAAATTGTGAGAACAAAACGAGACCGAAGTTTCTAGACAAAGCATAAAAAAAAAAAAAAAAGAAAAAAAGCAGGAAAAAGAAAAACAATGTGAACAACCCGTTAGTTACATTTTTTAAGTTAAAACTTGGAAAGTGTTCCGATTGACCCCGTTTTACAGTATATAATAAACTATATGTGTGCAGTAAATTTCGTTTGTACTGACAATATTTCAGGAGTGCAAAAGTATTATATTAAAAGTAGGGAGATACTTTTCGTCTGCCTTAAACAACGTCTTCAGTTTTATGGATAATATTTTCTTCCTTTCTTCCTTTTTAACTTTTTCTTAATCATATATACTACAGAAGGTATCATTTTGTGTCAAATTTTTGAAATTGAGATTTTGCTATATTTCAAGGTTTCGAGGTCCCACGAAAATTAGACTTTTAGTTGTTCCTCTATGTGTATGTCAATGAGACTGTTATCAGCATAAATCAAGAACAAATATTAGCAGGAAGACCAGACTCAATATTGTAAATCTATATCATATCGAGATGCCACTTTAAACTTTTAGTGAAATCGGATGAATGGTTTGTGTGCAGGGACATACAAAAAGATAAATTAAGTTATTGAATGAAATTTCTGGTAGGTACAGTTCAGAACATTTAGACTGTATTAAGCAAAATGAAACTGACATCCGTTATCTATACTCATGTAAGCATGTTTCATATAGAATATGATATGAAAGGTATTTATCTTTTGTTTACAGGGTTACATAAAAGAATTCCAATATACAAATTTTATTTTTGAAAATGATACGAAGTGCACTTCATGTTGTGTCATGCTCTTTTTTTTTTCAGTGCTAAGTTCAAGTATTTTGCTTGATATGCGTATAATTTATAGATAATATACAGGGCTACTCAATTAGTGAAGTGTGGTCGTCAATTCTTTGACTAATTTGGAATAAATGTTAAATTTTAATAGCAGACATAGATGTTCACAAAATATCATCACCATGGTTATGTTATAATGTTAAAATGAAATGTTGAAGGAGGGGGGGGGTGTATCACCTAATGCCGAATTTTTTGTTAAATAAAACTATTTCTAAAATCATTTTGAATTTTTGTTTAAAATGCATCAGAGATGTCAGTTGCAGCATCACATATATTATATTTTAAACTGTGATGATATACACTGTTAAAAAAAATGCAACTTTGTTGCCAGAAATTCTCTGTAATTTGAGAAAAAAGTCGTAAATTACGGAAAAATTACTTTGAAGTATTTTTCTGTAATTACAGAGAATTTCTGGCAGCAAAGATGCATTTTTTAACAGTGTACCTATAGCGATGTAGGGTGAGAGAAAGTGACTGCCACACTAGATTAGCTTTTTCTTATTTTTCGCAATAAGATAAAATCAAGCACACAAAATAAACTAATTATAACCGATTTAAAAAAGGTAAATTTTTGCAATATTTTTATGTTAGTATTTATTTTCTGCTTGAGAGGAAAATCATATCAAATTAATGAAAATTGTGTATTTTTGCAAAAATGATGGAGAAAGCTGAAGCGTTTTTTTCTTTTCCTTATACCTGACATAACATAAAACTAGTATATTGTGGCCACCTTCCTTCTGTATTTTCCTATACAAATTCACTCAGTGCAAATAATTTATTAAAATTATTATTTATTAAAACTGTTGACTATCACTATTATAAATAATTCTTTTTAATTGCATAATTGTTATTTAAAAATAATTCTTTTTATGTACATTTATATGAAATTTTGTCCAATACCGCCATGTTAAAAAGAAAAAGCGGGATGGCAACTCCACCTATTGGAGGATTTTCACCAAAAGTTTTTAGGCAGTGATTTATGTGAAAATGCAACTACATATCAAATTTTATGAAATTCTGTGCACTAGCTCCTGAGATACAGTTGCCACAAAAGTTTGTCACACAAACAGACATTTTCTAAAAATGATCAAATCGTGTTCTAGAACTTTCAAAACGAGATCCATCGAAAACCCGAGGTGGAAAATTTTTGCGAATTCAATATTTTTTTCTATTACAAGCAGAAAGTAAAAAAAAAAAAAAAAAGAAATACAATTGAAATACATGTAAATATTCATAAAAAATCGATATGAAAAAAATTTAATAGGAAGGACAGGTTTTAATGATTGCCTATCACATTTTCATTTTTTGTTTTTCAATTCCATTGCATTTGAACTGAAATATGTCACTGAAATTTCTTTTCGTATGTAATTTTTAAACTCAACTGTCATAAAAACGGTTTTCTGGAACATAAAACAAAGTGTTCTTGTCAATGAATGTCATACAAATAGTTTTAAAATAAGTATTTTCATATCGTAAAATAATATACATATGTTGTATTAAATATACGCGAATTTATATTTTGTTTTATAAAATTTCCCATTTGAAGAAATATAATAATTTATTCTTGACAAATTAAACATTATTAGTTATAAAGTTTTGGAATTAAAATATTAATGAACTACAAAATGGAAAAAAAAAATAGCACTAAGACTTACAACTTCTGATAATAAGAATTGGCAAAAAGGTGGTCTGGTCATTGATCGTAAAAATAAAGTTATGCCCTTAAAACTGCCATGCCTTTTTTCTCAAAGAAGGGAAGTGACTCGTAATACACGATTAACACTCTGAATTTTACAGCAGTTTGTTACAAGCATGAGTACTGGACTTTTTTCTTGAAGAAGGGAGCTGGACGCTGGACGTATAAATTAACCACCAGCTCGTCAAAGTTTATTCATATTTCTTTGAATGCTGATTATTTAATTTTTTTTCACCACTAGAAAAAACGAGATGAGAACCATGCTTATATTTTGAATTCATAACGGCACGACATATTTACATATTTACAACTTGAGACTTATAGTTACAAAGACTTTTTGTCTCTAATGATCCTTGTGACAAAGTCACGCTAAATTTCCGTCGGCCTCCATTTTCGTAGAAAAATGGCCTTGTTCTAACGGCACGATGTTACCATTTTTTCAACTTGGAACGACTTAGGTAAACTTATGAATCTTTGCGTAATATGACTTTCGAGTGGAGCTATACTTAATTAGTGTGCTTGACATTAGTATTATGTTTTACTTATTCTTACCCGGAAACTATAGAGAAAGTATAGCTTTTAGCTACCCAATATTTTTCAGCAGGATATGATTCACTAAGCAAGTGGTACGAAACCAATTAAGTAACTACTTTCCTAAATCGTACTACTTACAGATCATTCGGAATACGTCAATTTATATTACTTACTTCACGATTATTATTATCCAAAAAATATTACCTGATAAAGATAGCTGAAAAATTATACTTTATTATTAAGTTATTTCATACGTGATTGATAATGATTTGTGACAGATAAAATCTAAATGAGAAAAATAGTAGAATTTAGATGACTCTACTATAAGTATCATGTAAGTATATTGTCAGCGTAAAGACAATAAGTACTTAAAAATGCCTGTATTAGTCAGTGACAGAGTTATTGTTATTATTATTACTGTAACCAAGATTTTTCGTAACACGTTGTAATATTGGTACAACGGCTTTTAAACTGTAAAATAAAAAATAATAAAAATAATAAAAAGTTGTTTTTTTAAATGACTGTGTTTTTACAAAAAAAAAAAAAAAAAAAAAAAAAAAAAGAAAGAAAGAAAGAAGAAGAAACGGAGAGTAAACAAAATAAAGTGATTCAATTCTTTTTGCAGTGGGGGATTTTAATAATAATAATAATAAAATTAAGGGAATATACTCAAATTTTCGAACATTTAATAATTATCGGGCATCATCTTCCTGTTATTCGTTCCAAATTTCTGTTCGAAACTATAATTCATGTTTATTTTAAACCACGTACATATTATATTTACTAGATCAAATAAAATCTATTTTTTTAAAACAAGTACTATTTATGTAAATTAATAAAACTTTTATTGATGTAAAAAAAAGTTAATTGTTTCTAGTTTATAAACAGAAATTACATAATCAGTTGAATGTATTGTTTGTTCGCATTCTTTGTAATTTAACCTCTTTTCTTCTAAGAGCAAAGAAATCTTTTTACAACTTTTATTTTCGGATGGGTGACTAATCACTTTTATATTGCAGGATTCAAAATAAATGATAGTGCAGTCATTCCTTGTTATGTTTCCAACGAATTTTCTGATAAATGGTTTTTTAACCTAATAAATGAATGCTCCTAAAATGTCAAGCTGTGCTTTGTTTTCAAAAATAGTCGATCTATAAAAATTTAAAGATAAATAAAATGATTAGACAAACATCTATTTATTTTCTTTTAGCTATTGTATTCTTTAAGCTAAATAATGAAATGTTATCATATTTATCTGTACATATATTTACATTTTTCTGTATGTTTACAAAAAAAAAAAAAAAAAAAAAAGTTGTCATAGTGATATAATTTATTATCTAAGTTCTTTTTTGTTGGTTGTATATTTTTTATTCATATATTCCTTCTAAATATATATATTCTTTAAATACACTAAAAGTTTTTTCTACTAGGTATATACGTGTTAGTTCTTACAAGGAAACATTCAAAAGGTGTCGTCTTCAAAAAATATTGAAAAAAAAAAAAAATAAATATAAAATAAATATGTGATTCTACTCTTCATAAAACACCAGAAAGTGAAAAAAGTATCGGCTGAAATGAATTACAGCGACCACAAAAAAATTATCAAAATTAAGCATATTTAGCGATTTCATACTGTTAGGCGATTGATTTTGAGTACTTGTCAGAGAAGCAAAACAGGGTTCTGTTCGTACACGGCAATCTCAGTGCTAGCGAACTTACGCGTAACAGCGCTAAATCGCCAAAAATGCTTCATTTTGATAATTTTTTGTGGTCGCTGTAATTCACTTCAGCCGATAATTTTTTGCTCTTTCTGGTGTTTTATGAAGAGTAGAATCACATATATTTTTTTTCAATATTTTTTGAAGACGACACCTTTTGAATGTTTCCTTATTAGATGATTATATTTACAGATTAATTAAATGTATATTAAAATAAGCTAATCATAAAATATTTTATTTCTTCGTTAACCAACATTTTGTTAGTAAGTAAATATGTAGAAGAAACAATTATCTGAATTAAGAGATTGAGAAAGATAGGGTAACACCATTTGGAACAACTTTGTTCTACGAAAATGGAAGATCCTCGTATCCTGGGTTTATGGAGACGTGAGAAAGGAAGGTCCATTAAAAAATATTCTGTGCATATGCGACTAATTTCATGATTATGAAAGGCCGAGAGTTGAATGCTTAAAGAAAAGCAGAACGAAAAGGTGGGGGATATCAAACGGAAAAACAATAATTTCGAAAAAGAAAATAACGAACGAAAGAAGGAGAGGGATAAACCTAACAGGAAAAACATTAAAAAAGCTCAGCGGACATTTTTTTAAATCAAGAATTAAAAGAGATATACGAATAGTTATTAGTTATCGAGTGAAATTTCTTCAAAAGTTTTCGAAAAGCGGAGCAAAAACTTGTAAACAAGCTCATATTGATAGACATCCAAATTCATTCAAGATTAAATTAACTGTAAACTTGGAGATCACGCAAAATAAACAGACATATGGCATTAATTACAAGAGAAATATTCTCTATTCTATTTCTAAAGATATTCCTAGTTGATGTGCGCGTTTAAAAGGGGACTTTATCTGATTACTGACTGAATTAAATAATTTTATAAAATTTAATTAAAAAGTCTTGTATATATAAAAATTATTGATGACGTTTTCTTTAACATTACTTATAGAGAATTTCGGGATTAATTTTTATTTTTGTGTGATTAAAGCACACTTTACCTACAATTTAATAAATACATAGAACATACTCTGCGTGATTCAATTTATTGTTGACTATTGGTTAGAGACTATTGAATATATGCATTTAGATATGAAAATCCTAGTTCAAAAATTTTAAATTATAACTTAAAGTTTGAAATTACAATTAAAAATAATTTATTCGTTAGATTTTAATTTTTAAACGAGATACTGTTCCTAAATTAACTCTAAAAAGACAAATAGACATTTTAGAAAACGTGAGATTAATATGGTGTCATGTTTTAATAAATTATTGTACCAAATATTTACAAGTAACAGAGATAAGTTAAAATGATTTCTTATAAATAATTAAATTAATATGTTATTTAAATACAAGATAAAAATTAAAGTTAGTTTAAAATTATTAGATGATATATCAATAACAAGACAACATTGGTTTAAATTTTGGTACACTAGGTAAAATAGTATTGCGGGAAAATCGCCATAAAATAATTGATTCTATAATACATAAATGTTGATATTGTTTTCCACATTTTAACCCTAGATAATTAAACCTAAATCAGTGTTATTCTGAAACTAATTATTCGACTCATAGACTACGAATTAAAAACAAGTATATTTTTGTATTTCTTTTATTTATTTCAAACAAATTAGCTCGTAACTTAAAATAATCTATTAAAAAAAACTTTTAAAACCCAAATTCTTAATGTATCGTATCACATAAATCTTTTCGAAGTTAGAATAAAATTTAATTTGAAAATAAATATATTAAAAAAGAATGATGAAATTTGAAAAGCAAGTTGGTCTTGTGGGGTACAGGCTGTATATTATACTTTTGTGTTCATTAGAGAAAATAAAAAAAAAAAAATTTGAAAACTGCAATTTTTAATCCCACTTCAAAAACATGTGACTTAATGTGAAGCAGATTTTTTTTTATTTCTCCTAACGGTTTCCATACAATCTTCTGCTGTTGCCACCTAAAATTCATAATTTAGTTAATTTTAAAAAATCTAATTGTCCGATCGAAAAGCTGTTTAATCCATCGGATTCACAAAAATTTTTCCCTTCATTTGGTACCTTATTTGTAATGATATGACTAATATTTCTAATTTATTTTCTAATTTATTTTCCTCATTTCAAATAAATGTACTTTTTTTTATTTTTATTCTGTCGGAAAAAAATGGCAACAATTAAATTATGTTGAGATTCACAAACATACCGTAGTGAATGACAGTAAGTACATAAGAATTTGGGAAAAAGTATTATAACATTTCAATTAAAAAATAGAAAAGTGGTAAAAAATATCACTTGCACTCTTTGCAGATGTTAAAAGTGTGCTCTCCACAAATAGCCTTGTTGCAGTAGTTGCATACGTATTTTGTCATTCTGCGTTTCTTAGTTGGACAGAAAGTACGAATTCTGCGTTTATTCGCCGACCTTTTAGTCGCGTCTTCTGTGGGTTTTTCAATATTCAAAATATCTTCAATATTTATTTTGATGATCACTAAACATTTGACTGTAAGACGAAGATTACAGAAATCTCGAAAAGTAACAAGTGTATAGCCGTACTTAACACCTTCGGATAACTCATTTTACTAATTAGTGAAAGTACTGTGAGCGAGGCTCTGTCAGCGCAACGGGAACATCTCGAATTCGCAAAACTGGCAGCGATCGGTAGTCTATTAGACGAATGTTTATTTATGTAGGGTTAACATCGATTAAGTTTAAGGATTCCTACTAAACTTCGTTTTTCTCATTCCACTGTTTGTTCTGAACGCTTAAAATAGCGATCACTGAAAAACAGTGTGTTTCTGAATGGGATACAAGGATTGAAAACTTTAAGAAACGCAATATTGCATGCTTTTTAACCTAATGTAAATAATAGAATAATACTGTTACATTTTTTGAATTATCTTCAGTATCAATCTAATGTATTGGGTGAATGCGAAAGTTCTACCCGTTTTTGGATATGCAAATTTGCAATGGAATTGACGTCACACATGACTTTGTAATGACGCAAATAGTCGGCCAATCAATCGTGTGGATACATCACATATAAATGCATCGTGTCTCACAAAGTTAATCATCTAATATATATATATATATATATCAGAGGGTGTAACATGGAAAGCAGGAGTATATAAGACATCGTTTGTTATACAAGTTCGATAAAAGAGTAAGCCAGCCTCAGCATGTCGCAATGTTTGTCAAGTTTATGGGGAGGATGTAATAGACGAAAGCACATGTCGTCGATGGAAATTTAGGGAAGGAGACAGAAGCTGCCAAGTTCAGGCTAGGAGTGGACATCCATCACACGTTGGAGACGACGATATTGACCAAGCCATATGGAACAACCCGAACACAACTGTGCAAGAATTAGCGGAGACCTTCAACGTACACCGGACAACGGACGAGAGACGGATGGCTAAGTTGGGTTTTACGAGAAAGCTGGATCGTTGGGTTCCACATAACCTGACAGTTAATCAATAGGATGACCGAATCACCTCCTGTGTTTCCTTGCTTTTCCGGTACAAAAATGACCCATTATTGACACGAATTGTGACAGGAGATGAGAAGTGGGTTATGTACCGTAACGTAAAGTGTTGTAGGACTGTGTGTCGCCCTTCTCATACGCCTGCATCGACTTCGAAAGCTGAACTTCATCCCAAGAAGGTGTTATTGAATGTGTGGAGGGATGTGCAGGGAATAATTTCCTGGGAGGTCTTACCACTCAACCAAACCACCAATGTTGCCTTATGCTGTCTACAGTTAGACAGACTGCATTCAAATATGGTAGCAAAGCGGCCAGGTCTCATCAATCTTCGCGGTGTTATCCTTCATCACGATAACGCCAGGTCACATGCTGCTGTCATCACTTGCCAAAAGTTACTGGGCTTTCATTGGGAGGTTTTACCACTCCCTCCCTATTCTCCTGACTTGGAAACAGCTGACTATCACCTATTTCGTGCGATAAACAATTCCTTCAGTCAGAAAATCTTTGATGATCTTGATGCTGTGAAAACTGCCATCCAAGATTTTTTTGACTCGAAACCGCCGAAATTTTACTGCCGTGGAATTCATCTCCTACCAGAAAGGTGGCAAGAGGTCATAGATAGCTACGGAGATTATTCACAATAATAGGTACTGTTCATTTTGCGTTTATTTGCTCTTCTTTATGGGTAATAAAAACGGGTAGAACTTTTGCACTCACCCAATATTTAATTATTGGCATTTCATTGGTTATATTTCTAATGTAAATTCTATTTTGCTACAGTAAGGAGTAGCTATTAGAAATATTTGCTGCACAAAATAATATTGGCTTTACATTCTGTAATATATTTATTGAAAGAAAAATATTTGTGTTATATTCAATTGAAATTATTTCCAGTTTTAATACGACATTGATGGTATACTGGGCAATTATTGGAATTGTTTGCAAAGTCAAGTCAGTATTTTAAATATATTAGATTGTCATTTAAAACATATCTAATAAAGTCAATATTTCTGTAATATTGGAATTTCCTTGCAATCATTTTTATTACAGGCCAATACTTAGCTTATGTTTGCATTAAACTGGAAGTATTTTCAATAATAGTAGAAATGTCAAACTGTACAACAGTGAAATAATAATGGAATAATTATCTTTTGCTTTTGGGATACATCTTTAAAATTAATAGAAAGTTCCATTGAAAAATTTATACACATTTTTTCAACATATGGATGGAAAGTATAAAAAACAAAGCGATTAAACTTTGAATTTCTAAAAATAAAATGGAAATAATTTGTCTCTTCCATCATAACTGATTTGGATATTAATAAAAGTATAATTAGTAATATTATTATTCAAAGAAAGTTTTCTTAAATTTTTTTTTTATTGTTTTTATTTGAAAATTAAAATGGTAATTTTTTAAAGCATTTTATGAATTGGATATTATTTTATCTTTAAAATAATCTCAACAGTATTCAAATAGGTTATTCGCTTATTTGTCGCTTTGTCTATAAAACTTACTTTAAAGACAACGTGGAAATTTTCATTATATTTCATGCATTTACTGTACATTACTTAAACAAAATGCTGCTTGACTCCAACGAACTACAAGGCAACAAAATAAGTTTAATTATTTATACCTATTTTCGTCCCATCCCCATGCTTCTCTTACCCATATTTAATGTTTTCTAAAACTTTTAGTCCTATAGCTTTCAAATTTTGTGTAGAATATTCTCAAATTTTGTTAATTTTTATACCTATCGTCGTCCCACAACCTATGCTTATTTTACCCTCTTTTACTGCGTTTTACAAAATGTTGGATCAACGGCTCTAATATTTTGTATAGTGAATCTATCTATAACCCTTATATTTTTCATATAACAAACTTTGCTTCTCTCCTATGCTATCCTTTTCCTTTTTGATAACATTTTTTTTAAATCGTACTTTCTCTCTCAGTTTTGCATTTTCTCTCAAATTTTGCATAGTGTATCCTCAGCATTTATTAAGCTATTATAGATAAATTTCCTTACCCTCTTGCTTTCCTAGCCCCTTTCACTATATTTAAAATAATTGCACTTTAGGTTCTAATAGTTTATTATGTTTAGATATAGCCGATATAGTCTTCTTTTACCAAACTTTGTTCATGTCTACGCTTCCCTTATCCTTTTACACGAGTTTAAATTTTTGGACCAACAAGTCTCAAATTTCGTATAATGTATCATCACCCTATATTAATTTTTTATAGTTCTGACTTATACCTGAAACATTTTGAATTATTTATGTGTGAGGAATTACTTGAATTTTGAATTGCAAGTTTTTCTGCTTATGCAACACGAAGATAAGAAAATAATTTTATACGTAAAAGTAGAAAACACGCGTTCATTTTAAAATTCAAAAACTTATTAAGCAAAGTATAAATATTTCAGTAAGAAATATTTTTTTGTGCTTTTAGGTAATATTAATTGCATAATGTGTAGGAATAATATTGCATAACTTAATGAAAAATAATTTAATGTTGCAAATTTATGAGCTATTATACTGAATAGGTAATTCAATAACTTTTTTTGTTTGAAAATTTAAAATAGCCTTCAGGTTCATTATTATACGAGGTCTGTCCAATAAATACGCGAACTAAGGCCATAAAAAGTTTATTTTGTAAAATTTAGTCAACATCGATTTTGTCTCCTACAAAGTACTCTCCATTCGTTGCTATGCACTTATTCCATCTTCTTTTCCACTGTTCAAAGCACCCTTGGAAGTCCTCGGCAGTCAGGCCTTTTAGTTTTCTTGTCGTTTCTTGTTTTATTGTGTCCACATCTTCCCAGCAATGTCCCCTCATCACATTTTTGCATTTTGGGAATAAAAAAAAGTCGCATGGGGCGAGATCTGGGAAATAAGGAGGATGATCAAGAATGGTGATTGAATTTTTTTGCCAGAAACTGGCGAGCAATCAATGCTGAATGTGCAGGTGCATTGTCATGGTGAAGGATCCATCCATCGCCTTGAGTCAAATTTCGTCGCACACGACGCATGCGATCTCTCAAACGCTTGAGAACTGTAAGAAAAATAATTTATTATTTTCGTCAATTTCCATTTTTGACACACAGTAAAAACAAGGGCAACAGAAGCTAACACAACTGGCACAATACGCACAGCTCGACGATCCGCCATGCACTGATGGTTCATTGGGTCTCAGGCAACTAGCACCGCTAGTGAGCGAGGCTATAGTCCGTGTCATGGCCGACATATGGCACCAGTTCGCGTATTTATTGGACAGACCTCGTAGTCTATTTACAGAGAAAATTACCTGAATAATTATACTGTTAAAAGTAAAGCAAAAAGAACTTTAAAAGAGCACAAGTAAAGGAAAAATTATTAACTTGTATAAGGCCGTTTTGGAACTTCCAAAGTTCCTTCTTCATTACTAGTAGAATTAAAGGTAAAACATGATATAAAGTAAAATTATAAAGAAAACGTGAGTTAAAATCCCGGAAATTACCAAGCAAACATGATCCTGGAATGAGCCAGGAAGGCAAGTATTGTAATTTGTCTCAGGTATATATACAAATTTTAAAGTGACACAGTTGAAAGAGACAGATGAAATTCTCAGCATAAAGTACCTCCACTTGTCTTTAATTAGTTAGATATGAATATAATAAAATGAGGAATATCTATATTAAGAGTGTCTATAACAACTTTTTTAATAAATAAATAAATATTTACAGATATCTTACGACTTTATGAATATTCACTTCATGTTTGTATAAGTGTCTTAAATACGAAAATATAAGAGAGAAAGCTGCATTTTGTGATTTATGTAGAAAGTTATTAAATTTTAAATTTGCAGCAATTAAGTGAAGAAACAGTACTTCTTCAGTACTCTACCAAAAAACTCTAATGCAACATGTTTCGAAAGACTATATCTTTTTCATTAGGTGCACAAGAAAACATGTCCTCTTTTAAAATAAATGAAGTAAATTAGTTTCTCAGGTATGAGTTATATTTTCAATTCAAATTCAAATAAAAATGCCTTACGTTTGAGTCAAATTCTCACAAATTAATTATATCTCAATACTGAGCATCAATTTCAAAATTTTATTATTATTATTATTATTTTTTTTTTAATTCAGGAGAGTAGTTTCTTTAAGTTGTTGATTTAAAATTACAGACTGAAACTATTTTCTTACAAATAGAAAGATGTTTGTTTCCAGAAAATCAGCATTAAGTTGTGAAAAAGAAATGTAATTTAAAAATTTTCCCTTTAAATATTTTTTGTAGCTAATTTACGTTTGAGTGTCATTCTTTCAATAATAAACTGATTGTACTATATAAAATTATTTGTTAAGATTTAAAACATGCAATATTTTATTTAAATGATCCATACAGTCCTAATGTAATATTTTTAAACAGGGTAGGAAGAATGAGTGATCTAATATAATTTATGCAGATATCTATATATTTTTTGAATCGACTTCCTGTATTTAACCGATAGTTTTCCTACGATGAATAATGTAAAAAGAAAACTAAGAAATTGTTATCCCTTTATTGAGTTGGACTCATAAATATGTATCGGCCGTTTTATGATGTTTACAAAAGCATACTTAAAAAAAAAACTTATCGAGAAAAAAAGTTTTTTTTTTTTAAAGTTACTATGCAGTTGAGAGATTATTGAAAAATCGACTTTAAAGATTTTGAATTATTCTTTCTTTCTTTCTTTTCTATTTTTTTTAAAAATAGAATATACTAATACTAAAAAAAAATTTAGTTAATATTTTGAAAGAATATTAATATTTAATGAATACATAAATTAATAAGTTTAATTTTTTGATAGACATGGTTCTTAATATATATTTATTACATTTAATATGAAAATATCATCATAACCATGTTTTAATATTATTAATCGAAATTATGTTAGTAATCTAAAACTAATTTATAGATACATTTCGTAGTAATTGTTTACATTTATATATCTTATAGATGACCTTTTTGACTACAGTATGATGAGGAATATAATCAGGAATATGTAATACAAAATTGTAGGATTATATAATACGATATTAAGATAGGAAACTAGGTTTTGTTGGATACTTCTATTTCTTCACTTATAAATGGAAACACAAGTTTTTTTATTCATATTTTAATTTCAAGGATATATTTTTCGTTGTTCATAGACACAGTTTATAATGAGATAAATAGCACAGTATATGTTATCTTAACTATAGGGATCAGAAAGTGCAACAAACATTCCACTAGAATTTAAACTTAGTATCTGCATATATCCGCTATATATCCGCTAGAATTTAAACCCAGTATCTGTGGACAGTTTCCTGTCAACAAATAAGTTTACCAGGTTTTGGTGAAAACCGGAAGTGGGATCGAAAATCGGTATCCCAAAAACAGCTCTAACGATTTTCTTGATGTCATTTTGCATGCATTACTTGGTTATTACAGAAAAAATAACAGTCATCCTGATTCGGTAGGTCAGTTTTAGATATCAAAAATTAGAGTTTCAAAAAATGGGTCTAGCGATTTTTAAGCTATTGTATAGCTTTTATCGCGGGCTTTGAGCGCGGCGACCGAATCGAAAAATTCCGTAACGAAAAAAAAACCTAACACAGTTCGGCAAACTTCGGTAGACTTCGGCTGTACGAAGCTCGCACGGATCGAGACGAGCTGCTCCGAAATCGGACGAATACGTAAGCAGCTGTTTGTGAGAAAGTATATAGGTGTATAGGTATGTATCATCTATGTACAACAGTGAATAGCTGTACGCATAAAATTTGTGTATAAAATACATCAGATAAAACTTGAATATCCCCATTCGACTTGCAGGCCTTTAAAACCTATTAAAATACCTTTTCTCTATTAAAATTTGTTTTCTTATAGGTCACCACGCTCAAAAAAGGTAACTTGAATTAATATCAAAGAAAAAACTGGAATATCCCCATTCGACTTGCAGGCCTTTAAAACCTATTAAATACCTTTTCTCTATTAAAATTCGTTTTCTTATCGGTCACCACGCTCAAAAAGTGTAACTTGAATTAATATCAAAGAAAAAACTTGAATATCCCCATTCGACTTGCAGGCCTTTAAAACCTATTAATTACCTTTTCTCTATTAAAATTTGTTTTCTTATCATTATTGTTATCTTATCATTATTGTTATCTTATTCATTAATATCAAAGAAAAAACTTGAATATCCCCATTCGACTTGCAGGCCTTTAAAACCTATTAAATACCTTTTCTCTATTAAAATTTGTTTTCTTATCATTATTGTTTTCTTATCATTATTGTTATCTTATCATTATTGTTATCTTATTCATTAATATCAAAGAAAAACCTTGAATATCCCCATTCGACTTGCTGGCCTTTAAAACCTATTAATTACCTTTTCTCTATTAAAATTTGTTTTCTTATCATTATTGTTATCTTATTCATTAATATCAAAGAAAAAACTTGAATATCCCCATTCGACTTGCAGGCCTTTAAAACCTATTAAATACATTTTCTCTATTAAAATTTGTTTTCTTATCGGTCACCACGCTCAAAAAGTGTAACTTGAATTAATATCAAAGAAAAAACTTGAATATCCCCATTCGACTTGCAGGCCTTTAAAACCTATTAAATACCTTTTCTCTATTAAAATTCGTTTTCTTATCGGTCACCACGCTCAAAAAGTGTAACTTGAATTAATATCAAAGAAAAAACTTGAATATCCCCATTCGACTTGCAGGCTTTTAAAACCTATTAAATACCTTTTCTCTATTAAAATTTGTTTTCTTATCGGTCACCACGCTCAAAAAGTGTAACTTGAATTAATATCAAAGAAAAAACTTGAATATCCCCATTCGACTTGCAGGCTTTTAAAACCTATTAAATACCTTTTCTCTATTAAAATTCGTTTTCTTATCGGTCACCACGCTCAAAAAGTGTAACTTGAATTAATATAAAAAAAAAAACTTGAATATCCCCATTCGACTTGCTGGCCTTTAACACCTATTAAAATACCTTTTCTCTATTAAAATTTGTTTTCATATCCTTATTGTTATCTTATCATTATTGTTATCTTATTCATTAATATCAAAGAAAAAACTTGAATATCCCCATTCGACTTGCAGGCCTTTAAAACCTATTAAATACCTTTTCTATATATAAATTTGTTTTCTTATCGGTCACCCCGCTCAAAAAGTGTAACTTGAATTAATTTCAAATAAACAAGTTGAATATCCCCATTCGACTTGCAGGCCTTTAAAATTTATTAAAATAACTTTTCTCTATTAAAATTTGTTTTCTCATCATTATTGTTATCTTATTCATTAATATCAAAGAAAAAACTTGACTATCCCCATTCGACTTGCAGTCCTTTAAAACCTATTAAATACCTTTTCTCTATTAAAATTTGTTTTCTCATCATTATTGTTATCTTATTCATTAATATCAAAGAAAAAACTTGACTATCCCCATTCGACTTGCAGTCCTTTAAAACCTATTAAATACCTTTTCTCTATTAAAATTTGTTTTCTTATCGGTCACCACGCTCAAAAAGTGTAACTTGAATTAATATCAAAGAAAAAACTTGAATATCCCCATTCGACTTGCAGGCCTTTAAAACCTATTAAATACCTTTTCTCTATTAAAATTTGTTTTCTTATCGGTCACCACGCTCAAAAAGTGTAACTTGAAATTATATCAAAGAAAAAACTTGAATATCCCCATTCAACTTGCAGGCCTTTAAAAACCAATTAAAATACCTTTTCTCAAAAAAATAGGGTTAGATCATTGAAATTTGGTACATCGAGGTTTTCGATACCTACAAATCGATTGCGGATATTTTTGATATATTCTCATTGCGGATATATTCTCATTTATTCAATAAAAGAAAAAAAATGTTTTCTTTTCTGTCACCACGCTCAAAAAGTGTAATTTGAATTAATATCAAAGAAAAAACTTGAATTAATATCAAAGAAAAAAAAATACTGCATAAATAAAATGAATAAATAATTATAATTGCATAAGTTGATAAAAAATGCTATGCAATAGCTTTACCGCGGCAGTCCTCGAGTGCCACACGTATTTTTTTTTTTTTTTTGTTTAACTCGCTGTGTAAATCCTGTTTTATATGTCTTTACATATGTATCAGTTTTCTTTTTTAAAAATTGTTAGGTGTCTAACATGTTCGATCAGTTTTATATCTTCTAACCAGATTATCCCCAAAAAGTGCGTATAATATGCGTAATTGTGGGTAATAGAATTCGTGTGGTTGTTATACACCAGATTTTTTTTTCCAAATACTCATTAGAGTAGGGGTTCTCAAACTTTTGAATACTTTAATCCATATGTTAGAGACTGAATTTATAGTAGACTAACTGTGTATTGAACTTTTTCTGTATACTTTAAAAAAAATTTCATGAATAAAAAAGTTTTGTTTTTAAAATTTTTAGCTCGTTTAGTTTCCTTTGAGGAATTCGAGAGGCTGATTTTTCGAATCAGGATGCTTTGTGTGAACGTGTAAGGTAAAGACACCAGTGCTCGTCACCCCTAAAATCTGCACCAGTAGTCGTCACCCTCTTAAAAGAAGTGTTAAAATAACCGTTTTATAACCTGTATGAATTTGAATCGACCCGCATAAGATTCTCCAAAGCCTTCTGCTTCTTATGACATAAAAAGTTCGATTTCAACTATTGGGGAAGAGTAGGGAGAAACAAAATAAGGGAAGTATGCGTTAAATTACAATTTAATTGAGTCAACGTAAAGCAAATGATTAAGAGAATAGATATGCATTTCTTGATATATTTTGTTGTTCGCTGCTTTTGACATTGCTCATAAAGCATTGTATGTAATGCTTATGAAATGCAGAATACGATTTATGTGCAACTATTTAAAATTTGACATAATATAAAGGTTTTTAAGGTATGACGACTACTGGTGCATATTTTGCACGTTTTACCAGTGCTCGTCACCCCTGACGAACACTGGTGTTTTAACATTTTTTATAACTGGGTAACATTTTTGATGAAAAATACTATATTTTCGTTTAGAATTATGATGGTATAATTTTTACTTTAATTTGACTATCGGCACCAGTAGTCGTCAGGGGTATTCGTAAATGTAAACAAATGTATTTTAACCTCAAGAACGTGAACTTTATTGCACTTGTAACTCTTGTATAGCTTGTTTAAATAAAGTCAGTCATGGTACCTTCAATTCACAATGACCGACTTTAAACCACCTAAAATTTTCCATATTATTTTGCTGGAAAAATTAAACAATGGCACATAAACATATTCAGTTATAAAGCGCTTTTTCTAGTTTTCTGTTATATATTTTAGAAAAACAGACATGATTACTCCATACATCTGTCTAATGTATTTTAAATTTTTATGATGTCATGGTTTTGCGAAGATGTATTTAAGTGATGTTTAAGTTTTTTATTGACCGTGATAATTTAATTTTAATTCATATATATTTCGAAAATGATAAAATACAAAGGCTTAATTTCATAGTTAGCATGACTGTGAGTCGGTTCAAAATTATGTTAAGGCTTTTTTGTTATGTTAGATGCAGGTGAATAAAAACTTATATAGAAAATATTAAACATTAAAAACATTTCTTAAGCAAGTTTTCTGTTTATACATTATATTAATTATGTAAGATAAACAAATAGTTAAAATGTTGACAAAAATTACCCTGTTGACTGTTCTTAAATAATTAAAATTGTAAGTTAATATTTGATAACATTAATTAACATTAACATTTGATAACATTAATTAACATTAACATTTGATAACATTAATATCCATAATATTTGATAACATTAGTTTGATGTGTAGAATAATACTAGCAAGCTTTGCCACCTTCGCTGGTCCCTATATTTAAATAAAACAGGAAAAATCCCTATCATTATCAAAAATAAAAAAATAAAAAAAATAAAACTTTGAAATCAGTCGAAACCGCAGCTAATTTTCCCGATGGCTTCTGTAATAGCTTTCCGTCAAGCAATATGATGATTGGCTTCTACTGCCTTCGGCATAGATTTCACCGCTTTTTTATCACCCCCTCCTCTCCCACGGGTAAGTTTAGAATTTTAACGAAATATTATCAAATTACATATTCCGTACTTTTAACCAATACCCAGACATCAAAACTCGCCTTTCTGAGTTAATTTGGGGTAGAGCTAAGGTTAAAAACGTGTTTTTTGTTCGCCCGGCCGAGGGAAGGGGGGAAGGGTAATTTTGCAAAATCGCCTTATAATGCGTCTAAGGTACACACACACAACCAACCAACGCATAAGAAAAATCCCCTCCCGAAAATAATTTGCAGCAGAGTTGAGCTTGAAAACATCTATATATATATATATATATATATATATATTGCCACCCTCACATAGACGAAAGATCTTCGCAAAATCTCTTTATACTAGGTGTTGGATGCATATGGCCAACTCACACATCAGAAATCGCCTTTGTAAGATTATTTAGAGCAGAGTTATGCGTAGAAATACGTTTTTGTTACCCTTTCTCAAAATTTGGTCGGAAAGAATTACGCAAAATACCTTTACAGTATTTTTGGGTACGCATAACCAATCAACGCATCAAAAAATTGCTTTCCTGATATAATTTGGAGAATAATTACTCTTGAAAACGTGTTTTTGCATCCACCCCACACTTAATGAGGAAGGAGAGGCGAAGGATTTCTCAAAATTCCTTTATAGTATGTGTTAGGTACGCATAATCAAACCATACGTTTAAATAAAATAATTGCAATACAAAAAGAATTTTTTATATACCGTGTTTTAATTTTTTCTGTTGAATCATATAAATGCTATTGAAGGCAGCGAGAACCTGAAACAATTGGCTAAAAGTAATTTAAAAATGCATCGTCACTGTGTTCTGAGCTATTCTGAAAATTTCAAAAGTCTAGGTAGTCGGGAAGATTCATGATCGGGTCGAGTATATGATTGATGAATCATATAAACGCTACTGAAGGCAGCGAGGACCCGAAACAATTGGCTAAAACTATTAAAAAATGCATTGTTACCGTGTTTTGAGCTATTCTAAAAGTTTCAAATGTCTAGCTAGTCGAGAAGTTAGTTAAATAAATTGTCTGTTGAATCATGTGAACGCTACCGAAGGCAGCGGGGACCCGAAACAGTTTGCTAAAAATATTTAAAAAATGCATTGTCACCGTGTTTTGAACTATTCTGAAAGTTTCAAATGTCTAGCTAGTCGAGAAAAAAGTTAAATAAATTTTCTGTTGAACCATATAAACGCTGCCGAAGGCAGCAGTGACTCGAAACAATTGGCTAAAATTAAAAATCTATTGTTACCGTCTTCTGAGCTTTTCTGAAAGTTTCAAATGTCAAACTAGTCGAGAAGTCAGTTTAAAATCAATTGCAAGATTTGTACTGATAACGCTGCCGAAGGCTGCAGGGACCCGGAGCAGTTGGCTAAAAGTATTTAAAAAATGCATTTTCATCGTGTTCTGAACTATTCTGAAAGTTTCAAATGTCTAGGTAGTCGGGAAGTTAGTCAAAAATCAATTGTAAGATTTGTACTGGACAAACAAACAAGAATACGCCTTAATAAAAAGCATTGGTAAAATCAAACTTACTGCGATAATTTGGAACAAAGTCACTCTTAAAAACGAGATTATTACCCCCTCCCCTGCTACTTACCCTCTGCTTTAAGTAAAGATATTTTTGAGAACGAATAAAATTTTGAAAACTTTTCTTAAAAGCAAAGAATTTTCAAATTATTTCACATATGAATTTGTTTATTCGCAATATTTTGAATTTTACCATTTAATGTTTTGTGTTTTAAACCCTAAGAATGGATTTGGGTTCTAAATATGTTCCAAAGATATTCTGTTTCAATAATATTCTGTTAATTTTGCAAAAACGCAATTAAAATTAAACTATTGAGCAAATTGTTGCATTTTATTTACATGACGACCACTGGTGCAATCACCTGACGACTACTGGTGAAACGCAGTTTTCAAGTGACGAGCACTGGTGCATTTTTATAGGTTTAATTTTTATTTTTTTTTTTAAATTGGCTTAACGCATTGAAAAAATGAAAGTGTCTAACAACAACTAGAAGAATCAGTGTATAAAATAGACCAAAGTATAGTATTGATGCATAAATTCCACATGAATGCCACGCGAAAAAAACAAACATTTTAAAAATAAGGCCTTAAGAGTGACGAGCACTGGTGTCGTTACCTTAGATATATTTTACTAGAGTACATGCTTTCATTTCGAAGTACTTAAATACAAAACTAGTTGGCATAGGTGGACTCTGCTCAGTTCCCCATCATATTTATATTCTTATAAATTTCTAGTTTGAGAGATATAATCATGTTAAAAGAAATGAATTTGACAAAAGCTTGATACAGTGACAGAATGAAAACCCCGCCTAATAGGCTATCCACCGTTCACTTCGATATATTTATCTTATTCTAATCTATTAATTTATTTTATCAGGGTCAATTCCGTTGTTTAGTTTTCATGCTACTATTTCCAATGCAATAATCCTCAAAATTCATATTTATATGAAAAATTTACAATTTCGCTATGTTGGTAAAATCGTAAATAACGAAATTTTCCTATTAGAATATTTGTATTCAATCATGTTCAAACAAATATCATAAATGTAATTTTGAAGTTGTCTAATGCATTTATGAGCCTCAAAATGAAAGTTTATGCTCAATTTTACCTTATTCTGGCATGTTAAGTAAATCGTAAATTCCAAATAACTTACGAATTTTTTTAAATTGGAAAAATCATAGTCTATGACATTCATGCCAGTATCCTAAATAATATTTCGAAAGTGGTTTGACATCTTTACGATGAAAATATCCCTCAAGATTGACGTTTATGTGAAATTTTGCTCTATGCTGCCATGTTAAGAAATTCGTAAATTTCCAATAACTTACGAAATTTTAATATTGGAAAATTCATAGTCATTAATATTCATACCAGTGTCCTAAATAATATTTCAAGAGTAGTCTGACATCTTTACGATGAAAATATCTCTAAAAATTGACGTTTATGTGAAATTTTTCCCTATACTGCCATGTTAAGAAATTCGTAAATTTCTAATAACTTGCGAAATTTTCAAAGTAGCATATTTATACTTACTGATGTTCCTTCCAACATCAAAACTGATATTTTAAAACTGGTCTGACATTTTTACAGTAAAAAGTTTCCATTTAATGCACGTTTAAGTGAATATTTGTCCTATTCTCCCATGTTAAGAAAATCGTAAATTTCTAATAACTTACGAAGTTTTTAAATTCGAATGTTGCAAATAAATAGGGTTCTTTCTAGTGTCGAAAGTAATATTTTAAAACTGATCTGACCTCTCTGCGACAATTTGTTCTTGAGATATCGTGTACACAGACTAACAAACTAACAGACTAACAGACTAACAGACACCATACAAATTTTGTCATTTTCGGATTCCTCACACCTGAAAACGTGTAAAAAAGTCAAAAAACCGAGGTCGAAAATTTTCACGATTACCTAAGTTCCCCATACCTATAGTATGATGGGGAACTAAAACACATACCTATAATACATATACCTAATACATATACATATCTATAATACATATACCTAAAAATAACTAGACATCATGACAGACACGATTATAAATTTGCAACATTCTACGATCATTTGTTTTTGAACTATGCCAGATACAAAATCCATTTCTCAAATCGGGATCCTTATACTTTCTATGAGGAAGTAAAAAATAAGCAAAAATTATAATAAACCACTTTGAAATTAATGTGAACGAAAATTAAATTAAACACTGACAATGATTTTCCTTTTTTTTTTTTTTTTAATGTAGGTGAGTTTCAAGTACGGCATGGAAACGTAACATTAAATGAAATTGAAAATTGGAGCAAAAGGCAACATAATAGATCCGTGTGTAAAAAACTGCTTCTTTATATATGTCATCCACACTGAAGATAAAATATTTTATGATTTTCATTTTTTGTCTTTTGGGAAAGTCAATTATTTGCATCTTGCTACAGTTCTAAATTTTTCTTGTCTTGCTGCCACGTCGCTTGATGAAAAAATTTAAAGCTATTTCATTTATGCAAATTACAGAAAATTTCTGTCACAACCTAGTACTTTGTTGCGATCTATAGTTTGGAAAACATTGCACGAGGGTATCAAAAAGTTTCCAGGAAGTATCCAAAAAACTGTTTGCAAAAGTTTTAAAGTAAAGATAATTTTAACTATTACTTTTTGATTCTTGATTAACCTCAATTGTTTTTCTGTAGCCATTCGATGAAAAAGTTCTTTACCAATTTACACTGGATTACCCTAAAATGTAAAGCACTAGAAATAAGATTGAAATCCAATATTTTGAATATGTTATCCTACAAGACATGTAAACGAATGAAGAAAACAAGCAATTTTGGACAGATGGTAAATAGTACTTCCACACATATCGAGAAAAAGTTTTCATTTTTTAACTTTTTTTTTTTTTTTTTTTTTTTTTTTTGCATGATGTTAGTGTAAATGAAACTGCAATGCACGATAAGGCAAATCAAAATATATTGCGCGTATTTATTTTTATGAGCGTTTTAAACAATTTAATAACAGATAAAAAAAAAAGAAAAAAAAAAAACTTTTTTTGTCTACTTTAAATTTTTAAAATCGATATTATACAAGGTAAAGCATTTAAGTACACTTGCAAATGAATAGTACTATATTTTACCACACTGTCTCAATTTCTTTAAATACAAACTTTTTTAAGCTATAATTTTTTAGAGATTGGAATAAAAAATAAGGAAAAAACATGTGTAGTCAATTCAAGATGAAAGGTTTCGGACGCTGAAATTTTAAATACATTGTTTGTATATATTTTTTGTATGCATATGCTATGTATTTTAGTTTACACTAATTTACTAATAGAACAGATACATATGAATACTATTTATCATAATTATTGATTTGTTTTAAAATACAAATATAAATAACTCATAAAACAGTTTTTTGTTTTTCCCATAGAAAACTAATGTTTTTTTTTTCTCTCTTAAGTAATTTTATCTTTGCTATGAACTTTCCGCCTTTTCCTTCATTTTCATTTAAATGGTTCATAAATTAAAATACATTCAAAATAAATAACTTTTATATTTTAGGTTTTTAAGAAAAATTGAACAGATGAACATTGAAAGAAAAAATAAAACTTCGAAAAAAAAAAAATACTTGTAGTTCCTTGCAAAAATGTATTTTACTATTAAATAATCTCATGAGACTCATAAATATGTTAAAAATAATAAGCTTTATCAGATGTGTAAGAGAAATTTTAAATTTCGTATTTCCTTGAAATATATTCTTCGATATAAGAATTTTTAAAAGTAATATGATTTTAGAGGCTAAAAAAGTTTTTATTGCATCTTAGTTATTTTCCCATTGAAAATAAATTTTGAAAGAAACTAAAAAGATGAATCCGTCATAAGGAAATTCTAAATTACATTTTGAATAGAAAACTTTATATTCTACATCTTTTAAAATTTCTTCATAAAAGATACATTTTAATCTTTTGAAGATTAAATAAAACTTCATCTTTTGAAAGATATCACAAAACTTCAAAAGCTAAAATCTTTCAAAATAATGAAACCAAATCTCGAAATTCGATGCTTTGATATAAAAGGAATGTACAAAACATAATTATAGTTAGTGCAAAACTAATTTTATTAAAACGACGAACAAATCAAAAGTCGGGTATAAATTTTAATTACACTCTAATGAATTTTAAATATAAAGCTTGGCATGGAAGTCTGAATTACTGCATTAATTTTACAATTTTTAGAAAGTTATATGATTGAAAGTCCACACACAGTGAAAATAAAAGGATAAAAATCTTGAAATCAAAATTATCCATGGATTAGACAACTAAAGTTTAATTATTTATTTATATTTCTGTTTATACTTCCTTCAAAAACTATCTTATAATGCTGAATTTGTATGAAAACAAGTTATGATCTCACATGATCGAATATTCATTTATCCATTTTTAATTACCATAATTTTGTGATAGGAAATATGAATTATGAAATTAATATTCTATAAACTTTTTAATTATAACTCATAAATTTTATTGCATGCGATCAACAAATGATTTATAAATGTATTTGAAATTTTGACTTTTTCTGGTACTTAGCTTAATAATGAGGCTAAAAATTTCATCATAAAATGTGCGTTAAGGATATAAACATAATGTTTAAACTTTAGACACAAAGCTTATAATTTAGTTTTCATGATATATATATATTTCACCATTAATTTTAAGCATTTTTTAAGCACGTACAATTGTCCCACTGACAGCAGACGGAAAATTTCGAAAAATTGTTTTTTTTATTTCAATGTTCAAAGTTATTTGGCTCAAAGGGAAAGTCCTTCAGGTAAGCAAATACAGATTAAAATGTATACTATTAATGCATGTATATAAATCTGACGTATTATTACTTTTATTAACATAATTGAACGTTTCAATTTTTTTTGTTAAATTTACCCTATTACTTTACAAATAGTGAAGTAATTATGATACTTTTAAAGATTTATTCTGTTCATGAATGTTAAGTGTCCCATAAATACCCAAGAAAACCTGAGATGAGGTCAACAGAAGGTCAAATGGTGGCTGCTAACAGCAACCACTTTTGGTCCACAGATGGCATAAGTTAACTGTTCCGAATGAAATCTGTTATGCTAGATGGTAGTAGTTCACAATCAACGGTCCACTGGTGGCAGCCAGCAGAAAAATGAAAATAATCTAGTAGGCGAATGGTAGACCTACAGTGGCATATATAAAGTTTTTATATTATTGCTGACAGCCTATATCGGCGCTTTATATTCTGCCATCAGTGGGCCAGTAGTAGTTTACCTTATGTCAAGTTTTTTTTAATTGTTTTATTTTGTTTATATGTTTTTTGTGTATCCTAAATTTTACCAGTTCTGCTTGCTATGTATCCGATATTTAATTAGATATCGTATTTATTTATTTTAAAATATTATTTTAGAGGTTTTTGATCAGAGACTAAGATTTTAAATTTAAAATTTCTATTACAATACTTGAAATATTTCTTGATCCATTTTTCATTAACAATAATATCAAGTGTTAAAATTTCAATGTAAAGGTTTACTTTTGTTAAATTTTTTATATAAAAAAAGTGTAACTTTCCATGTGAATGTGATAAGTCATTGATACTGAAACTAAGGGTTAAAATTAAAAGTAGTGTACATGAATATACTTTTAAAAGATTTAAAATAATTTAAAATACTATTTTATTTGAAATAAATTTGTGTGGAATGGGTAAAACTTGTAAATATATAAAAATCGTAGTTTCGAAAATTTATCCTCGAAACAGTATTTTCTCTACCATACATGGATATGAGGAAGTAAAAAATAATCGATATTCTCAATCTTTATTGTAAATCTTATTATTATTATCATTTTGTTGATTTAGTTTTCAATAAAAATAAAAAATGAATGTCTTTATTCCATAAAAGTTATAGCAGAACACTGATATTCTTCCATGAACAATTAATTAAAATTAAACTCGCCTTTTAAATGTTTATGTATAATTTTTTTTTCTTTTTTATAAACATTTAAGTTTATTTACTTCTGTAATTTTACACGACCTAATTTTATAATTAATAATTTACAGTGCTTGCTGTTAGCAGTATTATAAATAAAGTAACTACAAAAAATCTGGATTTTTTTTTTTTTTTTTAATTTCTCTTACCCATATATAGAAGAAAATTCTTTTTATCTTGCCTTTTTTTCTATCGTGCTAACTTATCTCTTCTGTTTTAGGATACTACTAATATTATAAATGCGCTAATTAAACAATATCACTTTGACTTTGGTATACTTTATTTAAACGAGGAAAGAAATAAGATGTGTCAGCTACCAGCTGCTGTTCTATTCGATGAGTTGAATGATTTACACTACAGATTGAAAAAAAAAAAATGTGTGTTAAATTGAGTTGTCTGAAATATGGAGTGTCTGATATTGAAAATTATTTTATTATAATAATCTGAATATACGTATATTTAGTATATCGCTTATACATCTGTATTCATGTGAAACGAATTTCTGCGTATTATTTATATTATTACATATATTTTTTTAAAACGTGCTCTCACCTCGACAAGATAGATTAAAGCTAAACTAAAAAAAAAAAAAAAAAAAAAAAAAAAAAAAAAAAAGCAATAAAAACTGACCCACAATAGCACGAATCCAACCAACCTGACCTGAACCGACCCACAGGAGAAAAAAAAAAAAAGGAATGAACTCAAACAGAAGCATGACTTTAGCCAAAAATACGTATTTTATTAAAAAAAAAATGTTTTTTTTTTTTTCCCCTTAAATAAATACATCAAAAAAAGTGTTTAAATATTTTAATAATTTTTTTCTGTATCGGATGCATAAATAAGGATATTCACAGAATGACCATTTGAATCATGTTACGTTCGCGGGGGCCGCGGTAGCCCAGTCGGTAGAGCGCCGGCCTCGTAATTGGAAGATTGCGGGTTCGGTACTCGAGCCGGCCAAAGACCGTCGTGTACACTAATGGTGGCTGGTGCACGTAAAATCTGTCGTGGCCACAATGTCCTCCATGTTCCCATCAAAAATTATACCTCTGGGGGTTACCAAAGCGGGAGAGCCATCCCTTCCGTGGAGGATCAAAATTGTGATGGCATGTCTCCGGACCACCTCTAGTGGTGTGTCCCAGACCGTCGCCAATTGCCCATCTGCGCAGCATTAGTGCGACGTAAAACCCAATCACCATAATCACCATGTTACGTTCGCACGTAAAGTTATGTTCATTTAAATAAAATAATTTAACAAAGTTAAACGATCATATTGAAATTTGTACACTTGAAAAGAAAAATATAATGCCCTGCTTTCAAAACGTTTTAATATACTGAAATATTTGCATAAGAAAAAATTGTATCATTTAAAATTACTGGTAAGGAAAGGTCAAATAAATATTTTCTGTGTTGTATTACAAATATTTAGCTTATTACATTGTTTCAGATCAAAAACCTCTACAATAATATTTAAAAATAACTAAATAGAAAATCGAATTAAATATTAAATTATTTACTAATATAATTCGTGTAATTCAAGACTTTAGCATCCTCATAAACAAACGTAGACAACAACAAACTTCGCGGGAAATGGTAAAATAAGAGTGAATTTTAAATAAACTGATGAAGATGTTTGAATCACAGTGCTCTTTTTTATATTAATGCATACAAATTGCCAGTGATGTTTCCTCAGTGGTTCTATGAATTGTGGCCACAACGCGGTGAACTTGCTGTTGATCGTGTGCTGATATATTTGCTTAAGACTAGGTGCATGTATGCCACTTCTGGGCTACTAGCTTTTGTATTGTAGGTTTCCATCACTGTTGGCAGCCATAAACGGCCCTTGGCACTACGTGATGCAACCTGCAACTGATGGCAAGTGCAGGATGGTAGCTATAGGCCAGAACGAGCCCACCAGTATAAGTTTTTGCTGGATAGTAAAATATTTATTTGCCAAAATAGTAAAAACAAAATTTTTTTCGTGATGCTTTCTGGGATAAAATAAGGTCTAGGAAAATCTCATAATCAAGTTACGACAAGGATTTTTTTACAAGCTAAATCTGGATTCGTTGCTAAAGTGGTCATTACCCAATTATTGTTTACAGTACTATCTGTCTACTAAACGAAAAAACACACATGAGAGATGCAAATTGCTGTCCGTCTGGGAATAGAGACTAAAATGTTGGAGCTTAACAAATTTATATAGAGACTGATGATTGTTTGTACACTGCACTTATAAAATTTTTGCAAATATTAAATGGCTTAAAAAGTTTAAAAAAATGTTTTTAAATAATCACGAAGTTCCCACCTCTAAAAAATATACTATTTATTATGCCTAAAGATATGCTTTATGTCTTTCTTACACCTTTCTAGTGTCTTAACTTCCCTAACAGCGTTAAACTTTTGTAACAGCTATTCAAGAGCTCATAACATCTATTTAACAGATATTAAGAGCTAAATAACAGTTTTAACAGCTGCCCTCCTAATTGTTACTTATGTACTACAAAAACAAATTAGCATTTTCAATTTCATCTAATATCCGACTAGGCAGCTCTAGTGCAATATTAACACAATCCATCTCATCCAACTCCCTTTAGATTCCACAAAATATACGAAAATCATCCAATCAATCTAACATCTCCGCAAAACTTCGGCTAAAAAGCTTGCCTTTTCTTAAAACTCGCAGAACACTTTTACAAATCTACTATTTGAACATTATTCTTCTATAAACCAACTCCACGCTCATTGACTTTGTCTGTGGCTGAATAACAGACAGTCGATAATTCCCACTCTAATTGCCCATTGCGCAGCACTAGTGCGGTGTTAAAACCAACCAACCAATTTCCATTCTAGTGTAACGTTAAATTCAGTCAAGCACTCTACCAAGCAACCTCAATGATTTTGTCTACATTACTTATTTTCCTTACTTCAACTTTATTATCTGCCAAATCCAAATATTCAATGCCTATCCAATGCTAAAAAATTCGCAACCATAAAAAATCTAAGATATTATTTGTCTCGTAACTCATATGATGTTGCAGCTGAATTTGCTTTACGTTGTGCTAGCACTACCCAATGGGCTGTTGGTGAAGTCTGGGGTTCACGCCAAGGGAAAATCCAGAGACATGTCATCAAAATTTTGATCCTCTGCGGAGGGGTGAGTTTTGCACTTTAGGTAGCCTCCAGAGGAATTATTTATTTGGAACATGGATGACTTTTCATTTTAAATAATAATCTACATATAATATTTGAAATTTTAGGCATGCGGTATGATAAAATAATTATGATTCCTAATCAACTTTCTGGACTTAATTAAATTTAGCAAAACACTTCCCAAGAATTACAATCAATTGAAAAAAAAAGTTCCCACTTAATTTTGGTTATTTCTCTATATTGTCTATATATTGTCCCATTAGATAGTGTATTCAAATTAAGCCCAGTATAAAAACACATAACAAAACTTTAAATGCATTTCCAGCAATTTTTAAGTATAGCCTAAATATATTCGAATTTTTTTAGAGGGCCTTGCAAGCGAATTATGAATGATTCTTGTACTATAATCTATACTAAACATGCTAAACTAGATTAAAAATCATGCTAAACTGTATTGTTGCGTACTTGGGGGTTCGTGAGTTGTCCGAGAATGAAAGGCCAAACGTACAAAAATTCAGTAATTTATTCACAGAAAATTCCAGAAAAATGCAGGTCTATAAACCAAGTATCAGCTTCAATTCAAACAGTAAACACAGCTTAAACAACAGCTGTCAATAACAAATCCACAGTACAAACTGTATACCAATAACACTTGAAGCAAGTCTCTCTCAAAGAGGCTCAAGAGCAATGCAAGCACTAGCGAAGCTCGCTGAGATCTGAACTGAACTAACTGCCCTTGGCGAGGAAGCGCTCCTTATATGCTGTTCCATGGAGCCCAGATTTTTCGAGAAAACTCTAGAAAGTGGTCAACCAATCAACTTACAGCTTCCATATTTGGTATATCCCATATAAGGATTTTCTCGCCAAGGTCGCCAAAAAAATCGCCAAGGTGGGAAAAAGTCGCCAAATTTGGCGCCAAATCCATTACGTGCATTACTGCGGCTTTCTAATGCGTTTTTAAGGGAAAATAAGGCTATTTCAACGCTAAAATGACTAGAAATGCACAAAATTAGCACTTTATCAACTTACTAAGCCTCTTTGAAAGAATTTATACAAAAATAAACACAATTATTTACAATTTCGTAACAGTATTATAAACTATACTAAACTTTTTATACACATGATATAAAAAACATGCGCATAAAAATACATGCTTATTTTATTTTGTTTAGTGTAGTCTAAAGCTATTAAAATGTAAATACCAGAAACTTTGGCCATGTATTTGAATTCTGTTGCATATACTTGTGCATGAACCACTTGTCCTATTGAACAAAAAGATTTAAGTAACACTCATATATTCTACAGATTTACAGTCAGCAGCAAAATTATTCGAGCTCTAACAAAAATTCCTGTATAAAAAAAGTACGTTTAACACTGTTTTGTTAAATAAATCCTTGTCGAATCATGTTCTTAGTCAATATAAGAACATGATTCGACAAGGATTTATTTTACAAAACAGTATTAAGTGTGCTTTTTTTTTTTCATAGGAATTTTTGCTACCCCTCGAATATTTTTGCTGCCGACATCGAGTTTGAACTTGCTATTATTTATTCTTGAGTTAAGCTCATAACAGTAAGACATACAGACACACAGACGGATATATAGACAGACACAAATGCAAAAACACAGACAAACAGGCAGACGGACTTTATGCAGTAGAAATTAAAATTTTTAAGATTTAGAAGAAACTTTAAACTCTATGAAAGAAATGCAGCAAAAACATCAATTTCAAAACTATCAAATGATTTTTAAAAGCCATTCTAAGATTACGTGGGCAGTCCTTGTAGTATGTTAATATTAAATTTGATAGTGGTATGCTGGCTGTAAAAACGTAGGGAAGAGTGGGGATGAACGGGACGCCAGATGAATGGGACAGTAGCAAAAGTTTTATGTTTTGCATGCACAAGAAACTTGACAATTTTTCTGATATATGGCAGTGCTGAGGGCATTCATCAAGTATAGTTTCAGAGTTTTGCTATCTATAGAAGGGCAGAAAAAAATTAAAGTGTCTTTTTCTGCTGCCAAAGTAACTTTTACTGATTCAATTAGTTGGTAGTTAAGAAATTAACTATTTGTTTAAAGTTAATATAACTCTTATATGATGAAAAGGCATAATCTTTTACTGTGTTTATGATATTCAAGAAGAATATTGACAGTTTTTCATTAAACATATTTCCTGTTTCATCTGATCATGTGGTGGTGGGTTTGAATGGGACAGTTTGAATGGGTATGAATGGGACATTCCCCACTATGTGCTAATTTAAAATTGTACACAAGAATTACATTAAAACAAATCATAAATAGATTTTCAATATTTTTATAACCTGTAGTTCAGTAGTTATAACATGGAATTATAAAAATAACATGGATTTAGAGAAAAATAGATTGAAATTAATTGTTCCGGTTTTTGTTTATAATAATTATGATTAAAAAAATTATAAGTTAGAATATTCAATGCAACTTAAATCAATAATATCAATAATTAAAAAATTAAATAAATAAACTAATAATATCTTCATTAAATTCACAATTTCAATCAAGCTAATTAAATAAATCTTGGTGATTATTAATGTGATGCAGAATAGAACGCTTATTTTTCCCGATCAGTCGGTAACAAAAATTTATCTGGATAATTTGTACTCTATTATAATGATTTATATCTTTCTAGTGCCTTATTTATTTATTTATTTTTAGATTAAATCTTATTAGATTAAATTACCAAAGCCTAGAGCACTGGGAACTGTACGAACCAAAGGACTTTTGCCTTTCGATGTTAATTTGAGTCAATACATCAGTTTTTGTTAATTTCAGTAAATTCATAGTGTGTAATAAAATCACATAAACCTATTTAACTTTAAAAATTTATTTACTTTCCATTTTGTTTTCTTTTATTTGCTAACTTCAGTCCTGTCCCACTCATCCCCACATGTGGGGATGAATGGGACAATGCACATCATGTAAAAAAAAAAAAAAAAACTATTATTAATTAAAAATGATAACTTTTTATTAAAGTTAGTATATTTATTTGTAACTGATTACTGAAGTGTGCTTATGAGCAATGTTACAAAATTCTGAATTACATATGGTGAACGTTATTAATAAAAACAGGAAAAATGTCCTATTCATCCCCACTCTCCCCTATCTATAAAGAGACAATTTTCTTTTATTAATGATTTTAAACGACACAAACTACACATAAAGCAGAGGCTGAAACATATTCCATAGATTTATTTTTCTGCAATAAAAAAAATCTGGAGTGGCTCCACTCGACTTTCAGAACATTGAGTAATTAACAGTTTTGTAGATAAGGTAAAGAAAGAGGAGTTGTTAAAAAACAAAAGAGATAAAACCATAATAAAGTGCTTGAGTATTTTTCTCCATATATTACACGATGTTTTATTTAACGCTACTGAACTTTGAGCCCATAGATAATAATGATAAAGAATTTTCGTTGTGTCCCTGTAAAAAACCTATAAATGCTAGATTCACCAAAATGCTTATAGTTAGTGCAACAGTGATTTATAATATTCATATAAATTTTCAGCTCAATTGAATAAGGCGTTTAGGTGCTATCGCACTTTTAACTAGTATGTTGTGGCCCCCACATGACTTTCTTCTATATTTTCCGATACAAATTCACTCAGTAAAAATAATTTATTAAAATTATTATTTAAAAAAATTATCTTCCATGATAATGCAGATGATTTCCATATTAGAGAAGTAGTATAACACTAAATATCGAAAAAAAGTCAATTTTATTGTCAATATTACATAAAAAAAAATCGATAACTTCATTTTAAATTATCGCAGATCTATGGTTCAACCATTCGTTTTAAAGGTACTGGCGAGCTCTTTTGAAAGATACCCATCATGAAAATTTACTCCCCTCGAGGGGGGAATTCCCCCCCAGGGGGGAGGCTCCAATACATACAAAAAATTTTTTCCAGTTGACTATCTCTATTATAAATAATTATGGTAAATTTCATAATGATTATTAAAAAAATAATTCTCTTTATGCACATTTATACAAAATTCTGTACTATACCACCATGTTAAAAATTTAGAAAAAGCGGGATGGCAACGCAACCTGTAAGACAATTTTTACCAAAAGTTGATAGGCACTAATTTATGTCAAGGTGCAACTACATACCAATTTGTATGAAATTCTGTGAAGTAGTTCCTGAGATACAGTTGCCACAAAAGTTTGTCACACACACGCAGAGACTGACAGACAAACAGACAGACATTTTCTAGAAATGGTCAAATCGTGTTCTACAGCTCTCAAAACGTGTAAATCCATCAAAAACCCGAGGTCGAAAATTTTTACGAATCCAATACTTTTTTCTATTGAATATAGAAGAAAGTAAACATTTGGTTCCACAGGCCATAATGATAAAAAATTTTTCTTTGTGTCCCTGTAAAAAAAACTGTAAGTGCTAAATTCACCAAAATCTATACAGTTCATGCAACTGTGACCTATAAAATGTGTAAAAATTTTTTGTTCAGATTAAATAACCGTTTAGACGCTATCGCACTTTTAAAAATTTGGCCCCATAAGCCATAATGATAAAGAATTTTTCTTTGTGCCCCTGTAAAAAAACTGTAAGTGCCAGATTCTCCAAACTCGTTACAGATTGAGTAACTGTGACCTATAATATGTGTATAAATTTTTTGCTCAATTGAAGAAGGCGTTTAGATGCTATCGCACTTTTCAGATTTTGGTCCCATAGACCATAATGATAAAGAATTTTTCTTTGTGTCCCTGTAAAAAAACTATAAGTGCTAGATTCACCAAAATCTATAGGGTTCGTACTATGGGGACTTACAATATACGCACCAACTTTCAGCTTATTCGAACAATGCGTTTAGACGCTAGCGTGTTCACTCACAGACATACACACATACATACACACATACATACATACATACACACATACACACATACATACATCATCGTAAAAATAGTGAAAACGGACTCAGGGGACTTCGAAACGTATAGAAACATCAAAATCTCGAATTCGGATTTTTGACATGATTACAATACTTTCTTCTATATAGTGTTCGGAAAGTAAAAATAATTTCAAATTCTTTATAGATTTAGGAAATTACATTTTTCCAATTTTTCATAGATCAATGCAGCATAATTTTACTTTTCAGATTTTTCAAACAACTAAAATGTAGATGTTATTTAATGATCAAAACAAACTATATTGAATAAAACATTTTAGATTTTTTCCCTTTCAACGAAATTTAAAGAATAGAGCTCTCTCTTTTCAAAAACGTTTTTAGAGGTAAACTATTTTTTAAATTTTTTATGTTATCCTATTATTCATTTATTCTTTTAGAGTTTTATCCATAATCTTTTAAAGTTCTTATGTATAAGAAGATTTTTATTTTAAATCTTACGAAGAAAACTGATTCTAATGCCTTTAAAAGAAAGGAAAAAAATCAGTAAAATTAAATTAAGAAATATCCAACTGTATTAACTTTCTTCTCCCTTTTTGCCGTATTTTTAATGCATGTGTAAGAAAGAAGAAAATATATACTCTTTCATTAATTATAGAGTGAAACGTAAAATTTACACTAATCAAAATGAAACTTCATAGAGACACTACAGTGGGGGAAAATATATATATATATATATTATTTTTAGTAAATTTGAGGTATTAGCATTTCACCGCTTTTAACTATATAAGGAAACAAGTAATATAAAAGAAAAAATTTTAAAGTCAATTCCTACTTACAAACACTATCGAAAAAGTTTTTTTTTTTTTTTTTTTTTTTTAATTTTGAATTAGGAAATAAGAAGCGCGCGTGCAAAATGAAATAAAAATAATTATAAGATAAAAAAAAAAAAAAACTTTTTTATACCATGTTTTAAATTTTCTGATGAATCATAGAGCTCTTATTAATGTGCATAAAATTTTTAAAGTGATAATGACGTCAATTTTTGTGAGATGCATAATTTAACTTTCTATATTTTTTTATGTTCACGTTTTATTAAATGTATTTATTTTTATGTCCAAGGAAAATGAACTCGTAAATTTTTTTTGGCAACAATTAAATTATAGCTAATATTGTAATGGCTATTTCAACGCTATTAGGATGTTATTATTTTCATATTTTAATTAATTATGAGAAAACTAATAAAAAATTTGAAAATCAGACTTCGAAGTATTTATGTTGTCTTGTCACCGTGTTCTGAGCAATCCTGAAAGTTTCAAATTTCTAGCTAGTCGGGAAGTTAATTGAAAATCGATTGCAAGATTGGTACAAGATATATATAGGGAGAGTGTGAACTAATAGTAGGAATTGAATTTTTTTTTTTTTTTTTTTTTATTAATATTGAAAATGTTATAAAGATAATTTAAACATCCTATAAAATTAATTTTTATGGACAAGGATGGGATTTACTTTTAAAGATATATCTGACAAGTCTAATTTCTACTTAAAAGAAAAAAAAAAAAAAAAAAAAAAAACTAATGTATTCTACAGTTCTAATATAAAGAAATATATATATAAAGCTAATCTAAAGCAGGTTAATGTCCGAATAAGTAACATGATCGTGAATAACAAATATGGTCATCAATATTCAACTTGTAAACAAAGAAATGAAATATTTATAAGACACAAAAGTTGTTTTAACTATTGAATGATTTACTACATTTTGAAACTTATAAAACATACAGATTAGTTTTCGTATATAAAAGAGAATAAACTTATACTACACAAATACTACACTTACTTAGCATAGTTTGAATATTTATTTTAAAGACGATATTCTTTATGCATAAATTATTTCTTTTTTCTTTATAAGCGATGCCATTTTCTTTGAATGTTGTTGAGTGTGGAACATTTTTCATCGTCTTTTCATTTTATTATAGATTTTTTTTTTTTTTGTATGGATGTAAAAGCAACTGAATGATGTTGCATTTTTTTCCTTCTCCTAATTGAGTTCAACATTAAGTTATAGACACAGACTGGTTATGGGATGTTTTATATTTTTCTATTAATGATAAATCAATATCAAATAAAAGGGAGAGTGAAAAGAAAATAAATTTGAATATTTTTTTTTTTTTTTTTTTTGTATTTGGTCATTTGTTTTTTATTTTATATAGATTTAAAGACATTAAAAAATTGTTTTGTAACACACTATACAAAAAATATTTTTTTATTTATATCTTCTATTTTGATATGGGTATATTAACACTGTAAATAATTTGTAGTATAAAAGTATGTGACAGAGATGTACTTTTGTATATTTTTTACTATTAAATTAATTTTACACAAAATAAATAAAGTTTATAAATAAATCAACGCAGTAATATTCGATCTCATGAAACATTTTTATTAACCTGAAAACATAGTTTTAACTTTTATAAACTTTATACAATCCTTGGCGAATTAATATATATATATATATATATATATATTGTTTTAGATAAATTTAACTTTTCTTTTTTACTTTCTCTTATCCATAAGGTAGAGAAAGTATTGTTTTAGGGTCAAATTTTATAACGTGAGTTTTTGTTATATTTACACGTTTTGAGGTCCCCTGAATACGAACATCATGTTTTTAACGAATGATCTGTGTGTCTGTCTGTCAGTCTGTCTGTGTGTTATCAGCATAGCTCAAGAACAAATAGTAGCAGAAAGTCCAAACTTGGTATTCTAAATATGTATGATATAAAGATGCTAGACTAAGCTGTTCGTTGAGATGAAGCAAATGGTTCGTGTACAGGGACGCCCAAGAGAATTCAGATACATTGGGTCTATGGGGAAAATTGCTGATAAGTAGAGTTTAACATCTATACCCTGCACTAAACCAAACGAAACGAATATATATTTTTTATATGCGTAAAAACATGTCTTATGTAGAATATGGTAGGGGGAATCATTCACTGTTCGTTTACAGGACTACACAAAAGAACTCGGTAAAAGTGCGACAATAGTTGTAAATTGATGGAAGTGTATTTCAGGCTGGCCCATGTATTATTACTATAGGATTATATTTAGGTGCACCATGTGGTCTGTATATAATCTTCGAAAGATATACAGGGCGGCAAATATTTAAGCGATAACATTCTTTTTTGTTTTTAGTGGATGTGCTCTACTGATAATATTTTACCATTTCCAGGAAAGCTGTTCGGGAATTGAAATGAGTTCCTGATAGAGATATGATAAATAATGCATGTTTTAAAACTAAATATTCATCGCTTGTTTTTTGTATGATTACACGTCTTGAGGCTTCCAGATTACCGTAGTCAAGTTTTTTTAACGTTTGATCTTTGTCTGTATCGCTTAAAAAGACTTAAAAACGAATAATTTTAGAGATCCAAATGTTGTATTTTCAAGTTAAAATAAGTTTGTTGCTGGAAAAGTTTGACCAAGATTGATAAGTTTCAAGGAATGTTGCGTGTGAAAGTTGCCTGAATAATTTTAAGTAAACTTTTAATTTTAATAACAGAATTAAATTCTATATAAATGTAGGTACAATAATGAAATGGGGGATTGAGGGGGGCGGTAGCCCCCCTCACACAGAACTAATTATCATATAAAACACTTCCGAAGCCTAATTTGAATTATTTAACATAGGTTTACACAACAGTACTCGTTATCTAACCTCTTAATCTCCAACCTGTATTTATATTATCATATTTCAGGGTAAGAGAAAGTCGTGTGAGTGACACACCAGATTATTACTGAATATATAAATAATGTTTTTTGTTTTAAATTCTGGTACTAAATATAAAGAAACTGTTGTACGTTTTAGAGCACATGGGACACTTGTAATTATCTGCATAGAAGTTAAAACGGTATAGAGTTAATTATAGTACACAATTTCAAATATTACATTCTATATATCTGCAAGAATTAAACTAGATATGTAAGCTTGTCCACTATGCAGTTAAAATATTCTCTAACTTGTAGCATTACGATAATGTACAGGGTGGCCATAATTAAACTGACATTGCTTACAGTGCTCTGTAGTACATTCTAATTGCAAGAATGGCATAAAAGTTTGTAGGAAGATTAAACAAGATGGAGGAAGAATGATTCCACAAAATAATAATAATAATAATAATAATAATAAGTTTTAAGTTCCAAAATTTACTGCTAGGAGAATGTGTGATGCTGCTGATCAATGGAATTGCCAAGTTCGATACCAGATCGCTTTCGTCGAAATATACATTTGGAGTTTACTATGGTTTTCTCCAAAACTCAAATAAAAAGGGCTATGTAGCACTTAGAAAGACTTTCTACAGAGAATACACCACTCAGGTTTAGGACCATCTTTTAGTCAACTGGCTTTAACCCTAACACTACACACCATTAAAATTTAAATTCAAATGTCTCAGAGTGTAATATTATTTAGCTTACTCTAATTCTTTTAATTATAGAATTTCAAGTGTTATATTCATGTTTCTTATCAATCGGAATTTAGAAAGTCATGATTAATGTAATGTGGATACATATTTAAAAAAAAAAAAAATCATGTTTCTCACTTAATTTCAGATAATTTAAATTAACTTTCAATAAATAAAGAAATAAAACGGGCTACTATCTTAAAAAAAAAAAAAAAAAAAGAAAATAAAGAAAAAAGAAACATTGCGGATGTTTCTATTAAATCGCATTTAAAAGAAAAATCCTTTAATAATAATAATAAATCACAATTTTATGCAGCTTTTTAATCCATTTATCCATTAATTATTTATCTAAAAATTTTACAATTTATTTACACAAAAGTTTTAATACACTATTCTGAAGGAAAAAAAAAAGTCGCATATTATTTTTATTTTTATTCCCCCCCCCCTCATTTAAATTCAAAACACTTTAGTTAAAGATGTCTTAAATTCTTATACAAGCTTTTATCTCAAAGGCTAGTCTAGAAAATATTTTTGACTATTACCAGATTTCTTTTTTTAAACACTAAAATTTTAAACTGGCATATATAACTCTAAAAAATTCACTGAAAAATCAATGAGTAGGAAAAAAAAGAAAAACGTAATGCAGAAGTCGCCAAATATTATCCTTGAATTGCATGGTTAACAGACAGGTTTTTTTTCCCTATAGTTTTGTTCCAAAGGGCAGGAATCTGCTAGCCCATCCACGAGAAAATTACAGCGTGCTTAAACTGGTAAAGCAGTTAGTCGCCAAATATGTTAACCTGATCTTCTAGTAGAATAAACTGTACAAATAAACACGCCAATTTCGGGCCGAATGAAAACGGCCGCTGTATTAGATAAGGAAAAGGGAAGTAGCTGTCTCTCTCTCAGTCATTAGTGATTTGTGACAGCTGGAAAAAAATATTGACAAATAAATGATAATGAAAGAAGATTAAGAAAAAGTTATATAGACGTAGTTATTTTGTATATATGTTTTTGAACAGTTATAAAAAACAAAATTATTATTGTTATTACTATTTTAATCGAGAAAAAATTTAGGTGGGGCCGTGCCCGTTGGCCCTCAATGTAGAACCGCCACTGCACAGACGTATTATTTCAGTGAACGGAGCATTCCTTTATTACGGGAATCTAAGAAAGTGTTCAAAGATTAAATAGCTGAGTGTAGGCGAAAGGTTAACTTCTTTGGCATTTATCGCGTTATTGGTGATTATTTGTTTTGAATATATATATTTAAATATTTAATTAAAAGATACAGCAACCAAAACCTGTGTAAAACATTGCATTTTAAGCTTTTAAATAATAAATAATAATCAGTGAAATCTTAGAGCTTCTTTTACAAAACATTATTTACAGCTTTTTACACAACATCTAAAACCATTGCTTGTGATAAAATATGTTTTACATACAAAACAATTTAACTTTTAAAGGGAAATAAAAATTTCAAAGAGAACTTTCAAAAATAAGAAAAGATGTAGACTGCGTAAGAGAAAGCAGACTTCACACTTCGCGAGAAAATTCCAATGTTGGCTAGTTTTTGCTTGCGTAGTCTCTAAAGTGCCTTGTGTCATATGGGATTTTTATGAGTGTCTTTGCCACACAAAATGATTGTCATTGTCCCAACTACTGTAATAATAGCTCTTTGGGTGATTTCTTTCTTTCTTTTTATTTTTGCGATGAGTTGAAATGGCTATCGCAAATGCGTAAGCAAAGACCTTGGCGAGAAGCGTCGAAGCTACTAAATTTTTAAAATTCACCAAGAGAGTCCCATGCTAACGCTGGGTCCTATTTTCAGCAATTCAAAGCTGTAGTCAAGTACTGTGATATACAGCCGTTAAGGAAATATAAATGAGATTCATTTATTTAAGGTTCATTATGTTAATTAGAAACACGGTTAATGTGAAATATCTCAAAAGTACTAGATAAATATTCTTAAAACTTCAGGAATGTGAAGAACATATAACCTCCTACATGTAAGCGAAAATTTGGCCCCGAAAGTGAAAGGGGAACCAGTAAAAAATTAAAGAAAAATGAAAGTGTTTGGCATTATCATGAAAAAAGTAATGCTGGAAATGCAATCCGGCTGCAGCATGTGATTATGGGGTTTCTTTTTACTATCTGTATAACTTTGAATATCACATGTAACCAGGATGATATAACGGTTTCTTTAATAAATTGCAAAAACAAAGTCACCTTTTTTTAGATATAACCTGCAAAGTATTAAACTCAGTTCAAAGTTATTTTCAGAAAATTTGACTTACAATATTAGATACAGAATGCTGCAATAAGAATGAAAAAATAGTAGATATATTATGAAATATGAGGATTTTTACTAAATAATTTTTAACTATATGCAAGCGCAAGATTTAGCTAAATTTCATTTGCATAATTTTCATAGCCAAATGTATTTAGTAACTGATATTATATGAAAATGCAGATAACTAATTTGTTAGTGCATAATAACATAAATGTATAAATACATAATCTCGAAGAAGAAAGGCATAAAAATAAAAAGTAGATAAAGTAGAAGATTTAAAGCTTATTACAATTTTCTGTTTTATTCAAGACAAAATTTGAATTAGAAATATGCTAAATACAGTTCAGTTCACTTAGCATTAATTAAAACAAACACTAAAAACACTTAACCATTTTTTTAGCATAACTTAAGAAAACATTTAGAGAACTCGTGCTGAGAATTCTCTCTTAAGTAGTTTTAAATCACAGAATCATGAAGTAAAATTAGTTTTCAAAAACTGGACTTAAAGAAAAAAAAAAGCGTATTTTTTTAAACAAATATATGCGCATTAGATTTGTTATATCTATTGAAATATATAAGAAAGATAGTAGTAAGTAACTATACTTTGCCAAAAATTTATCAAAGGTTTTACAAACATAATATATATATATATATATATATATATATATATATATACGGAGTGTCCACAAAGCCTCTTTACAACTTCAAAATTGCATAAAAAATGTTTTTATGAGATATTAAAATGAAATTTGTTACGGATACTTAGTTACCACTTAAAGTTTTTATTAATTATTGTTTTGTATATTTTAGATAATATTTTGAAGAATTAGAGGCCCAAAATATCAAAATGGCTATGCCTCAAGAAAAAGCCCACTGTCGAGTAATGTTTCAGGGATGAGACAATGTTTAATGTTTCATGGAAAACCATATACATAATGCGTCTGAGGCTTAGAAAACTCCCATGTAAGTAGGGAATTAGAGAGATATAGTCCGAAATTGAATGCGTCGTGTTAACTTGACATATTACTTTGTGTACACGCCTAAAAAAGCTGAAAAGCTGCATTTTTTGATTGGAACATACCACTTTCTGTAGTCATAGTTGATGTCAAAATATAAATTTCGAGATAGCCACTTGAAAATTCGTGCAGAACACCCAGATAGCAGCCATTAAAGAAGGCCGCCTTCAATTGCCGTACAGCAAACTGATCAAATGTCCCCCTTTTCTGGGGACAGCCTTTATTTTGAAGGCATTTTTCTAAATTTTAAAAAATTGTAGAAAGTAAATTATTAATCAGTAATATTTTATTTTTAGTTCTTATATATTAGGAATTAAAAAATACATCCGTTAATGCATATTTGTTGCAATTATTGTTAGGGTACTCTTATCCGGTCAGTCTATATATACGCGCACTAATTATTTTGTATCTAAACTTTTAATAGTCCGATTTCAATTTTTTTTAATATCTTTTGTATAAGATACTTTTTAACTTCTATACAGTTATCTGTGTATATTATAAGGTGTGGCACTCACACTAATCATGAAAGCTTTTTTAAAAATCATTTATTTGGTTCTAAAACTTACTTTGGTTCTAAGTAACATACTGTTCATGTTGAACAGGCCTGTCAGTACTGTTAATTATGCTTGTAGACTCAAACTCGCCATTTGGTGGGCAGAGCCTCACAAAGGTTAATAAGTGAAGCGAATCGGTTGGTGAGCGGAGCATGCAGGGAACATAGTCCTCTAGTACATTAAAAAAATAGTAAACAACAACAAAATAGGAGGCATACAGTGCGTTCCAAAAGTTTAAATACAGCGGGGTTTTTTTATTTTACCATTGAAAAAAAATGAATAAAGATTTCAAAATCATTTTTAATTATAAGTAATATCAAGACAATAATAATATTATACAAAAATAATATATTACAATCACAGATATTGTAACAGAAACTAAATCTGAAAATTTACTGTCCCAAAAGTTTATAGACAAACCATTATTTTTTCTTTAACATTAAAATTTTTGAGCCATTTTTCCTAATCACTTCAAAAACTCGATCAGCCATACTCAAAACAATAATCTGAAGAATTTCTGGCTTTAGAGAAAACCAACTTCTTTCAATTTGCAGTATTCGATCTTGAACTGATGCAAATTGACGCCATTAGCATATACGTCTCTAGCTAATATTCCCAAATGATTATCCATTGGGTTCAGGTGAGGACTTAGGGCTGGCTAGTCCATAACAGTTACTTGGTTTTGTCTAAACTATTGCATTGTAGAGTTTGATACGTGAATGGAGCAACTGTCTTGCTGATATATCCATTCTTCCCCACTTAGCAACTTTCTAAATAGCAGTAACCGTACTTCTAGCATTTTTTGGTAATCTTCGGAACATTGACGACCTTTTAAAAAAACAATATCGGTAGTGACGGTAGTTTTTTTAAAGGAAAATGCTCCCCGCACCATGAGTGAACTCCCTCCTTGTTATCTGCTGAAAAATGTTTGTGGTTTCTTGCGAATATCATGCCAGTAATGTTACCAATCATCGGGTCATCTAAATTGAACTTCTTTTCATCACTAAACAGAACACTTAACCATTCATATGTCCAATTCATATGATTTCGAGCCCACTAAACACGAAAGTCTTTATGCCATTTTGTCAACTTTGTTGAACGACGCATTTTTCGATAAGCAAGGAATTTACTTACCTGCAGCCTTCGGTGCACCGTGGATTTTGATACTGGAACGGTCACCTCTCTAGAAATCGACCGTACAGACAGGTTCTGGGCTGAAACTAATCTGAAAATCTCTGTGTCTTGTCGTTTAGTTGTTTTCTTTGGTCGCCCAGAACGTGATTTTGTTTCAAAATTGTCACCTTTTGACAGAATTTGGTATATACCAGCCCTGCTGCGTCCAATATTTCTTGAAATGTCTACAACTTCCATTCTGCGAGCTTTGAAACAATAAATTTTCAAAATTTCATTATTGGAAAACTGCAAGTTGCGAGGCATCTGTACAATCAGTCAAAAAAAAAGAAAGACAGCTTCGCTTTTATCTCAGTAAACTATTACGTCACAAGTACATGACCTTGGAATAGGCAAAATTGAAGAACAGTACTTCAATCAGATTTTAACGCCGGTTCTCTATATATTTTTGCGACAACATTATTTTATTTTTATATTTTTATATTAAATTTATGTGTGTTTAAAGTTCTTTAAGTATTTCGTTATTTGCATTACGTCAATACATATTTATATAATTTATTTCGTCTTTCTTACTCGTTTAATTATCTCTTAAATTCGGAAAAAAAAAAAAAAAAACGGTTGTCTATAAACTTTTGGGGCGCACTTTATTAGGACACATAAACGTTCTATAATTATGAAAGTTATTAATATTTTTGTACAACAGAGCAGATTATTTAATGTAGGAAAAGGGCAGACAACATTATAATTTCATTTCTTTCAAAACGACTGGTTTAAATAATCAGGAATTCAAATAAGCTGCACCAATTATATATCTATCAAAATTCCCTCCCCCAAGCTAATTTTTTTTTTCTGTTTTGTGTAATAATATTAATTTTGGAGACCTTCTCCGTTCCAGTTACGCTTTGGAGGTTCTACGGAGCATATTGCGAAGGGTGTTCATGCAAAATAGGCCAATATTGCCATTTTTTTTTTTTTCTTCAGTGCAAGGAATAATTTTAGAAGCATTTCAATAACCAAACACATTATACAATAACTACGAACAATTATCTTTCTGAAGACCATTTACCAAAATGTAAAATGTAACTTCTAAACAGATAAAAAACGATTTTATTTAAGCGAAAAAACTTACCCGCTTTACCAATATTATGAAAATTTTCACTGGTTTTTTAAAGACGCTCTTTCTTCAATGACATTCGTGTGGAATAAAGATGACGTGGCATTATATATTTGGAGGAAATTAAATCAACAGGTTTAAAAAATATTTTGACTGGACCAACGTACCCTTATGGCCAATTAGCCTCGCTCCTACACTACCATCGATAATTTTCTTTATTTATATAGCCAGTTAGAATATTTTCGTGAGTATGATTTTGTACAGGGTGGTCCGAAAAACATGATAGAAAGTAAGCGATTGTAGTAGAAAAAATAAAATATGCAAGAACGTGAAACCTATGTTATTGAATAAAGATATGAATGACATTTAATATACAAGGTGCTCGAAATGTCTACCGTCCCCGACTATAGTGTTGTAAAGCCAGTTCCGAAACTCTGTCATAAAGCGCTGGAGTGTGTCAGAATCAAGTGCATCAATCTCGATTCTGATGGTCGATTTCAGATCCTCAAGTGAATCAGGGGGATTCTTATAGATTCTGTCCTTGGTGTAAATCCATAAGAAGAAGTCGCACGGATTTAAATCCTGACTGTATGGGGACCCCTCTATCCCGTGCCCCGTGAATTTTTCTTCATCCAAAGCAATCAAACGCTCACTAAACGCCGTTTTAAGCCACAGGAAGACATCAGCAGTTCTATGGGGACGAGCCCCATCTTGCATGAACTAGTACTGGTGTATCATGCTGAGACAGCCCGCTTCAGAGCCAAAGTGATGCTCTAGAAACTCTCGATACCTCACTTTCGTGACCATACCGTCAATGAATATCAGACAACTCATCCACTTCGACGATATGGCACACCACACCGTGACCCTTTGTGGATACAGTCGTGAGACGACACTGAGATGAGGATTTTCCGCACCTCAATGGCGCGTCAAAAAATATTCTTACAATAAATAATCGTTTTTCCAAGATCTTTGATTCCATATTGGTTATTCATTATTTCCGGTAATCAAGCATTCACCTTAAATGTCAATATGTGTGCTATTACAATATGGAAGAATTATACTTATATCAATAAATTTGAAATCAGGAACTTAAAATACTTTCTATCATGTTTTTCGGACCACCCTGTAAAAGGGAATGCTTTTTAAGGTAAAATTTTAATTCTTATCTATAGTCAATTTAGACACATTTTTTTAACTACTCCCTTAATTAAGATCAATACTTTGAAATATATCTGAATAAACATGAATAATGACCACCATCATAAACGCAATAGTGTAACAAGAGAAAATTTTAGAGTAAATTGGCATAGGCAGGCATAGAGTAGAGCATTAATTTTAGTAATAGCAATCGCAGAGAATAAAAGGATTTTTTTTCCGTAGTTGAGTTACCATTTCTTCTTGATACATAACAGAATGCATTTTTTCATAAACAAAACCACTGTTTCTAAAAGAGCTGAAAATATTTTGATTAAAATTTATCATTTCTTCTCATTCAAAAACATTTAAAGATAATCCAATTGTGAAATATGGCGAATGAAAATAATTTGTTTTTAAAAACTGGTTGTAAATTTATTATTCGGACCACAGCAAATTCTTGCTCAATGGCGTCCGCCGTGCCTCAACCTGATGTATTTAAAATAGTTTTGACTGTGATAAACGCTAGCAGATTACTCGTGTCTCGTGAAAAACAAGACCGTGGCAAACACTAACCGATAATTCGTGTTTTGTGATAAACATGATTGCGGCGAAGTTTAGTTCACTTCCGACGATGATGCATTTAAAATGCCATTTGTTAAAAATCGCCGAAATTTGTGAAAAAGTAAGTTGTCTTTAACTCGTTGAGCGCCACGCGAATTCCTAAGGAAATCTCCATCAGGCTCCGCACGCTGCTTAGAAGGTCGTTATGTTTACCGTGTTTCAATAAAATCCATTAAAATTCCTTAATATGCAAGTAAATTTTAAATAAATTTCAGTAATTACTTAAAACAATGTAAATTTTTTAGTTGTATATCATATTTTACACTTGCAGCCATCGGTGGTTGACGCTTCTTTATATCATATTTTACACTGTCAGCCACCGGTGGTTGACGCGGCCTAAACTGAAAGTTCAGTGTCAGCCACCAATGACTGACATGGCACTCAACGTGTTAAATATATTAAAAAAAAAAATGTGAAAATTTATTTTAAGCTCTTATTATTGATATTTCAAGTTGCTGATAGTTGAAATAAGCTTCTATTTTATCCAAAATTGGCTCGAGATTGCATGGCTGTAACCGATTTAATATATATATATATATATATATATATATATATGTTATAGAATATTACAATTCTGCACAATTTTTCTCCTTGTGAGAGTTAATTTGTTGTTTTGAGAAGTGCAATAGTTTTAAAATAAATTACTTATTCGCATGTATTTTTTTTCAAATAAAAAATTGCTGTTTATATATATATATATATATATATAAAGAGAGAGAGAGAGACTGTATTTTTATATGTAAGAGATTTACATTTACATTTTGGTAAAATACTTTTGGTTTTATAATGCATAGCATTAAAATTTCATTTTTCTATGATTCACTCAGTTTTAAAGATACAGATATACGGCTTTTTTATGATGTTTTTGCAAAAAAATTAAAACATTCTATGTAAATAAATTGTCTAGAGCTGTTGCAGAAAAATTTAAAAAGTGTAATTTTTTGAAAATTAACAAGTAAATTTTTTAATAACGAGATTTTATTTTGTATATTTTTTTGAACCCTTTGCAAATTACGTTACCCACTATTCCTAATAAATAAAGAATTAAACCATGTTTAAATGCCTTTTTGGACTCTCTGTATATATATATATATATATATATATATATATGTATATATACATTCGTTACTATTTAGAAATTAATTACTTTCATTAATTATTTTTTATTTTACATATACATACTCACATTCACATACATATACACACACAAATATTTATATATAGATACGTAAATCACATACATTTTTTTCTCTTTACGTATACTGGTAAGTATGTGTCTGCAGGTGTGAGCATGTACGTAGAAAGATGAAAAAATTGTGAACAAATGTTTATTTTAAGAAAAACGAAATTCGCATGCAAATAAATAGTTACAAAAACGGTTTATTAATTTTTAATGCTTATAAAAAGAAACTAACAATTTAATTCTATAATAATTTAGAGAGCCTGAAAAAAAAAAGTAAATTGAGAGAGAATTTTTTTTTCTTTCTAATAAAACTGAAGTTTACAACTTCTTAAGAAATTTCCTAGAATCTTATTATTATTTTCTTTAATATAACTTTTTGAAACAAGAAAGAAAGATATTTACTTAGATCCTTTAATTTTTCATATTTAAAAAAAAAAAAAAAGAAATAGAATGAAAATAGTTTTTCAAAAGCAACTTAGAGTTTTTGCAGCTTTGTGTAGTCTTGTAAGTTGAAAATACATAGTTCATTTAGTTTGTTCTAGAAAAATATCTGAAACATATTTTTAGCCGTAAGTGAGAAAAATATTTGGACATTGTTCATGAAAAGGTATTATTTTTTTTTTGCTTTAAATTAATGTTTAAAGAACTTTTATTTTTATATTATTTGTTTTAAAAAATAAAATAAAAATATTGTATTTGTGCCTTATGAATGTTTTATCATAAGTGAAAACGAATTATTTAGATGCAAATATTTGATTAAGAAACCGTTTAATTTAAACTTACACTTGCCTGTAAGCAAATTCTGATACTTTCTCACAAAATAAATCTATTTAAAATAAAACTAATGATTTTTATTTATTTATTTATTTATTTTTTAAATTCAGCTTTTTTTATTTGTAAATGAGAACTATTTTATACAATAGTATATAAACTTAAAAAAAGAAAAAAAAAAGTTTATTAAATGCATTATTCAAGAAATTTTTTAAAGATATTTACAAGAAATTACACATGGCAGACATTGTACAATATATACTTAGAATACACTAACAACTTAAAATCAAATGGTGCAAAGGTGAAAAGAAATAATCATTATTCATTACATTAAATACTCATTTTTAAACTAGAAAATTTTAATATTCACGAAATGCACTTTTTTGAAAAATATGCTAATAAATATATTAATCATGTTAATCATCATGCTAATCATTTTACCGTACATACCATCCCTGTTCTTTAGAATACGTTTCTCATATGTATACTTGCTGATATTTTGAAAATTTAAATCAGATTTATCACAACTATTTTTTAACATAAATATATCTTATTGTTTTTCTGCGATTACATAAAGTGAAAGATGCAGTAAAAAATTTCTGGTATGAAGTTTCCCGCTGAAATCGGGAGACTTGACAACTATACACATACAGTCGGCAGCAAAAGTATCCGAGCACTAGCAAAAAATCCTATGTAAAAAAGTATACTTAATACTGTTTTGTTAAATAAATTCTTGTCAAATCGTGCTCTTAGAGTGAGTGAGAACAGGATTCGACAAGGATTTATTTAACGAAACCGTATGAAGTGTACTTTTTTTATATAGGAATTTTTGCTAGTGTTCGGACACTTTTGTTATCGACTGTACTTTGAATTTCATGTTTTTTTCTTTTAAATGAATAAAAATGTATGGGGTTAGTTTATATATAATTTACTATATAATTAACATAATGTAGATGCTTATAACAGACTGCAAGAAAACTTAACTTATTTTTTAATAATTGTTTTCAATAAGGATAGTGCAATAATACTATGGTTTTCTGACAAATAATCTAAATAAACTGAGTAAACAAAACATAGCCCATTTATTACAATTTTATTTGCATAGATGATCCTGTGAATATAAAATATCCAAGAAAAAGAAGCAATATATATATATATATATATATATATATATATACTTTCTATAAAAAAGTATTTCTCATTAAGTTAAATCCTGTACCGACTCATAATTCTGATTAAAATTATAAATGTTAAAAATGTTGTAAAGAAATATCATACTTTTTGTCTGAAATATTTTTTCTCTTATTTTAAAATCAGTTTAGAAAATAAGTTATTTTCTTTGTGCACATTTCCAATTCATTATTTAGCGCTGGAAATGCACCTTGCAAATTTACGCACAGAGAAAGGACAATTTTCAATTATGAGTTTAAATGAGGAACTTTAAATTTTAGTGCTTTTGTAATTCGAAGTTTTTTAAAGAAACATTTGAAAGCTTTCATCTTTATTACAAATCTAGATATTTTAAAAAACTTCACAAAACTTTAAAAGCAAAAATTCTTGAAAATAATGACACGAAATCGCGGTGCTTTAAGATGAAAGGTATCTAAGGAATACCATTAATAGTAACACGAAATTAATTTCGCAAAATGAGAAGAGATTCAGGAGCAGAATTAGAAACCATATTAATTAGAAGAGTAATAATAATTACATTGTAATGAATTTAAAACAAATTTAGTTCATGTCATTTTATTTTAGAAATTTGCATAAACTTTAAGTTGTATAATTTGCAACAGTTTGTATTTGTATTAGTAAAAGTTGTTCAGTTTCTTTTGAAATATATCGTTACTTTATTCTTAATTGGGATGAACTTTTGATATTTGATGAAAATCAATGTATCAAGTTATTAAAAATGTTGCAGTTGTTATAATTAAAATTCTTTCAAATGTGAAATCAGATGCATGAATTCATAAAATCATTTTAATTAAAGTATTCGTTAAAACTTGCATTCAGTATGTAAGAACTGGTACACATAAACATAATTGTAATTATATATGAACTTAAGTTTTATATTTGTAAGATTTTTAAAAATATAAAGAAATATTAAAAGTGAAAGTTAAATTGACTCATGATTTTTGTAAGAGAAATCAGAAAAATTTTAATGCTTCTGGAAAAGAAGAAAAATTTTGAACAAAGAAAACACTAATTGTTGAATTATGAAAAGTAAATTTAATCAGTTTAATATACATATATATATATATAATCAGTCTAAAATAATCAGTTCTAAATTAAATTATAATAATCAGTTTACATATCCAATTTGGTGCAATTTCATCGCACAGATGATGATAAATAAACTTTATAAACTATAAGAAGTATGGGGAGAAACTGTTACTGATTGAATAATATAGCTTAAAATTTTATCTGTACAGTTTTCGTAATATGTACAATCGGTAACAAAAGTGTCCGAACACTAGCAAAAATTCCTATGTAAAAAAAGTACACTTCATACGGTTTTGTTAAATAAATCCTTGTCGAATCCTGTTCTTAGTTAGTCTAAAAACATGATTCGATAAGGATTTATTTAACAAAACCGTATGAAGTGCACTTTTTTTACATAGGAATTTTCGCTAGTGTTCGGACACTTTTGTTACCGACTGTATAAGGGACCAAATAGTAAGAAAACACACAACACACAGCAAAAGCACGGAATAACTCTCAGATGATCATTTTAGTTGACATAAAGACAGAAATATACTGGAAGAAAACAAAACAAGAAATGATAAAACATTTAAAATAAAAATAACTTCTGGACTAATGGTTAAGCTCTCGAGCTACAACAGAGGGGTAATATGCAAATTTTAGTCAGTGATATTTAAGGTTGAAACTCCGTAATTGCGACACACTCTGTAAATTCTGCCATGTAGTCTATCATATAAGTGTTGAATATTCAAGCATCCTCTATTTGAATGAGTAAATCTGAAATGATAGTTGCTGTTTGTGAAACCGCAAAAGTTGCCGTCACTGAATATGACGTAAGGTCAATGGGATTCATCTCACTCTTCAAAGAGCATGTTTTGTTTCAAGTATCACATGTGGATATGCATTTTCCTGCTGGAAAACACCATTATAGATCCACTTCACAAATGTCACATCAACATTTTGAATGGACAAAGTGCTGAATAAAGGACTCGGCATAAACACTAATTGTGTATGGGAGTGATAACTGATCGCTCCTCGCACCAAGAGTTCAAATGTAGGCTCTATGGAATGCTGTCTGATGCAAGAAAACAGGAGGCTGTCTCTTGATCGTCTTTTAACACGAATATGACCATCTGAGGCTCTTAAACAGGAACTGCGTTAGTCGCTTAAAACAAAATTTTGCCATACCATTTTCCAGGGTAGACGATGGCATCACTATTGAAGCCCTACCCGAAGGAGTGGAGACTTAAGTCAGAGGTACACATGCCAGAGGAACGGAGTAAGTAGTTCTGTTTCAAGTAAATGGTTGTAAAGTATTCGGATGGTCACACAGAGGTGTAACAAAAGCTCGAATTTAGGACTTTGTCAATGATCTTATTGACAACGCTGCTCTTCTAATTTACCGATTGGTCCGCAATCCATCTGTGAGCCCGAGTTCCAAGTATTTTCGTGTGGGAATGTTGTTTGAACCATCTACACCACCCTCATATTACCAATGATAATTCTCTTGCAATTTTCTCTGTTATATGATGATAGGACTAAACGGCTTCGCGGAGTCCCACTAAACTACGTCGCTCAAAGTCCAATAACTGCTGGGTGTCAACGAAACGAAGGACCATCCCTTGCATGAAGGATCAAAATTGCGATATCTTGTCTCCAGACCACACATAGTGGCGAGTCCCAGAACGTCGCCAGTTGCCCCTAGTGTAAATAAAAATTTCTCAACTCCAAGAACTGCAGAAAATGAAATCTCTTGTAGCTGCTTTAAAATCTTGTCAAGTTCCGTATCCCGACCAGAAGTTGCATTCATCCTTAATCCTTAAAATACCTCTGACTATAATTAGCATATAAAGATAAGATGCCACCTTACCCTCTAATGTAATGCAGGATCTCAATCATTGGTCCGTGAAATTAACATCACACATACTTGTACTCCATCCAGTTAACAAATACAAATTTCATGATCATCAGCCATTTCTTTCCTGGTGTTATTTTTTTCAATTTCAGGTGGCATATATTCATGCGTAATTCACGAATTACATGTTCACGCGTTGAAGATTCACCGGTTCACTCTGTGCCGTCTTTTTAACTGTCAATCATTAGGCCTGAGTTTTTTAATACTTTCATAGGAAGAAGAAGTATAGGAAAGTTGCTAGTTGTAACCAAATGTGTTTTACATTTTTATTGCAACTTTTGTTTCGATCTTATGCTATATACACAATGACATAATAACGATGAGAGATACGAAAAGTAAAATATAATGATGTCACATGAAAGTTCTTATATTAAGTATTTGATTTATTTTCATATCAAGATCTCAATATATATGTTATGAAATTAATAAAAAAAATTATGAGGACTTTCAAACGATATAGCTCATAATTTTAATGGATATCAGTTTGTATAAAGATTTAACTATAAAGTTTAATGAAATTTCGAGCTTTAGCTCTGAAATTATACTATTAATTTTTTTTCACAGATAGGTAGTCACATGGAGACGTGCACATATTAAAAAAGTGTTAATGCTTCAATAGACACAAACCAAACTTTTTATGAATCAGATATACCCTTCTCATGAATTTAAAAAAAAATAATAATAATAAAATAAAATAAAAGAACTTTTCTTGTTCAGAAAATGTTTCTCTTCATGTCAGCAAATATTGGGATGTCTTTTATTTATTTATTTTATTTATTTATTTTCTTTTAAATCAATCTTTGGAGAATGAGTGCCTTTTCTCAAATCGATTTGTACACACAAAAAGTCCAACTGGATAATAGATATTTGAAAATTTACCAATGGTTTTAACTTTTCTTCCGACATGATGATTTTAAATTTTAGAGCAGTAGCAATTGACGAATTGTGTTTGAAATTTATCGTCTCAGCACTTTTTTCATAAAAGTTCTTTGTTTTTATCTTTAGATTTATTTTTATATTTAAATTTTCTAGTGTCGTATGCAGCTAAATTTAATTTGACCTTTTTCAATGCGACTAATTTATTTGAAATATGGGTATATATATATATATATTTATCATGTGAGTAAAATATTCCACACATGTCGAATAAAACTAAAACAATAAGTCTTTCGTGTTGTAATATACTACTCTATAATAATAATTAAAAAAAAAAAAAAAAAAAAAAAAAAAAAGATGCATCATGAAGGATTAATGCAAACTGGACACAAATTGACATAAATACAGGTTTCTAGGGAAAATGTAAAATTTTAAAGTTTGGCTGCCATTGAATGAGCATGTGACGCTGCAGCGCATCTTAACTGCGCAATTGGCAGAATATTAAAAATGAGAAATTTTGATCCCAGTTCATACATTCTTCGGGAATTTTATTCCATCTACCCAGAAAGACAGTAAGTATGCCTCCTACACAGGTGCACAAACAACATGAGCAGATGTCAGCATTTGAGTGTGATGTGTAGTTGGGCTCAAAGAAGCTGGTTGGTCTAATCTGCGAATTTTTTGATAATTGGATAGGAGCGGTACTACTATTAGATGATAGTGACAGGTATAGGGGAACCGTGGCAGAACACAGCGTCAGGGAAGAAGCGGTCGGATTAAAGAGACGACAGAAAGTGAGAACCAGTCAATCGCAAAGCGGTACTCAAAGTTTCAATTCATCATTATCGTCGATCCTACGTGCAACTGGTACTTCAGTGATTTTAAAGACCCTTAATAGTGAAATGGGGTTGAGTTCAGTCCCCGGATCTCTCTTCCACTGAAGACGTTTGAAGCACCATAAAAAGGTTCTTGCAACCAGCCCGGGATTTTGCCAATCTAACGCACCAGTTGGACAGAATTTGGCACGATACTTCACAGGAGCACATCTGCCAACTCTATCAACTAATACCAAGCGGAATAACTGCGTACATAAGGGCCAGAAGTAGACCAATGCGTTATTGACTTGTGAGGCGCTTTCTCTTGATTAAATCATTCAAATTTTCTGAAACTGTAATCAATTGTTTTTCTGCACATGTACATCACATCTACCATTTTTTTTTTTTTTTTTTTTTTTTTTTTTTTTTGCCCTATTTGGATAACTCCTTTTTGGTGCGTAATTTTTTAGTTCCCCATCATACTATAGGTATGGGGAACTTAGGTAATCGTGAAAAATTTCGACCTCGGTTTTTTGACTTTTCTACACGTTTTCAGGTGTGAGGAATCCGAAAATGACAAAATTTCTATGGTGTCTGTCTGTAGGGTGTCTGTTAGTCTGTTAGTCTGTTAGTGGGTCAGTCCGTTAGTTTGTTAGTCTGTGTACACGATATCTCAAGAACAAATTGTCGCAGAGAGGTCAGATCAGTTTTAAAATATTACTTTCGACACTGGCAAGAACCCTATTCATTTGCAACATTCGATTTTAAAAACTTCGTAAGTTATTCGAAATTTACGATTTTCTTAACATGGGAGAATAGGACAAAAAATCACTTAAACGTGCATTAAATGTAAACTTTTTACTGTAAATATGTCAGACCAGTTTTAAAATATCAGTTTTGATGCCGGAATGAACATCAGTAACTATAAATATGCTACTTTGAAAATTTTGCAAGTTACTGGAAATTTACGAATTTCTTAACATGGCAGTATAGGGGAAAATTTCACATAAACGTCAATTTTGAGAGAATAACTACTTTTGAAACATTATTTAGGACACTGGCATGAATATTAATGACTATGAATTTTCCAATATAAAGATTTCGTAAGTTATTGGAAATTTACGAATTTCTTAACATGGCTGAATAGAGCAAAATTTCACATAAACGTCAATCTTGAGGGATATTTTCATCGTAAAGATGTCAAACCACTTTCGAAATAATATTTAGGATACTGGCATGAATATCATAGACTATGATTTTTCCAATTTAAAAAATTCGTAAGTTATTTAGAATTTACGATTTATTAAACATGTCAGAATAAAGCAAAATTGAGCATAAACTTCCATTTTGAGGATCCTAAATACGTTAGACAACTTCAAAATTACGTTTATGATATTTCTTTGAACATGATTGAATACAAATATTCTAGTAGGAAAATTTCGTAAATTATTCGTAATTTACGATTTTATCAACATAGCGAAATTGTAAATTTTTCATATAAATATGAATTTGAGGATTATTGCATTGGAAATAGTAGCATGAAAACTAAACAACGGAATTGACCCCGATAAAATAAATTAATAGATTAGAATAAGATAAATATATCGAAGTGAACGGTGGATAGCCTATTAGGGGGGATTTCATTCTGTCACTGTATGAAGCTTTGGTCAAATTGATTTCTTTTAACATTATTGCCGAAACGTCAGTGGAGGCCCTCTGTTGAGACTCAAAACGGCTTTAGGCTGTGTCTGTCTGTCTGTCTGTCTGTCGCGCGATAGCGGCCGCCAAAAAAGCGCTATTTACTTGAAATTTGGTACACATGTTCATGAGCCCCACGAAATCAGCTGTATAGTTTTTGGTATGTATTCCATTTGTAGTTCGTATACAGGGACACGCCAAAGTTTTTCTTATCATTACGGCCTATGGGAGAAATTTATATGTATCACGATAGCGGCCACAAAAATCACGCTATTGATTTGCAATTTGGTACACGTGTTCATGTGCCCCGCGAAATCTGCTGTATAGTTTTGGGTGTGTATTCCATTTGTAATTTGTGTACAGGACACGCCAAAGTTTTTCTTATCATTACGGCCCATGGGAGGAATTTGTATGTACCGCGATAGCGGCCACAAAAATCACGCTATTGACTTGCAATTTGGTACACGTGTTCATGAGCCCAACGGAATCAGCTGTATAGTTTTAGGTGTGTATTCCATTTGTAGTTCGTGTACAGGGACACGCCAAAGATTTTTTATGATTACGGCCTATGGGAAGAATCTGTATGTACCGCGATAGCCACCGCAAAAATCAAGCTATTGACTTCCAATTTTTGCCGAAATGTGAATGGAGGCCCTCTGTTGAGACTCAAAAGGATTTTGGATTCCGTCTGTCTGTCTGTCGGTCATGCGATAGCGGCCGCAAAAAACACGCTATTGACTTGAAATTTTGTACACATGTTCATGATGCCCACGAAATTAGCTGTATAGTTTTCGGTGTGCCTTCCATTTGTAAGTTCGTGTACAGGGACACGCCAAAGTTTTTTTTACCATTACGGCCTATGGGAAGAATTTGTATGTACCGCGATAGCGGCCCCCAAAATAACGCTATTGACTTGAAATTTGGTACACATATTCATGAGCCCATTGAGCAAGCATTTGACGAAACTGATATAGATCTGAGACTGCCTTGGCGAAAATAATGCTCCTTTTATACTTTTTTATCGAAAGCAGACTGTTCTGGAAAATTCTCGTATCACATCAGCCAATGAGATTAGAGCTTCCATATTTGGTATATCCCTAATAAGGATTTTCTCGCCAAGATCGCCAAAAAAATCGCCAAGGAGGGAAATAGTCGCCAAATTTGGCGCCAAATTTATTTCTTCCCTTATAGGAGCTTTTTAATGCGTTTTTAAAGGAAAATTTGGCTATTTTAATGCTAAAACGACTATAAAGGCATAAAATTAGCATTTTATCAACTTACTAAACCTCTTTGAAAGAATTTATAGAAAAATAAATGCAATTATTTACAATTTCGTAACACTTTATATCATATACAGATAGGTATACAAAGAGAGATACAACGGGGGGTTGAGGGGGGCTGCCGCCCCCCTCAGGAATGTATTTGATTTTGGTAATAAGTCGATCGAATCAATATATACTATTATATAATAAGGAATAAATAAAAATGACCTTTAGAATAATGTCTGATGCAAATAGGACGTTGAGGCTCCTGATCTGCAGATCCACTAGTAATATGTCTCGCACTAGAAATTTCTGAGAACATAAATATGATGGGGAACTGAGCAGAGTCCACCTATGCCAACTAGTTTTTCTTGTTGTAGAGTGTATTATTATTGATGTTTTTAAAAATAGAGCGATATATATTTCCAGTAATTTTATCTAATTGAAAATGATAACCATCAATAATTAAGTATAGCACATACTTTTGATGGAAAGGATGAAACAGTTTTAACGTGAGCAAAAAGTGACCCGTTTAGGATTCGTACCTGGGACGTATGACCCAATGTGCCAATGCTTTATTAATCGAGCTATATATTGATTCCAGACATGGAATAATTCCTCATATTAAATATGGGAATTTTTATCTGTTCTGTGACTAACACCACGTCTCTTGTCGCAGAACAAATAAAAACTATATACACCCCGCGACAAAAAGATAGGTAAAAAGGGTTTTTTCTTTGATTTTTCGTAAAATAACATTTGTGAAGTCGTTCCTTCACATATATGAGTTTTAGTTATAGCTTTAAATAAATGCAATAATTAATTACTATATTTTCAATAGATTAAATGGCTAATAAAAATATCTAACGAATTTCTAAATTACTTTTATATTTATTCCCATTTGTCTCTCTATATAAATATCTTAATTCTAATAATATTTTATCCTTTAAGTTATTAAATAAATCTTCTGAGAACAAAAATTCTTTAAAATTAATAATTTATTTCTGCTAGTCATCTTTTTAAATGACATCTCTCAGAATTATAATCTCTCCTAAATCATTTAATAAATAAAATACAAAAAAATATTATTTTCATCTATAAACCGTTGTATATATATAATTACATTTTCATTCTTTTAAATTGCGCAAGTCCACTTTGTTATAAATAAATTAAGCAATAATTTCCGTTGTAATATCATTAAAGGGTAATTTATATTTTTCTTAATGACAGGATGTGCAATAAATCGTAGTCTTTGTGTCTCCCTTACGCAACGATTTTCTGGCGATAAAATTTGGCATAATCATTGGCATAAAATGTTATAACGGACTTTTTAAATTCAAAATATTTATATTAATTTATTCTAGAGACAATGGATTATGTTTGGCTGTAAAATTTGGCACTATTTCAAAAAACTTGGCGTAATTCAGCAGTTGGATCTTGATTGCTGGAATGAGAACTTAAGAATTCGCTCGTAAACTACTGCTGTAAGAACATGTGATCACATAGCTCTCTCTCTCACCTCTACCTTTTGCATTCTCGTAACTTACGGTCAAGATGTATTTCTACTATGAAGGAACTGTTGATTTTCCTATGAAACCTCTCCAAAATAAAATATATTATACAGCGAACAATTAGTCTTTTTATTCTAACGACAATCTTTTTCAGCTGTATGGACCTGGACAATTAATTGGAACTTTCTACAGTGGAATCCCAGAATTCTACTTAATAACATTATCTAAATTGTACTTATCATTTATTATTTTCTTAAAATAACACTATTCCTGGACTAACTTTTGTTTTAAGAGTAATTTAGAAAAATTTTAAGACTACACACCGCAACAAAAAAATAGGAACAAAGTCTTTTTTTTTTTTTTTTTTAATTTTTGAATATGATTATTTTGAATATGATTCAAATATTTAATATGTTTTTGACATGATAATATTTTGTTATGATAATAAATGATCAGCACAATTTAGATAATGTTATTTTATGGGATAAAAAAAAAAAAAAAAAAAAAAAAAAAAAAAACACCTTTATTCCTATCTTTTTGTCGCTGAGTATAGTCTTAAATTAGAAAAAGTTTAGTTTTAAAACTTTTCTAAATTAGTCTTAAAACAAAGAATAGTCCGGGAATAATGTTATATTAAGATAATAATAAATGATAAGCACAATTTAGATAATGTTATTTTATGAAAAATCAAAGAAAAAACCCTTTGTACTCATCGTTTTGTAGCGGGGTGTGAGTGATTAATAAGAGTCAGATATCAATCGGGTAGTTTAATTAGTCGAACACTATATTTTTTCTGGTCAAATTGCGTTCTTAATAAATTAACTAAGCGTTTACATCAAATACATGTCTAATACATACGGTTGAATTTATAGTTAAAATTACGAACCATCTAGTCTGATTTTAATTCCAGTTTGATTTTTAAAATATATTGGTCACCTTTCATTATGCACCCGATTTAATTATTCCATGAAATGGCGAAGAATTAAAATTTAATTTTTGTCCATGGTAAATCTGGTTGGAAAACTTAATAAAAAATCGGCAATTATTTTTTACTAATATTAGAGGTTAAAAAAATTAAAAATATAAAAGGGAAAACATAGCCATTATTCAAAAAAAAAAAAAAAAAAAAAGAATATTAAAAAATACTTACAAAAATCGCTGAGTTTTTTTTTAATAGATATTCAAAAACAATTTTCATGAAATATTCGTCATAAGACAATAATAACGGATCTTTCTTATTAAATATTAATAGAAATTTTACTAACAGTTGATTTGAAAGCTTACTCATTTGAAACTTCTTTTTGTAGTGAGCAATTGTTTTTCTAAAAGGCATTTTGCATATTAAGTTTGGTTCATTTATACACTCTGGATAAGATATAACCTTCTCGTATTCAAGGAAATTGCAGCATATCCCCGCCGTATGGTTTCTCAGAAATATTTTTTTTCTAAGTCCATCTTGCATATCAAAATTAGAACATTTTTAGGCTGCAGAAGCTGAGACATAGTATTCTCTTACTCGGAGAAAATCCCAGCACAGAAACGCCATCTGTTCGCTGATATGTACCTAAATTTAATCGGTGTAGTTTGTCATAATGGTCTTTTTAGATATCGAGTTTTCCGCAATTATAGATAATAGAATCTGACATGTAGTCTTTCTGTAAATGTTAGAAATCATAACATAGTAGTGCGACATGTTGCGCTCAAAAATTATCTTTATGATTTCTCCCATTGAAGACCATTTGATTATTCCCCTTATCAGAATTCTCTCACTTTCTTCGATACAAATATCAAATGGAAATGTTATATTCGCGATACTTTTCGACCTCCGGATTTCTATGGATTTACATGTTTTGAGATGATCTAAACATGATGTGACTGTTTTTAGAAAATGTCAGTCTGTGTGCGTCTTTTTCTGTATCTGCCTGTGCGTGCGTTATCGAATTTTTGTGAACGTTATATCTCATAAATGAATGAACGAAGTTTTTCATAATTTTATACTTTGTTGGGTTTTCACTTAACTCTTCATCTACTGACGGTTCTTTAAAGTACCATTCGATTTAAAATTGAATAACATACATTGTGACATTGGAATTCCATCGGTACTTATGTGTATCAGATCTATAGAGTTGACTTATTTTATTCACTGGTACTTATAAGTACCGTTGGATCATAACGGATAATGCATGAAGACAAATGTTTGTTTTGTAAGTTTTTATGACTGATGTTTACGTCTCTATCTCAAAAAATCTTACGTGTAATGTGTAATAAGGGAAATGTATTTTACAGATTTATATTTTAAAGAATGCTAAATTTATTTTATATCGTGGAGAATTATTATCGGGTAAATGATCAAGGGATTGCTTACTTTAAGTTGAAAGATAATAATTGTATTCATTTATGTTTAAATCACCACGAAAATGAAACTTGCACAGATAAAAAAACACCGAAGGATGACACTAAGTTGGATTTTTCCGCTGTTAATATAGTAAAAGAATACAATGAGCAAGTGAGGGATATAGATAAGCTCATATGTTACGTTCCTTTTTCGACAGAGACAGAAAAATTAAAGAAGTGGGGGCACCGATTGTTTTATGAATGATGTAAATGGCTCTGAGCTTTGATGAACTCCTATGTTGTGTAAAAGCGATAATTGAGCCACGATCTGTGTTGGAGTAAAAAAAGTGAACTCAGGGTTCGCTCCCACTCTCCACTCCAGAACCTGATAAGAGAGGACGACTAAAATCTCTTGACAATGACCGTAAAGGAGCCTTCACATACTGGCAACTGAAAAGCTTCAACTTCGGTTTCTTTTGATATTTCTTTCATGTGGTTTTTGAGAATCGAAGCTCGCTCGAGCCATCGCTCACAAACCCCCTAGTGCGATAATTGTATGGGAACTGGTCTCTTTTGTAAAAGAGCAATAAAAAGTAATGTCCTTCATTGTAAATGTGTGCAAAATTTCAAGGGCCACTTTTGGACAATGGATAAATTTATGGATTTGAAGCTCTGAATGTTGCCAGAGTTTGAAGGAAGCTTAAAGAATAACCAGAACTTGGAAGCAATAAGAGGAGGGGAAAGAACTTTTTGTTTTCAAAAGAAGTTCGCCTGCAGAACAAAAAATGCTAGTAGCCAATACTCGTAATTTCACTCGTAATGTTCATGAGGCCAGAGTCAATTTTGCTCCAAAAATGGCATTCAAAGCAAACCACATTCTATGTACTGTATGTAATGTGATTTAGCGTTGCAATAAAAAAAATGCTTTTATCAATATCATCAATATCATCAATCTTAGATAAACTGTGAAAAAGATTAGAAATAAATTATATTTAAAAAAAAATCCTATAAGTCCTGATCTCTTTTCGTCCTTTGTGTATCGACGGTATTTGAAAGTTAACTACCATTAATTACTATGTAAATGTAATCATTACAAGTTTTACTACCTATATCTTTAAGCTTGATCTTAAAAAAAAAAAAAAAAAAAAAAAAAAGAAACCGCTTAAAATAGATTTTTTATGTAATTCATAATGCGGTAGATAAAGGTTTAAATTGGCGATGATTAACTTTTGGTGCATATCGCTTAATAGAAGGCGCTGATTTCTCTTTATCAAAATTTTTATAAGACAGAGTTTCATGCAAATGTATTCAATGGGGATTATTTTTTACTGAAAGTTAAAAAACACATTCATAATAATAATACTCAATCTGAATAAAATTTTTGATTATGGAAGAGCATCGCTTACCACCAGGCGTGAAAGTTTTCAAGATTATTTTTTAAATGAACCAGTCAATATCTTTGAAACGAATGATCTAACCGTAAATCTGTTATAATTAAAAAATATATATATCGGTAATTTTCATTTAAAAAATCTTGAAAAGATGCATTTTCTAAGATGTCGTCTGTAGGACAGAAAATTTGCTTTGTTTCGACAATTAGTGTTACACTCCTCTGGAATAAAAATCATCTGCAATCATTCTAAAAGATAAACTTGATAAATAATAATTTTAATAAAAAATTTCACTCAGTGTTGCCAGACTTGAGAACGTTTTATTCAGTAGTCACAAATAATTTTGAGAAGTGATATTTCAATACATAATAAACGATTAATCTTTGAAAAGATTACAATTAAAATCGTTTGAATAATAACACTGTTTTTACTGCTGAAATTTGTATAGAAAAATATAAAAGAATGTTTTTTGAAGCCACAACATATTAGTGAAACATGTAAAGTGATTATTAATTTTATATTTACCATTTTCTACTGAAGCCATACTTTTAAATATCCAGATAACGTATGCTAATTTTCTTTCATTAAATGCAGTGAAACAATGTTACAATGGATTTAAATGAAATGTCATCTACATACCGAAATAGATCGTCGTTCTTTTTGGCATCCCTGTGCATGATTTGCAAACATTGTACATATTAGAAGCTACACAGCTCAACCCATGTAACATACAAATACTTGTTTCAAATTTACAGTAAATTGAATGATAACTTAGGATATCAGTTTTACTTACTTTGTGTATTCTTATAGGTTATTTATAACGATATGCGTACTATTTTCTACTGTAATCATGCTTTACAATCAACTTATTAATGTATGTTAATTTTTTAAAAGTGGAATGTAGTGTATAACCAAGTTAAAATGTGCCTCCTTTACGTTTTGGCAATAAATAAGCACCATGCAGTTTTACAGAAAGGTATGATTGTAAAGTTTGTATTATATAGATAGTACCCCTTACTGCAACAATCAACAAATAAAGCAAGGATGGATGGTTGGGTTTTACGTCGCACTAATGCTGCGCAGATCGGCAATTGGCGATGGTCTGGGACACACCCCTAGAGGTGGTCCGGAGACATGCCATAACAATTTTGATCTTCCACGGAAGGAATGGCTCTCCCGCTTCGGTGATCCCCAGAGGTATAATTTTTGATGGGAACATGGAGGATATTGCAGCCACGACAGATTTTACGTGCACCAGCCACCATTAGTGTACACGACGGTCTTTGGCCGGCTCGAGTACCGAACCCGCAATCTTCCAATTACGAGGCCGGTGCTCTACCGACTGGGCTACAAATAAAGCAAGGCAAATGCCGCATGGGAATGCCACTAGATTTTTCCAAAACATCATTGTGATATTTAAAACACCTTAATGTGTACGGAAATGTTAACAATTTCTCTTTCTACGGAAGTCTTACGTACGGATCTACTACTACAACACGGCATCTAACTAACTGAAGGGAAATATGTGTGTTTGTGGGTGTCTTATCATGTTTCAAGATATATCACACGACAGCTAAGTACTAAATATATTTTCTTATTATAATGCTATTCTATAGTTAAAATTTTGTATGTTTCCTTTTTTCTTCATTTTCTTTGTTTAAAAAACAGTTTTCAGATTGTAAAAAATGCGTCTTCTTTTGACGATACATCGCAAGACTAAACGCGCCTATGCAAAAACGGCGGTGACACTAGGGAGCGAAACTAAGTTTTCTCGGAAGGTAAGGGGTTAATCTTATTTTTACATATTATTTCAAGACAGTGTATGTGTATTTATGTTTATACTAACAACAGCTCTAAGAAACCTCATAATATGCAAGTTAAAAGCTAGTTACATGCCCACAATGAGATTTATATTCTTGCTGTTGACGGAAAAAAGAAGTACTTTTTCTTTAAATAATAAAATTGTATACACAGGAAATTACGTGAATTTTTTCCCTACTGTTCACCCTGTAGCTTTGAACTTCAGAAAAATCGAAGCATTTTCTACTTAATTCGATCGTTTAGTACTACAGATAAAATAAAAATATTTATTGTAAGAACAATATTTATTATTTACAAAAATTTGTTATTTATTGTTTCATTTCTTTTATTTTTTATTTATTTTTATTGAAACTATAAGATTAACTTTTATCATTAATACACTTATTGTTAAACTTTTCAGTTAGTTTATTAGCTGTTTGGTCTTCACGAAAATATCAATAAAAAAAAAAAAAAAAAACTATCTTCTGCATTTCTCAAAGAAAACAAAAAGTCTGATACTGCAGTTTTCTCCAGTAGCGTTCGATATTGAATTAAAGAAATTGTCTCGTTACAGATGGTTTATATCTGTGAATTGGCAATAAATCGATTTCAAATATAACTTTGATTTCCTGCCAAATTTTTCGTTTTTATATTTGGTAATAATCACTGTTTCTTTTCATAGTATGAGACTTTAGAAATATTAGGAATTTTATTTCAAATATTGAATATGAAAATAGTTTTTGAATTGCATAAACATACTCTTACCCTTTAAATAATTTTGTTTTTAAGTACGTTCCATGGAAATATAAACCTAAAAGTCAATTAATAATGTTCATATAAATTGTAACTGATAACACTTTTTTAATTAAATATATAACTCTACTTATAAAAAAATAGCAATACTATACTTATTTGTTAATGGTATAAAATAACAGAATCACAATATTAAATATTATAGTTTATATAATGGTGAGAAACGGTATCTAGTTTGTATTATCTCGTATGATGAGAAATTGAAAGCTGATAAAATGAAATTGTTTCCTTCTAGTGGCGGAAAAGTAAATTACTTTTTCATTAGGCTTTGAAGATGTTTCTTTAGACGTTATACACAGCCTATTACGTAAAAGAATTTTCAATACTTTTCTCGCTGTAGTCTCTATAGACCATATATAATTAAAGTGGTTTACTCATGATAATATTCATACTGTTTGAAGGAAGTTCATTTCTATGTCCTATACATTTAAATGAAAAATTAACATTTTATTTAGTGTTAAAAAAAAAAAAAAGTTGAAAAAATAAATAAATAAAAATAAATAAGTAAATAAATAAAAGGTAAATAAATAAGTAAATAAAAATATACACTAGAAAAATATTTCATTTTGCGAGTGTTTTATCATCATCATTATTATTATTATTATTATTATTATTATTATTATTATCAAACTACTTAGATATTGCTTCGACCACATGAGTTACTATTATTATTTTATTTTGTTTTCAATTGAGAAGTAATTGCCGTTTATGACATACTAAAAATATATCCTCACATTCCTAAATTTAAAAAGACAAATATAAAATTATAAAGCTATAAGTTTCAAAGAAATCGTTTTAAACTTAAATTTACATTTAATGAGGTTAAAAAAAAGGTTCACGTTGGTCTTAAATCTTTATTTTCACAATAAATAAATAAATAAAAATAAAATAAAAATAAAATAAAATAATAATAATAAAATAAATAATTTAAATATAATAATAATTATAATAATATGAAAAATAAAATAAGAAAAATAAAATAAATAAATTGTATTAAATTAAATTGAATAAACTCATGATATTCAAAATACTTTTTGCGATTTCTGAATATATTTAATATAGTATATTCATCTTTTAATGTGATAATAAGTAAAAGAATTACTTTATTTTACTGCATATGTTACGCTGATTATCGCAGAATGAATTCCTAACCAAATAAATTCTTTTGGTTTAACTAATAGGAATTAATAAATAGACAATAAGACTTCTTCACACACCATAAATTTTAAGCCAGCACAACCGGTTTCGAAAGGACTTAGCCTTCCATCATCAGGTGCAAAAACACGTGCTACTGCCTTGGAGGCAAAAGCAAGACTGAAAGCAGAGCAAAATCCAGAGGGGCAGGAGCAACACAAACAACCAATAGGAAGCATTATGCAGGACCAATCAGAGAGGAATACACATGCACACACAAAAACAAAAAGAGGGAGGGGAGGAATGAACAATTATTATTTTTTTTAATGATTTATTTATTTATTTATATTATTTATTAATTTATTTTTTTTAAATTAATATTATTCTAATAAGTAAATTTAATAAAATTAATTAATTTATTATTATTTTTTTCTAATTTATTTATTTATTTATTTAGAATTATTTAATTATAACTATTATTATGTTATAAACATAATGAAGGAAATTATTTAATTGAATTAAACAAATTTTTCCAGGCTGTAGACAACAAAGTGGAATCAGATTTTTCATTGACAATTTCATCACGATTAAGGTAAATAGCTAAATTTTCCAAAAAATCCAGTTCGGAAATGCGTTTGGCATGACAGATAATTTTGGCACTCTTAAAATTAAAATTGTGATCAAATTCCCAACTGTGCTTCGCAATAGGAGATTTAGAAATTTTTTGATTAACAACATATCGAGAATGTTCACGTAAACGGCATTTAGTTTTGGTAATAGGAATTAATAGGTGTAATAAGAAAGAAATTTAACAATATCGGATTAGATTTCTTACATTTCCTATAAATTACTTTTTGTAAAATGTTATTTTTTTTACGACCTTTTACAAGTGCTAAAGTAGTTTTTCTTGATAACAACATATCCAAGACAAACATGTTATCACAAACACTTTGTTACAAACAGTATATTATTTAGTTTGAGATTATTATTAACTAATCTACTACTAATTCAAAAGTATTCGAATAGGAAGTGTAGATGTTAATAAAAAAATGTAATTTAAAGAAAATACATTTTTGAAATATTGTTTTTCAAAGTATCTTTTAAAGTGATTTTTTTTTAAGCTAGGTAATTAATGCTTTTTTTTTTTTTTTTTTTTTTTTTTTGTCTCGTACAATTTTAAGCATTTTCATGTTTGAGTTTCTTATTCTATTTAAGTGCTTTATTCGTAGGATTTTTGAAAAAGAAAATTTGGAAAATTTCATTATATGGTTGCGTTCATTGAAAAAAAAAAAATAAATAAAATAAATAAATAAAACTCAGGCCATGATCCGGTCCCCCCTCACAAAGAAAGAATTATAGAATATTAAAACTACTAGCTGATACATATTTTTTTCCCATAATTAGTTTAATAACAATGGTGATTTTTTGGAAATTATTTCATCGAAATTTGCATTTGTTTGTTTTCTCGAAATATTTTGTACATTCAAACTTTTTGAAAAGAAATGGTATAAAAAGAAAAAAAATTGAATTATTGTTTATAACATCAACACGGATTAGCAAAAATGTAAAGATATATATATATATATATATATATATATATATATATATATATATATATAATTAAAAAATATGGATTGTTTTCTAATTGTTATATTATATGACGATATTTAATTAAAAATAATGCCTGAATTTGAATTCAGTGGAATTCTAAAACAATGTTTGAATCTTCGTCAATGGTTCAAAATAGAAAATATAATTTGTATTTCAATCCTAATTTCAATTGTTACAATTTGAAAGTAAATATTTTCCTTATAATAACAGTAAGTTAAAGCTAAGTTATTGGTAAAAGAAGTAAAGAAAAATTTCCTAGAAGGTGCCATTAAAGGTAAATGTAAAAAAAAAAAAAAAAAAAAAAAAAAAAACACTTTAAACTTGTTTGGAGGCACAGTGTTCTCTGTTTAATAATAATTAAGGAAAAAAAAAAAAAGAACTTTATTGAAAAATTAATAAATATTTTCAAATTATTTCTTTTCCTAAACGATGCATACAAAGGTCCTCAAAAACTATTTATGGAGTTTACCCAAGTGATAATTAGACATATCCATTTTGATATTCTTTTGTCTAAAGAAAGTTTTAAAGAAATTTTTACCTTACATTGTGTAATCATTTATAATTATAATATAGTAAATTTAACTTATTTGAATTCAGACAATTGTACGATAAAGTTATCAAAAATATGTTTAGGGAAAAGTTTTACGTTCAAATCATTTTAAATGCACGTGGAATTTAATATAACGAGGTTTAGTTAAAATCAATCTTAATCAAAAGTTAAAAGAAAAAAAAAAAAAAAAAAAAAACTATTTAATTTTATTCTTTACCCTGCTACTGATATTTTAATGCTTCAAGATGAAGATAGGAATTAAATTTGTAGTTAAGTTTTGCTATCTTTCATAGTATTACCGTAAAATGTAATTCACTAAAAATAGTTAAAAACTATTTTCTGCATTTATAACATAAATATTTATTCACTTTCAATCCTTTGAAGTTATCAAAAGATTAACATTTTTATTTTTCCCTCTTTTTTAAATCATATTTAATGCTATAAAAATTAAAATTTTTATCTTTTATGATGAAAATTCTTGAAAACGTCCTTAAAATATCGTTTCTATAAAATGTATTTACTTTTAGCTTTTAAGTTAATATGAAAGTGAAAGTTATTTGGATTTAATAGAGATTTAAAATAAATATATATAAGACATAAAATATCTCAAACGATTATTTGCACAGTATTTTAAATTTTCAATTTGTTTCAATTCTGTATTGAATGTGTACATATGTTTAAAAAACAAAATTTGATACTTTCACTAAAATACACTTTATAAATCTTCTAAATTTATATAATTAATTTGAATTTAAAAATTAAATCTTTAATATCTGTATCATTAAATATTGTATTTACATCTCGAAATATGCAGACTGGAATTTATGAAAAATAACTCTTTATTTATAGTTAAAAATATTTTCTTCTGTTTCCTTTTTAAGTTGAGAAAGATTAATATACTTTTGGATGTCTTGTCAAAATCGCTTGAGTGCTCGGTATTTCTTTTTCCTTTGATGGCAAAGAAATTCTATCAATTCATTGGTTCTTTTGTGAAATGATTTTGCTTTTGGATGAATATCTATTCTTTTTCTGGTTATAGGGAATAACATGAACATTTTTATGCTCTTTTCTATTTTGTCTACTGCATGTTCTTTGTAAAAGAAGTACTTTATTGTTTTGACAGAAATAAAAGAAAAAGAAATTCCTTTAAATGTAAAACCAGTGTATGGTTTTTAGAGTGAACGAACAATTCATTTAATTCAAAAAGATTATCATTTATGAAGCGTCGCAGTTAATACAAGATAAATGGAAATATTTAAGTTAATTTAAAAAATTTGCTTACAATAGGTTTAGTGAAGAATAATATAAAAAGAAACAATAAATCATTACTTATGTCAATAGATACTCTGATATAGATACTCAAAAAATGTTTTTAAAATATTTTAAAATTGCTTAAAATATAACATGTTTCTTTTAAATATCGATAATCGTAATCCTTTAGTAATTACTTTAAAGATTATTTGAATCAAAGTAATGGCTTGGTAAATGATTTACAATATAAAAATTCATTTTATTAACAAAACGAAAACAACACAGGTCTATGATGAAATTTTGTTCTTCAAGATGATAGGTTTTTCTGATGTATTTTTGGATTCTGATTAAGGAAAAACTATTTAAAATTTTCCATCATGTACAGTTTTGACAAAAAAAAAAAAAAAAAAAAAATGTATACTGTTTGTTGTTCGATTCGTGCAGTAAACAAACAAGGACAATTCTATTTAAGAACAGAATCAACCTTGTTTGTTAATAACTCAAATTGGAGAATTAATAGTACTTACCAATAAAAATCTGTAACCATTGATACAGATTTTATCCGGCAATAGAGAAAAGAGAATTTTAACCGATTGAGATGGAATTTTTTAGTAATTTTTTTGTAACTTTAAAAGCTCGAATTTTCTGTAGGGAAGTTTCAGTAGTTTTCTATTTTTTAATAGATTTTTTTTTTTTTTTTACAGAGTGGGAGTGAGTAAGTTTCCAGCACAAAAAAAGAAAGAAAGAGAGAAAGAAGCTGGAAGTACAAACTTTCCATTCTAAATCTTTACCACATGGAGATGGTATTTGAGCATTTCTATTGAAATCTGGCAAATAGTTTGGACACAAAAACATACAAAAATATTCAAACACACTATATCTTGGGGTGAAAAATTTCTTCTTGATACATTCTAAAATCTCTAGACTGCAATAAACAAAATGGAATTAACACGCATTTTTATATGCAGAAAAGCATGTTTCACATATATTTAAATAGAAAAAACATTCATATTTCCTTTGTAGGGCCACAAGAAATAATTCCAATATATTAAGGCCATAGCTGAAAATAGCTCAGAGTTAATTTCAGGTTGTGTTATGATTTTCTTTTTTTCTTTGTTAAATGTAAGTACAATATTTTGTTGGTGCGTATTTATTTTATAAAAAATATGCAGAGCTACTCAAAATTGATAGAATAATTTCCAATGTGCGATGTGGGTGGAAGTTTTCTGAGTATTTTGATGAATTTTTGATTTAATAACAGTCTTAAATGTCTTATGAATGTAAGTCAAGCATTTAAATGGCGGATTGAGGGTATTGTATTCCTCTCACACAGAAATGTATATTGAATATAACAGTTTCTAAAACTACTTTGAAATGTTTTAACATATATGGCAATTACTACGGTATTTCAGACAGCAAGATTATTGTAATAGTATATTAAATGATTAACTGAACTATAATTCCCAATATACATGATTATAAATAACTATAAAAGTAAATTTCTTTCTTTTTATAAATTTTTCTCATTATTCTTTTTAATAGTGAAAGTATAATATGTCTTGTTTATAAATTAGTTAGATTTTACTGAGAGGCAAAAATGTCTAAATCTAAAAAAGTAGTGTAATTGTGTAATGAAAATGGAAAAGGCTGAAAGTGCCACAAAGTAAAATTTTCAGTATTCAATAAAAACTTCCTGAAACTTTACTTTATCCTTTTAAAAACGTATAAAATTCATTAAAAATACAAAATATATTTTTATTTTTGTTTTTAAAGATTTTTTTTTTTATTTTTTATATTTTTTTGTACATATAGAACTTGATTTTGCATGTGAAAAGCTGAAAGTGCCATCATATCTTTTTTTGGGAAACGCTGTAAGTGCCATACCTTGTTAGTTAAAAGGCTGGAAGTCCAGCGCTCATTACACATGAAGGATGAATATTCATAGTGGTTTGAAAAAATACGGAATCCTTAAAAAAACCTCAAACAACTACAAACAAATTAATGTATTTCAAAATTAAATACAAAAGTAATTAAATACAAACTAATTTGTTAGGCTTACTTTTTTTTAATTTTTTCTCTATTTATGTTTTTTACTTTAGAATGTCAAGTTTTTAGAAGATATTAGAAAATAAACTTATATTGTAAAAATAAAAAAGACTCGCATATACATATTGTCTCTCTCTTTCTTCTCTCCTATCCCCCACCTTCTCCTTCTAGTAGTCCTCTAGAAGTCGTCTTCTGCTTCCTCCTGATTGTCGTCGTCTTTTTGCTCCTCCACTGCAGGCTGCGGAGGTCCATGAACAATGGCCCTGTAGAATGCCTTGTCTTTTTCTTTCTCCAGGTATTCTATCATTTCCTCTAGATCCTTTTTCATTTCTTGAGATATCTTGCATTTAAACTGAATTTTTGGTAACTCATCCACATCGGGAAGGTCTTCAAGATTTGCATTTTTCTTTAAAACACCTACCTTGTCCCAAGTTACCATATTATCATTTTCCTTTGCCAAAACTGATGCCACTTTTACAATACCAGCATTCTTGTGCGAAATACGAAAATGTGAAATTTTACTGATTCCAAGGTTTTTAGTGTTGAGGTACTTGTTAGCAAGCTCTTTGAAGTCAATAAAATCCTCAGATTTCATCGAAACAACAGTAAAGGGGTTTTTTACACATGCAGTAGCAACAACATGTTCAAGATCTTTTGGGACCATTGCTTTGCATGTTTTGCGCCGCTTTTCAATGAGACCGAAGTCCCGGTCGCAGTTCATGTAACTATGTCCACTAACCAAGTACTTAAAATCTATTGAGCGATAAAACCCTTTTTTTACCAAGTAAATTACTGCCATTAAGAGGAACTGGTTCTTGTTTTGTGCTCCACAGTTGTCACACCATAAAACTAACCTTCTTCTTGTTAACAAGGCCTCAGAAGTGCCAACCTTAAAGAAGCAAGATGATATCTCATTGGCCCCTCGACCACCAATACCTTCGTGCCACATACACATATATGCAGACCCATGGTTACTCACATGAATTCCCAAGTTGTAACATGAGAGCTGCCGGCAGTAAAAAATATCACTGTGTGTGAGCATTGGTACAAACATTACTTGTTGCAAGTCCATACATAAGCAGTTATTATTACTACTTGGAAGTTGTGATGATACAATGTCTTCCTTCATACATGCTTGTGCTTTTTCTGCTTTTCTATGGTGTAACTCCTGCTTTACTTTTATGACATTTCTGGCTTTTTCACTGACAGCTGCTTCAATTTCGACTTTAAACAAGTCACATTTCTTACAAGTGTCTGTTGCTGAACATTTGAATTTTAGTTTGGGAAAGTCTTGTTGAAAAACTTGAGCATAGTATTTGTAAGTTACTTTAGTTGTTGGGTTTTGGGCTTTGAAAGATAAAAACATACGGTTTTTGTTTAGGTCCGAGGATAGAAACTCGTTGTTCTGTTACGGGAATAGTGGCTTTCATACCTGGGAAACGAATTAATGTGGTGCCGAACTAGATTTCGATCATTTTCTGTGAACTTAACTTTATGTTCATGTGAATGTGGATTCTGACCTCTAGTATCTTTGTAAACCAAGCAACCCTGTTTCTTTTTTGTTTGAAGAGTTTGCAGTTTCCTGGGAGTTAGTCCGAAAATCTGACGAAATGTTTTACTACACACTTGAACATTTTTACCCGAACCATCTGGCACACAGTAAGTAAAACTGCAAGAACGCCTACTTTCCTCTGGTTCATCGTAATTTCCATGACGCCTACGGCCGACAGGTACAAGTATATGGTTTAGTAAGTAGGTACCTTGGTTTTGTTCATTAACTTTGTAAAAATCCATGAACAGTAACTGTTTATGGTCATGAGTCAAGTTTTTACAAAAGTACTTACATGAGCAAGTGGCGACATCAGGGGGGGGGGTAGGTTTACCTGGTACGTTTTTTCCTTTACTAGTCGTATAAGGCAGTCCTTTTTCTCGTGCTTTCCTCCTCTCTTTCCGAACGTGGGCTTTCTTCGGCGGAGGGGTTTGATTTTCACTCATTTTGAAATAACAGCAAACGTAAACTTTTCATAAAACACACACTATAACAGCAAAAGCGCACAAACTATTCTCAGTACGCGAAAACGCAGGAACTACGAAACACTTGTTATTCGCACGCGCCAAAAGCAACTACTGCAATGGAAAGGCACTGTAACGAAAGCACCTGGTCTTCTGACATTTCCGGTCTGCGTGCGGCTGCGAAGATCGTTTTTTTTTTGTTTGTTTTCTTCCCCCTCCTACCCTGCCGGTAGAAAATGGCACATTCATCATGGCTGGTGGCACTTTCAGCCTTTCCCACTGACGTCCAGCGGGCACTTTCACGGTGCTGCTCCTTGCAACTGCTCTAGGAAACTAGTAGGAATTTTTCTGGCACTTTGGACCTTCTCTAGGTTATTGGCAATGTCGTTTACAACACATTCCATGCAAAAAATCGATTTTTTATTTTTTGGCACTTTCAGCCTTTTCCATTTCCCCTACACAATTAGTCAATAAATATCCATTCACTTTATTGCATTTGTGAAAAAAAATTCTTTCAAAAAGGTATGTGTCTTTTTGATAGAGTTATAACAGTATTTAACGGATTATGGATAATTTTTTTTTTTTTTTTTTGATAACACAAGAACTTTTTGACATCATGTTACTGTGCTTAATATATAGAGCCTAATATTTGATTATTTGCTGAATTCGAACCCGAAAGTAAAGATAGATAAAAATAAATACAATTAAACTTATTCAGAAATTATTACATTACCGGATTGTATAAAACTTTGCTAAAATTTTAAGATATATATATATATATATATATATATATAATGAAGTACTACAGTAATTCTAATATTATTTTTTTTTCTGAGTCTAATCCTTTATTTTACACCATAGCGACATTTTTTGGGGTAAAAAATTTTAAATAATATTTGTATTTCTGATGATCATACTGGGTATATTTGCCATACTTTCTAATAACAATAAAAAAGATATTAAGACTTTTTTGTATTGAAACTTTTGTATTAAAAATTCTTATTTTCTACAACGGAAAGGGTAAATGGTTATTACCTAATAATAAAGTGAGTAATGTACTCATATTAAAGTTAAATGATTTTAATATTATCCCTTGTAGTTGTCTTATAATGCTTTAGTTACTGAAATGATTCAACCTTTAAAAATGTATTTTCAAAAGTATTTTGAAAAAGACTAGTCAAGTAAATAGACATCGAGAAATGCATATATTACAAAAATTAGACGGCAAGTACAAAACATTCATAATAATTAAAAAAATATATAATAGCATTTAGCTATTCATTAGAAAATACACATATATATGACAATAATAGTTTTTGTACAAATAAAATAACACCTTAAAAAAAAAAAAGTTAAAATCTAAAACAGTTAATAATTCTTCTATAACTAATTGATACACATAGTTATTATACAGGCACCTTAGTTACTTATAGATGCATTTCAAGTAAAACCTCATGAAATGTTCCATAGTATATTCCATTTTCAATTTTATGTTCTACTGTTGATGAATAGCATAAATTATAATTTTTCTAGCAAGGTTAATATGAAAATTTTTACTTCCCTTGAAACATTTTCCTGTTGACCATCACCAATTACCAATTGTGTAGCACTAATGCATTGTTAACACTTATTATGTTTTAATAATAATTTGATTTCCCTTTAGATTATGTTGATGAATTAATAAGTTAAACATTTGGAAATAAAAAGAATTTTGTAAAGCATAGTTTGTTGTGGAATACGATTAACGGAAAGGAGTTCTATATAGAAAAAGAAAGTGAATTAGTAATTTGCAAAAAATTATATTTAATATGTTAAAAGGTGACGGTATTAAATTGTTTGGATATGAAAAGGATTACCTATTATTATGAATATAATTTTTAGTTGCTTTTGACCATAAGGGCGTCCATTTAAAAGTATTGTGAATATGAAATAACTTTATAGAAATATGTTTATAGTGTTTTTATTGTGACTTAGCACGTAATATTTCAAGAAAATACTATACTTGATTAAATCTTGTGCCAGTCAGTTCTTAAAAAGAAAATTCAAAATTTGAACGAACTTAGAATTTTCTTATGAGGTTTAATAAGAATCTTTCACTATTAAATCTCTTTCTTTTGTTTTAAACCATCATCAGAGAAATGTTTAGATTTGAAAACAGACATATGAACAAATATCCTATTTAGTCGCATACCCCAGATTCAGATTCCATTATTTACCAGAAAAAAAAAATCTCTCTCTCTCTCTCTCTCTCTCTCTCTCTCTCTTTTATTATTATTATTATTATTAAATGCGATTATATTATAACTATGAACATAAAAGGGAGAAAACTAAATACAATTTTTTAATATTTTAAAGTATTAAAAAAAAAATAAATAACTGATATTCTTTATAAATACAAAATAAATTAAACATATCTTGTAAAATTTAACAAAGGATAGTCACAAGTATTTCATACTTCGATGAACATTTAAGTAAGTTGCATGATCATTTCATTTTTAAATTAGTTTTTCTTCTGGTTAATTTACATTCATATTTTACTAAACGTCATTTCAAAAGTATTTTTAAGATTAAAAAAAAAAAAAAAAAAAAATAAGTATCCATAATAACTTTCATTTAAAAGGAAGCGAATGTGGGTTTTTCTTTGGTTTTTTTTTTCATTATAACTTCACATGTTATAAATTTTTGTTAAAGTTGAACATTAGCCAAAACTGGTGAAGTTTTTAACTGAACATAAGCTATAATGAGCATATATATATTCGTGTTTTATGAGGCATTAAAATTGCTTATAAAGTTCAGTGTCTTTTTATACAATCGAAATTGGTCATAACAAATATTGTGCACTTTCTTTTATTATTAACCTTTCTCTTTTACGTATTAAACGTATAAATATCATTGAATTAAATGAAAGATTAAGAAATTTAACATCTTTTAATTAAGATAAAATACATTTTTTTTTTTTAATTTAGCCCACAAAGAATATTGAGTCAAAGTAAAAATTTTATATTAAAAATGGTTTTAAAAATATTTTGAGTACAAATCCGATCACTATCTTTAGTTTTTATTCTCTTTAATGAAATTAAGAAAATATATTTCATGTGTTGATTTCGTGATTAATATTATTATGATTGTTGACATATTCAAACTTTGAAATAAGTAAGAGCAACATGGTTGATTTGAACTGTTGGGAGGACGAAAAATGTGACTTATTTTGTTTCTGAAAAATACCAGCCTGTTTTATGTAAGAAACAGAAATTTCAAATTGCTTTCTTTTTAGGTATTGACTAATAACAAACAGCTGATTCTATACTTAACTTTTAAAGATGTTCTGTTACTTTTCTTGTTAGAGTTGCAAGTATTTGCATCAATGAAACTGAATTCTTTCCGGATAGAAGCAATTATTTCGCTTCATTAAATCAGCTTGTTTTAATTTTTCTTTTAACTGAAATATATTTATGTGAAAACATTAAATATATAGGCTTTACAGGGAAATTCGTATCCCCCCCCCCACTCCATATATATTAAAATACACTTCAGTCGATATAGAACATTTGATAGTTAGATATTTTGCTTTTTATTATATACAGAATATTCATCAATATTATGTATATATTATTTTTAACCCATTATTTGCCAAACTGAAAAAAAATTGTACCATGAAAAATGCAGAATCATGTAATCACAAAACACTTTATAATCTATAAATCTATAATTCTAGTGTTCAGTTCAGTCATAGAGTCTAGTCAGGTTGGGAGAGCATATATACTTTATTGCAGAAATTAAACACATAAATAAATTTACTATTTGCAGAATTTTAAGGATGAATTCACAATTTATAATTAAAATTCAGGAGTTATTCAGGAAAAATATTGTTTCTCCATAAAGGAGCCAAGACCAAGATGTAAATAATAAACTGTTCCATGTTCAAGAAAAGAATACTTCCTGTTTAAGACAGGCCGAAAAACTAAACTAAACAAAAAATAACATTTTTTCAGAGAGAGAAAAAAATCGCCTCTCATTTGGCAAAGAGCCAACTACCAGTCGGGGGGAAAAGCGTGAATCGAAACCAGAAGCTACGTTCAAACGTGCTCCGCCCCCATGAACGAAGGTTCATAAAAATATCCTAAAAAGTACAATAACAACATTAGTGTTGTTACAGGTTTTCATTTTCTGTCTTCAAACTGCAAATAGATAAGAAAAAGAGAGATTAATATACATAATGAAACATTGTAACTAGATTATTAACATAAGTGGATAAAATACAGGAACAAAAAAAAAAAAAAAAAAGTAAAATAAAATAAAATAAAATAAAATAAAATAAAATAAAAATAAGCTAATGTTCACAGTTTCAGGTTTTTAGTTCAAAGTTTTTAAAATGGCAGAGGAGATAGTTTGGCGATCGGACGCTTCAACTCTCCATAAATAGTTTTCAGTAGCACTACACGAATCTTGCCATCTGCTCCAGGAAATAATTTGATTATGCGACCCAATTTCCACTTCAAAGGGGGCTGATTATCATCTTTTATTAAAACCAAATCGTCTTTCTTGAAATTTGGTTTATTTATTAGCCATTTTGATCGCCTTTGCAAGTCTGATAGGTAATCTGAGGACCATCTCTTCCAGAAACTTTGAAAAATTTTTTGTAGAAGTTTTCATCTTTCTAGCGGTGTTAGGTTAACTGAAGAATAGTCAGGTTCTGGTATTGAAGTCAAGGCAGTGCCTATGATAAAATGTCCTGGAGTTAGAGCATTTAAGTCACTGGGATCACTCGAGAGCGCAACAAGAGGTCTTGAGTTCAAGCACGATTCGATTTGAGTAATTAAACTGCTCATAAGTTAATATTTGTTCGCCAATAGTTCTTTTTAAATGACCTTTCATCTGTTTTATTCCAGCCTCCCAAAGGCCTCCAAAATCGGGGCCGACGGGGGATTGAAATTCCATTTGATTGTTTCTTCGGACAAATATCTGTGGATTTTTTCCTCAGAAGAGATCAAGGACATCATTTTTTTCATTTCATTGTCGGCACCTACAAAGTTCGTTCCTCTGTCTGAAAACAATTCTTCAGGTTTTCCTCGTCGAGCAACAAACCTCTTCAAAGATGCGAGGAATGTTTCAGAGGTGAGATCACTGAGTATTTCCAAATGAATTGCCTTCGTGGAAAAACAAATATATAAACAAATATAACTTTTATAAGATTTAACACCTCGGCCCTTACGAGGTTTGATGAGAAAGGGGCCTGCAAGATCAACCCCGACTTTCGAAAACACTCGCGATGGCACTACACGAGCAGCTGGAAGATCACCCATTAGTTGAGAGGCTAAGTTCGATGTGGTTCTAAAACACTTCATACAGCTACGCAGATTTCTTTTCAAAGCGTCTCTTGCATTAATTATCCAATATTGTTGTCGCAGGACTGAAATTGTTAACTGGATTCCACTGTGAAGATGTTTTTCATGAAAGTACTTTATAATTAAATCTGTAATGTGATGCGTTTTGGGAAGTATCATTTGGTGCTTTTGACTCTCAGGTAGGTTTGCGTGTCTTAATCTTCCACCAACACGAAGAATTTCATTTTTGTCTAGAAAAGGATTTAAAGAAAGGAGTTTGTTACTAGCATTCAGGTTTCTTCCAGATTTTAAAGTCTTTATTTCCTCTCCAAATTCATGTCTTTGAACCAACTTCACAATAATTTTAGTTGCCTCATCAAGTTCTTGTATAGTTAAAAAGCCAGTATTTCGCACAGATCGATATTTAGTATTTTTTATAAATCTAAGACACCAAGCTGTAACACGTCTTAATTTAGACCAAGATGAAAACTTATATAATAATTCAAATTCATTATTGCCATGAGTTAAAGAGCAAACAGTAGTTTTCCGTTGTTCTCTCAAAATCTCTTCTTCAGGTATTTTGACTTCATTTTCCGGTAGTGGTGTCGGTAAGTGCTCTTCTTTCAACCAGATTGGTCCCTTTAACCATTCTTCATTCTTCAACAATTCAGTTGCTGTGCAACCACGAGATAGCACATCAGCGGGATTTTTAACCCCTGGACAAAATCTCCACTGAGACGGGGCTACTAATCGTTGAATTTCACGCACTCTGCTCTCTACGAAGGGCTTCCAGTTACTAGCACTTCCTTTGACCCAATAAAGGGTAATTTGGGAATCACAGAAGCATAGTATGTTTTTGACGGGAATTGAAAATAGCCGCCCAAGATAATGAGCTAATCGAGCAGCTGTTAAGGCTCCCATCAATTCAAGTCGAGGCAAAGTAAGTTTTTTGAGAGGAGCTACTCTTGTCTTTGACATAATAAATGAAGTTTCACGGGAACAAGGAGCACGAAAATAAGCTACTGTACCATATCCCTTCAAACTGGCATCGCAGAAAACACAAATTTGTATAGTTTCAGGAGTTAATTTTTCAAAATTCGTAAAATATTTTCTAGGCACTTCAAAATTTTCTAAATCCTGTATTTCAGTATGCCATTTCTTAAATTTTTGTGTTAAAGCATCGTGTAAAGCAGAATCCCAATCAACACCCTGCTCCCATAATTCTTGCATTAGAAATTTAACTCTTATTATAAAAGGGGAAATAAACCCTACAGGGTCATACACCTTTGCTACAGTTTGTAAAACAATTCTCTTAGTGATAATTTCATTATCAAACCCTTCTAACAGAGATTGAAAGTCTATTCTTAACGTGTCATTATTAGTTGACCACATTATTCCCAATACCTTAGAGATATTTCCCTCATTTATTTCTTCATCAACGTTTATTCCATGTTTTTCCCACAATTTGCTTAATTCGTAAGAATTACTTTTAAATTTTCTTAATGTCATATTGGCATCTTTAAGTATTTTCACAGCACCAGACGATAAAATAAATGCTTCATTTACAGAATTAGCGCCATGAAAGAGATCGTCAACATATAAGGAAGTATCAAGCATATTAACAACTTTCTCAAACAAGTCTTTATATCCCTTTATATGATGTTTAATGGTAGCTGAGAGCAAAAAGGGTGATGTTGTAACACCAAAAGTTACACGGGTCATGCGGAAAACCTTTAATAGAGGATTTTTATTATTTATATCATCAAACCATAGAAATCTCAAAAAGTTTCTATCATTTTCTGCAACCTGTATTTGCAGAAAAGCCTTTTCAATGTCACAAACAAAGGCAATTTTATGAAGGCGGAATTTCAAAATAATATCCAAAATATTAGGATTTAAATTGGGGCCAGAAAATAAACATTCATTTAAAGATTTTGCTTCTTTTTCTTTGGAAGAAGCATCAAACACTATTCTGACCTTTGTGGTGGACTTATCTGTTCTAATCACCGGTCTGTGGGGCATATAATATACACCAGTTTCATTTTTGTTTAATTCACACTCCTCTATTATGCCCATTTTCTTTTGTTCCTCAAGAATTTTTTCATATTCGTTTTTAAGCCATTCATTTTTAGTCAGTTTTGTTCTCAAACCCCAAAGTCTATTTTTGGCTATTTCTATATTAGATTTTAATTCATTTTTATTTTCCTTCCACAAAAATTGAATTTCATATCTTCCCTTAACAAAATTTAAACTTTCATTGAAAGAATTAATAATTTCTATATCTCTCTGTGACAGAGAATCATTCTTACTGTCACATATTCCAAGTGATTCTAAATCCCAAAAACGCTGCAAATCAAAACTGTCAAATTTTCTGACAGATACAAAATGCGAATTAATTACCTCTGTACTATTATTATTTAATTTCCCCACTACAGTATATCCGAAAATAGTATTAGCAACATATAAATTATCACCGATTTCTTCAATGATACCTCTCTGTATTTTCCAAAAATAATCCACTCCTAGTAATATATTAATTTTGGAATCACTTAATGAATTGTCTGCCAATTTCCAGTTTTTATTTTTAATATAACTTTCAATTTCTGGTTCGCCCCTTGGGCTTTTCAAGGGAGTCGCGGTTATTAAGTCTGTAGCTAATACTTCAACATGAATGAGCCGACGAGGATTTATTTTGCTACGCAGTTCAATATTAAAAACTTCGAATTCCTCTTCTTTACCTTTATTTATGCCAAAGGCAAAAACAGTTAAATTTTCTTTTCTTACACGGGTTAATTTTAATTCGTGAGCCAATTCTTTAGTAATAAAACTTTTTTCACTTCCGGAATCCAATAAGAGTCTGACAGTTTTTGATCTAGAATTAGATTGTGCTATTACGCAACATGTTTGCAATAACGCTGACTGATTACTATTTTTCAAATGCGAATTCGATACTATAGCGTTCTCTACTGCTTCTGGTTTCAAGTTTTTTGAAAAACAAAATAATTTGTTATGATCTGTTGCTTTACATATTTCGCAAGGCTGCGATTTCACTCTGCACCGCGATGACAGATGAGATTTTAGAAAGCATTTATAACACCTGCCATCCTTCTTTAATTTTAACCTTTTCTCAACATCAGTTAAATTGGTACATTCAAGAGAAGAATGATCGTAATTCTTGCAAAATATGCATATGCTTTTTACACCTACATTCAATGAATTCATTTTACTTGAAAATTTTCTGTCATTAATTTCGGATTTATTTTTATTTACAATCACCGAAGCATTTTTATAATTAATCATACTAAGGGATTTTTCACGTGATTCAAGTTCTATTTTAAGAAAATTAATTAAGTCTGTCACATCAGACTCATCCTTCTTTTTATCACTTTGCCTGTAATATTCAACTACTAGATCGTTTGGCAATAATTTTAATAAAATTGGATTCAGTAAATGACCATATTGGCCTTTTGTCACCCCTAAATTAGATAAACTGCGAATATTTACTTCACAAACGTCGAACAGTTTTCGCAACGCAGTTATATTTGATGAACTCCGCACACATTCTAAATTCAATAATTTATTCATATGAGCATTAATAATAATATCCTTTCGCCCAAAACGGTTTTTCAATACCTCTATGCAATGATCATAATTTTGCTCCGTAAGTGAAAACCCTTCAATAACATTGTACGCTTTGTCAGTTAAAAGCGTTTTCTGGTAAGTAAAATTTTCAATTTTTGTAAGATTTTCATTTAGATGAATAGAATTTTCGAAACAATCGAAAAATTCGTTCCATTTCTCAATTTGCCCACTAAATCGTGGTAAGGACATCTTAGGGAGTCTTATTGCAGAACAAGTTTTTGTTTGGGTTTCACTGACAGAACAATTTGAACCATTCTCTTCTGTATTATTACACCTTTTTAATCTCAACTTTATTTTACATTTGGCAGAAATTATTTGCTCACCATATTTATCGCTTGCTGCGATATCTTTTTCGTACTCTTTTATGTCTTCTATTAAATTTTCAATTTTTTCATTTAAACTTTTTAATGACATTTCTCTTTCACACAACATTTCTTTAATCTCATTAATTTCGTCTGATTTTGTATTTTCTATATCGTCTGATAATAAATTGTCTAATTTTGTAATTAATTTCGTAACACTAGAGCGTTCTGTAGAACGCTTAGCTTTTAATTTTTCTATGTTCATAGCGAGCAAATAATCAAGTAAAAAAGAAAAGAAAATAATTAAAATAATTAAAATTTCTAATTTGATTTAATCAATGTTATAAATAGTAGTAAAATTTTGCTTACCTGGTTCAATATCCAGGCAGCTATCGAAATATGATGCATCCGAAATTCCAATCATTATTATTTCCAAGTTCTGTTTTCAAAATTCTTAGACTTTTTAAATCTGTTAATCCAAATGAATTAATTTCTAAATGTAATTCCAATATCACGGGATTTCACTTATCCCGGGTTTCGGCACCATGAAAAAAAATTGTACCGTGAAAAATGCAGAATCATGTAATCACAAAACACTTCATAATCTATAAATCTATAATTCTAGTGTTCAGTTCAGTCATAGAGTCTAGTCAGGTTGGGAGAGCATATATACTTTATTGCAGAAGTTAAACACATTAATAAATTTACTATTTGCAGAATTTTAAGGATGAATTCACAATTTATAATTAAAATTCAGGAGTTATTCAGGAAAAATATTGTTTCTCCATAAAGGAGCCAAGACCAAGATGTAAATAATAAACTGTTCCATGTTCAAGAAAAGAATACTTCCTGTTTAAGACAGGCCGAAAAACTAAACTAAACAAAAAGTAACATTTTTTCAGAGAGAGAAAAAAATCGCCTCTCATTTGGCAAAGAGCCAACTACCAGTCGGGGGGAAAAGCGTGAATCGAAACCAGAAGCTACGTTCAAACACAAACCTTTAAAATCTATTTTAAGTTTCAATAAATGATATTATAGGATCAAAACAATTTCAAATAATTAAATATATTATTTAAAGATTTACCATTTCGGGAACAATGTCGGAATTCATTGTCTATAAAAAGAATTAAAAATATAGCGTATAATGTAACGTAAAAATATATAGTAAAAAATTAAAAATATAACGCCAGTTTTTCTCTACTACGTATAGATTACTGTCAATACAGGGTGCTTACCGACACAATTTCTTAATTTTCGGTAGTTTCTGGTATGTTTCCATGATTAATATAATGAATCGTGGAAACATACTGTAAAAGTTACCGTATGTGGACTACCTACTGTGATTGTAATTACTGTGATACCTACTGGACTACCACCAATGGACCACGACTCTACCACATTCATGGAAGCAGCACGGGAAGAATTGTGTCGGTAGACAAACTGTATAAAAAAAAATTATACCTGATAGAGAAAACCTGGCTTCATTTTCGATTTCAGCACACGAAAAAACATAAAAATCAGCCAAAATTATGAAATAAAAATTTTAGTTGTTATTAATGTGTAATTTATAGGGAAAATATAATTGCCTATAAATTAATAAATTTAAAAGCACTTTTTCATATTAATATATTCAAATGTAATTTATTATTTATCATTCATTTCAAACAAACTTTTGTATTTTTATTTAATTGCTTTCCCTTGAATTCATTCATTTCAGAAAAAAAAAACGATTGTTACATTTTTATAGCAGTATTCATATATGTAAAATACACACAAACACAAAAGAAAAACCTATATCTGCATCTAAACAGTATTAAAATTAATTTAAAATTGAATTTCTGCATAAAAGTTTTTGGTTTAAAACTTGCTCATTTTATTAAATGCCATTACATTTCTTCTGAAATATTACATATTTCATTACTGAAAACCAATAACTGGAAAAATACGTTTATGCATTTATTCAATAATTACTATTGCGTACAAAAGTTAAATGACCGATGATAGTCCTTTGAAAGTTCATACTGAAGAAATGACTGCTTTCATTACCATGTTTGTGCATATAATCGTCCCATCATCTTTTTAAACAATTATTTGACCATCATCTGATTCGGAATAACAAGTTTGACTTAATTGCAACATTAATATTCAATAAAAGAGATAAAACTTTTTACACGAAATGTTTATTTTGCTTCATATAATATCAGTACATTCAAGAGAGAGAGAGAGAGAGAGAGAGAGAGAGAGAGAGAGAGAGAGAGAGAGAGAGAGAGAGAGAGAGAGAGAGAGAGAGAGAGAGAGAGAAATAAAAGACTATTTTTATCCATATTCTTTCTAATAGTTAAGCTGTATAACCAAAAGTTTAAATGGATTGACATTTGGTAAAATGTAGTGCATTTCAAAGCTAACGTTAACAAATTAAAATAAAATTAGTGTGTAAAACAAAACAAAAGAAACACAAACAAACAAACAAACAAACAAAAGATAAAGTTAAACAAGTTAATTTAAGAACAAATCCAAAAATTACCGGAATAAGTTTCTATACATACATTTTTTAAATATTTTAGACACCATAGTTATATGGTTTGAATGCCACTGTCTTTTAACGAGAAACTTTGTTTTAAGTAAACTACGTATTTCTACCAAATTCGAAAATTACTTAAAATCAAATTCTTAAATTTTAATCACATTAAAAACTGAGACAGATAATATACACTAAAAATATACATTTTAAAATATTAAAAACACAAAATACGAATTTAAACGTTTCGAGCCTTTTACAGGCTCCTCATCAGTAAAAAACATCAAATGTAAATGTGGAGATGAACAACAGACTTTCATTAAGTAAGTACAACGTATTCATCAGGAACTGCGCATGCCTCATTAAGTGGCGAAAAGTGTTATTTGTGTACCAGCCCTCCAGGAAAATTCTTGAGTGATAATTTAAACAATTCCTCATCTGAGATGATGAGGAGCCTGTAAAAGGCTCGAAATGTTTAAATTTATGTTTTGTGTTTTTAATATTTTAAAATGTATATTTTTAGTGTATATTATTTGTCTCAATTTTTAATGTGATTAAAATTTAATTTAACTACCAGACGTAATGATTGTTAAATGATGAGGAGCCTGTAAAAGGCTCGAAACGTTTAAATTTGTGTTTTGTGTTTTTAATATTTTAAAATGTATGTTTTTAGTGTATATTATATGTCTCAGTTTTTAATGTGATTAAAATTTAATTTAACTAGGAGACGTAATGATTTTTAAATATTTTAAATCAAATTCTTATTTAAAAATGTAGTCGTGTTCAAAATTAGGGCCTCTACGATTTGATTGACTTTATTACTAAATACAAGAGAATTGAAAAAGAAAGAACGAAAAGGTTGTACGATAGAAAAAATTTTTGTTGTTCCAGAAACTTAATACATGAATTACAATATAGAGAATTAGAAAAAAAAAAAAAGATACATCAGTGTTAAAGAAAGAGTGTTTTTTAAAACAAATTAAAAAATAATCAGGAAATGTTTTTGCAGACTCCTTTTTTTTTTTTTAATGTTTTTATTACAAATAAAATTGAAAGAGAGAGAATGAATGACTTCAGTTTTAGCGAAATTATTACTGTTCTGAAACTTCGATACGTAAATTACAATGTAAATAATGTTTTTACTTGCAAGAACTCCTGCCAAAAATGTCAAAAGTTTTGCATATAGTTACAATTATGATTATTGCACACTTGCCAACATTCTAATTAATGTTTTCCGTAAAATTGTTAGCACTTGCCCTTTTTTTCACACCACTTTGTGAGGTATAGCAAAGTTAGCGTAATGCTACAATTAAAATTCGCACTTTACGAGTAAAACATGAATACGAAGAATTTAGGATTCAGTTGTCTAGTAGAGTTAGTTCTTATGGCAAACTAAATTGTAATCTGCGATATGTTAATTTTATAAAGTATTTTGGAAAGTGATTGATATAAAAGGAGAAGAAAGATTGCTTTTGGGAGTTAGTTAGTGAGTTGGAAGGAGAGTAAGAGAGTGAGTTGGAGGGGAGTTAGTAGAAGGTTAGTTGGAAGTAAGTGAGTAGGAAGTTGGTTGTTAGCGGCTATAGCAGGAAATAGTAATTCGAGTAGTATCGTGGTGTCAGGGAAGCCTCCCACGTACGAAAGATTACTGAGCCGCGAGGGTGAATGAAGTTGAATGTAGTAGTTAAAATTATTTGTGATTAATTAAGTAAAGTTAAAAGTATTTGTGAAGGCTGCCCATTTAAACTTATAAAGATATTAAATATAATTAAAGTCCAACGCCCACCTTTTTGTTAAGCTCAAAATAAAAGCTCATTTATTTTATAAATCTGACTCTGTCATTTCTTTATAACTTTATAAAGTATTTCAGTTTCAGCTCCAACTTAAAGTTAAATGAGCATGGCGACGATAAAACAGTCGTCACAACTTTATTTTTAGAGTAATTTCCTCCATACGTAATTACGATTAAATAAAAAGAAAAATACTCCTTAAAAAAAAAAAAAAAAAAAAAAAAAAACTGGTGGGAATAAAGAAATGCGGGCACTATAAGTTTTACGGAATTTTAATAAAGTCTGCAGGTATGATATTGTTCGCAGAGTGCTTGAAAGCATGATATTGTTACAATATTTCAGATATTGCTTTCCTGGGTAAGCATTAATTTTGTAAAAGCAGTTTATTAATATTTTTAAATAACAAAAGATGATATAACGATCCCATATGGTGATTATTTGGGATAAAATATGGTACTAAACCATTATTTAAAAGTTTTCAAAGAAATGTTGCGATAAGATGTCAACAGTAGCAAAGATAATCCAAAATGATAATCTTCCTGAAATCTGTTATCGGGAAAATTTGAAATATACCGAATTTTACCTACAAATTTAACAGAACAAAAATTATAAATAATCTCTAAAAAAAGGAGTTAAATTAAACACGAGTCATTTGGTAATTATATTTAAAACACTTTAAAAACACGTAACGTGTTTTTAAAGTGTTTTCAATATAATTATAAATAATGAACAAAAATTATTTGTTCGAAATTTACAAGTTTTTATTTTTATTTTTGTTTTGGAAATAATTTTTATTTTCAGTTTCTAATACCCCAGTAACAACTTTATTCTTTCAAAGTAATTTTAGAATCATAAATACACAAAATACACTTTAGTTTTAAAATATTTCCCAAAATGAATTACTTTTAAAAGCATTTTTGAATAATTTAATACTTTAACGATATTTCAAATGTTTTCTTTTAGAATAAAAAAAATAAACCATAAAATGTTTAAACGCACTTTAATGTATCACAAGAAAATGCATAAACTCTAAATTACTTTACTACCCTTTAATTCAATTCCTTTTACGAAAATTTTGTTATGGAAATGTTTTGATATGAAAAATAAATAATAAATAAATAAATAAAACAAATAAAAATGAAATAAATAAAAATAAAATAAAATAAAATAAATAAATAAATTAAAGGTTGAATTTCCATTCTCAACTTCATGAATAAATAAAATGTATCAAGTTTTTAGTTTATAAAAAAAATAATATATTTAATATAATATTTACAATTTGCAAATTTAACTATTTCTTTAGTTTAAATATTTTTCTTTTCGCAAATAGTCATGTATTTTCTCCGTTTCTGTAATATTTTCTGTAAAAGTAAATAAATCATAATTGCATTTATCCAAGTTAATACTTAGAATAAATAATCAATATAATGAAACTGTGCGGGCTACTTTAAAGTACTGCAACAGTAATAAACTATTTTTTTAAAAGAAAAACAAACAGTTATAGACTTCATTTAAGTTTAATTTATGCTTCCTCAAAAAAAAAGAAAAGTTTATTAATGTCATATTCACTTTTAGGTCATGATAACTTGAAGTGTGACCTTGAACTAACGGTTAAAAACAAAACTAGTATAACTTATTTTGTAATGGAAATGTGTTATTTAATGAATAATTAGCATAGTTAAGTTATATAGTCCTTATTTAATTTGAATTTATTCTTTTATAAATATATATGTTCCCCCTAGGTTTGAAAAGGTGCAGTGTGCTGCTATCTAGAAATAAAAGGGGTGAAATGCCATTAAACAAAAAAGGCGCATTTCTGAAGGTGTGAAAAAGGGCTCATTTTGTAAATAAAAACAGGGCATTTTACTCTGCGGAAAATGTACATCAATATTGTAAGAGTTTTATTACTTGTAAATGTAGTTTCTTGAACAATTATTGATGCCATAGTATATTGGCATCTTTATTTATACAACTATGAATAATATCTAATTTCTTTATTAGTGTTGGAATTTGTAGAAATCTGTCAAACTATACAAAGGAAAATAGTTAGAATGCAATCTTTAAGCAACGAGGGCATGTTTCTGGGGGCAAGTAGGGTATATTTTGGAACAAAAGAAGATATGTTTTGGAGGGGAAAGAGGGTGCACTTTTACTTTTAAGGGGCATCTAAAGTGAATTCTGAATTCCAAAGAGCATGCAGGGCGCAGCGCTTTGCTCAAAATCTCTAGAGGGAACCTTGTTTAATATATATATCCATAATTTTCAGGATAATGGCTTTGATTAGTTTTATTACTTACAGCCCAATTCTGAATCTTTTTGAAACCAGGCGCACTTAACGCCTTACAAATAATGTTTTGCGCACTATACACAATTTTGGGAGAAATATGTTATACTACAACATAAATGAGAATTTGAAGAACAAAACTTTTTTCCTGGTTAGTACCTGCAAAATTTTCTCTCTTTTTACACGTAATTGTGGTGAGGGTAGAAAATCTTAACTCACAAAAGTAGGACGTTACAAAATAATTTTCATTATATTTCCCAGTAGGCTGTGATTTTACTTTTCGCACTAGCACTTTTGTTCACTTCCAAAATAAAATTGTTAAATATAGCGTTTATGATATTATGTTTGAGTACTTTTATATATTAAGTTTTAAGTTTCAAATTCTAAATTCTAGTTTCAATGCTAAAAATACAAAATATCTTACAGAACGAAACTATATATTTAAAAATTATTATTATTATTATTACGAAAAAATCTGGAGTGACTCCACTCGACTTTCCGAACATTGAGTAGTTAACAGTTTTGTAGATAAAATAGAGAAAGAGGAGTTGCTAAACAAACAAAAAAGAGAAAACCATAACAGAGTGTTTGAGTATTTTTCTCCATATATCACACGAGGTTTTATTTAACGCTACTGAACTTTGAGCCCTTAGATCATAAGGGTAAAGAATTTTTCGTTGTGTCCCTGTAAAAATCTATAAATTCTAGATTCACCAAAATGCTTATAGTTAGTGCAACAGTGATTTATAATATTCATACAAATTTTCAGCTCAATTGAATAAGGCGTTTAGATGCTATCGCTGGTCTCATAGGCCATAAAGATAAAGAATTTTTCTTTGTCTCCCTGTAAAAAAACTGTAAGTGCTAGATTCACCAAAATCTATACAGATTGAGTATCTGTGACCTATAATATGTGTATAAAGTTTTTGCTCAATTGAATAAGGCGTTTAGATGCTATCGCACTTTTAAAAATTTGGCAAAGAATTTTTCTTTGTGCCCCTGTAAAAGAACTATAAGTGCTAGATTCTCCAAAATCTATACAGATTGAGTATCTGTGACCTATAATATGTGTATAAAGTTTTTGCTCAATTGAATAAGGCGTTTAGATGCTATCGCACTTTTAAGATTTTGGTCCCTTGGCCATAATGATAAAGAATTTTTCTTTGTGTCCCTGTAAAAAAACTATAAGTGCTAGATTCACCAAAATCTATAGGGTTCGTACTATGGTGACTTACAATATACATACCAACTTTCAGCTTATTCGAACAAAGCGTTTAGACGCTAGCGTGTTCACTCACAGACATACACACATACATACACGCATACATACACACATACATACACACATACATACACACATACATACACACACACATACATACATCATCGTAAAAATAGTGAAAACAGACTCGTTGGACCTCGAAACGTATAGAAACATCAAAATCTCGAATTCGGATTTTTGACATGATTACAATACTTTCCTCACTATAGTGTTCGGAAAGTAAAAACAAGTTACAAATGTATTTTGCTATTTTTTTTTTCTAGAATATAAGAATAATATATCAACATTTCTATGAAATGAGCCTACAGAATTTTCGCTTTGAACGTTTATTGTAACCTTAACTTTAAGAATAACATATTACAGGGACGTACATTTTTTTTTTTTAATCGTAAGTCATAATTTTTATCGAAACTTAATGGTTTTTATCAAAAACGCAATTTAATGCAGTAGACTGAAATACTTTTTTTTTTTACGTTGATAAAAATTTTACTACGATTATTGCTTGATTAATTTCAATTTTGAGGATCCATTTAATGTTGAAATTTCTGCAGTCAAAAAAATCTTTTGGAAAATTGGGCAAAAAGTAAGAGAGGAATTTGAACAATTTTCTACGCATTTTATCACTTTAAAGAAGATAAAGAAAATTTAAATTGCGCCATCATTACTCGGATTCTTAGAAATATCTTCATGACATGACTTTTTCTTAAAAGAATAGTTGAATGAAAATTAAATTAAGCATACTTAAATGGAAAAAAGGGATCTCAGCAATCTAAAATCAATTTAAATTACTACGTTTCTTTCTTAATTAAATGCCTTTTTTGGACATTATTTAATATATTCAGTTACATTAATTATAATTCGTCAAGTAGTAATTTAAACCAATAGAAACACATTTAAATGCATACAAGAAGAAAAAAAAAGATTAATGTTTCTTGGAGAAAAAATGACTCCTGAAATCATAAAAAAAAAAAAAAGAAAGAAAGAAAAAAGAAAGAGGAAAATGTATACATTGTTTAATTTTGTTTTGATAAATATTATTTTTTACACTAAACTGTATTAATTTATTATATTAGATAAATATAACGTATTATATTCACCGTGAGACTTTATGCATATTTAAATATACTTATTGTTGAGACTTTAAGAAATTATTTTTGCCAGCACACAATATATAAATTCAAATGTTAGAGATAATTAGGCAATATATAATGAAAAAAAAAATGTTCAGAATAAAATGGGGAAAATGACAACGTTAAGGAGAAATATCGCTAGTTAATTTTTAAATTTAGATTTTTCATATTTTTATACGACCCCTTCTAGATAAATTTGGTGACTTAGAATGTTTTTATTTTTGACCCAACAAGATTATTAAACAAAATGGCTCATCTGTATCTTTAAAACCAATTAAATTATGATGGAGAGGAAAATATGATTTATGCCATTTTTCGTTGATACATAAATGCTTTTCCTTCCAGGGAAATAGGGATCGTATATAGATGGATAACGGATATTTTTAGATAAAAAACATGTCAAAACTATATCTATTACACTTCAATATAACTTAAATAGACAGAGATAAACAGTGGTCTACCAAACGTGTCATAGAAGGAATGCGCCCCCGTTTTTTATTTATGCTAGTTCACACTTGGGACGCCTAATAAAAAAAAAAATATATATACATAAAAATAGATGGATGTTTCATTAAATGTATTATAAAGAAAAATCGTGATAGCTTTTATATTTGGATACAATAAAAAGTTAGACTGTTATGAAGAACATTTAGAACTTGAAAGAAGTTTCAGATTTAGCATCTCGTGTAAAAAAGATTTCATAATTTTTTAGTTAACAATTTTATTAAGTTTTAATCATTATACATAGTTTTTTTTTATAAATAATTTTAACAAAAGTACTTGGAATGGCTAAATTGCAGATGAATGAAAGATAAAACTCTGTGAGTTAATTTTTTAAGAAAAATTTTGAAAAAAAAAAAAAAATGTGGTGAATTTTCTGATTTAATTATTATCAGATATCTAAATCCTCTATCGACATAGACAATGTTATTTTACAGGACGTGATTATATTGAAATATTGAAGTGTATTTCGATAAAATGTGGTAGAAAGTTTATTTTGCTATTATTTGTGATAAAAGTATAAAAATAAGCCTAATTCTTATTCAAGTCAGATGCACAAAGAACATGATCTTTTATTGGAACTGTATACAAAACGCTTAAATTTTATGCAAAAAGATAAAGGAAAATCAATGAACGGAACTTTTTAGGCATTTATTATGCCAGCGAGCCCAAAACGATACTATGGCATTTACAATACAAATAAATGTAAAAAAAAAAAAAAAAAAAAAATCTATAAGTATGAAGAAACGTTTGAAGATTTATTTCAAGCACGATTTTCATTGTTTATAAAAGACTTATTTTCTTTCTATAAATGTAATTTAATAACTAAGAAAACTCATAGGCACTATTTATTTTGAGATTTCACTTAAAGTACAGAGTTTACTTTTCAATATTTCTTTTTACGAAAACTAGAATGTTGTGGCCACCACATGACTTTCTTCTATATTTTCCTATGCAAATTTACCCAGTAAAAATATTTTATTAAAATCATTATTTAATAAAATTATCTTCCACAATAATGCAGTACGATTTCCATATTAAAAAAGTAGTAAAACACTAAATAAAAATAAAATAAAATAATAATAATGAAAAAAAAGTTCATTTTATTCTCGATCTTACACACACACACACACACACACACACACACACATATATATATATATATATATATATATATATATATATTGGTTAAAAATGAAAAAAAAATCGATAACTGTATTTTAAATTATCGCAGATCGATGGTTCAACCATTCATTTTAAAGGTATTGGCGAGCTCTTTTGAAAGAAACCCATCATGACAATTTATTCCCCTCGAGGGGGGACGGCGATGCTCCTACATATACATTTTTTTTTCCAGTTGACAGTATCTATTATAAATAATTCTTGTAAATTTTATAATGATTATTAAAAAATAGTTCTCTTTATGCACATTTATACAAAATTTTGTCCTATACCACCATGGTAGAAATTTAGAAATGGACGGATGGAAACGCAACCTGTAAGATAATTTTTACCAATAGTTGATAGGCACTAACTTAGGTCAAGGTGTAACTATATTCCAATTTGTATGAAATTCTGTGCAGTAGTTCCTGAGATACAGTTGCCACAGAATTTTGTCACATACAGAGAGACAGACAAACAGACAGACATTTTCTAAAAATGGTTAAATCGTGTTCTACAGCGTGTTCTACAATCGTGTTCTACAGCGTGTTCTACAATCGTGTTCTACAGCTCTCAAAACGTGTAAATCCATCAAAAACATGAGGTCGAACATTTTTACAGATCCAATACTTTCTTCTGTTGAATATAGAAGAAAGTAAAAATATTAAAAGCGCTAACTTTCATGAAAAAAAAAAAAATAAAAAATAAAATAAAAATAAAATAAACGAGTTAATTTAGATTTCACTTTAACAAAATTTAAGATTATTGATTAAAATAATTACATAATTACGAATTTACTTTTTAACTAATAATCAGTCAACTATCGGAAAAGGAATCATGAAGGGACTTGTTTCTTTTCCTTTATTGCTGAAAGTATTTGATGCTATTATTTACATTTTTCTATATTGGATAGCTTCAAGCTCCAAGCAACTCACAAAAATGAAAGCTTTTAATAATATGCCCATTAATTTTAAAATACATTATTGGCAGTGTCACTCAAGCATAACGTAAAATTTTAGATACAAATTCTTTATGGGAAAATAATTTAAATTGCTAACGTAACTAAAATTTTATTTTATTTTATTACTATTATTTTTTTTCGGGGTGGGTGGCAGAGAGGGAAGTTATATAGGTTTCCTACCACCTGATATATTTTAACGTGTGTAGTTTTACGTCAAAACATGTTTTTTTTTTTTACAAAAATCGCTTATTATACGCTGAAGCTAATTAAAAAAAATTCTTATTATATTTTAGTAAAATATATATATATATATATGTTAAATAAAGTATTTACCATAGTTTGTTATTTTAATATTAGTATTAAATAAGAATTAATTAAGGTTTATTTATTTTTTAGGATGGAGGACTATTAGTTTCAATCTGGAGTTTTTGTAGAGCAGTTTTGTTTAACACCAAAATAAATTAGAAATACAGTCCTATCGTTACAAATTCAGTACCAAACGAAAGGGGCAATTTTTCTAAATCCAGGGATGCAAACAGGTTTTCGACACGACAATTTGATTTTTTAAAATTAACTAAAGTATGAAATTTAAGTGACAACACTTCATTTTAATTCTTTTCAGTCATTTTTAAAAAATACGTGGCCTAGTTTTACGTTCAAAAAACGAGATAAAAAGTAAGTTAAAAATTCAAAATAAAAATTTTACAGATTGAAATTGATAGTCCTTCGTACTAAACTAAATTCTGTCTTTGATAGAATTTTCAATTTTTAATTTTTTCTTTTTCTTTTTTTTTTTTTTTTATCCATTTAATTTATAGTATCAATCAAAAATTTTACATATTCTAAAATAATTATATACTGAATAATATGTATTTTTGTTCATTGTCAAGGAAAAAAATATTTTAATGTTTAATATCGTCATAGGTTCCTATTAAGTACAGAATCGTGAATGCATTAATCTATTTTAAACATTGAATATTTATTTATTTTTCTTGATCTTGCTTTTCTTCTTGCCTGATATATATATATATATATATATATATATATATATATATATATATTCTAGTTAAGTGTAAGGCGCTCCTAAATAACGGAAGAGGCACCCCTCATGCCTTAAAAAAAATCCGGTCAGTTCCACTACCGGAGCTCGGAATTTCCGAGTGGCATACGGCAACAACAACAACAACAGTTAAGTATAAAAACCTTTCTGTAATTATGAAATACAGAAATTATAGGCTTAGCCCGCTTCGAAGAGCACTATACTTAAATGAGTTGTCAAAATTTCATATTATTATTACTAACCTAAGATAAATTTCCCTCTGTGTTCTGTAGAGGTTTTTCCAGCTCGCAACGTGAGGAGTTCGGGTCCACACTGCCTTCGGCAGGAACTTACCCGCTTCTTACTTCCCCTTCCCCAGCGGCTAAGTTAGAAGTTTTGCAAAATCTCACCAAAGTACATAATGCGTACACCTAATCAACATCCACACACCAAAATTTATCACTCTAAAATAATGTAAGGTGAATTCAAGCAGGATAACGTGTTTTTGCGTGTGTTTATTGCTCCCCCCTACACCAAAAGGGTAAGCGGGCGATTTTCGTAAAATCCCGTTGCAACAAGCGTCGGATTCACATAAACAATTTGCACACCAAATTTCGCGACCACATATCCCATAGATTTTCCAAGACAAATTTAGCGTTAAAAGAAGGGGGTCTTGAAATTCCTACTTCGTAACACCCCCCCCCCCCAAAAAAAAAAAAAAAAAAAAAAAAAATGAAAATATGTTTTTGGAAATATTCTAAAGAAGACACATGGTTATTTTCAATACCTTTGTAACATCTTTAGTAGAGCTCTACTAAAAAATCCGGAATTTCTGAAATTTCCCCCGCGAAATACGACCCCCCCCTCTCTCTCTTGTTTAAGAATCAAGGATTCCAAAATCGTACATAATGTTCTATTTATACTCAAGTGTAGTCTCATTATGTGCAATTTCTTCATCGTGAAGTAATTTGGGGCCGAGGTATGCTTACAAACGTTTTTTTGCTTCCTGTTCCCTTGGGGAAAGGGGGTATTTCGATAAATCCCGTTCCTTTAGGTTACGGATGCAGATAAACAACCAAGCACTAAACTTCGTGCCTGCAGCTCCCATAGATTTCTCAGGACAAATTTAGCGCTAAAAGGGGTGTCCCGATTTTGCCCCCTCGTAACACCCTCCCACAAAAAAAAAAAAAAAAAAAAAAAAAAAAAAAAAAAAAACGCAAACCGCAAAAAACTAAAATGTGTTCTAGGAAATATCCTAAGAAAGTCGCACAGCCTTTTTTCAACATATTTGTTCCATTTTTGGTAGAGTTCTACTCAAATCAGGAATTTTAGAAATCTCCCCCCTTCGTTCCCTTAAAAATCGGAAATTCCTAATTCGCAGATAATGTTTTATTTGTACACATGTCTAGTCTCCCCATGTGGAATTTCTTTATTATGAAGGAATTAGGAGCCAAGTTATGCTTTCAAACGTGATTTTTTCTTTTGCCCACAGCAGGGGGGAACGGGGGAAGGAATTTCGGAAAAGTTGATAGATATAATTTTAAGTTGGGTAAAGACCTTTAATTCCTGCCAAGCGGAGTTGAATTCCATCTGTTCATTCTGAAGTGATACCTGGACAAACGCGTTTTTGTATTTTGCCCCCCAAGAGGGAACGGGGGGGGGGGAATTTCCGAAAATTTGATAAACATAATTTTAAGTTGGTTAAGGACCTAAATTCCTGCCAAGCGCAGTTGAATTCCGTCTGTCAATTCTCAAGTGATATCCGGACAAACGTGTTTTTGTATTTTGTCCACCAGGGCAGAGCGTGGGGGAATTTCTGAAAAGTTGATAGATATAATTTTAAGTTGGGTAAAGACCTAAATTCCTGCTAAGCGCCGTTGAATTCTGTCCAGCCGTTCTCAAGTGATACCCGGACAAACGTGTTTTTGTCTTTTGCCCCCCCCCCCCCAGGGAAGAACATGGGGGAATTTTCGTAAAGTTGACAGATATAATTTTAAGTTGGTTAAAGACCTGAATTCCTGCCAAGAACAGTTGAATTCCGTCAAGCCCTTCTCGAGGGATACCCGGACAAAAATAGCGACATACAGACACAATGACACACACACACAGTCAAAATTTTCTGAAGTCATTTTAGGCTTTCATGGTGTGTGAAACGTGAAGATATCACAAAATTTTTTTATTCTGACAAATTTACAGACAAAAGTCTGATTTTATTAATATAGATTTATATCAGAATTTTTAAGATTTTTCCTTTTAATAAGGTTATCATTTGCAAAAATTTTGGGAGCTTAAATGTTTTTAAATATCTGTCTATCACATCATTTAGAAACTTTTTGTATCCCATCTTTGCATTTAGTACGTACGCAAGATATTTTCTCTTTACGTAGCTGTCCTAATAGAATTCTGTATGCATGATTAAAAAAAAAAAAAAAAAAAAAAAAAAAAATGGAAGGAAAGTGAAATTTTATGATACACATACAATTAATGTTAAAATGCCCTAACTTTGCAGGTAGTTGGAAATATAACGGCTTTGAAAAGATAGAATAGTTTAATATAGTTAGATTTACATGAAAAAAGCATAATCACAAATGTTAGAAATTAAGTAATGATAATTTATTGAAAGAAATGAGATTAAAATTAAAATATGTAGATTAATCACAACATTAAATCTAAAAGTACTGCTCGTATACAAAAAAATAAAATAAAATAAAATAAAATAAAATAAATAAATAAATAAAAAAAAAAATTAAGATAAAATAGTTGGTAATTTACAACTTTTTCTTGTTTTTTATTGATTACTTATGATAATTTTTTGTTTGGCTTTAATGTAGGTTCTTGGAATATTTTTTGAGATAAAAAATCTTTAATTGTTGAATACTTATGGAAAATAATTTTATTATTTTTTTTATAAAAGACATTCCTCCTTTGCCCTTTCTTATTTAGTACTTTAATACTAAAATAATACTCTTCAGAATCCAGAACATATCTACTGAATAATCTCTCAGTTTGCAGATCAGTATTCTGTTATTTGCTTAAGATGGATGGCATTTCTTTAGTTCTTATCTCTACCTAAGTGATCCTTTATTGTATAGTATATACATGAGAATAAAAATATTCAGATCTTTGACGATGACAGAATATTTATTGACATTTGTTTATATCAACACTATATTTCTCTCAAAAATTATTTATTCATAATATAATTTATTCAATGATATTTATTCACAAAAGTAAAGAGTGAATTTAAACATGTTTTTGTCCACATTAAAAAATTAATGTAAATGAAAAAATTGAATTTTGTTTTTAATTGTGTTATAAATAATAATAATAATAATAATAATAAAGGAAACTGGAAAATTGCACACTTTTTAGTATCACCTAGTACACTTGCTTATATTCCAATAGCAATGTATTTAAATGCACACATAATACTATTAGTTCCCCATCATAATATAGGTATGGGGAACTTAGGTAATCGTGAAAATTTTCGACCTCGGTTTCTTGACTTTTTTTACACGTTTTCAGGTGTGAGGAATCCGAAAATGACAAAATTTGTAGGGTGTCTGTTAGTGTGTTAGTCCGTTAGTTTGTTAGTCTGTGTACACGATATCACAAGAACAAATTGTCGCAGAGAGGTTAGACCAGTTTTAAAATATTACTTTCGACACTGGCAAGAACCCTATTCATTTGCAACATTTGAATTTAAAAACTTCGTAAGTTATTAGAAATTTTCTTAACATGGGAGAATAGAACAAAATTTCACTTAAACGTGCATTAAATGGAAACTTTTTACTGTAAAAATGCCAGACCAGTTTTAAAATATCAGTTTGGATACCGGAATGAACATCGGTAACTATAAATATGCTACTTTGAAAATTTCGCAAGTTATTCGAAATTTACGAATTTCTTAACATGGCAGAATAGAGCAAAATTTCACATAAACGTCAATCTTGAGGGATATTTTCATCGTAAAGATGTCAAACCACTTTCGAAATATTATTTAGGATACTGGCATGAATATCATAGACTATGATTTTTCCAATTTAAAAAATTCGTAAGTTATTTGGAATTTACGATTTACTTAACATGTCAGAATAAGGCAAAATAGAGCATAAACTTCCATTTTGAGGATCATAAACACATTAGACAACTTCAAAATTACATTTATGATATTTGTTTGAACATGATTGAATACAAGTATCAGGGATGAGATTCTTCAGACTTTAGTAGGAATTTCAGACTTTTCTTATTTTTGTAAAGTAATTTTCAGACTTTTTGTTTGTAAATATTCTTATTTTTGCTTGATTTTCTTTGTCTTGACATCAGTTTACAGTGAAACTTGAATGATTCGAACTTGTTTAATTCGAAATTCTGGATAATTCGAGTTTTTTACTCGGTCCCTTGAATTTTGTATTAAAATAATGTTAAAAAATAGTGGATAATTCGAATTCTATTTTGGATAATTCGAATTTTTCATACGATTAACTATAAATATTACAGTAAATTTTTTTCCCAAGATTTTTCTCAGCTAAAATGCATTATTTATTTTAATAGTCTTCCAAAATAAGGAGAAGGAAATACAAGAAAAGCCCCTACATAGTGCCTCAGAAGATATGGTGCATATACATGAACTTCGAGGAGTTTTTTAATTGAAAGTCATGTCTGATGTAGAAGGTTCTATTTTTGTATCAACTGATAGGTTGAAGTCATATGCTATGACACAAAGATTGTACTTGAAGAAGCATTAAAAAATATCTATTTTAAAAAAAAAGTGTTGAATAATTAAGCTCGTAAAAAAAAAATATTGATTTAATGGGAGGGGGGAGATGTAGCAGTTTTCTTAGATATAAAGTTTATATGTTAAATCTTTGATCGTAGAGTTTTAATTTTCTTAATTTATCTCTTTTTTTTTGACAAAATAGCATGCTTGCCAACATCCTAATTAATATTCTGTAGTGTTGTTAGTCCCGCCCTTTTTTTTCACACCATTAAATTTTTAAAGTAATATTTTGCATATGCAATTACGATTAAATAAGAAGAAAAATACTCTAAAACGGATACTGGTGTGAAAATGAAGGTGGGTTTAACAATACTACTAATTTTAATTAGTATGTTGGCAAGTATGAAATAGTATACGTAATTCGAATTTTTGGATATTTCGAATTTTTCTCAGGTCCCTTCAACTTTGAATTATCCAACTTCTACTGTATTTTCATATATTTCCACATTTGCTTATGTAAAATGGAATTTCTTGTATCTGTTTTTTCTTTTATTGGAAAAATTAACTCATCTTTGAGTTTTGCACATAATTTTAGACTTTTTGTTAGTTTTCCACTCTCATCCCTGAAATATTCTAATAGGAAAATTTCGTAAATTATTCGTAATTTACGATTTTATCAACATTGTGAACTTGTGAATTTTTTATATAAATATGGATTTTGAGGATTATTGCATTGGAAATAGTAGCATGAAAACTAAACAACGGAATTGACCCTGATAAAATAAATTAATAGATTAGAATAAGATAAATATATAGAAATGAACGGTGGGTAGCCTATCAGGCGGGGATTTCGTTCTGTCACTGGGTCAAGCTTTGGTCAAATTCATTTCTTTTAACATGATTATAATATGTCTGGCACTAGAAATTTATGAGAACATAAATATGGTGGGGAACTGAGCAGAGTCCACCTATGCACACTAGTTACTTAATGCACTTAATACGTGCATATTAATACTATCAATTTAATTAAAAACTCTGAACGTTTGAAAAGTTGTTCTGTTGTCAAAAGTATATTTCTGATAAATTTTTGACAACAACGCAATCAATGTTTTTTATTTATTTTATAAAATTTTATTTTAACTATATTCAAATGATTGATTAAAATGATACTATTAATTAATGTATCATCAAAATTTATATAGATCAAATTAATTAAAATGATGCTATTTATTTTAACTATATTAAAATGTTACTCTATTTTTTTTGAAAGGAAGAATTCGATGCGATATTAACATAGATACGGTCATAATTAAAGTGACCCTATTCAGAACCCTCTAGAACCTGACCTACCTATTGGATTTTGATGAAATCTGGTATATACGCTAAATGGACACTGTAGAAATGATTTCTTCTATAATAATAATAAAAAAGTTAAAATTTTGACCACCAGCGGGAATTGTGGGGCCTAAAGAAGAATAAAAAATCTGTCAGAATCATTAAAATTTATTCAATTACAGAATGCGCTCAAAGTGAGCTCCATTGACATCAATTACGTGTTGAAAGTGCATTATAGCGTATTCAATGGTAGCGCGAAGAAAATTTCGAGAGATTTCAGCAACGTGTAATACTTTCTTTCTTACTTAATAATTACTTACTTTTACGCGTGTAATACTTACAACGACTTTCAACTCAGGTAAAGTCCTCATTACTCCCCAATAAACACGGTCTTTTAGGAATATTCACAACCAGAAATCACAGGGGTTTAAGCCGAGTGAACGAGAAGGCCAAGCATTCGGAAAATCCTTTAGATATTACACGATTTTCGCCAAAGTTTGCACGAAACAGTTCTTTGACTTAATGCACAATGTGGGGAGATGGTTCATCTTGCATGGAGATAGTGGTCTGTAATTATTGCTATTCCTGTAAAGCAGGAAAGACTTGCTGTCGAAGAAGTTCACTGTACCGTGCACTCGTAACCGAGAACATTTTAGGAGCTTCAGGAGTGAGAATTTATAGAAAAACGGCTAAAGGATAAAATCCTCAGTAAATCCACACTATGCAGTTATGTAATTAGAACGTAGTGGTTGTTGCTGCAGGGCATTAGGAGGTGAAGCACCCCATATGCAGCAATTTTGATTATTCGCAGTTCCACCTAAAGAAAAACGCACCTCATATGACTATAGAATTTTAAAAGGCCATGCATCATCAGCTTCCATTCTCGCCAAAAATCGGCAAGCAAATTTTGAGCGTGTTTGGTGGTTTTGAGGTTGCTGCATTTGCATCATGTGGATCTTATACGGATACTATTTTAAAATGGATCGCAGAATTTTTCATACTGTCAATCAAAGAATCGCTATCTCACGTGCCACTGATCTAGCACTTGCTGAAGAATAGCGGGAACTGGATGGTTTTTTCAACTACAGCAGTAATGACTTTTTCGACAATTTCATTCGCAACCGGTTTCCTTCCTTTACCTGGCAGCATACCCAAGTCTCCAGTGTCTTCAAATTTCCTAATCATCTTCTTCAAATCATTCTTCGATATGAGCCCTTTTCTCAATCCTTTTAAACGACGATATTCACGCAGTTCAGCTAAGTTATTGCTGGGGTTCTGATAAAACATTTTTAGAAGTACCGTTCGATCTTTCTTCAGTAAGGGCAAGACTAACGTTGATAAAGGTACAGAGAATGATTTTCGGCTCTGAATGCAATTATTTTTATAGATTTGACTAATTTGCCTAAAGAAACTTTAAAACGTGCCATCTGGTGGTCAAAATTTGAATTAATATATTTTATTGCAGAAACTGTTTTCCCATGGTACATATAACGCATATACGAAATTTCATCAAAATCCGATAAGCCTAACGAGTTCTGGACGGGTCTGAATAGGGCCACTTTAATTACAACCTGTATGACTATATAAAAATGCACAGCCATAACATATATGTACAAAGAAATAATTGAGCCACACTACGTATGTACATAGTATTTAAGTAAATAAAAAAATGCTCAAAATATCGGAACAAAACATCGTTTTATTAACATGTAGTTATACAAAGAATATGAAACCTTCCATAGATCGCAAATATTTTCGCGGCTGTGATGTAAGTACATATTCGGTATGATATGAGTCCTTTTAAATCGATATTTCCCTTGTTATAAATTGAATGTATTCTTCCAAGTTGGTAAAGGCGTCGAAAGAGTAGCGAAAGTAGCTGCTATCCTGATTGTATGAGTTTTTCAAGTATTTTTGGTCCATGGACTTCCAGATTAATGCGATGGCTAACTGTATTTTCTTTGCGTCATTGGTTAAATCAAAAGTAAATACCATATCAGTTCGTCCAACATGTCGCCCGATCTAACTGTTTGACCAACTGGATCTTTGACGTCTGTAATACAAACTGTTTCAAAGTTAGATAATTGCTTGTAGCACTGCCGACTACACCTGAAAATCCGCTTTTACGTATTAAAAAAAATTCCTTCTGATTTAGCTGCTTATATAAAGAGTAAACACATGGGATTTCGTTTTAATTTGCACCAAAATTTGGTGTCAGTTTGCTTAATTGATTGAAAGTTTTCCTCAATTATTTCTATATTTTGTTGTGTTCACGTAGTGTCCGCATCAAAATCTAGTACATGCTTTGATCTTTTTTTATAGTTAACACACTAATGCCAATTTTTGATGCAAAGGAACCCGGCAATTTTATAGTGTAGTGAAAAAACCGTGTAGCGAACAAAACAATGATTTTAAGTCCTCCAGCAGTTGTTATTGCACTCTTATTTTTTAATTTCCATCTATCACAACTAGGTGGTGTCATATTGAATAAAACAAAATATTAAATTGGTTTTTAAATTGGGAAAAAGTAATAATTAAATAGGGTTTTTATTGTCATAAAACTAGCTCCACAGTATTCAATTTGGTGAGCACTGTTTTCTTCTATCAATTCAAAACGGGAAATAGCACATTCTCGAAGAAATAGGAGTGTATTTGTGCTGATATTATGAATATACATGAACGTAATGCGCATTGCGTGTCATAAAAGAAGATATGTTTGCTATAGGAACACTGAAAACAACATGTGTAAGATAATATCACAGCAAGAAATCCCCAAAATTAGATCAGGTGATCTTAGCAGCCATTTTGTTGATAAATGACATCTGATAATTTTATTAAATCCTAAACACATGCTAAAGAGCAAAAGGAATTGTAATGTGTGTCACCTTCTTGAATAAAAATTGTACTACCCATGCATGCACACTATTGAAGTGACAGAATGACATGATTGCTCAAAAGGGTCTCATAGTGTGTACAACTGATGGTACTGGAAACAGGACCCGAAGAACTTGTGACGATGACAGTAGTAATTATCGAAGTCAGTGACGATGACAATAGTATCTTCACTTCAAACTGGAAAGGAAAAAAGTAAAAAAAAAAATATTTATTTAATATTTACTAAAAATATTTAAGAAATTTTCATAGCATATATATATATTTCATACTAATCAGTATGCATTGATGGAAATATTAATATAATATTCTGAAATATTTGAGGAATATTTTTAAATTTTTAAACATATGCACAGTATTTGTATAAAACGAATGATAATTGTTTGGCTTTTGCAATTTAAGAGATGGATAATTATATATAAAAATATATACATATTGAGAATTTTGATGATAATAGAATATCACCATCATTATTCCTCATTTATGTTTAACACTTTCTAACAAACTTTAAAACTGTTTATGACTCTATTTATCTTGTCTGCGTTCTAGTTTCTGTAAATGTTTTTATAATACTCAGAAATGTATGTATGTTATTATGCTCCTAGTTGAAAATGTTGTAAATACCATTCTGGTTTATATAGAGAACTACATAAAATAATACGGTTACATTAAGATCTCTGAGAGGTATTTATTTAAAGCATACTTTGAATATCTTTATAATATCTTTATATAACTCAAATAAAATGAAATTAATGAGGGAACCCGGGAAACAATTTGGTACCGGCACGGAATGAAATTAGATGTTTTTCGTTAGAAGGAAAGTTCGGTCAGCGAACGACAGTAAGTAAAACTAGACCTCTCTTGTAACTGAAGACTACAGCAGCAATGTCAGTCTGACTTTCTCCAGCGATCTGAGTTTTCTTATTAATTTCTTTTGCATTGTAACTTCTGATGATTTTGTAACCAAGATAAAGGACAGAAAATTTTCACATTACAACTATAGCTAGTACATGTCTCAAGTCTTAATTGTCTTTATTGTCTTTAGTTTCTTGTAGTTAAAGAATTGTTTACGTGGATTTATAAAATGACCTTTCCTTCCGAATCTGAATCCGGTCCTTCTTTCGGAATGGTGAAGTATTCTATGCTGCCTCACAAAGTTTCTATCTTAACGATCGATTTTATAACATTGATGCCTTATAATATTTCCGAGACTACAGAATAAGAAAAAATAGACAATCATGGTATATTGAAGCAATGAAAAACGTTGTCGAGACGTTTATTTCTATTCAATCAGGATACTTGAAGATTTTAAACCAATTTTATTTTCTCAAACCTACTTTGGAAGGATAAGGTAGAAAAAAAAGTAAAAACCTTGGCTACAAAATTGATAAAACAGCTGGAAAATTTTAAAATATATTTACAAAAAAGCAGAAACTTGAGATTGCTAATTATTTAAAAGCTAGGGAAGCTAGGTTATTGGTTTAACAATGAAAGATTAGAATAACTTAGCTTATCATTTGGCTGTAAAGCATGATATTAGCCCTAAAATGCAAAATAAAATCACAGTCTAAGACTGAGTCTAGTGATTCCTTAAGAAACATTGTACTTTACCAGTTCACAAACCTGAAGTAACATCTGGTGTAATCGATTCCGTTTTGTTGCTGTATTTACCACTACATTGCTATCACAGACTTCAGCCACTTGATATTTCTTTTGTAAAGTCTTTAAGACGTGACACTATTTCAAATTTCAGCGCGCTTTCTCTTTCTCTCGATCAGCTTTTATACAAAACGCATCAATGGAAATTGTTATTGGTGCTTTATAAACTACAGGGATATGGACAAATCATTTATCACAAAACTAAATTCAAAACTGATGAACACTCAATATTTAAACTTTAAAACTTCTTCACACATCATAAAATTGAAGACAGCACAACCGGTTTCGAAAGGACGTGGCCTTTCTTCTTCAGGTTCAAAAAACACGTGCTTTTGCCTTGGAGATAAAAGCAAGACCTTGTTCTGCCTAAATCGGTTGTACTGTCTTCAATTTTATGGTATGTGAAGAAGTTTTAAAGTTTAAATAAATGATTTATCGATATATTTCGACAACGAGGTTCTCCCAGTAGACATCATTAACAACGGACATGATAAGCTTAGAAGACAAGAGGTGATCATATCTAGAGCTAAATGAGTGGAATTGCCTTCGCATAGGACACTAGTAAAAAAAAAAAAAAAAAAAAAAAAAAAACACGCGTATCAGAATGGATGATAAAGCAGACGATGTTTCAGCGAAATCTAATGATGAAACCCCGTCTAAGAAGGTTTGATTTAACGAAGCTTGGTGTGCCACTCTTGTGTTATTGGATAACGACAACAGGGCCTCTTCATGTTTTGTATAAAGTTCTAACACCTACTCCAAATGTTAAAGAAAACGAGAAAAATAAGAGAAGATGGGAAGACCACTGTCTTAATAGATTTCCCTCACAATAAAGAGCCAAAAGTCGCTATTCGAAAAAAAAAAAAAAAAAAAAAAACTTTGCAATAAAGAAAGAATAAGGATAAAACTACTTAATTAAGATAATAAAATAAGAATAGAAAAAAATATATATCAGAGGAAAGTGCTTTAACATAACTGGAAAGAAGAAGGAGCTAAAGAAAACCCGATAACTAACGAGAGTGATTCGGAGGATTGTTCTGAATGTGAACTCTTATGATGAATTTTGTTCAAAGTCAGTTAAGAATTAAGTTGTTTGTTCCATGGACAGAAATTGTGCGCGAAATACCTGTGTGGGAATCGAAAGCAAAGATGATGAGGTTTTCTAGTGTGCGCTTTTGTGAATAGTCTTAAGACAAGCACATAATCAGTGAAAACTGTGATTAAAACTTTATAGTGACTGAAAACGAAGTAAATATAGAGGAAACTTATTTTTTATGCTTTTCCAATAGTTATTTATAGATATATATATTTATATTTATGGGATTTTACTACCTCGTTTCGATATATGAACGAGGCAGAACGAGGAAAGTGATATAATTTTCTCTTTTTGAAGTAAACAGTATCGTTATCTTCGTTTTTTTTTTTTTTTTTTTTTTTTTTTTTTTTTTTTCAATATAGTTGTATTTTTATGATGACTAAATTATAATGTTTTTATTAAAATATTTGTAACTCTCTTAATTACCGATTTTGCATTTTTAAAACACAATTTCAACTTGCTAACCTATTATACACAGAGGTCTCTTATATGCTATTTTCACTTGTCTCAAAAAAGCATCTATTCTAAAAGTGAAATATTTTTTTCTCTGCCTAAGAATGTGTGAAATTTAATTTGATTTTGATTTGCTTCAGACTATTAGCATTATTTATGAAAATCGATATTTAATTTTAAATTTATTCATCAACCCTGAAAGTTCATTTCAGAAAATTTTGGAGTGGAAGGCTGATTTTTTATACCAACTATGTGAAAAATCCCAGAGCCGGGAATCGAACTAGGGCCTTCCGCTTTACGTGCGGATGCTTAAACCATTGAGCTACCCTGGCTGGCAACGTTGCTAACGTTATTCGTTGCCAACGAATGTTATGTGAAAATGCCTAGCTGGTAATCAGCCAGGGTAGCTCAATGGTTTGAGCATACGCCAGGGTTCTTTGGGAACCCACTCAGATCTTGTTCCGATTCTCTAGATGATGTAAGCCCTCCTTCTGTATTTTGTTTTCCACAGGTGAAGGTAAGCGGCTGTCTCGACAGCCGTAGGTACTTCGAAAGCACGTGATGATGATGATGATGATGATGGTTTGAGCATCCGCACGTAAAGCGGAAGGACTGGGTTCGATTCCCGGCTCTGGTATTTTTCACATATTTGGTATAAAAAATCAGCATTCCACTCCAAAATTTTCTGAAATAATTTTAAATATTTGATAAAAAATATCTAAAGAATGAGGTGTATTTCTTCAAAAAGTAGAAGATTATCTTTATGCTTTATAATATCCTGTATATATATATTTTTTCATAAAGATTGCATAAAAAACGAAAATAATGAAGATTTAATAATTTTGAATTAAATTTGTAACATATTATGATTTTTATATTGAATCTTAAGCTTTTGAAGAAGGCTAATACTAAAATTCGTATCCTTTTGTTATAAATATATTTTAATAATGAAGAAAACTAATAAGTAATAAGCACGTGCTAGTAAATGTGCATACCACGAATAAAAATATTAATATATTCAAATACTTAAGTATTTGTATATAATATTTTTAAGTAGTTAACATAAATATATGCGTAAAAAAGAAACAACATCATTGTCGTTCAATAAAAAAAAACATAGCAGTGTTTTATTTTTAATTCGAAATATTTTTCTTTGACTGTTAAAAAGAAAATTCGAAACAAAACATGTTTTGTGAAAAAAAAAAAAAAAAAAAAAAAAAAAAAAAAATACACAAACACCATATTTTGAGGTTTAAGTGCACATAAACAAGCATCTGTAATATCTTTATTCGTAAATACAGCAGCATGCTAAACATACATTTACTCCAACATTTCAGAATAACATTATTGTACTTTAAGGAAAAAATACCTGAAAAATAATATATTTAAAACAAAATTTATAAAAAATTCCTTTGAATAAATGTGCTTGCTTTTATTAGACAGTTTTATGTTTTGAAACTGTGCCAATCTGAAGAGTTTTAAATTGCGATTTTATGCAAACTAAGAAGAAACGCATAAGATTTTGGAAGTGATAAAATATAAAATAGGTAAACCTATATACTAGTACATTCTAAACGAAATAAGTGTATTTTTTGCTGTATCTAATGTGGCTATATACATTACTGTTCTGATGTTATAACGCACATTGTATAGATATTATAACCTTTAACATATTAATGGTTAAATTTGAGGCTTTATTTAGATAATTTAGATGTTTCACATTTGTTTTAGATGAGTATAGAATGAAAAGAAAGATGGTTAAAATTAAATTGCAATGTGCGAGTGAATTTTTTTCTTTTTCGTATATGTCAATTTAATTTATCTGATTAAAAAAAAAGTTAATATATAATATATATATAATTGAATATTGTTTCAAGTACAACTTTTTATTTCAAGTTATTGTCTTTATAGTGAATCTTTCAATATAATGAACCAGGCAAACAGTTAGTAAAATTTTGCATTAGGAAAAAAATTTGCATAAATTTATATAAGTACTAGATTATGATGCTTTTTCTGATACATCCACATATTACACAATGTTACCAACGTACAAGCTGTTACTGTGCATAATAAGAAATGTGCAATAACATTGAAAGAAAAATAAGTCTTTCTAGTTCTATTCGAAATGCGTTAGCGTTATGTGGAAAATATTATTCTCTGTCTACTTATGCTAAATAATGTAGTTGATATGCATTAATAATCATTTAATTAAATTTACTATGCATAATATATTTAAGATCGTTTCGTCGTAAATTTATTAAAAAAAAAAAAAAAAAAAAAAAAAAAAAATAGCACTAAAGAAATGATATCCGATTAACTTATCAAACATGTTTTTAAACTGTAATAATGTTTTAATTATTGTATATCTATCTCAGTCTTATTAATTCAGATGAAATAGCAAAAATAACATACAAGAGATACTTCATTTTTATATAAACGCTGCTCAAATACTTCAAACAGAATAATTTGTAAATAAGCAATATTAGAACAAGAGAAATGTACTTCATCCTCATTTTTTTTGACCAAAGCATAAAAGTAAGTTTTGATATTGACCTTTTGAATTATACATACATAATTTTTACTTCCATTACCCTACTACCAAAGGTAATGAAAGTATAGTATTTACTCCGAAAATTCGATGTCGAGATTTCACCTGATTTACGCGTTTCAAGGTCCCCTGAGTCCAAAAAAATTGGTTTTTGGCAATTGGTTAGTGTGTGTGTATGTATGTATGTGTGTGTGTGTGTACGTATGGAACCTTCCGGCTATCATATCTCCGGAACTAATAAAGATAGAACTACAAAACTTTAGAATTGAGACAGGTCTGGTGTACAGATGAAGTTTCCAAATTTTGGTGAAAATTGAAAACCGGAAGTGGGACATCGGGAACCGGAAGTGAGATCGTAAGTCCGTATCTCAAAAACAGCTCAAACAATTTTCTTCAAATTTGCTCTATAAACACTCTATTAGGCATCCTTTCAAATAATATAGTAGGTTAGTTCAGAAAAATTGATAGGCGTCCTGTATAAATAGCTCAATTTCAGGTCTCGCCAGCGCGTTCCTTTAAAAACAGCTGTACGGATTTTTTTCAAACTCGCCATATTAACTCCCTTTTAAATATCCTTTTATATGTAATTATTGTTTTCCGGTCAGTAATTGAGTTTTGGTAAAAGTTCGTATCTCAAAAACAGCTCTAATGATTTTCTTGAAAATTGTTACATAAATCCATTCCTTTCTCCTGTATTACGTGGCTATTAGAGGAAAATTAAGTTATCTTGCTTAGGGAGGTCAGTTTTAGATCTCGAAAACTGGTGTTTCAAAAAATAACTCTACTATTTCTTTTTCTTATTTTTTACCTCGCTATGTCTTTACATGTGTGTAAAGTTTCTCTTACCGGAAAAAATTTAGGTTTCTACTTCTTTAGATTACTTATATGTTTTCTGATCACACTATTTCCAAAAAATGCGCACAATACGTGGATAATGGAAGTCGTGCAGCTGTTTCACACCATATTTTTTTAACCACAATTCACAACATTAATTGAATAATTTATAAAAAATAGTTAAAAAACATTTTAATTTACTTTCACATTATAATACAAAACTTTAGATTAAATTGCTAAATTAACTTTGATCTGAAAAGAAATAAATAGTGTCATTTGTTATTAGATACGTTTTAAATATAAATCCAAGCACACATGAATCTAATGTGTATAAGCGTTTGAAAAGTTTCAAAATTTATAGAAGTTGTAATATGAATTCATGTTGCATTGGTCATGATAAGATTGGTTAAGTGTTGGGTTTAAGGCCGATTGACTACGCTAACTCCCTAGGTCTGTAGTTGGAGCGCCGTCCGTGGAGATCTTTTTAAGGGAGCCTAAACAATATTTACATGAATTTCGGAGAAAACCACGGAAAACTCCGAACGGCTAGGTCGATTAGCGCTACCTGGGATCGAACCTGACTCTCATCTACCATCTTTGAGCGCTGAACCGCTCGGCCGCTGGTAGGTCATCGTGGTAAGGGTACACAATAGAAACTTTTAAAAGGGAATACTGAAAATCTAATACATCTTCATTAAATAACTACAAGAAATTAACAACTTATTAATATTTATAAAATTTTTTTTGATTATATTTTACTAATTTATTATAATAAATAAAATTTAAATTATTTTTAACAAATCGAAGAAAACTGTATTAGAAAAATGCTTTAATATTGTTTTGTTTAAAAATTTACCCTAAAATCATTCCTAAAATTTTTCCATTCTACGTTTTCGCTTATCCTGTGCATATGCTTTGTGATATTCAACTTAAAAAAATAGTGGATACTTTATTCCTTCTAGAGTTTTTTAAAGAAAACATTTAAGAAAAGTCTACATTCATGTTTCAGGAAAGTTGTTTGAAAAATTTATGCCTGGAAATTTTGTGAAATGAAATTGTGAAAAGGATTTATTTTCTTCATACGGTAAAAGGAATTCAATTCAGTTGGGACTATTTTAGTCGCTCAGCATTTTCTGTTTAGTAAATTTTTAAAAGAAAAGCTTAAAGTTTATAGAAATAAAATATTAGTAAATAAATGCAATTAACGGGTAATACTATATATCGATACCTTATATGACTTATTTTAGCTTAATATATTTCATTTTCTTAAAGATTTACACAATGTACTTATATAGATAGGATTTCATATTTATATTTTGTTTAATAAATGAAAGAATTCAAAGCGTAGTTTTAAGAATATTTTACGTTCTTCTGCACTTATATCGTAAAGAAAGTATTATTTTGGGATTGAAATTTCGAAAAGGAGATTGTGATAAATTTTGCATTATGAAATCCCCTGAATCTAAAAATCAGATTTTAAATGGTTGGTCCGTGGGTGTGTCTGATACTATTAAAACATATTATTAGGAAGTCTAAACACAATATTCTAAATCTGTATCATATGGAGATACTACTTGAAAATTTTTATTTTTAAAAATACTAATAAGTTGTGCACAGGGTCATTCAAGATAATTCAGTTATATTACGTCTATGATAAAAATTTCTGGTATGTACAATTAGTACCTGCCAGTAAAACGTTTGTTAGGTACAGTTTAAAAAATTTATGCTGTTTCGAACAAAACAAAATGAAGATCTATATCTATATGCATAAAAGTATTTTTCGTGTAGAATATTGTATAAAACTCTTTCGTCATTCTTTAACAGGGTCACACAGAAGAATGCGAAAATATTAAGGTTATAATTGGAAATAGTTGAAAGTGCATATCAAGTTTTTTTATTCGTTTTTTATACTGGGGTAAATTAAAGTACTTTATGTGGTGTGTATATAATTTATATACAGTCGGTAACAAAAGTCTCCGAACACTAGCAAAAATTCCTATATAAAAAAGTACACTTAATACAGTTTTGTTAAATAAATCATTGTCGAATCCTGTTTTTAGACTTACTAAGAATAGGATTCGACAAGGATTTATTTAACACAACTATATTAAGTGTACTTTTTTTATATAGGAAATTTTGCTAGTGTTCGGAGACTTTTGTTACCGACTGTATAATTCATATGGCGGTTTTATATTAAACGTAATCGTTGGAAGTGCTTTTTTAACTTACCAAGCCCAGGAAATTTGCTTAGGAAGGCTAATTGCACTCGTATAAAAATACGATAGAAAGAGTATTGCTTGATGTCTAATTTTAAGCACTGTTGTTTTTCATTGTAATTGCCTGTTCTAATATCCCATGAATATGGAAATCTAGTTTTCAGTGGTTCATATGTGTGTGTGTCTTTCATCAGGAAAACTTACAAATATTTTCAGGAAATATAAATTTGATAATCTGAAGATCAAAGGAAGGTGCCACTTGAAAAGCTTGATGAATACTGGAAAGTTTGAGGGAGTGATGGGTGTGAAATTTGTTTGAATAATTTCGAATAAACTTTTAAATTTAATAAGTCATATTATTATTATTATTATAAATATAGGTACTATATTCAAACGGAGGATTCAGGAGTCTACTGTCTCCTCAGTGTCACACCAGATTATTAGAAATCTAAACACAAATCTGTCAAGTACGATTAGTAAAAATTGATTAGTAATGGTGCATTTTCCTAATATCTAGAATTTTTTATTTTGGTACCCTTCTCGTTTCTGACAATAAATTCCACGCTTTTGAAGTTAAATTTTATTTTTTTAATTCTTTTCACACAATAAATGGATAGTGTATATAACAATACGATTATTTAGGTAATGTTTAATTTTATAAAAACAATACCAATCGAAATTTCAAATTGTGATACCGGACCATCAATGCATAAAAAAATGTGGCCTTAATACATGATCGATTTGCATGTATTTTTACTTATATCTAATATTATTTTGGGAGATATTCTATTATCACAGTAGAAATAGGTTTAAAAATTCCGTTATTTGGATTTTCGTCATATTAAGTGATAGTTTTATAATTATAGTTTTGTGAATTTAGACGTTTAGATTTTTTTCTTTAAATAAATTGTGCAACAAATGTGGTTTTTAAAGAGATTTGTCTTTCCCATAATTAATTGTCCAAATTTTTATATCTTATACTATTATGTAAAATAGGAAATTTCGATCGTATTTATGATAACTGCGTTGCTGTTTTTACTTATTTTATTTTATCGATTTTAATTTGTTTATAACAAATCAAACTCTCATTTATTAATTGTTTTTGATTGTAAATTAACTTAATAATTTCACTTAATAAAGAGATCTTATAATACAAACAAATATGTATTTAAAATTTTGCTATGCATTTGCAAAAATAATTAGAAACACCTTTAATTTTCCTTTATTATTATTATTTTTTTTTAATATAAATATGATATTTCTTATTTTTACTTAAATTAACGCATTAAAAAATCCTAAAAAATAAAATTTTATTCTTAAGAATATTTAACAAATCTTATGTTTTATTACTTTTCAAGAATCATTCAATTTTAAATTTTTTAAATGTTTGTATGTTATTTCTTTTTGAATTGATCTCTTTGTTTATAAGAAGAATACAAAATAATCATTAATTCATACAGACTGAAAATATTTAAAATATAGGATTTACTTGAAATATTCAACAAAAAGGTTTTAGTAAAAAGGCATATAATATAAGAAATAAAATATGAATGAATAAAATTGAAAAATGAGTACTTTAGGTTTGTTATGGGCTTTTATATTTTCATAAATGAAACATAAATAATATAAACATGGTATCAGATAATCATAAATTTATATCTTTCGTGCGCTTCGTTGGATAAAGTCAATTTAAAAAGTGAATGAATAAAACTGAAAAATTGGTCTCTGAAGTATTGTATTACATTTTCTAGCGTTTGCGCTTTTTATGAAATATGAAAACTATTAACATAAGTACAGATAAGTTTAATAATAATAAATGTATACATTTAATATGTTATGTACGATTTAAATTACAAAATAGCATTTCGCTTTTTTTTTTTACTGTAAAATAAAAATTACAGTGGTAAATAAGTTAAGAGTTATATATAAGTAAACAGAATTACCATCAAAGCGAACGTTTTCGAAGTAACATTTATACAGTTTTATTATTTAATTGAATATTTAAATAACAAACATGTATAAAATGAGAAATGTTTAATATTAGTCATCAGCATAATAATGCTTTTATTGACTGTTAAGCATACTTTTATAATAATAAATAAACCTATATTTTATTTATGGGGCATAGATTTTGACTAATTTATTTCATTATTTATTATAATTTCTATACAATTAAAATTTTATTGAAGCATAGCTTATCTATGATACAAAATATCATTTAAAATCTGCGTTTAATGCACTATAATTACTATATTAACTGATAAATTTTAATTAATCTTGACAATCACAATATCTAACTAAAATGTATAAATAATAATTTTGTTAAAATTAACGTAGAAGTAACTTACAAATAAAAGCCCAACAGGTGATTTCGAACTTACCCGTCAATAGAAAAATGTTATGCTGAACATATTGCAGTCTTAGTCAAATAGACAGACGCAGTAATCCGTATTGGAGATTTCTGCATATGAAAGGCGCTCAAGAATTTTCGAACAGGCCTGTCGTACAAAATAATCTATCCAGCAATTCATTATAATCATGAAACGACATCGCACAATGTGCAGTATACCAGAGGACTGGAACTTAAAGACTTATGGGTATGCAATGATATTAAACAAATAGCAGCACAAATCGCTTACTGCTGCTTTAACAGATGAAGGACATTTCACACTGCCTATGGCATGCGGTGTATAATTGTTGTGTGTAGGGCACAGGTTTTAAACATGCATTTGTTGACTAACTTTACATGAACAAAAATCAACGTCTGGTGTAGCTTCAATGACAATACTTTAAACGGTTTTATTTTCTATTAAAGCACAGGGATGTATTTAAAAACGGTCTCTGTTGCTCGTGAGCTTTATGTTGCATTTTTACATAATGATAAAATTTTATGGCATGAAGCTTGGAAGGCACAACACGTAATCGATTTTTTGCATGTTGGAGCACAAGTTCCATGGTGTTGGTGAAGCGTCTAACCTGTGAAGCAGAGTCAACATTTAGGAAGTACTAAATTGATCAGCCTATTCTTTCCAAAGCACGACCTTTTAGATCGACTGGTCTGACATCTTTTGTCTTTTATATGTATGGATTCTTTAAGTTTATAGTGTACTGCAACAAGTCACATCATTGTCAACATTAAAGTATGCCATTCACCAGCGTATCATATTTGTATATATACATATAAACTTATTCTGTTTTTCTACAAAAGATTTGCCAAATGATGTGAATAGTATTCCGACTATTTTCATAAATCTGAAATACAAATAGCTTTCGTTTCCTTTAAAATTGTAAATGGATTGTTACATTTTAATAATCTTTTAATACGATAACTAAAATCCGACAGTGCGATTTTTAACAGAAAATGAAAGTATTTAACTCTTTTCTACTCTTCTAAAAATAAAAATCGAAATCTTCTTTTTTATTCGTTGCAAGTTGCATCTCTTTCTCTTTATTCATATCATAAAAACTACATTTACATAACATATTTATATCTGAATTTTTCAAAACACAAAATTTCAGAAAATTATAGGTACTACAGATGCATTTTATGCTTAAGAATAAGACTCGACATATTTAATTAAGAAAGATAAATTGATTAAGAAAATTTATCGAAAAAAAAAATCAGTGAAAAATATTCTGGATAAAATAAAGAACTCTCACAAATCTTTTGCGAAAAGAATGAATAAAATTAAAAATTAGGAAGAAACTTGTCATTATTTAAATTGAATTTTTATTTTTAACATGATAAAATTTCAGTAAATAATCAATTACTCTTTTAATACCAGATTTTTTTTTTTTTTTTTTTTTAAACACTGACTTTATAAAGACGTATTTAATGTAAAAGTTATTCTTTGAAGATAGCCTTTTATTCACGATTTATTATTATTAATATTTTTAACTAAAAAACAAAAAGTACGCCAAAAGAAGAATCGATATACAAAAAGTTGACGTAAGAATGTATACTCTCATTCTCCTTTTGCTTTTTTAAAAGAAATAATATTATAGTTTTAAAAAATTGAAGAACACGCTTTTATAGAAATGTGAACTAAAAAGCACAAAATATCTATCTTAGTATTAAAATGCAGGGTAAGAGAAAATTGTGTGAGCGACACACCATAATATTTACATACATTTAAATCTTTAATTAAAATAATTTAGAAAAAAAAAAAAAAAAAAACATTTAAAAAAATCTCCCCTGACTGGGCTCGAACACTAGACCTTTAGATTTGTAGGGCGGAGCTTTACCTCACAGCCACAGCGTTCACGTAGGGAAAGTCTTTTTTTACAATATAGATTTTTGTTTGCTCCCAGAGCGGTTACAAACATACAAACATACATACAAGTGAAGCTAATAAAAGCGTGTTAATAAAGCATTTAAAATCTTTTAAATTGGAGAAATAATAAAATCTTCGTGCATGTCTTAATACAACTTTATGAACATGGACAGTTTGGAGTAATATAAGAAAACAAGTAGCGTATGATATATACGGCAATGATTTAAAGAATAAATATAATTTTTACTTTCTCTTACCCATAGGGTAGAGAAAGTATTGTTTTAGGGTCAAATTTTCGAACGTGAGTTTTTGTTATATTTACATGTTCTGAGGTCCCCTGAATACGAAAATCATGTTTTTAGCGAATGGTCTGTGCGTCTGTCTGTGTGTGTGTCTGTTATCAGCATATCTCAAAACAAATAGTAGCAGGAATTCCAAACTCGGTATTCTAAATGTGTATCATATAGGGTTGCTACAGTAAGCTTTCCGTTGAGATGAAGCAAATGGTTCGTGTACAGGGACACTCAAAAGTATTCAAATACATTAAGTCTATGGGGGAAATTTCTGATAAGTATATATCCAGCAACAAAAATATTGAAGCACTAGCAATAATTCTTACTTAAAAGGTGCGTGCCTAATACTGCTTTATGTCGAGTCATGATCTTAGTCCTATACTGTTTATAAAAAAGCAAGTTAATGATAAAAATTAGTGATCAAAGTAAAAAATCAATTGCAGATAAGTAGAGTTTAACATATATAGACTGCACTAAACCAAATGAAACGAATATATATTTTTTGTAATAGAGATAGTCAACTGGGAAAAAAAATTTGTGTATGTAGGAGCCTCGCCTCCTCCCTGGGGGGGGAGTAAATTTTCATGATGGGTATCTTTCAAAAGAGCTCGCCAATAACTTTAAAACGAATGGTTGAACCATCGATCTGTGATAATTTAAAATAAAGTTATCGATAATGGATTTAAAATAAAATTTTCATTTTTAACCAAAAAAAAAAAAAAAATAAATAAATAAATAAATAAATAAATAAATAAATAAAAAATAAAAAAATAAATAAAATAAATAAATAAATAATAATATTAATAATAATGTAATATTGAGAATAAATTCAACTTTGTTTTTGGATATTTAGTGTCATACTACTTCTCTAATATGGAAATCGTCTGCATTATCATAAAAAATATATTTTTTAAATAATAATTTTAATAAATTATTTCTTAAAAACAGAATTATTTTTTAATAACCGAATTAAATTCTATATAAATGTAGGTGCATTAATGAATCGGGAGGTTGAGGAGGCGGCAGCCCCCCTCACACAGAACTAATTGTCATATAAAACTCTTCCGAAGCCTAATTTGAATTGTTTAACATAAGTTTACATAACAGTACTCGTTATCTTACCTCTTAATCTCCAACCTGTATTTATAGTATTAAATTTTCAGGGTAAGAGAAAGTCGTGTGAGTGACAGACCAGATTATTTAATATATGTTTAAATTAATTTGCAGTAATATTATAGAAGTAATAAAAGTTTAGTAAAAAAAAAAAAAAAAACTTATTCAAATAATATTAATATAACAAAAATATAAAGAAAAAAGCAATTTTCTGGAATGAGAAACCGTTTTTGCACTGAATGGAGAAAAGAGTGCACCGTCCGTACTTTAAAGAGTAAAATTTTTTTTAAATTATTATTCAGTGAATTTAAAATAAATTCATCCAGTTTGTTATGTCGTTCAGGATCAAAATCTAACATTTGATTTTTATGCACTCTTAAATTTTATGAAGCCAACATTAGTGCAAAGGGTAGAGCAAATAAGAACTTTTCTTATATATCAAATAAAATAAATAAATAAATAAATAAATACAAATAAAAACAAATTCTGAACTAGCAAATAATTTCGTAATAGTGATTGTAAATTATGAATATCTTTTCAGCAAAATTACTTTGTTAAACTAAATGGATTACATCCCTCGCAACGTTTAGCTAATGAATCTGGGAACTCGACTCGTGTTTCATTAAATAGCCTGGGAAAACATAATCCGATAAAAGGTGTTGTTAATAATGAAAATCTTTCTCTTCTAGGAATTTCATGAAATTAATTCTCGGAATAAGCTTTAAAGAATTCTTAAAAGTTGTTTTCTAATAAAGGAATGTTTGGAATATTGACGTCATCATAATTAATAATCAAATTCTGAATCCATATAATTAAGAGTGAAACATTTAAAAACTTTAATAAATTATACTATTTTAAAGTATAAGTTTTAAACAGTTATAAAAGATCTAATTGAAAATTCTAAATTAAAACTTTAATACATACATCAGAGCATATATCTATTTCAGTTTCTTGAATAAAAATTGTTTTACGAAGAATAATTTGTAGGCAATTTAAAGTTAAATTATTCAATTTTATATAAATTTTCATAATTTCAAGTATGCGCACCATTATACACTGTAAAAAATTTGCCTTTTTTGTTGCCAGAAATTCTCTGTAATTTGAGAAAATACGTTCTAACAGCGTATTTTTTTTCGTAAATTACGCGTATTTTCTCAAATTATAGAGAATTTCTGGCAACAAAAAAATAAAATTTTTTACAGTGAAGGTAAATAAAATGTTTGGAATTTCAGAAATTTTTAGTAATTACCATAATAATTTTTATTAATTTGTGACATGCTATTGAAAATTTAATGATACCGAAATTTTTAATGCAAGTATGGGGATGGGAGAAAAATCAGATTTATTTAACAATTTTAAAATATGCTTCAAACAGAGGAAATTCTGGTTCATAAATTTATGGGTGTTATTATTAATATGCTCTACTATTTATGTAATCATTGCTATAAACAAGTGAATTAAAAGAAAACAGTTATTATATTCCCCATATTGCTGCAAGGTATTCTTACTTCTGATTTAAAACTTAAAATTCTATTTCTTACAGACCCGTTACAGCATTTTAAAGTTATCTAATAAAAAAGTTCTCAAAAATAATCTAGTCGTGCATCTTCATCCAAAATAAACTTCTTAGCTAATAAAATATGGATGGGTCTCACCTGAAAGCTTCTAGCACAATAGGTTCGGGGGTGGAAGGTGGCAGCTATGAATAAATATATCCATTAATAAAAAGTCGACGAACGAAGAGCACTGCTTGTCGGGAATATATACTTTAATCCTTGACTAGCATACATGAGACGAAAACACAAACAAAAATATTATTTACACGTTGATATTAAACTAATTCTTAACATTAGTTCTTAATTATTAATTCTTAGCATCGTTCTGATAGTTTTTAAAAGTTATTTTCTAGGACCGGGGCGTTTGCAAACAAAACCGCTTTTCTAATGGCCCCATTTCTATTCAAGGTCCTTTTCTGTTCTGATTCTAAAGCACATCTGTCGCATACTTCTCATTTTAAAACGAAAGAGTGGCGCAATCAAAAGAGACGCGTGTCACTTTGTCTGTACAGTCAATTGTTCTGGAAACAGAAGAATGAACGGGGAATCCTCGACACCCCATTTAACTAGAAACAATATCGAAAATCTCTTTTGAAGAAATATAGTTCAATTTCCTACTTTTTATTTTTAGAGTGCTAGTCAGCTTTGCTTATTTTTAAAAATACCTACTTACCCGCGCTTTATTGACAGTCTCCGAAAAACTTAGACGCACGCTTCAATAAATTAGAAATGTCCTAAAAAATAATTCATTTATTAGATATTATATATATATATATATATATATATATATATATATTACAATGGTCACAATCCTGATTTGGAGGATAAATACTTTTATATCTCAGCAATAAAATAAAGTGTAGTATAATGTAATGTAACTAACATATTAAATACTGTGCTCTTATAATATGAAACCTTTTAACAACGTAACTATATTATCCTTACAAAACAGAGAAATAAAAATTAATTAGAAAAAAGTTATTCTACATTAACGTAAGATAGTCTGCAAAATTACCGACATTGTCATCACAAATGTCAGCATACTTAAATCCTTTCCCTGAGAGATTGAAATAAAAAATAAATTGAAATAGTTTCCTATAATAAGCCTCTTTAACATTTTATATATGGTGTTATTCAGTCACGAAGAAGTGTAAATATTGTTTTAATGTAAATCATGGAGTTTTTAGAATTATAGTGCTATTTCAAAGGCTTTGCTAGAAAAAGGGAATCAGCGTCACTTCCAATAATAAGAATTTCACAAATTAAATTTGATGCAATCCGTACTATACTGGTTGAGATATCGTTATTACAAAATGTGTATCATTCTTTATAAAGAAACACTAATTCAATGGGATATATACAAAAATCTAATTATACTGTTAAAATTTTGGCGTTAGTTTGAACCAAAACATGGTACTGAGGTAGCTGCAGCCACCGGAACCTTTTATCATGATTTGGTAATTTTATGTTGAAACAAATATTGGTATCACATTAAAAGAAAAAAAAAAAAATCAATCTAGATGTGGATAAAACTGAAGACCTCCTTGTCTCAAGTCAAACACACTGGCTCTGTGCCACACTTTCTTGTCCGATAATTCTGTTTCGTTGATTTTTGATAAAAAAGGGGCTAAATTTTCTAGGGTCTTATCTTGGCCCATGAGTGAGTTGTTGCCCAAAATTTGTATTTTAGCGTATGTTTTCGACCACAGTCTTTAATTTAAGCTTAGTTTGGTTTCAATAGGAATTTTACTTACTCATACTTCCCTTGTGAGTGGTTGTATTTTAGCTCCAAGTTTTAGAGCAAATTAAATTCAATCGCAATAAGTAGAAACTTAAAAGTGAGGTTGAACCATATTATGGTATTGCTTATAACTTTACTCCATATAGTGGTTCAAGTATGAACTGAAATTTTTAAGAAAGTATTAGCATGGTACTCTAATATCTAATTAAACATTAGATTTATGAAAATGCGTACATTAATCTTAAAAGATCCCAAAATTTGAATAACACACAAACAAAAGTGTATAACTTTTTTCTAAGAAAAGAAATGTAATATTCAAGATATACAGCAGACGATAAATTTATCAAAATAAGAAGTGGAAAAATTGATTCCACCAATATTGTCATATTAATATGGCAAACTCATGTGGTGAGAAATTACCTTAAATTGCAGATGTTTTATTTTTTCCTCAGTTTTAATTTTTTTAATGAGTTATTCCATTTCTTATAATTTGTAAATTATGATTAAGAAATTTTTTTTGTTTTATAGTTAAAAATATTTGGTTTATTATATTTATTATATTTATTGGAAGATATAGGAAATGTGTTTTTTATATTTAAATTTGCTTCTTAGTAAAGAAGCTATACACACTTATTTTCTCTAATTATTTGAAAATGCATTTTATTAAAAATAACTAAAACCATCATAATTTATAATTTATTAATAACATCGGTTTGGATTTTGAATACGTGGTTGAGAATCAAATTAAAACTGATCGGCCACTTAGAAATGTAATTCAGAAAAGCTTAACCATGAAAAAAATATTTTCTAACTCATTTCCTTGACCACCGAGCAGCAAGTCACCGTAATTAACAAGTAAAGCTAATACTGTGACACACCAGAAAACGTCCGCAACTTTCAGAAGTAGACCAGTAAGAATGATAATAAAAAGTTTTAGTCAGGAAACAGAATGTTGAGTACATGTCTTTTGCGGCTGATAATTCGTAGATGTAAAAATCAGAAACAACAACAACAACAACAAAAAAAAAAAAAAAAAAAAAAAAAAAAAAAAACATTCTTATGAGGTTTTTAATTAAAAATAATAGACAGTCATCATAACTCATATTTCGTCCAATAATAACGATTAATTTGAATCTCGCATGATTGTAACTCAGCTTAAAATGGATCGATCAATCACAAATATAATTCGAAATCTATTGAATAAAGGGAATTTTGTAACACTTTTCCTTAAACACAGAGTAACAAATAATAGTCAAAGTTGATATAATACTTCAAAGAAAAAAAGATCAGCAACTTTCTTCAACAAATCATTAATAATGTTAATATATACATATCCTTAGTCTGGGAGAATCTTGATTACATCCCTTTTGCGAACAATAATATGCAGAGGTGTAACTCAAAATAAATGACAATTTTATTCTTCAGTTAAAGTCATCAATAATACTAAAGTTCAGCTTCAGCTTTATGCAGACTGTAGTGTAAAATGCCATGCAAGTTACAATAAGAATTATTGCATATTCTAGAATAAATTAAGATTTTATACTGATTTAAGTTAAGATTTTCTATTGATTTTACTTTCTACTGATTTTCTAATTTTTTTACTGACTAATTTCTTAAGATTTTCTTAGAGATTTTCTACCGTTTTGTGTTGATAATTGCGCCAAAAGCTTACTTTTATTGCAAACAAATGCATTAATAGTATGACTGATGTCTGTATTAAAAAATGTACTTTGCCATGATTTTAAATGAGAAAAAAATCTGCAAATTTAGTAAATATGCTTGTTTAGGAGAAATTACAAACTAAAGATTCAGAATAAAAAATGTGCGTTTTTTCAGAATATTATTACTTAAAGTATTATCGTTGTTTTCTTGATAAAAAGTATGTTTGATCTGAATTTCGAATAAATTTACTCTTCCTTAAAAGGCTCTTTTTTCTACGCAGTTCGATTTGATTTCCATTCGTATACAATATAATAATATACTCATGAGATATACCATAAACTTCTCATAGAAATGTATGCAATACATGCTTTAATAAAACGATATTTATGAAACAATACGTGTATAAAATTGTTTAGAATAAGTGCTTTTACTTGTGCAAAATATCTTCCCAATTTTGAAAAGTTGCCAGATTTAAGCATTTTAAAATATACTTATATACAAGATAACCTTATGCCTATGCTTTAAAGAAAGATAAAATTTTTTAAAGCAAACTTAAATATTAAGAAAATTTATTTTACGAGGAATGATAAGATTTTTCTCTTTGTCAGAAGTTTCATGATTATTCATTTTTTTTTTATTCCACATTGAATAATATTTTGTTTGCAATTTTTATTATATTTTTAAATTAAGAAAAATGGTAACATGTATCAGATGAATAAAATAGGAAAATTTTAATCAAACTCTTAGCATGAACTACATACATGCAATCAGTAGAATCATAGCCTCCTAAACTAGATGCCTGTTGCAATGCTCGTAAACTTGGCAACAGTTCAAGTGGTAGACAGCATCACCTGGTATAGATTGCGCAACTTTTTTATTAAACAGACACTAATAATTTTTAGAGATGAGATTTGATATACATAAAAGGCGAACAGCATCGAAGAAATGTTGATTATATATATCATATATCACTTTTAAAAATTATTGGTGGCTGTTGAATAAAAAATTTGTTCAGTCTGTACCAAGTGGCACTGTCTACCGCTTGAACTGTTGCCAAGTTCACGAGCAACGCGACAGGCATCTAGTTTAGGAGGCTATGGTAGAATGATAGACATTTATTGTACTAGGGAATATAAGACCACAATTAAAAAGAAAAGCGGATTTTATGGTTAACCATTCCCTAAATGAAATGTAAACAATGTAATTGAGTTAGAAGTACAGTTGGTGGACAAAATAATGTGAATACTTTCACTTTTTTACGTTTTGCCGAATATATTGAAAAATATTTACCGTGTTGTTCTTCAATTTTGGGAAAAAGGAAAACATGTCTTTCCTCATATTTTTCAGCAAAGATTTTGTCAGGAAGGTCCTTAGGGGACGAACAACAAATCCAATAAAATAAAAAATATTTGTAATAAACCTGTATATAGAAAAAATTCGATTGATCTGCAAATTTTAGATATGGTTATAAATGTTATATTTTATATGTGTGTAGAGTTTGTGAGGATATCTTGAATATATAAGAAGTTATTAATATTTCATTCAAAAATACAAAATTTTTTTTGCAAGCTTTTACTTCATAACTCCAAAGGTTTTTCTTCAATTTTCATGAAACTTTCGGAAAACATGACAAAATATACCTAAATCAGTATACTGTAGCTTAAAGCAAATATATTTAATATTCAAAGAGGTATGGATAGTTGTAGTAAATAATATTTTACTGCTCATGCGTGGACTGTAGTAAAAAACTTTGATATATTTTAATACTCAACTGTATAGAGCATCTTAAAAAAAAATCCAGTTGAAAATCACAGACATTCTTAGAGCTATTGGTGATTAAATGAGCTGTTTTTCAACTGTTTTCTAAAAAGGTTTTTACGATGAGGGGATATTCACAAATAAAAATTTGTATCTGAAAAAAATGTAATTTTTTTTTTTAATGTGTCCGAACACTAGCAAAAATTCCTATACAAAAAAAGTAGAATTAATACTGTTTTGTTAAATAAATCCTTCTCGAATTATGTTCTTAGACTGACTAAGAACATGATTCGGCAAGGATTTATTTAACAAAACTGTATTAACTCTACTTTTTTTATATAGGAATTTTTGCTAGTGTTCGGACACCTTTGTTACCGATTGTATGTAATACATGCCTATATATATATATATATATATATATATATATATATATATATATATATATAAAAGAAAAGTGAATCACAAATATTGTATTAAGTTTCATTGTGTAACTAAGTTTTTTCTGATACAAACTTTCATCTGTGAATCACCCCTTATCGTACAGAATTTTTTAGAAAACTGCTAAAAAAAAAAAACAACTTACTTAATCATCGATAACTTTATGAATTTTTGGGATATTCAACTGGATGTTTTTTATAAGGTGCTCTATACAGTTGGTTATCAAAGTATGCAAAGTTATTTGCTATAGTCCGCGCATGCGCAGTAATAAATTATTTACTACAACTGTCCATATCTCTTTGAATATTAAATATATCTATTTTAAACTATAGTATAGTGATTTAGGTATATGTTATCATGCTCTTCGAAAGTTTCATGAAATTTTAAGGAAAGCCTTTGGAGTTATAAAGTAAAAACTTGCGAATTCTTTTTTTAATTTTTGAATAAAATATTAATAATTCCTTAATTATTCCAGATATCCTCACAAAACATTACACATTTATAAAGTATAATATTTATAACCATATCTAAAATTTGCAGATCAATGGAAGCTTTTCCATAAACAGGGTTATCACAAGTATTTTTCATTTTGTTGGATTTGATGTTCATTCCCTAACAGCCTTCGTGACAAAATCTTTGCTGAGAAATATGAGGAAAACGATGTTTTCCTTATTCCCAAAATTGGAGATCAACACGTTAAGTATTTTTCAAGATATTTGACAAAACATAAAAAAGCGAAAGTGTTCATATTATTTTGTCCAACACCTGTATATTTTTTCCCCCTCTCAATACGCCTCCGAGTATACCAGTTTTACACTGAATTTGTCAGTTCAATTTAGTATAAAAATGAAAAATCTATAATGAAGTATTTGATTATTAGTGGTAAATAACACACACATCAATGCCAGGCATGTTTTTTTGGCATCTTTAATAAATTTTAGGATCACTATGGTCTTAAAATTTTATGCAAAAGGAAGTTACCATGATAAAAAATAGTCTTTGATGAATAAACAATAAGCTACCAATCTGAGTGGCAGAATTCGATAGTTTTGTTTAATTTTGTAGAACGAAATATAATATTTAGATAGTATTGTTTATATGTTTTTATAACAAATCACACGGCTTGGGTAAAATAAGCCTAGTTAATTAAAGAATTGTCTTTTACTCATATATTAGGGGTGCTGATACATTAGAGATTGTAAACTTAGTTTAATTAAACAAAATTTACGATATCTAATATATGAGTTACATTATTTCAAATGAAGGATACTAAGTTTTTTACTGTATCATTAGAATAAAGGTTTATTCTGCAAATAATAATTAGAATTTCTATTTTTTTAATTAAGTGAATGATTTTTGTTCCAAAATACATTTTTGTTATTGTTAATTATGCATATTTTTTTTAAATTTGAAAATTAGATTTACAGTTTATAAATAATATGTAAGATAGGGACTCCCACTCCCCTTTTGGTTTTCCCTATTTTTCAGTCTTGCTTTTACCTCCAAGGTCGTAGCACGTGTTTTTTGCATTTGAGGAAGAACGACCAGGTCTTTTCAAAACCAGTAATGAGTCCCTTTATTTTATAGTGTGTGAAGCAGTTTTTTATGTTTATATTTTTATTGTACAGCAGTTCTTTAATTTTTAATCTTAAAGAAACTATTTTTAACAAGTCTTTTTACCTTCATATTTTATATGGCAACAAAATTTATATGAGACACAATTAGGCTTAAACAATTTAAACATAAATTTTTTTATTTATATTACGAAAAAAAAAAAAAAAAAAAAAAATCAATTCTTTGGCTCCTAAATTATATTTAAAAAGTATTAGTTAAAAAAAGCAAATAAACAACAAAATATTCTTTAATATTTTTGTTTTGAAGTCTTTTTAAAGAAAGACGATGCATTTTTTTACTTTCTTCTATATGTAATATAGAGAAAGTATTGGATTCGCGAAAATTTTCGACCTCCGTTTTTTAACGGATCTACACGTTTTGGGATGTCCTGAACACGAATTGATAGTTTTTAGAAAATGTCTGTCTGTGTGTCTGTCTGTCTGTCTGTCTGTCTGTGTGTCTGTCTGTCTGTCTGTCTGTGTGTCTGTATCATTTTTTTGTGGACGCTGTATCTCACGAACATATGAATGAAATTTAACCAAACTTGGTATTTAGTTGCACCCTAACATGAACTGGTGCCATTAGATTTGGGGATCAATAGCTCAACAGGTGGCGCTGTAATCGCATTTTATGCAAATTTTTAACATGGCAGCATAGGACAAAATTCCGTATAAATGGGCATAATGAGAGTTATTTTAAACTTGTGATTGTAAAATGAATTTGAATTATTGATGATAGTAGTAGTTAACTAGGAAAAAAAAATTGTGCATGGGGGGGCATCGGTTCCCCCCCTGGGGGGGAAGTACCCCCCCGGGGGGGTTAAATTTTGAAGATGGGTATCATTCGAAAGATCTCGTCAATACCTTTAAAACGAATGGTTGAACCATAAATCTGTGATAATTTAAAACAAAGTTATCGATTTTTTTTACTTTTAACAAAAAAAAAACTTAGAAAAATAATCGTATTTTTTTTTTTTTTTTTTTTTTTTTTTTTTTTTAACGAAATTTTACCAAACTTGGTATTTAGTTGGTCCCCGAAATAAACTGTTGCTGATTATATTTGGGGATCAATAGCTCAACAGGTGGCGCTGTGATAGCATTTTATCTAAATTTTTAACATGGCAGCATAGGACAAAAATTCGTATAAATGTGCATAATAAGAGTTATTTTACACTTGTGTTTGTAAAATTAATATGAATTATTGATAATAGTAGTACGTAACTAGGAAAAAAATTTTGTGCATGGGGGGGCATCGCTTCCCCCCCTGGGGGGGAAGTACCCCCCCGGGGGGGGGTAAATTTTGAAGATGGGTATCATTCGAAAGGTCTCGTCAATACCTTTAAAACGAATGGTTGAACTATAAATCTGTGATAATTTAAAACAAAGTTATCGATTTTTTTTACTTTTAACCAAAAAAAAAAAAAAAAAGAAAAAAATTCTATTTTTTTTTTTTTTTTTTTTTTTTTAAATATTGTTAGTGATTGAATATGTATCAATTTTCACAAAAAAAAAAAAAAAAAAGGAAAAAAAAAATCTTTTTTTTTTTTTTAATATTGTTACTGATTGAATATGTATAGGAAAATATAGAAGAAAGTCTTGTGGTGGCCACAACATACTAGTTTTCTTTCTAAATATTTCGTTATAAGCTGAAAAACTACATGCAGAATTTACGCAAATATATTTCCAACATATTTTTTTTTTCATAGCGTCTTTCAGAGTAAAGTTTGTAGTTTAACCGATTAAAGAAAGTTATTTGGAAAATTTAGATGCAGAAATTTTATAAAAAGAAATCGTGAAAGAATTTATTTTCCGAATATAGTAAAATAAATTAAATTCGTGAAAATGAACTTAAGTCTTCATCGTTTTTTGGAAAAAGCATGATTGATTATAAACTATAAACTTTTAGCTTTTAGCTTTTTTTAAATATAACTTTTCATAAATGCCACATGAGAAATTTACGATGAATATATATATATATATATATATATATATATATATATATATATATATATATATATATGTAAATATATACTGGTATATTAATATCACACAACCAGATAATATATTCGTTTAATTTTTCAAAACACAAGTATATTAAAAAAAAAAAAAAAAAAAAAAAAAATGTAGCTCTTTAAAGTTAATAAACTTTCAACATTTTAAGAATGATGAGTACCACCAGAAAAAAAAATCTGTTGATAAAAACCAAATTTATTTTATTGAAAGATTTTTAGATTTATTATGTCATTTTAAACAATTTCTTGTTCAATTAAACAGATCAACTGATTTCGATTAACCAAAAGAATAGGATTGAAAGAAAAGTAATTTACTGTGGATAGTTCGATACGGATTGTTCGATAAACTACGTCATAGATCTCTCTGTAAACAACTGACGAACTAGCAATGTGAAATAAAAACTGATTGTTTAAATCAACAAAATATATTCATAATTCTTATTGTAACCATTTGATTAATATTGAAAAATAAAAGTAAATGATTGATTATATAATTGTTCTCAATTTTCAATTATTAAGACACCTATGTTAATTTTTTTCATACTACTATTTTCGAATAATTATCAGTGTTTTATTTTTTCATTGAAAGTACTAGTAAAAGATTACAATTATAAAAGAAAGAGGCACTGAAGATAATCCAAAGCATCCTGAAAATGTAAAAAACCTTCCTCATCCGTCAGGAATCGACAATTAATTTATTATCAGCATTAATATGATAACCACCTTTTGCTTAACAGCCAAACTATACAGTCAATTGAATATTTGAAGCAACTGCCATTTTCTATTTAAAAGATCCAAAGTTTTACTTATATTTGAGCAGAATATCAAAAAATTTAGACTTGAAATGGTGGTTTATTGAAACAAAATCTGTATAATCAGTGAAGCAATTAGGACTGTTTTTTGATTTTAAAGAGTTTGGTGGGAATCAACGCATCCTTTTTTTCGGTGTAAATTTAGTTATGTTTCTTGGCAATTAATTCCAACGTTTTAAATTTGTAAAAGATGTTTTTTACATTTGCATATTTATTATTTTAATACATTGTATGTTATTTTAGTAGTATTTGATGTTACACATTCTCTTGGTGTCTCATACCACAGGCTTATTCAGGCAAAAATTGGGGCTCTTTCGATGATCTTTCATAAAATTACTTAAAAAAAAAAAAGTCTCTTCACAAAACTCAAATCCATACAATGGGCCCTTTTATAAATTTCAAATCCCTAAAATGGGCTTGTTCCTGGAAATCAAATTACTACAAACGACTCTTTCACAAAACTTAGTTTTACGAAAATGATCTTTTAATATATATATATATATATTTTCATGTTTTAAATATTATATTAAATAATTTCTTATATTTACTTTAATGAAACACTACGAACTTGTTATTAAAGCGTTATATACAGCGAATGTTAAAAATGAAAGATTTTGCATGACAATAACTTTTTCACAAAAGTAATTTGTTTTTCACAAAATTAGTTAGTTTTTCACAAAAATGGGTCTTGGATGCTGTAATTTGATATTAAAGATACTGAATTTTGTATTTAAATTAAACTACCTCTTTTATGTTGTGAAAATACAAACACTGTTGTGATCAGAAAAAAAGGACTTTGGTTTTAAAAATTTTGTAATTCCGCTGAAATACAATATTGTGCACTACAAACATTGTTAGCTATTGTTCTTTAAATAAATTTATTCATTGAATATTACAGGTTAATTATAAACACTTGAATAGCTTTTAATCAAAACAGATTAAATTTATCTCCCTACTGTGATACATTAGCATATACGTAGTAACGGTAATTACTCATATAATGATCAATTACTAGTAATATGTCATACTGCATTATGATAAAGATTTAGAAGAGAGAGTTTTGGAAAATTAATAGAAAAGGCAAAATAATTTTTTTCACATGCCATCTTTCAGTGACAATACATTTTTCTATTCACAAATGACAATGCACAATACAATTTTACAATTTTCTTTTTTTTTTTTTTTTTCTTATTTTTTTAAAATTCTGCATACTAATTTAGAATTTTAACAATATTTCATACAATTTTCATTACCAACTTCGGAAAATTAAGTCGGTGCTTCCTGGTTTTAACAGACCCTTTAGAAAAGCGGCGGATATCATTTCTCGAAAAGTAATGCATCGGACTTATTAAAAGCGCATTAAAAAATGTTGAAATTTGAAATTTTGATGGAGTTGTATGGAAAAACAGTAGACGTTTCGGTACATTTTACACCACGAAAGAAAAAAATCTTTCCTTCTAGAACTAGCCAAGACTATTTTGAAGAATTGTCCAAAATTTCAATAAGAACGGTGCATTAGTTTTTGAGAAATAGCGTCTACTGCTTTTCTGAAGAGTCTCTGAAAACCAGAACTCATCAACAGAATTTTCCAGATAGTTTAATGAAATCTTTATAAAATATTATTTAAATTCTGCTCTTTTATGTGATCAAAAATTTTTAATTAAAATTTTACTTTTTATATGTATATTAAAAAAAGATAAAAATTATATATTTTTTTAAGTAAGAAAGTACCACAGAACTGGTGTTTTAAAGTACACTGTAAAAAAATTCAGTAAAATTCAGAGATTTGACTGTTAAATTTTACGGTCAGCTGCCTTGTTTGAGGGAAAAGTCCAATGCCTGTATTTGCAACAAAGTTCTGTAAAATTCAGTGTGTTGACCGTTTATTAAAGGTCACTTCTCTTCTTCGAGAAAACAATTATGGAATCTTTACGGGCATAACTTTATTTTTACGGACAGTGACTGTAAAAATTTTTACGGTCACTGATCGGCGAAATATGTTCAAATTTTTTACAGTGTAATAAGTACAAAACTTTGAATAAACACCATAAAATGCAATAAACTCGCAGCAATTGTTTCGGGTCGAAAGGAAACACGATTTTTCATCAGGCGAATAAAGTAGGCACGAGTGCTGCAATCAAAGCGGCAACGCATCTAATTATTATTAAAAAAAAAAAAAAAAAAAAAAAAAAAAGCAAAGCAAAGGAGAGAGAGAAAGAGAGAGAGGACTGCCCATTACCATACCCTCATTATTTTGAGAATAATAAGTACCATTAAAGATGAAGGCAGTTTACCTGATACATAAATAAACTAAATTCACAAGCTCCTCAATTTCAATAGAAGAATAACGGAATTCACGTAATCTTCTCTCTAAACAAATCAGAGCATCTTGAATAGGAACATTAGTAAAAAGTGATTTAACATATAAAGAAATCATAACATAGTTAGAGGGAGAGATGCATTTAAGTTTGTCCATAAAGTCATACGAATCTTTTACTGTATATAAAATACTGTTACTGCGTTGCCGCTTTGATTGCCAACTTTGTTCGTCTTACAAAGGGGTCATGTGTTCTTTCGACCCGAAACAAATTTTGCGAGTTTATTGCCTTTTATGGTGTTTATTCAAAGTTTTGTATTTATTATGCTTTTTCTAGTCTTCGAAACCCATGCTGGGGTGTTTGTGTTCCGGGTGTTTTATTTTATTTCCCACCAGTAATTATGAAATGTATTTTTGGTTACATTTAATTGTTAAACTTTACTTTAAAACTACCAATAATATCACAATTAATAATTTCTGGTAGCAGTTTCCGGGGACACAAACACCCCTACCCATGTATCCTTTAAAAGTATGTTGTGATTGAAACCGATTCATTTAATATATATATATATATATATTGTTATCGCTATCGGAAAAATGCTAAATTATTATATTAGAAAAATATAACTTTCTCAAATAGAGCATAACCCATTTGTTTAACTAATTCACGTTACTGATACCTATTCATTTCATACGAATAAAATACTCTTTCTTTTCTATCTAATGCCAAATCATAAAAGATTTAAAGTCTTTATCTAGCAATGATTCATCATTTAATTTGAAATTATGATTAAAAATCAACCAAGATCCTATCTGAGAAAGGGAACTTAAATAAGTTGCAGCATTAGCTCAGGGATTTATTTGATGTCTTAATATGTTAATACAAGCATTAACAAATCAAATATTTATCATGCGTTATCGTTTAGTGCGATAATTGATGTAAATAATATTGAACATTACCTTTGAACATAATTTAAAATTTAGATTGTGAAGAGATTAAAGATAATAGTCTCAAATGAACTGTTTTGAGGATAATAAATAAAGATCATTAAATGCAGTCATATCATAAACGATTTGCGTTTTATGAAAATGCTAATTGGGTAATATAGCGGGAGCAATAAGTTGTAAAACAAATGTCATATTAGAGACACCCATTAGGTTGAAAAGGAAATATTTAAAATTTATGATGCTTCCTGCGAAATATATTTTAATCTTTTATAATCGATTTTGGTATATTTCTTAAAATTAGGTTTTCATAAGTTTATGTAACACTGCAAATCGAGATAAAAAATAACAAAAATTTAAATTAAGAGAAATTAATTTAATTGAATAAAAATTTGTTTCGAAGATTTATTTATATAAGCATACTTTATAATTTATGAAATATTAAAGGCATTGTTCTGATAATTAAGATTAAATGTTTAGCACATGCGGTCATAAGCTTTGTAGAATAAGTGACATTTCCTGGAAGATGAATTATTTTGTTTAAGAAGATTCTTTACTTATCATCCCCAAAAGCCATAGCATTGTTATACTATGAATAACTTTGCCTCATTATAACTCATTAACTGATACATGTGTCCAAATCCCGTTTTCACTTTCAGAAAATTCACAACTATTAAACAGGTTATCGCTTTCTATAACTTGAATTTTAATTTTTAATTGTTTATTTTATAGTTGTAAAATACGAATTTTAATGATGTGAAATTTCGCATTTTTTAGTTTAAAAATAAAATCATAAAAATTAAGAAAATCAATTTATAGAAAACGATAACCTGTTTAACAGTTGTGAATTTTCTGAATGTGAAAACGGAATTTAGACATGTATTAGTTAATGAGTTAAAACAAGGCAAAATTCTCCATAGGCTCATATTGGCTTTGGCTTTCAGAGACGGTAAATAGAGAGTGCCTTTAAGTGAATAATTTAAAGATCTAAAACACAATAATTATTTTTTTTAGTGAATGTAGAGAGCAGGTGAAAATGTTGTTGTACTTGATAAAACGGTTTAAGTTTCTTTTAATTATGTTTAAGTAATAATATACGAAGAATAATGAATGACATTTATAGTTTTAATTTTGTTTGCTATTTTTAGTTAAAAAGCCGATAATCACATATAATAAAACAAAATAAAAAGACAAGCTAACTGAAAAAATTATAGCAATTATTACTTTATATGTAAAATTTATTAACAGATAAAGTAGGTTCGTAGAAAAGATTACAGTTTCTTCTGGTTCGCCATATATAGAGAAAGAAGTTAAAGCAATTTTGATCTCTTTCAATCAAAAACTTTTAAAGTGTCCAAAATTCAGATTGTAGAATACAGTTGGCATCTTTTTTTCTGGCGAGTAAGTTCCATTCCCCGCTAATCAAAACGAACATTGAAGAGAAAATATTTCTTCCACAACCGAATAACTCAGGTGAGAGTTCAGCCGTTAATGAAGAGTTGCTACAATCATAGCATTCATTTTGCTGCGAGTCTATGTGCGATAACTAGCTAAGGTCAATATCTAATGAGAATATTTACTAAAACTGATGATTAAGGCTTGATTCAGGAGCAAGTTATATTTTTATAACCAAATAAGGAATGTTTTAATGAATAGTGCATGTAGCTTTCTCAGAGAATAAGGCAGCTGGAAAAAATTGAAAAGAATTTATTGCGGTTATTATACAAGTTTGATGATGTGACATCAGTTCATAAAAGTAGCAAAAAGAATAAAAAAATGCTAGCTGACAAATGGGAAATATTCTGTAATTAAAAAAAATTAACTTTAGGTACAAAAGAAAAAAAAAAAAAAAGGATTTTTTACATTGATTTGAATTTTATAATGTAACATTTATAAATAATCTGGTGTGTCACTCACACGACTTTCTCTTACCCTGAAATTTAATACTATAAATACAGGTTGCAGATTAAGAGGTAAGATAACGAGTACTGTTATGTAAACCTGTGTTGAATTATTCAAATAAGGCTTAGGAAGTGTTTCATATGATAATTAGTTCTGTGTGAGGGAGGTTACCGTCCCCTTCAACCCCCCGATTCATTAATGCACCTACATTTATATAAAATTTAATTCGGTTATTAAAAAATAATTCTGTTGTTAAAAAATAATTTATTAAAATTATTATTCAAAAAAATTATCTTTTACGATAATTCAGACGATTTCCATATTAAAGTAGTATTATAACACTAAAATAATAATAATAATAATAATAATAATAATAATAATAAAAGTTAAATTTATTCTCAATATTACATTAATTTTTTTTTTTTTTTGGTTAAAAAAAAAAAAAAAAACTTTATTTTAAATTATCGCAGTTCGATGGTTCAACCATTCGTTTTAAAGGTATTGGCGAGTTATTTTGAAAGATACCCATCATGAAAATTTACTCCCCTCAGGCGGGGCTCCTACATACACAAAATTCTTTCCCAGGTGACTATCTCCATTACAAAAAATATCTATTCGTTTCATTTGGTTTAGTGCAGTCTATAGATGTTAAACTCTACTTACCTGCAATTTTCCCCATAGATATAATGTATTTGAATACTTTTGAGTGTCCCTGTTCACGAACCATTTGCTTCATCTCAACGAAAAGCTTACTGTAGCATCCTTATATGATACACATTTAGAATACCGAATTTGGAATTTCTGCTACTATTTGTTCTTGAGATATGCTGATAACAGACACACAGACATCCATCCACGCATCCATCCACACAGACAGACACACAGATCATTCTTTAAAAACATGATTTTCGTATTCAGGAGATCTCAGAACATGTAAATATAACAAAAACTAACGTTCGAAAATTTGACCCTAAAATAATACTTTCTCGACCTGATGGGTAAGAGAAAGTAACTAGTTGGCATAGGTGGACTCTGCTCAGTTCCCCAACATATTTATGTTCTCATAAATTCCTAGTGAGAGACATATTATAATTATATTAAAAGAAATGAATTTGGCCAAAGCTTGATACAGTGACAGAATGAAATCCCCGCGTAATAAGCTATCCACCGTTCACTTCGATATATTTATCTTATTCTAATCTTTTAATTTATTTTATCAGGGTCAATTCCGTTGTTTAGTTTTCATGCTACTATTTCTAATGCAATAATACTCAAAATTCCTATTTATATGAAAAATTTACAATTTCGCTATGTTGATAAAATCGTAAATTACGAATAATTTACGAAATTTTCCTATTAGAATATTTGTATTTAATCATGTTCAAACAAATATCATAAATGTAATTTTGAAGTTGTCTAATGTATTTATGATCCACAAAATGGAAGTTTATGTTCAATTTTGCCTTATTCTGACATGTTAAGTAAATTGTAAATTCCAAATAACTTACGAATTTTTTAAATTGGAAAAATCATCGTATATGATATTCATGCCACATGCCAGTATCCTAAATAATATTTTGAAAGTGGTTTGACATCTTCACGATGAAAATATCCCTCAACATTGACGTTTATGTGAATTTTTGCTCTATTCTGCCATGTTAAGAAATTCGTAAATTTCCAAACTTTGCGAAGTTTTCAAAGTAGCATATTTATAGTTACTGATGGTCATTCCGGCATCAAAACGGATATTTTAAAACTGGTCTGACATTTTTACAGTAAAAAGTTTCCATTTAATGCACGTTTAAGTGAATTTTTGTCCTATTCGCCCATGTTAAGAAAATCGTAAATTTCTAATAACTTACGAAGTTTTTTAATTCGAATGTTGCAAATGAATAGGGTTCTTACCAGTATCGAAAGTAATATTTTAAAACTGATCTGACCTCTCTGCGATCATTTGTTCGTGAGATATCGTGTAAACAGACTAACAAACTAATACACTAACGGACTAACACACTAACAGACACCCTACAGACAGACACCATACAAATTTTGTTATTTTCGGATTCCTCACACATGAAAACGTGTAAAAAGTCAAAAAACCGAGGTCGAAAATTTTCACGATTTTCTAAGTTCCCAATACCTATAGTATGATCGGAAACTAAAAAACTCACTACAAGAAACTTCTTTTTTATCTCCATAATTTTAAATTATAAATTATTTTACTAGTATTTTGATTACTTTATTTTAAGCTAACATTATACATATCGGATTATTTAACATCACAGTTCTTGTGTTGATCAGACATGATATTTACATCGGGCAGACAGGAAAAGAAAGTGGAAAAGAACCCCCTTACTAATTCTGCTTATTTCTTCATATAAAAATTTTACTAACAGTATTCGATTTGGAATATAATCTACTAATCAACTGTGTAACTTTCTGAGTAAACTAAAAATTAAACTTTTTTTTTTTAAATAAATCTTAAGCACTAAAACCCAGGGTTTGATTTTTAACACAAAATGTATGCATGTCCTCTTATTCTCCAGAATTTTTTCTCGTACATTTCTCTCATTTTACGAGTCTATCGATAAATATAAAAAAGTTTAATTACCAGTTTTTGAAATTCTAAATCTAATCTTTCAATATATATATTGTCTTATTTTTATTACTTTGCATTATACAAAGCATAAGGAAGTATTTCAATCCTGATTTGCGAAATGTATATTGTATCTCGCATAGTTCAAACTCGAATGGTTGTAGAATGTTCTAAATTTACATTTATAACTGCCATGACGTCTCAGTGTACACCTACAACTTTGGTCTTGACCCGAGCTTCTTTTTTAGAGATATCTGCGATTTAATATATATATTTTTTGACGTCTGTATTTACGCATGTGTGTATGTGTGCGTGTACGTATATATGTGTGTGTCGCTCGCATAACTCAAGAACAATTGGACGTAGAATGTTGCAAGTTGGTATATAGGTTTATTATAATATCTAGTTATGCACCTCCCTTTTTGGACTTTCTGTGATAATTCGTTTTGGAGATATTTAGGAAAATTTGGTTCCTAATGTCCAAAAATACAAAGGTTTTGGCCCTAATATATGACCTAAACCATAAAGATTTCAAAAGAAGCTAATGATAGAGTTATTAATTTTAATTAAAAAAACAATTAAAAGAAAATGTGACTAAACAGGCTTTGTCTCTATTAGTAACCACAAAGTCGCAAATGTTATACCCAAACAGTCTTAATAATTTTAATCGCCGCACTATTTTAGTTATCCAACTTTAAATGAAAAATACATTTTTCCCTTCCATGGTAGCACTATGAGTGTTAAGCGTTTATTTCTATGTAGTAAACTCGATTACATTCGGAAACCGATTAAGTATTTAGAATGTCAGTTGGAAATTTTCCAATAAACCTAAAACGTAATTGATAAAAATTATTCATACTAAATAATAATCTTAATATAGTGATTCCGAAGAATTAATGAAATGGTTTCAGTAATAAGAAGAATCCAACAGAATTTTTCAAAGTAAGAATATTAATGCATATGTTGTATGTTAAATTCAGGATTTTGTTATGCTGTAGCCCACATTGGTAAATGCTAAAACAAATAGCAGAAAATCAAAATAAGTTATTGCTGCATTAGAGTCAATTACCTTGTATAGATTCAGGGCAAATAATTTACTCAACGGTTGCAACCATTATCAGAAAACGTAGGAATCAGATAATTGTTCATTCAATAAAGCTCAACCAAGCATTTAAACATACGTAAACAAAGGCTAATAACGAGGGATTTCGAATTGATTATGCACATTGTTTAAACGGGGCATTAAATTTCTTTTTGTATTTGACATATAACCATTTTATTTTGGATAAAACGCTATGATAATGAAAATATCAGACAGCAGCAAAATTTATTTGAAACTATATATTCTACATCGCTTCACTTCATTTTTCATTCAAATAGAAAATACTTATTCATTTTAAAAAATAACGTTTCGCATAATCATTTCATATGTATTAATAAAATAATATAACCAATGACCAGATAGAAATACATTTAAAAACCAAAATATATTTAAGAAGAATTTATTTAAAGTTTTATATTTAACTGTATCACTGCAGTAAAATTTATTGTGAAATATATTGCTGTCTGATGGCTAAAACATTTGGCAAAGAAAGAAAAAATGTATGTGCATGTGTAGCATGAATACAATAACTACTTTTACACGCATTCATATTAACCCTTTAACGTGCGCTGTCCTCGCTGCGAATACTCTAAATTTAAGATCCAGCTGCAAAAATTCATCCCGGAAATTTTTTTGCAAAAATATACGTTTATAACATAGCAGAAAAGGCCGGGTATTTAACCTTAAAATTAAAAAAAATTTTTAGTTTAATTTAATTCATGAATTCTGGTGGAAGTATAATTTAAATGATCCGAATTGTCTTGCGCCGCAAAGGGTTAATTAATTAATTAATTAATTTTTGGCCTAATGAAAAATCTTGTTTAACTATTTCGAACCGACACAATTGTTGCGTATTTTTGTATTTTATGTTTTCTTATAAAATACTTACTTAAAGCAACATCATGTTTTTAAGATAAAAGATAATAATTAGTAAATCAAATATACACTAATAAATAATTTAATTTTACATAAAGTTAAATAATAAAAAAGAAAAAATGTGAAATTTCTTTATTTGTCTGCAAAAAAGGTTCAGAAAAATTTTAATATGCTAAAAGCATTTTCCCCCCAGTGTTACGTATATAACTCCAGAAAAAAAAAAAAAAAAAATACTAACTAAAAAATAATTAATATTTCTCAATAACTCAAAAAGTACAATATTATGTATATGCATATATCATCGGCATAGCTTTACTTAAAATAAAAAAAACATACAGCAAATATTTTTTTTCTATTTTATAAAGGGCAATCAAAATATTTCCGTTTGAAGGCTGCACAGTCTAGATTTATTGTAACATCATGGAAAATTGCTTTGAGGATTTAAGCAATCACCCCACTGCTTCACCAGGATGAATGCACCCCTTTGGTATAAGTGCTTTTTCTGCTGGTTAAGAAAACCGAAACTTCTCGATGCACCTGTAGATCCGACAGGAATCATGGATTTTCAGGGACTTTTTTAAGGGACCGAAGGCAGGAAAATCGAATGAGAAGACATCAAGATTGTAAAAGGGGATACTCAAGTGTCTCTCACTTCTGAGTTACAGACAGGGACGTGTGTTATTTATCATGAACCAGAATTACACTATTTTGCCGTTTTCCCGGGCATTTCGCTTTAATGGCAGTTCATAATCTCTCCATCGTTTTGCAGTGCTTTTCCCCAGTGTTGGAGACACTAGATAAACCAATAAGAAATTTTCCAGCAGATGACTGGCTCTTGATAATCATCGTGGTTATTAAACTTCTTGGACGAGGAGATGAAAGATGACACTACTGCTCGGTCAATGCTATCGACTCAGAATTCCAGTGGTGGCACCAGGTTTCGCCGCTTGCAACAATGCGCTCAAGAAACATTCTTCTTTAAAAATTCAAATGCAGTTGGTGCTTCATATCTATTCGGTTTGCCTTTTATATGAAATTCAAAGTCCGGCATAACCCTTGTCCGTAGATCTTACGGTCGTCTAATTCTTGGCTGATGGTATGTTGCACCCAACCGAAACAAAATTGAAATATTTTCAAAGTGCTCGAATGGATATGCGGCACTCTGCCCTAGTCGGATCATTAACTGCCCGATTGTTGTTTTCTATATTCGATGTGGATAACCTCCCATATTTACATTCATCTTGAGTCGAGTTCTAAATTTTGAGCACCAGTTCACTACGGTGCTTTTTGACAGACATACACATTCTACGATGAGTGTCTACTGGTTTTTGTACTTCGGAAACCGAAAAGAGAATAAGAGCATGCATATCTTGTTTAGATGCATTTGATAATAACGTCACTATTGTTAACATTTCAGCCTTTTTCCCACACACTTCTGAAACAAACGAATGCCACATTAACCCCATTGGCTACGCGCTAATTTAAGCATACATTGAAGCCATGCCCGCAAGTGGAAATTTTTTGATCTGTAACGGTTACTGAAAAGAATAATTAATAAAATTATGGCTTTCAAGTTATTCGGTATTTATGCAGTCTTAGCAAAAAAGTCGTTATACCATAGGTGCCAACTTGTACGGTTTTTTAACACCAGTATTAAAAAAAAAAAAAAAAAGCATGTTTAATCACAGAAAACTGCTAAAAAACTTATTAAATATTTCGATCAAATATTTCCGGTAACAAAAAAAAAAAAAAAAAAAAAAAAAAAAAAAAAAGAAGTACAGTTGGCATTTGATATACGAGGACATAGTAAACATGGATAACACAACGGATAGAAGTAACGTAATCGACTTTTAATTATTATAGGGCTAAAATCCAGAGTAACAGAAAGAATAAAATCGGTTTTTAATTGTCCTAAAACCGAAATTCACACAAAAGGCATAGGCGAAATCGGCTCTTAGTTATCCGGAGGCTACACTGTCTGAAGCCTCCGGAGGCTACACATATGTCTGAAATTCAGAGTCAAATTTTTTAGATGTGAAAATATCTATTTATTTCAGACGCTTAGAGTATCTTAAATTGGCACATTATTTTACGTACTTAAAGTACTTGAAATGCTGCCATGCTTAGTGAATTTTTCGGTTAGATAGCCATTATGAATTACAGTATATATTTTTCATAAATAATAAAAATAACAAAAAGTGGCACGTGGTTCTACTTTACGGTTAAAAGTAGGTTTCAAAATCACCTAAAGCAGAAGAAAGAGACTAATAATTTTTAAGTTTAAAATTTTCAGTTTGTGATTAAATCCGAGAGAAAAAAATTCGAACGAAAGAACAATGCTTTCACAAGCGAGCTCTTTTACCGACTGTGCCATCGCGACTGATAACAATTTACCTTTCTTTCATAACATATTTAGCATTCGTAAATTATATCGAAATTATATATTTTTTAATCAATATATTTTGCAATATCATATCCTAATAAAAAAAACATATATACCACAAATTTAATATGTTTATCATTATGTTAAATTTCGTGTTTAGAAATTTACCAATTCTTTGTAAATTGCCGATGTATAGGTAATAAAATCATATTATACTCAGGTTGTTTTTATTTTTCTGATTTTGGTTTATGATAAAAAAAAAAATAATAATAAATAAATAAATAATAAATCAATAAATAAATCAATAACAAATCAATAAATAAATAATAAATAAATGCATAAATATTATATTTACCAAAATATCTCGTTTTTCCCTGGTGACCCCATGCCTGAAATTTTCTATAAAAATTACATTTTTTTTTTTTAGTGCTAGAGGCCTATTTCAGTCGGTACAGTTGTCGAATTTTTATACGTCACTCTTAATAGTGCTAAGGGCCTATTTCAGTCGGTTTACTGAATGGGGATTTAGTGAATGAAGTCCCCCGCAGGCACAACTTTGACATGAGTCCCCCCCCCGCAGGCACAACTTTGACATGAGTCCCCCCCCAAGGTACCCCTATTTCAGTCGGTACAGCGTTGTCGAATTTTTATACGTCACTCTTAATAGTGCTAAGGGCCTATTTCAGTCGGTTTATTGAATGAAGTCCCGCCAAAGCACAACTTTGACATGAGTCCACCCCAGGCCCAACTTTTACATGAGTCCCCCCCCAAGGCCCAACTTTGACATGAGTCCCCCCCAGGCCCAACTTTGACATGAGTCCCTCCAAGGCCCAACTTTGACATGAGTCCCCCCCAAGGTACAACTTTGACATGAGTCCCCCCCCAAGGCACACCTTTGACATGAGTCCCCCCCAAGGCACACCTCTCCCTCATTGGGAAAAAGAGAAAAAACGTTGTTTTGCGGCTATAAGACAGTTTGGACTTCCAACGCTATTTGTTACAGTATCTGCAGCTGAAACACATTGGTTTGATTTAATGAAAACTTTATCATGGAATTTAGATCGTCACGAATTAACTAAAGAAGAATTTGTCGATATTAACAAGTTTAGCAGTAGGCCTCTGGCACTAAATTAAAATCTGTCAATGTCAGATTTTCATGTTTTAAATAATGAAATAATGTCGTGTCTGTATATATATATATATATATATATATATTTTAATCGTTGAAAAAAAGGCGAGACTAATATCTTTTTAAAAATAATGGTGTTAAATATGCCACAAAAATTCGAAATGTAGTAGCTATAATATGTATATTTTTTCTTAAAAAAAAAAAATAAATAAATAAAAAACAAATAAATAAAAATAAAATCTATATTAATAAAATCAGACTTTTGTCTGTAAATTTGTCGGAATCAAAAAATTTTGCGATATCTTCACGTTTTACACCCCATGAAAGCCGAAAATGACTTCAGAAAATTTTGCCTGTGTGTGTGTGTGTGTGTGTGTGTGTGTGTCTCTCTCTCTGTGTGTGTGTGTGTGTGTGTGTGTGTGTGTCATCGTGTCCGAATGTCGCTTTTTTTGTCGGGGCATCACTTGAGAACGGCTGGACCGAATTCAACGGCGCTTGGCAGGAATTTAGGTCTTCACCCAACTTAAAATTATATCTATCAACTTTTCAGAAATTCCCCCCCCCGTTCCCCCCCTAGGGGGTAAAAGACTAAAACACGTTTGTCCGTGCATCACTCGAGAACGGCTGGACGGAATTTAACGGCGCTTGGCAGAAACTTAGGTCTTCACCCAACTTGAAATTATATCTATAGAAATTTTCAAAATTATGATTAGTGTTTAAATTGTGGGTAAAAAACGCCTGCGCATGCGCCATAAATATTTTTTCACTAAAATGCTTTGAATGGAAAAATAAAGTATAAAAATAATTTTTTTAAGTTAAAGACTTTTGTATTCGCGTGATTCGCACTTCAAATTATGAAAAGATTGACATGAAGTGTTGCCATCTAAGTTTCATACTTTAGTTAATTTTAAAAAATCTAATTGTCGTATCGAAAAACTGGTTACACCCCAGGATTCAGAAAAATCACCTCTTTCATTTGGTACTGAATTTGTAATGATAGGTCTGATACTTCTAATTTATTTTTCCCTTTATCCGTTTTTCCGTTGCCACTTAAATTTCATACTTTAGTTATTTTTTAAAAATCTAATTGTCGCATCGAAAAACTGTTTGAACCCCTGGATTCAGCAAAATCGCTCCTTTCATTCGGTATCAAATTTATAAATATAGGTCTGCTATTTCTAATTTATTTTACCCTTTTTCCGTTTTCAACCCAGATTCGATATGGAACAGCTTTAGTATTGGATCCCTTTGGCAAAATTTGAAATTCGGCACCGAAGTAGCTCGGACGTTTCTCGCCAAGATCTTTAATTGCACAATTGAGATAGCCAATTCAGTTCATCGCAAAAATGGCTTAAAATATTTAAAGTCACCAAAGGGTTCCGATACTTAAGCTGTGCTTTTTGTATTTATTTATTTATAATACTGTCTATTAAAGACTTCTGTCGTCACGAAATTTGGTGCGTAAATTGTTTGTATGCATCTGGCACTTATTGTAACTGCATTTCACGAAATTCGAAATCCCCCCCCCCCTTCTCGGAGTCGGAGGGCAATAAACATGTGCAAAAACATGTTTTCCGCTTGAATTCGCTTTGAATTATCTTAGAATGGCGAATTTTGGTGTGTGGATATTGATGAAGTATACGCATTATGTACATTACTGGGATTTTGCAAAACTTCGAACTCACCCGCTGAGGGTGGGGAAGTAAGAAATGGGTAAGTTGTGCCGAAGACAGTGGGGACCCAGACTCCTCACATTGGGAGCGAGAAAACCTCTACCAATCACAGCGAGAACTTAGGTTATTAATAAAGATATGGCATTTTGACAACTCATTTAAGTTTAATGTCCAGCGAAGCGGGCAAAGCCTACTAGTAAATAAATAAATAAATAAAAATAAAATAAATAAAGAAATAAATAAAATAATTAAACAAATCCTGTAAAAGCCGTTGATAAGGTACATAGACGATTAAATTGTAAAAAAAAAAAAAAAAAAAAAAAAAAAAAAAGAAAATGAATATTAAAAACAGAAAAAATCTCGATGAGGTGCAACCCAGCAATGTCTCAGCTACAACTCTGTCAAGTTTTGTATCTCTGCATTGCAATCAATGGCCTTATGGCCAGAGTATAAACAGTCATATAAACAGACAGATACATGGGCAGACATCATTATAGTGTAACCACGTTTCCTACGTCTAGTAGGAAGGGCTATTCCAAAGGCTTGGAGGTGTGCCAAATTGACCGACAGGTTGGGATTTGGTGAACATTCAGTCATTCGGTGTTCCCTTATCGCTTATTTTCTCTCAACGACAATGGTTATCACCTCTATTTTAACACTGGACACGTTGAGTCCGCACTTGCACACAGGCTCGCATAGTCGCAAGAAATGCGGTTAAATAATGTATAGAGGAAACATTTAAATCTTTATTTAGGGAAACGCCTTAGAGGAATGTAATTTTAAACCACTAAATACGTTATTTCATAATATATTATTTGTAATGTAGAATTAAAATATAGGCAAAATTCTACATTCCATAACAAATATTAATATTTAATTTTCTTTTTGTTAAATAAACAAGTAAATAAATATAATAATAATATAAATATCTAATTCTAATTCATTATATGAAATCTAACCCATTTCCTGTAATAATAATAATAATAATAAAAATAACTTAATCCTCATTACTCACAAGGAAATATTCAAAACGTGTGGTCTTTAAAAAATATTGAAAAAAATATACGTGATTCTACTCTTCCTAAAACACCAGAAAGTGAAAAAATTATCGGCTGAAATGAATTACAGCGACCACAAAAAATTATCAAAATTAAGTATATTTTGCGATTTCACATTGTTAGGTGAATGATTTTGAGTACTTGGCGGAGAAACAAAATACGGTTCTGTTCGTACACGGCAATCTCGGTGCTAGCAAACTGAACGCCTAACAGCGCTAAATCGCCAAATATGCTTAATTTTGATAAATTTTTGTGGTCGCTGTAATTCATTTCAGCCGATAATTTTTTCACTTCCTGGTGTTTAATGAAGAATGGAATCACATATATATTTTTTCAATATTTTTTGAAGACGACACCTTTTGAATATTTCCTTGTCAGTAAAAAAATAAATAAATAAATAAATAAATAGATAAATAAAATAAATAAATAAAAATAAATAAATAATAAATAAAAAATATATATAAATAAATAACATTTATTTTATTTTATTTCTTCATTTCTTTTTTATTCCCAACTGTCGTTGGCGCATGATGCAATCAAACAACGAGTGTTATCCTTTTTCCAACTCTTTTTTTATTGAACAACCCTTAATATTTTGAAATACTCTCCTTATTAATAAATATTTTCTAAATATAAATAAAGTATAAGTACAGACGCTGTTCGCACATTTTTTTAGACGATTTTATTTTGCCGTAAGAAAAAATCCTTTACATGGAAAACTTTATTTTCACAACAGTTGTATTTTTAGAAGTTTTATGTATAGTCTGATATTTAGAATTATTGTTTGCATGCAAAATGGCGCTTTTAAAAAGGCAATGGATGGAAAGATATGTTTCCGCTCTTTCCGAATAGAACACGCTGCAGAACTCTTTATGAAAAACATTTATCAGGAGGAAAATAGAAAAATGTCGTAGCAATAGATGAAGCTTGGGTCTATTTAAGTGATTGCAACCAAAAAAAAAAAAAAAAAAAAGATAAATTTATTATCATGAAAGAGGAGAAAAAATTTTTGCTACATGGTTGAAAGAATCAAAAGAAAGTTTTTCTGAAGGATTTATGATTGTCGGTGGTTTTTCATACAAAGGCAAGGTACAGGTAAAAAATGTTGACAAAAATGTCAAAATAAACTCTAAATACTATCAAGAACATATTTTAACTCCAATTTTTAAATATGAAATTACAGATCTTTATCCACAATGCCATCAGTCCGTTGAACTGCATCAAGACAAAGCAAGCAGTCACACAATCCACAATTGCTTTTCTAGAAAAAATGGAACAAGAAACGGGAATTAAAACCATACCCTTCACTGATATTCCTGTTAAATCTCCTGATATATCATTAATGGATTTTTATGCTTTTGGACTCTTAAAATCTGCCTTATCCAAACGCCAGCATACAATGCTTTGTGGACTTTGGAAAGCCGTTGAAGAGGAATGGACCAAAATAACTCTTCCGATATTACAAAAAGCATTATTATCATGGAAATTACGATGTAGAATGATAGTTAAGAACCAAGGGCTATCAAACTGAACATTTAAAACTCGAAATATGAGTGTAATTTTTTCAGTATATCTATCAAAATCGTCTAAAAAATGTGCGAACACCCTCTATATAAAGTATATTCAATTACAATATTATTTTCAAATCGCCAATATTGTCAATTTCTGGCCTATTGTGTAACTCTTGTCACGAAAAAGACATTTAAGCGGTTCTTTTGGCACCATAAATTTTATGAAAAAAAAAAAAAAAAAAAAAAAGTAACGGCAGTTGCAAAATTTTCTGTCATTCGAGATATACAAACTTTTGTTTTATAAGCATTTCTTTACTCTCGGCGTAACACGAAGTTTAATTAATATTCATAGTTATTGTTGTAAATCATGAAAGTTTGTGAAAGTGAACTTTTGACTATCAACGTCAAAATATTTCATCATGCTTGTTTGATTCTTCAATGAAGATAATAAAAAAAATGTGGATTCTTAAATGGGTATACGAGTATCTTCATTTATTTAATAAGTCATCCTGTATTATAAATTATTGATGAGAGTGAATGTCGATCGAAATATTTTGGAGGCCTCTTTGCATCCCGACATATGTTGAAAAGCCTATATCAACAAAGTGTTGTAACACTACTACTGTATGATAATATCTTAAAAATCAGCTGTCTTAAAATTAGGTTATGTTACCAACAACGAAGAAATCTGCCCTTTATAAAAATAGACATTTCTTTTCTAAAAATGAATTGGTACCATTTCTTATAATATTAAATTATAATTGGTAGGATTTTTAGAATGTTACAATATAAATTTGTAAAATACATTCTAATATACTCTTAATACTGAAGAAAATACTGATTTAACGAAAAATGTTTAAGGTATCGAATAAATTTGGTTCTCTTGTATTTGTAAGAGTTCTTTGAATCATTACAATATCGGATTTTTACTCTTTCACTTGTGTTTGAAGCTTTTATATTTCTATTTAAATGGTTGAACAAGCAATTATCTTGATACCAGATTTCTGCTTCCGTTCAATATGTTCAGAAAGCATAAAAATGTTTTGTTATCCACGCTTATTTTGTGAGAGACATAACAATCGAAGTTCCTATTAATGTGTTCAAATCTAGTGCAAACTTTTCGAATTAAAATGAAAATTTTCATTAGTTTCTGAAGGCATTAATTTAAGTTTTTTCTCTTATAATAAGGAATATATTTTTCAGAAAACGCTTTAGTTGAAAAATATAGTATTGTATTTATATTAAGCAACAGATATAAAAAAAAAAAAGATTCCTTGGTAAGTTAATAAATGTTTTAATTTTGATTTTCGAGGTGTCACTGAAATTAATAAACATTTTGCAAAAAAGGTTATTGCCATCCGAAGAATTTCATTAATTATCGTTTAAAATTTCACGAATTGAAAAACATAAAATTGCGTTTGAAGTATTTCAGTGACAACGAATTTTTTATGCAAATGTATTCAATTGGAAGTATTAGAAAATTTCAGAGATACAAAAGCATTTTTGTTATATTAAATGTTACACAACGTAAGATAGGTTATTAAAATGTTAGCAAATATAGATAAAAAAGAAAAAAAAAGCTATTTTACCTTAAATACTCGATACAAAATTACTTGTTATATGTTTCAACGTTGAAAGCACTTTTTATTTTATTTTTATTGTAGTTTAATATTAAACATATGAATAAGTGCAGCTCAAAACTCAAAAAAAAAAAAAAAAAAAAAAAAAAGATATCTAATCAAATGTTATACCTAATCGCAGTATTATAAAGCAAAAAGAATGAAAAAGTTAGATTTTAATTAAAAGATGATTAGAAAGCATGTATTAGAAATTACATTAATTTTTTTTTTTACAAAAATGTAATTTGATTTTTTATTAAACCTAATACTTAACAAAATTCTCTTCTCAATTGACTTTTAACTATATTTTATCAATACAGGGTAGATAAAGTGCTGTTTTTGTTTCAAATTTCCGAAACTGAGTTTTTGCTATAAATTTTGAGATCCATAGATGCAAAGATCAGATTTTAAGCGATTGGTCTGTATATCTCTGTGTGTGGGTATGTGCTTGTTATCAGCATAACTAAAAACAGATATTAGTCCGAGTACTAGGAGGTACTAAAAGATTGGATGGAATTTTTCTTTGGTAAATTTTAACACTTTCAGACTACACTAAACATACTGAAATGAACATATATATTTATAGGTCCAAACACATGTTTTCTATAGAATATAGTATAAAAATATAGTGCTACACAAAACAATTCAGTTACATTAGGTACTATGATTTCAAATGGCTCGATGAGGCTTTCAAGTTTTGTTATGCAATTGTTTACTGCATTAAATTTAAATACACTATATACTGCGTATTTGGTTTGTAGACAATGAACAGCGCTGCCCGTAATTAGTTGAATGTATTCTTTTCTATAGTTTTTCTATCGGAAGTGCTTTATTAAATTACGTAATGTGCAGGAGAAATACCAAAAACAAAAGCTTTTACCTGCACACCAAAGCTTTAATAATAATGCTGGACCATATTCTTTAACTTAGAATGTAATAAGTAGATTTTCTCACAAACTTTTTTGGCATAATTAGAGTAAAAAAGCTGTAGCATTTCTATAGTTCCGCATGTACAAAAGTGTCAGACTTGGGCAAATATCTGACAGCTACAGTAAAAAAATTATTAAAAGATATGAGAAATAATCTGGTGTGTCTCTCACAAGACTTTCTCACCCTAAAATTTAATGCTATAAATACAGGTTGGAAACTAAGAGGTAAGATAACGAGTATTGTTATGTAAACCTATGTTAAAAAATTCAAATTAGGCGTCAGAAGAGTTTTATATGATAATTAGTTCTGTGTGAGGGGGGGGGGGGGTACCGCCCCCTTCAACCCCCCTGCACCTAAATGAATGCACCTACATAAATGCACCTACATTTATATAGAATTTAATTCGGTTATTAAAAAATAATTCAGTTTTTTAAAAATAATTTATTAAAATTATTATTAAAAAAAATCTTTTATGATAACACAGATGATTTCCATAGTAGAGAAGTAGTATAACACTATATATCCAAATTGAATTTATTATCAATATTACATTAATTTTTTTTATTTTTTATTATTTTTTTTGTTAAAAATGAAAAAAAAATCGATAACTTTATTTTAGATTATCGCAGATCGATGGTTCAAACATTCGTTTTAAAGGTATTGGCGAGCTCTTTTGAAAGATACCCATCATGAAAATTTACTCCCCTCGAGGGGGGATCCTCCCCCTCAGGGGGGGGGGGAGGCGAGGCTCCTACATACACAAAATTTTTTTCCCAGTTGACTATCTCTGTTACAAAAAATATATATTCGTTTCATATGATTTAGTGCAGTCTATAGATGTTAAACGCAACTTACCTGCAATTTCCCCCATAGACGTAATGTATTTGAATACTTTTGAGCGTCCCTGTACACGAACCATTTGTTTCATCTCAACGAAAAGCTTACTGTAGCATCCCTGTATGATGCACATTTAGAGTACCGAGTTTGGAATTTCTTCTACTATTTGTTCTTGAGATATGCTGATAACAGACACACAGGCAGACAGGCACATATACAGACAGACACAAAGACCATTCGTTAAAAACATGATTTTCGTATTCAGGGGACCTCAGAACATGTAAATGTAACAAAAACCCACGTTCGAAAATCTGACCCTAAAACATTACTTTTTCGATCCTATGGGTAAGAGAAAGTAAAAAGGAAGAATGACAGATAAATACATTTGTACCTTTGACATATTGCTATTGTAGACGTAGATTTAGAAAATCATAGTTTCCACATAATAATGAAAGCGTGCCCCTTTTGTAAATAATTTGCCATGCTGATTTTCGTGTTGCCAAAAATCAAGTATAACATTTTGCGCCATTCTCGCTGCAAGATTGTGCACATTCAACAGATACAATAGATTATACATTCTTACAAATTTCGGTAAAATTTAGAGAGTTAGATATTAAATTATACGGCCAGCTCCCTCCTTCGAGTAGAAAGAAGTCCAGCGCCCACATTCGTAACAAATGGTTGTAAAATTCGAAGCATTGTTCGTTTTATAAAGCTAAATTCCCTTCTTCGAGAAAAAAAAAATCATGATAAATTTACGGGCATAACTTTATTTTTACTGTCAGGGAGAACAATCGTAATATTTGTTGGTTTTAGAACAATTTGAGGAATGATGAAACGATAATATTTTAAACAGATAAACAAATGATAAGAATTTATGAAACATATTTCTAATGTTGTGCAAAAAGTTTCACTGCATGTCGCAAATTGCATGGTACAGGTTCAACGAGACTTTAAAAATCGGGTCATACTTCTTGAACAATTAAACCCATAGAACCGTATCATTTACACTGATTGTTGATTCATGGGAAGCGGTAAAGGCGACAGCCGATCAGAAGTAGACAGTCATGTGACTAGAAAGAGAAACAAAACGGATTCTTTTTCTTTTTTTATTATTGATTCTGTTTTTCTCTCTGAACTATTCGAAAAAACTGAAGTAACTTTATTCTTGAATTGACATTCTAATATTCAGGCTGAATTCGTACAGCCAAGTAATCCATTAATTGTTATATTATTAAAACAATAAGTATTCTTCTGTTTATTCTTTATAACTCATTCAAGGCATAAAAAAAATGCCTTTATACGTATTCTGAATGTTTAAACCTGTGCTAAAGTTTGTGAAAGATTCTGTTTTTATTCATAAAATTCTGAAAGAAAATCTCTGATTAAAATCTACTATAGTAAGCAATCGGATTTCATCTTTATTGAGTTGTATGGCCTAAAAATGTTTTTCCAAGCGACCACAGGAAATGCCGGAGAGAGGTGAGTTAGCTTTTCTTAATATTATGCATGCTAAAACTTAGTTTCGTTTTGTAAAATGTTTTTGATGCAGGTCAATTCTTTATGCATGAGTCTAGTTATAATTAATCAACATGAGTTTTGGTCCGTCCTAGAGCCATGAGTCTATCGATGATTTATATAGATATATAAAAAAAAAAACTATATATATTTAATATGTATTTGATATTCTTATTCTTATTCGTAATCATTTATTCTTAAAATGATTTATTTTTGTTCTTGAATGTTTGTTCTGTAATTCGAAGGCCTATAGTTATGTGTATTTAAACTTATATATTCTAAAATGCCGAAATTATCTAAGCAAGTTTTATTATTTGAAAATTTATGTAAGGAAATCGATAGTTTTAGAGATAGAGTAAAGGGGTGTAGTAAAGATGAACAATCTAAGGTTAAATTATTAAAAACCAAAGTTCAATCGTATGATCATGAAATCGCGGAAATATTTAAAAATTTATCCGCTAAAGAGAATGAGGATTATATGGATATGTATTTGAGATATAAAGGAGTGGTTTTTGATTTACTGGTGGAGTTAGAGGACAAAACAGAAGTAAACGCGTGCGATTCAGATACTCACGCGGAAAATAAAGATGAGAAAAATGGAAAATCGTCTCTTATTAAATTACCTAAATTTGATCTTCCAAAATTTTTTGGTGAAACCGAAAATTGGATTTCTTTTAAAGAAATTTTTAATTCGACAATTCTACAGAATAATCAATTATCCAAAATTGAAAAACTGCAATATTTACATTCTTCAGTGCGCGGAAACGCAGCTAAATTAATTCGTGGATTCGCTCTAAAAGAGGAAAATTTAGATCAATGTTGGTAAATATTAAATGAAAGATATGAAAATAAAAGACAATTAGCATTGAGTCAAATTAACAAAATATTTTCTATGAAAATTGTAAAAGCAAACAATGCTAAAACTTTACTTGAGTTATTAGATACTTGTAACGAAGCCGTCAGAAACTTAAAAACTTTGGGTTTAGATTCTAATGCGTTAAGCGACTTAATTATAATAAAATTCATGATGGGGAAATTGGATGAATCGTTAAAACAGAGATGGGAATTAATGTTGGATAGTGATAAATTGCCTGATCTTGATCTTTTTAGGAAATTCGTTGAGCGCGAAGCGCGCGGTGTTGAAGAGATAAAATGTAAACAAGACGTAAAATTCACTAATTCGAAGAAATCAAACGTATTGAGTACAATTGTGAAAAAGGAAAATACGTGCATTCTTTGTAATGAGCGTCACGCGCTATTTAAATGTCCGACATTTAATTCAAAACCGGTTAAAGAAAGATGGAAATTTGTTGAATTAAATAAGTTATGTCAAAATTGCTTGCTGCCAAATATGCCAAAATCATAGGCTGGAGAATTGTAGGATAAACATTAATTGTAAAAATTGTGCAGAAAAACATCATACGCTACTGCATGTTTATGGTAGAAATTCAAATTCTGAAAGGGCGAATCATGTATCGCCAGATATATCAGTTTCTAATAGTGCTCAGTTTTATTCTAGTAATGTTTTGTTATCTACAGCACTAATTAAGGTTAAATCGAATAAAGGCAAAATTATGCATTGTAAAGCTTTGATAGATAATGCTAGTCAAAATTCATTAATTACTAAGGAATGTGCTAAGCGACTAAATTTGCCCTTACGGAGCACGTCGCATAGTATAATAGGGATTAATTGCGTTTTAGCAGAAACTGCTCTCAACGAAACAGAATTTAAATTCACTCCGCATTTTTTGTCGGAGTCATTTTCAGTCAGCGCTTTTATAGTTGATAGGGTTACCTCACCTCTCCCTAATTTCCAACTACCGCAACATGATTGGCCACACATAAAGGGATTACAACTAGCTGATCCCAATTATTATGCTAGTGGTCCCATCGATATTCTTCTTGGGGCAGAAATAGTCGCCTCAATTTGCAATGGCAGTCCAATTCAAGGGCCAGCAGGAACTCCTACAGCATTCCCCACAAAGCTGGGTTACCTCCTTTCAGGACGAATAAACAGTTTTCAATGTACAAATATCAGTTTAACGTGTCATATAACTATTGATGATGATATCAACAACACTTTAAAACAATTTTTTGATACAGAATCAATTCCAAATGTAGAATCAAAAAAGATAGAAAATGATCCTGTGGAAAATATTTATGTGACCACAATTAAAAGAAATAGTCAGGGAAGATATGTCGTTCACCTACCCTTTAAGCCAGATAAGGCACTAGGTGACAGTAAGTCAGGTGCTATTTCAAGATTTCTTTCCATTGAAAATAAAATTAAAAAGAACCCACAATTAAAAATGGAGTATTCGAATTTCATGAACGAATATATAAATTTGGGTCATATGACAAAATTAAATCCAGCTGAAATTAATGAAACGCCACATTATTATTTACCGCATCATGCGGTGGTAAATGAAAACTCTGAAACAACAAAATTACGTGTAGTATTTGACGCCTCGTTTAAAACAACAAATAACAAATCTTTAAATGACATTCTATATATTGGTCCTAAACTGCAGTCGAATATTTTTGACAATTTAGTAAAATTTCGAGCCAACCCTGTAGCGTTCAGTGCAGACATAGCTAAAATGTATCGGCAAATCTTAATTGAAAGGAAACATAGAATCTACCAAAGAATTGTTTGGAGAGAATCTCCCAATGACCAATTATCTTTCTACGAATTGAATACTGTCACCTACGGAACAGCTTGTGCACCCTATTTAGCGTTACGCACCCTTAAGCAATTATGTGAGGATGAGGGACAAAATTTTCCATTGGCAGCAGAAATTGCCAAGGAAAATTTTTACATCGACGACTTATTGTCAGGGGCACAATCCCTTCAATTAGCAAAAGATAGAATAATGGAGCTGCAGGCTCTAATGCAAGCTGGAGGGTTTAAACTTAGGAAATGGGCTTGTAGCCATCCAGAAGCGCTCTCTGATATTCCAGAGGAAGATAAGGCTAATTCGGTCATTCATTTTTTTGAGGATAAAGAAAAAATAAATCAAAGAGTACTAGGAATGTTCTGGGATTTAAGTGAAGATACTCTTCAAGTTAGAACCTTAGCTGATCAACAAATTAATACAAAAAGACAGTTGCTGTCCGTAATTGCGCAAATTTATGATCCTCTCGGAATTATTTCGCCATCTACTATTATCTTAAAAATCATTCTACAAAAATTGTGGAAGTTGCAATCAACGTGGGATGAGCCTATACCTCCAGATATTTTGCAAGAATGGAAAACTTTTTATAATGAAATTAATGAGTTTAAATCTATGTCCATTCCACGCTATGTAGGTTCAAATACTAAAGATTGTACAGTTGAACTGCATGGCTTTTGTGATGCCTCTCCGAGGGCGTATGCGGCAGTCGCATATTTAAAGATCATAACGAACACGATTCAGGTATATTTAATTGCTGCTAAAACTAGAGTCGCACCCATAAAAGTACTCACTTTACCGAAATTAGAATTGTGTGGGGCTGTACTCGTAGCTGAGTTAATTTGCAACATTCAAAAATCCCTTAAATTTACTCATTCGACATACTGGTACACTGACTCTTCTATTGTACTAAACTGGATAAATAACCCTTCAAACAAAGGAAATAGTTTCGTGGCCCATAGAGCTACCAAAATCAGAGCTCTTACTCAACTAAAATCCTGGAGACATATCCCAGGAAAAGAAAACCCGGCCGATTGTGCCACACGCGGATTGTCCCCAGCTAAGTTGAAAGCTAGAACTGAGTGGTGGGAAGGGCCAAAATGGCTCCATAGTTTTGAGCTACCACCAATGTGCACATTACATTCAGTTTCCGTTCAGAAACAAACTCATCAACATTCGACAGATTCAAGTTCTAAGCCTACACTTTCTAATAACACTTTCATATCACATATCACGAAATACTCTAACTATCTAAAACTTTTAAGAATTCTAGCTTATGTTTTGAGATTTATCAATAAAATTAAAACCAAATCAAAGGAAAGTGGTCCTTTAAAGGCCATAGAGCTAAATCAAGCGGAAATGTGGCTTGTAAAAATTATTCAAAATGCAGAATTTAGTGATGAAATTGCCTTACTAAGGAAAGGCAAACTTTTAAAACCTTCACACCATCTATTCTGTCTTGATCCTTTTCTGGATGAAGCAGGCATTCTTCGTGTTGGAGGACGCCTGCGGAGCCACCCATCCTTACGATTTCAAGAAAAACACCCCATATTACTTCCCAAAGCAAATCACGTTACTTCCTTGATAATAACATATTATCATAACTTAAGCTCCCATGCTGGTCCCAATTTAGTACTTTCACTCCTTAGAAACAAATTTTGGATTCCCCACGGACGCTCCACCGTAAAATCAGTATTAAGACAGTGTATACTCTGTTTTCTACTGTCAGCTAAGCCAATAATTCCAAAGATGGGGGATCTACCCTCAGAAAGAATCACACCCATTCGGCCCTTTTCGAAGGTTGGTGTCGATTTCGCGGGACCAGTAATGACAAAATGTCAACATAAACGAAAAGCGACAACCTTTAAATCATATATTGCCCCTTTCATCTGTATGGCGACAAAGGCAGTGCATCTTGAATGTGTTTCAAATCTTTCTACAGAAGCCTTTCTCGCAGCCTTGAAACGCTTCATAGGTAGGCGTGGATACCCCTCTGACATATTTTCGGACAATGGCAGAAATTTTGTCGGAGCCCATTCTTACCTAAAACAGCTATTTTCTTTATTCAAAGAAGAAAAATTACAAAATTTTGCTTCCCAACACCAAATAACCTGGCACTTTATTCCCCCGTATGCTCCAAATTTTGGGGGACTCTGGGAAGCGTCGATAAAATTAGCCAAACATCATTTGGTAAAAATCACACAAGGCGCAATTTTAAATTTTGAGGAACTGTCCACTCTTCTATGTCAAATAGAGGCTGTTATAAATTCGCGGCCTCTAACACCATTGTCCAATGCTCCTAATGATATCGCAGCTTTAACACCAGGACATTTCTTGATTGGAACTGCATTATTAGAATTGCCAGAACTGCCATTAACAAACAATTCTCTTAGTCTTTCTTCTAGGTATAAGCTCTTATTGCAGATGAAGGAAACGTTTTGGAAGAGGTGGAAAGCACAATACCTGCCAACATTGCTGTATAGATCCAAAAGAACCAACAACCACCGTCACAACTTTTCTCCAGGGGAACTCGTCATCCTGAAAAATAAAGTATCACCTCCACTCCATTGGGATCTCGCCAGAATCATCAAGTTGATTCCCGGACCTGACGGAATCGCCAGGGTCTTGCAACTTAAGACCTCTTCTGCTGGAACTCTGATTCGACCGGTTACGCAGGTGATCCCTTTTCCAAGTATTTCGACTCCTGCTCCGGTGCCTTCCCGCCCCGCCCAGCCTGTTGATTCATGGGAAGCGGTAAAGGCGGCAGCCGATCAGAAGTAGACAGTCATGTGACCAGAAAGAGAAACAAAACGGATTCTTTTTCTTTTTTTATTATTGATTCTGTTTTTCTCTCTGAACTATTCGAAAAAACTGAAGTAACTTTATTCTTGAATTGACATTCTAATATTCAGGCTGAATTCGTACAGCCAAGTAATCCATTAATTGTTATATTATTAAAACAATAAGTATTCTTCTGTTTATTCTTTATAACTCATTCAAGGCATAAAAAAATGCCTTTATACGTATTCTGAATGTTTAAACCTGTGCTAAAGTTTGTGAAAGATTCTGTTTTTATTCATAAAATTCTGAAAGAAAATCTCTGATTAAAATCTACTATAGTAAGCAATCGGATTTCATCTTTATTGAGTTGTATGGCCTAAAAATGTTTTTCCAAGCGACCACAGGAAATGCCGGAGAGAGGTGAGTTAGCTTTTCTTAATATTATGCATGCTAAAACTTAGTTTCGTTTTGTAAAATGTTTTTGATGCAGGTCAATTCTTTATGCATGAGTCTAGTTATAATTAATCAACACTGATTTATAACAGTAAGAGCGAATTCTTCAATATCTCAAGTTTTTATGTTTTTATTTTCAACGTTAGATTTAGGAAGCTATTATAAAACTGCTATCTACACGTAAGAACAAGTACGTTCTTGTGCCGATAACAGAATCTTAACTTTTTCTTCCTACGATATGTAAAATAGTTCTGTGTAACTACATATTTTTTATCCAGCAATTTACCCCTAAATTCTTCGGGCTTTTAAGAATGATTAAATTTAGAAACAAATTGCATACTACATATTGATATTTTCATGAAATGCCAAATCTATCACAAAATATTAAAAATTAATTTTAGAAAATTAAATAGTCGAACTGTTTTGTTGTTGCTTTAGTTCAATATCTTAACTCCCTGCGTTATATTAAAGAAATGGCAAAACAATTCTATCATTTCATTTTCCAAAATTGATTTATGAAATTTTGTGACAAGTATGAAATATTATGGAATAAACAAATACATTTCTTTAATCTTCAATTACTAAATGTAAATCAAGATCTGTGTATTAATATACCATATTTTTTCTAACTACTTTTCTCTGCATAGGTATTTCAAAAATTAAACTTAGTGAATTGAATTCTCACATTCCTGCAGTAAAAATGTGATAGAGATAGTGTAAAATTGTCAAGATATACTTTGTGGACGCCAAGGATATTATTCTAATAATTTGCGAATATTTTTATTATGGGTGTAAGTTGTATTTATGTAGAAGCATCTTTTTGTTACTAGTTTCACTATTGATTTAATATATTATATTTACGATTTTATATAATAGTATCAGAGTAACTTTAAAGATATTTAAATATTTGTAACTTGAAATTTATACTTTATTTTCACATAAATAACAATATTCATAAAATCAAAAGTAAATATTTTTTAGTCTAAAAATAGTAAAGTATCTGGAATGCAAGATTTTTATCTTGAAAATAGGTTGTATATTTATCTTTGTTTATGTCGAATTTATCTAAAATATTTTAAATCATCAATCTTTTATTATAATGTTTTCATCTAAATAAATATCTGGTATTTCACCGAAGATTAAAATCTGCACTGTAAAACTGTTGAATAAAACAAATGCAGACAAATTCATATTGGTTTAAGATGATAATGGGCAATAACAGCTGAACAATTTTTGTTTTCTGAAATATATGATTGATTCAATGTTCCCGAAAGTTTTGAAATCGAATTATCAATTTATTCGTAGTCTGCAGATGTTACTTATATCCTTTATGCTGAAAATATAGGAGAAATTTGAAATAATTGGTGATGCAAACATTAAAGATAAATATTGGAGTTGTATTATAACACAAATAATTTTCGGAAGCGGGGTCGAATGTTTCATTGCGTGCACATTCAATTTTCTGAATTGGGATTTACTTATGCAATAATAATAATTAAAGTTTATTAAAAAAATGTTATGTAAAAATGGAATTGTTTTCTGTTTTTTATATTAAATAATAAAGTTTTATCTAATGGTCTGGGAAATGCTATTCCACGTAAAAAGATATTAAATATAATTAGTTTAGATTAATTTAATGAAAATGAAAATGAAATATATATTTAGCGCGTCAAAAAAATATATTTCCAAAATTGTTTTATACAAAAAGAATTTTAAAGGATAGTTTAATTTTTTATATAAAAGGAAATTTTGTGAAACACCATCGTACTCAGATGCATTTTTAAGATCATATGATGAAAAAAAAAAAAAGTAATAAATTTGCTAAAGCATTTATAACCTTTAGTTGTGTAATTCATTCAATTTGAAGTAATGTTATTTATTTAAACCTGAAATGCATAGTGTTTCAAAAACAAAACATTACCTTTAACTCCTAATTAAAGCATTAACCATTGTACTATTGCGAAAGTTTTATTTTTGACTGTATAATATATTAGCATGGTCCATTCAAGCGGAAAAAAAAAAAAAAAAAAACGCTTGCTTTTTAATGTAACATTTAGATTGATAATTGTTTTGGAGCGTCCGGAATAGGGAAAAAAAATCTTGCGAGAGAAAATCTCGCAGGACAAAATATTGCCTACAAAAATGAATGGAAAGCAAAATAATGCGAATTATGATTATGTTTGATACAAATAAAATGACAGATTTTACAATATTTTATTTGAATAAGTTGTGATTTGTATGGTATCAATATTTAATCTTAATGGTAATTATTAGTAATGCTATATAAAATTAGATAACACATGCATATTCACCTTAGTCAACGCACTGACATACAGATAAAACCCATAACAAAAATTGTTATGAATTTTGCTTAAACGAGTTATGAATTTTGCTTAAACGACTGCATTAACTTTTGTCACGATCAGTCATACTAAAATCAATCGTGTTTATTAATTTTATAATTTTTAATTCTGGTTAAACAGTGTTCAGCTTTTACGTCAAGAGTGATGTAAAAATTTTTAAAAATGTATTTTGAATGGTGAAAAGCAAACGAAAAAATAAATTAAAATTAAATATAGATAAAATAATAAAATTGTACGCTGTGATGTATATATTTATATTTATGGTATTTATATTTATTATGTGATATATATATTTATCTCTATGTCTCCCGCGAGAGATCATATGTTCCTTTTTGTAAACGACGCGATATTTTGTCCCGCGATATTATATCCGTATCCAGGTGCATCCGAAGAAGTTCTTGAAAGTTAGGAGTGACAATAAAATTTTATTTATGGAGATTGCTTCAAAAACGCAAGTTTTTTTTTTTTTTAATTTATTTTATAATATATAATAAGTAACTATACACAGGCATTCTTCTTTGCAATTAAACGATATTATTTATGTTTCTACTGTTATGTGGTGTATTATTTTTGAAACACCTCATAAAAAAAAAAAAAAAAAAAAAACCTGCATAGCAATTATTATTATTATTGTTATTGAATTTTTTAATAAATCTGTATAATAACCTACATATAAAGTCTATTTTTTTATGTCAGAATTTAAAGAAACATGCATTTAAGTGTTGAAAAACAATAATATAGATAGCTTAAAATAAATGAACAAAAATGTCATTAAAAATCGAAATTTCAGTTAATTAAAACGAATGGAAATAGTCTAAATATGATTGTTTTGACACCAAAGACAAAATCCTCATCTAACCATGTACTCTGTTCATGCATAACTACTTGACAAGAAAACGCCCAAATGTTTTTAAATTAAAATCAAACGATTCTGTTATGTCTTTTGTGTTTATGGCAAACTATTTTCAGTAACCTAAAATATTATTCAAATAAACAAAATATTTTCGTGATTGACTTATGATGCTGTGCTTCGTAGTTCATATAATAATATTAAATTATTTCTTCGTAAGTTCAATAATATCTAAACATTTTCAGATTTAAATTTATATTTTACAGTCATTGTAAATATTAACGTACATAAATCAAGGGTCAAAAACTTTTATCTTAAAAATAGTAATATTTCTGAAATGCGGAAGTCTTATCTAGAAATAGGTTTTATATTCACCTTTGTTTATGTTCTACGTATCTAAAATATTTTAACGCATCAATCTTTTGTTATAAGGTTTGCATCTAAATAACTATCCGAAGTTTCACTGAAGATTAAAATTTTCATTATAAAACTGTTGAGCACAATAAATCCATAGAAATTTGTCTTGGATTAAGACGATAATGGGCTATAACAACTGAACAATTTTCTTCTTCTGAAATATATGATTGATTTAATGTTCCCAAAAGTTTTGAAATCGAATTATCAATTTATTCGTATTGTCCAGGTGTTACTTGTATTCTTTCCGTTGACAATATAAGAGAAATTTGAAATAATTGATGATTCAAACATTAGATAAATATTGGAAATGAGTTATAACACAAATAATTTTCGGAAGCAAGATTGAGAATATTACATTGCATGCACTTCCAATTTTATGAATCGGAGTTTATTTATCTAATAATAATCGAATTTTATAAACAATGTTAAATAAAAATAGAAATGTTTCCTGTTTAAAGATAAAACAGCAATGTTTTATCTAATAGTCTGGGGAATTTGCATATTTAGACATATTTTGTTTAGGTTAATAAATAAAATAAAAGAAAAAGAAAAATATAAGTAGCACGCTTAAGGAATTTTAAACCTTAAAATGTGTTTTAATAAAAAAAAATATTTTATAGAATAAGTAGGTATAAATTTTTAATATAAGAACATCATTTCGAAAACATTTGCACTGTCTACCAATAAGCATTTCGACAGTTTTGAATATAAACGTTTTGTCAAATATCTAGAAAATTTCTTTAGGAATCATCCTGAAACTTCAGGAGTATAAAGAACATGCTACACCTCATACATTTCAGCAAAAGTTTTGTCCTGAAGAGAAAAAAGGGACAAGTAAAAAATTAATGAAAAATGGAAAAATTTGCATCACCCTGTAAAACGTCATGTTTGAAATGCGTTTTGGCTGTAGCATGTGATTACGAGGATTTTTTTTTTTTGTGTAAATTTGTATGAGGCTATCATATATATTCAAGGAAATATAACTGTTTCTTTAAAAAATTGCGAAAAAATTGTCAAATTTTTTAATTATAACACGTAGTGTATTAGACCTTGAGCAAAGTTATTTTTAGGAAACTTGGCATACTGCATTAGTCATAGAGCACACTGCAATCAGAATACAAAAATGTTAAATATCTTCTAAAATATGTAATTTTTTAGTAAATCATTTTTCACTATGCAGGCGCAAGCCTTATAAAAATTTCGTTTGCATAATTTAATAGCCAAAAGTATTGAGTTATTTATATGAAAAGTCCCAAATAAATATCGTGAAAATTAAAAAAGTTATGAGAGATAGAATGAACAGAACTTGAGTTTTTCTCAAAATAAAAGCTAAATTATAAGGGGTCTTACTCACATTTTTATTTTGATTCAATCAATGCCCAATGGTAATACAGTATTCGCTGATTGTAAATAAATATTGATAAAACCCCCTATCGTCTTCCTTTTTATTAGAGGAACTGAAATTCTGTTCATTATATAACTCATAACTGTTTGACTTCACACGATATTTGTTCAGGATTTTTATAGAAGTAGCTCAGAAATTTTAGCTATTAAATTATGCAAATGAAATTTTTTAAAAGCTAGTGCATGCGTAGATAAAAATTATTTAGTAAAATTGTTCATATTTTGTATGATATTTAACGATTTTGCATTCTGATTGCAGTAAGCTATGTCTAATATAGTAGACTAAGTTTCTTAAAAAATAGCTTTACACTGGGTCTAACACCCTATGTGTTATAATTAAAAATGTGTAATTTGTTTTGCAATTCTGTAAGAAAACCGTTGTATCTCTATGTGGTAGCCTCATAAAAAATTATACAGATAATTAGAAATATTCTCATAATTGCACGCGATAGCCTTAGCATCTTAAGCATTACTTTTTTTTACTTGATTTGATATAAAGTAATTTTATAAATAAAGTAATAATAAAGTTACAGATATTGTTTTAAAATTAAAGAAAATAGCTAACGTATAATTTGTCTGGCAATATATTTTCTAGAGCCCCCCCCCCCCCCCCCGGGAAAAAAATCAGGTATTGGAGATAAAATTTCCTTATCTTTAACTATATTGTCTTGTGGTTTCTTCATGATTACTTAAAAAACCCATGTAACTTTTTAAAATTTAAATTAAGTTGTTGTATTTTACATTTTTGTACAATTGCATTTCCTGTTTATATATTTTTTACGATATCGCTTCCAATTTTATTGAAGATATTATGTATTATTAAATTTTCATATGTATTTTTTCTTTTTTCCTATTTATAACATATTCCTGAAAGCAAGCGTTGCAGCGTTTAATATTGGTGACAATATTATGAAATGCGCGTAAATATATTGGAGCGCTGCGACTCCTTCTGAAAAGCAAAAATTTTAACGATAAGTTTTCCCGTGCTATACTTGCTAAATGTTCTCCAGTACCGTCTATAGTACATTATCTTTTGGGTGATTTATCTAATGTATATATGTATAATATATCTACCATTAAACGGGTTAATTTATTGGACAAATACTTTCCTTTTTAAAAAGAAGAAATTCCAAAATTTTCTTTATATACTTCGCAGTAAGTCATTCTACATTATTTTCTATTTCATCGAAGCTTTATTCGATAAAAAAATGTCTTATTTTGCGTTTTTCCAAATTGGTTTCTCACTCATTTATGCTTGATATATATATAAATATTTTAACAAATTTTTGCTCAATATCGGCACATTAATATCGAAATAATTTTATGTGTTTCGTCTTGCGTCAGATTTTTTCATATTAATTCAAACATCCAGTGCATAAACAAAAGAAGAAAGTTTTATTGGACCACCACACAAGCACAAATATAGTTAAAGAAATGAGATTTAAGACCAATTGACGAAAAGAAGTTTCTAGAATTAGGTCAAAGTCCTTCCGTGTAGGGTCATTTCAAGGAGTCCTTGCCCATATTTACAAGAATATCGAAGAAAACTACGGAATAAGCCGGGAAACGCATTTTGGGTTTAGACCTGGGCTCGAAAAAGTATCATTTTTGAGAGCAGAACCTCTAGATTGTATTCTAGCAGAACATCTAATTGTATTTGGCACCATGAAATACAGTTAGAGAAACTTAACTTATTTGCAGCATATGTTTCGACGGGTTTATTACATCTTACCCAGTGAAATCTTAAACAACCAGTGAGTATACCCACCAATTAACAGTTATTGTTTTGGAAAGAGATTAATATATTTTTATATCACTGACTTTTTGAGCAATTGCTGTATTCCTATATTACCACAAGCTTAATCTGTGAACATATGGGCAAGTGAACCTGTTATTTCCCCATGTAATAACACTTATATCAGATATACGATGCATTAAATTTAACTGCTTATCTACATTTGATTCAATATTTCTGTACATGTTTATGTGTAAATTATTAAAAACAAAAAAGATTTTGTAATATTCAAAAAGTTGATAATGAGTATAATAAATATATTTCGTTATATTTTCACATTCTTCCATATATATAAGAAGAAAATATTGGATTTATGAAAAATTTTGAACTCTGATTTTCGGCGGATTTGCCCGTTTTGAGATGACCTGAGCACGATTTGACTACTTTTAGAGAATGTCTGTCTGTGTATTACAAATTTTGTGGATGTTATATCTCACGAACCAACGAACAAAATTTAAAAAAATTTAGTATTTAGTTTGACTCTGATCTACAATGGAGCTGATTACATTCGGGGATCAATCGGTATCAACAGAGGGCGATGTAATTCTATTTTTTTTCCCTAAAGTTTTAACATGACAAAATAGGACGAAATTTCGTAAAAATGTACACAACGAGAGATATTTTTAACGCATGATTTTAAAATTAATATTAATTACTAATAGTAGTATTAGTAAACTAGAAAAAACGTGTTTACATGTAGGAGCATCATCCCTCCCTGGGAAAAAAGTGTCCCTCCGAGAGGTGTAAAATTTCAATATGTGTATCTTTTGAAAGAAATCGTCAATATCTTTAAAACGAGTCGTTGAACTGTGGGTTTGTGATACTTTAAAACAAAGTTATCTTTTTTTTTTTTCTAATTTTTAACTGAAACAAAAAATGCATTTCTTCTGATGTTGGCACAAAATTGGCTTTCTTTTGGCATTTATTATTATACTTCTCTGAGATAAAAATCGTCTGCATTCAACACGGAAAATAATTTTATTAAATAATAATTTAATAAATAACTTGTACTACTGGAATTTGTTTAAGATTATATAGAAAAAAGTCTTGTGATGGCCACAACATAGTACTTGTTTATTGTATTACAGGGCTTACCTCGACTTAATTATTATTTCTATCATATTTCTTATGTATTTAAATAATTTGGCATATGATAAATGTCATATGATATTGTGAGGATATATGATATATGATATGGTTATGGTATATGGATGATGGTTATGGTATATGATAAATAAGCGAGTTTTATACAGTTGAAAGTAAAATGATACAGTGTTTTTGTGTCTTTGTTATGCACATTTTGTTACTGATACATATGGTAAAAAAAAATTACCAATATTATTTGATAGAGAAAATGTTTATTAAATTAAAATTACATATTTGAAATTTAAATAAAAAAATTTCGATACATGAAATAATATGTGTGCGTTAAACACGTTTCTCACTATCTTGTTATGCCTTTTGGAATTTAAAAATATTCAGGACCTGTTCTTTAGGATGCAAACATGTTTTTCCGTTGAAAATGATTTGAAGTGTATTGAAATATTCTACCAAGACAGCTTGGAAGTTTGAAATGAAATATGGTTTTTGTCGAAGCGTAATAATTCTTTATAGCCATAATTATACAATTTGTTCAGTTCATTTTAGACAAATATGTTAACTAACGTGCTGTAAAAAATTTAACTAGTGATAAAATCTCTGAATACATTATGAGTGAAAGCACATACTATCTCAGAATGTTTTGAGTGTTGTCAGTTGTTATACATACATATTTTTATATTAATTTATTATGTATAAGGAAAATACACACAATTTTAAAGAAATGTATAGGAAATGTATTACTTCACATAACTTCTTTAATTTAATAATTTTCATATTTACAATAGAAAATGACCTACCACATACAAATTAGAAAATTAAATTTTTACATACATTGATAATCATTATTTCTTATAGCTTTTTTTGTGTATAAATTTTATGTGTATAAAAACTAACATTTATACAGTAGTGTAATTTCTGTTCATAATTCCATTTTATTTCTTAAATTATTTAATATTTGTTAAAAACTAGTTACGTAATTCACTTACATTACTAATTGAAGATAATTTCTTTTACCACCGATAAATTTAATTCGATAATTCTTTATGGTGAAAATAACACAGCTTAATAAATCCCTATAACATTTAGTTCACTTTTGCTAAACGAGGTAAATACCTCGCATTAATGTTACAAATATTATCTAGTATAAATGCAAGGAAACACCAAATGTTACCTCATCAAGTTCATCCAAGTACATTAAATTGGATACGGAAAAAGCGATAGGAGAAAATGAACTTACATATATGCATGGTATAAAAGTAAAATAAATTTTATTCTTGGTATAGAATAAAATTCAGTACAGCAGAATTTATATGCAATGTTCTTTCAGAATTATGAAATAGTTCTAAATCGAAATTTAAATACTACTTTTTATGCATTTACTTTTATGTATTTAATATATATATATATATATATATATATATATATATATATATATTGTTGTTGAAATTAAAAATATTTTGAAATAGCTTAAAAATTGTGAGTGTATCATAAATAAAGTTATTTTTTGATTAAACTGAAATTCAAATTTTAATAGAAAGGATACTAATTATTCAGAAATTTTAAAGTGTTGCTTTAATACACAGGGTGACTGTTAATTAATCTACAAATTTAAACTTAAAAAACTAATGACTGATTGCAGATATTGGCATTTTGTTTTATTCGAAAAGAAAATAGAAAAGGAATTTAATAAATTAGTTTTCAAAGTCAGAATTTTCAAAAGTTATACAATAGCACAATCTAATCACAAAGTTATCAGTCACAAATTCAAGGATCTCTTTTTTGTGCTTTCAAATGAGTCAGTTAGAAACCTTTAGAAGCTAATAAGGACTGTCTGTTTCTTCTTTTAAATCACATTTTCATATGAGTCTCCCCAAAGATAGAAATTACAGATATTGATATCCGATAAATAAGGTTGCCGATACAATGCATCAGGATAACTGTTTGGTTACTGATAGGCGATAACTCGGATTCTGCTGTTCAATTCTACTCATATTGTACAACAATTCTCCGGTTCTAACAGGAATCTTTGTGCCAGCTTTTCCCTTCAGATCATCTTTCACATAACTGAATGTATCAAATTTTCTTATCTGATCTCTTTTCATTGCAATGTTGTAGGCCTTTTCTGTAGCAATAGTGTTGCATTTCACTGCATAATTATCAATTTTTAAAAATAAAAATTAGGGCTGTTCCGATTAATCGATCAATGCTTAGTCCCGATCAATTTTTTTTTATCGATTTAATCGGATCGATTAATTCGATTAAAAATTTTCAAAATCCGATTAAAAGTTTCAAACTACGAATTAAAGTAAAAATGCTGTTCTGCCTACAAAATATTTTTTCACATATTTTCCTAAAAAACATTCTAAGAAACATCCATCAAATAATGAAAAAGCAAAAAAAATAAAAAAAAAAAAATAAATAAATAAATAAATAAAAAAATAAATAAAAATAAAATAAAAATAAAATAAAATAAATAAAAATAAATAAATAAAAATAAAACGTCACAAAAGAAGATGTTGCACTTTTGTTGATAGAGAAAAGGCGGAGGACAGTTATTAAACAAAATGTCGCTCCATGTGCATGCTGGAGCAACACCACCTGTCTGTAGGCTTCTACAGAAAGTGTTGGCTAGGGCAATAGTATTCTCAGAAACAAGAAGCTTTCAAAAAATGGAAATGCTAAAGATAAAAAGAAAAGAAAAGAAGGGATTGAGTTTTGCACTATCCCTCTGATGTGGAAAATGTCAACAGAGTTTCACAATATCTTCAAGCGTTCATTGTCTGTTCAGAATTGCTGATAGTAACTATCGAAGTAGAAACAGAAAATAACATTCTGTGTTCTAGTCCTAAATGATAAAGAAGAACTAACTTGTTAAATAAATCCTTGTCGAATCATGTTCTTAGTCTGACTAAGAACATGATTCGACAAGGATTTATTTAACAAAACAGTATTAACTCTACTTCTTTTATATAGGAATTTTTGTTAGTATTCGGATACTTTTTTTGCCGACTGTACACAATATGAGAGTTTTATTCATCATTAAAATAAAGTTATGTATAAAAAAAAAAATGAAAACCGATTAAAAATCCGATTTATCGATTAATGAAATACGATTAACCCAGTTAAAACTTTAAATCGATTCCTACCCCTAATAAAAATGCGACATTCGGTTAAATGACACTTTAAGAGACATTTTTCAAAAAAGGGGGGGGGAGGGGGTGAAATTGTTACCACAGATTATAGATACCTATATACAGATAAAGCACTTGGCAATTTACATCCAGCGTCGAACCAGCCCCTGGGAGAATCCATTGTACTAAATCGCGGAATTTCATACCTGTAACCATAGCAACGACGAGTTTGACTTGAGAAAGCCAAGTTGGCATTGGTTTTATGGTTACCGCATTCTTCTCTTCTGGCTCTGTTTATTCTTTGGTGAATCGGTGAATGCAATGGCGCTGATCTAATATCTTTCTGTTTGTGTCAGTATGAGATAAAAAAAAAAAAAAAAAAAAGAAATTAGTGCATTGGTTATTTTATTAATGTATATTTCTGTTTATAATATTTCATTCTATATTTTATAGTATCCTAAAATTACTTTCTGTTTTCAAAGAAGCTTACTGCCAAAAATCAAACTTGAAATTTTTGATGGGACATGTGGCTTTTAGTATCTAAAAATGTTTTAAAATTTATTCAAGGGACTAAACCCAAAAATTAGGAGATGTAATAAAGTGTAAATATAAATTTGTTGCAAAAAATAGTTTCAGAATGCTCTTTGTGCAGAATTTTAGGCTTTTGACAATTGTTGTCAAAAACTTGCCAACTCTGCATTGAATAAATAAATGTGTATAACTTGAGAATTTATGAATTAAAATAATAGTAAAAAAATTATAATCTTAGTATTGGAATACTTGTTTAAGATGCTAAAATAAATTTTTCTTAAGTAAATAAATAAAAATAATTAAATATACATTTCTAAGTTTTGGAAGAGATTAACTTTCTGTCATACTTTATTATCTTAATATTTAATAAGAACCTAATATTTTTCTCTGTTCTAGTCGTTTAATAATTTTAAGAAAATAACTGATAATGACATGGTATAATTCTAGGGAGGGGATGCAATTAAGAATACTGTACTATTTAAATGACTGTATTGTATTTTGTTAGAATGAAATTACAATGAAGATGAAGAATGAAGACAAGCCTTTAATACGCAATGTAGATGTAGATCGTTATGTAGATGTCCAAAGACGCAGAAGCATTTTTTTTTCTCCAAGTAAAGCATTGAAAATGAAAACCAGGTAATTTTTTTTATGTCATTTTCTACAATATTTGAAAATAAAAATATACTTTTTATTGAGTGTTTGAAGTTAGATACCTATCTAAAGTTGTCGAAGAACCCCCCCCCCCCAAAAAAAAAAAAAATAAAATAAAATAAAATAAATAAATAAATAAATAAATAAAAATGTTTTATGTAAATTCATAATATGTAAAATATTAGTATTTAGTAGTTTAACTAATATGTAAATTTATTAGTTAAACTACTAAAATTTTCTAATTGTGTAACAGGGTTATTTAAGACCATAATTTATAATCAAATTTGAAAAGTTCATTTCCTCTTTTCCTTTCAGTATGTAGAGTATAAAATGTTATTTTTTGTTAGGAGTAATTAAAAAAGAAGTTTTCAAGGTAGAATGATTATGCCACAAAGAGTGTAGGTATATTTCAGACCAACGTTTGTTCGGAATTTACCTATGCCTTTTTGGAAGCTTAAAATGTCTCTATTTTAGATTTGTAAAATGCAAGGGATCAGTTATAAATTTAAAAGAGCTTGAGGGTCTCAGTTTTTGTTTTTCAAAGTTAAATGCTTTGTAGCATAAGTTTGATATTGTAGCGTAGTGCAAGTATGATAATCTATGCATATGCATTATGCATAAAATAGTGGTTATAAAGTAATCTTTTTTCTTTTAAGCATAATATTTCATCCACCAGTATCTGGAAAATACTTAGATTTTACAGAAATTAGTGATAATAATAATAATGTGTAAACACAATAAAGTACAAGTTATATGTGGTACATTAAAGATTTTTATTTTCCGAACATATACTATGTAAGAAAATAATTTTATCATGAAAAATTTCAAGAGTGAGATTTTGGTGCATCTATACAGATTAAGGGCTTCTGAATTAATTTTGCTATTTTTACAATAGTGTATGTAGATATGTGTGTGAGTTAACATGTTAGCCTCTATACCCTTTGAATGTTGATGGCTGAAAGAAAATAGGTATGTTATAGGTCACTGTCACACAAACTATACAGATTTTAAATAAATGTAGCTTTTAGGTTTTTTTTTTTTTTTTTTTACTGAAGACATAAAAAAAATTCCTTATCATTATGGCTGTGAACTCAAATTATTGAAAGTGTGATAGCATTTAAACGCCATATTCAGTTGGTCTAAAAGTTTCTTCAAAGTATATTAGTATATTATACCTCACTGTCACATAAACTACATAGAGTTTGATGAGTTAAGGACATATAACTTTTTATTTTTTAGGATACAAAGTAGAATTTTTATACATTGAGGTATATGGTCTCCAATTATTTGCACAGATAATAAATATAAAATTGTTTGCAGCACCCATGCCTACTTTACCTGAAGAAAAGCTGTTTAGAAAAATGTGTTGTAATTTAGTTTTAAATTACAATAAAATTGTTCTTTCACCCAAAACAATTGTTGTGAATTCTTGCATTTTATGGTTTTTATTCAAAGTTTTATACTTATTTCTTTTTAACGCCAGTGCTGTGGTGCTTTTTTTCAACACGCTTTTATTAGCTTCACCTGTATGTATGTCTGTAACCGCTCTGGGTGCAAACAAAAAATCTCTATTGTAAAAAAAGACTTTCCCTATGGGAATGCTGTGACTGTGAGGTAAAGCTCCGGGCTACGAACCTAAAGGTCTAACGTTCGAGCCCAGTCAGGGGAGATTTATTTTTTTTAATTCTAAATTATTTAATTAAAGATTTAAGTGTATGTAAATATTATGGTGTGTCACTCACATGATTTTCTCTTACCCTGCATTTTAATGCTAAGATAGATATTTTGTGCTTTTTAGTTCACATGTCTATAAAAGCTTATTCTTTAATATTTTAAAAGTATCATTTTATTTTTAATAACATATGCACGTATAATAATGAAATTTAGATTTATTTTATTCATATGCACAAAAAAAGTTTTTTGTTGAATACAGTATGAGATTTACAGGGCCACTCAAAAATATTCACATGCACTAACAGCTATAACTGGAAATTGCTAAAATTGAATTTTTGATTTTATTAAGCATTTTAAGTTTGCCTATTATTCCTTCTGTTCTTAAATTAATTAAATTTAAGGTCAGCCCAGTGCTGGTATTTCATAATTTGTGAATCTTGTTTCAAGGTATTTAATATTTTATTTTCAATCAGTAAAATTCAAAATATAACTTACAGGGAAGCATTCAAAAGGTGTCGTCTTCAAAAAATATTGAAAAAAATATGTGATTCTACTCTTCATAAAACACCAGGAAGTGAAAAAATTATCAGCTGAAATGAATTACAGTTAAATCAATCGCCTACGAGTAACAATATGAAATTGCCAAATATGCTTAATTTTGATAATTTTTTGTGGTCCCTGTAATTCACTGCAGCCGATAATTTTTTCACTTTCTGGTGTTTTAGGAAGAGTAGAATCACATGTATTTTTTTCAATGTTTTTTGAAGACGACACCTTTTGAATGTTTCCTTGTTAGCCAGAATTTGCAATATACTTGTAACATGTTTTATTTTTTAACTTACTACAGCACATGATACATTTTGTAACTTTCAGAAAGATAACTATGAACATTTTTAGTTTCAACCAAGTTTTTTTTTATTTACGAGTTCATTTTACGAGGCTTGCAAACAACCCTGCAATAAATCTCAGGATTTTTAAAATAGTGTCAGAATGTCCCCAGCAATTATGGCAATCTTTCATCATCCTTTTAAAAGCAGACTCAACGTTTTAGAGTGCTGCACCGAGTAGTTGTAAGAAAGAATAATTGACGTATTATGAAGAATTTTGCACATCTCAAAATTTAAAAAAGGCTTTTTGAACACAAAATTAAGTTAAATGGCAAACAGCATGTTTTCATGAAACGTTTCAGAATTTTTGTAGTGTATATACAGAATGAGGTTCATTGTTATATTTGATACTTCCAGCTTAGTGGATTATTAAAACCATAATAACTGATAACTTCATTCTTTATTATATAGTCTTTCTCAGATACGAACCATGCTCAGATAATTCTTGGAGAATATGAAAGTTTCTATACACTCAGGCTTATTTTCAGATGCATGAAATTTACATATGAAATGAGAACATTAAAATAAATATTTTATCTTCATTTCGAACATGATAGACAGACTTCATTAATCTTCAAATTCTAGAACAGTAAAAAGATAGGTGGTTTCGGGCCATAATTTACAAGACAACAAATTTGATAATATATTTTTAATAACATTTTAATGTATTTACCATTTTCATAATTATTAGTTTTTAAATTAAAAATCAATCTTTTTTTACAGTTTTAAAAGTTTTTTACTTTAATTTGCACAAATATGTAACTAACGTTTTATTTACTATATTAGTATTATATAAGGGTTCTTTTTTCTAAAATATTTTATTTTTGTCTGTTTTATAGATACAATTTTATGTAATAAATTTTTATAAAAAAAAAAAAAAATGCATATTACACACATACAAGATGGTTATACTTAAATTCTTGTAACTAAAATGAATAAGCTCATATCATGAATCGTCTCTATACCGAGTTTGGTGGCAATATACTTGCCCGTTTTAACTGCAGAAAGGTGTTTGCAGTAAAAGTTTAATGACTATGTTTATATTTTCATATTTTTTTAGTTTTGTGAAGTCGTTACTTCACATATATGAGTTTTAATTATAGCTGCAAATAAAGGCAATAATTAATTACTATATTTTCAATAAATTAAATAGCTAATAAAAATAGATAACTAAATTCTAAATTACTTTTATATTTATTCGCTTTTGTCTATAATAGATATCTTAATTCTAATAATACTTTATCCCTTATGCTATTAATAAATCTTCTGAGAACAAAAAACATATTCTTTTTAAATGACATCTCTCAGAATAATAATCTTTACTAAATCATTTAATAAATAAAATATAAAAAAATATTATTTTATTTATAAGCCGTTGTATACATAATTACATTTTCATTCTTTTAAAATTGCGCAAGTCCACTTTGTTATAAATAAATTAGGCTATAATTTCCGTTGTGGTATCATTAAAGGGTAATTTAGATTTTTTTTATCACAGGATGTGCAATAATTTCCAGACTTCATGTCTCTCTTATTCAACGGTCTTCTGGCGATAAAATTTGGCATTGATGATTGGCGTTATTTCTTTAACGGACATGCAAAATTCAAAAGTTTATATTAATTTGATCTAGAAACAATGGATTGGCTTTGGCTGGAAAGTTTGGCACTGTTTTAATAATTTTGGCGTAATTCAGTCCGGTCTGGATTGCGACTCAGTCAACTGCAGATTCTCTCGTTAACTACTGGTGTAAAAACAACGAATTCGCGAAGCCCTCTGTATGTCTGTTAAACTTTATAATAGACATTTTGAAATATTTTTTATTAAAGACTTTCTTGATTTTCATGCTCATTAAATAAAGATGATTGCTGCAAAATTATTGATTCTTATTTCCTCACGGCCTAAAGTTTATTGTTCCTGGAGTTATTATTGCGACCCTTATCCTATAGTTCAAGTTAACCAGAATCTACCTTACAAGTTTAGTTACTAATAAACAACTCTTATGAATACATTTCTTTCAATAATACATAAAAATAATGAAATTCTTACAACTACTCGGTATTGGCCGAATACTTAGTCCATATTTGGCCGAGTAGGCCGAGTACCGAGTATATAACGAGTACTCGGTACAGCTCTACTTTTCATCATCACTACCATAATATGAGACTAGGAGCTAAACGTGTTTATTTTAACGTGTTGTAAATATGAGGAATTGGGGGGGGGGGAGCACTGAAAACTTATGTATGGTTTAAAAAAAAACATTAAGTTTTTATTATTATTATTATTTTTACTATTTCTTGTAAGAAGGAAAATTTGTCGTTGTGCAATTGTAACATAGTGTAACTGTTATTTTTGTATGTTAAAAAATGTTCCTGATTTTTATTTATTTATATATTTATTTATTTATTTTAATGCACACGAAGGATGCTTGCATGAGTGGTAGTGAATGCGGCACTAATGCTGTACAGATTTTCATAAGTGATATGAGTTGGAAATTTTTCTATTATGTTTTTCAAGAAATTTTTCAGAGCCAAAAAAGTCAATTTTTTTAGTACATTTTTTACATGACATATTTAAACTTTTCTTTCATTAATCATAGTACCAGTAACAGTAATGTGAGCTATAGTGTAAAAAACAAAAGTTTTTGATTAAAGACATCATTTAGAAATTTATCAGATATATAATTTGAGTAACTTGCTCGAGAAGATGTTATTTATTATGATACATGAGATCTATCGTTGCTAATCAGCATTTTGAATATCCTTCAATAACTTTGTGTGAATATAATTATTAAACATTTTGCAACTGAAAAGAAGAATATGCTGTTAAAATCCCTTGTTAAAATAAGTGTTTGATAATCATTTACTTTTACTGTTGCAGCATCTCTCCAACTTAATCAGCAGTGTGGATGGTCAAGGTGTCTACAAAGGACATGTAATTATTTCACTTTGAGAAGGAGCAGAGCTAAAGAGCAGATTCCCAAAATTTGTTGTACCTTTTCTTATAAATTTTTCAGAAGTTTCCAAATATTTGCCGCCAAAAGAGAGTTCAGATTCTGGCTCATTAGCAACTACGGAAATAATATCAAATCTTAAAGCTAACTTATTAATTTCTAAGCCTGTAAAAACAATTCCCTAAACTCGCAATAATAATAAATTAAAAATAAAAAATAATAAATTTATATCTAAAAGTAATGAAGTGGTATCTTTTTTGGATTGTACAGTTTTTTTTTTTTTTTTTTTTTTTTTTTTTTTTTAATAGTATATGAAAAATAGAATTACTGTGTCAAATGAATTATATTTATTAAGTATCGTTACTTATATGATTCTGTCTTATGAATTGAAAAATTAACTTTATGTGTAGTTCAAAGTATTAAAAAATGTAAATCTGTATTTAACAAATTTTCCATACAATGAACTTGTTTTCTGTATTTAAAGACTGTTAAATAGAAGTCTGCTTTTTGATTGTGATGTACAATTGTAATAAACGGAGCGGCGTACCGCAACCCAAATGCATGCTTTAGTTATTCTTATTTATGTTTATATAAGTTTTAGAGATTGATATTTTTTGCTTGATAAAGGAGAATCAGTGAAAGTTATGAAACATATACAGGTAAATATTTTAATATAAACATTTGTTTATATGAAAACTGTTTTCAGGTTCAAGTGCAATAAGTGAAAGTTTCAGATGTCGTGGTAAATGAAATTAAAAGCAGGTTTGTAAATCCTTGCTAAATTTTATAATTAAATAAATTTTTGCTAATAGTTTTCAAGATATTTTTTCATCCTTGATATTGAAAGTAATAATATTTTTGTTTTTTAATGTAGCTGCATTTTAAAGCACAAAGTTGGCAAAAATTCTCTTTTCTTTTTTATAAAATGAACTGACAGTATTTCCTGTTTATTTTTATTTTTCAAATAAGATTTGAAAAACCTAATTAAGACATGGTAAACAAATGTTAATTAGCTGAGAAAGTTTTTAAAATATAATCATTTATGTTATATCAAATACTATTCTATTTGTACATATTTTGGATGCAGTTAAATTTTAAGAAATGTTAACCAAATGTTTATTTATTTTTCTTTATTAGTTCAGTAGTGACGTTAAAATTCTATCCTCAGTTTTTTGGTATTATTTCTCTATATATAGATATCTCTTTTTTTTTTTTCTTATTTAACACTGAAGAATTCTTAGATTTTTCTGTTTTTCCATGCTCATGTTCTACGTTTTCTTCAGTATTTCACAACTGATTTGCAAAAAACAAAACAATTTTTTTAATTACATTACTATATAAATAATTCCTTAAATAGATAAAATGAATAGCATTTATCCCCATTGCAAAATTTTCCTGTACAATACAAAGAGTCAAAAATTTTATAGCAATTTGCAGGATGTGAAATCTCAAAATTATTTTAGATGGTCAGTGCAGATTCTTTCATCTCGGAAAAGTATAACATGAGTATTAAAGAAAGTCAATTTTGTGCTTTACAGATTGCACAAAATTGACTTTGTGCAGTCACACGAAATTTTGTGCAACTGACATGAAATTTTCTTTACCTCCCAAGGAAATGTTTTTCAGATTTTTTTAAAACTATTACAAGCGAAGAAAATTGATTATGTTGTTTCAAATTATTACAGATATATGATTGAAAAACTCGTGTTAAAAGTACTGATCAGTTCTTTTGGAAAAAAAAATATTGAAAATTACATTCCTTGGAGAAAGCAATATTTCCACATATACATTTTATAATGTTTGAATACTACTATTAATTAAAATATTTTTAATTTTATGCTTGTTTAAAAATACTCCCCATTGTATTCATTTCTATGAAATTTTGACTTATGCTGTCATATGAACCAATTATTATGAAAAGACAAGATGATAGCACAATCTGTTGAGCAATATGCATCAAAAGTTGATAGACAAAAAATTATGTCAAGTTGCATCTGAATGTAAAATTTCAAGCATATGTTATTGATCTCAGAGTGCATCGAATTTTTGTCACACACATACAAAGCCATAGCCAAGGAGGGGAGTTAAAATACAACCCCCTTCTTGAAATTTTGCAGATTTGTCAAAAATTTTAGAGTTCTACATCAGCATTTTTAGCATTCAACATTATGTACTAGAGCTTGAACATCCAAAATTTTTTTCTGGCTACGCCCTTGTACTGACGTTAGGACAAAAAAGCCAGAAGTCTGTTACTAACCTCTTAAAATGTATATAATCATCAAAAATTGGCAGTCTGAAAATTTTCAAACCAAATGTTTTCTTCTTATCAAATCAGATGTCAGTGACAATCTCACTTTTTTTTTACTAGGCATTAGGGTATGGAAAAAATTACTACTTTTTTCCTTTCTTTTAATAGGTGCCTCACAGTTCTAAAAATTTCATTTTTTTCATTTTCCCATTTGTATCCTAAATAAGCAAGAATAATACTACTCCAATAACAGAATCATCCTTATTTGCTTATGGACTCTAATTGGAGAACTAACAGTACATATAAATTTCAATGTAACTATCATGTTTAATAAAATTTCTCATAAATTATTGAATAAAATGACTTTCAAAGTTTTAATGTGTTTTGAAAAATTTTAAATTGCTCCCTGCTAATTTTATTTTTTCTCCCTCAATTTTACATTATTATTGTTTAACAATATATTCTTGACCTACTTGGATATTTTTTTGTGGATCCATTGGTAAGTTAATTGATTAAATATATTTTATATTTAAAAGCTTTAACTGAATGCAAATTTTAAGCATTTAAACAATTTTTTGTTCACCATCATGCTATAGGTATGGAGAGCGTAAAAAATGATGAAAATGTTTTACCTCGTTTTTTTTTTTTTTTTTTTTTTTTTTATTATTATTTTTACACTTTTCAGGTATGGGGATACCAAAAATAATAAAATTTATATGTTGTCAGTCTGAAAGGTGTCAGTTTGTTAGTTTGTCTAACTGTCTTAAGAATAAAAGATCGCAGGTAGGTGGGGCCAGTTTTAAAATATTACCTATAACATTGGCTAGAACACTATTGATTTTCAACATTCTAATTTAAAAACTTCATAAGTTATTCAAAATTTACGATTTTCTTAACATGGGAGGTAGGGCAAAATTTTGTTTAAACATACATTAAAAGGGATATTTTTACAGTAAAGGTGCGAGACCAGCTTAAAAGTATGTTACAATGCTCGCATGAACATAATTAACCATGAAAACTGCATACATTACTCGAAATTAACAATTTTTTTTTAACATGGCAGAACCGCACAAAATTTCGCATAAACATCCATTGTGATGGATAATCGTATTATAAAGATATCAGACCACTTTAATATCATTTATGATAGTGTCTTGAACATAATTGTCTACGAATATTCTAATTTAAAAATTTTGTTAGTTAAAGATTTCCTTAACATATTAGAATAGAGCAGTTTCATGTAAACTTGCAATATAGGGATTATTGGACCAGTCTGGAATTGCATGAAAACTAAAATGTGAAACTAACCCCAAACATTTTCATTGACAAATTAGGACAAGGTAAATGTATCAAACTAAACGGTAGATAGCCTATTAGTTGGGGCATTTCACTCTGTCAGTGTGTTAATTGATCGGTCAAATCCATTTCTCTAACATGAGTCTGGTATGCACTGTAGTAGAAATTTATGAAAACGAATATATGATGGTGAACTGAGCAAAGTCCACCTATGCCAACTAGTTTTTATTAGTAGTAGTATTTAATCTAACAATGAATCCACAAAGTAATACCAAATATGTTCAGAATATAATATTGTAATAATGCGAAATTGAGGGGGAGATTAAAAATTAGTTTAGTAGAGAGCATATTTAACATTTTCAAATAGTTTAAAATTTTGAATTTTATTTTAATAAATTTAAACGGTTACTGCGAAATATTATTATACCCTATTATACATAGTATTATATTTTAATGTATATAAATACACATTTTAATCATTTTATGAAAAGTATTTATAAAAAACGTTTACAACGTCCATCATGACAAATAAAAAATAATCGTATGTGTCACTCAAATTTCTTTTAACCTGCATTTCAATACTACAAAGATAGACTATCAGTTTAAGTCATAAGATCAATAAAGTACGATAATTAAGTTCAGTCTACTTTTAAAATAATCTAAAATAGGTTTTCTTAAATAATTCAAAACTGTTACTAATTTGTCTTCAAACTTGCCAATCCCGATCAAATTTTTCAAGTGGCAATCTATTACGAACTTCAAAATGCCAAATTTGAATTTCCTGTGGTTATTTAAGTTATGTTTATAACAGATATACATACAGATCAGTCACTTAAAATTGGACTTTCGTATTCAGTGCACCTCAAAATGTGATGTTATACAAAAAACCAGTGTTGAAAATAGAATTTGAAAATATATTTTCTTTACAGTATAACTGTTAAAATTTAATTTTTTTTCCTGAGCAGTGTTTGTTGATATAGTAAAATGTAACAAAGCACTTACACCTGCTATATTCAATAGAAAAGAAAGTTTTGCCTAATTTTGGTTAACCTTGTATGTTGTCTGTAAATTGTATGCATATCACATTGTGCGCTTAAATTTAGTTGTATTTAAAGAACACCGAACACAAAAGGAAATAGACTGCCAGCAATTTCCAAGTATATATTCCCGATATATTCAAATACTTTGGATAGCCCTGTAAACAAATGATAAATGATTTCTATTCCATATTCTACACAAAACATGCTTTTATGCATTGAAAAAAATATGTTCATTCCATTTTTAAAATTTTGAAGGAAGGATTATATCATATAAATCATTAATTTACCTCACTTTAAATCCTTACTATATCCGAGTCCATTATATATTTCGGCGGCACCGACTGGTCGCCGAAATATATAATGGACTCGGATATAGTAAGGATTTAAAGTGAGGTAAATTAATGATTTATATGTTAATTCCATTTTGTTTAGGGCAACCTATATATGTTACACTTTACTTAATGAACTTTTCCCCGTAGACGTAATGCATTTGAATTCTTTTGGATATCCCTGTACATAAACCATCTGCTTCATCTCAACGAAAAGTTTAATGTAGCATCCCTACATTGTACAAATTTATAATACCGAGTTTGGACTTCTTCTATAATTTGTAGTTGAGAAAAAACACAGACCAACTGATAAAAACATGTTTTTCAGATTCAGGTAACCTGAAAATGCGTAAATGAAACAAAAACTCAATTTCAAAAATTTGACTCAAAAACAATACTATTTCTAATACGGATTTAAAAAAATAAAAAAATAAAAGATGGTAGTGTAACATTTATTTATTAATAAAAAGGTTTTTTTTTTCTTTTTTTTTTTTTTTTTTTTTTTTTCTGTTTTTACTTTCTTCTATATGTAATATAGAGAAAGTATTGGATTCGCGAAAATTTTCGACCTCCGTTTTTGGACGGATCTACACGTTTTGGGATGTCCTGAACACGAATTGATAGTTTTTAGAAAATGTCTGTCTGTCTGTCTGTCTGTGTGTCTGTATCATCTTTTTGTGGTCGCTGTATCTCACGAACCCATGAATGAAATTTAACCAAACTTGGTATTTAGTTGCACCCTGACATGAACTGGTGCCCATTAGATTTGGGGATCAATAGCTCAACAGGTGGCGCTGTGATCGCATTTTATGCAAATTTTTAACATGGCAGCATAGGACAAAATTCCGTATAAATGGGCATAATGAGAGTTATTTTAAACTTGTGATTGTAAAATTAATATGAATTATTGATAATAGTAGTAGTTAACTAGGAAAAAAAATTTGTGCATGGGGGGGCATCGGGGGCATGGGGGGCATCGGTAAGTACCCCCCCGGGAGGGTTAAATTTTGAAGATGGGTATCATTCGAAAGATCTCGTCAATACCTTTAAAACGAATGGTTGAACCATAAATCTGTGATAATTTAAAAAAAAAGTTATCGATTTTTTTTACTTTTAACAAAAAAAAAACTTAGAAAAAAAATCGTTTTTTTTTTTTTTTTTTTTTTTTTTAACGAAATTTTACCAAACTTGGTATTTAGTTGGTCCCCGACATAAACTGGTGCTGATTATATTTGGGGATCAATAGCTCAACAGGAGGCGCTGTGATAGCATTTTATCTAAATTTTTAACATGGCAGTATTGGACAAAAATTCGTATAAATGTGCATAATAAGAGTTATTTTACACTTGTGATTGTAAAATTAATATGAATTATTGATAATAGTAGAACGTAACTAGGAAAAAAATTTTGTGCATGGGGGGGCATCGCTTCCCCCCCCTGGGAGGGAAGTACCCTTCCGTGGGGGGTAGATCTTGAAGATGGGTATCATTCCAAAGATCTCGTCAATACCTTTAAAACGAATGGTTGAACTATAAATCTGTGATAATTTAAAACAAAGTTATCGATTTTTTTTACTTTTAACGAAAAAAAAAAAAAAACTTGGAAAAAAATTCGATTTTTTTTTTTTTTTTTTAAATATTGTTAGTGATTGAATATGTATTAATTTTTACAAAAAAAAAAAAAAAAAAAAAAAAAAAAAATCTTTTTTTTTTTTTTTTTTTTTTAGATATTGTTACTGATTGAATATGTATAGCAAAATATAGAAGAAAGTCTTGTGGTGGCCACAACGTACTAGTTTTAGAATGTAAAAATTTATTTTTATTAAATACTACCTAATAACAATTTAATATATTCTTTTAAAGCTCATTTATCTTCATAACAATATTGAAAAAGACATTAAAATTGGTTTACCAATATAAACTTATTCAAAACATGTAAAAAGTAAATAAATAAATAAATAAATGAGATTTTATATATATTTAATTAATTTTTCACATGAAATATGTATAACGAAAATATTAGCCCGCGTATATTTAAAAAACTAAAAATAAAAATTGCATAACCTTCCAAACCTCATTTTCTTTTTCATTAAAATAAAAATCGCCAAAAGAGCGATAATCAGCCAAATCTTTATACCCATAAAACTGATTACGAAATCGCATACGTAATTCGTGACGTATGAGTAGTACTTCGGTCCCTCGTCAGGGGCGATAGTGTCTATGCGAAATTTACATGTTAAATTTTTACCATTAGCTTCTATGTAAGTGACGGCTCTGAATGTTATCAGTACTCTGTGATTGATACAAAACGAATTTCCTTTAAGCCCACTCTCGCTACGCGCATTTGTAGCGTGATCTAGCAAGACTCTGAGAAGTTATTTAATTTCAAAGTTGCAGGTTAATTAAAAATCAACCAGTATATGAAGAATGAAAAATAAAAAATAAATTGCGTTTTTACAGGTGTAAAATTGATTATTAAATAATTTTTTTTTTCTAAATAATGTATTATCATAAAGTAATATGCAATTTTTAACTAATTTAACAAAAATTTTAGTATGAGTGCCAAATTTTCGGAATTTTAACGTTTTGCATAAAAAACAAATTATTTTCATAGTTTCCAAATATCTTAAGCAAATTCTTACTAAAAAGTAATCACGATGCAAATTCAGGATAAAAAAAAAAAAAAAAAAACTGCTTTATTTAATTTAAGGATTTTTGTTTCATATACTGGTAATTATTGATATTTCTGCGTAAGTACATCATGGAACTCATGCTCAGGTTTGAAGTTCTTTTTAAAATAAATTACCTTATGTAATTAAATTTGGTAATATTAGTTCATTTTAATTTGAGATCAGTATATGAATATTAGTTTTACTTGAGTCATATACTACTGGCAGTTTAGATTTTTGAAAATAAATTGCATTTTACATTAAAATACAACTAAACAATTTTAAAAACCAAAGAAAAAGTATATATTTATTAAAAATTTGCATATACTGTTTTATGATACTTCATAAATACTTGTCAAGCGATTATTGAATAATTAATAAAAACTTCTTGTTTATTTTTTTAATTTTGCACAATTTCACTTAACAAGCCCTGGTAAAGAAGCGACTGGTGTTGCTGTAAGGATTTAGGACGATTTTCTACGCAACTGATGTAGTGATTTTAGAAATAACGAAACTGCTGTATGCTAATTTTGATTACGAATATTTTACGTTTCATTGTTGTATGTTTGCATTTTAATACCTGTTTATTTTTTTTTTTTTAAATATATTTTTACTGTTCGATCCACTATTCTCATTAATTCGATCCACTTCATTATTTATATCCCAAACATTTCATAACGAACAATGTTTATATTTAAATCTTAGCTACCATGGTTTAAAAATTTCGGGTCAACCTGATATCCTTCATCATGGAATAATCACATGAGATTTAAGAGACTTGAGGAAAGCAATATGTAAACTAATATCTCTATTTAAAAAATTCATTGTCAATTCTAAATTATTTAAGATAACAATTAACTGTAAAATGCATCACATATTCTAGCTTAGCCACCGCGGTAGAATACTAGGAAAAGGAAATAATAAGTGGTCAGTCACCTGTTTCAAAATTTAGAAGCGAGCAGGGTAAAGTGTTACGCATTCTGCAAGAATAGGCTAATGTGCAGTTTTTGCCTGCTCGATTTGAAACTAATCTGTTCCTAGGTTATTGCTATCGTTCTATATTATTTAACATAGAATTTTCCTTCTTTACATACTAGCTCAGTGATCATCGCACAGTCAAACACTTTAAAAATAATGTATGATGTAAACTGTATTTGAAAATTTCACCATTCAAAATTGTGTTTAAAAATCAAATGGAACAAATGACAAATGACATTACACATGACTAACACATGTTCATGTAATATTTCTCTAAACATATGTATTATAACTTTGGGACTATGGGCCAAAAAGAAATCGCAAGACTCGTATATCTAACTTTAATTTATAAATATTAATTACCCATCATTTCTTATTGGTTAATATTTATTTAATATTAATAATATCTTCGTTTATAATATTCTCTCGTTATTATATTCATTCTCTTTTCTTATGTTGAATTTCTTTTGTTGGATTTCCGGTTTTGTAATTTTTTAACAAAGAAAAACATCCATTATTTTTTTATTTTCTCTTCCCTCCCTCCAACTAACAATCGGTTATCAAACGTTGCACGGAAATCGTATGGTTTCCGATTCTTCTCCATTGACAATACAGTTTATGTCATTATTCCTGTTAAAATTACTTTATCAGAATCTATAAAAAGATAGACGTGATCAATAGTTTTCGTATATGCAATTAATTTTTAATTTTTCTTACCCATATGGGCGGCCGAGCGGTTCTGCGCTCAAAGCTGGGAGACCTGAGGTGCCGGGTTCGTTTCCAGGTCACTTCCTTCGGCATAGCCATTCGAAGTTTTCCGTGGTTTTCTCCGAAACATACGTAAATATGGGCTAGGATTTCCTTAGATAGACTCCCCCACCCTACGGCACTACCCTCAGGCCTAGAACCCTAGTGCAGTCAATCGGCCTAAATCCCTACAAACTAGCCCTAACCCATATGTATGATAGTAAAAGTATTGCTTTTGGATCAAATTTTTTAAATTGAGTTTTTGTTATATTTATACTTTTACAGGTTCCTTGAATCTGATAATCATATTTCTAGCGTTTCGTTCTGTGCGTGTGCGTGTGTCTCTCTCTCTCTGTGTGTGTGCGTGTCTGTTATCAGTATATCTCAAGAGCAAATAGTAGAAGAAAGGCCAAACTCTGTATTCTAAAACTGTATTGAATAGTGATGCTACTCTAAGCTTTACGTTGAGATCAAGCAAATGGTTCGTGTATAGGGACATCTAAGAATATTTAAATCCATTTCATGTATGAGGAAAATTTCTGGTATTTATAATGTAACATCTATAGGCTGCCTGAAACAAAATAGAATAAGCACGTATTTTTTTATATGCATGTACTGTGTAAATTCCACGTTATGGTAATCATTCATTCTTTAACAGGCCTACCCAAAATATTTGGATATATTGAAGTTATACATAGAAATTGCAGGAAGTGTATTTTATATTGTGCAGGTGTTTATCATATAAAACTAAGTTTAAGTGTACAATGTGATGTGCATATAACTTACGCACTATACACGGCTACCCAAAAAAAAAAAAAAAAACTTTTTTTTTTATAATAATGAATGTAATTGATGGAAATGCCTTGTTAAATTTTACTTTCTCGATGAACACTGTTCAGAAAGGAAATATATATATATTTTACCCACACTATAAAACATTTTTTAAAGTTCTACATTAAACTGTGTTTTTTATTTATTATTATTATTATTTTTTTTTTATGTAATAATATGTTTTGAGATATCAGGAATACGAAAGTCCATTTTTTAGCAGTTGATCTGTATGTATATCTTTTATCAGCATAACTTAAAAACAAATAACAGCAAGAAATTTATATCTGCTATTTTAAAGCTTGTTTTAGGTTGCCAGTTGAAAAAATTGATCTAGATTGGAAAATTTGAAGGCAAATTAATTTCAACTTTGATTAAAAGAAAAAAAAAAAAAAACTGTAGTTACTGTAATTGAACGAAGAGTTGAATGGGGCGTTAGTCTCCCCCCCCCCCACACACACACAGAGATTCATATAAAACTGTTTCTAATCCTCTTTTAGGATATTTTAAAAATAGATTGAGCTCTGACATCTTATTGTATTGATATTACGATTTAATCTGCAATCTATCTTTATAATATTGAAATTCAGTGTAAGAGAAAGTCATGTGAATGACACACCAGATTATTGTTTTAATTTTAATTATGATATGTAATGATAAACTTTATTAATAAACTTATTGATTCTGTTTGTTTTTCCCCAACAAGTTTAAAACACTATAAAACAAACAAAATTTATGATGGTATCAAGATTTTTTTTTTTTTTTTTACTAAATATAACCATTGGCTAGAATGTTTCTTCAGGTGAATGAGCCAAAAGTGCAGTTAAATATTTTAATATATAATCTTAAAATGCCAAAAGGGTAAAGGAAAGAATATATACTATATTACAAATCTAGGAAAAAAATATGTAACAGTAAAGGGAGATTACATATAATATAATACTTTATTGTGAAAATTCCTTAATTATTGTTCAAAACATGTATCATGAGTATAAATTTCATACTTTTTGTTTTGAGATTTTTTTGGTTGTTTACAAAAACTCACTGATAAAAATATGAATAACCCAAATAGATAAAATGAAATACAGATGATCCCTGTTATATAGGTTTTTTTTTTTTTTAATTTTGAAAGGTTTATATTTAAATAATTTAAATGAAGGATTAAATAATTTAAATGATTAAATATTTTAAAAGAAATATTCATTAATGATAACTTTAAAGGAAAGTTTATTAGCATATACATTTAAGCTTCCTTATCAATAAAAAGTATATATCTGTTTAAAAGAAATTAAATTGTTGACATTTTGTTTTGACACATAATATAAATAACATTTTTATTATTAACCGACTTCAAAAAAGAAGGAAGGTTCTCAATTCAAACCGTATGTTTTTTTTATGTTTGTTAGCTCATAAATTCTGAACGGATGCTCCGATTTTCCTACTTTTTGTTTTGTTGAAAAGGTCTTGGTCTGCAATAGGTCCCATTGTAATATCTTTACGATCTAACGAAAATACAGGGTGCCCTAAAAAATCAATCCCAACTCTTTTAACTGCTAAACGGCTGCAGCTATAGTAATAAAAATTGTATGTAAGTATAGCAAAGTGGCCATGCAGTACAAGGTTAAACCACTTGCAGCGCCACCTGGTGGAAAATAGCGGAGATAGTGTCCCTATCTCGAAAACGGTTCTAGAGAAAAAAGTGAATAACAAAGTTGAAAAGTATCACCGATTTAGTACAAAAAGATAGTTTAGACATTCATGCTAATGTTCCTATCTCGGAAACGGTTCAAGACACGGGGAAAAAGTGAATTAAAAAATTGCAGAGCATCCTCGATTTAGTACGAAAAGATAGTTTTGACATTGATGCTAAAAATACAATGCTAAAAACGTGCATTTGTTTGTTCACAATTTCTCACACTATGCACACTTGAACTACATTGCACACGTTGTAGCGTAGCTGGTGAGACATACGCTATATAGTTCAAAATACGGTTACTTGATACTTTTTGTTTTGTTGTAAAGATTTTGGTCTGAAGTAGGTCCCATTGTAATATATTCACAAGCTAAAGAAAATAAAGCTCCATCTGGTGAAAAACAGCGGAATTAGCGCTTCTATCTCAAAAACGGTTCAAGATGGGAGAAAAGTTAATTACGAAGTTGTAGAGCAACATTGATTTACTACGAAAAGACAGTTTTTAGACATTATTTCCAAAAGTAGAACGCTTAAAACGTGCAGTTCTTTGTTCGCAATTTCCTACACGGTGCACACTTGAACTACATTGCACACTTTGCAGCGTAGCGGATGTCACGTATACTCTGTGGTTCAAAGTACTGTTACTGTAAGTGGTCATATCGATTAGCGCAATGTCGTTTTCAACGAACTTCAGTAAGGAGACTGTTGAGGGTGTTCTTAATTCGAGCTGTGATTTGTTGTTGGTGTTTGTAAGCTTATAACTTCGTAAGAGATGCTCTAATTAACCGACTTCAAAAAGCTAAAAGCGTATGTTTTTTGTTTTTGTTTGTTAGCTCATAACTTCAGAACGGATGAACCGATTTTGATACTTTTTGTTTTATTGGAAAGATCTTGGTCTGAAATAGGTCCCATTGTAATATCTTTACGATCAAAAGAAAATACAGGGTGCCCAAAAAAGTCAGTCCCGACTCTTTTAACTGCTGAACAGCTGCAGCTATAATCATAAAAGTGTTATGTAGGTATAGTAAAGTGGACATGTGCTACGCGATTCAACCGCCTAAAGCGCCACCTGGTGGAAAAGAGTGGAGTTAGTGATCCTATCTCGGAAATGTTTCAAGACAGGAGAAAAAAGTGAATTATAAAATTGCAGAGCATCATCGATGTAGTACGCAAAGATAGCTTAGACATTAATGCTAAAAACAGAACGCTTAAAACGTGCATTTGTTTGTTCACAATTTCCTATTTTGTGCACACTTGAACGACATTGCATATGTTGTAGCGTAGCGGGTGACATTTATGCTATGTAAAATTTAAAGTATGGTTATTGTAAGCGGTCACTTAGATTAACGCATAGACGTTTTAAACCGACTTCATAAAGGAAGAGGTTCTCAATGCAAACCATGTTTCTCGTTGTTGTTGTTGAAATTTGTTAGCTTATAACTTCGTAAGAGATGATTTAATTTTAATACTTTTTTTGTTGCCGTAATGATCTTGGCCTGAAATAGGTTTCATTATGATTTCATTAAGATGTAAACAAATTACAGGATACTCACAAAAGTCTGTTCTCACTCTAACTGCTGAACGCATGCAGCTATACTATGGTAAAAGCAGTATGTAAGTATCGATGTTGAAACTTCTGTCCGTCAGCTGCAATGCATATTTTGCTCTTTGCTTGAACTTTACGCTGCGAAATTTCCAGCGCAGCGGGTGACACGTATTCACTGTAAAGTTCAATATATATGCCTAACAGAATTTTCGGTTACGAATACAGCGTATCCGTTCTTTACATTTCTAAAGACTTTTTAATTTAACGTATATTCGTTCAATAGATAGTTTTCTGCTCATATCCGATAAAAGCAAGAAAAGTGACGCAACTTAAAAATGCAGCATTTGAGAAAAATCAACTTAAAAATAACTTGACTAGAATAAAAGTGCCACAACTGTCTCTCGAGTGGATAATTTTCTAGATGGAGATGTAACTTTTTTTGTTCACATTGGGTGCATTTCATGGATTCTTCAGTGACATAAACCATTTTTTGAGTAATGTCACTTTTCTTGGAAGTTGTTATTTGTAAAACTTCCGTCGAACGTCTTCTGATGCTCTGCTATATAAATAAGTTTTCACTGAAAAGAGAAAAATAAAATCTTTTTGTAAAAAAATAGAACCGACTCCAAAAAGGAACTACTATTCAAACAACTAAAAATGAAAGAAATTTGGCAGAAAATGGAACTGTAAATTGCGCCTAAAAGTATAAAATAATTTCCCTTGCCAAACAACCTATAACACTACAATTAATCATAACTTTTGAAGTCGGCGCAAAATTAAATAAAAATTGATACCTTTATTGAATACAAAAATCAAATCCTATTCAAAATACACATCTCACATTGTTACCTGCAAAACGCAGCCGAGAACTACTTTGATTCAAGAAAACAAATGAGATTTCGTAAGCAGAAAAAGTTGGCGAAGATGCTGGTATCTGACGTCCTTGGTGAAAGAAAAATCGCAAAATTATCTGGCAAACATATTTAATTTCTTTGGGATATCATGGTTATTTTGATAAGTTATATCAAGAGAGTAATCAAGAATATGAAACAATACTTCGTACAATATATATTATGAAAATATACATCTTGCGTGTATATTTTGAATTACGTTTTGATCGCCAAATCCAAAAGCCTTTAAGGATGATAGTTATTAAAGTTATACCAAATTTGCAAAAGAAACTCCAACTTCGTAGAAACATAAATACCGCATTGTGAAGAATGTTCACTGTTCTATGCAGATGCTACTAATGGACCAATAGTATACAGTGACAAAATAATAAAGGAAATATGAAAATGGATCATTCGAGACAACAGCATTTGTTTCTACCGATCTAATGACAAACCTTTAAAAATTAATTAAATTTTATTTAGCTTTGCGCCGACTTCAAAAGTTATGATTAATTGTAGTGTTATAGGTTGTTTGGCGAAGGAAATTATTTTATACTTTTAGGCGCAATTTACAGTTCCATTTTCTGCCAATTTTCTTTCATTTTTAGTTGTTTGAATAGTAGTTCCTTTTTGGAGTCGGTTCTAATTTTTTACAAAAATATTTTATTCTAGGTTTTAATTAATTCAAATTTGAACTTCATGTTAGTTTTTAATAAAATAATATATATAAATCTCAAAATTAAGAATACATTTTAATTTAAAACAATTATTTGCACAGTAAAAAATAGGTTCTTAAAAATAAGTATATATTATCTCAAAATAGCTCCGAAACAATATATAGGGGAGAACCGTGTATTATGGACCATCGAGTAATACGGACCATGAGAAAATTAGTATGTTCAACACTAGATGGTGAAACCAACTCACTGCGCTGAGTGAACATTATTGTTATCCAAAGCAGGAAGTGACTTGTACGTGCGTACCTGTATTTGGACGATTATGAAATTGAGTTTTCGGTTTATATGATCACTGATGTAACAAGTATGTTAAAATGAAAGTATTACTTTCTACTGTTAGGTAATTTTAATATAATTTTCGCGTTAATAGTAGCAAATGTACTTAATTTATGAACAATTTAGACATGTGTTTCATGGGCATCAATTTGCATAGCGATTTTTGATTGGAAACTACGTTGCTCTGTTTACGCGTGTAATATGAACCATGCTGTGTTGTATAATATGGTCCAGTGGTCCATATCAAAAACAGAGATATTTTGTTAGTGTTCAGCGTACATATGTCGCATACTCAAAATCTTGAGGCTATAGAGTAGGCCAGGGAAGCAGAGGTAATCAAATTATCACTCCTTTCGCATGTACCCATTGGATATAACCTTTAGATTTCTCTTTTTTTTTCGTCCACTAACTATTTTTTTCCCGTCCATTTCTACTATTACCAAGAGATGTACAAGTATGTGAGGGAACATGCTGGACAGTTCGTTTCACAATTCCAAGTGTGTCAACTGTTGGGGAACAGGAAGGACCACTATGGACCATTTGGTCCATATTACACATACGATCGTGTAATATGGACCACCGATACGTAAATAAAATAATTATTTTCTGCAATTATTAATAGTTCCCGGAGTACTTTAGCAGGTTTAAACTATGTAACTATGCAATTGTAATGCACAGCCACCAAATTATTTTTTTTTATTTTAATAATTTAAGTTTTATGAGCATTCTTGCTTAGGGGTCCATAATACACGGTTCTTCCCTACTTAAATTTGAAACCCCATGTACTCATTTTTGAGTGCATTGGCATACCAAATATGGGGACATTGGGATTCTTATTGGTCAGGCCCATTTTTGAGCATGTCATTATACTCAAAAATGAGTACATGGGTTAAGTATATATTGTGTCGGGGCTATTTTGAGACAATATATACTTATTTTTAAGAACCCTATTTTTTACAGTGTGAAATTGTCTGTATTTACAGAAAAATAAACGGTTCTTTAGTGTAAATTAGAGGAGGTGTTCCTTTATATCGAAAATATAAAAAAATAGTAATAAATGTATAACTAATGACATATCTATTTCCATAAATATTTGAACAAAAGAAAAGAAAAAGATATGCAGAAGTTTCGAAGTATAAATTGCAGTCAATATCTATCTACTAATTAACCAAACATTGTAAGGGAAAATAATAGATATAATAAATCATCAGTCTAATTAGGCGCTGTATGCACATTAAAATAATATTTGATATCACGTATTTTATTTTCATTGAACCTTAAATAATATTGTCCCGCATAGCACGTAGAGAATTTCTGAACGAGATACCGATAGTCCAAAATACGATTTCATTACGTGCTTCCACAATTAAAAGATGTAAATGATTTACTTTCTGTATTGCTAAGTTTTCCAATTGTATTTCGACTTAGTCACGTTTATAATAATGAATAAAGAGTATTACATAAATCCAGTGTAGCTACTTGTATGAAGTACTATAATGCTAGTTGAGAAATTTTTGTTCATTATTGCTGTAATTTTATGCAGTGATATCAAATTTAATGTTAACTGCGTTTTAATCTATGTATAGTAACAAGAGAATTATTTTAACTTCTTTATAAGCATTTAAATTTCAAACATGCTTAATGAGAAATTCTTGAATTTAATTTGAACAATTTTAAATGTAAGCTTCGTCAACCTATAAAAAAATTAAATGGAAAAGAAGATTTCGAAATGCGTTTAACAATTAAAGTTTTATTAATCTACTTGGATGTCGCAAAATATGTAGAGGTTATATATATCTATTCATATTGATTAGAATTGATATATAGATTTGTCAGAACAACTTAATGCTGAAGAAAAAGCAACAATTTTTAGTTATTCCATAAAATTTCAGAAATAATTTGATCATGTATTGCCACTGTTTTTTGAAGTTAAGTTGCTATTTGCGCAGTTGAGATATAAAACATGATTTGTTGAACTTCAACAAAATTTTCATTATATATTTATATAATTGTTTTTACGAGTAAAACTGTAATATTTTCTAAAAAGTTATTTTCTTTTTATGTAATATATGCTTCAAAGATTTCAAATTAACATAGAAACACGACAGCTTTTGTCATCGAGCAAACAAAAGAGCATTAGAAATGTTATAATATAATGAATGAATAATCTTAATAAAAGATAGAACACCAATGAAATAAAATAAAATGATCAGGAGTGGCACTCACACCACTTTCTCTTACTCTGTATTTGGGTACTACAAAATAATAATAATAAAAATAAAATAAAATAAATTAATTAATAAATAAAATAAAATAAATAAATAAATAAAATGCAGATTAAGGGATAAGTAATGAATATAAATAAACATAAAAAATTGCTCAAAACATCTTTATAAAAGAGTTTACTTGATAAATATTTTTGCGTAAGGGAGGGGCCGCCACATCAACCTCCGTTTGTATATTAATTGTAATACAATCGAAAGTTAATTGTAATAATTAATTGAAAACCGTAATTAATTGTGCTGTTTAAAATAACAAAATATAGACAGATACTTCAAACTTTAAATAAATGATCAATGTTTAAATAGGCATAAGCATTTTTACCATGAAAATATTCCCCGCTGCATTTTTGCATGATAGCAGTGAACGCAGCAAATTATTGTAATGCATAGAATAACGTATCTGTACTAATAAGAGATTTTTATCGCATCAGAAAGGAGTGATCTAACTCCGCGAAATTTTATACACTGGTGTATTTTAACAAGATCTGATAGTGTACAAAGTCTATTTATGATTTTAGATTTTATTTTTGAATTATATTGCATTTCTTTTAAATTTGTTGAAAAGGAGACAATGCATTACCCAACTAAAAAAAGTCTTAAAAAAAAAAAAAAAAAAAAACTGCAGATAATCTGAAGATATTTGGAACATAATAAATTTAAGAAGGAAAAAATTACCTGCAAATTTTTTGCTTCCAAACTCCAGTTATTCTACAGATTTTATGATTTTTGTTCCAAATACCTTCAGATTGTCGGCATTTTTTTTTTGTTTGTTTGTTTAGTTTTTTCTGCAGATATTTCTTTTCTTTTTTTTTTTTTTTTTTTTTTTTTTTTTTTTAGCTGGGTATTTACACGTAAAAAATTTTAGATATTGGTGTCATATTTGAGGGGAAAAATATTTGTGTATATTTATTTTTTTAAAATATATAGAACTGAAATTTTAGCGATAATAAAATTATTTTTACTGATAATATTTTTTTTTCATGTAGTAAATACGGTAGCAAGTGATCTCGGTGTTTAATGCGACGCATCAGATAGATGTTGCAAGCAAGTGTAACAAGTTTTTCACGTTACGTGAACTGTCTAGTAGTGACTGCCAGAGGGAGATCGGGTCGTAAGCACCTGTGAGCAAAAATTTCCCTAGTCAGGATTCTTGCAGGGTGCGGAAATCCTGGTTGTGTTTGGAGAGTAGTAATTTGAGCCAGCAGGTTATTGCAGATAATTAGCCAGAAATAAATTTTAATAACGTTAAAACAAATATAAACATGTCATTAGAGCAATATGACTTATAAACATGGGATAATGTTCTTAGAGTTGTTAGTCTTATTTTAATGCAAAATTTTTTTTTTCTAATTTTAAAATATTTACACTTAAAAAATACAGTTTGTAAGTGCTCTTGGCGAATCCCTAAAAATTTGAATGAAAAGAAATAAAATAAAATAATAATAATAATACAGAATTATTTATCTATATAAATAAAGAGAAGTGTCTGTGTGTGTGTCTGCGCTCTGGTGCTCACACTATTGATCGCAGAGGTTCCAAATTTGGCATGCAGGTACCTGGGACCGTGCAGGTGTGCCCCTCATCGAGATTTTTTCGAATTTCGAATTTGAATTTTTTAAATTAATGTTTTTTCGATTTTAAACATTGGCTTCAATGATTCATTTTTCAGAAATTTCTTTCGTTTCAAAAGTCTGCGTATCTTAGCAACGACTATTAAACTATTTCTTTATTTAAATTCATTTGAGGAAGAAACCTTTTTTATTATATTTATTGAAATCAAATAGTTATACACATACAGTAGAAAAATTAAAAATATTAAATTTTTAGATTTTGGGATATAGGTACCTGGGACCCTGCAGGTGAGCACCTCATAGAGATTTCTTCGAATTTCGAATTTGAATTTTTTTAATTAATGTTTTTCCGATTTTAAATACTGGCTTCTTTGTTTCATTTTTCATAGATTTATTATTTTGCTTCAATCGTCTGCGTGTCTTAGCAACGGCTGTTACGCAACTTATTTTTATTTAATACATTCATTTGAAGGCGATTTTTTTTCTCTTTTTTACTTTCTTCTATATGTAATATAGAGAAAGTATTGGATTCGCGAAAATTTTCGACCTCCGTTTTTTGACGGATCTACACGTTTTGGGATGTCCTGAACACGAATTGATAGTTTTTAGAAAATGTCTGTCTGTGTGTCTGTCTGTCTGTCTGTCTGTCTGTCTGTGTGTCTGTCTGTCTGTATCATTTTTTTGTGGACGCTGTATCTCACGAACATATGAATGAAATTTAACCAAACTTGGTATTTAGTTGCACCCTAACATGAACTGGTGCCCATTAGATTTGGGGATCAATAGCTCAACAGGTGGCGCTGTAATCGCATTTTATGCAAATTTTTAACATGGCAGCATAGGACAAAATTCCGTATAAATGGGCATAATGAGTGTTATTTTAAACTTGTGATTGTAAAATTAATTTGAATTATTGATGATAGTAGTAGTTAACTAGGAAAAAAAAATTGTGCATGGGGGGCATCGGTTCCCCCCCTGGGGGGGAAGTACCCCCCCGGGGGGGTTAAATTTTGAAGATGGGTATCATTCGAAAGATCTCGTCAATACCTTTAAAACGAATGGTTGAACCATAAATCTGTGATAATTTAAAACAAAGTTATCGATTTTTTTTACTTTTAACCAAAAAAAAAAAAAAAAAAAAAAAAAAAAACAGAAAAAAAATTCGATTTTTTTTTTTTTTTTTTATTGTTGTTAGTGATTCAATATGTATTAATTTTCACAAAAAAAAAAAAAAAAAAAAAGGAAAAAAACATTTTTTTTTTTTTTTTTTAATATTGTTACTGATTGAATATGTATAGGAAAATATAGAAGAAAGTCTTGTGGTGGCCACAACATACTAGTTTTTTTTAATTTGTTGTATTTATTGAAAATAAAATCGTAATGCAGTAAAAAAAAAAATAGGAAAAATTAGTTTTAAATTTTAAAACGTATTTATAACAGTTATGTTTAATTTTTTTACAGTAGAACAACTTCTTATTTTTCATTTTTTAATTAATTCCTTTAAAAGAAAAAAAACTTTTATTCATTATTATTATTATTTTTTTATTTGCAGTATTTATCGGGAAAAATGGTAGTATATACATAGTGAAAAGGATTAAAATGATTAACATTTATTTGCATATTTATTTATTTATTTATTTTTTAATCTACATTTTATTTTATTTTATTACATTGGTCGGAATCAAATCGTAATATAGTATAAATAGCATGGGCTATAAAATACATGTCTCAAAACTAAAATATTTAATAGATGCTGAGATACAGTCATCTTTAAAATCGTAGTTCTTAAATAGTAGCAGATCCCCCCTGTCGTCGAAAAATATCCAGATTGAAGTGCCCGGGAAAGATGTTTCTGCAGGCATGGGAAACCTAGATCTGATGCAGTGCGGGCGGGAAAAGAGCTGCCGTAGACAGCGGGTACCCGAAGCAAGGTTTGGAGCAATTTCAGTTTCTTTCTTCTTCTTCTTCTTTTTTTTTTTTTATTATCTATATAAATAAAGAGAAGTGTCTGTGCGTCTTTCTGCGCTCTGGTGCTCACACTACTGATCGGAGAGCTTCCAAATTTGGCATATAGGTACTTGGAACCCTGCAGGTGTGCACCTCATCGAGATTTTTTCGAATTTCGAATTTGAATTTTTTAAATTAATGTTTTTTCGATTTTAAACATTGGCTTTTATCTTTCATTTACTCATGAATTTATTCTTCGATTGCAATCGTCTGCGTATCTTAGCAACGTCTATTACGGAATTCATTTTTATTTATTTTTCCTTTTTTTAATTTATTGCACTGGTCGGAATCAAATCGTAATATAGTGTAAATAACGGGGGCTATAAAACACATGGTTCAAAAACTAAAATATATAATAGATTCTGAGATACAGTCATCTTTAAAATCGTAGTTCTTAAATAACAGAAAATCCATAAGTCGTAGATAAATACACAGATTGAAGTGCCCGGAAAAGACCTTTCTGTAGACAGTGGGAAACTGGACCCAATGCAGTACGGGTAGAAAAAAGAGCTGCCTTAGGCAACGGGTACCCGAAGAAGCAAGATCTAAAGCGATTTCAGTTTTTTTTTTTTTTTAAGTTTTTTTTAAGTTTTTTTTTTTTTTTTTTTTTTAAGTTTTTATTTGTAGTGTGATGTAAAAAATAAATACTTATCCAATTCTTTTGAAAATTCATTTAAATATAGTGACCAGCGAAGCGGGCGTAGCCTGCTAGTGTTTAAAATAACTTGCAAATTTTCTAATGATGTTCAAAAGATTATTATTATTATTATATTATTATTTTTTAATTCCAACACGATTACATAAATAATTCAAAGTTGTGAATATTATTATTATTATTATTATTATTATTATTTACATTATTATTATGAATATGGAAAACAACTCATAGTTGAAATAGTTCATTAAGAAAAAAAATCAGTTTGACTTTTCTCATTATTTAAAAAATGTTTTTAAAATCAACTTTTCTACTTTTATTTCATGCTAGTAATTTTCGAGAAGATTAAAATTAATGTAAATAAATAAATAATAAAAATAATAAATAAAAAAAAAAATAACTATTATTTTCCAAATTCCATTGTTACAATTGATATTGTTTAGAAAAAAATTGACTAAATTGTATGCTTATTAAAGTGGTCTTTTTAAATTGATAAATGCTGATAGCGGAATATTTTCCATTCTAAAAAATTTCGAGCAAAAGTATTTTGTAACATTCTTTTTGTAGTATAAAGGAATATTTTTATTTCTGCGTAGATAACTATTCTGGAGAACATGAAAAATTTATTTAAAATATATCATTATAATAGGAAAACTTTTGTAAAAGAAATGAAAAGTGATTTTTTTTCCCTTTTGGGTATAGCATTTCGAAAAATTGTGCTAAAAATATGTTTAAAAGTTTAAATAAACGCTTTGTTTTTTTGTTCCAGAAATAATTAAGAATATAAATTAAATACATATGTATAGTATAATTATCTCTGAAACTTTTATTTTTTTTTGAAGAATGCGTTGGAATTTATAATTTTTTTTTCTTTCTTTCTTTGGTTTATCTTGCTTAGAAAAAGTTTAGATAAAAATTGAAAAAGAAGACCCACAATATAGTTTGCAAAGTTAGATTATAGGCATAATTTTACAAAATTTTTATTATGTTTTATATATATATATAAATGAAATAAAAACACATTTATTGTGTAGTACAAAAAGAGTTCAATAACAACGCGGTATTCAACATATACACTGCATGAAAAAAGTAGACGGACACTTCTTTACAATATTTTAAAACCCCGTCTTTGTTTAATAGGAAATGTCAATTAAAACTCTTTAACATGTTTATACTTATCAATCTTCATAATTTTGACAGACAAATAAAAATATTCCATTATTTATAATTTTAATGTAGGGAAATGCAGAAAAGAGAAAGATATACATTTGCACAATATTTCTTTTTTAAAAAAGTAGATGGACACTGGTCAAAAACTGCCATTATGTCAGTGGGTGTTTCTTGCGGAATACCAGTTTTGCATGTACATGTACATTTGTCATTTTGCCAATTGCTAACGTGCTTGACAAGATGGTTTTACGTAGTTAAATTTCTTAGAGATGAATGAGCCATGCCACGAGGAATTCCTTTAACTGATTACTAGAAAGGACAGATTATAGCGCTGAAAAATGTTAATAAAAGAGTCAGAGAAATTAGTAGGCTACTTCTAACAAGCAAAATTAGCATCAGCGATTTTCTACGTGCTCCTGAAGCCCATGGCGTAAAGAAAAAGAGTGGCCGGCCAAAGAAACGTTCGCTTAGAGACCAAAGAAAAATTTTTACTGAGCTGAAAAAAACATGAGCATCAATTCCCAGAGTTCGAATTAGCACAGGAATTACTAACGTAACTTCTCAGACAATTTATAACTACATTAAGCACTCAGAGCTCTTTCAATATAAGAAGAGAAAAAATCATCCATGCTGGAAGGATCACCAAGTGACAGAACGCCTACAGTGGGCTCAAAATCATATGTCTTGGACAACAGGAATGTGTACCTGTAGTTTTTTCAGATGAGAAAAAGACGGCCCAGATGGATAGACGGCCCAGATGGATATCAATATTATTGGTACAGTTTGAAGAAAGAAGACGAAGTGTACTCTACTCGGCAAGTTGGTGGTGGTGGCGTGATGGTGTGGCTAGCTGTTGGCTACGGTGGAAGAACAAATTTAGTGTTTCTAAGTAAGAAGCAGACTCACGAAGATTTTATTGAAACACTAAGCAGTGAGCTTTTGCCATTTGCGTGAGATCCTGGAGGAGAAAACTGGATTTTCCAACAAGATGGAGCGCCAATACACACCGCTAACAACGTTAAAAAATGGTTTCATGAGAACAATTTCAATGTTTTACCCTGGCCAGCCAAGAGTCCGGATATGAATCCTGTCGAAAATATTTGGGCTATACTCGTTCATAAAATTTATGAGGGTAGACGCCAGTATGAATCAATTTACCAGGTCAAAGAAGCTCTTACAAACATTTGGGAAATTTTCTGTCAAAAAAAGATTCAGAATCTCGTTGATTCGATGTCTAACAGAGTATACGAACTTATTAAAGCAAATGGGAGAGGAACCCTTACTAAAAACGTTTTATTTTAGAGATACAAGATGTGTCCGTCTACTTTTTTAAAGAAAAATTACAGTGCAAATATGCACCATTTTTGTTTCCTGAATTTTTCCACTACATAAATCAAAAGGATTTAATCTATAGCCAAAAATAATAATATATGATGCCTCAAGAATATAATTATATTAGAGAAATGAACCTAATATCTCTAATTAAAGAAATAAACGGCTTTAAAGTATTACAAGTAAGTGTCCGTCTACTTTTTTTATCACGTTATTAATGACTGTATGTCACAGCACTTGACCATAATTTTGATTTGCTGAAAATAGATGCCAATCGAAATGTATTTATTTAAATATTTCAATTATCCAGTTAAAAAATATCATTTAAATATGATTAGTAAAGCAGTCAAAGCCTGCTACTAAGAAAAATAAAATGTAATAATTCTTATTTTTGCTTCAGGGAGACAAAAAAGAAGGTTTAAAATTATACTTTGAATAAAAAAAAAAAAAGAAAAGAAATATCTCAATGTAAAATCAGTTGGGAAAACACGGAATAGCTCGGTCATTAGTTTAAATTATTCATAGAAAAATTACATCTTTTGATATTAAGAGTCCCTATTCCTTCAAAATGTATGTTACAGTGATCCTTCATCTGAATACCATACTCCAAGGCTTTCTATGAATACATTTACTTGTGACACACGGTTTTCAAGTTCTGGGTTTTGCTACATAGGTTGAACTTAGAACATATTATTTGGTAAATCTTTCTACACAGACCTCTTACTAAACTAAACACCCTACCAGTAGCTGAGAGGTTATGCTCTGAAAGATATCAGACGGGAACTACCGGGTTCGACCCCCAAATCGTGCTTATCGACTTAGCAGTTCGGAGTTTTCCGTGATTCTCCAAAACTTGCGTGAATATGGACTAAGTTCCTTAAAACAAAACCCCTCGAAGGAGGGCGTGCCAATAAGCCTCAACCCCTTCGCCACCACTTACACTCCCAGTTTACCAAATTAAAACTACAGAAATTTATGAAACAAACTGACTTTCTGTTTTTAACTTTTATATCATAACCATCTTTTTCTGTTGAATATCGTTGAGGTATCTGTTTAGCGATACTGTTCCAAAGTGAACAGAATAAATAAAATTAATTGTAACATTCATTTTTAATTTGCATTTTTTTACTAATAAATTATGACTGCCATATTTTAAGTTTTCGCTTTATCTTAATTTTCGTTTATTTGCTTAGAAAATTAAAAATATTTATACACTGCTATCTTCCATATATCCTCCATATACTGTCCATGTCAATTTTTTTCCCCTAACCACATTGTTTTTTACACATTTTTTTATTTACATCCTGAAATTCCTTCTTTCTGCTATTCATATCATTAATCTAGAGAAATATAATAATTGTAGCAAGTTTTGCTAGGTATATAAAATTAATTTTCATGAAATTCAAAACTAAAAAAATATGTATTATTGATAAAATATTCAAAAGCAATAAGTCAATGAGATTTATTTGACATTTTGATGGTTCGCTATATGACTGATGGCATTTTCTTAAAATATTGTTTTTCAAAACAAACAAACAAATAAAAAAAATCGTAATCAATCATGCACAATTTAAATTTTGAAAGTCAATAAAACAAACTGTATGATTATAAAATGCTTTTGAAAATGATTTATTATTATGAAAGTAAATAAATATACATTTTTATCTTTGCTGATAGTTTAAATTGTAATAAGTGTTTTATAAAAATACTAATTGGTAAAACAATAATAATATTTCTTATAAACTTAAACATGAAACATCATAGATTGTTTTTTTTCAAAGCATCAGAAATAGAAACATGTAATGAATATTTCACGTTATAACGAAATAAAATAATATTATTTTCTTAATACATTCGTTAAACAATGAAAATCGTTTCTTACCAAGAATATGTTTGGTTAAGAAGAACTCTTTGCATGTGAGAGGGATAGAAAAAGAATTAAGAAATAGATGGGTTTAGTGGGCTCATAAATGGGAGAGGCATTGTCTATATGTTCATATATATTTATAATATGTGTGTCTCTGCGTTCATATATATATTTGTAATATTAAATATCAAAAATAGTAGTTTATGATACTCTTGTTGTCACGTGTTTGACAAAATCGTAAAATTTCTGCCTGGTTAAAGAACTTGCTATAACAGAAAAGGGGATGAAGATTACAAAAATTTTCAGTATTAATGTTTTATTTAAATTGTACTCTCTGATTTTTTATTTTCTAAATGCCACTTTAGTTCTGTTTTGTTTGAAAAGGTATACATATGTAACATACTTGAATGTGTATATCTGGAATTTTAATGCATTTGTGCATGTACACATATTTATTTAGAAAACCTTTTTTTTTGTAAGTGTAATTCATTTATTTGAAACTTCACTGAAAAAAAAAATGCACTATGACAGCAAAATGAAAGAAAAATGACACACACACACACACACACACACACACACACAAAAAAAAAAAAAATCATGTAACGAAAGATATCAATTTATATCCAAAGTCCCTTTCCCATATCTATCTATCTATCTATCAATCTCTCTCTCTCTATATATAAAGAAACTTATACAGAAATCTGTAATAGACATCGATCAGAATATAAATTACTATCATTGTAAGAAATAAATAAGATTGTAAGCAATCCTTTTAAGTATATAATCTTTTTTTTAAAGAACATTCAAGATGTATGTCTGAAAAAATGCAAAAGAGTGTCATTTTTTTTTTTTTTTTTTTTTTAAATCATTTTTCTTTTAAGAACCTTATGGAACAGAAAAATCTTTTCAAAGTTCGGAATTAGGTGTTTAGTATGGTGATTTAAGGTTTTCTTTCAGGGTTTTATTAAAAATAGTACCTACATTTAATATATATATATATTAATATAAAATCAAGCATTTTAGAGCTTAACAAAACAGTATATAGTTTTGTTATTTAAATATGAAATAGTATAAAATTTAATTTTGAATGTTTTAAAATAATTAAAAAAATAATTTTAATTTTGAGCACATTTTACATTTAGAAAAGATAACTGTTTATCTTGACTATGTTTATGAATATTTTTCAATTTTTTTTTTCTCCTCTCTCTGTTAGAATGTTAGAGGGATTATCGGTGCATAAAGATTAAACTTTGAGCATAAAGTAAAGATGTGAGGCAGATTATAAAAAAATTACGATATTTATTTCTTGTTTATAATGAATTTTATTTTCTAATTATAAATCTAGTTGTTAGTTGTTTGTAAATTTTTTTTTTATATAAGCTTGAATAATTTTGTCTTGTTTTTCAGTGTTATTGTTCATATAACCACATGTATATTTACAGCCTGAAAAATGGATCACTGTTCTGGTCATCGGGCGAGTATATTATAAATGAATAAAAAATCATTTTTACGGGTTTTTTTCTATATAAAAAAATCTGTAAATTCATACTGATATTTTAAATACTTATTTAACTTAAACTTTAGCTGCTTTTTGTAAGAATAAATATATCGATATTGTAAGACATTTAAAGTATAAATTTTATGTCAGCTAAAGAATTGCTTCGTATTTTAGAAGAATGATTTTGTCTTTTATTTTTATTTATTTTTATTTATTTTTTCAAAGTGTAGCGCAATTATCTGAAAAAAAAAATGCACAGTGACAATTCAATGAGAAAGAAAATACGTTCACAAAAAACAAAATCATTTAGAAAAAATTCCAATTCCTTTCTCACCTTCTCTCCCTTTCCCCTTTATAGATATTTTTCAATATGTTAAAAAAAGTCTTTTTAGGAATCTTTAATAAAATTTTTTTTATTAACATTTAAATTACTTGTCGTCAAAAAATGCAACACAGTGTATAATTATTATTATTTTCATTTTTTTCTTTATGTAAGCTATAATAAAATTGAAAAATATTTGCAAAGTTTTGTGTTAATAGTTTATTCTATGGTTTTTCTGATTATTATTATTATTATTATTATTATTATTATTTGGGGGGGGGGGTGTTGTGTGATGTACCTGTATGATGTAGAATATATTGCGTGTTTATATGAGGGGACTATTTTATTGATATTTTAAAATGTTTATCAGCTCCCTCTGTTGGCCAACAATTGTTTTCTTGTAAATGCGTTTCAATCATCAATCGTGGATCACATTGGTATCAGTTTGGAGACCAAAATATTTTCGCACGAAAAACTGTACATGGCTTTGACACGATCAAGAGTTGCGAGTTGAAAGGTGTATATTTATTGAATCGAAACCACAGTAAGAAAGATTTTTAAATTACCAAAGACAATTTGCACTCTCTGTATAGTTTTCATAAGGATCTTCAATAAAAACAACTTTTTGTCATTAATATATATATGAAATAATTTTCATTTGCACAAAATAAAAGAAATTAAAATTTTTAATAACAATTTCTAGTGTATTAAATTAATGTGTTGTTATATTCAACATTTTTCAACGGGAGTCTCAGGCGTCTTAAAACTAATTCGGGATATTATTTTCAATTTCATTCAACCATTCGCAACTCGTAGACAACCATAGTTTACTTGCACCAAATCTTTTGGTTAACAGTCCAATCTTAATACACTTTTACTACAGATGTTGATAAATATTACACATTTATGACAGTTTTGTTGAAACTTGCTTCTTGCATTAAAACTACAGTTTTCACATCACATTCAAAGTTCTCCAATCTGCGTTCGATTCTTATGTATTCAGAAGAAATACACCTATACTAGTATCTAAGAAAGCTCATTATTATTTTTTTTTCCTTAGCACTCTAACAGCAAGCCTAATAGCAGTAGCAATAATTCTTTTACTTAAAACACTGAGGTGGTTATAGAAAAATAGCCACCCAGTGTTGAACGGCTGTTATGTAGCTATCACGTTTATAGAGGAAAAGAAGAGCCTATTGGTTTGGTATACACAAAATTTAAATTAGTAATTTTTTTCATAATATGTATCTAATACTTAAGTTTTGTGCGACTACTTACAACTATCATGAATACTAAATTAAACTTTTACAAATCTCAAGAAATTTGATTAACCAATTCTTTAGCTAAGGTTGGCAAATCTTAATTATCATTATTTTATCCCAAATTATAATGAAATAGAAAGTTTTGAGGATTTTAAATAATTAGTACACGAAACATAGATCACTAAATGTTTTGTAATACGAATACGCTGACGCCTGAACAAATATTTTTCTAAAATATTTTTAATCAAATTGAATGCATAACAATAATAGTAATTATTTTTAATAATAATAATTATTTTTGTTAAGTGCATCCAAATAAGCTTATATATATATATATATAAGAGAAATTGAAGTTATTTTGCAGATTTAATATTTTCCATTTATGCAAATTGAAAAATATAATTAGGTGTAATCAATATTTCATTTTTTTTTTTTTTGATAAACAATACTAGTAATAAAATATAATGAGATATAATCATCAAATTGGTCATTGAATGTAACTTAAACAAAAAATCTATCATATAATACAGTTTTTAGCATCTCATTAAAATATTTTCTGTTAGAAAAATGCAGTATTAATTAACGTTGAAAGTTTTCAATAAAAATTTTCCAATGTATTACTTTTTTTTTTTCTATTAAAAAAATAATTTGGTGATTAAAAGTTTTATGTTCATAGAAAGAATGTATTTTTAATATATCGATTTATTTCAATTTTATTAAATATTTCTAAGTTTATGGAATAATCTAACACTGTGTTTGATTAATTTAATGACTTTCATTATAAAAATGTAAGTAATTCTAACTATGATGTAGAAAACTTTTAATTTTATGGGATTTAGAATATATGTTAGTGTATTTCAGTGTAATTAGATTCCTATTATTAAGAGAAAAAAAAATATTTAACTGCATAATTGTCCCGATTGCTTAACCTATATAATACTTAGTACTATATTTCACATAATAATGTTTGAAAAAATATTTTATATTTAATTATGATTGGTAGATATTTAAAAGAAATTATGCGAGGAATATGATATTACTTACTTTTTAACGCAGGGGATTATTTAATCTCAGAGAATGTACTCTACTTTCAATATTTTGGTAATTTCAGAAGAACATGGTTTTAAATATTCATATTTTAAATTATAAACTACATTTTTACACTATTTAATGAATTGGCTATTTAAACTGTATGAGTAATTTTAAACATTAAATTAAATACTGAATTTCCTATCTTGAATCTGGAAATGAAAATATGAAAATAAATTATCAAAACGTCTAAAAAACATTTTTTTAAGATGAATTTATTTTATTTCGTAGGTTGTTTTTAGAATTTTTTTAATAATTAACTGGCATGAAAAATTAAATTATAAAAAAGAATGTTTACGCAATAAATATCATTATTCCAGTTTAGTATTCTTTAACACACAGATCATGAGCTGCATATTCTCATGCAAATTTAAGGTATCTCTAAGAGACTAAAATGCTCTTTAATTCTTTTTTTAATACTTTCTCTTGTATAAAGTTAACACCAGTTTTTAAGATATAGCTTTAAAGTACTTCTTTTTTATTAAAAATTACTTAATTAATAATTTTATGATTTTAAAACAGGAATAAACTACTACGTCAGAAACGCCAAAGAAAAATTATTGAGGTGCATACAGCTGTTTCGGTAGCCTAAAGCGTACCGTCATCAGTGCAAAAAGAATTCTGAATCTTGAGAAGTGCTCGTATATATAGGAGAGGGACCGGATTTAGTTCAACCAATAGGAATACGGAAGAGGTGGGGAGTGTGGCCAATAGGAATTAAGGAATGTGTAGCTGTGTAAACAGTAGAAAAATTAAGGAAATGTGGACTGAATGTAAAATTTCCAACAATCAGACAAATAGGGAACAGCGAAATCACAATTTACAAGGTTTTTAAAATTTTTATAAATATGAAAAGCTTCAAAGAAATCGAGTTCATGAATGGATTTAGGTCTGCAAATTATTTTAGCTGAATTAAATTTAAAATTATGATTTTCCTCCCAGCAATGTTTAGAAATAGCCGATTTATTGGTTTCTTGTTTGCGGACGTAATTCATATGTTCTTTTAGACGAAATTTAAGACTGCGTTTAGTTTGGCCAATATATGATAAACCACACTGACAGGAAATACTATAAATGCCCCAAGAATTATGCATATCAATAGGATCTTTTAACTGAGAAAAGGTGAGTTTATTGGAAGGCGAAAATATTATTTTAAAATCATATTGTTTGAGAATTTTAGCTATGGTTTGACTGGTTTTAGAAAAATAGGGTAAAACAATACTGATATTAGATGTGACTGATTTAGTAGACGAAATACGAGGGAGTTGTAATTTTTGGATAGCTTTGTCTATAATGGAAGGGTCATAACCTCTGTCAATTGCGATGGCTTTCAGGTATTTAATTTCAGATTTCAATAAAATAGGATTTGAACAAATATTAAGGGCACGGTTTACAAAAGTATAGAAAGCAGCCATTTTTTGGTTAGGTGGGTGACATGAACGCGCATGGGGAGGAAGGGAGACTGCAAAATGTTTACGATAGACAGTGGTTGAAAATCCATTTACAGTGCGAGAGACGAGGGTATCAAGAAATGGAAGGGAGCCATTATTTTCTATTTCATATGTAAACTGGATATTACTGTCGATTGAATTTAAGGTTTCTAAGACATGGTCAATATTGTGATGAAATAAGTCGATAAGCGTGAAGGTGTCGTCAACGTAACGGGTCCAAAAAGGAAAAGATATTTTCTTAAAAAGCTTGCTTTCGAAATAGTGCATGTAAATGTCTGCGAGAATTGGGGAGAGAGGGGAACCCATGGCTAAACCTTCAGACTGACGATAGAATTTATTTTGGAAAGAAAAAGTGGTTTGTGATAAACAAATGCGGGTAAGAGAAATTAATTCTTGTATTTCGAAAGAGGTGAAATGAAACTCTTTTAATCTATTTTCGAGACAGCAGAGGGCGCCACTTATTGGAACATTAGTGAAAAGAGATTTTACATCAAAAGAAACCATAGTGAGATTAGTGTGAGGGCAGTTTTGAATATTTTTTGCAAAATTTATGGAATTCTTAACAGTATAACTATTAGCAGCAAGAAGTGGAGCAAAAATTGTGGTGAGAAATTTAGCTAGATTATAGGAAGCAGTACCGATATTAGAGACTATTGGACGAAATGGAATATTGGGTTTGTGAACTTTTGGTAAAGCATAAAATCTGGCACAATTAGCAATAGAAGGGATAAGATGGGATTTAGTCGAGTTCAATAAAAAGGGGCAAGATTTTATAGCAGATTTAATTTTATTTAATTCTTGAGGAGAGGGGTCACGGGGCAGAGGAATGTATGGGCCATCATTAATTAGTTCGGTAACACTTTCGATGTATTGTTTTTTATCCAAAATAACAATCTGACCACCTTTATCAGCTTTAGTAATGATGATATTTTCATTAGATTTTAATTCCTTCAAGGCGTTTTTTTCTGCAGGGCTGAGATTTGATTTAAAATTTTTAGAGTTGAAATTGGCATTTTTAAGGATTAAATGACGAAGATTTTCTTTCTGTTGGTCAGTCAGTCGAGAATTTTTGAAAGCTTTTTCAACCGGTGCAATTAACTGAGGAAAAGAAGGAGGTTTAGAAATGGCAAAATTTGAATTGAGTTTGAGAACAGAATATTGACTATTGGAAATATCAGCACTGGAAAGATTAACGATTGCATTTTTATTGACAACAGGTAAGTCGTTCGAATGAATAGGACTCTGTGAATTACGAAGCCGGGTGAATTTATCATGTAATTTAATTGAGTGTTTACGAGAACGGTTGTCACAATGAATCCAGGAATTGTGATCAATCAACATAAAATTAGGACGTTCAAAAGCTAACTTTAAGTGGAGAAACAATAAATCTTTTTCAATTTTGGCGATGTTGGTACGAGTTTCCTTAATACGAGTTTTCCTCTATAAAATCTTGCCCCTTTTTATTGAACTCGACTAAATCCCATCTTATCCCTTCTATTGCTAATTGTGCCAGATTTTATGCTTTACCAAAAGTTCACAAACCCAATATTCCATTTCGTCCAATAGTCTCTAATATCGGTACTGCTTCCTATAATCTAGCTAAATTTCTCACCACAATTTTTGCTCCACTTCTTGCTGCTAATAGTTATACTGTTAAGAATTCCATAAATTTTGCAAAAAATATTCAAAACTGCCCTCACACTAATCTCACTATGGTTTCTTTTGATGTAAAATCTCTTTTCACTAATGTTCCAATAAGTGGCGCCCTCTGCTGTCTCGAAAATAGATTAAAAGAGTTTCATTTCACCTCTTTCGAAATACAAGAATTAATTTCTCTTACCCGCATTTGTTTATCACAAACCACTTTTTCTTTCCAAAATAAATTCTATCGTCAGTCTGAAGGTTTAGCCATGGGTTCCCCTCTCTCCCCAATTCTCGCAGACATTTACATGCACTATTTCGAAAGCAAGCTTTTTAAGAAAATATCTTTTCCTTTTTGGACCCGTTACGTTGACGACACCTTCACGCTTATCGACTTATTTCATCACAATATTGACCATGTCTTAGAAACCTTAAATTCAATCGACAGTAATATCCAGTTTACATATGAAATAGAAAATAATGGCTCCCTTCCATTTCTTGATACCCTCGTCTCTCGCACTGTAAATGGATTTTCAACCACTGTCTATCGTAAACATTTTGCAGTCTCCCTTCCTCCCCATGCGCGTTCATGTCACCCACCTAACCAAAAAATGGCTGCTTTCTATACTTTTGTAAACCGTGCCCTTAATATTTGTTCAAATCCTATTTTATTGAAATCTGAAATTAAATACCTGAAAGCCATCGCAATTGACAGAGGTTATGACCCTTCCATTATAGACAAAGCTATCCAAAAATTACAACTCCCTCGTATTTCGTCTACTAAATCAGTCACATCTAATATCAGTATTGTTTTACCCTATTTTTCTAAAACCAGTCAAACCATAGCTAAAATTCTCAAACAATATGATTTTAAAATAATATTTTCGCCTTCCAATAAACTCACCTTTTCTCAGTTAAAAGATCCTATTGATATGCATAATTCTTGGGGCATTTATAGTATTTCCTGTCAGTGTGGTTTATCATATATTGGCCAAACTAAACGCAGTCTTAAATTTCGTCTAAAAGAACATATGAATTACGTCCGCAAACAAGAAACCAATAAATCGGCTATTTCTAAACATTGCTGGGAGGAAAATCATAATTTTAAATTTAATTCAGCTAAAATAATTTGCAGACCTAAATCCATTCATGAACTCGATTTCTTTGAAGCTTTTCATATTTATAAAAATTTTAAAAACCTTGTAAATTGTGATTTCGCTGTTCCCTATTTGTCTGATTGTTGGAAATTTTACATTCAGTCCACATTTCCTTAATTTTTCTACTGTTTACACAGCTACACATTCCTTAATTCCTATTGGCCACACTCCCCACCTCTTCCGTATTCCTATTGGTTGAACTAAATCCGGTCCCTCTCCTATATATACGAGCACTTCTCAAGATTCAGAATTCTTTTTGCACTGATGACGGTACGCTTTAGGCTACCGAAACAGCTGTATGCACCTCAATAATTTTTCTTTGGCGTTTCTGACGTAGTAGTTTATTCCTGTTTTAATATTCCAACGCCAAGTCTCCTGCTATAATTTTATGATTTGTTGTTTAATAATTTAGCTACAATAAGTAAATGATATCATAATGAATAATTGTGCTCTAGAATTCTATCCATTGTATTTTTTCCTGCTGAAATTTATGTATTTTTTTATTCATATTATACACTAAATTACAAAGTGTCAGACATTTACATTATTATTTTAAAGTTTTGCAGAATCATTAAGGGCAATTTTTAAAATTCTTTTTAATGAAGAATCTACTTGAATACAAACATTTCTATGAAAATCCAGTTACTAGATCTTTTAAGCGTCCCTGCTAAAAAAAAAAAAAAAAAAAAAAAACTACTAATAGTAAGCATGTAGTAGCAAACATTAAACATTTCCTTTTAATATTTTAAATAATTTAATATTACTAAAGAGAACTTTAAGAACGCAACCTTTCCATAAATGATCGGACACTTTCAATTTCAGACATTTTTTCAAATATCTCAAAAAAATACTAGACAAATCGTCTTGAAATTTCAAGAGTGTGAAGAACATGTTATACATCATACATTTCAATGAAACTTTTGCCCCGAAAGTAAAAATCTGACCAATAAAAACATAAATAAAAATGGATCACTTAAAAAGCAATGCTTGAAATGTGATTGTTAGGCTCTTTCGTATTATCTGCATAGATTTTTATGAGGGTACGACATTTATTAATAGAAATATAAAGATTTCTTTAAAAAATTAAAGAAAAAGAAAAGAAAAGAAAAGTAACTTTTTTAGTTAAAACACGCAAGGTATTAAATCAAAGCCATTTTCATTAAACTTAAAATTCAACACTAGACATAGCATACTGCAATCAAAATGTAACGATATTAAAGTCTAATGAAATATGAACATTTTTACTGAATATTTTTTAACTGCACATGCGCAAGATTTAGCGAATTTTCATTTGCATAATTTAATAGCCAAATCTATTGAGTTACTTATATGAAAAATCCAAAGGAGTATCGGCTAAATTCAAAGGGTTATAAAAGATAGAAAGAACCGCTATTCAGTTCCTCTCTAAAAAAAAAGCTACACTATAAGGGGTTTTACTCACATTTTTTATTTGATTCAGTTAATGGTAATTCAGCGTTCGTTAATTGTAAATAAATATACATAAAACCTCCTTAAAAATTTTCATATTTTTTAAACTGAAATTCAGTTTATTCTGTAGCGTACAACTTTCATAATTTAAACGATATTTGTTTGGGGTTTTAATATATGTAGCTCAATGCAATTGGCTATTATATTAAGCAAATGAAATTAGGTTAAAATTTGCTCATGCATAGATAAAAATTATTTAGTAAAAATGCTCATATTTCATTCGATATTTAATATTTTTGTATACTGATTGCAGTATGCTGTGTTTAATGTAGTATATCAAGTTTCCTGAAAATGGCATGCAAAACTTGTGAATGGTTTAATAATTTACGTGTTATAATAAAAAAAAAAAGACCTTTATTTATTTTTTTTGAAGAAACCGTTATATTGCTATGAATATATATGGTAACACGATAAAAATTAATACAAATAATAAAAAGGAATTCCATACTACAGCCAGTTACATTCACATGTTACATGTTACATTTTTCATTCATAGTTAATTATTAACTGGTCGCCCTTTTGCTTTCAGGGCAAAATTTTCAGTGTAATATATGGAATATAACATGTTCTTTATACTGCTGAAGTTTCAAAATAGTACTTTTAGGGGTATTTGAAAACTCGTCAAGAATAGAAAGTGTCCGGTCATTTATGGAAAGATAGTGCAGTGTAAGTCCATAGGCTGCTATGTATAATAGTTCTGCTTTGCATGCCTGTAAAAAACTGTAAGTCCAACACTTATGTAAATCTGTATAGTTATTGCTAAGATAACCGAGCAATCAATTACACACCAATCAATTTATATCGTTATAGAATGCAGTGTTTAATAGCTAGAACTCTTTGAATAATTGAAATCCATAGGCCATAAAAACAGAGAAGCCTACATTGTGTCTCTACAAAATAACTGTAAGTCCTACGCTCATGAAAATGTATAAAGTTCGTGTGACGGTAATCTATAACATACGTACAAACTTTCAATTCATTTAAACAAAGTTTTTAGATGCCACCGTGTTCATTAACACAAATACAAAAACAGACATACGTAACAGTAAAAACAGCAAAAATGATAGTTGCTGGAAAGAATAAGAAAATGTGATAGCCCAAAAAATTTTAAATGAAATATTTTGTGTATTTGTGGATATTTTACACACCATCATTTAGTTTAACTGGTAGTATAATTGAAGCATATATATATGTATTTATTTATTCCTTTGTTTAGTCACACCATTTCTCAAATAAGGTCTAGCTTAGTTTCTATTTGACGAATATAAAGAAGACACTAATTTTCGATATCTGCCTATACGCTAATGATTAATGCAAAAATTTACAGTCTTAACATGGGGAACAAACTTTCAAACCCTGTTTTCTCCTTTGGATACAATTTTTTAAACAACACAAAAACAAACAAATTAAAAAATAAATAAACTTAAAACCTATTTATCGTTTGTTTAGACGCATTACTCGATACTAGGAAAATATGTAGACGTATCTAGAAAGATATGTAGACATATTATTTTTATATTAAGCTTAAAGAAAAATCATTCAATCATTTTTTTTATTTTTTGAGAATACGCAGTTTGAATGCTTGCTCCTCATATATGTTTTTTCCCAGTATGTCGAAACATTAGGCTTTGTGTTTCATACTACATTTTTTATTTCACTTTAGTTATATTGTTAAATTTTAGTCTGATAAAGAGTCATGCATAATTCTTTCAATTAGAAATAATTTTTGCCATTTAGAACAGACATGTTTTATTCTTCATTATTCAGCACCAGTTCGTCCGTGATTTTTACAGACACCTATAATGTTGTGTTAAACAAAAAGAAAAAAAATCCCTCATTAATAAGAAGTGAAAAAAATGTTCTAATTAATATTAAGAGAATAACTTGAATTGATGGAAACATATTTTGAGGTAGATAAAAAAGAAAAAAAAAGTTTTTGCGTTATAATTTTACAATACACACACACACACACACACATATATATATACATACATTTTCTTTTTATAAAATTTATATATGTGTGTGTTAATTTTATTTATAAATTAGTTTAATCAAATAAATTTAAATTACCATATTTTTAAAAATATTTTTTTTAAAGTAAATTATATTTAATAACTCTCATGAAAATCCTTTCTGGAAGTATCTGCTTATTTTTAAAAGCTTCTGAAAAGTTATTTCTATTCAAAATTTCATACAGAGAAAAGTAAAATTACATGAGACATTCCTTTTACGGTTGCTTGAAGAATTCTATTAATATGCATATTACCATTTTACTAAAAACGAAAATTGGAGTAACTTAAATGTACGATATTTGTTATTAAATTCAAAGTATAATCCTTAAATGCAATTTTCTTTAGTCGCCGTTTATTTTGAAAAGCATTAAGGATAGCAGTTTCGAACAAAAATGCGTATGGTAATAGAAATAAAAGCCATTAAATGCAAATGTAAATCATAAACTTTAATTTAAGAAAATATTCGTTTGAGTGCAAAGCGGAACCAATTTACTCTAAAAGTGGTTTTCGTACTAATGGGGTTCATTAAGTTTAAAACGCTAATTCTAAGTATATTTGTATTTGCAAGATACAATATAGGCTTTTCATAACGATTATTTGTATGTATATTATTAGTATAATTCTTAATCTACGAAATATTTATGTCACTGAAATAAAAACAGTAAGAATATATTTTAAAACAGGTGTATTAAAGCATTTACAATTAATAAATCGAAATAGTTAAAGGAATAAGAAAAGGTAAAATAAATTAGGTTTCATATGTACTAGATTATATTTGTCAGTATGACTAGATTGTTTTCATAGTGGAATAGTTGTGACCTTGTATCGTAAATGTATGTACATCTCTTGTATAGTTCACGGACATACACAAGTATATAAATACATACGCCACTTTAAGAATTTTCTGTATTTTATTAAAATTTTTGTTGCTGAAAACAGGTATAATGCTAGGTTTATAAAAACATTTAGTTGTGAAGAAAACGTAATTTAACTATAATTTAACCATCTTTGTTAGCTTACCTTATAATATTTTCATACTTATTTTCACATAATTGGGTGCAATATATCATCATAAACTTTTGGTCTCTTTTCAGGTTTTTCTAAATATCATATTACCCTCAAGTTACACAAAAGGTATTTCATATAAATTTTATAAAAGTTTAAATTTATGATAAATTTTTTAAATCCTCTTAGTTTTCGAAATGTATAAAGATTTTAAAGAAACGAATTTTTTCCAAACTTTCGGAAAAACGAAAAACAAGTGAAGTTTTAGTTACATTATTCGTCCTTACATCCTAAAAAATAAATAAAAACCATAAGTATCTTTCTTACTTGTAGAGGTTTAGATTAGTTATCTTATACTATTAAGTGAGCAATATTTGTATATTTCACTGTTCTCGAAAACGGTAGCTCGGACAGTCACGAGATTTAACACAAAGGTGCCCCCCGAAGGGTCATTGTGCACATCGAAGTCAGATTTTCAAAATGATTAGTTTTTTCTTAATTAATTAAAATGTGAAAATAATAACCTTCTAATTTCTGATAAATAAGCCATTTAAATTTTAACATTTTATCCATAATTTAATTGTTGCCAATTTTTTTTCGACAAAATAATAATAATAATAATAATAAAAACGTACATCTATATATTAATAGGCAAGCATAAAATTTGAAGTCCCTTTTTAACATATTAATTATGGGAGTAGAGGGTTGAAAATGGTATCATTAGCCGGAAGGTGCGAATACAAATATTATTTTCTTACGATGTCAAGAAGGTATTTAAAAATACATTTATTTTTTATGCATTTTCCCCCATTTTTGTCCTTATATACACGTATTCCATTACATTAAAAAATACCTAAAAGTAGAAAGTTGTTAAATCTGGCAATTTCATAAAGCTCAAATAAAACCATAGACACAGTAATTTGTATAATGTAGCATCACTATACGCAAGCGAAGTGATGACGTCACTGTCTGTCCATGGAGCCATGTAAAAGATTTTCTATGTTAATCGTCCATTGGATTTTTTGTAAAAAATTATTAAAAAATAACGGAAATTATCTGCCGATTTTAATTCCGATATTTGGGTATGGTTATATATAAGTTACTGTCTACATGTGTTTGATTGAGTTATTTTTTCTGTAAAATTGATAAAATTTTAATTTAAAATCACAAAACTCCAGAAAAAAAAAATGGCAAACTTCCAGTTTTGAATGTAAACATAAACATTTCATTTCAAAGGGTGATATTTAAACAATAAATATTCAAATAATATACTAAATAAAAGGAAAATGGATTTGTTACTAACTGCTGCATGTATAAGTAGACGATACGGAAAAAATTCCGATTTCCGTTTTTTGCTGAATTGACATGTTTTGAGCTTTCTTTACGTTTCAATTAACTGAAATTGGCTACTTATTTTTTTAAAAAATGTCTTTATTGCTAGCTTTTGTGGGTAGAAGAAGCAAGTAGAAGATACATAAAAACTTTTGATTTCCGGTTTTCGATGAATTTACACGTTTTGAGATTTCCTTGCATTTTAATTAAGTGAAATTGACTACTTATTTTTATTTTTTAAAAAGTGGATTTATTATTCTTTCCTCTGCATATATAAGTAGAAAATATAAGATTCAGAAAAGTTTTAGATTTTCGGTTTTCGATAAAGTTACACGTTTTGAAATTTACCGAACTCAATTCGACCATTTTTGAAAAATATCTTTTTTTTTTGTTTGTTCAAACACTGTACTTTATGAACCAATCGAATTAATTTAACAGAATTTGATACCTGGTTGGGCCTTGGTTTGACATGGTACCTATTAGCTTCTGGGCTGTATCACACAACAAGGGGCGTTTTCACGTTGCGATTTTCTCTCAATTCAGGAAAGGCTAACATCTACACAGAGAAATAGTTATATTAAGTAAAACTCTGTTGATTCAGTTAGAGTGAATATCGGCAAACAATTGCCGCAGCTGTGTTGCAATTGCATTCCGTTTAGGACAAGGCAATAACTTTGTTTTGCCTCGCTTTGCAAAAAAAATGGTCGAGTTTCTACCACTGGGCGATACTGATACTAGTTTATTTAAAATGAGAAAATAAATAAGAAAGATTAGAAAATAAATTAGAAATATCAGTCGCATCGTTACAAATAAGATAGCAAATGAAAGGGAAAATTTTTGCAAATCCGATGCATTAAACAACTTATCAATCGGACAATTAGATTTTTTAAAATTAACTAAAGTATGAATTTTAGGTGGCAACAGCAGAAGATTGTATGGAAACCATTAGGAGAAAAAAAAAATCCATCGCTAATATGGTGACAAAAATTCAAAAGCCGCCAGTGAAGCGACATAATAAAGTTGTGTAACACGATAATGTTTACCTATTTATTTATTTTTTTATATAATAATCACTATTCTAATTTATCATACAAACAAATGACCTCTGTTGAAACAAACAACCTCTGTGTGTTACTGCACTTGCATGCTGTCGAAAAGAAATATTTGAAAAATTCAAATTAATATTTAAATAAATAAATAAAAATATGTTTAATGGGAAATATATATAACCATAAAATGATTAGTTGTCTAAAATACGGCAGAAATAGCGCTCATAGCATATTGTTACAAGGGATTAAGTCTTATTGTTACAATGGATTAAGTCTAAAATGGTGACAAAAATTCAAAAGCCGCCAAAGAGAACTATATTAAGGCTGTACTATCAGGTTTACAACCCATGAATTATATATAAACACAAAAAATTATTGTCTCGTGCGACAGACGTAGCCGGTCACAGCATATTGTAATATTTGGCGTGAAATTGCTGTCATTTAATGGTTGATTGGATAAACAAAATAAACATATGAAATAACGTAAAAGCAAATATTATATTGTCTAAACCCAGTTACATTTGAGTCCAGTCCGAGTTACATGTGAACAACACGTATAGTATTGTTCACATGTAACTGGGATTCAAATATAAAAGGGAAACTCCAATTTTTTCGATATTATCTATTTCGAAACTGTTATATAATAAGCACCTAAATGGAAGCTCATTGGTAAACTATTGTCGCAGGTAATAGGGACAAACGCCCGAGTTGCAGTGGATGACCAAATCGCTGCCGAATGCAGCAGGGACCTGGAGCGAGCTTTTGAACAATTTCAGTAATTTATTTTATTTTATTTTTATAAAGCTATATAGAAAAGAGTTTCCTTAAAATTTAGTGGCCAGCGAAGCGGGCGAAGCCTGCTAGTAGTTATTAAGTTAAAAAGTTTCATTTTAAACTTATTAAAAACTGAAAAACGTTTTTAGTATAGAATAGTCTGGATTTGCCGGTCTAGTCCATCAATCACGTTTAAAGCATCGAATAGAGGTAGTGGCTTCACTGGCTTTGATTGTGGTTTTGAAAGCAACAACATCGAAGTTTCTAACATAAACATAATAAATTACATAAGGCTTTGACAGACATTTGTGTGTGACTTTAATTCTCTTAAAACATAAACACACACACATATATATTTAATGCCTAATTCATGGAGAAAAATATTTCTTATTAGGTACACCTATCTTAATTTTAATTCGACGTTACTTGGCTTAAATATTTATTTTCCTCACTGTACCACATTACGTCGAATATAATTTCATCTGACAGAAAAGTTTGCAGAGTAAAGTTTCCAAACATAACTTTAAGTTAAGTAAATAAAATTTAAATAAATATTTTCTAAGAAAATAATTGAATCAATTAATATCAAATTGAATCTTGCAATGCATCATTTATAGACAAAAAAAAAGCGCTACTAGTTATTAAGTTTACACATTTTTAATTTTAATATTTTTATTTCGTTTTTTTTTTTATTCTTTTATAATCTTTAACAATTTCCTTAATTTATAATCTTTAACAATTCCCTTGTACAAATATTATAGAAAGCAGTGCTAAACAAATAAAACCCGCGTCTTTTCTTCCAAGAAATATGGCTTTATTGCTATTGTTGAAATTAACTTACATAACAAATAAGTTATCTCCATTTATTTTTTAAATGGCTATTCTGACAGAATAGACATCTTCATGTGTTTTCTCACTAAGAAAAGAATGTTAGTAGTAACTCATTTCTTCGCCCCCGTAACGGAAAATCAATAAAACTTTTTCTTGTTCTCTAGCTTTCAAAGCAGAAATGACTATTAATAAACCAAATGAAACTATTATTTACATCAAAATTAATCAGATGACATCAATTTATCAATGATTAAAAATCAGTTAAAAAAATGTGTTACGTTTAACTGAAGATAAACAGAAAAATACATAAATTGACGCAAATATAATTAACAAATTATTTAATTAGTATAATAGTATAAACGGTAAGTTTTCCCTCTTATTTAGACAATATTTCGGTACTATTTGTATCTATACTAATATTATAAATGCGAAAGTTTGGATGTATGTATGGATGTTTTTTACTCAATCACGCCACAATGGCTAAACGGATCTGAATGAAATTTGGTACAAAGATAGATAATAGTCTGGAATAGGACAAAGGCTACTATTTATACCGGAAATTTGATTAGAATTTTTAAAAATTAATTAAAATATGAAAATAATAATATGGTAATATCCTTAATATAAGCCATTTAAATTTTTAATTGTTGCCAAAAAAGTTTACGAGGTTTTTTATTTATTTATTTATTTACTTATTTATATATATATATATATTTATTTATTTTTTAAACATAAAATGAAATATGCTTTCACGCGAAAAATAAAAAAATACTAAATGTTAAATTAGTAAATGAGAAAATGACATCTTTATAACTTTAAAATAAAACAGTAATAATACAAATCTAGCATGTTTCTTCTGAATTTTATTTCGTAGCAATTTTTTATATACCCCAACTTTAGATTTTTTTTAGCACGGATGAATCGCGCTTGGCATAAAATCTAATTCAGCATTATATTAAAGGCATTTACTTATTGATAATTCTGGACGATTTTTTAAATTTTGATGCTGAAGTAGATCGGACATTTTTCGCCAAGGAAAAGATAGAAAGAAATAGGAACAATAATCGCATAAATTATATTTTGGTCTAAAACGGCGACAAAAATTCAAAAGTCGCCAAATGATCAAATTTACATATTAATTAATTTATTTATTTTTCTATGTACCAACTACTACTAACTAATCATGAAGTATATATAACCACAAAAAATAAATAAAATAAATAAATAAATAAATAAAAAATAAATAAAAATGAATAAGTAAATAAATAGATAAAAATAATAATTGTCTTATGCGATAGACGTAGCCGATCATAGCATATTGTAATATTATATTTGACTTGAAATTGCTGTCAAACTATGGTTGATCGTTTAAATAAAATAAATATAGGAAATAACTTGAAAACAAATATTATGTACATAACGTATAATGTTGTTCATATGTAACTGGGATTCAAGTATAAAAGAGCTACTTCCAATTTTTCGATACTCTCATATATGATAAGCACCCAAATGGAAGCCCACGGGTAAGCCATAGTCGCAGGCAATAGGGACAGGCACCTGAGACTGCGGGAACCCAAAGGGAGCTTTTGAGCGATTTCAGTATTATTATTTTCTTTTTTTTTCATAAAGCTATATAGAAAAGAATTTCCTTTAAATATAGTGACCAGCGAAGCGGGCAAAGCCTGCAAGTAAATATATAAATATATATATATGAACTATGATAAATTTTAACAATCATTCTGGTATTTTGAAAAATGTGAGTACGAAAAGAATCTTTCAACATAAATGTTTATTTATTTATTTATTTATTTATTTTTTTAATTCATTTATGCAAAATAAAACAAGGCGAAAAAAGATTTTAAAAACTTTCAGTTATAAAATAATACCCTTATTTGTTTATTTAAAAATATTTGTTTATAATTATTTGTATTTCATAAACTAAAAAAAAAAGATAATATCGAAAAATAAATGCACAAACATACAGAAACACAGAAAGGAAGACAGACCACAAAACCTAATTTGAAATTTAGGGGCATCAAAATTTCAAACATAATAAAATATGAATTTTGAAAGTTTGAAACCCAAACAATAATTTTCTACAATATATTGGTAAGAAGACATAAAAGTGGATCTAATTTCCATTTCTTGTTTCGAATTATTTATATCTGAATCGTTAAATTAGGACTTGCTTGAAAATAAAAATCTTTGTCAGATTTTCAGAAATATTTTAACGTATACCAGATAATTTGTTTAAAAAAATTATGTAAAATTAAGTAAACAGATTCTATTAAACAGTTATGGATACTGACAGATTAATTAAATAGTTTTTTTATTAATGAATACTGCGTAGTTTTCAAATTAAGCGATTCTTTTAGAGGATTCTGATTATAGTTATCATGTTTCACATCTTTATTTAGTACAATTTATTGAAATTCGAATGTTGTATTGTTATTTCTTTTTAATGAAATTGGACAAACATGATTATCAAAATCTTGATTAAAAAAAATGCAGAAATCATAACAGATGAATTTCCTCTGAAATCCATAAAATAAAGTAGTTATATTATAGTATATAATCAACTAATGGAGCAAAGATGCAGGTGTACAAACTTTTTTGGTTATGAGAATTTCTTAGGTGTAAAAAATGATAAAATATGCAAAATTAATATTACATCATTAATAATAATAATAAAAAATATCTTAAATCTATTGACAGTGTTTAAATGCTAATAGACAATATCTCAAATGGAAATTCAATTATTTGAAAAGTAAAAAAAATTTTCCAGTACGGTTCTGTACAAATAATTGTAGTTATAAAACGTAATAATTACCTCAGAAAGAAGAACTTATCATTCAGTTTTAAAACAAAATTTCTATATAACATTTCAATCTCTGAATACTAATAAATTGTTGTGTAATTTAATCTAAAAGACAGATTTTAAATTTCTTATTGAATTTTTAAAATTTAATTTTTCTTCCAGTTGTTATAATTTATTTTATTGTTATATTTTTTATTTTATAGATTTTTTTTTCCAATGCAATACCAAAATAATAATTTTTCATGCATTGATTGCATTAAATAATTGAATGTCTTGCGTGTTTCAACCCCTGCCTTCCACACACATTATTAAGTATAGAAAATCTGAATGAACAGTTTAGGATAATAATCTGAGATAAAAATAAAATTTTGTATACTGCTACAAAAATTTCTTCTTCATGACTTTATATAACGGCGTTACTTACCGATTAACAAGCATAATCATTCAACACAGCTTCTCACAAATAATAATTCAAATGTGCTGTTTGGGGAAATTTTACTTAATATATGCCGAAATATAGCTATCCAAAAGGTCAGAGAAAAAGATTGATAACCTTTGCTTTATTCATCGATATACAAAAATTATATAAATTGCAACATATATACATATATATTTTATATCTATATCGCCTGCCAAGTATATGGCATTTATATTTAATTGATGTTGAAATACAGCCTTTCTGCAAATTGTAAATATTGCAGCATTACAACGCCACTTATCATCCGATATTCACTCCAATTGAATAAACATATTTTAGAATATTTATATCACAAACCCAATTTTTTGCAATTATGTATTTATATAAATAAAAGTTGATATAGTAACCGGGGTTAAATCGCAGTATAGTAATGCCTCCTATCGGCCGATATATACTAAAATGAATCAACATAGTTCTTCATCACGGGAATCATACATGTCAAGTTCTGTGTATTTATTAATTCTAGAATCCGAAGTATAGATTTCTTTTAAATGGGTGGAGGGGTATTACAGCATAACAGCGTCACAAATTGGGTGACATATCCCAGTATCTCATCAACACAAATTAAAGTCAAAGTTCCTCTAAATATAAACTTTTGTTCAATTCTGTCTATTAGTTCGGGGGTTATTACAGGGTTCATAAAATTTTGGTAACGCATAGACAGACACACAGATAGACAGGTATACACACAAATACAGACACACGCAGACATATATATACTAAAAATAGTCAAATCGTGTTCGGGGCACCTCAAAGCGCGTAAATAAGTGTCGAAAACTGAAGCTGAAAATTTTCATGAATATAATACCGTATTATATATATATACAGGGTGCATAGGAAAGTTCCTTTAACGTGAAATTACTTGCGAACGGAGAGTGCTACAGACACGCAAGTGAGGTAACGGTATAGTAAAGTGACTATGCCCGACCTTACGCAAACGACAGCAGCGCCCCCTAGCGGCAAAATTTGGAAGTTAGCCATTGCAAATCGAAAACGAAAAGAGATAGAGCAAAATTTCCAATTAGAAAGTTTTAGAGCATCAATTAATTAGTACGAAACGATATTTGGTTCACACGGATAAGATAAATTGGCGCCTGTATACCCAAAAATGTCCGTAATCTATGTGCGACTGTTCTACTCTACATATTCACATTTCGGAAATGTAGCAGTGTGAAAATGCAGTTTGTGACTTTGTACTGTACTGTAATGTCAGAAAACTTTAATTTCCAATGCATTTAAAATTTTAGTTTAAAAGGTGTTGGCGCCCGCTTGATACAAACAACACAATCTCATAGCATAAAATTATTAATGGCAGACGATAATTTTATTCCTAATGTGCGAGCGCTTTCATTTTGAAAATTTTATTTTCTGTGTTGTGGCAATTTCAATCATTGCCTAGCGACGGGTAGAAAATATGTGTTCTTTTTTGAAAGTAACAAAACAAATGGAATTTTGAATGATCCTAAATGAATGAGATCCTACAAATGATACATTTCTTAAAAATAAACGTTTGGATTTAGAATTTTGAAGCTGTGTGAGAATGTCAAGCTTCACTAACTTTCAATATTGCGAGATGGTGCTTATTTATGGCGAATGTCAACGAAACGCAACGCATGCTGCACGGGAGTATGCCGTTAGTTTTCCAGGTGGGCCACATCCAAGTGCAGTTACCATCGCAAATGTAGTGCGACGGCTCATGGAGACAGGAAGCACTAAAAGTCATCCGCGTTCTGGCAGACCAGTGAGTGCAGGTATGCGTATACCGCCAGAGAGTATTTTGGCATATGCACTAGCCCATCCACACAGCAGTACAAGAGAAATCAGCATGGCTTGTGGCTTAATACGGGCCCGAGTACGGCAAATACTGCATAGTCAACATGCACATCCCTATCATGTCACTCTGCAGCAAGAACTGTTGCCACGGGATAATGAGCGTCGATTTGATTGGTGCAACTGGGCATTAAATAATGTTGAAGATAAATCAGATTTTTTGTCCAACATTGTTTGGTCGGACGAGGCACTGTTTCAGCGTACCGGAGTACTAAACCGACATAATGCCCACTACTGGGCGCTGGAAAATCGCTCGTGGGGACTATCCACAAAACACCAAGTGCGCTGGTCCATTAATGTGTGGGGCGGTATCTGGAAGGATCGCTTACTGGGACCTGCGTTCTACGAAGGCACATTAAACGGACGGAGGTACCTCCAACTATTACAGGATACCCGACTTTTTGGATGATATTCCCTTGTCCTCATTACGGGACATGTGGTTCCAACATGACGGTGCTCCTGCACACCAGCGAGCTGGAGTGCGAAGCTTTCTAAAACATTGCTTTGGACAACAAATTATTGGGTATGGTAGTAGTATTGAATGGCCTCCACGATCGCCGAACCTGACTCCGATGGATTTCTTCCTGTGGGGTTACATAAAAGATCAGGTTTATGCAACTCCACATACAACTCCACATGCAACTCCTCGGAGAAAATTTTGTGTTTATATTCTGCGGCTTTTAACTGGAAACGCTTTCACTAGTAAATTATATTCTCCTCTTTTAATAGACGATTTTAATACCCAGTCTAAAAATTTTAAAAGACACAATTAATATAGTTGTAGAACTATTTAAATGTTATTTGGAGTTATAGAATGAAATAGGCGCTAATAGGATGTTAATAGGATGAAAAATGTGGGCAACGGAGAAAGATTTTCAAGCAAGTTTCCTTGTGGCAGGCTGAGTTAAGCATTGTAACAAATCTGCTAAATAATTTGATTAAAATAATATAAAATACATTTCGCTTTGTTATGTAAATTAAGTTTAATCCCAGATGCGATGTCATAACGCTTTGAAATATAGTCTCGATTTTCGATAAAAATACATTTGATAGTTTAAATTCCTTTTTCAATGTTAAACCAGACTGTAAATTATCCCTAAAAAATGTTAAATTGTACACGTGTCACTTGTTAATTATATTAAAAACACTTTAAAAACACGTAAAATTAAATTTTATTTAAAAGATGTTTAAACTTTTATCCGAAGCTTTTCGCTTTTAAATAGTAAAGCATTATCAGGGATTTTTATTACTCATTTCCAATGATCAATTTAAAAATATTTTTCCTTTCACAGTCAACAGTTAAGTCTTTAAATAACGTGAATAGCAGCAAAGTCAGTTTGAAGTTCGGTGAAGGAGGACCAATTAGCTAAGAAAAATAAGAGAAGCTGAAATTATTGAAAAATCACACGAGATTATTGCAGGAGAAAAACCACAATGAACTAACCGAAATAAACTATTAGCTATTTTATAATATTGTGCCAAATTATTAGCAAAATTGCAGCATCTTTAGAATTTATTGTCTTTTTGCATTTAATTATATTAATAGCTTCGGAAATGTAAAGTTCTTGGATGGTAGGTGGTACTGTAATAATTTTGGCTTTATCCCATATAGGGTTAGCGTTTGGGTTGGTATAAATGAAGTCGACCAGAGTAAAATTATACTCAAATAACTCTTACAGATTACAAACGACTATTTCTGGTTGATTCAATTTATTTATTTCTACTAAATTAGATAAGAATATTAATCATAATATACATTTTGTATTTATTAATTGTAATATGTATATTTCTCATTTAGAAAACTAAATCCGAATGAGAAATGCTTATCAATTATTACAGATATTCAATTTATCTAACATAATTTAATTTAATATTTCTTTATTATGACTTCCTTTTCCAGAGAAACTTTTCAAAATTTCACTGTAGATTAAATTTAACATTATGCACCGATTGAACAAATAAATGAAGATTTAATATAGTTTATGTAATTAATGATCAGAAACAGCTATGCGGTTACGATCTTTCGGTATATTTGATTGATTTTATAATTTCAAAACTTTTGAAATTCAATTATGAAATTGTTTGTTTCCAGCGGAATTTCCCTTTGTTTTCTCCGTAGATTTTACAAAGAAGATTTGAAATAATTAAAACAGATTCAAAGAATAATGTTTGGTGTGAATAATAAATATAATAATGTAACTTCATACTATTTTGTATGATTGGCTTATAATGAGGAATGTGCACACATGGGGGATTTGAATAAAATCCCATTTGTTTTATAGTTTTAGGCCCATAAATTAAAAAAAAAAAAAATAAAACTACCAAAAAAAAGTTATCATTAATTTAAAAAATAACTTTAAAATTAACCAAAAATCATGTGACTTCAAAACGCTGCCTGACGTCACACTTCTGATGCTTCAATGTTTACATTTTGTTAGCTTGGTTAGTAAGCAGCAATTTGTTTTAACTTTCGTAATTACCAATTGTTTATGTGATTTCTGAGCATTTCTTTTTCATCTTATAATCATTTAATATCATTATCACCATTTTCCATTATCATTATGTTCAATTGATTTCCTTTCATGGTGGTTGTCCAATGTTTTCGTTTAATAGGATCCTATGGAACGCTAAAGAATAACTTTTGAGAAGCTTTAGCCGTTGTATTTGTGCAAAATGGTACAATATGATATTTATACTACGATTTTTTAATATCCGTCATTATTATATCATACAAAACCTGTTTCACTGATTCAAAAAGCAAAGCAAAGCACGAAATCGAATGTAAACAACGATTACTTCCGTTTGTTGTCATAAAGAGTGACGTCACGATATATTATACTGCGTTTTCTGGATAGAGTAAATAATGCGATGTTAAAATTGTTATAAATTAGTCATTAGATTTCAAATAAAGAAAATGTATGTATTTATTTTCTCACCTTTTCATTTTCTATTATATCAGAATAAAATCAGAAAACGTGCAAATTGTCTATTTACCTCGAAAATATGCTTAATAACATGAAGGTTTGTTAATAAAACATAAAAGTATGTTTAAAAATATGGTTACTAAAAATGCCCGAAATGTTTCAGATTCGTAATTGTGAAAATGATTCTGATTATTTTACGTTTACATTTTTTGTTACTACTAGATTATACTGCTTTATATTTTAGATAATTTGACTGAAAATATAAGTTTTTATACAAAACCTGCATCATTTGGGCCGAGAAAGGTGCCAAGTCCCCTTAAAAATACAGGAGAGACCGAGGTTAGTTGTCACAATGTGCTAGTTGGTAACAATTTAAAACTAACAATTTTAAATACATAGTGTTCAGAAAAATATATAAATAAATAATAAAAATAAATAAATAAATAAAATAAAAAACAGTTTTCAAAACTTATTTTCAAAAGTATAACTTATTTTCAAAAAGTATAACAGTTGTACAGTATTTAAGAAAAAAAATCATCCTTTTCTACTGTAAATGGCTTACCACCTTTCTAGAGTTTCTGGTTCCGTTTGTTTACCCACAAACTTTTTGCTTTATTATAAATAGAGATGGTAATAATTACACGGAAAGGCAGTAAAACTTTGATGCACGTATCTATTTTGTATCAATAAAAAATAATTGCAGCTATTAATTTTGAACCTCGAACTAAATAATCTACAAATAAGAGAAATCCATGCATACTTCACAAGAAAAAATATTTAAATATAATTTTTGGCCACTGATTTAAAAATTACACAGGATAAAGTGAAATTTCTTTTAAGAAATATTTTAAATTGTATTAAGGAAGGAGAAAATTTCTAGCATTATCTTAAAATAAAAGAACAATTTATAATTTTTTTTTTAATGTTAGATAATTACCATAATAAAAACTTGTCATAGATGTTATAAAAAAATTGTCATGAAATATTACTAAAGTTAAGATTTTCAATTAAAATACAAATATTTTAATTAAATTCTTTTATGCTGAAATTAAAATTAATTCATGGGAATTAATGCCTCTCTATTGCAGCATTTTCATTTATTTTCATTTATTTTTTTATAACGCATTTGTAACAGCAAGATTTATGCTTGTAAAAGCAGCTTCTTTAATGAGACCAAATTACAAATATATTCGCGAAAATTTCCCCAAGCCTTTAAACTTATTTTATTTTATTTTTTTAATTACTGCTTATTATAAAAGCAATCATCATATACGCCATAACTGATAAAAATATATTCATGCAATTTAAAATACACGAAACTTTTCTGCCGTCTTCTATTTATTTTCTTTTGGAGAATCACAAGCATACTTTTGTTTACTTAACATTAAAATCTAATTTAAGAATATCCTTGGCAAAGTTTCAAAACTTGAAATCACTAGAAAAATAAAAGTATATATCTTGTATATACAAATACATACGTATTTATATTTAATTTTTTTCTCAAATTGTTATTTTATTAGTTAATACGTTTTTAAAACATCATTTATCATAAGAAATTACATTTCACATTCAAAGTATTACTATTTTTGAACATATAAAATTTACCCTATCATCTTTGCGTATAAGAAAGCTGTTAATAATGTACCATTGTAGAAAAACAGATGTAAATACAATGAATAAATGGAAAAGATATAAATATTAAAGTTGATATAAAGATATTTTGTTTATTTTTCTAAAATAAAGATACATTTTTTGTTGTTGTTAAATGCAACTTTTTTGTTGTAGAAGTTTTAAAATAGGATTTTTCAGAAAATTTAATTTTATTAATGCTTTTTTCCATCCCATTTAAAAGTCATACATATGTTTCTAAGAAAGGATTAGGGATGAATTGTGACTGAATTATATTGCAAATGAAGAAGGATAATAAAGACTTACAGATAACCTTTTTACATTTGGCGTTTTTGTGTGTTATTAAGTGACTTATATATTAAATTTCTTCAATTATTTATGTAGTTAGCACAAATTTGCATGATTTTTAAAAAGGAAGTAACAATACTTGTCGTAAATTAGAACTAACATTGAAATTTATACTTAACAAATTTACGGATGTTTTAATTTTTATTTCTTTATTCCTCTCAAATATTTATAAGATTTTGCTCAAATCGTTAAAATTTCTATAAGTATATTTTGATACGAAAAAAATAAAAAAAAAAAAAAATAAAAAAAAAAATAATCTGGTGTGTCACTCACACGACTTTCTCTTACACTGATATTTAATACTATAAATACAGGTTGGAGATTAAGGAGTAAGATAACGAATACTGTTATGTAAACCTATGTTAAATTAATTCAAATTAGGCTTCGAGACAGCTCTATTTGACAAAAATTTCTGCGCGAGGGGGCTATCGCCTTCCGTTTCATTGTTGTACCTACATTTATATAGAATTAAAATCTGTTATTAAATTCAAAAGTTCATTAATCTTATTCAGACAACTTTCCCCCACAGCATTACTTTTGATCCAACTTCTCTAATAACAAACTTATAAACTTCAAAATACATTTGAATTGCCTAAAATGGTTTGTTTTTAAGTTTCTCTAAGAGACACAAACAAGGATTATGCGTTAAAGACTTGACTTCGGTATTTAGGAAACCTGAAAACGTGTAAATATACAATAAAACCAAGCAATGAATATTTAACTTAAAAAATAGATTATTAACGATATGGTTATGATGAATTAATTTTAATTCCTGAGCAGCTTTCCTGGACATGGTAAAATAATATAGTAAAGCACTTCCACTAACAATAAAAAAGAATGTTATGGCTTAAATAGTGACAGCTCTTTATATCTTCAGAAGATTATGTACACAGCACATAATGCATATAAATATAATCCTATATTAATAACACAGAGCATAACCTGAAATACATTTCCATCAATTTTCAAGTATTGTTGCACTTTTACCTAGTTCTTTTGTGTAGCCTTGTAAACGAACAGTGAATAATTTCCATACCATATTCTATATGAAACATGTTTCTAAGCCTATATAAAGTATATATTCGTTTAATTTGATTTAGTGCAGTCTATAGATTTCAAACTGTACTTACCTGCAAGTTTGCCCATAGACGTAACGTATTTGAATTCTCTTGGGTGTCCCTGTACACGAACCATTTACTTCATCGAAACGAAAAGTTTAGCGTGCCATCCCTATAAGATACACATTTAGAATACTGAGTTTGGACTTTTTGCTATTACTTGTTCTTGAGATATACTGATAACAGACAAACAGACCAACCGCTAAAAATATGATATTTGGATACAGGGGACCTCAAAACGTGTAAATATAACAAAAACTCGATTTCAAGAATTTGACCCCAAAACAATAATTTCTGTACCATTTACATAAGTAAGAAAAAGTAAAAATATAAATTTACTTATTTAATAAATATTGTGTGTTTATTTTTATAATGTCGTCTAGTGCGTAATAATTACCGTACTAACTTCTTCTTCTTTTTTTTTTTTACATTATATTATTACACCTTTTACAGATATTACTATTAATTAGCATAGCTACTGCGGATGACTTGTTAATAATAAAATCCCAAGTTTTCCGGGGATAATGTTAATGTCATAATTATAATGATGCACAACTAACGTCATAGCTAGTATAGTGATAATATATTGCTATAAGGAAAATAAATTATTATTCATGGTTTGAACAAATGACTAAAACAATAGATAAAAGTGTGATTCAGCAGAAAAAACGATATCACAACTGTAACAATATAATAAAAAGAAACAATTTTATCCGTAATTTGAAACCAATTAAATAAATCGAAAAGATAATAAAAAAGATAAAATGTAATACTATGCAAAACCGCCAATTAGCGATTAGGCGGATTTTTTTTTTCTCGACCCCTGCGATAAGCCACCGAATTATGGTCAATACATTAAGCTAAGTTAGAGGAAAACGTAAAAGTAATTCGAATAATTGTAATAAATTATAAATAATTTAATAACATTAAAATTATTATAAAGAAAATAATTTATTCGAGCTTTATAACTAACTACAAAACATTTTTATAAGTATTAAGACGTAAAAGATGATGATAATAATTTGGCAATGTTATGTGATCCTATGATAAATGGTTTAATTTCGCTTGAGAGTGAAACAGGATAGATGTAATAAATGACAAAATACGCACATTTGGAAATAATGACCACTAGACAGACTAGTTTTAAAATATTTGAGAAATTCATTTTACACTATCTCAAAAAAAATATTTGAATACTTTCGAGTTTAGACGTTTTATCAAATATCTAGAGAAAATCTTTAGAAAAAAATCTTGAAACTTTGGGAGTAAAAAGAACATGTGTTACACCTCATATATTTCAGCAAAACGTTTGTTCTGAAACGGAAAAGGGAACCAGTTAAACATTAAACAATAATTAAAATGATTTGGTTCATTGTGTGAAAAGTGATGTTTGAAATGCATTTTGGCTGTAGTATATGATTAAGAGTATCCTTCTAATTGTCTATATAAATTTTTATAAGGCTAACAAATATATTCATGAGATATAACGGTTTCTTTAAAAAATTCCAAATAAATAAATAAATAAAGAAAGAAAGAAAGAAAAATAAAGAAAGAAAGAAAGAATGAAAAATTATAACACGTGGGGAATTAGACCCAGTGAAAAGTCATCTTTAAGAATCTTGGCGTACTATATTAGACACAGCATATACAGCAATCAGATTTCAAAAATGTTAAATGTTTTGCGAAGTATGAGCGTTTGTACTAAATAATTTTTAACAACGTATGCACAAGCTTTTAAAAAGATAAAAGATTTGTATTTTTAAAAGATTTGTATAACTTCATAGCTAAAAGTCTTGAGTTACTTATATGAAAACTCCAAATAGATAGCGTGTAAATTAAAAAAGTTATGAGAGATAGAATGAGCAAATTTCAGTTCTTCTCAAAAAAAAAAAAAAAAAAAAAAAAAGGAGGAAATGATAGTGGGTTTTACGAATATTTATCTACAATCAACGAACACTGCATTACCATTGGGCGTTGATTGAATCAAAATAAAAATGTGAGTACAACCCCTTATAGTATAGCTTTAATTTTGAGAGGAACTGAAATTCTGTTCGTAGTAACTCTCATATAACTTTAGGAATTAACACGATATGTGTTTGGGTTTTTCATAATAGTAGGAGAATGTTTTTTCCTATTAAATATGCACATTTAATTTTTAAAAAAGCTTGCGCATGCGTAGTTAAAAAGTATTCAATAAAAATATTCATATTTCGTAAGATATTTAACATTTTTGCAATCTGACTGCTGTATGTTGTGTCTAATGTAGTATGTCAGGTTTTCTAAGAATGTATTTGCATTGGGTCTAATACCCTATGCGTTATAATTTAAAGAGCGAAGATTTTTTTTTGCAATTTTTTAAATAAACTATTATATCTACATTAATATATGTGGTAGCCTTATAAAATTTTATACAGGTAATTAGAAGAATTCTCATAATCGTATGCCACAGCCCCTGTGGCAGAAATTCATTATGCTTTCTGCGACGAGCTTCATCAACACCAAAATCTTTCTGCAGGAATAGTTTGAGAAGTTAACATTTACGAATTCGAAATACATTATTTTTAAATAGCAAATAATATTCAGTATATCCAACGTATTTAAATTTTAACTAGGCACAGATGCATATATCTGCACTATCGCAAGGAAATACTCCTTTTTTTTTTTTTTTTTTTTTTTTTTTAAGAAAGGTGAAAATAAATTTATTGATCTTAATTGCTTCAGATTTTTTGTTCACATTAATATACAATATTGTTTATAAAATATTTAATGAAATCAAACCATAAAATGCAGTAACTCATCAAAAATAATCTGCAAATTTTTTTTAAGGCATTTAAATCATGAAATGTCTAAATTAAACAAATGTTACAAATACTTTTAAAATTTTCATTACCTTTTTTTATATTAAATATATATATTTAAATACACAAATGCACTTATTTCATAAGGGGCAAACCAAACAACATATAATAGAATACAGAACTTTAAATTAAAATACAACAAATTAAAAGTAAAAACTAATATAGAATACTGAATATTGTAATGAAATGTAAATAATTTACAACATTTATAGTTTTTGAGATTATTAGAAAGATGCACGATACCATTCTAATACACAAGATTCATTGTTTGTATTATATACAAATAGCATAAAGGTGTGTATTTGAAATCTAAAAAATGTCATTTGACATTAAAGAATTCAAAATGTATAATTATACCATCATTTAAATACATAAAGTAAAACAGAATACAAGATCTAAGTAACACAATTATAGACAAAGCATAGTCGAAATATTTTCATAAAGATTGAGGCAAGTGAAATATTTAATTTTTAAGGAAATGTTGAAATCTGAAATGTAACAGATTTCATGGATAAAATCTATAATAGAAAATAATGATTACAGATGAATGAAATAAATAGAAATCAATTAAAAGTAATATTTGATATTGGTATATATATAAATAAGTAAATAAAAATAAATAAATAAAAGCATTTGCTGCTTAATTAGTATTTATTCAATACAACTACTATTGGATAAAATTCTTTTAGCTTACAATATATATATATATATATATATATATATATATATACATATATATTCAACAAAACCTTTGGTTTGATTTTTATTTAAAATAACTATTTAATTTGCAATATTTCAATTAAAAAAAATAAACATTTTTTTTTTTTAAATTCAAATGTTTAAAAAATGAAATGAACAAGCTGTAGAAACTAATGATAAGAGTATTTTTGTAAAATAAATTAATAATTTTTTAAACGAACGACTTCATATGCTTAAACAACAAAATTTAAAACTAAGAATTTTAATCGCAATTAAAATAAGTAATGATTAGTAAAGAAAAAAAATTAGAAAAGTTACCAATTTTATAACTTAAGATACCCATTAATATTTATTGCTAAGGTCATTTACTACATATAAAATGCTAAATATCAATGAAGTATTTTTAAGATTAATTTCTTAAATTTCTATTTTTTTGAAAAGTGGTTTGAAGCTTCATTTTTTATTTTGCGTATAACTACAGACGTTACAGATTTCCCCATAGTCTTATTTCTGTATATATTCGTGAAATGCATTGCATAGTTTGAACCAAACATTAAAATTAATGCAGCTTTAAAAAAATTACGTGTATTTACTACCACGCACGTATGCACGCTTCGCATACATTAAAGAAAAAAAATCACTAGATACAACTAATTTGTCGTGCGTAAATCAGAAAATGTATGAAAATCGGTACAGCAGCAATCATGATCTTAAAAAAAAAAAATAAATAAGAAAATAAATAAAAAAAATAAAAATAAAAAATCACTGGATGCAGCTATTTTGTTATGCATGAATCTGAATATGAAATTTGGAAAATGGTCGCAAAGCCACATTCTTTCGAAAAAACATTTTTTTGCAATACAATAAATACACACGACACGAGCGGCAGGCGCGGCGCGAAAACAAAGTTTGTGAAGAGGTTCTGATGTGAAGAGGTTACCAGTGAAAAGTGTCGATACACCGAATCATATCACCGCATCACGAATCGCTAATGCATGCCGTATCAAAGCTAACCTAAGTGAGTTGCATCCGCTTTATCTCCTCTCCTTATCCAGGATTGAAGCGATCGTATCTGCAGAAATGAAAATTTGTTCTGCAGAACAGTTTATAAACTATTCTTTGAGTTTCTCTCTCTCTCTCTCTCTTTTTTTTTTTTTAACACAATGGCAAAATTTATTTGACTTAAGTAAAATCTTTCTGCAAGAACATTTCTGTTTCTGCGACATTGTCGCCGTGTCGCCGTGTTTCTGCCACGGGGGCCACAGCCAAAACGCATTTAAAGCATTATTTTTTTATATGGTGATCCAAAACACTTTGATTATTGTTTAATTTTTTACTGGTCCCCTTTACCTCTTCACGACAAACGTTTGCTGAAATATATGACGTATAGCATGTTCTTTATACTCCCAAAGTTTCAACATAATTTCTAAAGAATTTTTCTAGATATTTGGCAAAATCGTCTAAATTCGAAAGTGTCCAAATACTTATTGGTAGATAATGTATATGCATTGTTAAGTCTTTGTAATAATTAGGTTTCCAGATAACATTCGAATTTTTAATTTGCTGATCTATCAGCCTATATTTTTTCTTGATATTTAATTTAAGTTTGTCGTATATATTTTAAAGGCGAAAAAGAAAAAAAAAATAATGCTTTTATTGATCTTATTTAAAAGATATAAATGTTTTGAAAATTATTTTTCAAATTTCAGTATGTGTAAATTAAAAATAAAAATAAATATAATTTGAAGGTAGATTAATTATAGTATAGACTTGATGTAAAAAGAAAAGATGTATACATGACATTAAAATCTACGTATGGATGTTCTGAAATGGTTTATATAGATTAAATGTAAATGTGTATTATTTAATTTATCGAGCAATTGATACTTTGGTGTATTTTAACTTATATTTCTGAGATAAATATCAAAAAAAAAAAAAAAAAAAAAAAAAGAATTACATGATTGAATAATACAAATATATTATCTTAATTTGAATAACTAAGATAGAAAAGTAACACAGATATAGACAAAACTGGAAAAATATGTTTGGAAATTTTAAATTTTCCTAAACATTTCTTAAATTTATTTTCTTTTTAATTGAAAGTTTTCTCCACTGTTAATTTCAGAGACAAATATTATACTATTATAATAAATGTATAAATCACTCTAAATGAAAAAATTCTAAAGCAAACAGGATTAATAGCATAAAAGAAAAAGAAATGGGTTTGAAAACGTAAAACAATCAATCCCTAGTAAGTAATTTCTTCTATTCATGAATTGAATAATTCTTCTTTGACAGGAATCTTCACTTTTAATTTAAAAGATAGTTAATTCATTATTTATCTTTTTAATGGCAGAAATCATAAAAAAATTTCATTCATTATCGAAGTACAACCAATCCATGCAAAAATGATGATAAGGTGAAATTAAAATACTTTGACTCTAGCTATATTTTGTTTTCTGATATGTGATATTACAAATATTGCGTTAGATATAGTGGTAGGATTCAGAAATATTAACAATAATAATTTTTAAAAAGTAAACAAAATTAATAAGTAAATTTTTAAGTCTGGATTATTTCTCGCCAGACTGTTGACGGTCGCTTCCAAAATTTTATACTGCAATAAATTATTTTATGTAATTGCGAAACACAGTTACTATTAAGATTATATACAGTTACTATTAGGATTATACTTTAGGAGGCAAAAAATATATGCTGTAAATCTACAGACATATTTGAATAAAGTCCTCGAGAAATACGCGTGCGTCAGATTTTAACTTAAATTAAACTTCACATTGCCTTTTCTAAGTAGACATCAATATTATGGTATTTAATGACAATTTGGCGTTAATTATTTTTGTCTTGAATTTTAAATCATATAGAAAAAAATAAAACATACCAATTGAATAAATTCAAAATAACAAAGTCTCTTATAGAGTGAGTACCTTAAATGAACTAAAACAGCAAGAGTTTAAAAACAGAAAAGTTTTTGTTCACCGATTTATGCAGAGAAAACTTCAAATTTTAACAAATACCTAAAAAATATGAATTAAATAAATAAATAAATAAATAAATAAACGGAAATTTTAATGTTTAAAATAAAGTGCAAATTTTCAAATTATATTCTTAGTAAATAAGATTTAAAAACAAAAATCCTATACGATGGTGTCAAAATTTAAATAGTACAAGCTTCTTTATAAACATTTTTTTTTTTTAAACATAATTAGTAATATAAAAAACAACTCATATTTGAAATAGTTCATTGAGAAAAAGAGAATCAATTTAGTTTTTTTCATTATTTCAAAAATATTTTCAAAAGTCAGCTTTCCTATTTTTATTTTATTGCCGAAATTTAAGCAGAGGTCTCCCTGTGGAGACTGAAAAAGATTTTGGGTCCCGTCTGTGTATCTGTGTGTTTGTCTGTCTGTCGCGCGATATTGGCCGCAAAAATCACGCAATTGACTTGCAATTTGGTATACAAGTTCACAAACGACATTAAAAAAAAAAAAAGTGTTGTATAGATTTGGGTGTGTTTTCTATTTGTAGTTCGTGTACAGGGATGCACCAAATTTTTTCTTATTATTACGGCCTTTGGACAGAATTGGTGTGTACCGCATTAGCGGCCACAAAAATCCACCAATTGACTTGCAAATTGTTGCACAAGTTCAAACTCTGTATAGAAATTGCTGTATAATTTTTTATGTCTATATTGGTTATGGATTGCGTACGGGGGAACGCCAAAGTTTTTCTTATCATTACGGCCTATGGGGTGAATTTCGCTTAAACGCATTTTAACATCGTTACTCTACATCCAACGATGTGAAGTTAGCGTACAACACTGAGATGCTTAAACTTATATTTTCTACAGAAAATATGTGTACATAGGCTTCATAATTAATATACAGGACTTTATACAGTGTTCCGACAATGTCATGTAATCATTCAAATTATGTCAAATTTTGAAAAATTATTCATGAAAAACGTTGAATATGTTGAATATTTTTTACTGGCGTATACAATATTTATGGTTCGTTTTCAGAAACACACCAAAGAATTTCGTGACATTAGAGCCAATGAGCAAATTTTTATTGAAAGACACTTTAACACGTCTATGCTGCATTCGACAAAACGAAATTAACATACATCATAAAGAATGTTTAAAAAGGAAAAAAAAGTGTGTACAGACTAATTTATTTCCAGAGCAAACCAAAAGAATTTTGTAACATTAACATCTACAGATGATATCTCTTAAAAGAGTATTTTAACATGGTTACACCCCATTAAATATAATGAAATGTTATTATTAGAATGTTTAAAAGCATGTATTTCTGGGAAAAATTGTGGCCATAGAATTGGTAGTTAGTTTACAGGGTTACACAAAGTAATTCCGATATGTTATGCAATCATTTTGTATGAATTTGGTTCAAGTATTTATGAGTTAAAAGTAATTAATACAAGGCTATCAGTTACTAGTAATATATACATAGATAAATATAGAAAGAGATATATAGCATGAGGTGTTTTTTGTGTAATAGTTTCCAGAACTACTAAATTAAATCTGTGAGTCGACAGTGGGTGTTACAAAAATTATACTATTATTAAAGCAGGTATGAAATTTTTACGCTTTTTATCGGATTTCCGAATTATTAATTTTTATTATTATTATTATTATTTTTAGAGAAAAAATCCGTTTTTCTATTTTTCCTCTTGTTTTCCCTCTAGAAATTTAAAATAATATACAGGCAAACAAGAATAATATTAGTATCAAGATTGTTTTTGCTAAACATAAAGGATATTACAATAAAAAATTACAAAAAAGAGCACCACAGAACTGGAGCTGGATACATGCGTTGACGCTGTGTTTGCATCACTCTTGCCTACTTTGTTCACCTGACGAAAGATCATGGAGTTAAATATTCTCGACCCGAAACAATTGTTGCGATTTTGCATTTTATAGTATTCATTCAAAGTTCTGTATTTATTATAGGATAGACTTGCTTCTTCAGATTAAATTAACGAAAAGTGAAGTTAAATATTTTAATATATGATCTTAAACATGACAGATAGATAAATAAAAGGATATATATTTTACAAACCTAAAAAAAAAGAAGCTATGAAAAATGCTTAATTATTGTTAAAAACATGTATCGCGTATATAAACTTCATATTTTTGTTTTTAGTTTTTTTCTGTTGTTTACTGAACTCATCACTGTTAAAAATATCAATAACACTAATCGATAAAATGAAATACGGATGATTACTGTTATATGTTCTAGTTTTAATTGGTTTACATTCAAACAATTTTAAATAAACTATGCATTAATGATAACTATAGAGCAAAATTTATTAGCATACACATTTATATTTCCCTATTGAGGAAATAATAATAATAATAAAAAAATATCTGTTTACAAGAAATTGAGTTGTCGATATTTTGTTTTGACATATAATATAAATAACTTTTTTCTAGGTTTTAATTAAATGCAATTTAAACTTCATGTACGTTTATAATAAAATAAAATCCATAAATCTCAAAACTATTAGTACATTTTAATTTAAAACAACTATGAGCAATTGTCTGTATTTAGAGAAACAAATAACAGTTCTTTATTATAAATTAGATGTGGTGTTTCTTTAAAGATCTAAAATACAAAAAATTAGCAATAAATGTCTAATGACATATCTACTTCTACGAACATTTGATTTAAAAAAAAAAAAAAAAAAACGAAGAAAACGTATTTGCAGAAGTTTTGAAGTATAAATTGCATTGCAGTCAATAACTACTAATTAACCAAACATTAGAAAGGGGAAATAATAGACATGATAAATCATCAGGCTAATTCAACATTGTATGCACGTTGAAATAATAACTGACATCACGTATTTTGCTTTCATTAAACCTTAAATATTTTGTCCCGCATAGCATGAACGAGACAGTGATAGTCCAAAACACGATTGCATTGCGTGATTTCACAATTAAAAGATGTAAATGATTTACTTTCTGTATTGCTAAATTTTCCAGTTGTATTTCGACTTAATCACGTTTATAATATTGAGTAAAGAGTATTATATAAATCCAATGTAACTACTTGTATGAAGTACTATAATGCTAGTTGAGAAATTTTTGTTCATTATTGCTGCAATTTTATGCAGTGAAATCCAATTTACTGTTAACTGCGTTTTAATCTATGAATAGTAACAAGGGAATTATTTTAACTTTTTTTTTTTTTTTATATTTAAAATATATATATAAAATTTATATTTAAAATATGCTTAATAAGAAATTCTTAAATTTAATTTGAACGATTTCAAATGTAAACTTCGTAAATCTATAAAAACTAAATGGAAAAGAAGATTTCGAAATGTGATTAACAATTAAAGTTTTATTAATCTACTTGTATATACCAAAACAGAGGTTAGATATCTATTCATAATGATTAGAATTGATATATAGATTGTGTCAAAACAATTTAATGTCGAATAAAAAGCAACAATTATTGGTTATTCCATTTAATTTCAGAAATAACTCTTATCACGAATGATTTTTGAAGTCAAGTTGTTATTTACGCTGCTGAGATAGCAAACACGAAATGTTGAACTTCAGCAAAATTTACATTATGTACGTAAACAATTGTTTCTACAAATAAAATTGTAATATTTTACAAGAAAAAAAACATATAATATATGCTTCAAAGTTTTCAAATTAGCTAGGAACGTGACGGCTTTTGTCATCGAGAAAACAAAATAGGAATGGAATTGTTATGATGTGATGAATGTAACAATCTTTCCAAACAATAGATTTATCGCTGAAATAAAATAAAATGATCAGGGGTAGCATTTAGCAACTTTGCATTTAAATAGTACTACAAAAGCAGAACTACTAGATACTACAAAAGTAAAGCGTATAAATATATTTTAAAATTAGTTCAAAATTGCTTCCGAAACAATTTTATTTGACAAATATTTTTGCACAAGGGAGATGCGGCTTTATCAACCTCCGTTTGAATAATATTTGTAAACAATTGGAAATGAATTGTAATAATTAATTTTAATCTATAATTATTTGCGTAGTTTAAAATTTCAAAATACAGACAGATACTTCATATTTTAAACTAATGATCGATGTTAAATAGATATAAGAATTTTTACAATGAAAATATTCCCAGCCGCATTTTTGTAACGCAGCAGTGAACGCAACAATTTATATAAAATATCGAATAACATATCTATAATAGTATTGGATTTTTATTGTATTAGAAAGGGATGACCTACCTACGCGAATGTTTTTACACTGGTGTATCTTTATAAGATCGGATAGCGCACAAAACCGATTTATGATTTTCTATTTTATTTTTGAGTTATATTATATTTCTTTTAAATCTGTAGAAAATAGACGTTATGATTAACAGACAATGCATAGTTACATGTGAAAAATTAATGTGTAAAACATTATAGAAAATTGGCGTCATATTTTAGGGAGAAAAAAACAAACAAACATTTGTTTGCGTTTATTCATTTTTAAATGATACTTAGAACTGAAATTTTAGCAATAATAATATTTTTTTTTTTTTTTTTTTTACTGATAATATTTTTACTGATAAATAAGGATACAAGTGATCTCGGTGTTTAATGCAACGCATCGGGTAAATGTCGCCAGCAAGTGCAAATTTTCACGTTATGTGAACTGTCTGGTAGTGTCTGCCAAAAAGAGAGAGAATCGTAAGCACCTGTGAGCAACAGTTTGCCTAGTCAGGATTCTTGTAGGGCACGGACATCCCGGTCACGTTGTGGCGTTTGCGTTTCTGCAAACTCCATCTTAACTTAAATACTTAGATTACTAAGAAAACCAGAGACGTGAATTGAACAAACAATGAAAGTTTATTTGAACCAGATTAATGGGAGGGCGGCCTGGAAAATAGATCTTAGCTCAGCCAGCGTATTACTAAATCAAAAATATATAAATCAACAATTTAATTATCTTAAATATCTCACCCCAGCAGATAGTCTAAGGTGTAGAGACGGTCCCACTCGTACTCCAATACTACGGCTTCACTATGGGACAGAGGATTCCCTTCTGACCCAGCTTGAACTTTCCGAAAACTAGTAGACACTCACCAACACTCAACACTACTTAACTTCACGCCACTAAATCTCCACTAAACTAAGATTCATAACATCCACTATACGATCCTCCAACATCCACACCATCTACTAAAACCATCTCTATTTTTATACTTCTTCCTACACCCTCCTTTCACTACATTTCAATCCGTACTTTTAAAAATCACTTCTAATTTAACTAATATTCAAAATCTAAGTCTTTTAATGCAGCACCCTGCCGACACACAACTAGCTCGACCTCAACCGTCACCGAGTCACTGGCGACGGAGTGATTTTAACCGTCCCCACTTCCTACTTTGCTGGATCCAGCTTAATTAAAACAACTGTGGTGACGTTCTGACATCTCAACCTCACAGTCCCCCTCCAAGAAAAAAAAATTAGTCGGGAAAATCCCCAACGGGTTTGATCGAGTAAATTTAAATAGCTTCATTCCATATCTAACTATCTCAAATCTCTGAAGTGTGAGTGCAGCCGTCACTTAAATTTTAACCGGGTGAGAAAAACTTAAAAATTTGTTAAATCCCTGAGCGAAAACTCGGGGAAGCAAAAAAAACTAATTTAAAATTGTAAATAAAAGGCGTACTTTTACCCCGAGAACTCCGGGACTCTGACTGAGCTAAAACCAGGCTTACAGTAGGATTTACACACGTCTCCCTGTTAGGCCAGGAAGGCTATTGTATGACTTTAATGATATATTGTAGAATTATAAAGAGACTCGCATGTACAAATGCGATAATTTCTTGCTGTAGAATAGAGTCTGTTGCACAGATTGGTCATATCCCACAATTAATCTTTTTAACAAATCTAAGTGAAGAAAAAAGTCTTTAATCAAATTTAATGGTATTAAATAGGATGGGGAACTTGAAAATCTATCCTGCAGATGAAGTGGCTAGCAGTTTAATTGTCTTCAGGAAAAAGTAGACGTCGGAATGTGCAGGCTGTCCACATCCAGGAAAAAGAACTTTTTGACATCAGATTAAGAGATCTTTCACTTCAGATAAAAATACTTTTAACATCAGATTAAGAGAAATAGTCCATCAGAGTGTGTCTGAAATGGGAAAAACTTTTACAGTATGCATAGTAAAAAAAAAAAAATGGTTAGAATTCATCTCTAGAAGAAACTGAGACATGTTCGTCTCTATTAACATAATAGATAGGTTACATACAGAAATATTTCTCCCTCCTTAGCTAAAGCATAAGCGAAAAAACTGAGCAGTTAGTCTTTTTAATGTTATATGGTTAAACACGCTTTTTATGCTTATAGCTAAAAAAAACATTGCTCCCCCTCTAAAAGTACATACAGATAACTTTTAGACAAATATTCAACAAATACAAATATGCAGTTTATAAATACATCATTTATAGAAATACAAAAGAAAAAGGGGGGGAAATTTACAAAGGGTCCAAAAAAACAGTTTATATTACCAGCTTTCTGCAGGTGATGGCTACAAGGTAAAAGAACTTAATACATACATAAAATAGATATTTAAGAGAGAACAAAAATGTTGACATTGAAGCAGAACATTAATTTAGATTTGAAAGTTCATGGCTAAATTAAATTTGGTATTTTTAGTTTGGGAAAGTCCATAACTTTCGTAAGAGTTCTTAAAATATAAAGTCCCAAAAAGGCTTCAAGGTATGTCGAACATTTTGTACAGCTCTGACAGAAATGCACTTGTAATAGAAAAAAAATACAGAACGGTATCACCTGATGTGAATTTGCAGCTGTAACTTCAGGAAGGTTAGAGGTCTTGGTGGATGTGCTCGATGTACTCGTCAGCTAGGCCACAGGGTTGCAGGCTTTCAGACCGGGGTCTAGGGCTATCCCAAAAGGCTTGTACAAAGGCTTGTTCGGCAGGTGATTCATATGGCTGAGCATGTTGTCGGAGTCTGGCTTGACGCCGAGTATTGAATCGGTGGTGTAAAGAGAACTCGTCTTTGCCGATCGAGTCAGGAGCTGCTAGGAATTTCTCCATGTGCCGTCCGCTAGCTGATGAGGAGGGTGGAGGTCTTTTTCGAACCCTTGCCTTTCTCTTAGGTCGGAAAGAGTCGGTGTGCACTGAATCTGGAACTGCTAGTACCTTCTGTGGGCGATGTGTTCCAGAGGACTTTGAGGAGGGGGCTTGTGGCCGTTTTAAATTTTTATTCCAAGCTTTTTCCTTTTTAATCTGCGGTATAAAATAGCTATTAGTAAAAGAATAGTCGCGTTTGCGACCAGTTTGCCTAGGAAAATTCACATTAGAATGGTTTGATGACCCACTACGAGCTCGTTTTTGTGCGACGGGTCTGCTAACACTAGATAGATCAGTGGAAGTGCCCTGAACAGATTGTTCGGGTGTTGTAGGAGTAGGTAGTTTATCAGCTGTACAAGAATCAGGAGCACTAGGCTGGGAAGTGAGGTTAGGCGTAAAGACGGACTGTTCGTCAGGTGGGTTTGAACCCTGCACGCTATCACTATCAAGAGTTTCAGCATATGATTGAGTGCGCTCTTTAAAAATGCGTATCTGATCAATGTTTATGGTTGTTGGGGTGCCGTTAAAATCAATTGTCAAATTATTATTTTCTATCTTTAAAACAGAAAAAAGGCCCAATGAATTTTGGCCCAAATTTAGCTACTTTAGAATCTTTTTTTAGAGCTAAGAAAATGTGATTCTAGGAGTATTTTATCTCCCACTTTTACTTCTAAAATTCTACGTTTAAGGTTATAATATACAGCTTGTTGCTCTTGAGCTTTTCTCAAATTTCTCTGAACTTCTGGTAGCAATTCTTCAATATTTCGCGTAATAAATTGAGATGCGGTTTGCTGTACTAATACCAGTTTTTGAAAGGGGGTCAGAATATTTCTGCCCAAAAACAATTCAGCGGGAGTTTTTCTGGTTGCATCACTTACCGCTGTACGAATCGCATAGCCAAAATGATAGAGAAACTGATCCCAATTTCCATGATTTTGACCAATGAACGCCGCAATCATATTAATTAAAGTTCTATTAACACGTTCGGCCTTATTAGCTTGCGGCCGATATGGAACCATGAAGACATGTTTAATTTCGAGTGTATCGCAAAGTGCCTTAAAAACATTACTTATAAATTGAAGACCATGGTCCGTTACAATTTGAAGGGGGGCGCCGTAACGAGAAATATAATTATTAAAGAAGGCAGTGGCCACTGCTTGTGCCGAAGCTTTACGTAAAGGCACAAATTCAACCAATTTACTAAAATAATCCACCATAACTAACACATAACGAAATCTATTTGGTTTAGAGAGGGGGTAAGGACCGATTAAGTCGAGTCCAAGAATTTGATTTGGAAAATCAACTTTAATAGGAATTAATTTACCGGCCGGCTTTGCATTTTTATAATTATATTGCTGGCACAAGCGACAACTCGAAACATATTCATTAACAAACTTCCTCATTTTAGGAAAGTAACAGGCATCTTTGAGCTTTTTATAAGTTTTCCTAATGCCAAAGTGCCCCGAAATTGGAGAGTCATGAAACTCAAATAGGATGGCTTGACGAAGAGATTGGGGAATTACAACTTGTAATTCGCCATAAGATGATAATAATTTTGAATATAAAAGCAAGCCATCGATTAAAGAAAAAGATTGGGACCAGTTTAAGGCAATGGCTGATTCAATTAATGAAACTGACTCAGGATCGTCTAAATACTTATAGATTAATCCAAATTCGGGATCATTTTTTTGTTCTTGGATTAATTGATCTCTCGAATTTAACACAGATGCTGGCATAAGCGCTAAAGCTACTTTTTCCTTATCAGATACGAATTTATCGTTTAAGGTAGTGACTAGATTTGTAGACGCACCTTGGTTTACTTGTTCACTTTCAATTTCCTTTACACGAGTTTCAGTCACGTTTGCTAATATTTCGGATTGAACCGGTTCAGCCTTTAAATGCGAATGATGAATATATGAGGCTTTAACAGTAGAATTTAACTGATCATTCTTTTCATTTAAAGCAAGGGATTGATCTAACCCATTAGATTCAATCGTATTTTCTTGAGTTTGAGTAGTACGTGAAAGAACGTCAGCTACGATATTGTCAGAACCAGGTCGGTGTTCGATGTTTATATTAAAGTTAGATAACTTAAGAGTCCATCGAATCATGCGAGAGGAGAGATTCTTTCCAGTTGTTAACCGAGTTAATGCCGCATGATCTGTAACGACTGTTACTGGAAGTTGCGTAAAATATAAACGAAATTTTTGCAGTCCCCAAAGCACTGCTAAACATTCACGTTCAGTTACTGGATAATTTCTTTCTGCAGCGTTAAGCGTACGGGACGCATATGCTATTGGGCGGCCTTCTTGGCTTAAAACGGCACCAATGCCGTACGAAGAAGCATCAGTAGCTACTTGAAATTTAATATTATAATTAGGATAAGCTAGTACAGGAGGAGCGCTAAGTATAGTTTTTAACTTATCAAATGCTTCTTGTGCTTCATTTGACCAGTGAAATTTAACTCTTTTCCTTTTGAGTTTAAAGAGGGGCTCGCATATGTGAGCAAAATTAGGTATAAATTTCCCATACCAAGCACACATGCCTAGAAATCTCGAAACTTGTTTGGAAGTTGTAGGAGGGGGCATGTTTAAAACTGGCTGAACTTTTTCATTATCTACAGAAATACCAGCAGGCGTTATTTTGACGCCTAGGTACTTAATTTCCTGTCGTGCAAAATGACACTTAGAGGAATTTAAAGTTAATCCTGCATTTTGCAGTAGGGTAAACACAGTTTTTAAATGATTTAAATGCTCATCGTAAGATGAGGACGTGATTATTATATCATCGAGATAAACATGTACAAATTTATTCAAAACAGGTTTAAGAATAGTTTCCATGGCTTTTTGGAATGTTGCCACAGCTACTGAACATCCGAAAGGCATTCGTTTAAAACCAAACGTGCCGTTTTTAGTTATAAACGCTGTTTTTGATATATCAGCGGGTTTAATTGCAATTTGAAAATAACCTGATGTCAGATCGAGAGTAGACATAAAATTTGTCGTTGTTATATGTGCTAACAAATCATCAATTATAGGCAAGGGATACTGAGGATATTGTGTAATAGAATTTAGCCTACGATAATCGATTGCAAATCTCCATGCCTCAGGATCAGTAATAGGTTTACCATTTCTCTTACGACATAAAACACCAGTAGATGCATAAGGAGAAGTTACAGCCATAATAATATCATTTCCCAACATTTTGTCAATATGCCAATTTATAATATCTTGTTTGGCTTGATCATAACGATAAGGCTTACTAAAGACTGGTTTATTAGTTCCAGTGTCAATTTCATGGCAAACAACATGGGTTAAGCCAGGTGTCTCAGAGAATAACTGTTTAAACTGATTAATAAAATTAACAAAATCAATTTTTTCAATATGAGTGAGGGCACTTTCCTCTAAATTAACAATTAACTCTGTCGACTCGACAGGTTTAGAATTTGACTTAGAATCATCAATATGTAAAGATTTATTGGCAAAATTTATTTCAACATTATTTGCTTTCATAAAATCTAACCCTATAATGCAGGGATGCTGAAGATTGTCGATGACGTAAAAAGGCCAATTAACACTTAAATTATGAATTTTAACATTCAGGCTGACTTCGCCTCTATTAACACAGGACTTGCCTTGAGCCGTTGTAATATTTAAATTTGTCCGCTTTAAAGCTGTAAAGTCAAAATACTTTTGATAAGTTTCATATGCTAGAAAGGAGCGTTCAGCACCAGTGTCCCAATAAGTAGGTATGAAAATATCATGAATTATTGCATTTAAATTAGGAAGGTCCACAGGACTGATACAAATTGTGTCTAAACATATGGAGATGGTTGAGTTATTCAGTGGCTGTTGACCCTCCTCACAAGAGCCACTTACTCGTTTAACTGACGACTCTGGTTATTACGAGAGTTACGAAAATTTCTGTTATTTCTATCAGCTCGAGAAAAGTTTTGAGACTGATTTTGATTAGAACGATCGTTCCGAGAATTTTGAAAGTTATTACGCCTTGTCTGCGGCGATTGACGTTCTTGTTGATAGCGATTGAAATTTTGAGGGGGTTGAAATTTTCACGCCTAGAATTTTGCATGTTTCCATTACCCCTTTGGCGATTAAAGGTGTTTTCCGCCCTTGGAGGGTGTCGTTCTTGATATTTAGCTAAGGTTTGAAACAGACTGTCGTAAGAGGTGACAGGTTTCAGATCAAGGTAATCTTGAATAGGAATAGTCAAAAGCGGGGTTATGATTTCCATTGCAGCGGCAAAAGATAAAACTAAATCCAGCTGCTTTATAATGTCGAATTTACGTAATAAAAATGTGGTGGGTTTATCAAAAAACGACATCTTTGTCGTATAAAGTTCTTGACGGAGTTTGGTTTTATCCACAATAGAAGAGAATGAATTTTTAATTTTGAGCTTCAAATCCTCATACGTAGGTTTTTGGCCTAGAGCTCATACCAGATTTTAGCATCTCCTTTTAAGGAGTATTTTAATAAATTAAATTTATCAGCCTCGTCAATTTTACATATATCAAAATACTGTTCAAGATCTTCAAAAAATTTAAGTACATTGTTTGAGCCAGTAAAATAAACCCGAGTGGGGGGGAATGTCGAACTGAGTTGGGCGCCACTGTGGCGTTTGCGTTCCTGCAAACTCCATCTTAACTTAAATACTTAGATTACTAAGAAAACCAGAGACGTGAATTGAACAAACAATGAAAGTTTATTTGAACCAGATTAATGGGAGGGCGGCCTGGAAAATAGATCTTAGCTCAGCCAGCGTATTACTAAATCAAAAATATATAAATCAACAATTTAATTATCTTAAATATCTCACCACAGCAGATAGTCTAAGGCGTAGTGACGGTCGCACTCGTACTCCAATACTACGGCTTCACTATGGGACAGAGGATTCCCTTCTGACCCAGCTTGAACTTTCCGAAAACTAGTAGACACTCACCAACACTCAACACTACTTAACTTCACGCCACTAAATCTCCACTAAACTAAGATTCATAACATCCACTATACGATCCTCCAACATCCACACCATCTACTAAAAGCATCTCTATTTTTATACTTCTTCCTACACCCTCCTTTCACTACATTTCATTCCGTACTTTTAAAAATCACTTCTAATTTAACTAATATTCAAAATCTAAGTCTTTTAATGCAGCACCCTGCCGACACACAACTAGCTCGACCTCAACCGTCACCGAGTCACTGGCGACGGAGTGATTTTAACCGTCCCCACTTCCTACTTTGCTGGATCCAGCTTAATTAAAACCACTGTGGTGACGTTCTGACATCTCAACCTCACAACGTATGCAGAATGGTAACTTGAAGTAACTGGTTAATGCAGGCATTTAGCCAGAAGTAAACTTTAATAACATTAAAATAAATAAATAAATATATATATATATATATATATAAATATGTGATCAGAGTAATATGACTTACAGACAAGGAATAATATTCTGAAAGTTTTTCATTCTTATTTTGATGCAAGAAACTTTTCTCAAATTTTAAAATCTTTACATTTAAAAAATACTGTTTATCAATGTTCTTAGCAAATACGTAAAATATGAATGAAAAAAGAAATAATAATAACAGATGTTTTATGTTTAAAATAACGTGCAAATTTTCAAATTATGTTCAAAATGAATAAGATTTAAAAAAAAAAATCTAACACGATGGGCTCAATTTATAAATAATACAAGCTTCTTTAAAACTATAGTTTAAAATATATATATATATATATATAATTAGTAATGTAGAAAACAACTCATATTCTAAATAGTTCATCAAGAAAAATAACCAGTTTGGTTTTTCTCATTATTTAAAAAATATTTTAAACATCAAATTTCCTACTTTTATTAATTTTCCAGAAGATTAAAATTAATGTGTGTAAAAAAAAAAAAAAAAAAAAAAAAAAAAAAAACTATTAATTTCCAAATTCCGTTATTACAATTGATAAGGTTTAGAAAAAAATTGAATAAATTGTGTGCTTATTAAAGTGGTTTTTTTCAATTGATAAATGCTGATAGCGGAGTATTATTTTCCATTTAAAAAAAATTTCGAGCAAAAGTATTTTGTAACATTTTTTTTTTTGGCTAAAGAAATATTTTTATTTCTGCCATAGATAAGAATTCTGGAGGACATAAAAAATTTATTTAAAATATATCATTATAATAGGAAAACTTTTGTAAAAGAAATGGAAAGTAATTTTGTTTTTCCTTTTAGTAATTTAGGGTACAGCATTTCGAAAAATTGTGCTAAAAATATGTTTAAAAGTTTAACAGCTTTGTTTTTTGTTCCAGAAATAATTAAGAATATAAATTTTATAGATATAGATATATGTATAAATATGAATAAATATATATAATTATCTCTAAAAAGTAATTTTTCTTTAAGCTTACTTTGGAATTTCTTCCTTTCTTTAATTTCCTTTTTTTTTTATTTTATTTTATTTTTTTTTTAACTTGATTAAATACAAAAATGTTTAAATACAAAATTGAAAAAGAAGACTTATAATATATTTTCCGAAGTTAATTATTAGGCAAAGTTTTTCAAAACTTTAATCTTAATATTATAGATATATGAACGAAATAAAAATAAATTTCTTATTGTACACAAAGAGTTAAATAAAAACGCAACATTCAACATGTATTTTACAGTATTTTACAGTACATTATTTGTATATTAAATTTTTTGATAGGATATGGCATTCGTTGCGTAGTTTTTTTATATTTCATATTAGTCTTGAATCACATGTAAATTTACCAAAACGTTCAACGATGGTTGGTAACATAAAAAAAAAGCATGGCTACATGCTGTAAACTATTATACAGTTGACGTGTGCACATATATGCTATTAATATCGATTTTATTTTGTTTGTTTATCTTTAAACATTATTTTGTTGATTATTGTAACATGACGTTATCTTGTAGCTTATGAAAATTCAAAATTCTTTCATCTTTGTATGTAATTCTTTGTTTGTTTCATATTTGCTACATTTTTTACCAATGTAAACAGTACTTGTTGAATAATTAATATTTTACAGCTTCGCGTTTAACTCTTGAAAGTTTATATATGTATTTATATTTATACGTCTAATAAGTATTGTAGACAGAATAAGCGTTACTGATTTTCTTAATTGGAAATTCTATAGTAATATCACTCGACATTCCGAGCGTTAAGTAACTAACGGTTCTAAATTAAAGTTAGAGAAGTCGTTAAATAAACAAACAAAAAATATATAACAATGTGTTTAAGTATTTTTCTCCATATAGTATGTTTTTTAATTTTACAAAATTGAACTTCAAATAATTTTATAAAACAAATCATAATGATAAAGAAATTTCTTTGTGTCCCTGTAAAAATCTATAAATGCTAGATTCACAAAAACGTATACAGCTCATGCAACGGTGACCTATAACATGTATAAAAATTTTTATTTCATTCGAATGTGTCCCTGCCAAACAAACAAACAAAAAAAAGCTATATTCTTTAAAATGTATACAGTTCGTGTGATGGTGATATAAATTTTCAGTTCATTCACGAAAAGGATTTAGACGTTATCGAGCATTAAATAATTTGAATCCATAGACCATAATGATAAAGAAATTTTATTTGTCTCTCTGTATAAAAATTGTAAGTGATAGATTAACTAAAATCTATAGAGTTAATGCAACGGTGACCTACAACCTATATACAAATATTCAGCTCAATCAAAGAAGGCATTTAGACACTATCGCATTTTAAATAATTTCAGACCAAATGCCACAATGGTAAATAATTTTCCCTTTGTGCCCTGTCAAAAGAACTATGAGTGCTAGATTCACCAAAATCAATAGGGTTCACGCTACGGTATCAACATTCAGCTCATTCTAAGAAAGCGTTTTGTCGCTATTCTATTTACTCATACACACACATACCCGCATACATGCATCACCGTAAAAATAGCAAAAATGAACCCATGGGACGTAAAAGTATGTATATGTAACCAGATAAGTATGAAACACCGGCATTCTTTAGAATGCCTGGGCATTGTATACAATTCCTGACTTTTTTAGGTAAAGTATGAAATATGAGAATTATTACATACTTTCCCTAGGCATTGTATATAACAACTAGGCATTCAATAGAACGACAAATGATATTTAGGCAAAGTACGAAAAAATCTCCTGATAAGGCTATTATATAAATGACGTGCATTGCTCAAAAATGCAAAAAAATGCATATTCTGAAAAAATAATGAGAGTGCCCTTAAAAAAAATATATTCTAAATACGTAAAAAAAAAAAAAATAAAATAAAATAAAATAAATAAATAAATAAAAGTTGTACAAAACAAAAATTATGCATTTCTTATTAAGAGAAACAAAATTTTCATATAAAAAAATAACAAATTAAAATTAACCCACTCGTTGCAACATGACAGGCTTGAATGACATTTTGAATTATATTTCATTACATTTTTCACGTAAAGACATTTCATATTTTGGCACTTTGTTTTATACATACATTTGACGGATCCTTGGCCGCTTCCACTGGACTGAGCAATTGCAACTGACCCGAAGGGAATTTCGTCGTCAGGATTATCTTCAATTCTAAGCAAGGTCTTAAGGTATAAAGTGAATTGTGATCTCGCATTTACTTGTTTTAAAATTTCTTCAAAAGTTCCAAGTCTCTGTCACACTCATTACAACTGCCAATATATTACTCAAAGCACCTCACCCCTTGTCGACGTCAGTAATAGGATCTCGCACAGTTGTTCCCAAAGAAGCAGTGGGAATTTTTTTTCCCGAATTCATTTTAATTTTTTTGGCCTGTATTTCCAGATTGATTTTACAATTTATTTCACCTTCAATAGCATTTTTAATTTTTAAACAAAGGTTGGACAAAATATCCATTTCATTATCTTTATTAGCATGGCCACAGAAGGTATGAATTTTTTGACGTTACTCGTTTCCTTTAAACACACAACAGGTACCAGAAACGGAAATCTCTTCGGTAAGCATGTCTTCATCATGTTGGTTTAATCCACTATCGATATAATCTCATCCACGTTTTTTGAAACAGGCTCTTTTTCTTGCATAATCTTATTATTTTCACCTTTTTCTATTGATTGGACGCTTTGTATTACTTTTTCTAGCTACTTCTCTGTATTTATGTCTTTTAAAACATCTTCGGGTAGAAAAGAAACTGTTTGTCCTACTGTAGGTTTCCAGTCAAAAAGAGCTTTGTATGGTGTTCTTTTGGTCCCATAATGATAAGGTCTATTTTTCATAAATTGAACGAAACGCAGTTCTTCACTCCAGCGGTCAGATTTGTTGTCCTGCATCTAAGTACAGAGCATATTTTCGATATCTTGATTAGCTCTTTCGACCCTACCCTGGCTTTAAGACTGGACGATCCTCAGTGCTAGCCAAAACTCCTGTAGCTAGTCACCACGTTATTGACAAATTCCCTACCATTGTCAGAATGTAATATAGATGGTGCTCCAAGGAATGAGAATATGTCCACTAGGTTGTAGGGTACTTCTTCAGCTCTTTTTGAAGTTAGAGACTTGAGAATCACAAATTTTCTAAGATGACCTTGGTACACCATAATAAATTTATATTCTCTATCTGGTTGAGACAGAAAGTCAATACCATCTACTCGACAACGGAAATTAAATCCGAAAAAAAACATAGGTTTCAAAACAATGCCGTTTTTAACACCTTTATGTTTTTTCTCGCAAGATTCACAAATGTAAGATGTACAATTTAATATCATAGCGTATTTTGTCCATGATTTAATATCATGGCCATAAACAATATTTATAACAATGAAAAGTGGAATTGTGCATATTGCAAGTAATTCAATGGTAGCAAAAATATAATACTGTCTCAAAAGTTTAGACAAAAATTAAATAAGATCAAAATAAACAATTTTTAAAACCTGATTGTGCATCCGTGCTTCTGTATTACTTCATAAATACGAGATTCCATCGAAGAAACTAAATCTTGCATAGTTTGGGGATCGCTGTCGAACCATGCATCCTCCATAGATGTCTTGAGTTCCTATACATAAGAGTATTGTCTACCATTGCTATAAACTTTGTGACACATGATGCCCCAAAGATTCTTTATAGGGTTAAGAACTGGGCTACATGCTAAACAGTAGAGAACTCTTATATTATGAGAATTAAACCAAGATTTTGAATTGTTTGCAGTGTGAATCGAAGCATTGTCTTGCTGAAATTTCCACTGAGGGCCACTTAGAAGCTCAGCAAATGGCATTAGGTTTTCTTTTAATGTCTTTGTATAATGCTGTGATGTTTGACGACTACTGGTAATGGTCAGAGATATTTGTCCATTATAGCAAAAGGCTGCCCAAATCATCACCGACCCCTCTCCTTGTCTGTGACTGAAAAAACATAGAGGTTTTTTTTCCGCAAGTCATGCCAATACGATGACCAGCCATCTGCACCATCCAGATTCCATTTTTTTTCATCGCTAAATATGACTGATTGCCATTTCTGTCCTTATGACACATGCTTTCGAGTCCACAACATTTTTTGTAACTTATGATGTGGCTTGAGAGCTGGTTCTTTTTAATTTTGCTATAAACTATTGTTCCTTTTTCCACGATTCGTCTACGAATCGTATTTTTTGATGCAGAGAGTCCCGTTGACCTTTGAACTCCACGTACACTCATTTATTGGGTTTTCGCTAATCTTTGTATCAGGCGATCCTCTCGTATATTTGTCACACGTGGCCTCCCGGATCTACATTTTGTTTTATATTCACAACCACACGATAAAACTCGATTAATAGAGTTCTTTGATCTATTGATAATAGCCGAAATTTTTGAAACGCTCTTCCCTTCAGCTTTCAACTGCCAAATCCTTGAAACCTCATTCGCTTGAATTTCTTTAGCTCGCGGCATGTCGACTATGAAACGTTATCGTTTGCAGAACTTATATACTCAAAATATGTGACATCATCGATTTTAAATTTGCATATGCCAGCAAATATTCACAGCAACTTATAATCGTGTCCAAACTTTACGACAAGCAAATTTTTATTTTTATCAATAAAATTAGTATTATAGGAAATGAAACGACTGTCTTTGATTATAGCATTTTAAAACAGTTTTTGAATATGTTTACAGGTTTTTGTAATTCTGGTGTCATAATTCTAAATTTTAAAGCTGAATGACGTCGTTGTCTAAACTTTTGTGTTATACTGTATGTATATATATATATAAATTTGAAAAAATGGTTTTAGAATTTTTTAAAAAAATAAATTCTGATTAATATTAAAGATATATTTGTCGGCAAAATCGAAAGCAGTGATTTTTTTATTTATTTTTCCTTTATGGAATCTATAATGAAATTGAAAAATCCTTCCAAAGTTTATTAATAGTGCCCCCTGGTGACTAAAAAGTGTTTACTTGTAAAGTGCTTTAAGTAAAGTGTTTCAATTGTGAATCGCAGATCACATTGGCATCAGTTTGGCTTTGTCACGTTTAAGAGTTGCAAGTAAGTTGAAGGTGCATATTTATTGAATGAAAATCACAGTAAGAAAGATTATTCAATTACCAGAGACAATTCGCACGCATTGTAGTTTCTGAAATAGTTCTTCAATAAAAACAATTTTTTGTCAAGTATTTTGTTATCATTTAATATATATATATGTATATCAGAAATAATTTTCATTTGTACAATATTATAAGAAATTAAAAATTTTAATACATTTTCTATTATATTAAATTAATGTGTTTGTTATATTCAGCATTTTCCGACAGGAGCCTCATTCGCCTTTTAACTAACTAATTCAGGAGATTACTTTCCATTTCGTGCAACCATTCACATTTTATAGACGACTACACTTTACTTGTTGATGCCCACTTTTTGGCTGACGTTACAATCTGAATACACTTTTACTACGGACACTCATAAATATAACATATTTATGGCAGTTTTATTGATACTTGCTTCATGCATTCAAGCTCTCGCTATCGTACAACATTCAAAGGGCACCAATTTGCGTTTTATTCCTATGTATTCGCAACAAATTCACTTCTAGTACTGTGTGATTAAGTCCTCTTTCTATTTTTATTTTTCATTAGCACTCTAGCAGCAGCAATGAGAAGCAATAATTCTTTTACTTAAAACACTGAGGTGGTCATAGAAATGTAGCCACCCAGTGTTGAAAGGCTGATATATAGCTACCACGTTTACAGAGGAAAAGAAAAGCCTACTGTTTTGGTATACACAAAATTTAAATTTGTACTTTTTCTCCTCGTGATAAGTATCTAATATTTAAGTTTTGTGAGATTACTTATAACTATCATGAGTACTAAATTAAACTATTACAAATCATAAAAAATGCATTATGGAAGCCAATTCTCTTAGCTAAGGATGACGAATCGTAATTATCAATATTTTATCTCAAATTATAATGAAATAGAAAGTTTTGTTCTTTTAAATCATTAGTACTTGAAACATAGATCATTAAATCATTTAGAATATGAAAACGCTGACACTCGAACAAATATTTTCCTAAAAATTTTGAAATGTAATTGTCAAATCCAAGACTGTCATTCGCATACACCTTTTCAATGATTTTGACAAGCAGAATTTTTTCGCATCCCATCGCCATACATACAGTAACTACATTGATATTTATACAGATGGGTCAAAAGCAGGTGAACGTGTTGGCAGTGGTTTCGTTCTGGATAACACTGTTTTTAACTATCGCCTCTCTAGCAAATTTCCCATTTTTTCTGCAGAGTTCATTGCTGTTGAAGTTGCTCTCAAACTCATTTCATCCCATAGTCATAGAAAATTCATCACCTATACTGACTCAAAGAGCGTCTTGGATTCTACCTCTTGCACTACCTCTTTTACTTCAGTTTTAAAAATTTATAACGAATTTCTTAGAAAGGGATATACAATTTTATTATGCTGGGTTCCTAGTCACGTTGGCATTAAAGGTAATGAAGTTGCAGATAGGGTGCAAAGCAGGGTTTGACTCCTCTTGAATGTCCAATTCCATATGAAAATGTAAAACTTATACTAAGAAATTCTTTAAGAAATATCTGGCAACGAGAGTGGGAAAGTGAAAATAATAATAAATTACAGGAGATTAAATCAAACATTGAAATCTGGTCTACATTAACTCCAAGAAAACATGATGTTATTATTACTAGACTTAGAATTAGGCATTCAAGACTTACACACAGGTATTTACTCCTTGGGGAAAGGGAACCTTCTTCTCCCAAATGTTACTCTCACCATTCGCCATATCCTGACCGACTGTCCTTGTCTCCATCATCTTTATCGGCAGTATTTTAGATCATCTTAACCAAATTTGACAAGCCTTTTGGGTAGTAATCCTCATTCAGAACTGATAATTATTTTTAAAACAATCGGGTATTTATAGTGAAATTTGATTTTTCTCCAATTTTTCTCTTGTACTGTTTTGTTGTCATTGTTATGTAACTTGACTAATTTTTAAAGTAACTTTCTTTTCTTGACTTTGTGGATGGGAGCCCCATCTATTCGCTTTATCTTAAGATTTTTTTTTTAACGTAATCACTTTGGCGCAGAATGTCCTTCTTAGGACATTGCGCCGTAAAACGACACCAACCAAAAGACCAAACAACCAGCCAAACCAAATTATAATGAAATAGAAAGTCTTGTGGATTTTAAATCATTATTATTTGAAACATAGACCACTAAATCTTTTGTAATAATAATACGCTGACACCTGAACAAATATCTTCCTAAGAATTTTAAAATGTAATTGAATACATAAAACTAATAGTAATAAAGGTATTATTTTTAAATCTAAATAGTATCTAAATAGGCTTTAGTATCTAAATAGGCTTAAAAAGAAAAAAAAAGACCAATTGAAGATATTTTGTGTATTTAATACTTTCCATTTATGCATATTGAAAAATATAATAAGGTGCAATACTTCATTTTTTCTTGATAAACAATACTAGTAATAAGATATAATGATATATAATCGGCAAATTGGTCATTAAACAGGTTGTAACTGAAGCAGAAATTATATCATGCAATGCAGTTTTTAGCATCACATTAAAATAATTTCTAGTAGAAAAACGCAAGATTAATTCTGTACTGATAAGTATAAAGGATTTAAGTCCATATTCTTGATTTTTCAGAAGACAAAAAATAAAATTAAACTAACTAAAAACTAATCAGCAGAATCTATTTGGAAAAAAGGATTATGTTAGTTTATACGCTTTATACCATTCAGCGATTGTCAATCTTCATTTAATAAAAGGAAAAAAAATGAATTAAATATTTTATACCAAAGATTAATGCTAAATTTCTGACTTGAATCTTTTTTTACCAATGGATTTTCTCAAAGACTAAATGACATGGATTTAAATCATTTATACCAATCGACAGAGAATTTTTTTCTGAGTCTGTCTATGTACTTAACTCAAAATCGACATTTTTGGACTAAAATCTTTTATACTTATCAGCACAGAATTTACGTTGAAAGTTTTCAATAAAAATTTTAAAATGTATTACTTTTTTCATTTTAAAAATAATTTGGTGATTAAAATTTTTATGTCCACAGAGAAACGTATTTTTAATATCTCTATTTATTTCAATCTTATTAACTATTTCTAAGCTTATGAAATAATCTAACATTGCGTTTGATTAATTTAATGACTTTCATTATAAAAATGTAAGTATTTCCAGCCATGATGTAGAAAAATTTTATTTTATGGGATTTAGAATATATGTTAGTGTATTTCAATGTAATTAGATTCTTATTAATAGTAGAAAAAAAAAACATTTAACTTCATAATTGTCCCGATTGTTTAATCTATATAATAGTTAGTACTATTTTTTCACTTAATAATGTTTGAAACAATATTTCATATTTAAGTATGATTGGTAGATATTAAAAAGAAATAATGCGGGGAATCGATTATTACTAGCTTTTTAACTGAGGGGATTATTAAATCTCAGAGAATATTCTTTATTTTCAATACTTTAGTAGTTTAAGAAGAATATGGTTTTAAATATTCATATTTTAAATTATAAACTGCATTTTTACATTTAATGAATTTCATATGCAAATAAGATGAGAAATTTCACACAAAAAGTGATGTATTGAATTTCATATCTTGAATTTGGAATTAAAAATATTAAAATAAAGTCATCAAAATGTCTAAAAAACATTTTTAAGCTGCATTGTTTTTCTTTCGTAGATTTCATTTTAGCAGTTATCTAACAATTAATTAACATGCACATTAATATATATATATATATATATATATATGTTTACATAATAAATATCTTTACGCCGGCTTAACTTACTTTAATGAACAGATCATGGGCTACTTATTCTCATGGAAATTCAAGGTCCCCCTCCAAAAAAAATAAATAAATAAAAAAAAAATAAAATAAAATAAAATAAAAAAATAAAAAAATAAAGTCTAAAACGTGCTATAATTCTTTATTTGTTTGAGGTAAGAGTTAAATATAAAGTGGGAAAAATGTTTAAAAGAAGGTTCAAAACATTTCGAAAGTTATAATTTTTAAATTTTAATGCAACCTCTTTAGATAAATTTCGTCAATAAGAAAATTTTTATATTTCATCCAGCATGATTATCAGAAAAAAAAAAAATACATGACTGTACCTTTATAATTAACTGAATTAATGATACAGGGAAAAACTTGACTTATGTAATTGTTTTCAAATCAGTTACACCGCTATTTCTTAACTGAAAATAGGGATCACATACAAATTGATAAAGAAAATTTCAGATTAAAAAAAATCTACATGTGTGAAAAAAAAGAAAAATAAAAAAAAATTTAGTTAAAGAAAATTTAATTACGTAGACCCATCTGGGAGCCGAATCATTAGCTCGCTGGCCTCCAGTTGCCAGTACGGAGATCGAAACCGATTCAAACACTGATTCTTTTAGTGCTTGATGTTTGAATTTTGCAATTACTCAATTTTGTAAACGCATCCACAAACATTGAAAAAAAAAAAAAAATCCCGCGTTTCAGAATAATTAATATATTTAATAATACATTCTTTTATGTTAATTTAACATCTTTTTTTAAGATAAAACTTTAAAGTACTTTATTTTTTATTAAAATTTAATTCATAATCTTATGCCTTGTTGTTCAATAATTCAGCTATTATAGGTAAATTATATAATGAATAATTGTGCTCTAGAACTATATCAATCACATTTTTTTTTCTTTGAAATTTATATATTAATTCATTCGTATAATAGACTAATTTACGAAATGTCAGGTATTTACAATATTTTTTTCGAAGTTTTAGAGAATCATTAAACAGAATTTTTTTATTTCTTCCAAATAAAGAACCTACTTAAGTACAAACATTTCTGTGAAAATTCATTTACTAAATCTTTTTAAGACCAATAAAAAACAGAGCAGAACAGGAATAAGAAGTGTGGAATGACTCTAATCAGCTTTCCGAACATTTAATAGTTAACGGTTTAAATAAATAGAAAGCAGACAAGTCAATAAATAAAATTACGGGAAAATCATAATAAGGTGTCTATCGTGCATTATGGTACACTATATGATACATAATATTGTACAAAGGACCATAAAACATCTAAATTCTTTTGTGTGGTTCTTTAAAAAGAACTAAAAATGGTAAGAAGTCAAAAGCAAACATTTAATACTTCTTTTTAATATTTTAAATAATTTAATATTACTACAGAGGACTTTAAGTAGTTTAAGTCAATAGACTGCTATGTATAACAGTTCTACATTGCATCTCTGCACAAAACTCTAGGTCCAACACACATAAATCAGTATAGTTATTTCTAAAATAATTGCAAAATCAATAACACGCCTATCAGTTTATATCTTAAGAGAATATAGAGTTTAATCGCTAGAGCATTTTGAATAATTAGAATCCATAGGTAATAATCACAAAAATTCTGCTTTGTGTCTCTACAAAATAACCTTAAGTCCTAAATTCGTGAAAATGCATAAAGTTCGTGTGACGGTAATCTATAACCTACATACAAACTTTCAGATCACTTAAACAAAGTTTTTAGATGCAATCGTGTTTACTAACACACATACATATACAGACATACGTAACAGTAAAAACAGCAAAAATGATACCTGCTGGTAATAACAAGAAAATGTGATACCTCAAATGATTTTAAACGAAATGTTTTATGTATTTGTGGATGTTTTGTGCACCATCATTTAGTTTAACTGGTAGTATAACTAAAGCATTTTTTTTTTCATTCCTTTGTTTAGCCACAGTATTAGTGACTAAACCACTGAGTTCTAGCTTAGTTTGAATTTGGCGACTTTGAAGAAGAAATTGATTTTCGATATCTGTCTGTATACTAATGATTAGTGCAAAAAAGTTTGCAACCTTAATATGTGGTTTTCACCAGTGTATCCAAACATAAATGTATGTGCTTCACATTACATTTCTGATGTCACACAAGTTATATTCGTTAAATTTTAGTCTGATGAAGGGTCATGCATAATTATTTCAATTAGAAATATTTTTTGCCGTTTAGTACAGACAAATTTTTTATTCTTCATTATTCAGCATCAGTTCGAAAGATCTTTCATGCTTTTTACAGAAACGAATGATATTGCATTAAATAAAGGAAATTCCGTATTAATAAGAAGTGAAAAACAAATGTTCTAATTAATATTAAGAGAAAACATGAATTGATAGAAATATATTTTGAGGAAGTAAAAAAAAAAAAAAAAAACATTATAAATTTATAATATATATATATATATATATATATATATATATATATATATTATAAAAGTTATATATGTGTGTATTAATTTTATTTATAAATTAGTTTAATCAAATAAAAATAAATTAATTTTTTAAATATTTTTTTTTAAATAGTAAATTATATTTAATAACTCTCAGGAAAATCTTTCTGAAAGTATCTGCTTATTTTTAAAAGCTTCTGAAAAGTTATTTCTATTCAAAATTTCATACAGTGAATAGTAAAATTACATGAGACATTCCTTTTACGGTTGCTTGAAGAATTCTATTAATATGCATATTACCATTTTACTAAAAACGAAAATTGGAGTTACTTAAATGTACGATATTTGTTATTAAAATTTAAAGTATAATCCTTAAATGCAATTTTCTTTAGTCGCCGTTTATTTTGAAAAGCATTAAGGATAGCAGTTTCGAACAAAAATGTGTATGGTTATAGAAATAAAAGCCATTAAATGCAAATGTAAATCATAAACTTTAATTTAAGAAAATATTCGTTTGACTGCAAAGCGGAACCAATTTACTCTAAAAGTGGTTTTCGTGCTAATGGGGTTCATTAAGTTTAAAACGCTAATTCTAAGTATATTTGTAATTGCAAAATACGATATAAACTTTTCATAACGATTATTTGTATGTATATTATTAGTATAATTCTTAATCTACGAAATATTTATGTCACTGAAATAAAAACAGTAAGAATATATTTGAAAATGGGTGTATTAAAGCCTTTCCAATCAACAAATCTAAATACTTGTTATTAATAAGTAATGACACCTATAATGATATAAAAGGGATAATTTTCAAAGTAGCTTTCGTATATAAGTGTAAACGTCTGAAAAGTTTGAGGAAAAGTTAAAATAAATTAGATTTCGTATATACTAGCTTATATTTGTCAGTATCACTAGATAGTTATCACAGTGGAATACTTGCGTCCTTGTACCGTAATTGTACATGCATTGAACAGTTTACGAACATACATATATATATATGTATATATACATATAACACTTTAGGAATTTTCTGCATTTTATTAAAATTTTCGTTATTGAAAATAGATACAATATGATAGACTTATAAAAACATTTAGTGGTGAAGCAAATGTAATTTAATTAAAATGTAACCATCTTTGTCACCTTAGTTTATAATATATGTACGTATATACATATAATTTGAATAATTTAATACCTTTGTAACACTCAGCAAACAAAAGATAGATGAAAATACCAACATATAATTAAATTTTAAATGAGATTTATTTCTAATAAACTTATTGTCACGGTGATAATTTAATTTGAGTACCAATGATTAGTAAAAACAAGTAAAAGTACTTACGCAGAAGAGAAACGACACAAACATAACACATAAGCCTAATGATGAGATAATAGTTTGCAAAAACCATTAAAGTAATAGAAACAGTCAAAATTTTATAGAAAAGAGAAAAGGATAAAATTACCAAAGAGATCCGATAAAAGAAAAAAAAAAGAAAAGAGAATTCATGAATTGAAAATTAGAATTTTAAATGCTGAAAAATATAAATGTTCACTCATCAGAAAAGCTGCATTTCTATCAGCAGAGTGCAAGATTTCGCAAAAGTGTATAGCTAATTCAAGCCAATATACAGCTCAAGTCTTCATCTTGCAACAAAACAAAATACAAAAAAAAAAAAAAAAAAAAAGAAATTAGTTTAAACAATAACACAAACCAAAATTGATACAAAGAATAAGTATTTTTAAGAAATCCACATGTAAACTATACATACGAAGATAGAAGAAATAAACAGGTTGCCAAACGAACAATAGTAAAAAGAAAATATTAAAGGTAAAGAAACGATTAGTCGATTTAGGTGCTACTGAAATGCAATAATTGAATGCATTAAGTGATAGTTATCAGGCCCGTGCTGGCCAGGGGGGACAGGGGGATTTGTCCCCCTGCGCCCTCTGTCTGAGACTTTCTTGGCGCCCTCAGTCAATTAAAAAAAAATGTCATAAAATTGAGTCATTCTGCACAAAAAATCAATGTGTTTTAAAAAATATAGAAAGGTCAGTTCTTATCTTTTTTTATAATAAGAAAAACTGTCGATTTCTATGGAATTACGATTAATACATATAAACATTTGCAAGAACAATTTCCTCAATTTTTGCCTGTATAGGCTGAAGAATACAAAATAGGAGCCTTTTTTCATTCTTATCAGGATGAGGAGAGTGGAGTGTTAGTAAAATAAAGTGTCCAGGGTATTTAATATCCCCTTATATCGTTCTGAGAATTTTCATTCTCATGCTGGGTAGAATCAGAGGCAGTAAAAATCCCCCCGCATTTTTCTTGTAAAAGTAAAACAGGTGCAAATCATTCGAATAACATTTATAAATGATCAGCCAGTCATTACGTAGGCACCCTCCTAGTATAGGAAAATGTAAAGGAAATGAACTTTGAGAAAATGCCTCTAGAAGATAAATTGCATGAAAACTGGAAACACAGAGTATGAGTGCAAAGCTATAATTGAGAAAAAGTCGGTGAAAGAAAGGTATTTTATTCTAATAATTTCACTAATGTTACATTCTAATATGGGAGTACATAGGTCGCAGAAAAGAAGTGGTTATTTTATTCCAATAAATTCTTTGAGAGGGGCACGGAAGCAGTGTAAAGGCCGCCAATGCTCATAATTTAACTAACTTTCTTTTCTTTTAATTATTTTGCTTATTTATATATTCACCTTCTTATTACACGATCCTAAAATTAAAAGATAGCTCCAAATTCCCTTGAAAAAGCAAAATTCTAGCAAAAATTCCTATATAAAAAAAGTATAAAAATAGCGTTCCTATATAAAAAAAAAAAAGGTATAATAGAGTTCATACAGTTTTGTTAAATAAATCCTTGTCGAATCATGTTCTTAGTCAGTCTAAAAACAGGATTCGACAAGAATTTTTTTAACCGTATGAAGTGTACTTTTTTTTATATAGGAATTTTCGCTAGTGCTTGAACACTTTTGTTACCGACTGTACATTACATATAGATATTTAACTTTAATATTATATTACAGTAAGGGACTATGCAACACGACCAGTACAATGATCGGTGAGAAGAAAGACTGGATTTCATTTTAATAATTACATTGAGAATGATACAAAAACAATGTTAAGAGGAGACTAAAAACACACGTAATTTAAATGTAAAATATTTTATAATTGTGATTATTCATATATTAAAGATTCTTGTAGCATTATTGTAAGGGACTCAAGGACCAATATACAGCAGCATGTGAAAGAGGGGGGACACAGGGCATCTGTCTTTGCAAAAATATACCTGGGTACAATATCAGTTTTAAAGAGGTCGTCTGGCACACCAAAATATTTCTTATGCTTTCCTTAAAAAAACAATAATAATAATTTTTTACTTATACATATGACACAGTGCAAAAAATGCATGAAGAATGATAATTTAGACGCATTCTTTTCTAATCATTTCAATATGCCAAGCGCCATATCAGTGTCATAACACCATTAAATGTCTTTAATTTAACTATAAAAAATTGTATAGATTTGATTGATTATTTAAACAGTTATTATGAAATTAGTTGGCCCACAAGGGCTCGCTTCGGGCTGACAAGGTAAAGGAATAACTTCTTTTTCTTTACTAATTATTTCACAGGTGTCATAGCAGTATAAAAGTTGGCTATAAAAGCTCCATAATTTTTATATATTTATAATATTTTCATTCAAGCTTCTATAATTTTTCTTATTAATATGTTCAATCTTGTCAAAATTAGGCTTTTGTGGGGTGGATTTTATTGTGAGGGGAGCTTTTATCCATGACTCAAATTTTTAACTCCCTCCTTTTTATATTTAGAGCCCAGGAAATGCAATGAGGAATAAGCTCATAAATGGAAGGTGCATGGCTCAAAACCAGCTCGCGGTCATTGGTCTCGATGTACAGAATTTTCTGTGATTTTCTCCAGAAGATACACTATATTTTTAAACGCTTTCCAACAGAGTTGAAAATTGCTTATGGCTTCAGTATATTTCTTGTCAGTCTGCCTGTCCACGCTCTTTTTTCTGTAAATATTTATGGAATGCTTAAAACTGGTATATATTCTCAGGTTCACAATGACATGTCCATTATTGAAAATGGTATTAATAACACTGTTTGTGGACAAGGGCTCACAAAAGTATTGCAATACATTGCTTTCTATAAGGCATTTTTAAAGCCCGTTTTTATACCTTTACACTGCACAAAGTATAACGTAGTTAACATGCATTATAATATATATATATACATATAAAAAAGCAAGTTTTGCAATAGAATTCGTTATGATTAGTGTTAATTTTTGTTTTACAGGGCCACTCAAAATAACCAGATGCATTGTAAAATATAAGTGGATATGGCTTGAAGGGTATTTAATTTGTTTTATATGGCAGAGATGAAACACTGGCACAGAATTCATACCCCTAATAATAAAACAATTTCTACTTTTTAAATTGACGATATTATAAGTAGAAAAATTTCTTAAACAAAAACCAGTATGAGTTCTGCACCAGTGTTCCACACTATTCATATGGTTTTTAAGAACACTTTCTAACAAACTTAGAAAATGTTTGTCTGTCTGCCTGCGATCTAACTTATGGTAAAATTAAAGACATGACTAACATTCCTAATAAAGGCATGAATTCTTTTATTATAATTTTTAAAAAGAAAATTAGAAATTATTTTAATAATTACATTTTTATTGTTAATGATTATATAAAAGTATGATACTATTTAAAAATACATGATATGACTGATCAATCCATAACTTAAAAAAAATCAAGAAATATTAAGAAACACAATTAATAAAGTTTATACAAAGTTCTTAAGAAATTTAAAATGTTTTTCTGTCAAATTTAATCCCCCCCCCCCTCTCCCTCCAAGTTAATTGTATTGAATTGTTGTTGATTCGTTTTCTACTGATTTCTCTGAATAGTAGTTTTTCAAAACACATTTTAAGTATGCAGTTGCCAAAATTTCTCGCTGTTTACATTAATTTATAATTCATAAAAAAATAGATTTAAATATTTCTTTTTTATGATAAAAAATTAGTCATTCACTGAGTTTCATTCAAAGTATTATTATTATTAATATTTTATGTGTAAGCAGAAATAAAAACTGATTAATTAATATATATATATATCCAAAAAATAAACTTTTTTTCTTTAATGCCATATCATTAATAAATGAAAGTGCCTTCATTCTATAGATTTAAGATAGAGAAAAGTGAAATCTGACTGATGAATAATCACAATATATTTTATTAATTTAAAGTAAATAAATTCATTATTCTAATTTTAACTTACAAATTAAATTAAAATATTTTGCTTGATTATTTTTCATTTAAAAATTTATAATTAGAAATCAATGTACGCAAAATAACAGAAAACTAACTTCGGGAAAAATTTACCTAAAAAATAATATAAATTAAAATTAAGTTTTAAAAGAGATAACTGTTCTTTCGATTACTCAGCCATTTTAAACAATGCGAAAATATTTATTTTATTATGTAGAGCAATACTTCTTACTAAACCAAAATTAGTTGCATTCTTATAAAAAGAAAACTAGCCATAGTTCTTTAACTATCTCCTTGAAGGACTATCTAAAGGTCTTTAAATATTTCATCCGTATTTATTATTATTGTTATCGTAAAATTAAGTTGGGAAAAATTATTTTTATGTTTTGATTGCTACATGAACTCCACATGAAAAAACTTAAATATTTAATTTTCTTTTCCTTATTAAGAGCCTACAGCTAAAAAAAATACCAAAGTTAAATTTTTGTATTTTTAAACTAAAAAATAAAATATTGAATATTAAAAAAAAAAAATATATATATATAGAAATCGCATTTAACGGATGCAAATATTCTGAATGTGAAAACGGAATTTAAAAAAATGTATTAGATGTTGAGTAATTCTATAAACTTTCCCATAAGAATAATATTGGCTTGGGATGTCGGCAAAGACAGGTAGTGCAGGGCCTTAATCCTATAAAAGTCGTAATGTATTAAATTAAAAATAATAATAAATAGAAAGAAAAAAAATAGTAATGTAAAATAAATATAGCAGTCGTTTTTCAAAGTCAATCTAACAATATAAAAATCTGACGTCACACTGAAAACACCTGCATGCATAATTATGCCTCAGCATAGAAGGCGCCCTTGTGACACCCCTGTCCACCGCCCTCTAAGGTACCCAGCACGGGCCTGATAGTTATTAATCTTTAAAAGCTAATAACTATATTAAAAGGTGATTTTATCGCCATCTTACGGGAAAAAAGAGATTTACTATTAAGTAAATACAGAAAATTACGATTTAACTAATGTTTACTGTAGTTTAGTTTAATGTTTAGTCTTAAGCAATCTCATCCAAAGGCGAACATGTCATAATGTAGGCATTGTGATTACTGGTGAATTAATTATTATTATTTTAATTTTAATTTTTTTTATTAATTTAAATTAATTTAATTTTGAATGAATTTTTTATTTAATCTATAGAATTTATTAAAATTAATGAAACCACCAAATTTGATTTTGCATAGAATGAAATCTTAAGTGTGAATAATTAAACAAATTTTAAGTTTGAAGAGTTGAAGCTTTCATAATGTCAACCAGAAAAAAAAAGATGTATCCTGCAATTGCAATAATACTATGCTTCCTATTTTCTTTTAAATTAAATTCATCAACCCTCCCAAAAATCCAACCATACAACACCCCCCTTCCTCCTTAATCAAACATCTTCCCTCCCATCCTCCACATTCTTTATTTTATTTTTATTTTTTTTTAAATAAACATTATACATATATATTTGTTACACAGTGACATTTATTGATAGATAATAGAATTAATAAATAGCTTTCGATAACCCATACCAGTAGCAGTTTTAATTAAATGATTAATATTTTTGTTTTTGTACTTAGATGAACAAAGTCTATGTATGCGAAATAGGTAATTAAGAATGATATTTCTGTACACAGATAACTGAAGACAAGAATTAAAGTGTGTAAATAAATTTATTTTAAATCAAAAATCTTTTTGTTTATCATATAGATCAGTAGAGATTTTACCTCCATTAAGTTTAGTTTTTAAGTCTAAATATATATATATATATATATATATATATATATATTGATAGTTATCTTCACATAATTCCATGCAATATATCATCATACATTTTTTTTTCATTTTTTTCTGAACATTGTATTGTCCTCAAGTCCTACAAAAAGTTTTTCCGACACATTTTGTAGAAGTATAAATTTGCTATGAATTTGTATTTTTTTTTTTTTTTTTTTTTTTTTTTTAATTATTCTTTTAGTATTCGAAATGTACAAAGATTTAAAGATGCGAAAAATTCCCAATTTTAAAAAAAAACGAAAAATAAAAATGAAGTTATAGCTAAGTTATTCATTCTTACATCCTAAAAAAATAAATAAAAATCATAAGTATCATTTTTATGTGAAGAGATTTATTTTAGTTATAGCTATCAAGTGGAAAAGCTTCTTTAAACTTCTTAAAAAGTAAAATACGTTTTTTTATAGACTAGCCGCCTTCGGCAACCAACTGGTTCGCGATCCTTGAAAAATCCGACTTTATGAAACTCACGCTCGGTGGCGCCTGCGGCGCTTTTTTCCAGTTTCGGGTCTTACAACAACTTATTGACATATAGTGAAAATTGCTTTATTGAAAAATTTAATCGCAATAAATTCCCGCTCGGTAGCGACTGCTGCGCCTTCTTCCAGTTTCAATATCTGAAACAGCGTGTTCACTCACCATGTTATGATCTTTCAAATTTCTGACTTTAGCACAGTCCGCGCTCAGTGGAGCCTGCGGCGCCTTATTCATAATTAGATTTTGAAATATTGAAATTTTAAAATAATACAGCGCCTATTGGCGGTAGAAATTTCTGTAATTTACTGTTCAATTCGAAATCAATAAAGCTTTCAAATGATGTATTACTTATGAAATTATTTTAATTAGTAGCTGAGATACAAAAGAAAACCGATTCAGGAGACCTCAAAACGTGTAAATCAGGTGAAATCTCAAATTCCACTTTCGATAATATAAATGTATTTTAAAATATCTTTCGAATGAGCATTAAAAATAATATAATCATAATTAGAATTTGAAATATTGAAATATTACAGCGCCATCTGGCGGTAGAAATTTCTGTAATCTACTGTTCAATTCCAAATAAACAAAGCTCATTAATGAAGTATTACTTATGATATTATTTTAATTAGTACCTGAGATACAAGAAAAAAAATGTATTCAGGACACCTCAAAACGTGTTAATTGGGTGAAAACTCGAATCCCACTTTTGATAATATAAGAGTATTTCAAAATGTCTTTCGCATGATGTATTAAAAATAATTTAATCATAATTAGAATTTGAAATACGCGTATTAGAATATTAGAATGGAATTTAATTTGCAATTAAATGTAAATTAAAATGTAATTTTTTTTTTAATTCTCCGAAATCGATGAAATTTGAACTGCAACTTTTTAAAAATAATTTAATCATAATTAGAATTTGAAATACGTGTATTAGAATAAAATTTAATTTGCAAGTGATGTTAACGGTGTATAGTAAGTTTTGTGTACAGGAGAGAAAAATTGAAGAATTTTGAGATTTGCAGTTTTTAATCGCAGTCAAAAAACACGTGATCTCTCAGTAAAAGATTCTTTTCTTTCGCCCAACTTTCGAGATATCGTTTTCCAATTCTTCTATGTCTGGGAATGGAAGTTACCATGGTCATGGTAGCAAAAATACCGACTGTTCGAACGGGGAACGCAAGAATTTCAGAAACGTGGATTCAGAATGTCGTCAAAAACTTCAAGGATGCAGAAAATTAAAAAATTTACAACTCATTCAGTTTTTGAAAAAATCCTTCAATCTTTTCAGATCTGAATCATCTGACCGAGATCTACACACACACAAAAAAAAAAAAAAAAAAAAAAAGAATTTATCTCTAAAAGATTTTGAGTTATAAAATGTTTTGTGAAAAAATCGATGTTTCGTAAAATCAAAAAATATGGATCGCTAATCCGTATTTTGTAAAAATGTTTATATGTTTGGAAAGAGAAAGAAATGACCTTTTAAAATATACCAGTTGTTAAGAAAGGGGCCAATTAGTCTTTCGTACAAGGCGATTCAAAAATGACGATCGAGAAAAAGAGAAATTTTTAACCCTTTTTAAAACTTTTTTAAAAAATATAAAAAATCTGTATTTTTCCTAAAAAATTTGTATCGTAAGAATTGGAAATAAATGCTCTTTCTCGTGGTACAGGTGTATTTTCAATATCCGCAACCGCTAAGCTTCGATGGCTTTAGAAAAACGCGCGAAATTTTCTCTCCGTGTTTCTTCTTCTGAGAAACGTGCTAAATTCTACTTAAAGGGCGGAAATTATGATCAGCTCGTTTTTTAATTAGACATTGGTCGACGTTTTAATTAATATCTCCGGAACTAATTAAAAATTTTAAATATTTTTTTCACTATGCACTCGGGCAGGCTTTTGAGCACCCGTATGTCAAATTTTGTAGTTCTGCGTTCAATAGGGGCTGCACGTATAGATGATCAGACAGACAGACATACAGACATCTTCCTTTATTATTATAGACTAGTCTGGATTTGCCTGTTTAGTCTGGCGGTCTCGTTTAAAGCATCAAAAGTGTCCGCTGTCTTCAATTGTGGTTTTGAAAGCGAAGATATCGAAGTTTCTAACGTAAACAGAATAAATTATATAAAGCTTCGACAAGCATTTGTGTGTGTCTTTAATTCTCTTAAAAATATATAATGTGTAATTCATGCAAAAATATCTTTCCTGTTAGGCACATCTATCTTAAATTTAATTCGACGTTACTTGGCTTAAACCTGTACTTTCTCCACTGCAGTACATTAAGCTGGATATACTTTCATCTGACAGACAAGTTTGTAGAGTAAAATTCCGAAGTAATACTTTGAACTTATTAAATAAAATTTAAATAAATATATTATAAGAAAATAATTTTATTTTATACCATAGATTTCGCATATCAAATTAAATCTTGCAAGGCATCTTTATAGGCATTAAAAAAAAATAATAAGAAAGAAATTGAACGCTGCTAGTTATTAAGTACATACATTTTTAATTTTAATACTTTTATTTTGTTTCTTTTACTGTTTTATATTCTTTAACAATTTCTTTAATAAGTCTTTTAAAACTATTATTGAAAACAGTGTCAAACAAAAATATAAAAACCACGTCTTTCCTTCCAAGAAATATGGCTTTATTGTTATTGTTGAAATTAACTTACATAACAAATATGTTATCTTCATTTATTTTTTAAATGGATATTCTGACAGAATATACATCTTTATGTGTTTTCTGACTAAGAAAAGAATGTTAGCAGTAACTCATTTCTTCACTCCCGTAACGGAAAACCAATAAAAATTTTCTTGTTCTCTAGCTTTCAAAGCAGTAATGACTATTAATAAATCAAATGAAACTATTCTTTATATCCAAATTAATCAGAGGAAATTAATTTATCAATGATTAAAATTCAGTTTAAAAAAATGTAATACGTTTATTTAAAGCATGGAAAAATACATGAAATAAAGGAGTATAATTAATAAACTTTTGAATTATTATAATTGGTAAGTTTTTTTTTGCTCTTATTGAGACATTATTTAACGCAATTTGTACAAATATATAAATTTATTGCCGAAACGTCAGTGGAGGCCCTCTGTTGAGACTCAAAACGGTTTTGGGCTGTGTCTGTGTGTCTTTCTGTCTGTCTGTCTGTCGCGCGATAGCGGCCGAAAAAATAGCGCTATTGACTTGAAATTTGGTACACATGTTCATGAGCCTCACGAAATCAGCTGTCCATTTGTAGTTCGTATACAGGGACACGCCAAAGTTTTTTTTTATCATTACAAACTATGGGAGAAATTTGTATGTATCGCGAGAGCGGCCACAAAAATCACGCTATTGACTTCCAGTTTGGTACAAATGTTCATGTGCCCCACGAAATCAGCTGTATAGTTTTGGGTGTGTATTCCATTTGTAATTCGTGTACAGGGACACGCCAAAGTTTTTCTTATCATTACGGCCTATGAGAGGAATTTGTATGTACCGCGATAGCGGCCACAAAATTCCCGCTATTGACTTGCAATTTGGTACACATATTCATGAGCCCAACGGAATCAGCTGTATAGTTTTAGGTGTGTATTCCATTTGAAGTTCGTGTACAGGGACACGCCAAAGATTTTCTATCATTACGGCCTATGGGAAGAATCTGTATGTACCGCGATAGCCACCGCAAAAATCAAGCTATTGACTTCCAATTTTTGCCGAAACGTGAATGGAAGCCCTCTGTTGAAACTCAAAAGGATTTTGGGCTCCGTCTGTCCGTCTGTCTGTCTGTCGTGCGATAGCGGCCGCAAAAATCACGCTATTGACTTGAAATTTTGCACACATGTTCATGATCCCCACGAAATTAGCTGTATAGGTTTGGGTGTGCATTCCATTTGTAGTTCGTGTACAGGGACACGCCAAAGTTTTTTCATCATTATGGCCTATGGGAAGATATTGTATGTACCGCGATAGCGGCCCCCAAAATAACGGTATTGACTTGCAATTTGGTACACATATTCATGAGCCCAACGGAATTAGCTGTATAGTGTTAGGTGTGTATTTCATTTGTCGTTCGTGTACAGGGATACGCCAAAGTTTTTCTTATCTTTACAGAATATGGGAAGAATTTGTATGTACCGCAATAGCGGCTGCAAAATTCCTTCGATTGACTTGCAAATTGCGCACACGTTCCAGCTTTGCATATAAGCAGCTGTATAGTTTTTATTGCTATATCGTTTTATAAACTGTATACAGGGAAACGCCAAAATTCTTAACATTACGGCGTATGGGGTGAATTTCGTTTAAACGCATTTTAATATCATTAAAAATTAAGTGAATTGTACGAAAAAGAACAAGCCGTATTTTAAATATTTTCCAAAAGTTGAAATTTCTTAATGGGTTTTTCACATGCCGTGTAATTAATTTGTAGATCCAATTATTTCAACCACTTTCTAAAGGTTGTTTATTGGGAAAAATCCTTTATGATCTCACAAATCATACTGGATAAACAAAAATATGTTAGAGTTACAAGCTTATAAGGGATTTTTCACAAAACATTTGGAGTGTGGTTGAAATAATTGGATCTTAAAATTAAATACGCAGCATGTGAAACCCCCCTTAAGAAATTTCCACTTTTGGAAAATATCTAAAATCTAGCTTGTTCTTTTTCGTATAATTTGCTTAATTTGTATTCTATTCAAATGCACTATTGATAAAAGTTTTCCAATACTTTTTCCAAAAGCTTTCAACCTATGCAACAAAAAATGTTTTTACCTTTTGCACATGCGCAGTAAAAACGTTTATCATAAAAATGTTCATATTTCATGAGATATTAAAGATATTTGTATTCCGATTACAGTATATTGTTTTAAAAGTGTTTTTCCAACTTATCTGAAAGTGGGAATAATTTTCGTTAAAAACTCTGTATATTATAAATAAAAAAGCATGTTGATTTTTTTTTAGAGTTTTAAAATAAATGCTTATATCTCCCTTATTTAACATGCTGTCATTACACAAATTCATCCACAAATTGAACTGGGTCTGTGTTAACATATCCTAAAGGTACAGATCATTTCGTTTATTTAACGATACAGGGTGATTACAAACATTATTAATTTTGCTTAATTTGTTACTGGCCCCCTAATGTTGTCTTAAACCAATCTTCACTGAAAAGCACGTGGAAGACCCAATTCTTCAAATATCCAATGTTTGAAAACATTTCATTGAGACATAAGTTTTTAATTTGAAAAAAAAAAAAAAAAACTGATCGTTTTTAAATCTTGCTAAACTTTTAAACAGGGGTGTAATTATTATATTTTGTATCTTTATTTAGTAAAATTATTTTGAAATTCGAATATTCTACTGGTATTTTCTTTAATGAAATTGGACAAACATAATTATAAAAATCATGATTTTGAAAACGGCAGTTATCATAACAGATAATTTTTCTAAGAAATCCATAAAATAAAGTAGTTATATACAGTATATAATCAATTAATATAGTGAATCTGCGGGCATACAAACTTTTTTAGTTATGAGAATTTCGTAGTTATAGAAAATGATAAAATATATAAATTTAATATTACATAAGAAAAAAAAAAATGTTTGTCAGTGTTTAAACGCTGATAGGCAATACCACAATCCTAAAATGAATTATTTGAAAAGTCCAATAAATTGTCCAGTACGGTTCTTTACAGATAATTGTAGCTATGAAACGTAATAATTACTTCATAAAGAAGAACGTTTCATTCGCTGAATACTAATAAATTGGGTACTAGTATAATTTAATGAAAAAGACAGATTTTGAAATTTCTCCTTTATGTATATGCATGTTTCCTTTTTTTTTTTTTTAATTTATAAATGTCTCCTTTTTTAATGTATTTAGTTTATATGTCTCCTCTTTATTATTATTATTATTATTTAATATGTCTTCCTTAAGTATGTGTAATAATAAATGTCTGCTTATTTTTAATTTAATTTTTTTTTTCGGTTGTTATAATTTATTTTATTATTATATTTTTTATTTTATAGAATTTTTTCAATACAGTACCAAAATGATGATATTTTTTTATGCATTGATTACATTAAATAATTGACTGTTTCCCATATTTCACCCTCAAAACTTTTCCCCTCAAAATACGTTTTTAAGTATACAAAAGTTATATGAACTGTCTAGGATAATAATCTGAGATAAAAATGAAATTTCGTATACTACTATAAAAATTTCTTATTCATGACTCTACTTAACTGTGATGTCGAAAATTACATATTCAAAATTACATATTATCCTTCAAAATTTAATTCAATTCTCATCTTTATAAAAATCCCATTCTAACACATTTATTTCATTTAAACTCAACGCTTTGCGCTTTCTTAGTTGGCGAAATATTTAATTTAATCTCTCTCTGTTACTTGCAATAAATAAATAAATAATAATAATAAAAAAATATCAGAGGCAAATCTTTAGCTTGTATAGCTCTCTTTTTCCTCAATAAAATAAAATAGAATGAGTTGCTGGCGTTGTCATTTGTAGCAAAGAGCAAAAAAAAAAAAATTTTTTTTTTGAAAAGAAAGTTACGTAATTCGTATTGGCTCAAAGGTTTATGAAACCATAACACGTAAAAACATCCATTGTGAATTCCTGAGGTTAGATTTCTAACGTACATCTTTTATTTTCCCAAGGCCTTTTATCGATATTTTTGGCTAAAATTAGGTTTGCCAATATATTAAAAAAAAAAAAAAAAAAAAAAAAATATATATATATATATATATATATATATACTAATTACTGTATAACTGAAAAATTGGGCATTGCTCTTGGTTACTTTGAGATTTAAGTTTGGCGATCATATTGTGGGTTTTTGATGAGAAGTAACTGAGTCAAACTTTGATAACTTTTTCTTCAACTTCTCTGATAAAAGGACTCTTCACATTTTTCTCTGTACTCCTCGTGCTCCCGTTCTCATCCTTATTAACAGCTTTCTATCATGATTTTTTTTTTAAAATGATTTCTTTGTCAAGATATAATTAAGTAATGTACAGTCAGCCAAAAAAAAAAAAAAAAAAAAAAAAAAACGCCCCCCCCCCACATAATTTCGCCGTAAATTATCGTAGAAACATGCGACTGATACCGATCAGTTTGTAATAACGTCTAGTTTATAATATTATAGTTAGATTTTACTTAGGGGGTCGTCTACATATTAAAACTGACATCAACTTCATTTTTTTCAATTGTAATCCCCTTTTTTATAATTTATTTGAATTCTTTGGATCAAATCATCACGGAAAATGGTATAGTTTATATATTTCGCTCAATTTTTCATAGAGTTATAAGCTGTCAAAGTTTGGGGATGCTAATGTTAAATGAATGTGACAAACATTAAATTATATCTTCCGAAATAATTATGATATTTAAATTCTGTTTTTTTTTTATTCGTTAGAATGAAGTGACCCAAACATAATCCATGCAAATTTTTGCTAAAAAATTTTTTTTGAATTATGAAAATTATTAATAAATTCATATTTGAAAAAAATTATGAATTATGACCTATGTTAATTTTTGCACGAATAGAACGGGCATCATCAAAAACATGGGTTTCCAAATTTACAGCTCGTTCCTAACATTATTTTTTGAGTTACAGTCATATTTCATTTTTTACTGCTGTTAGGGGGGCGTCACTTGTTATAATTTGTATCCTCTGTGAGTCAATATTTCTATACATTTTGACGAAAAACTATTTTAATTTACCTTTATGTTATTATAATTGTTTTCTAAGGAACATTTCGATGTTTATTATACAAATTGGCTTATTTTTTATAAAATTATCGCAATGCAGGTAAGAGATTGGGAAAGAATTCCAAAAGAAATGTAGCCCCGCCTCTATATTGCGGAAACAGTATTAAAAAAACTAGTTTGCATACTCGTATATGACTCTATATGTGACGCTGGTATGCATAAATGTCAATGGCATTTACTACATTGAATGCTGAAGACAAAATTTAAATGGTTTAATTGGAAGTATGTAAAATAATTTTGTTTTATAATGTAAAGTTTTAGAAAAATTCTGTAAAGGCGTGGCTTTCGTTGCAAAAAAGAGTTTACTTGATTCTGAAATGTTAAGTCTTTGTTCTTAAATTTTACATAACCTTTTCTAGTTTCTCACGGCTAAAATTCTATTTTATACCTTTTGTCTTTTGTTTTTAACTTGAATATTCTAGGATTCGTGCATCTCAAGTTATATATCATGATTTAGAAAATGCGGTAGGAAGTGGATTATTATTTGAAAGAGCAATATGCAGTGACAAATACTTTTGTTTTTGCTTTCTTTTAAATTAATATAATTAATTTTTATCAGATTTTTTAAAACATATTTTCTGTTTTAATCTTATTGTGACATTTTCGCATTAGTTTACTCTACCGTTTATGCTATTTAAATTTTATCGCATGACGTAACATAATAAAATATAAACTTTTTATTAAATGTTTTTTTTAAATACCGAATAATATAGTGGATTTTTTTTTTTTTTTTTTTTTAAAGTTTTTAAAGTCTATTATTGAAACAAAGCGCAATATTATTTATTTTCGATTATTCTAATCATGGCGTAAAACTGACGACACATTTATCCCGGAAAAAGAATTTAAAACTAAGTAATATGTCTTATAACTTTTAAAGATATAGATTTTACGCATTTAAAATTAAGAATTCAAGTACAGTAGACGACTGCAGAACGGGGAATATTCGTTCAAGGCAATAGGAAACCGTTTTTTCTATATCCATATTTATTTTCATATGAATATACACAATAATTGTACTCTTTCTAGTGAAAGTATTTGTTTCATACTATTTTGTTTATATTAATATGAATATAAGGAGTATTTTTAAGAAATATCGTAACACACAAATTGTGAAAGAAACGCCCACGAGTTCCAAATGACGTGAAACTACATCAGCAGTCGCGAAAATATTAAATATCCTTTCTCACATGTTAGTTTAAATCTTGTTATCTATATTTTTGTATATTATCTATTGTTGGTTTGTACGCCTAAAATTAAATGTAAAACTTTATAGTAACACTTTCATGCGGGGCTTACTGTATAAAATAAAAATATACCCAACAAGAAGTAGAAAATTCCTTTTCTTAAATTTTAAACACTTTTTTTTTCTTTTAACCGCTATTAATATTATTATCTTTTACCTTGGTACCTAGATTTTTGTAATTCAACATTGTATTGTAGGGTTCATATGATTCAAGCTATTTAATTTTCTTCGTATGAAGTGATGTATTTTACTATTCAATGTTTAATAAATAGAAACCAATAAAAATCTTTTAATTCATAAACTAACACAGAAAGTTTTGCGAATTAGAATCGTTTTTTATTTTATAATAATCATTTCTGAACTTTGTTTCCGGTGTGAAATTTAATAAATAATGTATATTGCGTGGTAGATCAAAATTTATTTTTTCTAAATGTATAGATGGTCCCCTAACAAATTTTTACGTGTAACTCTGTTTAGAATTGATTTAAAGTATATAAATAGGTAGGTTTTCCGAACTGCCTTGATCACAAAAATCGGAATAGGAGGTCAAAAATAGGGGTCGTCATTGAAAAAAATGAAGTTTATACCTGTTTTAATATGTAGATGACCCCTTAAGTAAAATCAAACTACACCATTAAAAACTAGACGTTGATGCAGATCGATAGGTCCCAGCCGCATGCTACTACGATAATTTACGAAATTAGGTGGGGGGGGGGGGGCGTTTTTTTTTTGGCTGACTGTACCACTGAAATACTTTTGTCAAGATTTTAAGTAAAATAAAATATTTAAGTCAGCAAGTTCAACTTGGATTATTGTGTCTCAACGCAATTGCGGCCATTTGCTCGAAAGGATGTTGAAAGTTTCTCACTCTATTTTGGTAGTATATCTCTTCATTAACTAACTGAATTTAGGAATCAAAAACTATTTATTCGTCTAAACAATATATCTAAATAGATAAACAAACAATATAACACTTAACAGTGTCACTTACCAATTAACATGCATAATTATTCAACATAGCTTCTCACAAATAATATTTCAAATGCGCAATTTGGGGAAATTTTACTTAATACATGTTGAAATATAGCTATCCGAAAAGTCAGAGAAAGTGAATGATAGCCGATGCGTAAGTCATTGATATACGCGTAAATAACAACATAATATTCTATATCTATCTCTTATCCTAAATATAGGACATTTATATAACATTAAAGTTGATATATAACCTTCCTGCCAACTGGAAAAAAATCCGTATTGCAACGCCATGTAGTATCCGATATTCATTCTAATTGAATTACCATATTTTAAAATATCCATATCACAAACCAAGTTTGATGCATTTATGCATATATATATATAATAATTATATGTATATAAGTTGGTATAGTAACCGGGATTAAATCGCAGTATAGTAACGCCTCCTTGTCGGCCGATATACACTAAAAGAAATCAATATAGGTCTTCATTATGGAAATCATACATGTAAAGTTCTATGTATTTATACATTCTAGAATGTAAGGTATGGATTTCTTTTAAATTGTGGCGAGGGTGAGGAAATTACAGCATAACAGCGTCACAAATTGGGCGATATATCCCAACGTCTAATCAACACAAATTAAAATCGAAGTCCTATTACATATAAACTTTTCTTAAATTCTGTCTACTGGTTCGTAAGATACAGCGTTCATAAAATTTTGATAACACATAGACAGACACGTATACAGATACAGACACACGCAGACAGATATATACTTAAAATGGTCAAATCGTGTTCCGGACATTTTAAAGCACGTAAATAGGTATAGAAAACTGAGTCGGAAATTTTTCATGAATATATATTATATTTAAGAAAGCGAAAATTCTCGTTTCGGAGAAAATTTTTTGTTTATGCACTGCGGCTTTTACAGGAATAGGTTTCGTTTGTATATTTACTCTCATCTTTTGGCAGATGTTTTAATAGCTAATATGAAAAAAAAAAAATAGTATAATTGCATAACTATTTAGAGATTATTTGGAGTTAATAATAGAAAGAAAAATGTGGGCACTGGAGAAAAAAATTTAGGAAATTTTTTTGTGGAAGGCTGGGAGTTAATCATTGTTAAAAATCTGCTAAATAATTTGACTAAAATACCATAAAATACATTTTGCTTTATTTTATAAATAAAGTTTAGTCCCAGGTGTAATGCAATAACGCTTTGAAATACAGTCTTCATTTTCAAAAATAAATAAATAAATAAATAATTTTGAATGTTTAAATTCCTATTTCAATATTAAATCAGACTGTTACTCTAAAGATTCTCTTTTAAGGCCTTTTAGGTTTGTTATAAAATAGCTATTTAAAAATTCTATTATAAATAATCATGTAGTATTTTTGTACTTAATTAATTTTAAACTTCAAGTCAGTCTATGCGTAATTTATCTTAAATTTTAAGTTTTATTTCTTTAAATTAAATTAACTAGTTGAATTAGTTTAATTTTCAATCGAAGTTAATAATAATAATAATAATAAAAAGATTTATTTCTTTAATCTCGCCAAATTTTAAAAAGCAGGAGCATTTTTTAATCATTCAATTGCATTTATTATATCATATACTTTATCTTACTAAATTTATTTTATCGTTATTTAAACAAGTTTTGCAGATTAGAATATAACTATTTCCAATTGATTGAACTTATATGTTACTCCTAAAGTAAATAGGAATATTAATCATAATATGCATTTTGCATTTATTAATTGTAATATGTATATTTCTCATTTAGAAAACTAATTCCGAATGAGAAATGCTTATCAATTATTATAGATATTCAATAAAACTAACCTAATTTAATTTAATCTTTCTTTATTACTACATCCGTTTCCAGAGAAACTTTTCAAAATTGCATTGTAGATTAAATTCAACATTATACGTCGATTGAACAAATAAATGAAGATTTAATACAGTTTATGCAATTAATGATCAGAAACAGGCAAGCGGTTTTCACCTGTCGGCTTTTGAAATTCGATTATGAAATTGTTTGTTTCCAGCAGAATTTCCTTTTGTCTTCCTTGTAGGTTTTACAAAGAAGATTTGAAATTATCAAAAATGGATTCAGAGATTAATATTTGGTGTGAATAATTAATATAATAATATAACTGCATATTTTGTATGACTGGCTTGTAATACACCTCCAAAATATGTTTAATGACGTATATTTGATATTAAAACATAAAAGCATATTTAAAAATATGATTACTAGAAATCCACGATTCGCAGTTGTGAAAAATGACTCAGATTTGTTTACGTTTACATTTTTTGTTAATGCTAGGTGATTGTGCTTTATATTGGGATATACTGAGATATTCATATTGATTCTGTAACTTCCCTTACATAATTTAAGCTAATATATATAAAACCAAAAATATATAAAATAAATATAAAGTAATGATAATTTTAGTATTTTTGAATGCTATTAAAATACTGTAAATATACTACATGTATTTTAGTCCTAAAGGAAATTTGTTCAATAATAATTCTTCATTATAAATACAGAATGCATGCTAATAATGAACAAAAATATGTTAAAAATAAATGAAAGAAAAAAGTTTATAAGCATAAAAAAACTATTTCATAAAAAAGAAATAAAAATGTTTTATAGAAAATGTCATAAAAATTAGAAAAAGTTCATTTAAATAGAAATAAGGAATATTAAATATATTTCTGCTAAATTTACTATTTTAAATACTATTTCTATTAAAATTAGATTTATATGTTACCAAATGTAAGAGTTTTAAAGGATATTTATGTGACAGATATCTGTAACTCTAACGTATTTTCAATCTAAAATAATTTGATGCTGCAATGTTTTCTGGAAAGACTGTATTAATGTAAGTTTCTATTGAAGAATATTTTTATATATATGCAGCAACTGTTTATCTAATAAAAATTCTCTTGCTCAATGTAATTCCACTTAAACAATGTAATGCAAAACATCATTCTAGTATATACGATAATAATTTGGAAACTTATACCGCTTCGGCCTCATTTGCAGATGATAATTTAGAAAATTCTGAGACTCGTACAGAGCCATCTGGCATATCTCAATTCCAAACAAGTACTCATAACCATTCTATACAAACATCTTTCGCTTTACTTCCTACAGCTAGTGCTTATATTTATGATTCAATGGTTTAGAGACATGTGATAAGAATTTTATGCGACTCAGGCTCTGAAAGTTCTTTTATCACTGAGTCATGCATGATCATTTTAGATTATGATTGAAAAAATGCAAGATTTCCCGTCAAAGGGTTGGCAAATTCAAAAATGGCAATAACTAAAGGTTATACAGACATTAATTTGATTTTCATTCACGATTCCGATGTCAAGTTATCCATGCGTGTTATTATATTAGATAAATTAACAGCTCCATTGCCATCAGAGAAAATGAACAAAGAACGTTTTTTGCATTTAAAATATATGCAACTGGCCGATCCTAAATTTGAAATTCCAAATAAAATTGACATGATTTTGGAATCTGATTATTTTTTTTCTATTTTACTGCCTGGTCAAACAATTTGTACTGAGAATGGTTTAATTGCTCAAAATTTAATTTTTGGTTTCCTCGTGTCCGGAAAATTGCCGGAATCTCAGACAAAATCTGATTCGATTTCAAATTTACATATTTACGAAACTAATATTGATAGTGAGTTAAACAGTTAGGAAATTAGAAGAAGTTTTTAATTCAAGTGAGAAGTTACTTTCACCCGAGGAACAGTTTATGGAGTTACCATTTCCAGGAAAATTACTCAATTAATCCAGAAGGTCGTTTTGTGGTAAAACTACAATTTTATAAATGCAAATCCGAATTATGTAACACAAAGTCCGCTGCACTTTCTCGATTATATGCAATGGAGAGGAAATTCAGGGAGAATCCGGAATTCGAAGGATATTTTATATGAATACGAACAATTAGGATACAAAAAGGTAATTACTCCAAATTCGCTAAATATTTCTCAAAGGGAACAATATTTCCTACCTCATCACGCAATTATTAAACCTTCCAGAACTGCTACTAAATTAACCCGTTAGTAGTCGCTATAGACAGCGCCACCTATTACAGATTGCACACTTTTTATTTAACTCTCACCAATAATTTTAAGAAGTGATGTGATCGACGTTTCTTCGATTTTATTTGCGTTTTATGTATATTAAATTCCACTTCTTAAAATTTTTGGTGTCATATGAATAAAAAAATCCGGCAACACTGAAGGATGGGCGGCAAATCGACCAACTAACGACTACTAACGTGTTAAGAGTCATTTTTGACGGTTCCTGTAAAACATCTGATGATAAATCATTAAATTCGGTTTTGGGTATTGGCCCTAAATTACAACGAAACATTTTTGAGATCTTACTTAATTTTCGATTACAGGAGATAGTTTTTTCTGCAGACGTGGAGAAAATGTACCACCAGGTTTTAATTTCTGAGGGCGATCAAGATTATCAAAAAAGCCTTTGTAGATACAACCTCAATGAGGAAATAAAGAAATATAAATTGAAAACAGTTATATATGGCCTTACTCCAGCATCCTTTTTGGCCACTAGGTGCATTAAGCAAATCGCTCTAGATTATAATCAAAGTACACACGTCTCGCGTACTTTGTTAAAAGATATATATAAGGATGACTTGATATCTGGTTCAAATTCGGTTAATAGCGCAATATTACTTGCTAAGGAAACTGCTAATGTTTTGCAGAAACATTTTATTTGAGAAAGTGGAATTCCAATTCGAATGAATTCCTTACGGAATTTCGAGAAAATTGCATCACAGATACAGACTTTGAAATAATACCAAACAATAATGAGAGTTCTAAAGTTCTAGGGCTTTTCTGGAACTGTTCAGCAGATACATTTATTTTCAAAGCTGCACTTACACTCAAACTACCACTAGCAAAAAGACACATTTTGTCTGAATCCGCACGCATTTTTTATACCTTAGGGTTAATTTCACCTTGTACAATAGTGTTAAAATTTTTTTAATAAAAAGCTCTGGTTAACAAAAGGAGACTGGGATTTTCCTATTCCGCAACAATTTGAAGAGGAGCTAATTAAATATGAGAATTCATTCAATAAAATTAGCTAATTTTCTGTTCCTAGATGCATCACGCTTTCATTCAATAGTACATTTGAATTACATGGTTTCAGTGATGCGTCAACGCATGCTTACGCCGCTGCAATCTATTGTCGACAGACTCATGATAACAAATCAAAAGTCTCACCCTTAGTTGCCAAAACTAAAGTAGCTCCTATCAAGCAAATTTCCGTTCCCAAAGTAGAACTTTGTGGTGCTTATTTATTATCTAAGTAATTTTGTTCAGTCATAAAAATATTAGAAAATTATAATTTTGACATTTACGCATGGCCAGATTCAAAAGTTGTTGTTTCTTGGTTATGCGCACATCCACGTCAGTGGAAAAATTTTGTTGCAAATAGAACTTCGCAAATATTAGATATTCTTCCCACAAAACACTGGAGACACGTTCCCTCGAAAGAAAATCCCGCTGATATCGTTTCTCGGGGCATCGATCCTAAAAGTTTACCTGAATGCAACTTGTGGGGGAATGGCCCAAGATGGCTACTTTTGGATCCAATACATTGGCCAAACCTAAGTCTAAAGAAAACGAGGATCAAATTTCGGCTTAAAAGAAAGCTGATCCCATTTTGTCTTACCATATTGATACATCTAACAATCTTTATGACGATCTATTCCATCAATTTTCTTCATTTTTTAAAGTCAACCGCATTTTGGCGTATTGCATAAGATTCGTTAATAACTGCAAATCAGCAAGTAAAGATCATGTCCCCACAAATGATTCTTGTTCCCCTCTCACATGTAGGGAAACTAAACACGCCGAAGAGAACATCATTTGATAGGTACAAAATAAATACTTGCACGAAGATTTAAAATACATCAAGAATGAAAACATTTTGTCTAGAAAAAGTCAGTTACACCCTCTACATCCATCCATTGACCAGAACGGTCTGTTACGGGTGGGGGGTCGCTTACAAAATGCTCAATAATCATTTAACGAAAAGCATCCGTTAATATTGCCGTCTAAACACAAATTGAGCGAACTTATTATACAAGAGAAACGTATTGTACACTTGCACGCAGGACCATGATTGTTATCCCACATTATAAAACAAGCATATTGGATCATTGGTGGAAAAAGATTAATCAATAGGCTTGTTAATAAATGCGTGAAATGTTTCCATTTCAAAGCTGCTACTACCCCAGCTTATGGGAAACTTACCACCACATCGAGTAAATCTCGAGCGACCTTTCTTTGCATGCGGTGTGGACTATGCTGGTCCAATGTTTATAAAATTTAACAAGGGTCGTGGCTCTAAAACAACAAAAGGATACATAGCTTTGTTCATTTGCCTTGCTACAAATGCAGTACACATCGAAACTGTCAGCGATTCGACAATTGACGCTTTTATAGCTAGCTACCTTACGACGCTTCAGCGCTAGACGTGGGTCACCTAGTCATATTTACAGCATACAAATTTTGTCGGTGCTAAAAAAAAAAAAAAAAAAAAAAAAAACTCGATGAAATAAAACAAATGTTGTCTTTACCAAGAAACGAATGCGTAGTACATTATTTAAGACAAGCCGAAATAGAGTGGCATTTTATTCCTCGCGCATCACCTCATTTCGGAGGAATTTGGGAAGCTGCAATACGTTCTGCTAAACTACACATCAAAGGAGTAATCGGTGATACACGATTAACATTTGAAGAATTAACCACCTTATTGACACAAGTTGAATCCTTATTAAATTCACGCCCCCTCTTTAAAATTATTGATTCTGATACACACTCCATTAATGTTCTCACCCGATCACATTTTCTTACAGGTGATGTCATGCTTTCACCTGCAGATGAACCACTGTCCTGTAGCAGGAATAGCAAGAACAGATGGCAACTTGTGCAAAAAATGAGACGAGATATCTCTAGGGCTTGCAAAAAGGAGTATCTCAGTTCCTTGCAACTACGCAAGAAGTGGCAAAATCCAGCAACAAATGTCAAGGAAAGAGAATTGGCACTCATCATGGATGACAGCTGCTCCCCTCTATCCTGGCCAGTTAGTCGAATTACAAAGGTTCACACCGGTAGCGGTGGACTAGTGAGAGTAGTGTCCATTAAAACTAAAGATTCCGTTTTTAAAAGAAATATACGCCTTGATAGGGTGGGAGTCATGTTCGATTCCTAACATAATCGAAGTCCACACTAACTAACACTCTCAACTTTTTAATTTTTTTAATAATTGTCTGTTCTGCTGCTCCCACCACACTGAATAGGAAGCGGAAATGTCTTTTTCACATGAAGTGTTATTTTTAAAAGTGTTTTTTCGATAATTTAATTCGCTGGTGTTGTATTTATTAATTTTTTTTATTTTTGTTAACCACGCCCACTTATCTTAAACTCTTACTCCTTTTATTACTTTCTAATTAAAATTATATAATTTTTTGTATAATTTTTAGTGCTACCTTTGGCGTCTTTTTTTATACGAATATACTTTAATTAATATGTAAATATATATATATATATGCATTGCAAACAAAAACTTCTTGAAAAAAAAAGATCTATGTACTTAAACTATCTGTTATGTAAACCTGCTAACTATGCTAGTTTATCTGTAATGGTATTAAGCTCCGCCTTTTTTTCACACCAGAATAGTTGTAGAGCAATAGTCTTCTTATTTAATCATGATATCATATTGCTGATTATTACTCTAAACCTATTCTGATGTGAAAAAAAGGCGGGGCCTAATACCATTACGAATAAACTAGCATAGTTAGCAGGTCTTTGTTATGCAATTTATTTTTTAATTCAAATTCAAAAATTAAATCAAAGCGTTGTTAACTGAAATAACGCAATCAAAAATTAATGTTTGTATAACTTTCTTTTAATTAAGCTTTATTCTTACAATCAAATTATAAGCGACTATATTTTGCACCGGTAAATAAAGTCTCTAATAAGGAAATACTGTGTGAAAAATGAAAATGTTTAATTAATATACATATATATAAATGTCAGTTTTGGGTTTTATTGTAATAGGAATTTCTAAATATATCATTCATGTTTGCAATATCTTAGATTTGTCCATTGTAGGGGATTTGACACCGTTAACGACATCCCTGAAGTAGACTTCATATAAAAGCTCATATTTCTATTTAATATTTATAAATTGAACTATATTAGGTATTTTGAATAAAATATATATTCAAGCATATATATATATTACTTTTTTTTCTGTTTAATAATATATTTTTCACAGATTTGAAATCTTTAAATTGCGTTTTTTATCAGTTTGCATTTTTCATGAATTCATGATCTTCAAATGCTCTACAGATATTAAAGGAAATATTTAATATATTTTTTAAATGTTTAATGAAAAGAATTTATTGATGGACTTTGAAATTTATTAACCAGTTTTTGAGGAAAAAATAAATAAAAATGCATATCTATGTAAAAATTGCGAAATAAACATGACTTTTGTTATATATTTATTTTCAATAATTTTTCTTATATAGATACTTCAAAATCCATCACTAATTCTTTTACGTAGGTTCTATTAAACATTTGAAAAAAATATTAAACCTTTTATTAAGTATCTGTAGAAGTCTTAGCATTTTGAAGATCGTGAATTCGTGAAAAATTGAAACTGAGAAAACACAATTTAAATATATCATATGTGTGAAAAATATATCTAAAACCATAAGAATGTTGTCTGTATATATATATTAATAAACAAACCTAATATAATTCAATTTATAAATATTAAATAAAAGTATAACATACGAAACCTGGTTCAATTGTGCCGTAAAAGAAGACAAGTCCCCTTACAAGTGTAGAAGAAACCGGGGTTAGTTGTCACAATGTGCTAGTTTGCACAATTTTTAAAATTAACAATTTTAAATACATAGCGTTCACAAAAAAAAAAAAAAAAAAAAAAAAAACAGTTTTCAAAGTTTATTTTTAAAAATATAACAATTGTACAATATTAAGAAAAATGCATCAGTTTTTACTAAAAATGACTTACCTTCCTTCGAGAATGGCGGAGCCCGTTTCTGGTTCCATTTTTTTACCCACAAACTCTGATTTATTATGGCGATGGTAATGACTACATAAACAAGCAGTAAAGGTTTGATGCACATATCAATTTTATATCTTAAAAAAAAAAAAAAAAGTTTTTAAACCTCCTATTAAATCATCTACAAATAAGAGAAGTACATGCATACTTTGCAAGAAAAAGTATTCAAATATAATTTTTGGCCATTGATTTAAAATCTACACAGGATAAAATAAAATTTCTTTTAAGAAATATGTTAAATTGTATTAAGAAAGAAGAAAATTACTATCATTATCTTAAAAAAAATATATATATATATATATATATATATAATTTTTTTAAATATTAGATAATTACAGTAATAAAAATTTGTCATAGATATTTGTAGAAAATTGTCCTAAAATATTTTTTAAATTAATATTTTTAATTGAAATAGAAGTATTGTAATTAAATACTTTTATACAGAATTCGAAATTAATTCATGTGAAATAACGTTTATTCGTTCGTCTCTCTGCAGTTGCTTTTTTTTTTAATTTAAATTTTTATTTTAATTAACTGTTTTTATTATATAATTATTTATTTTTACTTGTAACTACAGCCTCATTAAAGGAGAATGAGTTACAAACTTATTTGTGATTTTCCCCCCAAAGCTGTTAAATTTATAAATTTTTTGAAAATAAAATAAAATAAAATAAAATAAATAAATAAATAAATACAAAAAATAATAATCTGCTTCGTATAAAGCAATAATCATATACGCCATAATTGATAAAAATATATTCATGCAATTTAAAACATACAAAACTTTTCTGCCATCTTTTATTTTTTCTTTTAGGGAATCATAAGCATGCGTTTGTTTACTTAACATTAAAATGTAATTTAAGAAAATCTTTGGCAAAATTTCAAAACTTGAAATCACTAGAAAAATAAAAGTATTTGTCTTGTGTATACAAATACATATATATTTATTTTTAATGTTTTGCTTCAAATTGTTATTTTATTAGATAATACGTTTTTAAAACATCATTTATCAAAAGAAATTATTTCCCATACAAAGAATATTGCTATTTTTGAACATATAAAATTTACCCTTTCATCCTTGCGTATAAGAAAGCTGTCAAATAATGTACCATTATAGAAAAATGGATGTAAATACAATGAATAAATGGAAAAGATATAAATATAAAAGATGGTATAAAGATATTTTGTTCATTTTTCTAAAATAAAGATACATTTTTTGTTGTTAAGTATAACTTTTTTGTTGTAGAAATCTTAAATCAGGATTTTGCAGAAAATTTAATTTTAGTAATGCACTTTTCCATTCCATTTAAAAGTCATACGTATGTTTCTGTGAAAAGTTTATTGATGAATTATTATTGGATTATACTGCAAAATGAAACAGATATTAAACTCTTATATAAAAATCTTTTTATATGCATATATATATATTTATGTTATTAAGTTACTTATTTATTTAATTTTCAATTATTTATGTAGTTAACAATAATTTGCCTGATTCTCAAAAATGAATTAATAATGTATATCGTAAATTAGAACTAACTTTGAAATTTGCACATAACAAATTTACGGATATTTTGTTTTCTGTATTCCTCTGAAATATTTACAAGATTTACCTTAAATTATTAAAACTTCTTTAAAAATATTTCTATAATAATAATAATATTAATAATAACAATTTATAAACTTAGTTATTTGATAAATATTGTGTGCTTATTTCTATACTGTTTTCTAGTGAGCAATAATTACTTCTTCTTTTTCCATTTTCTTCTTTTTCCATTTTCTTTCTATTGTTACACTTTCTACATCTATTACTATTAATAATCATATGTACTGCGATTATATTTTTAATTATAAAATATCGAGCTTTCTGGGGATAATACTAATGTCATAATTATAAACTTAATATACAACTAACATCATAGCTACTAATGGTATTAGCACAGAGTAACTAAATTATCATTCATGGTTTGAAAAAAATGAATAAGACAATGGATAAAGTGTGATTTAGCAGTAAAAACGACGTCACAGTTGTAACAATATATTGAGAAAAAGTAATTTTATCCGTAATTTGAAACAAATAAGTCGAAAAGATAATTTAAATTATAAAATGTAATACTATGTAAAAAATGGCAGTTGGCGATTTGGCTTTCTCGGTTCCAGTGATAAGCCATCGAATTATGTTTAAAACATTATGCTAAATTAGAGAAAAACTTAAAAAATATTTAAAATAATTATAATAAATAACAAATAATTTAATCAAATTAAAATATTAAAAATATTATAATGAAAATAATTTATTAAAGTTTTTATTTTTTCAAAACCTTTTATTATAAGTATTAAGATGTAACAGATTATGCCATTAATTTTACAATGTTATGTAAATTAAAGTTAAATAATTTAATTTTGTTTGATGTAAAAAATAAAAAATGCGTTCATTTGGAAATATTAAACGCTAGGCTGGCTAAGACCGACTAGTTTTAAAATATTTTGGAAATTCATTTGTCATATATTGTTAAGTCTTTCTAACTTGGTTCCTAGCTAACATGCTTATTTCGCGAGTTTACTGATATATCAGATTACATTTCTTTCTAATATTTAGCTTATTTTAAATTCTTCGAATATATGTTAAAGAAAGAAAGAAAGAAAGAAAAAAAAAACACTAATGCTTTTAATGACCTTATTTAAAAGATATACATTTTTACAAAAATTGTTTTTCAAATACCAGAACGCATATGAATCAAAATAAATATAATCTCAAGGTAGATTAAGTATAGTACAGCCTAGATTTCAACAGAAAAGATGTAGACATGACTTAAAAAAGTAGGTATAGATATTATAAGGTGATCTATACAGATTTATTGTAAATATAAATGTATATTATTTAATTTAACGAGTATTTGATACTATGGCGTATTTTAAGTTTTATTTCTGAGATAAAGATTATGAAATAAAATATAAAAAATTATATAATCTATTTATACAAATACATTAATTAATTTTTAATAACGAAGATAGAAAAGTTGCAAAAATATAGACAAAAATGAAAAAAATGTGTTTTGCAATTGTAAATTTTCCTAAAATTTTCCTAAATTTATTTTTCTATTTAACTAAAAGTTTTTTATACTCTTAATTTCAGGAACAGATATTTGTCGAAACGTCAGTAGAGGCCTCCCTGTTGAGACTCAAAAAGATTTTGGGTTCCGTGTGTGTGTCTGTTTGTCTGTTTGCCTTCCAATAGAAGCGGCAAAAATCCCGCTATTTACTTGAAATTTGTTACACGTGTTCACAAGTCCCACGAAATTAGCTATATAGTTTTGGGTGTGCATTCCAAATGTAGTTCGTGTACAGGAACACGCCAAAGTTTTTCTTGTCATTACGGCCTATGAGAGGAATTTGTATGTACCACACTAGCAGCCACAAAACTCTCGCTATTGACTTGAAATTTAGTACATGTGCTCACGAGCCCATCGGAATTAGCTGTATAGTTTTGGGTGTGTATTCAATTTGTAGTTCGTGTACAGAGACATGGCAAAGGTTTTCTTACTACGACATATGGGAAAAATTTCTATGTATCGCGATAGCGGCCCGCAAAAATCCCGCTATTGACTTGAAATTTGTTACACGTGTTCACAAGTCCCACAAAATTAGCTATATAGTTTTGGGTGTGCATTCCAAATGCAGTTCGTGTACAGGGACACGCCAAAGTTTTTCTTGTCATTACGGCCTATGGGAAGATTTTGTATGTACCACAATAGCAGCCACAAAAATCTCGCTATTGACTTGAAATTTAGTACATGCGCTCACCAGCCCATCGGAATTAGCTGTATAGTTTTGGGTGTGTATTCAATTTGTAGTTCGTGTACAGGGACACGATAAAGGTTTTATTATTACGACATATGGGAAGAATTTCTATGTATCGCGATAGCGGCCGCAAAAATCCCGCTATTGACTTGGAATTTGGTACATGTATTTAGGCTTTGTATAGAAATAGCTGCATAATTATTTTTCTATGTATATATTGTTCATCAATTGTGTACAGGGACACGCCAAAATTATTGTCATTACGGATGATGTGAATTTCGTTTAAACGCATTTTAACTTCATTACTTTGCAATCAACAAAATGAAGTTAGCGTAGAATACTCAGATGCTTAAACTTTATGCTTTCTGCAGAAAATATGTGCGCTTAGGTTTCCTAATTGATGTACAGGACCTTACAAAAGTGTTCTGACAATGTCACGCAAATATCCAAACGATGTCAAATTTCGAACAATTATTCATGAAAAACGTAGAATAAGCTGAATAGCTTTTAGTGGTGTATACAATGTTTATGGTTCATTTACAGAGACTCACAAAATTTCGTGGCATTTAGAGTCTATGGGCACATTTTTATTTAAGCGCATTGTAATGTGTTTATGCTGAATTGAACATAATGGAATTATCATACATTATTAAGATGCTTGAAGCATGTTTACTCTAAAAAAAGGTTATGGATAGACTAAATGATTTATTTACGGTACCACACAAAAGAATTCCGATGACGTATTATAATCATCCAAATGATATCAATTTAGTTTGGAAAATTAATGAGTTATAATTAATTAGGTGTATTCTTATTCTGGGCGTATATAATAACTGTGGCTTCTTTTCCGGGAAACATAAAAGAATTTCGTACTATTACGGTCTATTGACGGTATTTCTTGAAAGTGTAACATGGTTACATCCCATTAAATATAATGAAATTTTATTTCAATTTTAAAAGCATGTTTTTCTGGTGAAAATTGTGGGCATACAATTGCTAATTAGTATACAAGGTTACACAAAATAATTCCGATATGCTATGTAATTTTTTGCATGAAATTTGGTACAAATATTCATGAATTACGGAGAACTAATACAAGACTGTCAGTTATTAGGAATACATATATATGCATATATATATACAGATAGGTATAGAAAGAGAGATACAGCGGAGGGTATGCAGGAACGTATTTGCTTATGTAGCAAGTCAAAAAAATCAATATGTACATATTACGTAATAAAAATAGATAAAAATGATCTGTTGAATAATGCGTGATGTGAATAGGCCGTTGAGGCTCCTGATCTGCAGATCCACTAGTTATAATAAATGTATAAATAATTCTAAATAAAACAATTCTTTTAGAAAAAAAGGAACAAACGCATAAGAGAAGAAGGAATGGATCTGAAAAGTAAAACAATTAATCCTTAGAGTTAATTTCTACTATCCATGAATTGAGTAATTCTTTTCTGACCGGAATCTTTACTTTTCATTTCAAAGATAGTTATTGTATTATTTATCCTTTTAATGGCAGCAATCAGAAAAAGATTTCATTCATTATCAAAGTATAAACGACCCATGCATGAAAGGTAATAAGATGAAATTCAAATGCTTTAACTCTAGCTCTATTTTGTTTTCTATTATGTGATAATATTCTAAACTATTAACAATAGTTAGATATAAAATGTAGAGAAAAAAATAATAATTGTACTGTAAAAGTTTGGTTTATTTCTCAACAAACTGTGGACAATGGCTTCCAAAATTTCATACTGCATAGCATTCTTTTATACAGTTGCGAAATATAGTTATAGTTAGGAGTATTTTAGGAAATATGTAGGGAAAGATAGCCTAAAATGATCTCCTTAAGGAAAAAATTGTATAAAATAACATACATTTTAAATAAAGCTTTGGCTATTGTCTGGTATATCTTGCACTATATTTTGCATTATAAACATATTTAAATAATATTTTTTACCCTAATCGAGTAATAATAATAAAAAAAAAAAAAAATGGATTTTTGAAAAATTGTCCAAAGGACCAACCTTCACCAAACGGCAAAATGATCCTTCATTTTAAAATGTGTGTAAGTTGTTTTTCATAGGCAAAATAAAGGATATAAAAGTAATTATGACAATACATAATGAAATAAAATAAGTAAACCAGGTCATATTTTTGCACATCAAAGACTGTATATCAAAATAAATAGGAAAGTTAGTGCTTACTTTATGAAATATGTTATAAAACACATTTTTTCAAAGAATTCTATAATACTGCGATCGCTTAGAATACCGCCATTGCTTCTTCTTGACTAGGTACAATTAGGTTTAGTGTTTCCCTGTAGATAGTGCTATCTATCTGGAAGAAAACATATGTGGATCGTTTTTCCCGACCACCTTCTGCTACAGTAAAAAAACCACAGATATGTTCAAATAAAATAACTTCAAAAATTCTTGAGCGTCAGATTTTTCTTAAGATAAAATTCACATTGTCTTCATTATAGAGACTTCGCTAATATGGTATTTAATAATGATTTCCTGTTAATTCCTTTTGTCTTGAATTTTAAATTACATGGAAAATAAAACATATCTATTGAATAAATTGAAAATAACTATCTTTTATACAATGATTAGTTTAATTGTGTTAAAATTGCAAGATTTTTAAAACAGAAGGATTATTGCTTGCTGGTCTTTTGCAGAGAAAACTTTTCTCTGCGGTTTTAACTATTTTGGTAGAAATAAGTTAAATAAATGTAATATAAATTGAGAAAATTTAAATAACGTCGACTATTGAGGAATCATCGAGAAGAAATATATTAAAACAGGTTGTCTTAGAAAGTAATTATCATTTTACAACAGAAAAAGGGTTCTAAGAGAAACAAGGATAAAAATGTATATTTTAAAGTAAAATCGTAGTCACTGAAAATTTGCTAATTTTTTGTTGAATTTTCTTCAAATAAGAAGATATAAAATAATAAAAAAAAATACATATATTTTTAATAAAATGTATGTCTTTCTACCGTTTGACATTACAAAAAAAAAAAAAAAAAAAAAAAAAAGGAAGGAAAAATAAGGAAAAAGAAAAACTGCAGCATTGATTGTTTTAAAGCCTAATAAAGATAATATATTATTTTCCACAAACTTTGCTATGCCTTTTTTTAAATATTTGTGCGTACTATGTGTAAGAAGAAGAATCCCCCCCCCCTCCAAAAAAAAAAAAAAAAAAAAGATACAATGGTAATAAATATTGTTTTTTAAAATTACACAGAAAATGTAAAATGAAATTAAGAGGAATACTTGTCGATCACTTTTCTACATGATCACCGAAACTATTTCGGCAATAATTGGAACTCAGAACCAACTTGTTCCACCTATCTTGATAGAAATCACGTCTTGCATATTGAGCCAGTTCTCGGCACCTGTTTTCACATCATTGTCAGAAAAGAACATTGTTCCACTGTAAGTTCTCTTTAAATTCTGGAAAAAGGATACTGTCAATGATTGCCAAATCTGGGCTGTATGGGCAGGCTCCAGACTTCGCATTTGAAGTTTTGCAGCAATGCTTGAGTTTTGCAAGCACTATGGGGTCTGGTATTGTTATGCAAGAAGATGACCTCCTCACCTAGCATGCCAGGGCGTTTGCGTCGGATGGTTTCATGTAACTTTATGAAAGTTGCACAATAACATTCGGCGATAATAGCATGACCACGTTTCAGATACTCAATCAGGGTAACACTACATGCATACCAGAGTATTGTTCTCATAACTTTTCTCATAACTGTTCTCATAACTCTTCAGAGGGTGTAACCTTAAACTTCTTTCTAATTATGATTCAGGGTATTTCCAATCTGACTATTTGGGTTGTGGGAACGAAATGAGAAAGCTGAGCTTCGTCCACTGTAACGATGAGATCAATGAAGTGCTGGCCTTCAGAATGGTAATGCTGGAGAAACATGAGTCTGTAAAACATTTATGTGGCTTTCTGCTCCTCGCATGGGTACAAACTTTGGAATATCGTATCACATCAGAAACAATACGCTGTGCGGTACCATAGCTCAGATCCAGTTTTGACGTGATTGCATGTAATGTTGCTTGTCGATAATTCTTAATTATTTCTTCAACTTGTACCGTGTTGATGTCTTTCGTTGATGAACATGGACGGTCACACGGTGTCTTATTGTGGTTTTCCACACCTTCTCTTTCTGACTGAAAGAACGACACCTTTTAGCTACATATTATCTACTCATTGCTTCTTCATCGTAAATGTCAGCGATTTGACCTCCACGATTGTATTTCAAATGCAGATACATTCTTTACCCATAAGAAACGAAATATTTCTTACATTTTCAACACCATACCACTTTTCTAGATTTCACTTAAATAGCTCTGATGCATCTTCGAACTGACACTAGCTACCCGCTGTAAGATAACTATATTCACCCACTCTGAGGAAATACTTTCACTCCAAGATAATTACTATTTAAGTACCATTGTTTGCAATATTTCTTTAGGTCTATCCTCGTAATACATATTTATAATTCTGATATGTTAAAATTCCAATTATTTCTATAAGCATTAGGTGAAAGTGAAAAAGTAATAATAAGGAAATATAATCGGCTATAATTTCAATTTTTACGATGAAATTAGAACATATTTTAAATATTTTGTCAATATATCTGTATATTTAATGAAATGCAAACATAAAATTTATGCGGTAGACGGACTGGTATAGGCAGGTGAAAGTTTCTGCAGTATACTGTAGAGTTAAATAGTTTAATTTTGTATCGAAAAAATTTTAAATAGTTATAAATTTCTTAATTGATTACTTAAGAGCTGTACATGAATAGAAAAACCTATAAATACTATAATTACTTATAATAAATGAAGACATATTTTTTATTTTATTATAAAAAATGTAACTTTATTGACAAGTGTAAAATAACAAGTGTAACAATGTCCTTAAACATAAAAAATCTTAATAGATTCCTCAGTAACCAGATTTTTCTCTTCTTAAGCAGTAATAAAAGAAAATTCAATTTAAATTTATAATATTCCATGTATTAAACATAATCCCAAAGCGTCTATGCAAAAATTGCTCTTCCAAAATTGATAAAAATCAAATTTTAATACAGATAAAATACTTTATCCCTTCACCGATTAGAAAGTGTCTTTTTGATAAAATTAGAAACTATAAGTACTTTATCCTTCTAAGTTTTGCGTTATTACATAATGTTCTACAAGTACCAGTTGTAAAATGAAGAAAGCTTATTTTAATAATCTATCGGTAATGCATCCTAATAATCTAGGTAATCTTGTAAATATGTTCACAACACTTATATCGTAAAATAGCGTTTGATGCTCTGCATTAATGAACTATGTTGAAAATAAATTTCTCAGGGAAATCTCGTTAACTAAGTTGGGCAAGTTTTTCAAAACCTAATAAATATTAATTAAAAGTATTTGGGGGAACTGAATAAATCTAAAAATAACTGGAGCAATTTGACTGGATCAATATTTGTACACATTATATTTTACACTACAAGACCTATAATCCGTCATATTTTTCTAAAACTAATACAAACGTCAAATATTTTAATTGATGATTAAGTAATGAACATTTATGCAGCATTTAAAGAGAATATAAAAGTGATTGTTTTCCCTTGAACGATTGTTTTAATTTTTGGTTCTAAAATATGTGACAGCTAATATTTTCGACCAAATGAATTGTATAACTATTATCTAAATTTCGTCATTGTTAAAATATTAGGAATAATTATTTTCCTTTTTCAGCAAATTTTCTTTTTTAGATTATTTTAAATTTAAAGCAGAAATTAGGGCTGTAAACACAATGAAATTGTTTCTAAATTAAGCAACGAATTTAAGTAAAATGGTCAACATAAGCTATTTTTTAAATTCAATTATTAATTTTTTATCAAATGAAGTATGATAATACTTTCTTTTTACTTTTTACTTTCTCTTACCCGTAAGGTAGAGAAAGTATTGTTTTTGGGTCAAATTTTTGAATTGTTTTTTGCTATATTTATACGTTTTGAGGTCCCCTGAATCTGAAAATCATGTTTTTAGCGGTTGGTCTGTGTGTCTGCCTGTTATCAGCATATTTCAAGAGAAAATGGTAGCAGAAAATCCAAACTTGGTATTCTAAATGTGTATGACATAGGGATGCTACACTAAGCATTTCGTTCAGATGAAGCAAATGGTTCGTGTACAGGGAAACCCAAGAGAATTGAAATACATTACGTCTATGGGGAATTGCAGGTAAGTAGAGTTTAACATATATAGACTGCACTAAACCAAATGAAATGAATGTACATTTTTTATATGCGTAAAACCATGTTTCATGTAAAATGTGGTAAGGAAATCATTCACTGTTCATTTACAGGGCTACACAAAAAAAATTAGATTATAGTTCGACAATTGCAGAAAATTGATGGAAGTGTATTTCGGGTTGTGCCGTGTATTATTACTATAGGATTGTATTTAGGTGCACCTTGTGGTCTTTATATAATATTCAAAAGATATACAGGTCTGCAAATATTTAAGGGTTAACATTCTTTTTTTATTGTTAGTGGAAGAGATTTACTATAATATCTTACCATGTCCAGGCTATCTGCTCAGGAATTGAAATGAATTCTTCATAGACATATGGTAAATAATGCATGATTTTAAGCTAAATATTCATCGCTTGTTTTTGTATATTTACACATTTTGAGGCTTCCTGATTACAGAAATCAAGTTTTTTAACGTTTGGTCTTTGTCTGCGTCTTTTAAAGTAACTTAAAAACGAATAATTTCAGGAGATCCAAAAAGTGTATTTTGAAATTAATATCAATTTGTTGCCGGAAGAGTTTGATCAAGACTGATAAGTTTCAAGGAATGTTGCGTGAAACTTTTCGGAAAGTTGTCTGAAAGTGCAAATGAAAATTGTCAGAATAATTTTAAGTGAACATTTAATTATAATAACAGATTTAAATTGTATATAAATGTAATTCCTGTAATGAAACGGGAGGGGGGGGGGGTGATGGGGCGGAACCCCCCTCTTTACACGGAACTAATTATCATATAAAACTCTTCTTAAGCTTAATTTGAATTGATTTAACATAGGTTTACATATCAGCACACGTTATCTTACCTCTTAATCTCCAAACTGTATTTATAGTATTAAATTTCAGTGTAAGAGAAAGTCGTGTGAGTAGCACACCAGATTATTTTACTCATATATATGGTTGAGAAAGTATTATTTTTATGTAAAATTATAGAAATTGAGTGTTTGATAAATTTACACCTTTTGAAAACCCTATGAAACCAAAAAATAGATTTTTAGCTTTTTGTCTCTGTGTTTGTCTGTGTGTGCGTCTGTTATCAGCATACCTCTAGAGCAAGTACTAGCAGGAAGACCAAACTCGGTATATTATATAGGGAGGCCACACTGAACTTTTCGTTCAGATGAAGTAAACGTTCGTGCACAGGGGCATCCAAGAAAATTCAAATGCATTACATCGATGGGCAAAAGTTTTGATAGGTATTGTTTAATATCTATAGGCTGCTCTAAAAAGAATGAACATATATTTTTTATGTGAATTAAAAAAAAAAAAAATGCATGTCTCGTGTAGAGTATGGCATGAAATCATTCGTCATTCGTTTACAGGCTATTTAAATCAAGAATATAGTGAGACTGAGTTTAAAAATTGCTGAAAGGGAAATTTTGGTTGTGCTGTGCGTTATTAATTTAGGACTATATTTAGGTGTACGAAATGATGTGTACATACTATATAGAAGACTTACAAGTAATTAAGTGAAAACATTATTATTTTTTAAATGTAATTGGTAGAAGTGCTTTACCCTACTTTACCATGTCCAGGAAACTCCTCTGGAATGAAAATTAAATTCATATACCCATACGGTAAATAATGTATTTTTAGAGATTCAACTTCCATTTATTATTTTATTGCATATATCACGTTTTAAGGTTCCTTGAATACAAAAGACGAGTTTTTAGTGGTTGATCTGTATGTATGTCTGTTATTAGCGTAATTCAAAAGAAAATAATTGAAAGAAATTCAAAGTTGATATCTTGAAGTTCAAATGAGGTTACGCATTGGAAATTATGATCAAGATTGATAAATTTGAATGATTTGTGTGGTTGAAAGCTGCCTGAATAATTTAGAATAATTTTTTTAATTTAATAAGTGCCTTGAGCTTTACATAAATGTAGGTAATGTATTATTCGGGGATTTCAAGTGGACGGTGTCTCCCCGTCACACACAAAATTATTTTAAAAAAGACTGTTCCGGAATCCAGTTTGAATTTTTTTAACGTAGATTTCTATGGAGTCTTTATTATCTTACACTTTAATCTGTAGTCTGTCTTTATAGTATATAAATTCAGGGTAAGAAAAGTCATATTGGTGCCACTCTAGATTATTTAAACATATATTTATGCATAGTTGACTTTATGTAATTTAAATCTTCCTAATTGAGTTTTCTCTTTCGATTATTATCCAACATTTGTCTGTCGTCTTTTACTTATATTTTGTTTATTGGTGACTTAAAATTATATTTCAATTTTTAGCACATGTAGTAAGTTCTTATAATATTCTTATAAGATTGCATGATCGAAAGTGACAGAACTAGTGTATCATACTCAAAAATAGAAAGGTAAAAAATAATTATTTAATATGTATACAGGTGTTTATGATTAAACTTCTGCTATAAAGAGCATCTTACAGCTCAAACGGGTGAACGGAAATCAACGAAATTTGGTATATAGACTATAGACAAGATGCGCTCACGGAATTTTGAAAAAAAAAAAAAAGTTCTAAAATGTCCACCAGAGGGCTCCTTTTTCGGATAAAACATTGAATTTAACACAATAAACGATCAAAACGGAATACAGAAATAATATTAACATTTATTGATTAGTTTCTGATCACCTTGAAAAAATGTGGTGTATCGTGCACGTGTTGTGACGCTGAATGACTTAAAAAACTTCGTAACGCTTCGTGTGCGAAGCATCACAGCTGATCATTTACGATCTGTTGTTGAACACACTGGAAATTTTGCAGGTGAATGAGGGTGGTCACATGGAGCTCCTTTCCCTACATCGTCCTGGACAAGATTAACAACTATTCCTTGCAATTTCATTCTAATCTGTTCTTGTTTCTGCAAACTGAACTTTTTTTTTCTTCTCTCAAACAGCGTACTGTCATTTTTTCCTTACCTTTACTTAATGTGGTTCGATGACAAGGTTATCAAAAAATAGTCAATAAATGTTAATATTGTTTCTGTATTCAATTTTGATTGTTTATTGCGTTAAATTTAATGTTTTTACGGAAAAGGCGCCCTCTGGTTGACAGTTTAGAACTTTTTTTTTTTTTTTCAAAAATCCGCGAGCACATCTCGTGTATAGTCTATATACCAAATTTCTTGCTACATCTTTTTCCATATTTTAAATTGATTTTCTGAATATTTAAATCGAAAATAAAAATAAATTCTATTTATTTTAACAATTCTTTTCATTTTCATTTTTATTTTTGATAATTTTATAGTAAGAAAAGAAAAAGTTTAAATAGTATATGTAGAAATAGTTTATATAGAACAAGTTATAGTAAGAAAAGAACACGATTTAAAAAAAATAATAATGTGTTTCTTCCTTTTAAAATATATTCTATCTCGAAAATATTACATGCTGATATCATGTTGCTGTGAAAAATTATTTATGAAATTCATCGCAGCTTTTATTTACAACTTTGTGTAAATGAAGCCTAAACTTTATTCAATAAATACCCGACTTACCGTGTATAGAATTAATGTTTTACTGAAAGTGCATCTTAAGAATTTTACGCGGTTTCATGAATATTTCTTCTAAACGTGAGCAGTTCTTATAAATGACTCACTATTACTATTTTCTTTCGCACTTCAACACATAATATTATTTGAAAAAAAAAAGTTGTTTAAAATAACCGTCAAAATTAAATATTCAGTTCTAAAATTTACTTTAAAATGAGGTCGTCTGAAAAAAAAAAAAAAAAGTCTATTTATTTACCTATAGACGGTGAAAAAAAAGTGATGTATGTTTAAATTACGTTTAGACCTTAAATGGGAGTCCTCATGAATAAAAAAGGCTGTTTATGCATATAAAAAGAAAAAGAAAGAAAAAAAAACATATTTTTAGTGATTAAATGAAGTTTAGACTTTTCTTAAAACAAATAGTAGCATAAAAAAATATAGCAAAAGAATTAAAAAAAAAAAAACTTTTTAACAATTTTTGACTTTTAAAAATAAAATTATGGACACTGAATTTACTTTCGATTTTCTATTATGTAATACTGAAAAATTATTTTATGAGTATTTCACATCAGCATTTAGTTTGGATAAATATTGTCTTTTAAAGTTCTTGAGCCTTCTTATAATTTTCACTTCTATTACCTTACTACCGTAAGTAATGGAAGTATTGTTTTCGGTCCAAAAATTCGATATCGAATTTTCACCTGCTTTACACGTTTTAAGGCATCCTGAGTCCAAATAAGTAGTTTTTGACAACTGGTCAGGGCGTGCGTATGTATGTATGTATGTATGTATGTGTGTATGTATGGAATTTTCTGGCTATCATATCTCCGAAACTAATAGAGATTGAATTATGAAACTTCAGAATTGGTACAGGTCTGGCCTACAGACGAAGTTTCCATATTTTGGTGAAAATTGGAAAACCGGAAGTGGGTCATCGGAAACCGGAAGTAGGACCATAAGTCCGTATCTCAAAAACGGCTCTAACGATTTTTTTGCAAATTTGCTATATATACACTTTATTAGATGTTCTTTCGAATGATATAGTTGGTTAGTTCAGGAGAATTGATAGGCGTCTTGTATAAATTGCTCAATTTTAGGTCTCGCAAGTGCGTTCCTTTAAAAACGGCTGTACATATTTTTTTCAAACTCGTCATATTAACTCCTTTTTAAATATCCTTTTGTATATAATTATTCTTTTCCGGTCAATAATTGAGTATGTCAAGTTTTGGTAAAACTTGGTATCTCAAAAACGGCTCTAACGATTTTCTTGAAAATTGTTACATAAATCCATTTTAGATACCCTTTCTCATGTATTATGTGGTTATTACAGGAAAAGTAACGGTAATTCTGATTAGATAGTTCAGTTTTAGATCTTGGAAATTGATGTTTCAAGTCTACCATTTTTTTTTCTTATTGTTTAACTCGCTATGTAAACTTTGTTGTACTATCTCATAAACTAGTGTAAAAATAATTGTGATAAGAAATGCAAAGATAAACTTAATCTTTATTTATACATTTCTAATTTTATTTTTATCCAATAACACCTCCTCTATTTTGATATTTTCTATAAAATATGTTGTTGAAAGAAATTATAAAAATTGTATGTACATAGGTTCTAATATGTATTTTTTTTTAACGAAACTTTTTACGAGTAAAAATTTTCATCTCATTAATTTATTATAAATTTCTGGTAGTAAAAATTGCGTACAAGTTGGCAGCTGTGAACATAGGATACATTTATATATATTAATGTATTTTTAAATGTGTTCATTGAAGTATTTTCATAAAATTGCTTTTTATAATTTCTTACCTTCTAAGAATATATATAAGTGATGTTTTTAGAAATATCATAAAACTATCTTTTAGATACCTAATTTATTAGTAATAAATCTTATATATAAAATTGGGATATAATTTTTAAAATTTTTACATTTTATCATGTTAAAAATGTGTGTTCATTAGTATATTATATATATATATATATATATATATATATATTTAAAACAACAGTTCTCTCTATATAAAACACACCTAATTTATAAATTAATAAATTTATAATTTGCCATTACGGTGCGAATTCCCTTTTGAGTACATTCTAAAATTTTCTGAATTTAGATAATATTTATGTATGAAAGTATCAGTTGAAAACCATTCATGAAAATAAATATTTCGGTTAATTCCAAGCGCTAGATTCGTTTTCCGATGTTAAAAGAACACGTTAGCACGGAAAATTTATTTAAAGTTCTTTTCTCCGAGAATATGAAAGGATTATAATTCATAAGTCAATTTATTAAAATATGTATAAAATATTACTAATAAATAAGTCAATGTCTAAGTAAATAACAGTTTTTAAATTTATCTGTGATATATATTTTTTTCTTTTCTGTCTTTTAATTTTTTTACGCTCGTTTTCGCGATTTCACATCATTTGGAAATCTTTAACTCCGTCAACGAACTTTTCTTTTCCAGTTTTGTCCATTATTTTATTTTTTAAACTATACTTAAAATTCATATTTGCATAATCAATGTATATTTCAATTAAAAAAGTACAGTTGAAATGTGTATTCATTTGTAATATAAACAACATACAGTAAACCTTATTTTTAATTCATTAAGACCATTTCCATTTACGTATTTTGGCGTATAGGTAAAAATTTAAAGAAAATGTAACTGTAGTCTCAATTCGTTAAATAATAAAAATTGCAAGAATACTTATTGTTAAAAGAAAAAATAGTATGGTGTGGCACTAACATGATCCCCCCCGTTTGCGTATTGTACCTACACTTATATTAAATTCAAAAGCTGTTATTAAATTTAAAAGCTCATTCAAAATTATTCAAACAACTTTCACTTGGAACATTACTTGAAAGTTATCAATCTTGATCAAACTTTTCAAGTAATAACCTTATAATAACTTCAAAATACAACATTTGTTTTTCTTTTGTAGTTACTCTGATAACAGATATAGACAAAGATTAAATGTTAAAAAACTTGACTTCAGTATTCAGGAAACATCAAAAAATGTAAATATACAAAAACAAGCAATAAATATTTAGCTTAAAAAATACACTATTTACGGTATGGGTATTAGAAATTAATTCCAATTCCTGAGCACTTTTCCCGAGCATGACAAAATATTATAGTAAAGCAATTTCACTAATTATATTTAATAAAGAAAAATGTTTTTGTTTAATAATTGGCAGCCCTGTATATCTTCTAAAAATTACGTAAACACTCTACTGTACCCTTAAATATAATAATATATTATTAACACACAGCAAAACATGAAATGCACTTCCACAAGCTTTTTGGTATTGTCTCACTATGTTCTAGTTCTTTTGTGTAGCTCTGTAAGCGAATGGTGAATGATTTTCATCATAAAACTTACTTTTACGCGTAATCAGTATATATATTCATTTCATTTGGTTTAGTGCAGCCAACAGATGTTAAACTCTACTTACCTGCAATTTTACCCATAGACGTAATGTATTTGAATTCTCTTGGGTGCCCTTGTACACGAACCATTTGTTTGATCTCAACGAAATGCTTAGTGTAGCATCCCAATGTAATATAGATTTAAGATACCGAGCTTGAACGTGTTGTTGAGATGTACTGATAAAAGCCATACAGACAGGCACACAGACACACAGACAGACACACAAACACTTACAGAGACCAAGCGCTAAAAACATGTTTTTTGGGATTCAGGGGACTTTAAAAAACATGTAAATACAACAAAAACTGAATATCGAAAATTTGACCAAAAAAGCAATACTTTCTCTAGTATATATATAGGTAGGAGTAAGTAAAAAAAAAAAAAAAAAAAAAACGAGTAGCAAAAAATGTGCTAAGGGAAAAAAAAAAAAAAGTCATATGAAAATAATAAGTTGATTATTTCTACACCAACTGCACTCAGAATATTTTTCAATGTAAAGTGTTCAAGATCTAATTAATTATAAATTAATTCCTGGTGAAAATTTTATTTAAAATAATACAAAATTTTATAAATATCACCAATGAAAACAATTTTTTTAATAATAGAAACTAAATAAAAAGGAAAATAATTTGAAATATAAGGTTATATATATTTAATATATAAGATGTAATTTAAAATTTAACTGCTGAAAAGTTTAAGAAATTCCTATTTAATCTTTTTTTTTTTTTTTTTTTTATCTTCATTTTCTTTTTTCGAATTTTAAAATGGTTTGTATGTTATCCGTTACAATCGTGTTAAACTTTAGGGATGAATTTTTTGTTTTTTAAAAATATACTATTCATCTTTAGAGAAAGAAAATTTAATAAAATATTAAAAGTTATATATTTAAAAAATTCTCATGAATTATAATTTTTTAGTTATAATTAATTAATTAAAAAAAAAGTCGTTAGGATTTGAGATTATCTTCTTGTTTTAATATGAATAGCTATCCGACAAAATGCTTTGTAAATTTTGGCAAACGTGTTACTATGAGGTGTAGCTTAAATATATATATATATATATAAATTATTAGTTGAATTTTCAAAATAATTAAATAATTATTTTTAACTGTATATGATTATAGAAATATGGATTGTTATTTTCCTTTATCAGTGACTGTAAATTTTTTAATGTGGATTCCTGAAGCATAATGGATAGATTTATTACGTGGATAGTCAATTAAATATTCCTAAAATTTCAAATTTTTACAATGAATTTATTTCCACCCGACTGTTTGAAAAAGAAATCTTTTATATATTTTTTAAAACACTTTGATATTTGTAACATGAGAAACATACATTGTAGCACTTAAACATACATATTTATGAAAATTCTTTGTTAGAATACCCGAAATTTTTATTCATCAAACAATGCATAATGATGCTTTCAAATAATTTTATATGAAAAAAAAATTGAAATTTTTTGTTATATTTATTTATAAATTTATGAAATATTTAAGTTTTTTATTTTTATTTATTTATTTTTTTTTTAGGGAAAAAAAAGTCATGTTAATGTTATTTCAAAACTGTAAAAATGAATGCAACTGAAAAATGAATGTTGTATTAGTATACTTCAATAGAAGAGAAAAGAAACTGAGATTTAAAATTAATAAACAGATAACATGTACAAAAAACTTTCAAAATGTTTTTCAACAGCTGCATTATTCGGTAAAGTGAGTCTAAGAATACATCACATAAGTTGGATAACAACAGTTGTAATTATAACTTTAGTTGTGAATTATTTATAATTTATACATATTAATTTTAATTTTTTAAATCTTTAAATAATTACTCTTAAAGTTGTAGAATTTAATCCATTCATACTCTTGTATGGCTATTTAATTTTATGATCTGTTATGAGCTTTGCTTTAAATTATACTCTATAGAAAAAACTTTCATTGAACGCAATACACTGGAAGTATTTAGGATATTCCTATACATAAACTAGTTGTGTTATTTAGACCATTTTCAATTGGATGCTATAGTATACTTGAAAACATATATCAATTTTGATGGATTCGATGAAATTTTACGGGAGTTAAAGTGCGGGGAGATAGACGGACGGGTAATTATGACCATACCATGCGAAAGATTTTATTCAACTTTTACAAACAGAATATGTTGAACTTTTCGGAGTGATTGCCGAAAACGTTGATTACTCGCTGACCTAGAACGCTGCTCTGTCTATCGCGCGGTGTTTGTGATGGGGAACGCTGCTGTGTTATGCTGAGTGAAATGTTGAGCTCTAATCTCTCGCGTTATACTGCCGCTAGACTTACTGAAGCCATAATTACTCTTAAGCAAAGTTTGAAAGTGTTAAAAATGCTTAAGATAAATAAAAGTGCAAGTATAGCAATATCCAGTTATAACAACCCTTAGTGTATCTGGATATTTTCGTGTGTTCCTATAAACTTTAATGCTAATTATAGCGTATTCCATATAAAACATTTTTTTTTTTGGGGGGGCGTATGACTAGTAAATTTCGATTTCATTATAATTTGTGCCGTAGAAACGTATTTAAATTTAAAAGTGCTTCCCGTAGACCGTAATGAATTTGCATTTTTGGTATCCCTATACACAAACTTCTGTACTATTTATACTATTTTCAATGAGGAACATGTCATAGTAAAATTGAATAATACACATACATACATGAATATATATATATATACATATATGTGTGTGTGCGTGTGTACAAGAAATTTTGATATTAATTACGGATAGAGTACGCACAAGCTGACGGATGGACAGAGAGACCGAAATCATAAAAAAAGTCGAAAAGAAAACAATAAAGAAACCGAAATAATAAACGATTTTAACTTTTATGAAAAGTGTTAATATTACAGATGACAGGAAGTATTTTATGAAATTGTAACATTTGTTTTTAATTTAAAATTATTATATTTATATAAAACATTACAAAAAATTAAAGAACTACAGAAGTATTTAAATAGGTTTTTTTTTATTCTTTTAATTGTAATGACTGTTTAAAGTTTGTAGAATATTTTACATTAAATGTGAAATAAATGGATAGCATTTATATTATTTTACACTCTGATTTATTCGTATGCTACCTTGGAACATAGTAAATGATATTAATAATGATAAATAAGGAGAATATGTTTAGTAACTAGATTTAAATTTCTTAAAAAAATATTTTTGTGACAAAGTGTGACAATGATTCTACAAACATGCAAAAAATTGTTTTGTAACATTTAATTTATTTGATTATTAAAGCAAAATAATTAATGCATATTACTTCGTATAAAAATCCGTGTAAAATCCAAGTTAATTTCTAAAAATAAACAGCAGTGTTGTTATCAGAAAATATTTTAAATTTTGGTAAAAATATTTCATGAATACATACATATACGCATATATGAGTTATATATACACGAAAACAAAGCATTTCACTGCTTTTTTTCTTTTAAGGTAGGGGAATTTTTGCGCTTAAAAAACAATGTTCCTTTCAGAGCAAATGCTTTACACTGTTTGAGAGAAAGATTGTACAAACACATCTATTGGGATCTGAAATGGAATATTTAGCTGAGAAAACGATAAAAGTTTTTTATGGTTTAAAATTGGTAATTACTGACATTTCTTAATGCAATATCTTATTAAAAAAATTCAAAATGTTATTTCCTAAAAAATACGTTTAACCTCTTCGTAAATGTCATTGACACATAATTTTGTTTCGTTGAGTACAACGTTTCGTTGAGTTATTCCTTACTTATTATTATTACTTTTTCATGTACTGTTAAAAATGAACTTCTTAAAAATGGGAAGATGAGTCTCCTCATACCTTTTTGAGAACATTTTTCTCAAAAAATGCGGCAGCCGTTGACTTTCGCGAAAATGGGGATAAAGTCGAACCCTGTTAAGGTGAACACTGTTAACATGAATTAATTTTAACATGAACTGTTTCCCCAATCCCCGTCAAAATGAAGATTAGTTTAGTTATATGAAGATTAGTTACTGATAGCATGAACTACTGATAACATGAACAAAATTTTAAGTCCCCTTGAGATTCACACTGACGAGGTTCGACTGTAATAGCAAAAATAAATAGAATTACTAATAATTTGATTTCATGAAATGCGGTACGATAAATGTTTTTAATTTGTTCTATATATCCCTTGAATAATGCACAGTGTTAAAACATGCTTATAAAAAATAAGCTGAATCTTTTAAAAAGTGAGCAGGATCTTCTAAAAAATAAACAGGATCTTCTCATTTTTCAGAATTTTTATTTCTTATATTAGCTTTTAGTAGGAACTTTTAATTAGAATTTTTTTTCTCATTTAACTATTCATTTCATATTTACCCTTGTGATATTGCAACGAAAGTTGTTTCGTTTGTGAACGCTGTGTCTCTGAGGAAAAGCATCGGGCTACGTAAATGGATGGTTGGGTTTTATGTCGCACTAGTGCTGTGCAGATGGGCAATTGGCGACGGTCTGGGATACAACCCTAGAGGTGGTCCGGAGATATACCATCACAATTTTGATCCTCGGCGGAAGGGATGGCTCTCTCCCGTTTCGGTGACCCCCAGAAGTATAATTTTTGATGGGGACACAGAGGACATTGCGGCCACGACAGTTTTTACATGCACCAGCCAACATTAGTGTACACCGCGGTCTTTGGCCGGCTCGAGTACCGAACCCGCAATCTTCCAATTACGAGGCCGGCGCTCTACCGACTGGGCTACCGCGGCCCTCGGGCTACGTAGAAAGAATTTGTGGGTTCTATGCCCATGAAGGGAAATTGTTTTTATTTAAATCTAAATTGCATACTTTTCATTTATTCTTTTTGTTATTATTTTAATTAAGTTTGTGTTAATTATTCAGTTAATGTTGTACAGTCACCCCAAAAAAAACCGCCACCCCCCCCCCCCACCTAATTTTGCCGTAAATTATCGTAGAAACATGCGACTGGTACCAATCAGTTTGTAATAACGTCCAGTTTATAATGTTATAGTTAGATTTTACTTAGGGGGTCGTCTACATATTAAAACTGACATCAACTTCATTTTTTTCAATGGTAACCCCCCTTTTTTATAATTTATTTGAATTCTTTGGATCAAATCATCACGGAAAATGGTATAGTTTATATATTTCGCACAATTTTGCATAGAGTTATAAGCTGTCAAAGTTTGGGGGTGCTAATGTTAAATGAATGTGACAAACATTAAATCATATCTTCCGAAATAATTATGATATTTAAATTCTGTTTTTTTTATTCGTTAGAATGAAGTGACCCAAACATATTCCATGCAAATTTTTGCTAAAAAAACATTTTTTGAATTATGAAAATTATTAATAAATTCATATTTGAAAAAATTATGAATTATGACCTATGTTAATTTTTGCACGAATAGAACGGGCATCATCAAAAACATGGGTTTCCAAATTTACAGCTCGTTCCTAACATTATTTTTTGAGTTACATTGATATTTCACTTTTTATTCCTGTTAGGGGGCCGTCACTTGTTATAAACTGTATCCTCTATAAGTAAATGTTTGTATATAATTTGACGGAAAACTATTTTAATTTACCTTTATGTTATTTTTATTGTTTCCTAAGCAATATTTCGATGTTTATTGTACAAATTGACATATTTTTGTAAAGTTATCACAATGTACGCGAGGTATTGTGAAAGAATTTTAAAAGAAAAGAAGCCTCTGATTCGCTGAAACACTATTTAAAAAAAAGACAAATTTGCATATTCCTATTTGACTCTATATGTGACGCTGGTATGCATAAATCACAATGGTATTTACTACATCGATTATTGAAGACAAAACTTAAATGATTTAATTACAAATATGCAAAATTATTTTGCTTTATATTATAAAGTTTTAGGAAATTTGTGAAAAGGCGTAGCTTACGGTACAAGAGAAGAATATATCCGATCTTAATATGTTAAGTCTTTCTTCATAAGTATTAAACATCTTTTTCTAGTTTTTCGCTGCTAAAATTCTATTTTAACCCTGTTACACTTTTTTTCGCATTTCAATATTCAAGAGTACGTACACCTCTAGTTAAATATCATGTTTTAGAAAACACGGTACAGCGAAACTGATTGCATGAAACAGCAATTATGCATTCGACAATCGTTTTATTATTATTATTATGAATATTTAATAATTTTAAAAAGATTTTTTACCATAAATTTTCTGTTTAAATTTTGTTTTGACATATTTGCATTTGGTTACTGTACCGTTTGTAAGCTTTGTGTTATTTAAAATTCATCTCATAATGTAACATAATAAAATATCAAATTTCTATTAAAAGTTTTTTAATACATAATCAAATAGTGAAAAATTGCTTTATTATTATTATTATTATTATTATTATTTTTTTTAAGTTTATAAGATCTATTATTGGAACATAGCTCAATAGTATTTATTTTCAATTTCCTAATCACGAAATCAAAGTCACAGTTATTATGGAATAAAAATTTAAAACAAAGGAATTGTCTTATTACTTTCAAATATATAGATATTGATCTTACAGAATCCTGAAATTTCATTTAAAAGACTTTAAACGTCTAAATTTAAAAATTCAAAATAAAATAAATTAATCTAAATGCTTTTAAAGTTGAAACGGGAAGATTTCAAAATATATGAAAATTGGCATTTGTGTTTTGAACATTTTGGTGCGGCAGATATTAAAAACAATATTTTTATGATGAGCTGAACCTGAGCTTAAGAGAGGGCGGATCCAGCTATTTAGCACGAGTGATATCACCTGACTAAAACTAGAATAAACAACATTTTATTTTATTCCGGCGTATTTTTAGCCCACTGTTATTCTTTTTTTTTTTCTTTTTTTTCAAATTTCAACACTAGCTACAGTACGCTTACGTCCTATTTACATTAAGCCTTGATATGGAAGCTATGTTGTTGTTTTTCGATGCTGCGAAATTTACAAAATATATTTGTGTTAATATACTATACAGATAGAAGAATAATTATATATTATCAACAAATCTTCTTTAATCAATATGTTTATATACATTACTGTATGGAAATGTTTATATATGAATATTGTATTTAATTTTAATGAGAGATATAAACACAAAATACTGAAAAAGAAGAAGAAAATGTGTTATAAATTTTTATAAATCAAGCAAAATATATATGCATACTTGCCAACCTAACCCGTAACATTTTTAGTTCCCGCCCCTGTGTGTACACAATTTAATTTTTAGAGTAATTAACTTCAAATACATTTACGATTAACTCATTGAGCGCCACGCGAATTCTTATGGAAATCCCATTCAGGCCACACGTGCTGCTTAGAAGCGTGTTATGTTTATCGAGTTTCAATAAACCCCATTAGGCCTTAACGATATAAACCTATAAAAATCCTTTAAAAAAAAAAAAAAAAAAAAAAATGAAGTAAATTTTAAATAAATTGTCAGTAATTACTTAAAACTATGTAAGTTCTGTAGTTTTATATCATATTTTACACTGCCGGCTGACTTAGCCTAAATGGAAAGATCAGTGTCAGCCACCGATGGCTGACACGGCTCTAAAAAGACTGATGTGAAAAAAATGTACGGAAAGGGGCGGGACCAGTAATCTTCCGGGATATGTTGACAAGAATGTATATACATAGAGCGATGCCAGAAAATGTTCTTTATTTTTCATGAACCAGATGAATGGTACTTTCTTTCTGAATAGTATATGTATTAAATATAATGCTGCTTTAAATACCCTTTAAATGAAAAGTTTTATTACATAAAGTAATTTTCTGGCACTCTACAGCTCCCAACAAATGGCACACAATACAAAACCCCGCCTTTTCCCAGTGTTTAAAGGGTATTAACATTTAATATGCTTTATATTCGTTTTGATCTTTCCTTCTCCTCCTTATCTTCTTCTTTTTTCCTTAAAAAAAAAAAAGAGTTATGTAACATTTTGACCTTTTCAAGTGAAGATTAATATTAAAGGGTAGTCAGTCTTTCTACACCCACCGTCCACTTCGGTATGTGTGTTAAAGTGTAGAATTTTAGAATATCCCATTAAGTAGTAGGATTTATTATTTTGCATATTAATTTGTTACACATTATAAAATATAAAAGCAAAATAATATCGTGGAGATTTATGTAAAAGTTTTTAATAATGTCATGAAAAAAAAATAATAATAATTAATTAAAAAAATAAATAAATAAAAATAAAAAAATCTGTTTTAATGTTTTAAAAAAGTCAATTAAAGAAAATGAAAGCACTGCAGTATCAGAACAAACTCCCATTGTCACTGTGAAACGGCCGTGGGAACCAGGTTGAGTGCCGCCGTTTCAGACAATTATACGGCAGCTTGAGTTAAAATAATTTTGAATTTTCAAACAAATTTAAAACCATTCATCTTTTTTTTTTTCCTTTTGATAGATATTTTAATATCTATTCAAGCTATTTAATTTTCTTCGTATGAAGTGAACTATCTGATGTTTAATCAATAGAAACCAATAAAAATCTTTTAATTCATAAACTAACTCAGAAAGTTCTGTGAATTAGTCATTTTTTTAATTTTATAATTAACATTTCTGAAATTTTTTTCCGGTGTGAAACTTAATAAATAATGTATACTGGGTGGTAGATCGTGATTTATATTTTCTAAATGTAAAGACGGACCCCTAATACATTTTCACGTGTAACTCTATTTAAAATTGATTTAAGGTATATAAATAGGTATGTTTTTCGAACCGCCTTGATCTCAGAAATCTGAATATGAAGTCAAAAATAGGGGTTTACATTGAAGAAAATGAAGTTAATGCCAGTTTTAATATGTAGACGACCCCTTAGGCAAAATTTAACTATACTGTTATAAACTAGACGTTATTACAAATCGATCGGTACCAGTCAAATGTTTCTACGATAATTTACGGCGAAATTAGGTGGGGGGTGGCGTTTTTTTTTGGGGGTGACTGTACAATTGCTAGATTTTTCGAAATCTAGAATGTTCTTTTCTAGAAAATTCATTAAATATATACAAAGTGATGTAAAATTTGAAATGAATATGTTAAATGAGAAAAGAAAAATCTTAAAAATGATAAGTTCCTACTCGGAGCTATTATAAGAAATGAAATTTCTGAAAAATGAGAAGATTCTGCTTATTTTTGAAAAGTATGTTTTGACAGTGTGCTTTATTTAAATTCCGACAGGGGGACTCGCTGGTGAGCAGCGATAAATGTCAAGATTCCAACAGATATTACTTAGGCTGGAATTTCAATACTTCACTGTAATATTTGAACATAATATTCTAATAATACAGTTACCTAAATTTATTTTGACATTTTTTTTTTTTTAATGCTTAGTAAAGAATAGTATACACTGCACTCACTGAAGAAAATGAAATAGTTTATGAAGCTTAAAAAATATTCTGTATATATATATATATATAAAGAAAGAAAGAAATAAAGATTTTGAAATTTCATATTTTGTAAACATCTAATACTATTGATTTTTAATTTTACTTGTAAATAATCGAAAAATTAATCGTTTTTTTTTTTTTTTTTTTTTTTTTTTTTTAAATAATTTTACGAATATACTCTAAAAAAATATCCGCTTCTTTTAATTATGCTTTTTTTTTTAAATAGAAGTTACAGAAAAGGTATATGAGGAAAAAGTTCAGACTTCACGAGCTTAAAAAATGAAACAAAATAACAGAAATTAATAATTCACATAAATATATATGTATATTTCCTTTATACTGTTCTTATAGAATTGTTACCGATTTTTGTTTGGTATCGAAATAATCTCTGATATCAAAGTAATTGACTACGTTTGAGTGTCGGAAGGAAATACTCAAATTTTCATTTCATTTTGGCCCTCCTTTGTTGAATCGCTTTGATTAATTTCCTTCAAAAACTCTAAATCATTTTTGAAAAGCCATTTCATTTCCGCTTTTTGGTGGTTATCAGTTTTTAGATTTTACCTCTTGAGTTGGTTTGAAGCACCTAGAAAACTGATGAAATACTTTTATCTTTTTAAAATAATGTATTTTATACAAAAATACTTTATAATAAAACAAAGTTGGGTAAAATTTATTATATGGAAATAAAAGCTAACAATTTTTACAAGTAATTATGAACAAATAAAATTTAAGAAATTCAAATACTTTTTAAAAATAATAATTATTTAAATACTTCTTTTTATATGTCAAAAATAGGCATATATTTTTTATTTTTAAATTATAATCTTAATAAATTTTGAAATTTTTATTGACTATAATTTTAATTATTTACAATAATATCAGCAAAAAAAAAAAAAAAAAAAAAAATATTTTAAGCAATAATTCAAACAAAATATTAAAAAAAATGGACAACCTCCATTTTGCTACCATATCAAAATTTGTATAAGGAAATTACAGATTCATTGTAATCAAAGTTACCCTATTTAGACGAAAGCAGAACCTTTTCTGCTAAAAGTATTTCGTTACAATTGACTATGTGTTTTAATGACCATGTGGAAAGAAAATCCACAATGAAAAATATCAATGTAAATTCCAATCGATAGACGGTATATTTCATGTAATGCGGTAAAAATGCTGTGCAATGCCAACCACCAATGTCATAAAATAATTTTTCATTATACTTTTAAGTAAGAAAGGTTGAGTATTTCTGATTAAGTTGTTTTATGAGAATGGTGTAAATTATTGTACGATTTTATTTGACTTTGTTTGCTGTCTGTCAGGGTCAAATATTGCAAGTGAATTTTGACCCATTTTATGTTATCGACTTTAGAGAATAACATTACATGATAAATTTTATTATAATACACGCTCAAGCAATAAAAGAAAGTCTAGGAGTCTTGGATCTCAACTCCAGCTCACAATTTATTTTATAGTTTTAACTCGCTTTCTATAATACTAAATTTTGCATGCATGTATAAGTACCCTTGAGAATGCATGATTAAACAGTAGTGGAATTAGAGAATTCCGGGCTCATTAAATCTAGTTCAAAATTTGACGATACAATATGAAAAATATTTTTAGAGTCTTTTCTCGTCAGAGGTATGTTACAAAAAAAAAAAAAAAAAAAAAAAAAAATCTCGCTGTGAAAAATCTTGCTATTACTTTTTAATATATTTCTGATGAATTGGGGATTTTGAAGAGAGTGAGGATGTAGTACTATATTGCGAGAAAGATGATAGATACTAATTTCAAATAGAACTATGTATGTAGCCTTTCTTGTTGTAGTCGAAAGAGCATCCATATGGCTTATCAACAGCTATTGTGACCGAAAGAAGAGAAGCAAAATCAATACATTTTTTCCTGTCCGCAACATGGTTTTTGCATGGATACCATTTTACAATGGATTACAAAGTTTTTCGTACTGTAGTTAAAAGGAGAGATAAATTATGTAACACTATAACTTTTTAGAGAATTGTATTGATAACCGAAGGCTCTTTCGACCACGGCAATAAGACATTCTTGACAGTTTCTTTTCATTATCTTCTATGCAGCATACCCAACTCTTAAGTTTCTTGAAATTTAGTAATCAAATTGTAGATTAAATAAACATAATGAAAATAATCATGAATTATAATGCCATTTCTTTTATACACGAATAGTGTGTTTAATGATTACTCCCCTGCTTTCCATTTCGAATGCAGCAGGACGCATACAAACTCATAAAAAAGATATTCTGATTTTCTTTAAAAAAGATTTAATTTGAAATTCTCTTGATAAAATACTTTTTTAGGAATATTTTTTTTTTAAAATGACTTAACAATGTAGAACTTTGAGCGACTATTACAAAAGAATATATATATATATATATATAAAGTATTTCAGTAGCACCTAAATCAATTAATAGTTTCTAAACTTTTAATCTTTTCTTTTTACTAATGTTCGTTTGGCAACCTGTCTATTTCTACTCTCTCTTTAGTAACATTTAACATGTGGATTGCTTAAATTACTTATTCCTTGTTTAAATTTTGGTTTGTGTTATTGATTAATTTAATTTCCTTTTTTATTTTAATTCAATTTTCTTTTTTTCTTTTTCGTTTTGTTGCAAGATAGAGACTTGAGCTGTATATTGCTGGAATTAGCTCTACAGTCTTACGAAATCTTGCAAATGCTGATAGAAATGCAAGTTTCCTGAAGAGTACATTTCTATTTTTCAGCATTTAAAATTCCAATTTTCAATTCATGAATTCCATTTTTTCCTTTTAACGGAACTCTTTGATGAATTTATCATTTTTCTTTTTTCTCTCAAATGTTGACTGTTACTAATAATTCAATGTTTTTGCAAATTCTCTCATCGTCAGGCTTATGTGTTATGTTAGTGTCATTTCTGTTCTGCGTAGGTACTTTAATTTGTTTTACTAATCATTGGTACTCAAATTAATTTAATACTGTGACTAATTTTAATCGACATAAATCTCAATTAAAATTTATTTTATGTTGGTATTTTCATCTATCTTTTGTCTGCTGAGTGTTACAATGGTACTAAAAAATTTCAAATTATATATATGTATATATTTCAGATTTATGAATGAATGTGATTTTCTTAATGAATGAATAAAATCTCCCTTTTTATGTCACATTACGATTTCGCAGAGAGTCATGCTACACTTCCGGGTTTCAGAATCAATATACTGCGGGGGTGGTTGGGTAGGAGCAAGCACTGGGAAAAAGACACCAGGTAGCACTAACACTCGAGATACTGGTAGGAAGATACTCCCTTAGGATATTTGGACCTTCAAGACTCTTGAAATGTGATCTTCTATATTTTTCAGCATTCTGCTGATGCTTTACTATGGGGCGAGGAATGCTTGTCTATCGGTAGCACCAGATTTCCTGATGTGAAACTTCGGAAATCGTTTGATATTTTTGGGTGAAGCCCCTTAGGTATTGTTTAGTCTAATATTTTCTGAACTTGTTCTTTAACTGAAGAAGAAGCTTAAATCTGGTAAAAAGACTTAAATAATTGTTAATTGTTGAGTGTTTTAGTAATTTTGATAGAGCATATTTAATTAATACTGACTGGAAGTAAGTGCTTCCAGATAGTTGGGATCGTTTGTGAGCGGTAACAGTGGTCGGGAATAAAATGAATGTCTCTGTTTGGTACATGACGGTAGATAATTCTTCAAACGTTAGGAATGTTCCCTGCGTAAATTTCATGATATGAGTGTTTGCTATTTTGATTGAGGCTTTCGAAATTTGGGTCATAAGGAGAGATAAAATGCCACGAAATATATATTGTGATACAATATCTTGTACTGCGGCATCTTTCGGCAAAATGAATAAATGTTAGAGCTAAAAATGTGTTCCTACACAGTTTTTTCCATTATCGGAAAGATATGTGATGGATATTCGCAATGTTCTATAAAACATCGTAAAGTACAAGGAATGCATTCGTAGATAAATTGATACACACTAAGGTACTTATTTGGTAGCCATGCATATGAATAAGGCTACATAGGATTCAAAGATACTGACTTTTCTTTTATCTTAGTATTTTGACATGATGGGGGCCAGAGAAATTTATTTTAACATTCGAAAATGAATGAATACGGGTGATTCTATTCGATAGTCACCTATTTTTTTTTTTTGTATTACAGTCTTCGCTACCAAACGGAAACATAAGATACAATGTCTTAGTACGACTTTAATGGTAGATCTGCCATAAGAGATCCAGAATTTTTCAAGAATGAATGACACCAGATTTGGGTCAGCATGGGAACTTAGCGCATGGTAATATTTTATAATTAATGATATAATCTGTGACTGATTAAGCTCTTGTGCTGCATGTTTCGTAGGCATCAAATTAGCTTATTTGATGGTCTTCAGGATTTGCGTTTATTTAATAAAGCTATTTCTTTGAAGAATTCGATAAGATCAATAACCTTTCATATGTATGTTTCTGGTTGGGTGTAACGTCGCACTAGTACTGCGCAATGGATAACTGGCGACAGTCTGGGATGCACCCCTATGGATGGTCTGGAGACGGTAAGGATGACATCACAATTTTCTTCCTCCACAGAGGGGATGACTTCCCCACTTCGGTAACCCCCATAGTTATAATTTGGATGGGAAGATGGAGGACACTGCAGCGACGACAGATTTTATGTGCATCATCCACCATTAGTGTACACGACGGTCTTTGGCCGGCTTGAGTTCGAACCCACAATCTTCCACTTACGAGTTCGGCGCTCTACTGACCGGGCTACTGTAGCTCTTATGTATGTTTCTGATATTTCCATTTTCAGGAACTACAAAGAATTACAGAGATTATAAATAAATCCTATTATTCGGGTCACTCTTTTCAAAACTTTTAAATAAATAGAAAACCTTCGAAAATAAGATAATAGATTATTTAGAGTAATGGTTGATGACTCACTTTATATGTAATTTGTTGATCATCACATATAATCATATGCAGAAAGTGAGTTCTAAGTATTTCATAACTCTAAAGCCATTTTGTTCCCTCTCATCAATAAATTTTGACTTGAAGTTGAGCCGATGATAATCCTCGCACGGCACCGTCCCCTGAGTTATCCTTGTCCGGAATATGCGTCCAATCTTTACATTAGTTAATGATCAAATTTTAGTTTTTTTGTGTAACACGAATTCATTACCTTTGGTTGAAATATTGTGAATGTAATTCGATGTAATAGATGATTTTCACCAATAAAATATTGTATGAAGTGTGCATTTAAGTCACTTGTTTATAAATGATATTAATTCTGATAGCAGTAGTGTGCCGTACAACCCAGTTTTGTTATTGTAATTTCTTTGACTGGAACGACTTTTATCTTTAATACTGTTAAGGATACTGTATACATTATTAGTTTTAAATAGGCTACTAAAACATAGGCTTTTGGAAGGGCAGAAAAAACTCGTGGAGCTCTACTTCGATGGCAGCAGCAATAAAATATACATAGTGTGCAAAGAACTTACACTTAATTTGGTGAATTTGTTTAAAACATTTTTTCAATTTTTTAAGAATGTCTAGATGACTATGTTCATTCCATGATGCTTGTTGTTTCTATAATATTTGTAATAATAGTTTTAGATTTCTGGTTATTGGTGAAATCATAATCAATGGATCGTAAATTTCAAAAAATACGGAGAGAAATTGTCGCTTATTATGAATTTTCTTATCTGCTATCATTCTTATATCAATGCACAATACGTCGTTTACGATTTGATTTCTTGAATGATGCGCCGAAAACAACGCGCAATTTAAGTTTTGAAATATTTTCAATCACGACCACATGATGTGGTAAATAGTAATGTGGGCATTAAATTATTTTATCTGCAGTCAGTTTTGTTATACGATTTAATTCCATATACACATGCATGAATTCAGAATGTGGCGACATTAATTTTTACTTTCTCTTACCCATAAGGTAGATAAAGTATTGTTTTTGGGTTAAAGTTTCGAACGCGAGTTTTTGTTATATTTAGATGTTCTGAGTTCCCCTGAATACGAAAATCATGTTTTTAGCAAATAGTCTGTATGTATGTCTGTGTGTCTGTCTGTTATCAGCATATCTCAAAAACAAATTTTGGCAGAAAGTTCAAACTTGGTATTCTAAATGTGTATCATATAGAGATGCTACAGTAAGCTTTTCCTTAAGATCAAGCAAATGGTTCATGTACAGGGACAATCAAGAGAATTCTAATACATTAAGTCTATGGGGGAAATTGCAGGTAAGTAGAGTTTAACGTCTATAGACTGCACTAAACCAAATAAAACGGATATATATCTTTTGTAATAGCGATAGTCATCTGGGGAAAAAAAATTGTGTATGTAGGAGCCTCCCTCGCCTGCACCCCTGGGGGGGAAGTCCCCCCTCGAGGGGAGTAAATTTTCATGATGGGTATCTTTCAAAAGAGCTAGCCAATACCTTTAAAACGAATGGTTGAACCATCGATCTGCGATAATTTAAAACAAAGTTATCGATTTTTTTTTTTTTTTACTTTTAAGAAAAAAAAACTTAATAAAAAATCGTATTTTATTTATTTATTTATTAATATTGAGAACAAAATGGACTTTTTTTTTGGATATTTGGTATTATACTACTTCTATAATATGTAAATCGTCTGCATTATCATAAAAGATAATTTTTTTAAATAATAATTTTAATAAATTATTTTTAACAGCCGAATTAAATTCTATATAAATGTAGGTGCATGAATGAAACGGGGGGTTGAGGGGGGCAGTAGCTCTCCTCACACAGAACTAATTATCATATAAAACTCTCCTGAAGCCTAATTTGAATTGTTTAACATAGGTTTACATAACATCGTTACCTTACATCTTAATCTCCTACCTGCATTTATAGTATTAAATTTCAGGGTAAGAGAAAGTCGTGTGAGTGACACACCAGATTATTTTCTATAGCATAAAATCTTAGTATGGCGACTGACTGACAATTAACTAATGATTAATGCTGAATTCTTTGCTATAGATAATTAAAAGTATCATGAAAAAAAAGATACTTACCTATATGAGTAACACTGCAAAAAATTGTCTCTAAGTCAACAATGCTGAAACTTTGAAATAGCTTTCCAGATCTTAAACCAATACAGAACTGACGGGTTGACTTAAGAAGAAGAGTTTATGGATATGGGATACATTTTAGATCACCAATAAAACTGAAATCTATTATAGAAAACAAATGGTACAAAATAGAGTCCGAATTTTGTCAAAAACTAGTTCCATCCATGGAAAAAAGAAAATTTTATGTAATTCAAGGAAACGGTCCTGTACAAGCTCTTAAAATTTGTATTTTTTCTTATATGCTATTTTTTTTGCTGGACTTAAAGTTTTTACTCTGGCTTAAATATTCATCTGTGTGTTCTATAATGTTTTCTGATAATGAAATATTTTAAAATGATTTTTTTCTTGCCTTTTTTATTTGCATTTAAGTTTAATAATTATCCCTCAAATGGTATTTTGAACTTCAGCTTAAGAATTTTAAAATTTTGAAATATTTTTATTGGTATTAAAGTTTTTACTCATTCTGTAGTTAATATTTTATATTTTAAAAAACTTCAGAAATGAAACCGAAGCTCTTAAAATTAATTATGTTTGTCCTTTTTGTATTACTTAGACTAGTATTAAGCCTTTCATATTGGTTGTGATACATTTAGCGGTTCAAAAAATAAAAGAAATGCAGATTAAAGAAACCAAAGTTGTTAAAATGCTAAATTAGTGGCTTTATAACTATTAACTGAAAGACAACAGTTTAATTGAGTTCCTCTTTGGTTTTCTTTAAGGCTCATAAATTCAGAAGTATTTCACGTCAATTTTCCGTAATCAAAGTTAATCCTTTTTTATAGAATGAGTTATGTCGTAAAAAAAGTTCATGATATACAAGTATAAAACAACTGCTATAATAATCGCTTTGTAGCGGCACCATCGACACCATTTCTCGGCTAGATAATCAGAACTTACCGATGAACAATGGGTTAACGCTTTGTCCATAAGGCATGTCGTTTGATTTCTATGCCTGATGTCCCATGATCAAACCTAATTTCACTCTAATACCAGTATTTCTTATACAATATATTTCTGCTTAACTTTAAGGCTTGTTTTGTATCAAAAAATTGCTATGTAATATTAGATGTGCAGAAAATCAAGAAAATTCAAAGAACGTATGGACCATGAGTATAATTTTTTTCATTTACGTACATTGTATTTTCTTCATCTTTTTTACACAATTCTAAATAAAGATTTTCACACTGGAAAAAAAAAAAAAAAAACCTTGACACAAGACGTTAGGCGATAAACAGCCGTATTAATCCAGTTTCAAAACGAAATCATCCGCGATAAAATAGTCAAACGATTGGCTTGCCTTAAATTATTAATTAATTAGTATCTAAGCAAATCATTATCAAACATAGCTGAGAATCATTCCAATACATTATGGAAAAAAAAAAGAAAAGTCAATGAAATCAGACAATTGGTTTAGGTGTTATAATGCCACGGACAGACAGTGGCGCAATACAGGGGTCGTACTCCCCTCCCTTTTTTTAAGATGTTTTCAGAGATGAGAAATTTCCGCCTTTGTGCCACCATTACTTTTATAGATAAAATATCTATCCTATTTAAAAACGTCACACTACGGGGGAAAAAAAAATCTGTGAGAAAATAGTGATAGCATGAAAGGGGAAAATTTCTCATCTCTGACAGTGCCCTGAAAACATCTCGGGGAGCACTCTTCATAAAAATATAAGCGGACAAAGGATTCCTAATTATAACAGCTCTAATTTTGCGTTTGTGATTTAAAAAGCCGCACAAAGTAAACTTTTGCACATTCTAATAATTTAAATTTCTTAAAAGACAGTAATCTAATGAAAGTCTTGTTACAAATTTATCCATTAGAAGCAATGTCAATTCCTCTTTAAAAAATTACAGCTGATCGGTATTTCTCCTTTCGAAACACACCGTATTTTCCTGAGTATAATCCGCGAGTCAGATAAATCACTTTCAAACCAGAAATTTTATTTACAGGCAATGGTATAATTAATCGGGACAAAGCATTATTAAAAAATAACTTTTCCTGTTAATTAAAATTTACGATGTGAAACTGATTTAGCAGACCTTCGAATTGTACGCAGGAAAATACGGTATTTTAATCGGTAGATAATACTTTAAAGTATTATTTTCAATTTCTTAATGTAGATTAATCTAATATTCTATGTAAAATATTGTATTTCAAGTGATATTTATGTTGGAAAATAATCGATTTTCACGTGTTGATTAAACAAAATAGATTTTTTTTTAAAGTTCAATTTTTTAATTAAAGATTTTTCTGGTATAATATTTATTTTTAAGCGTTCTTTATACAATTACCAATATTTTTTAATCTCATTATTTAATGTTATGCAAGATAAAAGGAAAAATTTTAATTACTTCGCCCAATATCATTCTTCTTTCATGTGAACAAACACTTCAAATATTTAATTAAAAAATCAGAGATTAATTAAAAAAATATTATAATACACAGATCTCTCTAGCGTAATAAAGTTAAATTGAGCTACATAATGAAATTGACATTCCATGTAGACAATTTATTTAATTTTTTGTTAACAGGATACACTATGCTTTCAAATTTTACTTCTTTCTGACAAATTTAATTAATTTTATATTCTACGATTAAATATTAGAAAATAGTATGATATCAAGAAAAGACTACCATAATTAAAAATAATTAATTCTTTAATCATTTTAAAGAGGATAAAATCATTTCTAAAAATTACTTTTTGAATTTGAATGTATCAAGATAAACATGCGTGTTATTTTTTATTTAATTTAAGGTTGCTTAAAATTTTAATTTATTTTTAATGCGATTAAATTAAGTTCTACCTGCATTAATGTATCATAGTTTGTTTTATATTTAATTTATCTTTTTATGTTTAACATTTCAGTACTGTTTTAAAAATGTGTATAGAAATAATTATTATTTTTAAAAGGAAATATATGAAGTACAATCATTGTGTGAATAAGCATGACTAAATAGATAATTTTTGTTTTACAATTATTTTGAAAGACTTCTTTTCCAAATAATAATAATAATAAGTATAATAATAAGAAGAAGAATTTGTTTAAATTTCTGTTAATTATATGTAAATTGAATCTATATTAGAATCTATATTGCAATTTTTGATGTTTGATTATAAAGTTAGTAATCTTTACATCGAACGTATTAAAAAAAGTAAAATGGCAATACCTTAACATAAGTATAATCGATAAAAGTATCCATTTCCTACACATAGTAATTCGCAGAAACAATAATTTGAAAAATCACTCCACACTGAAAAAAAAAAGGGGGGGGGGGAAGATAAAGATAAAAAGTAAAGTAAAATAAATAAAAAATAAATAAAAATAAAAAAGAGGTAATTTACATTATATTTCCCATTTATATTTAACGGACAAAAATGTATTTTACCGATATGATAACCAAGCTGTATTTTATGACAAGAATGATACTTTCTGCTATTCAAGTAAGATTTTAATTGGTATTTGGCAGAATTTTAGCTGACAGGAAATATGCGTAAATTTACTTGATTATTTTTGTAGAGTACATGAGAATATTTAATATGTAAGGTGCCCCCACTAAAGTTCGTTACCGCTATTTTAATTTCTGAAGGACTGCAGATAGTCATAAAAATGGCACCTATATATTGTAAAGTGAACATGCTCTAATATAGGAAGACGTTTATAGCGCTTCCTGGTGGAAAACGGTAGACTTAGCATTCCTATGTTGAAAAAGTACGAGATAGGGGAAAAGTGAATTAGAGCCATATCAAATTAATACAGAAGACATTTTGCAGAAATGAATGCTAAAAAGAGCTCGTTTAAAACATGCATTTGTTTGTTCGAATTTCTCTACACTATGACGTGAGGAAAAGATAGTAGAAAGAAAAAGCATGTGATTATCAGAAGATACTTTTATTTTTGATGCTAGAATTTCTATTCGTTAGCTTACGTTATGAATAATTACCACAAGGTTTCGGAAAAGCTTTATTTGACAAATAATTCCGTGTGAAGGGAGCTGCCTCTCCCTGAACTACCCCCGTTTATTATTGTACCTACATCTATACATAATTTAAATATATTATTAAATTCAAAAGCTCATTTAAAATTATTCAGAAAACTTTCACCTGCACCATTCCTTGAAACTCATCAATATTTTCGAAGTGTTCAAATAATAAACTTACATTAACTTCTAAACACTACATTTGGATCGCCTGAAATTATTTGTTTTTAAGTTACTCCGGTAAGAGATGGAGACAAAGATCAAACGTTATAAGCTTAACTATGGTATTCAGGAAATCTCAAACGTGTAAATATATAAAAAACAAACGATGCATAATTAACTTTAAAAAAAAACTTTATTTACCGTATGGGGGATTCCTGAAAAGTTTTCCTGGACATGGAAAATAATATAGTAAAGCACTACCACTAGATACATTCAATGAAAAAGAATGTTTTCGATTAATTACACTGGTCTACAGTGGTTCGGTAACAACGGTCAAATTATTATTTTTATTATTAATTCCAATTTTTATTTAAATATTTGCAAATAAAAATGTCCCACCACGTCACATTTTTCTGTTAGAGTATCAGAAAAGGGCAATTTTTACGATTTTCACAGTATCACAGGTGGCAACCCTTCCTGCTGGCAATCCAGAGTCCTGGCAATTTAAAGTCCCGGCAACCATGTTTGTTCCATTTTTTTGTTAAAATTTCAGAAAATGGTAAATTTCACTACCTTTTTTATGATATTTACAATACAGTCGACAGCAAAAGTATCCGAGCACTAGCCAGTAATTCCGATATCAAAAAAGTACATTTAATACTATTTTGTTAAATAAATCCTTGTCGAATCATGTCCTTAGACTGATTAAGAACATGATTCAATACGGATTTATTTAACAAAGCAGTATTAAGGGTACTTTTTTAGACAGGGATTATTGCTAGTGCTCAGGTACTTTTGCTGCCAACTTTATCACACATCGTGCCGACTGTATCACACATCATCTTTCGTGCTATCAACCCTGCCTCCTGTCCATCCTCTCTGCTGGCAACCCCTGTTTGGCAACCCTGTATTCGTACCATATTTTTTTTTTTCTTCTGGTATTCTAGTTAACAGATATTCTTTGTTAAGTATGATTGTGCTGTTTTATAGTTAAAGTTTCATGTTCAAAATGGCAAATTTTCAGTGTAGAACTTGTAAAACCGTACCCGATAAGTTTTGCTGCATTTGGGAACTATTCTTATTAAAATCACAAGGTAGACATTTAACACAAGACGTAAAAAAGTCTATTTTTCGTATTTTGGTTTTAAAATAAGAAATAATAACAATTCAATCATTTAGTGTATTTTCCACGTTTTTACATTCTACTTAGTCTACAATATGTATATAATCTCCATATTAACGGTATTCTATGCTAAATTAATAATATTGATAGTAATAATGCATGTCTTCTAAAGACTTTTTTTACATTGCTTCCAGTACAGATTGAATAATCGTAACAAAAAAACTGTACGTGTTACAGATTTTTCACTATTATTTTTTAATTCTGCACTGCAGAATTAGTTGAAAATAGCTAATTTCATTTCTGTTACCCCCATAACCTTTTTTTTTTTTAGTCGACTAGTGTTATTGGTAGCCCTGTATATCTTCTAAAAGTTTATATACGCGGATTAAATAATCATAATGCTATATTAATAACACACGGCATAGTCTTAAATACACATCCATTAATTTTCAAGTTTCGTCCTATTACATTCTCGTTCTTTTGTGTAGCCTTGTAAACTGATGTGAATGATTTACATACCATATTTTACATGGAACATTCTTTTACATACCATATTCTACATGGAACATTCTTTTATATGCTATATATATTCATTTAATTTGGTTTAGTGCAGCCTATAAATGTTAAAATCAACTTGCTTGCAATTTTGACCATTGACGTAATGTATTTGAATACTTTTGGATGTCCCTGTATCCAATTCGTTTACTTGATCTCAATGAAAAGTTTACTGTATCATTCCTATATGATACACATTTAGAATACCGAGTTTGAACCTTCTACTGTTATTTATTCTTGTGATATACTGATAACAGAGACACAGACTCATAGACAGATTCACAGACAGACACACACACACACACACACACAGATGCACACAAAAACAAACCGCTTAAAACATTTGTTTCGGATTCATGGGATTTTAAAACATGTAAATATAACAAAAATTCAGTTTCGAAAATCTGATTCAAAAATAATACTTTCTCTACCATATGTATGTGTAAGAGAAAGTAATACAGGTATTTGATGATGAATAGTTGTTATTTCAAGAATGATCGCTTCAGCATCTTGCAGTGTTGAAAATTGCAAAAAATCAAATGAATATTTTAAGTATTCTGTTTATAGTATCTATGTCTAGAAAGTGTCTTTTCGCACTAAATCCTTGATAACTTTGTAATTTCGTTTCCCCCTTTTTCGTACTGTTTTCGGCAAGGGACGCTAACTTCGCCGTTTTTCACCAGCGCTGTGTGCAATAGCATGTAGTACCACATAGCCATTTTGCTATACTTAGACACTACATTTATGACTATACCTGCAGCATTAATCAGCTATAAGAATGGCAACAGATTTTAGTGGACATTCTGTATAGATATTTGAAATGGCATTATGAGTAGCTAAAACCTATAAACTTCTGCCTAAAGCAAGGGGATATTTCATAGAAATAATTTCGAAATATTAATTTAAAAAAAAAATCTGTATTCAATATAGATTGGTAGTGGCTATTTAATAAAGCTAAAAAAAAAAAATCTTGGCTTATGAAGTACTTTGTATTTCAATGTAAACATGTCTTGATAGAACCCCTGAAAAAGTAGTAATCGTCCATAGTCAGTTGATGAAATTTCCTTTTTTTGTTTCTGATTAACTAACTAAAAAAATATTTTTGCTGTCGACTGTGGAAATACAAAACTTGTTTGCTGCTGAGTAAAATCAAATATAAAAATAACTTTTATACGTAAATATAAGAAAAATAAATATAAGAAAAATATTTATACATAATTTTTAATCGTCAATGTTTACCTTTCTAATTCAAAAATTGTGAGACTTTTAGAAATGTAATTCCAGAAATACTTGATTATTTCGTCAGATATAAAAATAATACTAATTTTTATGCTTGATTGCAAAATACGCGATACTTTTGAGAACTTTTTGTAAACTGCCGGATAATTTTGGTGCTATTTCATTGAATACATGTTTAATTACTGCTAATTGAGGAAATGCATGATTTCTTTCACCGCCGATTAAAAATAATTATTGATTATTTATTTGCAATTATAATTAACATAAAAATAAATTTCCTATTTTTTTTTAATTCTCTATATAAGGAAATGAAATGTAATGATTATATATATATATATATAGATATATAAATCCAGGTTTTTTTTTTTCGTGTACCATGTTCCGAGTTAGGATACCTGACCAGGTAAAAACATTAGTACCGGTTTAATAAGACTTAATTTGCAAAAAGAAAAAAATACTTTAAAAGGCACACTAACTCAAAACCGTATCTGGTTTTGAAAATATGGCATATTTTTTAGGCCAATTTTGAATCCCGGATTCATTTCGCTTTAAATTCATTTTATGACCAAAACTTCATAAGGATCGATTGATGAAATTCATTGCTGAGACCACCTCGGGAAAAAACCTGCAATAAATGAAGAACCACATTCATTAGTCTTAATGAGAATTAAGATGGTTGTCGAATGTATCTATTAAATTGTATTATAAAGTGCGCAGGTCGAATTATCGGAATGCCATTTTTGTACTATATTTTGCCTATCTTAGCGTGCTTTTCCTTAAGAGCTAGAGTCTTAACGATCATTATTGAATGTGTAAAGAAAGGTAATTGCACTAACTGTTTTTCATGCTGAAACTCATGCATGTTAATTCGAACGCAGCTTTTTTCTGATACATGTCAATTTTAAATTTTTATTTCATTGATTCTTGTAATTTATGAATATCCATCGAGTAAAGTTGAATAAAAAAAAGTGTCTGGGACAACACGTTAAACTTTCATTATTTCAAAACTGTGTGAATGGAACAGCAGAGAATGTATTATCTAAAGTTTTAAGACTTTTGAAAAAAAATATTGGGGAAGTGATATGGCCGCTAGTCTGAAGAATAAATAACGTGTCTTACATTGCCAATGGAACCATTAACTTCCTTTAACTGAAAGATTTGTTTTTAACCGACTTCAAAAAAGGAGGAAGGTTCTCAATTCAAACCGTATGTTTTTTTTTTTATGTTTGTTAGCTCATAACTTCTGAACAGATGCTCCGATTTTGACACTTTTTGTTTTGTTGAAAAGGTCTTGGTCTGAAATAGGTCCCATTGTAATATCTTTACAATCTAAAGAAAATACAGGGTGCCCAAAAAAGTCAGTCCCAACTCTTGTAACTGCAAAACGGCTGCAACTATAGTGTCAAAAATGGTATGTAAATATAGCAAAGTGGCCATGCAGTACAAGGTTAAACCTCTTGCAGCGCCACCTGGTGGAAAATGACAGAGTTAGTGTTCCTATCTCGAAAACGGTTCTAGAGAAAAAAGTGAATTACAAAGTTGAAGATCATCATCGATTTAGTACAAAAAGATAGTTTAGACATTCATGCTAGCGTTCCTATCTCGGAAACGGTTCAAGGCAGGGATTAAAAAGTGAATTATAAAATTGCAGGGCATCATCGATTTAGTACGAAAAGATAGTTGACATTGATGCTAAAAATACAATGCTAAAAACGTGCATTTGTTTGTTCGCAATTTCTTACACTATGTACACTTGAGCTACATTGCACACGCTGTAGCGTAACTGGTGAGACATACGTTATATAAGTTCAAAATACGGTTACTTGATACTTTTTGTTTTGTTGTAAAGACCTTGAACTGAAGTAGGTCCCATTGTAATATCTTTACAATCTAAAGAAAATAAAACGCCATTTGGTGAAAAACAGCGGAATCAGCGCTCCTATCTCAAAAACGGATCAAGATGGGAGAAAAGTTAATTACGAAGTTGTAGAGCATCATCGATTTACAACGAAAAGACGTTTTTAGACATTATTGCTAAAAATAGAACGCTTAAAACGTGCAGTTGCTTCTTCGCAATTTCCTACACTATGCACACTTGAACTACGTTGCACACTTTGCAGCGTAGTGGATGATACGTATACTCTGTGGTTCAAAGTACTGTTACTGTAAGCGGTCACATCGATTAGCGCAAAGTCGTTTTAAATCAACTTCAGAAAAGAGGGTGTTCTTAATTCGAGCTATGTGTTGTTGTTGGTGTTTATAAGCTTATAACTTCGTAAGAGATGCTCTAATTAACCGACTTCAAACAGGAGGAGTTTCTCAATTCAAACCGTATTTTTTTTTTTTTTTTTTTTTTTTTGTTTGTTAGCTCATAACTTCTGAATAGATAATCCGATTTTGGTACTTTTTGTTTTATTGTAAAGGATTTGGTCTAAAATAGGTCCCATTGCAATATTTTTACGATCAAAAGAAAATACAGGATGCACAAAAAAGTCAGTCCCGACTCATTTAACTGCTGAACAGCTGCAACTATAGTCATAAAAGTGGTATGTAAGTATAGTAAAGTGGATATGTGCTGCGCGATTCAACCGCCTACAGCGCCACCTGGTCGGAAACAGTGCAGTTAGCGTTCCTATCTCGGAAACAGTTCAAGACAGGGGGAAAAATTGAATTATAACATTGCAGAGCATCATCGATTTAGTACGAAAAGATAGTTTAGACGTTAATACTAAAAACAGAATGCTTTAAACGTGCATTTGTTTGTTCACAATCTCCTATTTTGTGCACACTTGAACGACATTGCATATGTAGTAGCGTAGCGGGTGACATTTACGCTATGTAAAATTCAAAGTATGGTTATTGTAAGCGGTCACATCGATTAACGCATACACAATTTAAACCGACTTCATAAAGGAAGAGGTTCTCAATACAAACAATGTTTCTCATTGTTGTTGTTGTTGTTGTCGAAATTTGTTAGCTTATAACTTCGCAAGAGATGATTTAATTTTAATACTTTTTTGTTGTCGTAATGACCTTGGCCTGAAATAGGCTTCATATTGATTTCATTAAGATATAAACAATTTACAGGATACTCACAAAAATCTGTTCTCACTCTAACTGCTGAACGCATGCAGCTACACTGGTAAAAGCAGTATGTAAGTATCGATGTTGAAACTTCTGTCCGTCAGCTGCAATGCATATTTTGCTCTTTGTTTAAACTTTACGCTGCGCAATTTTCAGCGCAGCAAGTTACACGTATTCACTGTAAAGTTCAATATATATGCCTAACAGAATTTTTGGTTATGAATACAGCGTATCTGTTCTTTATATTTCTAAAGACGTTTTAACTTAATGTATGTTCATTCAATAGATAGTTTTTTGCGCATATCCGATAAAGGCAAGAAAAGTGACACAACACTAAAAATGAAATATTTGAGAAAAATCAATTTAAAAATAATTTGACTAGAATAAAAATGGCACAACTGTCTCTCGAGTGGATAACTTTCTAGATGGAGATGTAACTTTTTTGTTAACATTAGGTGCATTTCATGTATTTTTCAGTGACATAAACCGTTTTTTGAGTAATGTCACTTTTCTTGGAAGTTGCGATTTGTGAAACTGCCGTCGAACGCCTTTTGATGTTCTGCTATATGAATAAGTTTTCACTGAAAAGAGAAAAATAAAATCTTTTTGTAAAAAAATAGAACCGACTCCAAAAAGCAACTACTATTCAAAAAAAAAGAAACCAAAATGTATGAAATGAAACTAAATTGCGCCTAAAAGTATAAAATAATTTCCTTCGCCAAACAACCTATAACACTACAATTAATCATAACTTTTGAAGTCGGCGCAAAATTAAATAAAAATTGATATTTTTATTCAATACAAAACTCAAATCCTATTCAAAATACACATTTCACATTGTCACCCGCAAAATTCAGCCGAAAACTATTTTGATAAAAAAAAAACAAATAAGTTTTCGTAAGCACCAAAAGTTGGCGAAGATGCTGGTATCTGACTTCCTTAGTGAAAGAAAAATCGCAAAATTATCTGGCAAACATATTTAATTTCTTTGGGATATCATGATCAATTTGATAAGGTATATTAAGAGAGTAGTCATAAATATGAAACAATACTTCGTACAAAATATATTATGAAAATATACATCTTGCGTGTATATTTTTGAAATACGTTTTGACCGCCAAATCCAAAAGCTACCAATGATGATAGTTATCAAAGTTATACCAAATTTGCAATGGAAACTCTAACTTCGTAGAAAAATAAATACCGCATTGTGAAGAATGTTCACTGTTCTGTGTAGATGCTACCAATGGACCAATTGTATACAGTGATAAAATAATAAAGGAAACATGAAAATGGATCATTCGAGACGACAGCATTTGTTGCTACCGATCTAAAAACAAACCTTTAAAAACTAATTAAATTTTATTTAATTTTGCGCCGACTTGAAAAGTTATGATTAATTGTAGTGTTATAGGTTGTTTGGCGAAGGAAATTATTTTATACTTTTAGGCGCAATTTAGTTTCATTTCATACATTTTTTTTTTCTTTTTTTTGAATAGTAGTTGCTTTTTGAAGTCGGTACAATTTTTTTTACAAAAAGATTTTATTAACATTATGAGTGAGTTGACCAGTAAGTGTAGATCGAAAATAACCGATAACTCCTGCTGGACAGAATTTGCTACCACCCTTAATTCATGTTTGCTATGTCAGAAATTTTATCAAAAGAATTTGAGCTGTTTGCTTTGTGGTAATTAAAAAAAAAATTATCATTGCTCATTGCAACCTGCTTATTTGTAGGGTAACTCCCTATTACAAATCAAAGATTTGCATCTCTGGGTTACAGAGATATGCATCATTATTTGTCCACAAAATAATGTAAGCGCTATCTGTGAATTATCCCGTCACAAGCCTATCAAGAAGTTTTCGAAAAACTTTTTAATTCTAAACTTTTCCATTTTAATCTATCTGAGAATTAGTTAGTTCAATTAAACGTTGAAAGGTATCAAATGAAAACCAACCGTGCTGATACATATGATAATAAAAATGAACAGAATACACAGCGGTCACGGCAATCTTACATATGTACGGGCATTTTATTATGTTGCGTCTTCTATTTCGAACAGAAAACTTTAAATAATATTAAAGCATTAAGACATTCAAGAAAAAATTCTTTTTAAAATAGTTGTTACAAAGTAATAAAATGCACATAAAATATAGGAACGCTTGTACGCCTGAGTATATATCATACGGCTCTGTTCACTAATAACTTCAACTCTCGGTTGAACACGAACTCTTGAAAACCGCATAAAGTCACTGTACAACTTTTTAATAAAACTTTATGCGTTGCTTATGCCATCTAGCGGCATTGTTACTTCCAAAATTTTCATCCGAAAATAACCAATCAAATATTATATGAAATCTTCGTCGCAAGATGGCAGAAGGAAGCGTCAATTTTTTTAGAAAGCTGTACACTGCCTTTAGACGCTTTTCAAGATTTTTCTTTGAACTGAGAGTTAAAGTAAATGGTGAATACGTCCGTGAGTCCTCTAACTATTGGTAGTTGGTAGTAGTTATTAAACAGAAACATAAAATAACTACCAAAAGATTTTTCTACCTCAGAATACATCTTTTTTCCCCTGTTATATGAAGCATTTAAGCTCCAATCATGGACATTTAGTCGATGACTAAGCATCTAAGGCTTCTTAGAAAAGAGAATGAATTATATTGTCTTCAGTATTTATTTTTGCGCCACATTACGTTGCGCAAGCATTAATATGATTTTTCCTATAGTGAAATATAAGAGTTTAATAATTTCTTTTATAAGGGTGTTTTTTTTAATAAGTTGTAAATGTGTCTTTGCATCCATAATTATTTTTTCCGGTACTCGAATAATTCAATGTGTAAGAGATTCGAGTAACCTTATAACGACATCTAACGCTTCTTGATAATAAGATTGTTTTATGTCTACCCTATTATAAAAAAAATTTATAATTTTAAAATATTAGTTATATTCAAACTAAAATGTACTACAATATATTTTCTTTATACGGCATGTTTTTTCTATTTCAGATTTTCTTGTTTAAAAAAGATGAAGTTTATACGATACATTTAAATCATCTGCAATTTTTGTAAAATTAAATGAGGCATAAAAATTAAACATCACACATAAAATACGAAAATCTACTAAAGGTATAAAAAAAGCAGGCCCTATGCTACGTAATAAATTTACTTCTTTCTACATATGGCCTTTTAAAAGGCCTTTTAATTTTTTTATTTACGGAAAACTATTCTGATTCTAAATTTAATAAACTCATGTACAGTCAGCAACATAATTATTGAAGTACACATCCTTTTTATTTATTTTTTTATTTTTTTACTTTGATCGCTAAATTTTATTATGAACTTACTAAGATCAGAACTTACAAAGACTAAGATCATGACTCGACAAATATTTTATTAGCAAAACAGTATGAGGTGCACATCTTTTAAGTATGAGTTATTGCTAGCGCTTTAATAATTTTCCTGCCGACTGTTACATTAATAAAAAACAACACAAAAAATTTTGCTTAAAAAAAAAAAAAAAAAAAAACTTTTTTTTAAAAATCAAAACGGAATGAATAATCCAAAAATACATATGTTCGAGTGGTATCGTTTGTATCAACAAACCATGTAGAAATAAAATAAGAAATTTTAAGGAATTTCAGAAATGCCTTACTATTTTAAATTATATAAAAGTACTTTTTAAAAGAAAAACGAGACCAACATTTTTGAGTAGTTCTAATGCAATATTTTATTATAAAAAACATTTTTCATATTCGTGTCAAAATGTTTATGTCCTATCAGCGCATATATGCACAATGGATATTAAAGCATTGACTACCCAGAAAAAAAATTTAATTGATCTCATCAGAATTTTTGAAAGTCCTTTTCTTAAATTAAGTAACGTTCTAGAGAAACGGCAAAAGGCGGGATTTAGTGTTAAAAAAAAATGTACCCGGATGGCAATACATTAAATAGTACTCACACGGAAATGATATTTTTTAATTCGTTGATTTAGAGCATTTTAAAATTATACAAATCTAGAAAATAAATAAATAAATAAGTAAATAAAAGTTTAAATAATAATAATAATAATAATACAGAAAGAAAAATATCGAGTTTTTCTCAATGGTGTCTCATTCTCCCCACCCCCCCCCTCCTCCTCTAAGAACGAGATAAAAAGAAAGTTAGGATTGAATACTTTAAAAATATGCCAAATTATCATAACAGTATAAACGTTATAGTTTTTTTTAAGTAAAACGTATAATAAATAAATTTTAGATGTAAAATAAAAGCATTTGTAAATTTAAAGAAATGTACAACTTTTAAATGTGGATTCAAGCATTGTTTTCTGGAATGAAAATATATAATTAAAGTTCTTCCTAAAGAAGAAATATTCGTTTTCAGATCCGACACACTTTCTAATGAAAATCAATGCTTCGAAGAAAGTGAGCGAACATTAATTATGTCATATTAAATATTAATATTAATATTCAGCCGCAATCAATGCTAATGACAAAATCAATAAAAGCAAGCGAAGTGGTATGTTTAATACAATATGTATCTATGAAAGATTTGTAAAATTACATTCGTATATTTCTAAATTAATCATAAAAATAAATATATTAAATTAAATTAAGCAGTAGTTAGTGGACATTCACAAAAGAAATATTGAGATCGAACTAGAATTTAAAATAAAATTTTGATATTTAAATATCTTTAAATAGTCCTTGTGTTTAAAATTTTAGGAAAATTAATTAATTCTTATTACAATCAGTAAAAAAAATTAAAATAAAATAGAATTTTTTTTGAATGACAGGTAGAATATTGTAAAAAGCTTCATAATGTTCCATTTAAATTTTTGATACACGAATATTTAGAATTTACGTTATTTCAGGGTCTTAATGGATAAATCTTTAAAAAATCATCTCAATGGGTGCATTTTTTTTTTTACTTGCAGCTACCATATTTAGTTAGAGATTATTTATTTATATATATATATATATACTTTTTTTTTGTTTAAAAAGGAAATATATTTTAAGAAAGATATAGCAAGCGGTAAATTAATATATATATATATATATATATATATATATATATATATATATATTAAATACACGTAAAAAGAAATGAGAAGATACATTTAAGAAAAATAAAATTGTAGTGAACGGTATCTAAAAAGAATATTTCCTACAAGAAAAATGTGCTATGATAGGAAAATATCAAATGTTTCTGAAAGAGAAATTTTATTAAGAGAAAATAATGATTTGATTAATAATTCGATATTTTTTACAAATGCAGAAATATTATTTTTTCGTTTTATATGTTTATGAAATAGTTAAAGTGAGATTTAAAAAAATGCACGAGGGGATCCGCCTTATATAATTATGTTGAATTGTGAAAAAATACAGTAATATTAAAAAAAAAAAAATAATAATTGATATTGATTTGAAACTGACATTTGAAACAACTTTTGCATTGCATACGAACATCTAGCTTTATTTGATATAAAAAAAAATATGGTTTTTCCCCGTTTAATGTTTGCAGAGCCATTATCTCAACACGAAAGGTGTAAAATAATAATAATAATAATAATAATAATAATAATATGTATTCCATATGCAAGAATTTAAACATATATTTCCTTTACAATGTTCCACAACTTTCGCAACACTGCAAAATTCAGCTATCTAATGTTTAATTTCCAATATTTTGTATATATATATATAAATATTACTAATTTTACTAGTTTAAAGTTATTATTCAAAAGCTATTTTAGTTTGATGAATATATATATATATATATATAGGAATAACACTTTTAAAAATGTTGTGATATAATTAATCGCAACAGAGAGATTTACTTTAACAAAACATAGCAGAATGGTAAATAGGAGTAATTCAAATTAAAGTTTTCTCAAATTTTAGCAAAATAATGACTCTACCTTAAAAAACAAAAATTTATTTGTCATTATATTGTTATCTTATTCCAATGAAGGTATATATAAAAGTGACCTGTTTGTACATTTTATAGAAAAGTTTTAAAATTTATGGTTGAACAGTTATTTAGGTTTTCAATACATTTCAAGATATTTTTTTAAAATTATGTAAATCTATTTTAACAACAATTACTGATGATTTTTTTCAGTACATAGTTCATGCTTTGTGCGAAGATTCTATGTAATGCAAACGACTCCTTTAATACATACTTTTTTGTATAATATTACAGTTTTTCTTTATATTCGAAATTAACATTTAAAAATAAAAATACGTCACTATTTACTTTACAGTATAATGTTTCACGATGATTAGTTTAATGCCTTTTATTAAGGTGTTATGTTTCTGGTTTAATGATTTTGAAAGAATTTGTAGATAAAAACAAATTATTTATTTATTGATTTAAATTGTCTATAATGTATGAATGTATAAAAGAATTTCTTTCATTAATTTTAATAAACCATTGAAAATTTAAATATTAAAAGCTTCAGAATTAAAAATTTAAAAATTTGAAAAATTAAATTTACTTCTTTATTCGTGCAAGAATAATATATTCATATTTTTACGCAATCAAAAAATGTTAATTATTATTTAGCTAAATATATTTGAATTCATTATGTTAAAACGAAATTTAAGACGAGCGTGCCCCATTTTTAAAATTAAGAAGTTTCAACAACTTAGTCTGGAAAAATAAAGTTTCTTCATAATGAAAATAAATGTACTTTGGCAAGTTAGAAACTTATAACTTTGTTTTTATAAATTATAAATTTATAATTTTACTCTCCTGTGGATAGTTTAACAATAGAATCAAATTTTCACGTTTATGGGTCTATGAATAATGTAATGCGATGCATTATTTCTGATAATCAGTAAAAATACTTTATACAACACTTTATTTAATAAGAAATTCTATGTATGACAATTCATCAGAGATAAGCTGCGAAAACTGTATGCAACTGATATTTTGCTCATAAGAACTATCAGAAAAAGTATCAAATCCAATATATATTAATAATTGATATATATTAATAATTCATTATATAGTATAAGACTTATTTTTTATAATTATTTATTATAGGTGTGATTGTTTAATACAAAAAACTTTGAAAATTTATAAAGAAAAGAACCGTGTAAGTACAACATTTTCGAGGTATAAAATGAGCTTGAATTTTTATTTATACATTTTAATTTTAGAATTAAAAACCATAAATCTTTTTGCATAAAATGTTTTTATATAAAACTTCGTTAGCTATCAAATTAATTATATTCAAATAATTTGGGTAAAATTACATTTGCCCGTATACTGAATGGTTATGAAATGTTTATTTATGATTTTTTCAGATTTCCATGAATAAATTGAAGCACGTCATATTTTAATTATTATTAAAAAAAAATCTTCTTTTGATTATTTCATATCATGTGTTAAAAAATTATGAATTATTTTTCGAACAGAATTCGTATTAAATATAATAGTGAACGAGCTTTATTGAAACGCTTTATTATAGTTATTTCAATGTTGTTTAAATTGTAAATATTTGGAATTTCATCAATTCATATCAAAAGAAACTTTGGTTTATGAGAGACTTAGAATATTCATTTATCATTCTAGATAGTGTATTTAACATTTAGAAGTTAACTAGTATACATAGTTTGAATTATGTTGTTTTCAAAAAAAAATTATCAAATAATTCTTTTTTAATTATATAAATTTACGCGCACACACACACACGCATATCTATATATATACATATATATACACTGGTTCTCATAATTATAAGGACACACGTTTTTCTACATTAACTAAACACTGGACACTATTATTTAAACAAATATATTTTTTATTAATTTAAATTTTATTAATAGACGATATTAAAAAAGTTTTATCGTTTTTCTATCTTAAAAAACTTTAAATACGAAAAAAAAGAAGATTTTTCGGGTGTTCGAATCTTAGTATTTTTTTTTCAGTTATTCTTTAAATTAACTGGTTACTCTTTCTGGGTGAAACAGTCAGACATTCTCTCTTGTATATATATATATATATATATATTTTTTTTTTTTTTCCTGTATTACATCCAATGTTTTTTTAATCCTTAGTAAATAATTCCTCGTTCATAGTTTTATAAAAAAATAAATGCTAGCAACTAACATTTTAAGGCAGAAAATCATTTACATTCACGGCCTTAAAATGCTAGATTAAATTTCGATAAGATTAAAGCAAAGATTAAATTTCGATAATAACACTGGTTTAATGTATAGAAAATACATGCGGTATTTATATGAAAAATGCAGATAAATACTCTTCTTTTATTAAATAAAACAAAAATACACATTCATACTCTCGCAAGGAGAGGCAGCCATCTTTGTTTATCTAAAAAATTCAAATGGAATCTCGCGGCGACAATGAAATAAACCATCGATTTCAAAAGCAGTTTGGCCGCTCTGGAAGAAATTTCGATTCACCTTTACGAGAAGATGGTTCTAGGGTATAAAATGCATGTCGGGATGATTTGGGTTGGAAACCGATGATTCTGATAGCGCGAAGTTTCCGCGTCGAATTCTTTCTGATGAGTTCGTTCTTGAGCCCCAGATTTGCAGAATACAAAAGTTATTTTCTTACTATGTCAAGAAGGTATTTAAAAATACTTTTTATTTTTTATGCATTTTTATAGTTAAAGAAAAAATTTCCATTTACGATTTTCGATGAATTTACACGTTTTGAGATTTCCTTGCATTTCAATTAACTGAAATTGACGACTTAAAAAAAAAAAAAATGGATTTATTACTAGCTTCTGCATGTATAAAGCACTGTTCATGAACGAAGTTCTACTCGGGACAATCGACCCGGAATTTGAAAACTGGGAAGAATATGAAGAGTCCTGTTTTAAGCTGTTCACACTATCAAATCCGGTTAAGAAACCAGAATCTGCTTTATCCGTTTTCTGAATTCTTATTGGGTGTTAGTTAGACTAACGCATGAGTTCCGATGTAAACAGAAGAAAGAAAGCTACGCAAAAAATTAAATTTGTGTTTTTCGTTTGTTTGTTAATTTCATGTTTCACAGCATCTCAGAATAAAAAGGCTTACATACGTTATTTAATTTTAGGGTTATATACTTTATATTACTCTTTAATAATAATATTTAATTTTCTATTAAGCTCTAATTATTAATTATATAATACAGACAAATCAATTCAAACTTAATTCACTTATTTAAAACTTGAAAATTTCAGTACCTTTTTTTGTATGGAGTAGAATCGAGGTTATACTATTTATTAGAAGTTTTGTTATTGGTATTATTTTAAATAATAATATTGTTAATGAAATCGGGAAATGAAATAACTTTTATATTACTTCTATTCATATTGTTATTATTATTAAACACATAAATAATAATTGAAATACTTATAATCAAAATACTTTAAATTTAATTTGAATATATATTAATTAGAATAAATTAGTTATTACTATTACACTAAATTAAATATGCGTTATATAGTAAAATAAATAATTGAAAAATTAATTTAGATTTTAATACTTTAAATATTAAAAGATGATATTACTATGTTAATGAATATAAAATAAATCAGATGCTCCTTTCTTTTCTCATTGCCATACTTAATTAACATTCAAAAATATTTAACATACTAAAATAAATCTTTATCTTTTATTATGCATCTTAATAGAAATTAATACACTGATGGAAAAAAAAATCCCAACACCAAGAAAAAATTATTGTACAGTAATGAAATTTCAGCAATACATTTGTCTAGGTAACATATTTAATTGATTAAAGTTTCAAGATCACAGGTAGAGCCATTGGCGAGAAGAGCCATTTCAAATGTGAAATATTGGTACATTAGTAACCGGTGTAACCGCCAGAATTTTGAATGCAAGCATGCAAACGTGCATGCATTGTGTCGTACAGGTGTCGGATATGAGTTTGTGGGATGGAGTTCCATGCCTGTTGCACTTGGGCGGTCAATGCAGGGACGGTTAATGCTGGTTGTGGATGACGCTGGAGTTGTCGTCCAATGATGTCCCATACGTGCTCGATTGGAGAAAGATCTGGTGATCTAGCAGGCCAAGGCAACATGTCGACACTCTGTAGAGCATGTTGGGTTACAACAGCGGTATGAGGGCGAGCGTTATCCTGTTGGAAAACACCTCCTTGAATGCTGTTCATGAATGGCAGCACAACAGGTTGTATCACTAGACTGACGTACAAATTTGCAGTCAGGGTGCGTGGGATAACCACGAGAGTGCTCTTGCTGTCATACGAAATTGCTCCCCAAATCATAACTCCAGGAGTAGGCCCTGTGTGTCTAGGCCGCAGACAGGTCGCTAGCAGGCGTTCAACTGGCCTCCTTCTAACCAACACACGGCTATCACTGAGACCAAGGCAGAACCGGCTTTCATCAGAAAACACAACAGATCTCCACTCCGTCCTCCAATGAGCTCTAGCTTGACACCACTCACGTCGCAGTGGTTCACGTCGCCAATCACGTCGCCACTCACGTCGCACTCCAAACCACGGCAGTGGTTTGGAGTCAGTGGAATGCACGCTACAGAGCGTCTGGCTCGGAGCTGTTCTTGAAGTAACCGATTTGTAACAGTTCGTTGTGTCACTGTGGTGCCAACTGCAGCTCGAATTTCAGCTGCAGACGCAGTACGATTAGCCACAGACATACGCCGAACACGGCGGTCTTCCCTCTCAGTAGTGCCACGTGGCCGCTCGGAACCCGGTCTTCTTGAGGCAGTACCTTTCCTTGACCACTGCTGCCAACACTCATGCACAGTGGATACATTCCTGCCAAGTCTTTCTGCAATATCGCGGAAAGAAAACCCACCTTCTCGTAGCCCTACTACACGACCTCGTTCAAACTCCGTGAGCTGTTGATAATGGCTTCTTCATCTTCTTAGAGGCATCCTTGACTAACATTAACCCACTACGTGAAATCTCAACAGTAAATAACGATCACGAACCTTACAGCGCTTATTTAAAGCAAACCTCATTTGTATGTTCATAGTGTCGCTACTAGCGCCACACTTATGCGCGTAGCTCGAAATTTGAATCGACGTCATCTTTCAGATGTATAAACACGCCTACCAAATTTCGTTTATCTAGCACAGCTCCTTCCTGGTGTTGGGATTTTTTATTCCGTCAGTGTATAAAAAGTTCTCTCTCTATATATATAATGAAAACTATAAATTAGACTTTTATACCTATATTTTTTATTATTTATATTATTATTAAAATTCTTTTTATGATTAAAAATAATCTGTAATATAAAGCATTAAACAAAAAATCAGTATCATACTTTTATGAATTTTTATCAGTGCAAATCTGCTCCTGTATTAAAAATCAAAATAACAATAATAATAGTACAATTGAATTGAAATGAATTTATATTTTTCTTTCATAAATAAATCGTAGTTCATTTTTTTTTAATATTGCTTAACTATTTTCGTCTCACACCAATAATCGAGATGTTTTGCTGTCGAAGCTCGTAGACGGAGGGTGCTTCGAACCCAAGTTGCGTTTATCAACATAGCTGTTCCTATTTTTCCGTGTTTTAGTTTCGGAAATTCTTGTAAATTCTCGCTAGAACCGTTTAGAATGACTCCGTGGAGGGCATACTACTTAGCCTAGGGCCCTCGTGATATAAATCGGCCTTAATGCCTACACCATCACCCGATTTATTTTCTTCTATGTGATTAAATACGCCGATAAATAGTTCTCTATACATACTAGAGTAGTAGTAATAAGGATGCCTATATCTGTACACAACAAAAGTATACTAAACAAAACAAATGTATCATTAAATTACGAACAATACAAAGCGTTTTTAAATTACTCAGTGTAAATATTTTCCGAATTAATGTCCATCTGGGTAAAGAAAAAGAAATGTGCAGTTATATTTTGTTTATTATAAATTCGTAGCATGTGGAATTCATGTAGACAAATACCAATTTCTTAGATAAAATAGTATTTCTGGAAGGTTAAAGCAAGATTAAAAAGAAGCTAAACAGTTTTTGGTGTGAAGTGTCGACAAAAATGTAGTTTTGTGCATTTCAAGATGTTTCGTCTAAAAACTGAATAATGATTATAATAAAAAATTAAACTTGAATTGTGTCAATAATTTAGCTATAAAATGACTGATAGCTTATAAATTTGCAAATACGTCACTTAATAGTGATAAAAATAATTGTTTTGTATTTTTGAACACAAAACTCATAACAAACTTTAATAATATCAACAGCTAATTCTTTTTATATTCCGGCATTTTACAGATTTTGAAGAAATAATTTCTTTACTTAGCTATTATAAATTGTTGTATATTGAATTACAAGTAATGAGATGTATAATACTGTTTAATTATCCATTAGTTTTATATGGAATTTCTAATGAAATTAAGTACAGTTTGGCACAATTTCTTATATTTCTTATATATATATATATATGACATAAAAAATTAAAAACAAAATAATGTAGGTTAATTATACTTTTGCTGCAAAAATATGTTTAAATATAGAATTGAGTGATGGCTATAACAAATTGGCGAAAATAATATGTAATTCCCTAAAATTAATATATATATATTTGTGTAAAGCTTTCTGTAATGTTTAATAATCGTGATGGCTTATGAGGTTTTTATAATAAAAGTACCTAACATCATAATAAAGTTATGTAAAAATAAAACAAAATTTTCTACAATTGGTTATAAATTATCATGTTCTCTTAAGTTTCATTGTAATTATTTTTTAAAGTTTTTTCTTTCACTTATGTATTAAACATATTTCTGTTAAACTGCATAAAATTATTTACAACAAGCATGACATAGCTAAAGTTTTGAAAAAGGAAAACAAATCTATTCAAATATTTTGAGAACTGTACATTATTTTTTATTATTATAGTAAAAAGAAAGGATGAAAAATTTATATTTTAAACTATGACAAACCATCCAATATTTTGTCATTTACTTAGGGAAAAAATGTCAATATATTTTCTCAGAACAGGTTATCAATATCCCCTGTCATCAGATAACTGTGTTGTGATATATATTTAACAAAAGAGAAAGAAATATTGATAGAAATGTTATTAGCTACCATAGCTTATTTATTTTCAAAATTATTAAAATATACTTATATATAGGAATATATGTTATCAACTTTATATATTTTTTCTTTCTTAAACAGCAAAATGTCGAAAGATCTTTAAATATGTATGAATGTCATCAATATATTTTTCAAGAAATAATGATAAATGATTTTTCTGTCTAAACTATACATTAAGGAGGATATTTTTTTAAAAAAATTCGAAACTCTTCTCGTCAAAAATAGATACCTATCAATAGTTGTGTTATGGTCTTACGAAATTTTTGAAAAATATTATCATCATTATTATTGTTATTGAAATAATTTTTAATCTAAGCCAAAGACTTGAATTTTAAAATATTTGCAATATTTATATATTTTTAAAAAATATTTTTTATTAACAAAATTTATGTTCTATCTGTTAATATCTATAATAAAAATATATTTGAAAAAAACGTTTTTTTTCCCCCTTATTTGATATTTTATATTTGCGCATATGGCTTAAATAATAATAATAATCATAAATCGTTTTTATTCTATGTTGTTTTTATACTATTTTTGAGAATTTTGGATTTTCGAATTATTTTTTAGAGTAAAGGACATTGTTTTTTAATGCATATTTTGTTCATTTTTTCATTACCGTAAATTTATATTTTAAATGTAAATTGTGATGAAAAATACAGAAAAGAATAATAACAATAACAATAATAGTAATAATAATAATAATAATAATAAACAGTAATTTTAATATGTAGGCCTCTTGCGCATATGAATAAATAAGAAACACCCCCGCTACTATTAATAGGTACTGTTTTTGTATAAGACATGTTTCGTTTGTTTCATGTCACCCTATCAGACATATTTGTTTTTATGCAGATAATACACTCACATTTAATATACATGCGTGTACCATGTGTTCAAAAACATTTACTTTTTCTTTAATTCCTTAACTATCAATTAAGGCATATATAGTAAATGACAAAGTAAAAATTGGTAGATAAAGTTTGGGACACTATTCAACATGATGTCGTGTCATTATATATATATATATATACATATATATATATACAAGCACGATAGAGGGACACTGGCCAATAATATTTAAGGATACAGCAAAAAGGAAACGGCTATTCCATTTTTGTTAATTAAACATTTTATTGCGATTGTTTTAGCAAAACATTTTTCTACTGATCAGGTAAATTAATATATATATATATATATATATATATATATATATATGTTGTTTGTTTGTTTGTGTGTGTGTGTCCTTTGTTTATTTAGTTATGAAACGTATAGTTTAAACAGGGAAAAATAATATTTAGGATGCTCTTATAAAAATGGAATCTGGCCTTTATGCCAAATACTCCAGTCTGACTCCAGTCAGTTTATCCTTTTGTAACTTAATAAACAAATATATATCTTATACAAACATTTGGTATAAGAAGACGACAAATGTTTTGAGGAAAATGCCGATAATTTTATTTAGGGAAAATGCCTAGGTGTTTTCGCTGTTAAATTACACTTGAGCACAGTTTTCCAAGACATTAAATAACATCATGTAATAAGTTCTTGATATCAATAAGTTAATAAATTAATAAGATAATACGCTTAATATTTAGTTTAAAAACAACATTTTATTGTTTCAACTAATATAACAAGTTAAAAAAAATTCAAAATAGAAATAAAGTAGTATTGTGCTGGTTGACTAATTAGAATTTGAATTAACGATAAGAATTGCAACCCGAATAAATAATAATTCTAGTAAAAACAAAACTTTTTTTTTTTTACATGCATAAGATTAAATTAAATCCGACTTCTCTACTCCCGCATTTCCCTCGATGCTTCAACGATGAAGAACTACATATCAAGAAAAAGACGAATCCGAATTAATTATCAACTTGAATTTAATTACAGTCTTTTCCATTCAGAATATTGATGAAATAAATGGAACATCATCGTTTTACATTATTCTTATATCGACTAAGGTTTTTAAAGAGAGTTTCCAATAAGACTTATTATAATTTTTTTCTGATTTCAATGAATTATAACAAAATAAAGAATAAAGTTTAACTCAGAATAATAGTTCATAATTGCAACATAGTTTTGAATTGACTAAGACTAAAGAAAAGGGATGAAAGTTCTTGTATTTCGAGTCCCGTGTCTGTCTGTTTCTGGTGAACTGGCGCCTTTATAACCGTTCCGATGGATTCAACAGAGCTTAAAATAGAAATCCATGCCATCTAAATTAAAATAAAATATATGAGAAAAATACAATTAAATAGTTAATAATGGAAATCTTTTATAAAGAATATCTGTTTTCTATAGATTTTTGTTGTTTCGCCTTCTTTGGCTATTTCTTTCGCAAAAATATAGGTAAATATTCAATAATTTATGAATGATGCACGATTTTATTTCCTGCAAGAGTACGCAAGCATCTGTGTATGTTTACGCCAGCGTGTGTGTGTGTAAGTAAAATCGAAATCTTTTTCTCAAAATTAGGGGAAGGGTGGGCAAAATGGGGTGGTAGGGCAAAACGGGGTTTTTGATAACCCCGCTTATACAATACTGTCATCTGTATGTCACTACTATAGGCTGTGCGCGCCGTATCTGATATTAATTTACACGTGAGATACCGCTTGCAGAGTCACAGACAGATACGCTCCCAGGATTTATGTACTTTTTTATTACCCTGATATAAGGCAAGTGTGATGTTTGGATATTTTAATTGTTAGGTTAGCTTACAGATACGAACGTGACAGTTTGTATTAGCTAAAAGGGATGTTTTTTAAGTGAATTGCATGAAAGAGTAGAACTACATTCAGTGTGATTTTATTATGTAGTCCTAGCTGTTTTGCATGGCTGCTAGTAGGGCACAATGGGGAATCTTGAGGTGGGGTCAAAAGGTAATGGTCAAAAGGTCAAATGGCAAAAAAGTCGGGTGTTGAACAGTTCACAAGCCAAGAGAAGTCGCGTTCCTACCCTAACAACAGACGACAAATCGTCAGACGGTGATTCAGATGATGTAGATGTTACATGCTTGTATTGTCACGAAATATATGCAAGATCAGCACAAGGAAAAGGATGGTTCAAGTGCAGTGAATGTAACAAATTGGTTCATGACTTGTGCTTCGGTGTTGATGAGGACGATGACAGGTTCGTATGTGAACACTGTCAGTAAAGTTTGTTCATTTGAGAGGTACCCATTTTGCTCTACGGGATAGGACAAAATGGAGAAGTTTGCAGCTTTGAATATGCAGATCATGAAATATGCGGTGTGTATTTCAAATTGCAATATTGCAGAATAACCGCTAAGATTGTAAAATGGAAATAACTATTACTTATTGCATTTCTTTCTATTTCTCATAAAGTTATTGGCCAGAATAACCTTAAGCACCTCATTTTGCCCACCCTTCCCCTACAGTAGTTTTGATCACAATGACCTTTTCATTCTTAGAGTAGGGGCAAGTGTTTCAAAATTTTTTAAATCCTGCCTGATTATTTTAATAAAACATGCCTAATAATAAACTTTATTGTAAATATAGTTTATATATATAATGCGGTTTTCAGGCCACCGAAAATCGCAATAACCAATGAGAATTAATTTTAAACTACGTAAATTAAATAACCTGTGAAGATTATTGTACAGATATGAAAAGAGTTAATATTTAACAGTATTAATAAAATAGAAAATGGAATAAATAATACACAGCAAAATTACTGTAACATTATTCCTATATTACTACCTTAAATTATATGCGAAATTTGACAATTAAACAAAAGTGACCCCCCCCCCTCTCACGAAAAAAAAAAAAAAAAAGTTAAAACAAGCAATTGGAAATATATACAGTTATATTTCTTCGTGTTTATATATATATATATATATATATAACTCTATCCCGCTTCAATATTTTTATATGGCATACTGTTTCCTATTACCTTCAATGTGTCGCATTGCCATTGTCTCAGCACAGGCGAAAATTATTTTTTAAGATAAGTAGTCACAAAATACGATTTTGTCATTTTTGTTTTAAAAAATATCTTTTTGACGAATGTAACTTTCGTTTGGAGTATTCTTTGTATACTGTGTCAGATGACTGATTGGGTAGAATAAAATAAAATAAAATAAGAATAAATAAATGAATATATTATGTAAATAAAAATTACGTAAAAGTGTTTTTAAGATTAGTTCGAAAATAAATTTAACAATACATTTTTGTTAATAAAAGTGTTAAATTTTAAAGTAATTTGGAATCTTTTCCGTTTAAAAGTCATTTTTCGTTTTCGATAAATGTATAAACAATTGCTATATTACAGCGATTGTCCTTGAGTTACTGATATTAGCGTATCATTATGGGTTTTAAAATAATGAAATATACAATATTTCACAAAAAATGCGTATTTTAATGATATTTTGGGAATTTATTTGAAATCCTGTAAGGTATCTTACCTTAAATATGCAGCTAACTTATCTGAAGATTGGGCAATATGCCAAAATAAAAGAATGCTTTTGTTAAAAAATGTACAATAATTCTCAAAAATACGTATTTTAATGATATATTATAAATTTATTTGAAATCCTGTAAGGTTTCTTACTTTAAATATGCAGCTAACTTATTTCAAAATTGGGCAATATGCCAAAACGATAGCAGTAAAGAGAGATTTTTTTAAAAAACTTTTCATATTATTTGAAATTTATACTACTTTAAGTTAAATGCATTTTTAATGTGTAGTAAAGTAATCTGGTGTGTCACTCACACGACTTTCTCTTACCCTGAAATGTAATATTATAAATACAGGTTGGAGATTAAGAGGTAAGATAACAAGTACTGTTATGTAAACCTATGTTAAACAATTCAAATTAGGCTTCGGAAGAGTTTTATATGATAATTAATTCTGTGTGAGGGGGGATACCGCCCCCTCAAGCCCCCCGTTTCATTAATGCATCTACATTTATATAGAATTTAATTCGGCTATTAAAAAATAATTCTGTTTTTAGAAAATAATTTATTAAAATTATCATTTAAACAAATTATCTTTTATGATAATGCAGACGATTTCCATATTAGAGGAGTAGTATAACACTAAATATCCAAAAAAAGTTAAATTTATTCTCAATATTACATTAAAAAAAAAAAAAAAAAAAAAAAAAAAAATGTTTTTTTTTTTGGGGGGGGGGGGGGCGGGGGTGTTAAAAAGGAAAAAAAAGTTAATAAATTTACTTTAAATTATCGCATATTGATGGTTCAACCATTCGTTTTAAAGGTATTGGCGAGCTCTATTGAAAGATACCCATCATGAAAATTTACTCCCCTCGAGGGGTACTTCCCTCCAGGGGGGGAGGCAAGGCTCCTACATACACAATTTTTTTTCCCAGTTGACTATTTCTATTACAAAAATATATATTCGTTTCATTTGGTTTAGTGCAGTCTATAGATGTTGAACTCTACTTACCTGCAGTATCCCCCATAGACATAATGTATGTGAATACTTTTGAGTGTTCCTGTACACGAACCATTTGCTTCATCTCAACGAAAAGCTTACTGGAGCATCCCTATATGATACACTTTTAGAATACCGAGTTTGGAATTTCTGCTTCTATTTGTTCTTGAGATATGCTGACAGACACACAGAGAGAGACAAAGACCATTTGCTAAAAACATGATTTTCGTATTCAGGGGACCTCAGAACATGAAAATATGACAAAAACTCACGTTCGAAAATTTGACCCGAAAATAATGCTTTCTCGACCCTATGGGTAAAAGAAAGTAAAAATTAATTTCCTTAAATATTTATGTGTAATAAATAAAACATTCAAATAATTGGGAAAAAAAAAACTACGAGTTTTTTTATTCTTTTTTTAACATATTTTATATAATTTCAGAGGTTCAATTCAAAGAATTAAAGCCAAAAGTTTTATACAGCCTTAAAAAAAAAACAAAAAAACTAAAAATCAAATAATGACATGCACTTTAACATGCTGTAAAAAATGTGTTAATGCATTGAAAAATTCATGTATAAAAAAAGCGGGAAAACCGAAAATGGGGAAAGAAAATGCAGGAAAATCGAAATTTATAATTTTTTTTAGGAGGTAATACACACAGACAATGAAGTTATCCAATACCAAAGCAAGTTATTATCCAAATTGTCGGAAACATTTCAGTTTTTTATACGAAGTAAACTATACACTATGGCAGGAGAACAAAAGCTATCAATATCTCGAAAAAAAAAAAAAAAAAAGAAAAAAGAAGAAATCAGACCAAAATGATTTTTATTCCTGTTTAAGCACCAAGTTTACTTTAATTCAATCGAAATACTTCTGTTGGTTCTTATAAGTTTTCATGTTAAATATATTTTTTATTTAGCAGTCAAAAGAGCTTAACAACAAGACATACGACAGTATTCTAAAAAGTATAGTGGCATAATAGTCTAATTTAAAGGAAAACAGTACATTCTATTTGGAGACTACAAGGAATGAGAGAGAAAGAACAGTTTTTTTTTCTTGTTTTCAGGAATTTTCGTGGACTGGAACCTGCCTGCTTATTTACGAATCAGTTACTTCACACAAAAATATTATTGTTTTCTAACAAATTGTATATTCCTTTGGATGTATGAGGAAGTCATGTGGTGCCCACATCAGATTTTTTTTATCAAGAAACCCCGCATGTTGAGTACTAAAATTGTTGCCTTGATGATATCGTTCAGAACATATTGATATTAACTTTGCGTATCCAGTGGGATGCCTTTTTTAACACTTTCCAACAAGGTTGAAAAGTGTTAATGACATCGGTTTGTTTGTCTGTCTGTCAACTCCCGTAAATATTCATGGGATTTCTTGAAACTGATATATGTTATTCACTAGTGGTGCACTAGTGGATGTTTTTTTTTTAAAATGGAGGGAACACCTCTACTGGATTATATAGAGAGACACTCAAAAGTATTCCAAACCATTGTGTTCTATGAGAAGTATTTCTATAAACCATATTTAAATACCTTTACTTTATACAAATTTCAATGAAATTGAAATATGTTATTCAAGTCTAATATGGGATGTTTTTTATAGAAATTGGAGTAAATAATACCACTGGTTTGTGTACAGGGACACCTGAAAGTATTCCAAAGCATTGCCTTCTATGAGAGGTATTTCTATAAACCAAATTTTAATAATTTTAGTTTGCACAAACCTTAATGAAATTAAAGTATATTATAATATGTTATATTATATATATATATTATATGTTATATATATAATATATGTTATAAAATGTTATATTATACTCCTTAGAATGTAATATGATTAGGATTAGATTTACAGTGCCACCCAAACATATTCAGTTATATTAAAGGCTATCACTGAAAATTTTCTGAAATTGCAATTTCGTTTATATTTAAAGTTTTTATCACTTTCTAAAAGTTTTTTACTGTGAATATTATTTCAATTTGTGTATCTCTATGTCCCACATTTCATCTTTCTATCTGTCCGCCGGTTCGACCCCATCATCCTTAAATATTTTCAGAATTTTTAAAAATTGATATATGTTACTTAAGTTCATTATGAAATGTTTCCTATTTAAATTGGCTTTAATGGATCCTGTACAACTGGTTTATGTACAGGGACACCCAAAAATTTTCCATTTCATTGCGTTTAAGACAGTTATATTTATAAATCACATTTAAATATCTTTTTAGAGTAAAAATCATAAACAAAATTGACAATAATTTTTAATATATCTAAAATAAAGTTTTGCATAGAATATGATATGGTTAACCATTATATTTACAGGGCTACGGTGAAATATAAGATGTGCCCAAATGAAAAGGAGAACTTAGCTGTAGCGGAGTTATATCAAATCCCAGTGAGTTAATGTGTTGGACAATATTTATGGCATGATGGTATTGCTACATGCTCATGCACAGTTTTAAAGGTTTAGTATCATTATCCTCATTGCTGGAGAGCCATTTCCGCAGTTCGTTGCATGATAGATTTCTTCAGATCAGCACAAAAAGATCGGCTGTGGATGAGCTCATACGGTAGAATCGCCGGATCACCACACGTTAAATTGCTGTTGAACTGTCGATAAACAAAGGAACTGCGCATCACATAATCCACAAAAAGCTTGGTTATGGCAAAGTTTGTGCACAATGGGTGCCCAAGCATCTGTCAGAAAATCAGAAGACGGAGAGAATGGATGTTTGCATGACACATCTGTTGAGCCATCCACTCCCTTCCTACGCGCTGGGATCAGTGCATCAAATGGCAAATATTTATAGTTGTACTGTACCACATGAACTTTAATTATATATTTTAATTAAAATTTCTTCACATATAACGTTAGTCTCCTTTTCATTTGGGCACACCTTTTGTGCTGATCTGGAGGAATCCATCATGCAACGAACTGCGGAAATGACTCTCCAGCAATGAGGATATTAATGCGAAGTCGTTAACTGCGCATGTGCATGTAGCAATACCACCACGCCATATATCGGTCAACACATTAACGCACTGGGATTTGATATAATGCCGCTACAGCTAAGGTCTCATTTTCATATGGGCACACCTTATATTTAGATACATGAAGGGCTACAATTAAAATCTCAGGGCTGTATTATTATTATTATTATTATTATTATTATTATTATTGTTATTAATTTTGCTTTAAGCCATTTTAATACCTTCCAACAATGTTTAAGAGTGATTATGAATGCAGTTAGTCTATTTATATATCTTTCAGTCTTTCTGTCTGCCTATTGTGTGATAACGTAGGCAAAGAAGTTGAAAATTATACAATAAATACATAGAGTTGGAAAGTGTTAATAATCAAAGCGTACCGCATGATTTTCCGTTCTTGTTTAAAATTAAAAGGCATTTCATTAAATTTAATTATTTTGGTACTAAATTCACTGTTTTGTCTTTATTAACCATTCATTTCCTTATTCAGGGAATAAATTGAGATTAAAAACAGATTTTCAATGAAAAAATAATAATGAATTAAAAATATTATTTCATTATCAGGTTTGATGACTCTTGAAGAGAAAATTTTCATCTCATTCTTCTTATTTTCGTTTAAGAGAAAATTTTCATGGCTTTTCTATAAAATTCATTACTTGAACCCATTTTTCAATTTAATTAATTTTTGTCGTAAATAGGCATTTAGATGAACGTATAATTTCGCAGCTACTTAAATAATTTTACATAATGTAACAAAGCAGAATTACAAAATGCTTCAAAGTACTACAATAATATATAAAAACAAATAGCCCAAGTAGAATAAATGTAAGACGAAATAAGAAAAATTTTTAAATAAGGAAAATTTTTTAAACAATAAATGCATTTTAATAATAATACTATGTATATATATATATATATATACACACTCCTTCTCATATTTATAAGGACACTTTATATTTTGAAATAACTAATGCAAAAATAATTGTGAACAAGATTATACTAAGTGCACTTAATATATATAGTATTCTAAAAACCAAATTTGCTATAATTTTTTTTTAATATGAAACAAAATTAATAAAAAATAATGCAAAATGTGTTTTTCTCCATGTTTTTAGATGTTCATAATTATAGGGACAATCAAGATTTTTTCGTTTTATTTAACTTACTAGCGGATAAATTACAGTTGACATGCGAATTTGTTAACGACTGGGCTAGATTAATTCATATATAAGCCTTCAATTTTTCTTGGACGGACATTACTGATAATTCCTCTAAAAAAAGAACGTTCAAGTAGTGAAGTATGATAAATGTGTTTCTTAAGTGAGAGGATAATTTCAATCCGCCGAATTTCTAATGAAATTCGAAGGTCTAAAATTGCTGAAGGAAATGTGATCAAACGTTGAACTGCTGGTTCGATAGGAGAGAGATCTGATGCAAAATCAGAGTTGTTTTACAGAGATTGAAGACTCATAATTCCTCTTACTGTTTTACTCATAATGACTGCTGCTGAATTTGCTCGTAATTTTTAACGAGAGGTTAGGGTCCACATTTATGCATGTTTAAAATAATTAATAATATGTTAAAATGAATAAAAAACCTGTAATAATCAATCAGCATTTAATGGGGGAAAGAACGTCTGTGTTAAAGTTGAATAAAGACAATATTAAATGATAAAATGTTCCATTTTCGGATGAAAAACATTTTATTCTTGATTTTTACCAGTTACGGGCACGATCTGACGATAGCGAAAGACAGAGCAGATTTCTTAAAGGCAGATATGAATCGGGCATTTTAAAGGTGGATTTATGGTGTTCTGGGGAGCTGCTTCTACTGAAGGCAGAATGAATTTAGTAATTTTTTCTATTATTTTGAACATCAAGAGAATATCCGCAAATTTTAAACGTGGAATTATCAGATTTTTGTTAGATTTTGGAGGGTAATAATATATTTTTTAACAAGACTTACATTTTTCCTCTAGTTTTAGAGCATTAGGAAGTAGTTTGAAGAAAGAAACTTCTGTATTATTGCCATTCCCATGGCCTAAAAGTTGAAAAAACCTTAACTTATGATATTAGAAAAGTGCATGCAAGTGGAAAGCAATTTTAAATAGTTTAAATGTGTTAAGAATATCATATATGCTGTAAAAAATGATATTGAAACTGAATAAAAAAAAAAATAAAAAAAATGTATATATATATACCAGAGAAAATGTCTGACTGTTTAACCCTAAAAAGAGACCCCACAAAATATTAATTTAAAGAATAACTGAAAAAAATTACTAAAATTCGAGCTGTCCTTATAATTGTGAACACCTGAAAAATCATCTTTTTACCATATTTAAAGATTTTTAAGATAGAAAAACGATAAAACTTTTTAAATATAGTCTATTAATGAAATTCAAATTAATTAAAAATATATTTGTTTAAATAATAGTATTTAGTGTTTAGTTAATACAGAAAAACGGGTGTCCTTATAATTATGAGAAGGAGTGTATATATATATATATATATATATATATATATATATATATATATATATATATATATATATATATATATATATATATAAGACTAATGTAATCGTATAACTGGTAAAGGTGATTGTAAGAAAATAACTGAAACCGAAATATTGAATGTAAACTCAGAAGTATCACCACTTCGGATATCGAGGAAAAAAAAAGTTTTTCTAAATAATGCAGTATAATAATGCTTTAAATGAAATATATATTTTCTGTTAAACTACATTAACTTTTCAAATAAAACTTATATCTTGAAACTCCTGAAACTTTTGTTTTCGGTTACAAATAGCTCTTATTTTTACTTTACTTAACATACTATCTGCTTTAAATCTAAATTGCAGATTTAAGAAAGAAATATATAATTGGAAGCCAAGGTTAAATTTAAATTTATTGGTTAATTATACGTAAATATTCAGCAAATTACTGGTTTAAAATTTATTTTATGACTTGTATTTGACTTACATTTTTATTCTAGAAAAAAGCATGCATTATTTATTGTTTAGATTATGGCCCGTTATCCTTAAAAATTAATAAAAAATATATTCATTTTCATGATTTTTTTGAACAAACAAAGAAGTAGAAATAAAACAACACTTTTACACTTTCTCTTGAATCCAAGTAATAAAATATGAATTCATTTTTGAAATACAATGCATACGCGAAATGTCTATGCATGTTTTTCCTTAATAATATACTGCGCAATTTTTAAAACAAAAATATACAAAAGAAATTAGCTACGTAATTTTTGTCAATTATTCAGCAGAGAATAAGAATTTTAAAGCAAAGTTCAAGCGTCGTTCAAGAATTTTAAGGCAAACTTGAAATTCAGAATTCATGTATTATAATTATATTACAAAACATTTTGTACTCGTATTACCGTCTGCTTCTTAACATGAGCTTAGACTATTAAATTTTAAACTTTCCTTTGTCTAGCTTTTTTTTATATAAAATTGTATCTGATATACAGATATCATTATCATATATTTTTATACAAATCTTTATAACAATAGTTTATGTTAATAAAAAAAAAAAAAAAAAGAAAAAAGAAAAACAGTGTTTTTCAACGCATTTAATGTGCCATGAGCATTTAATTAATTAAGTTATTTTTAAGTATTACACATATCATATTACGAATATTTTACTTGATTATTAATGTATCTCTCTCTCTCTCTCTCTCTCTCTCTATATATATATATATATATATATATATATATATACACTGCTCGACATTCAAAATGCAGCACCAAAAAGGAATGATAATAAAGGAATGAAATTTGTTGGACGCATACATTATCGTAGGAAGAACAATTGATTAAAATTTCAGGAAATTTGGAGTAAAAGGTACTGAGAAAACAGTACATAAAGCAGCGACCTCTGTGAGCAATAACAGCATATATCTGCCTAGGCATTGAATCGAACAGCGATTGGATGACACGTACGGGTAGAGCACTTCATGAAGTTTTAACACGATGCCACAATTTATCGATCGAAGTTACTGGTGAGTGGTGGGGGGTCTGTCGCTTTTCAACGATTAAACAGTCATTTTCATTGGTGCGAGATCAGGAGAACGCGATGGCGAGAGTAACAGTCGAACACATTCGGCATCAATGAAGGTCCAGATAATATGGACAACTTGCGGTCGTGCATTGTCCTGCTTAAATGTTGCACTTCGGAGGCCTTGAACATAGGGAAGAGTTATACGACTTAACTCGTCAGAAATGTAATGGCTGGTATTCAGAGTGGCAGGAATGAAAACAAGAGGTGACCGGGACGTGTATTCAATGGTACAACATACCATCAATCCAGGTGGTGCCTCAGTATACGGCTACAAAAATTCTGATTACCCTCAAAACTGCATCACTGATATGGGAGTCATTAATGTGTGATCAACGATGAACCTGGACGCAGGAAGGGCGTGTAGTCACTTCTCAGACAAATCACAATCCTGTTTACAGCATCAAGATTGCCTTATCCGTATTAAACGGAATTATGAATAATGCACATTGCCAGCTGGGATTCGACATCATCATACTGTCCATCATTTGCAATGATGTTATGGGTTCCCACTGGATACACATCTCGATTACTTCATGTTCGCATGTTCGTATTCCTGGCACTCTGAACAGCAGCCATTAAATTTCTGATGAGTTAATCCCCCCCCCTCTGCCCTGTATTAGAGGCCTCCGTAGCGCAAAATTTAAGCAAGATAATGCACGACCGCAAGTTGTTTGTATTGTCCGGACCTTCTTTGATACAGAATGTGTTCGACTGTTGCTCTGGCCAGCGCGTTCTCCTGATCTCGCACCAATGAAAATGACTGTTTAATCATTGAGAAGCGACTGGCCCCCCACCACTCACCAGTAACTTCGATCGATGAATTGTGGCATCGTGTTGAAGCTTCATGAAGTGCTCTACCCGTACATGTCATCCAATCACTGTTCGATTCAATGCCTAGGCAGATATGTGCTGTTATTGCTCACAGAGTTCGCTGCTTTATGTACTGTTTTCTCAGTACATATTACTCCAAATTTCCTGAAATTTTAATCTATTGTTCTTCGTACTATAATGTATGTGTCCAACAAATTTCATCCCGTTATTATCATTCCTTCTTGGATTTGCATTTTCAATGTCGAGCAGTGTATATATGCAGTCGGTAACAAAAATGTCCGAACACTAGCAAAAATTCCTATATAAAAAATATAGAGCTAATACTGTTTTGTTAAGTAAATCCTTGTCAAATTATGTCCTTAGACTGACTAAGAATTTTTGCTAGTGTTCGGACAGTTTTGTTACCGACTGTATATATGAATTAAAAAACGTAATATTTAAAATAAAGATTTCTTAAATGATATAGGCACATAAAGAAATAAAATTATAGAAATATTCAATAATAATAATAATAATAATAACATATAACATTACAGTGTGCCCACATATCCTAAAGCTAGCAGTGAGGACGCGTCCAAAAGGTTGGAGGGATGCGATCGTGACCGACAGTTTGAAATTTAGAAAACATCCAGTAATTCCGCGCTCTGCTATTGCTCATTTTCTCTGAGTCAGATGACTATCACCCCTATTTTAGCATTGGACTCGTTGAGTCCTCTTGCGCAGATGCTTCCATGGTTTCATGAAATGTGGTCGCATGTATTATTTAACAGAAATTTGTTTGGAATATTAATGTTTTGCTAAAAAATCTAAAGAAATATAAATTGGACATAATTTCATAGTTCCATCGAGTGTCTGGAAATGTTAAGAATATTTGTTATATACACTGGTTCTCATAATTATAAGGACACCCTTTTTTCTATATTAAATAAACAGTGAACACTATTATTTAAACAAATGTATTTTTTAATAATTTGAATTTCATTAATGGACTATATTTAAAAAGTTTTATCTTTTTTCTATCTTAAAAAACTTTAAATACGGTCAAAAAGATGATTTTTCAGGTGTTCACAATTATAAGGACAGCTCGAATCTTAGTAATTTTTTTTATTCAGTTATTCTTTAAATTAATATTTTATGGGGGTCTCTTTTTAGGGTGAAACAGTCAGACATTCTCTCTCGTATATATATATATATATATATATATATATATATATATATATACATATCTCGTATATATATATATATATATATATATATATATATATATATACGTATTCTTTTTTAATATTCAGTTTCAATACCATTTCATACAGCATAGATGGTATTCTGAATACATTTAAACTATTTAAAATTGCTTTCCACTTGCATGCAATTTTCTAATATGATAAGTTAAGGTTTTTTCAACTTTTAGGCCACGGGAAAGGCAATAATATAGATAATATAGAAGTTTCTTTCTTCAAACTATTTCCTATTCCTTTTAAAAATGTAAGTCTTGTTGAAAAAAATATTATTACCCCCGAAAATCTAACAAAAATCTGAGAATTTCACGTTTAAAATTTGCGGATATTCTCTTGATGTTCATAATAAGAGAAAAAATTAGTAAATTCATTCTGCCTTCAGTAGAAACAGCACCCCAGAGCACCATAGATCCACCTTTAAAATGCCGACTCATATCTGCATTTAAAAAATCTGTTCTGTCTTTCGCTTCTATCAGATCGTGCAAGTACCTGTTAAAACCATTTGGTTAATCAAGAATAAAATGTTTTTCATCCGAAAATGCAACATTTTACCATTTAATATTCTCTTTATTCAATTTTAACACAGGCGTTCTTTCCCCCATTAAATGCTTATTGATTATTACAATTTTTTATTCATTTTAACATATTATTAATTATTTTAAACATGCATAAATGTAGACCCCCAACCTTTCGTTAAAAATTACAAGCAAATTCAGCAGCAGTCATTATGAGTAGAACAGTAAGAGGAATTATGAGTCTTCGATCTCTGTAAAATAACTCTGATTTTGCATCAGATCACTCTCCTATCGAACCAGCAGTTCAACGTTTGATCACATTTCTTTCAGCAATTTTAGATCTTCGAATTTCATTCAATTGGCCGATTGAAATTATCCTTCCACTTAAAAAACACATTTATCATACTTCACTACATGAATGTTATTTTTTTCGAGGAATTATCAGTAATGTTTGTCCAAGAAAAAATGAAGGCTTATATATGAATTAATCTAGCCCAGTAGTTAGCAAATTCCCATGCCAACTGTAATTTATCTGCTAATAAGTTAAATAAAACGAAGAAATCTTGATTGTCCCTAAAATTATGAACATCTAAAAACGCGGAGAAAAAAATATTTTGCAATATTTTTTATTAATTTTGTTTCATATTAAAAAAATTATAGCAGTTTTGTTTTTTAGAATACTAGATATAGTAAGTGCACATAGTATAATCTTGTTTACCATTATTTTTACATTAGTTATTTCAAAACATAAAGTGTCCTTATAAATATGAGAAGGAGTGTATATATATATATATATATATATATATATACACACACACGCATATATACACCCCGCAACAAAAAGATAGGTACAAAGGGTTTTTTCTTTGATTTTTCATAAAATAACATTATCTAAATTGTGCTTATCATTTATTATTATCATAAATTAACACTATTCCTGGACTAATTTTTGTTTTAAGTCTAATTTAGAAAAATTTGAGACTAAAATATTTCTAATTTGAAAGAAATATAAATTGGACATAATTTCATAGTTCCATCGAGTGTCTGGAAATGTTAAGAATATTTGTTATATACACTGGTTCTCATAATTATAAGGACACCCTTTTTTCTATATTAAATAAACAGTGAACACTATTATTTAAACAAATGTATTTTTTAATAATTTGAATTTCATTAATGGACTATATTTAAAAAGTTTTATCTTTTTTCTATCTTAAAAAACTTTAAATACGGTCAAAAAGATGATTTTTCAGGTGTTCACAATTATAAGGACAGCTCGAATCTTAGTAATTTTTTTTATTCAGTTATTCTTTAAATTAATATTTTATGGGGGTCTCTTTTTAGGGTGAAACAGTCAGACATTCTCTCTCGTATATATATATATATATATATATATATATACATATCTCGTATATATATATATATATATATATATATATATATATATATATATATACGTATTCTTTTTTAATATTCAGTTTCAATACCATTTCATACAGCATAGATGGTATTCTGAATACATTTAAACTATTTAAAATTGCTTTCCACTTGCATGCAATTTTCTAATATGATAAGTTAAGGTTTTTTCAACTTTTAGGCCACGGGAAAGGCAATAATATAGATAATATAGAAGTTTCTTTCTTCAAACTATTTCCTATTCCTTTTAAAAATGTAAGTCTTGTTGAAAAAAATATTATTACCCCCGAAAATCTAACAAAAATCTGAGAATTTCACGTTTAAAATTTGCGGATATTCTCTTGATGTTCATAATAAGAGAAAAAATTAGTAAATTCATTCTGCCTTCAGTAGAAACAGCACCCCAGAGCACCATAGATCCACCTTTAAAATGCCGACTCATATCTGCATTTAAAAAATCTGTTCTGTCTTTCGCTTCTATCAGATCGTGCAAGTACCTGTTAAAACCATTTGGTTAATCAAGAATAAAATGTTTTTCATCCGAAAATGCAACATTTTACCATTTAATATTCTCTTTATTCAATTTTAACACAGGCGTTCTTTCCCCCATTAAATGCTTATTGATTATTACAATTTTTTATTCATTTTAACATATTATTAATTATTTTAAACATGCATAAATGTAGACCCCCAACCTTTCGTTAAAAATTACAAGCAAATTCAGCAGCAGTCATTATGAGTAGAACAGTAAGAGGAATTATGAGTCTTCGATCTCTGTAAAATAACTCTGATTTTGCATCAGATCACTCTCCTATCGAACCAGCAGTTCAACGTTTGATCACATTTCTTTCAGCAATTTTAGATCTTCGAATTTCATTCAATTGGCCGATTGAAATTATCCTTCCACTTAAAAAACACATTTATCATACTTCACTACATGAATGTTATTTTTTTCGAGGAATTATCAGTAATGTTTGTCCAAGAAAAAATGAAGGCTTATATATGAATTAATCTAGCCCAGTAGTTAGCAAATTCCCATGCCAACTGTAATTTATCTGCTAATAAGTTAAATAAAACGAAGAAATCTTGATTGTCCCTAAAATTATGAACATCTAAAAACGCGGAGAAAAAAATATTTTGCAATATTTTTTATTAATTTTGTTTCATATTAAAAAAATTATAGCAGTTTTGTTTTTTAGAATACTAGATATAGTAAGTGCACATAGTATAATCTTGTTTACCATTATTTTTACATTAGTTATTTCAAAACATAAAGTGTCCTTATAAATATGAGAAGGAGTGTATATAAATATATATATATATATATATACACACACACGCATATATACACCCCGCAACAAAAAGATAGGTACAAAGGGTTTTTTCTTTGATTTTTCATAAAATAACATTATCTAAATTGTGCTTATCATTTATTATTATCATAAATTAACACTATTCCTGGACTAATTTTTGTTTTAAGTCTAATTTAGAAAAATTTAAGACTAAAATATTTCTAATTTGAGACTATACACTGCGACAAAAAGATAGGAACAAAGAGTTTTTTTTTTTTTTTAATTTTTGAATATGATTATTTTGAATATGAATATTTTGAATACGATTCAAATATTTACTATGTTTTTGATAAGATAATATTTTGTTATGATAATAAATGATCAGCACCATTTAGATAATGTTATTTTATGAAAAATTTAAAAAAACCCTTTGTTTCCATCTTTTGTCGCGGAGTGTAGTTTTAAATTAGAAACATTTTAGTCTTAAAACTTTTCTAAATTAGTCTTAAAACAAAAATTATTCCGGGAATAGTGTTATTTTATGATAATAATAAATGATAAGCACAATGTTATTTTATGAAAAATCGAAGAAAAAAAAACTTTGTACCTTTCTTTTTGTCGCGGGGTGTATGTATGTATATATATATATATATAATCAAATAAATACATTTATTTCTCCAGTTTTGTTCACAAAATGAAGAAAAGTAATTTAAGAAAATTTGTTTATATATATATAGATATACATACGTAGATAAAAAGATAGATTGATAAATAGATAACTAAATTTATTTTTTGATTTTTTTTTATAAGATGAACGTAGTTCTATTATATTCAAAAGCGTATTAATAGTATTCATCTATCGTATAAGTTCACAGTAATATGTATGTATTCATAATAGTATATGGTCACATTAATTGGAAAAAATAAATCACAACACATAGGGATAAATAATTGAACGTTTACCTAAAATACAACTTAGGAGGTTTCCAATAATCTTTATTTAAAATATGTATGATATTGCGTTTAATTTCAAAATTAATGTAAACACATTGAAAAATATTTATACAAGAAAATATTTTAATTAAATTAAAATTTTCATTCTTATTAGCTTGAATTGCAACATTGAGAATAATACAAGGTTTATGTCATACATATTAAATCTTAGACTACATTTTAATAAATTACATTTTCAAAAATGATTTTTTAAGGTTAAGTGTTTCTTCAAATTATATTACTTTTTATAAATAGTGCAGCATTTTCAAATAAAAGGATAGCTATTAATCAAAGTTTTCTCTTACTTCAAAATGTAATTCCTAGTAATTTTAAATCAAATTAATATTGAACTGATTCAGTTGTATTGGAATTTCATTATTATTATTGGAAATATTTTACTTTTTATAGTTTCTTTTTTTTTTTTTTTTTTTACAGTTTTGAATCAATATATTTTTTATATTAGTTATTAAATCATATACATACTCGACTAGAAGATTCAATTTCAGAACACATGAAAAAAAAAAAAAAAAATAGAAAACAATATACACATTTGATAAATTTCAATAAAGTACTATTCTAGAGATGAACATAATTTTGAAAATAAAAAAATGAACATGGAAAGGCGGAAAGTTAATACATGTATGCTTAAATCAACAAATATTTAGTTGAATTATAAATGTTAAATCAGGCACCTATAAATTGTTATGTATTTTAAAATAAAATATCTGTATATCTATATATATCAATATATTAATATATGTATTATTAAATCTTGTACATTTATTTGCAACAGAAATAATTGTCTTTTTATATGCTGTTAATCTGACACACTACAACTATATGACAAACCATTCTTTGAAAATAAATAAAATTATATATTATGTCAATTTATTTTATCAAAGATGCAGATAACACAGGTGTGGTAATAAAGTCAAATTATTTTATGAAAGATTCATGAAATACAAGTGTAGTAATAATAGTAAATAGAAATTGATATTCTTAGGTGGTTTAAAGAGATAAATTAAAGCGGTTTAACCATTTTAAAAATTAAGGAAGACGATAAATTATTTTTTGAACTTAATATGATATTATTTATAGGTAAAATATATTTTTTGTATATATATATATATATGTAGCACAGAAATAATTTATTGAATCATAACTTTGCATACAAAAGTAATTTGTTATAAATTACTCTACTTGATATTAATTAATTATGAATTATATGTTATTGGTCAATTGTTTTTACTTATAAAACTAATATCAAATCATATTAAACGATAAATATAAATATTTGTGAACTATCAACTGCTATCTTAAATATGCATTGCTTCTTATATTGAAGGTATCTTATAGATTATTCTTTCTATTTCTTATATTTTAAAAAACTGTTATATTCTTTTTTACACTGCTCGACATTGAAAATGCAACACCAAGAAGGAATGATAATAACGGAATGAAATTTGTTGGACACATATATTATACTAGGAAGAACAATTGATTAAAATTTCAGGAAATTTGGAGTAATAGGTACTGAGAAAACAGTACATAAAGCAGCGACCTCTGTGAGCAATAACAGCACATATCTGCCTAGGCATTGAATCGAACAGCGATTGGATGAAATATGTGGGTAGAGCACTTCTTGAAGTTTTAACACGATGCCACAATTCATCGATCGGAGTTACTGGTGAATGGTGGGGGGCCAGTCGCTTTTCAACGATTAAACAGTCATTTTCATTGGTGCGAGATCAGGAGAACGCGATGGCCAGAGCAACAGTCGAACACATTCGGCATCAATGAAGGTCAAGACAATATGGACAACTTGCGGTCGTGCATTGTCCTGATTAAATGTTGCACTTCGGAGGCCTGGAACATAGGGCATAACTATGGGCCTTAACTCGTCAGAAATGTAATGGCTGGTATTCAGAGTGGCGGGAATGAAAACAAAAGGTGACCGGGACGTGTGTCCAATGGTACAACATACCATCAATCCAGGTAGTGACTCAGTATGCGGCTACGAAAATTCTGATTACCCTCAAAACTGCATCACTGATATGGGCGCCATTAATGTGTGATCAACGATGAACCTGGACACAGGAATGGCGTGAAGTCACTTTTCAGACTAATCACAATCCTGTTCACAACATCAAGATTGCCTTATCCGTATTTAATGGCATTATGAATAATGCAAATTGCCAGCTGGGATTCGACATCATCATACTGTCCATCATTTTCAATGATGTTATGGGTTCCCATTGGATACACGTCTCGATTACTTCAGGTTCGTATTTCTGGAACTCTGAGGCCTAGGACACATCAGGAGTCAATCGGCCTTAAATCCTACAACCAACCAACCAATCCTGGCACTCTGTCGCTGCTTTATGTACTGTTTTCTCAATACATATTACTCCAAATTCCCTGAAATTCTAATCAATTGTTCTTCCTACTATAATGTATGTGTCCAACAAATTTCATTCTGTTATTATCATTCCTTCTTGGCGTTGCATTTTCATTATATTGCTTAAATTTTGCGTTACGGAGGGCTCGAATACAGTGCAGAGGGGTGGGCCTTAACTCATCAGAAATTTAATGGCCGCTGTTCAGAGTGCCAGGAATACGAACATGAAATAATCGAGACGTGTATGCAATGAGAACGCATAACATCATTGCAAATAATGGACAGTATGATGATGCCGAATCCCAGCTGGCAATGTGCATTATTCATAATTCCGTTAAATACGGATAAGGCAATCTTGATGCTGTAAACAGGATTGTGATTTGTCTGAAAACTGACTTCACGCCATTCCTGCGTCCAGGTTCATCGTTGATCACACATTAAAGCGCCCATATCAGTGATGCAGTTTTGAGGGTAATCAGAAATTTGGTAGCCATATACTGAGTTACCACCTGGACCGATCATCTCCTTAAAATCAGAAAATGCGTTTTTAACTTTTTAATTTCTAAATAAATGTTTCTGCAATCTGAAAACAAGAAACTATGTCCGGTAGACCGCGCTTATGACCCACCCTACCCAAATGCTCATCGTTGGTTATCTTAGTGTTACCGTGCTTTTCCATCAATTTGGTTGCTTTTTCATAGAACACACAATATTTCTACTAATTGAATTTCGTGTTTCCTTTAACTATGGTGATGTTTGTAAAATAAGTATCTTCTAACCAATGAACGAATGAAGGAAGAGGAAAAGTGACCATAAGGCGTGAAAAAGGAGCAAAATCGAAACTCATAGTTAATGTAATGTCACTTTGTAATAACATAGCATTATCTGATAACATAATAACATCATAATTAGTTAGTTATATTAAAATTAATTAATCCTTATGATGAATACTAATAATATGTTATTAATTTAATTACTGATATAAAATATCACCTTTCAAAATTATTGGTGATAATGAAATAAAAGAGTACCTAAATGATGCAACGCTGTTTAGAGCGCATTAGAGCGTTAGCACCGGCAAAGGGTTAAAGAATGTCTCGTGATTCATGAATTTGGGACCGTTTGTGATTCATTTATGGTTTTTTTTTCTTACTGATATCAGTTAGTTTTTATCAGATAATAGAAATAACTTAAATTTAATAAAATTTAGTTGGGTAAAACATTTTGTGCATTTGAAACCCTAAAAATTCAATATTCACTTTAAATTTTACGAAAATTATATTCTGGATTAATACAAAACCGGCAAACTTCACTGTAAGTTGTAAAAAGGGCCAAATCAAAAAAAAAAAAAAAAAAAAAAAAAAAAGAACCAACTCCTTCCTTTTACGTGGGATCCAACTTATTTCGAGTTTTCTAACATTTTGATCTATATTGAGGAAAAAAACAAACAAACTGTGATTGACATCTAGAAACTGAATTGTGTCTCTTGTAAAAATAGGCCCATGTCATAAAAAAACATTACAACTATTTATATTTGATACATGTTATAATTAAAAAGGTGGCACTTTTTCATTCAAAATTTTAAAGATACCGTTATATCTCAATGAAGATATGTGGTAGCCACACAAAAATTCATACAGAAAAGTAGAAAAATTCTTATAATCACATGCTACAGTTAAAACGCATTTCAAGCATTACATTTTACAGGGTGATCCAAAACTTTTTGAATTTTTTAAAAAAAAATTTGCCCCGCCCCCTTTCCTTTCAGGACAAAACGTTTGCTGAAATATATAAGGTATAACACGTTATTTTTACTTCCAGAGTTTCTAGATAATTCATATGAATTTTTTCTAGATATTTGACAAAATGTCTAAATTCGAAAGTGTCTTATATTTGTCAAATACTTGTTGGGAGATAGTGTATTTTTAAAAAATGCATTATGTCATTATTTTAAAACAATACATTCCCATTTTTAGGTTATCCATTCCTTTTATATTTTCTGAAAGAAATTTATTTTTTGTTCTATTTCGAAAAAATCACGACAAATCTAGTTTTATATGTCAGTTTACAATTCTTCTCAACAATAATCAGGCGACATATATGTCTGCCAAGTTTGAAACAGAGTAATATTTTATTCTTGTCATGCCTTTACTTTAAAAGTTTCTATCCATGTTTTGGAAATTATTTAGAAATTTGTATTCAGTAAAAGTTCTGCATATTTTTTACCAGTGTTTGTAAAGGAGGGCGCTGAAACTTTAATGTGTAATTTTCTTTTCCAAAATACAGAAAAATTTCAGCATTATAGATGTTAAAAATTTGTTTAAAATTTAAATATGTAGATGAATTTTTCCGATTACTGAAGTTTAACATAAAATAATAATAATAATAATAACAATAATAATAACAACAACAACAAGTACGTAAACGTAAATTGGGGTGTAATTTTAGTGATAATTGCAATTTACAAAAAATAAATTTTATTTATTTATTTATTTTTTATCAAATTTGGTTTAATAAAAAGACATTAAAAAGAAAATTATTGTAATTATTTGCGCGTCTGCCCACATGATTTTCTTTCGTTAGTGAATCATCCTTATTTGAAAAATATAGTGAAATATAGTAAAATTTTAACTGTTCAAGATGTTCATATTTGTTATGCATGAATATTCTGAGAAATAAATATTTCATGATTTCTTCGTTTAGCTTAAATAATGTCTTTACTTATTTTGAACCTTTCCATTTCTTGTAGCAATCACAAGCAAATGAAAACAATATCAAGATTTTAAACCTCCGGTTTTACAATAATAATAATAATGATAAAAAGATAAATAGACGGAAATTCGAAATGGAATTTCTCTGTATAAACACTTATACTGATTGCTTGCTCAGACTTTAGGACATTTATACTGAAAGGTTTGCCAACTAGTTTCGTATGCGGAAAAATCTTTATGGTTTTATAAAAATGTTCAAAGTTAACCGATTCTAAGAACCAAGAAATCAACCGATATTGTATGCTTAAACAATTTGGAAATTTATTAATTGGTTTTGAACCTCGTATCCGACATTCCCTCTTTAAATTTTTCATTTTTCAATGCAAAGCGCTAAATGGTGTATTTTTATAAAGAAGATTTAATTACTTCTGTTTTCTATTTTTATTTTTTATTTTTTAAACTAAACTTATGAATAATCTAATCTTCTGAAACTAATTGTATTTATCTGTTTGTATTGAAAGCATGATAAAATCTCTCTTACAATACAATATAGGGTGCAAAAAATTAATTAGCTGAAACTAAAATTTTATATTTCCATTTTCATTGTAGGAAAAATCCCTAAACTTCAAGAGACAATTTCGAGAGCATCAGTATTCTGTACCTGCAATATATAAGAATAAAAATACAGGATTTTTCTTTCTAACCTGGTTATTGCACTGCATTACAGAAATGTTTACAATTGGAGAATAAGTAATAATTTGTCTCTTTATTCATCGAATCCACGCAAGCGATTAATTTCTTTTAGTTTATGTTAACCCTTGCATGGGTAATTTAATTAAACTTCTTTAATATAGAAAGCTGCCAGAATTTACGAACAAAATCAGAAGAAACGAAACGATATAATATGAATTTTTTCCCCCAGTAATTTATAAAAGTAAAATTCTGTTGAAAAATCTCTAGATGCATTTTTTCACTTTGGAATTAAAATTAGGTAGGAATAACATATACCATCTTTCTAGAATATATTAAGAAAAGAGTGTACATAAAATAAAAGCAATGACAATAACGGAAAAAAAAAAAAAAAACTTTATCACGCGCGTAGACTTTATTTCGGCTATCGAAATGAAATATAGTCGATATACATACATGCGTGCGAATTCGTGGCTTCCAATTAACACGTGCGTTTCCGTTAGGTTGAAAATAATTAAAAATTGCATACAGAACATACATTATTTTAAATTTCACGTATTGCTATACACAATGATTTTTGAACTATGACATTATCTCTAAAAGTATTGGAATAATAAAAGTTTCCTTTGGCTAGTGATTTTTTACACTCGATATAAAAAAATACATAGTTCTGCCATAAGTTCTGTTCACCAATTAGAAAGGTCTACTTGTTAGGGAAAATAAAATAGAGTTTAAATTTTCCATACATTTTATTTATTGCTTGTAACATAATACAAAAACTAAAAAACTGTTCAAATTGACCCTCTTTCGTCTTTATACATTTCTTCAAACGTTTTGGCTACTCATCTATTGCTGCACGCAAGATCCAAATACTGTAGTCCACTGGATTCAAATCTGGGCTTCCCGATTATCAATGATCCGCTCGAATGAATTCTGGTAATTTGTTCTCACACCATCGCTGGATAGCTTTCGACTTGTGAGCTGGTACTGAATCCTGCTGGAATATCCAGTGCCTTCCAGCGAACAAAGTATTACTTATGGCCTTATTCACCATTAACTTCAACTGCCGGTTCAAAGCAAAAACTTAAAAAACGTCTATAGGCAAAGTGCAGCCTTCCAAGAAAATTCGGCATGCTATTTCTGCCATCTAGCGTCAGAGTTTTCATATAACTTTCGATTGGTTATCTTCAGCTAAAAAATCTGAAAATAATATTGCCGCTAGATGGCAGATGCAAATCGTCAAATTTTGCTAAACAGTTGAACTCTGGCTTTATATGCTTTTCAAGTTTTCGTTTTAAACCGGGGGTTGAAGTTATTGGTGAATACCGCCGCTAAGGGCTTCACAATTTGTTTCAGAATGTCGCTTTGGCAGTTTTTAGCTGACGTTTTTACACCTTTTTCACAAAATTGTAGCCTCGTTACACTTTCATACGAAATTTCTCACCAAATCATTATTAAAGCAGGGTGCTGACTGAATTTTTTCTGCAGCTTCTTTGGAACTGCGAGCTAACATCTGTCCTTTTGCTTGTTGAATTTTTTTCCTCTACTGAGAAGATTTTTTCATCCGAAAAATGAATTTGTCGATGTTTGTTATTGGTTTGCCGCAGTAACAGAATTTTTGCTCTGGTCTTACGAATATCATTAAGATAAGCCATAAATCTCTGGCCAGTACTTCTACGGTAAACACCAAGTCCCAGATCTTGTTTTATAATGCAGGGCATTGTCCGCGTAGGGATATTTATCTCACGAGCCATGAATTTTTGCTTACGTAGCGGATTTCTGCGAATACTTTTTTTGCGCCATTGACAGCTGCTGGCGTTTTTCTCGAACGAGGACGACCAAATCGTGATCTGTCGTCGGTGAGGATGTTTCATTATACATTTTAATAGCTCGCTGGTTGCTCGCTGGTTAGCAAGGTAAAAATATCCTTCGATTTCTCACCACACTTGTGTAAATCAATGACTGCGCTTCTGTTTTCTGTTTTTACCCATTCTATTTTATCGTACAAATGTTTAACAAATACTATTAATTTTTGTAGTGTTCACACACTATTTATACTTTTACAAAACATAGCAGTGTCATTTCCAGAACGTTAAAAAAATTGTGATTGTTTTATTTTAATGGACAGAACTTATGGCAGAACTATGTATATACAATCAAATTGAAATCATAAAAAAAATGCACGAGTATAGGCCTAGTTTCAAATGATGGAACAACATTTTAAAAGGTTACTTTTATTAAAAATATCTCAAAGGATATTTTTATATTAAATATTTTTCTCTGACAGGCTATTTTATATAATATTTGGGATGAAATATTTCATATTTAAGATAAAAATTCAGTTCTAAGACTTTTTAAATTTTAAACTATATCTTTCTTTTCCTAACTCCCCTTTATATATATATATATATATATATATATATATTATAAGAAGAATGTTTTAGCCTAAATAACCCTCCCTCCCCCCCCCCCCCACGAGAAAAAGAAAGTGACTTCTTTTTAGGTATTACTCCTTTTTTTTTTTTTTTTTTTTTTTTTTTTTAATAAATAAATAAAAAATTTTGCTTAAGTTTACTTATTATTATTACTTAAAAAAGCAAATTATGTCACATTAGCCCACATAAAGGAATCTTGTCCTAGAAAAACAAATTATCTCCACCAGTAAAACATAATGATAGTTGTAAATGAAAAAAAAACATTTTATTTTAATAATGAATTTTATAATAAAAAAATTTAATTATGCTTTTTATAAAAAGTTTTATTGTGAAGTGTAAAACTATTTCTAGTGGTAGTCGATGATTTTAATATTTATTCAATCATCATTTTATGCATGTAATGAATCAATTCCAAATAATGAAACGTTTTCAATTACAAATAAAGAACATTAAGTTTTGAGTAGAAATGAAATAGCAGTTGTTCATATCGTTTAGATCCAGATTTTGAAATATTTCAGATAACTTATTTATTTTTAAAAAAATGTTATGGAACATATTTTCTCAATTTCAGAATTAACAGAAAAAAAAAATCCTCAACAATGTTTATAAATCACAATCCAGTTGGTCATCTTAATGCATATATCAGCCTTTCTGTTGTATTTCTGAGCAATTTAATTCAAATTGATATTTTAAACAAACATTTAAATGGAATTTTTTAATAAATTTTTGAAAAAAAAAAAAATGAATTAAAAATATATCTAGATATATGTAACAGTGTAACCAGTATTGTAATTAAAAATTTAATTTTATATGCAATGACATCTCTTTAAAATATAACCATAATATTCTACAACTATGAATATCTCGTTCTTAAATTTTATTAAGAGAAATAACTCTTAATTAAATTACATACTACAATTAACACGGGATGTCTCTGTTTTATCGTACTAAAAATGAACTTAATTAAGTAATTTTCCTGAAGTACTTATATTACGGTCATTTAATCCGTCTCATGAATTCATTTGCCTCATGATATAACCTATAAAGTTTTTTAATTCTGAGTAATTAAGATAGATAGATTAAAAAAATCTAAAATGTGCAAAAAACATGTATGCAGATATTACTTATACATATTGTAATTAAAAATATTTAACAAAAAACTCCTTTTTTGTTTTATTAAATATTTTATGCATGAATTAGAATAGTTATCGTATTAAAATAATTTTTCAATTTTTAATATCTTATAAAATTAGATTGTCATCATTCTACGCCATATCCGAATTTCGAATAAACAAAAAAGCTGGTTATTACTTTTATTTGCAAAATGTTTTCATAACTTTTTATTAAAAAAGTATTTTTTATAGATTCAAACTTTTGTTGCTCTGAAATTTTATTGTAATATAAAAATATAGCAAATATTTATTCCTTGATGCATTTTCGATAATCTTTATTCATTGATGCTTTATCAGTTATCATTTATTCGGTGATGTATTTTCAATACTTTTGAATATCGATGCATATTGTTCATCAAAGAAAAAAAAAAAAAAAAAAAAAAAGAATATTTAAAGTTAACATAAATGTATCAACTGCTTACTTTTGTAATTTTTATAGCTATGCAATATCTCAAATATATCAGTTGTTTAGATATTACATTTTTGCTGTAAATATATAACATCAAAACTGCAAAAAATTCATGAAAAACCTTACGTGGGTATTTTTACTTTCTTCTATATCTATATATATAAAAAAAGAAAGTATTGGATCCCTGAAAATTTTTAGCATCTAGTTTGGGATGGATTTATACATTTTGAGATGTTCTGAACACGATTTGCACATTTTTAGAAAATGTCTGTCTGTCAATTTACTTTTTAGTGTGTATGAAAAAAATTGTGCGTTGTATCTCGCGATCTCGCGATCTAATGAAAGAAATTCAACCAAGCTAAGTTTTTAGCTGCATTTTGACCTAAACTTGTACTGATTACATATGGGGATCAATCATTTGACAGATGGTGCTGTCATCCCATTTTTTTTCATACTTCATAATATGGCAGTATAAGACAAAATTTCGAGTAAATGTACGTATTTAGAATTATTTTTAACTTTTCGCTTTCAATATAAAATAAAATTTCTTTAATATTAGTCAATCAAAAAACTTTTTTTTTTTTTTTTTTTTTATGTAGAAGCATAGTTTTTTCCGAGAAAATTTTCAGTATCTGTATCTTTCAAAAGAACTCATCAACATCCTTAAAAGAAATGGTTGTACCATAGATATAAGAAATCACCTTAGAGCAGCACCACTAGCTGATCGATTTGCATCGGAAGGTGATAAGTTTTAAATTATGTCAAAGTTCAACTACATATAAATTTATATGAAATTGTGTATATTAGTTCCTGAGATACAGTCGCCACAAATGATTTGTCACACACTGACAGACAGACATTTTCTACAAAGGATCAAATTGTGTTCTGGACCTTTAAAAAAGTATAAATACGTTGTAATTTTTTTCACAAATATTTTCTTCTATTTAATATACAAGAAAGTGAAAAACACTTTGAATATGATATAGTGAATGAGATGGTAACTTTGAATTTAAACTATTTTTTAAATAAACAGAAATAAAGTTCACCTTGATATATATATATATATACATATATATATTCTCATTTGATGCTTTTATTTTGTTTATAGCATGGTCTTTTCTTAGTTTTGGCAAGCTAGAGGGAGAGTACATATGGTAAAGCTGGCTAAACCTCACAATATTTTTTCAAGTCAAAATGGCTTCCTAATTTATGGAAACTAAGAATTCCTTAATATTTTTTAATGTCAATTTAAATTTATGATTATATATATATATATTATGATAACAATAATTATTAGAACAAAAAATAAATAGATAAAAAATTTGCTACAACAATCCACAAATGTAATGCATATGTGTATGTTATGTGTAGATGTATATATACTGCAGAAAGGATTGCTTTATTGTCGTGTACTTTAAGTAAAGAGGAAATCTTAGTATTTTCTATGAAAACTTTTTCGTTTATATTTAAATTATCACTTACAATTTCTTGCCAAATTCTAGCCTTATAGGATGAGTCAAAGCATGCATGCTTTATGCAAGATGCTACCGGACCACATTTTACTTTTCCAGTACTTGATTTTAATGAGAAATATTGAAAAGTTAAAGAATTAATCTGAATTATCCCTAAGTGAAATGTATTGGCCTGTATTGGCGTCATATTCTATCGATCTCAGTTTCAAGAACTTTTCCTTTAAGTTCATTTTTAGGATACTGTTTGCTTTAGGAGACATCGTCTTACAATTCGTCTGTGAAGCATATGGAATTTAAACCAGTAGAAACGTTTTAGAAGATGATTTTAAGCAGCATTCTCCACTTGTATCAAGTTAGTTTTACTCACGGTGGGGTTGTATTTGCGATTATATTTAAATTTGCGATTTCAAATAGCTGTAACTTTGAAAATAACGGTCAGAATGACTTGGTATTTTACTAGAACAATCGTGAGGCAGTGGAATTTTGTTTGACGAACAAAAATAAAAGTTCCAAAATGTACTGATAGGTTTCGTTGTCATGGTTTACATTGCTGTTGTGGAAGTATGTAAAATACTAAGATGTGACATACGCACCTCAGATATATTCTGCCGACTTAAAACCGTGCAATGTCTGGCTTTGGTGGATACCTGAAGAATATTTTTACAGCGGCAGATTTCAATTTGGCCTAATTGAAAGCAAGCATCACGTACCACAGTCACTACAACAGCAGAGATACCCTCCGATCTGTTGTGGAACATGCCGTTTTGCACTTTAACTAGTAGCATATCGAACAAATGCTTTAATCATCTGTAAGCGTTAATAATTCATTTCATGAAGCTCTTCTTTTTCTCTCGTCATCGTCACTGTTTTCGCTGTATATTCTGGTTTTTTCGTATTTTTGTCGTAAACCTTTGGATTCTATTGTTTCCTTTCAGCTAACAACGTTCCTTGGTTTAACGAATCCATTTAGGCTTTCCTCTGTAGGCTTATTTTGAAACTATTTTTTTTTTCCTTCACCAAACAAAATTCCATTATCTCCGATTATTCTGGAAAAATAGCTAGTTATTCTGACCAGTAGTTTTAGCGTTAGAGCGTTTTGAAAGCACAACTTAAATATAATCACCCTGTAAAATTTATTACAAACTGGTTTAATTCATTATTACAACAACAACAAGGAAAAAAAAAACTAAAGAAAAAAATAAATTTATTTCAATTTCTATTATTATAGTATTCTATAAATTTATTTCACTGTCTATTATTTCATTAGTTGCTGTTTTATCCAATCTTTCTATGTTTAATGTCAAAACTTTTTCATTAAATTAATTAAATCCATTCATTAATCTGTAAATTATTTTTTTCTAACTTGTTCTCGAAATAGATTCAGTTTCGCTACCCTAATACAGTGTACGTAATACTAACAAATGAATAATACTTGGACAGATGGTATAAGAGATGTTAGGATATGCCACATAATCATGCAGGACAAATGAAATTAACTGTTGTCTTCTCAAGATGGTTGCTGCGATAACAGCAAAGGGCCCAAAACTTAAGCCGTATTGAGTTTATAAAAATATTGGCTAGTACTGTGTTATTTTATTTATTTGACATTTATTTGACAGCGTGGGACCTATAGTTACAATGACTTTCATCTCGAATGATCCATATTACACAATTTCACAATAAGAATGCAGAATTACTTACATAACTGTGTTACGTAATGGCCCCTGCGGTTACGATTTTGGCTTCATGTTTTTACAAATATGTCATCTACTCTTATACCATTCCTTCAAAGAATAAACAAGCTCCATAAACAACCACCACAAACTTCAAGTTTAGAAAAAAACGATGAATTAAACAATTATAATGATAATAAGCTGAATCTTGATACAATTTGAAGTCTTTCATTTTCCAGGGAAAATTATAAAATATATAAAGCTAGTAATTGGGATTGTTTAACGATTATTTTTCAAAGTGTTCGTGATTATTTTTTGATAATTTTCCGACGATTAAATAAAAGCTTCTTAATGAGTTTTATATGAGTTGATCTACATTTCTATATTCATGGTTTCAATTCGTGAGAATTTTGTAAACTTATCTAATAAACAATTTATCAAAAAAAAAAAAAAAAAACCCCGTCAAGTTTTTTTGTTATGCAACATCGGATTTTGCTTTTCTGTAAAAGAAATGTAGTAAAGTTATATGAAATAATAATTGTAAAGTTATTAAAGAAAGATCAAAGCAAACATACCACTTCAAATTTGTGATAGTTGAAAGCGACAACTTATTTTTTCTTTAATGAATAAGATTGCTTTGAGTACAAAAGCATCTTATAAAAAACATAATCTATAAACAAAATGTTACCGATTATATATTGAATTAATTCAGTCATCAATATTTATCTTTTTTTCCTTTAATCAATGCTAATTAGAAATCGATAGGTTTTTCCTATTATTATATTTTATGAAAAAGGGAATGATTTATGCGACAAAAACAAATGTATGAAAAAAAATAAATGATTTAAATTTTAGATGAGATGAATAAATTGTACTTGAAATTTAACAAAATTGTAATAAAAACTTTGATGACAATTGTAAATTTTGTAAATTATTTTTTAAAACCATTAATTAGGTTTTTGAAAACTAAACATTTGCAAGATAAATGACTTCGTCATAAAAATATTGAACATTGCATGCAAAACAATCTATCACGTTTGTCATTCATTTTAAATGCACTAAAATTATTGTTTATGTTTGGTAGATTGGAACAAATTTTGCTTTTACGCGAGTGTATAATTTATCATTGAATCTGCTTCGATTATATATTTGTAGAATTTTATCATATCTTATGTTATGTTATGTTTTATTTTATTTTATTTTATCTTATTTATTTATTTATTCTTTATTTTAAAAAGAATTTTATTTTATAAGTTAATATAAGAAGGAAATTAATTTATATATATTAGTGAAGTTATGTAATATTTAATTACATTAAAATGCACTTCATATAAATTTACTAAGTTCGGAATTTTTATAAGATAATTAGAAGTACACATATAAGCGCACAGAATTTGAAAATGTACATTTTAAATACATTTTCAACGAATAAAACATTATATTATAGAAGAAAAAAATTAAGTTTAGGTATTGTAGTGACATTATAGGGGAGACCGGGCACAGTGGACCACTTTTAGACTTTTAATTTTTTTTCACCAAAAATAAAAAAGCAAGCTATTTGAAAAAATTAGTAAACATTTTAAACCTTCCTTGATATGTGTTAGGTTTTTTACAGCAATACTTCTAATACATTACGAATAAAAAAATAAATTGTTTGCGCTCACAAAGTGGACCAACCATTGTTGTTCATGTTCAATTAATATAAATTGCTCATTTATTATTTTTTTTTCTAAAATTAGTCTCTTATGCAGTTCTATTCTAAATAACATAATTCGAAGATTTTCATGAAATAAAATTACCAAAATTTAAAGGAAATCAAAATAAATAAGAAATCAAATTAGAGGAAGAATCCTGTATCAGATTTCCTTTGTCTTTTACTTGCCATCACTAAAAACTATAAGATATATTTTTAATTGTTTATTAATGTTATATAGTTAAAAAATTATGAAATATTTAATTAAACATTTTATGACTATTCAAACATTTTTATTAATTATTTTGAGATATTGATACTTTACATTATATTTGTGAGATAAGTTTAACTAAAATTATTCTAATTTTATCTTTTACATGTTATTTCTAAAAAAAAAAAAAAAAAAAAAAACAATAAATTTATATAACCTACTATTTATTATATCACATAATCATTTTATTTATTTATTTTTTATATTAAACAATTCAAATAGTTATTAAATTTAGGTAGTCATAATTATTATACTACACTGTAAAAAATGCTGCAGTAAAATTACGGGCAAAGCCCGGCAGCAGAGATTCCAGTCAAAGCCCGTAAAAATACATTTACACGATGAATGATGTATCACCAGTAATTTTACGTTGTGATGAAACATGCAACCAACCTGCAAAAAAAGTAGCATTAACCGTAAAATTAAAAATTAAAGTTTGAGTTTCTCGAATGCTTTAAAAAAATTTCTTGCAATTATTACACATGCGTGCAGGTGGAAATCCATAACACTAAAAAAACTTACTTATTTTTTTACACGCAAAAGCTAATTTATTAATTTTCATGCAAAGCAAACGGTTTTAAGTAGCCCGGGATTCGAAGTCACAATCGCCTGTGTCAGAGGCCAGCGCATTGCCAACCGCGCCGTTGCGATCAGAGAGACTTTTCTTTACAAAAACAGGTAAAGTCAACATCAGAACTGTCTAGTTTGATAAATCATGTCATACGCACCTAAAGACTTCTGGAAATTTTTTTAAACTGATTTACAGCACAATGTGAAGTAACAAATCTTCAATTATTTTTACAGAATTAGCTATACAAATTTACAGCAACCTATGCTGTATTTATGTTAAAAAAAGTGCTTTATTTTTATAGAAATTTTTTACAGTGTTGTTAACGTTCAAACTATGCATAAAAATTATTTTATTTTAAGACTATTTTAAAATCTAAATTTGCTATTTTTGACAAAATTAAGAAGTCAGTCAATTCTCATATCAAAAGTTCTTTTTTTTTTTTTTTCCCTTCTATAAAGACTACGATACTGAATTTTGTGAAAGAAAATGTAAGTATTTTTCTAAATCATTTTTATTTGTAAACGGACTGGATTGAATTTGGGAATAAGGCCGATTGACTGCTGTAGGTCCTAGGCCTGAGGGAGGAGTGCCCGCCGAGGGTCTTTCTGAGGGGTCCTAGCCCGTTATTACACAAGTTTCGGAGGAAACCACGGAAAACCCCGAACGGGTAGGCCGACGAGCGCGACCTGTGATCGAGTCCGGCACATCACATCTACCAGCTTTGAGCGCAGAACCGCTCGGCCGCTGATGGGCCTTTTTTATTCGTAAACACTAGCACTAAAAAGGTAGTCTTATTTCAAGGTTCTCATTAGAGGTAAATAATGGGTGAAAATTTCTCACTCTTTTTCAAAAACAACATGAAACTTTTGAAAACTATGGGAGATCTGTGAAAATTAACCGAGACGCAGAATAAACTTTGAATAATAATAATAATAAATATTTTACATAAATACAGAGAATTTGTATCTCCAATTAATACGATTTTTTTTCATGGTTTTCGATCTTTATGGTTTCAGTAGTGGGTGCAAAGAAGAAATAACTAGAGCCTAATTCTTATGGATCCAAACAGATTTTCATTATAAGGCCGATTTCAAACTGTGTTGATGAAGTGTTAGGCGTATTTACACTTTTTAGAATAGCAGAAGAGTTTTTTTTTTTTTTTAAAGCTGTATTCCATTGAAGGGAGCTCACCAGCGGCCGAGCGGTTCTGCGCTCAAAGCTGGTAGACATAAGGTGCCGGGTTCGATCCCAGGTTGCGCTCGTCGGCCTAGTCGTTCGGAGTTTTTCGTGGTTTTCTTCGAAACTTGAGAAAATACGGGCTAGGACCCTTTAGAAAGACTCCCCCTCTGGCCTAGAAACCTATAGCAGTCAATCGGCCTTATTCCCAAAATCTAAATCCATTGAATGAAGAAAGGACTGAAGTATTTCGAGAGCAAAACCTGCTATATATGATATTATGTACATATCTGATGGTCATATTCAGATAAAACAGCTTTGTTTTTTAACAGTGAAGATCATTCATGATAATCATAAGACTTACCTTCAAATGGTTAATTACATATTCTTTTTATATTGAAATAAACTTTATTTTAGCATATTGTAAAATATGCATTGCGGAAACAACATTAAAATTTTCTGTTTTCTAAGGCTGAACTAAAGGGTTAAGAGCAATTAGAATGCTGTATGCTTAACAAAAGAAAATAATAATGCATTTAGTGGATAAAACAATTATTAGGCTGTAGTTTGCGTTTTAGAAATCTGGCTTCAAATCAAGAAACCATTTTAGCTTTCTTTTTTAATGTTTTCGTGTTAATAGACAAATAAAATCAATTTCATCATTACCAATTACTTAGTTTCAGTCAGATGGAAATTTTTTGAATTAAATTAAGAAAACAATAGCTTATTAAAACCAATGTATGTTTCTATGCGTCATTCGTGCATAATTAAACACATTCAATTAGTATAAATAACAATCATAGTTTCAGTTTGAAAATGGAAGAAAATGAAATTCTCTCTTGATGTCACTGAAATGATGGCATTTGATTTGGTGAAAGATAAGAGCAATTTGCGTAGATTAACGGCTTTTTCTTGTAAAAATTAAAAAAATTATACTTTCGAAACATCAATTTACGGGCTACGACCGTTTAGCTAGCAAAAATGTCATTTCCCGTAAAATTATACGGTTATTTCCTAAATTATGCTTCCAAAACATTAATTTACGGATTATGACCGGTCATTTCCCCTAAAATTATACGGTCAAATACCGTGATTTTACAATTTTTTTTTACAGTGTACTATTCAACTATTTTCCCTTTTCAGAAATTTATTTTATTATAACATCAGGATTAATATTCTTTTATAAATCATTTTGAGTCACATTATATTTTTATATGTAAATTTAACTAATATAAATAAGATATTAAATATAATTTGGACTTTTACACACATTGGAAGGCGGTCCATTGTGCCCCTTGAAGAGGTGGTTCACTGTGACCCATGTCCAGACAAAACAAATAATAATATTAAAATTATATATAGACTATAAATATGCTAAGAATTTTTATAAATTTAGAAACAACAATATCTTACCTTTTCTTAACAAGTGTCCGATACTTGTAATCAATAGTTCAGTCCTGATAAAATTAAAAAACTTCAAACTTGAAAAATTACTTTGAGCTGCTCAAAATATAAAAATTGTTTTAAATGACTACCTTAGCATTTATCATGTGGTTTTTCGGATGTTTACAAGTAGTACCATGCTGCCATTGATGAGTCTCAATATAAACTAAAAAAGTTAAATATTAAGAGATTTAAATGGGGGTGGTCCACTCTGCCCCTAGGTCCACTGTGACCCAGTCTCCCCTATACAAGACAATACAGAGTGATTCTGACAAGTTAGTGTAATATCTATCTTTAACTCAATACCTCCCGAAGTATATGATTTTTTTTTTTTTTTAAGTTTGGCAAATGCTATAGGAACGCAATATTATTTCTGCATTAATTACAGTAGTTAAAAAAATAAATCTCAACACTTTAAAAGAAAGATTTATCTTTTTCAATTTTTAACAGTTGAAAGGGCTTTAGACCTGAAACAATTTCGTCATAGCTTCTTAAATGTTATTGTATGTACACTATACTAACTTCGAAGTTATTATAAGCTTTATAATATGAACTGTTAAGAATGGGGATTTTTCAGTATTTTAACTCCATTTATATAAAAATTGTTACGATGGAAAAAAAAAACAAAAAAAAAAAACTAGGTACTACGAACAACAGTTAGAATTAATTCCATTCTAAAAGTCAAACAAATAGGGTAAAAACTCTTACGCTTCAACATATTTATAATAGATATTCTGCACCTTTTTTTTTTTTTAAATTGTCAAATATATTTTTAAATTTTATCTTTTTTTTTTTTTTGTGTGTGTGTGTGTTTGTACTTGAAAACATTCTTAATATTACATCGGTTTTTATAATTTTTCTTTACTTTAATTCTTCTTTACTTTGTTTTCAGTTTATTCTTTCTTTTGAACACTTTTTGTTTTACTATATGGATTTTACCAAAAATTCTGAATTTCCCACTATTTTGATTTTTTATATTGATCTTTTCTTGCATTTTTTTTTTTTTTTTACCTTGATTCATTTATTCCAATATGTTATTCTCTGAACACTTTCCAACAAAGTTGTTAACAAGTCAGAAAAAAAGTTGAAAAGTGTTTATGACTTCTTCTGTCCATCTGTTCGTCAATCAACACTGTAACACACGTAAATACTCATGGAATTCCATAAAACGGATATATGTTATTCAAGTTCACTATCGGATAACTCCTCTTGGAAGTGGAGTAAATACCACCACTGGCACATTTTAATATCTTTACTTTGCAAACATCTCAATGAAATTTGCATTTATTATTCGTAGACACACAGACAAACACACACAGACAAACGCACACAAATAAACACACACACACACAAATCTATAAAGTAAAGTGCGATTGGCATGAAGATTTAAAGAACCACTTAAAAATATTCAGCTATATTAAGTGCTGTAATTGGAAATTTCTGCAGTTAAATTTTCATTTTCATTATGCGTTTTTAACTTTTTACAACAATGTTTAAAAGCAATTATAATTTGAATTAATTTATCTGTCTTTCTGCCGGTTTAACTGTCCGTCTGTCTATCTGTACGTTTGTCTGCCCACAGCGTCCGTGAAATTTTTAAGAATTTTTTTGAAAATAATATATGTTTTTCAAGTTCAGTATGTTATTTTCCCTATTAAAAATGTTATAATCAGTATATCTAGTTTGTGTACAGGGACACCCAAAAGAATGTCAATGCATGGTGTTTTATGGGAGGTACTTTTATAAATCATATTTAAGTAACTTTGTACAGCAGAAATCGTTTTTTAAAGCACCTTTATATATATCAGGATCTTTATTTTTTTTAGAAAGTTCCTTTTGCTTCATCAGAAAATATTTTGGGGCTCCTTCAGTTTTTCTATCTGATGTTCATCTTTGAGAATTATCAGAAACTTTTCCCCTTAACTATTCAATTTCTGATGCTATGTCACTAACAATTTTTTTCTAAGTGTTACCATTTCTCACAATGCCTTCATTAGGAACATTATCGTTTGCTGTATGATCATCGTTGCTATTTTCTGGATTTTCAACTTAAATGTTATAATGTATTAAATCTGATCTTCTTTTCTTCAAAATCTTCTATAAAAGGTATCTCATAATTTAATTTTTCAGAAAATTTCACTGTTCTGCTTATCACAATCATTTCTTACTCCTATATATGTATATCCGGTATCTTTTAAAGTTAAGATCATATTTAAAAAAGCTTCCTTGTGTTATTTTCTTATCATTTTTTCGCCTCTTTTGTTTATATACATACCAAAATGTTTTACTTCCGAACACTCTAAGATTGTTTAAATTAGGCTTGTACTCACTCCATAATTTATATGGAATTTTATCCGTAGATTTGTTGGCAAACTCTTTCGTTAATTAACAGATGTTGCACTACATTCTTCCCAAAATATTTTTAGTAATTTAGCATTTATTAGCATTGCTTTGCATATTTCTATAATAGGTCTCTTATCAGTTCAGTAGCACCTTTTTGAGGTGGTGAATATAGCTTGTGGTGATTTGATGATTTATGTCTCGATAATTTAGATATTCCCAGACAGTTTGATTACATTCTGTTTCATTATTAATACACAGATTTTTAATGATCATTATAAATGTATTATTTGTGGAGAGTACATATTCTTATATCACATTCCTTTTATATCATATAAACTTGTGTGTAATATGAGTAATCATCTAGTATTGTAATATAATACCTTCTATTTCATAAAATCTTAGCTTTAGCTGGACCACAAACATCGGTATAAATTAAGTCAAGAGGTTTATACCCCTGTACTATGTTTCCTTTGAGATACGATTTTTCTATTAATTTTATTTTTATACATTTGGAAAATTTAGTACTATGCGAACGATTATTTATTTTCACACCTACTGCTAAATCACATTTATATATCTTTTTAACAGCATCTGGAATTTTTTGAAGCAGCCTTTGGTGTAATTTTATTATGTAATTTTTTTAACAAGTAGGTAAAATTCCCGATGGAGTATACACTTTTTCATTTAAGAGAATAATTTGCAATTTATATAAAACTTCCTTAGCCTTTGCATCTGCTACTAAGCTATTATCCTTTTAACTTGAACATATATTATCCTATAAAGCGAAAACATGTCCCTTTCAGCGCAAAATTGCACAGATAGAAAGTTTCTATCAAACTCTAGAACGCAAAATATACTATCTAAAGTAGTTTTGTGGCATTTGCTATTTAGAGTATGAATGTTCAAAAAACATTTACCCTTTACCTTAGCAATTAATTTTATTCCACTTTCTATGGTTATCATTTCTTTACTTGAATTTTGTAATTCTAAGAACAAGTCTAAGGATTTTGCTAAAAGAACGTCTCTTCAAAATCAATTACAAAAGAAACCTTTTTTGTTTCTTTCCACTTTATATTTCTACTTTCATTACATAATCTAAAGAATGAAAATTTTAAGAAGTATGTTTAATAAAAAGGTTTATAATGTAACAAAATTAGGAAAATTCATTTTGAAATTAGTTTCTTTGTGCAGCGTACAATAAATGTCAAATGATTTCCTTTATCTGTATTATTTTATGTCGGTTTTTTGTTCACAATACAGATTAAAATGAAACAAGTCGACACTTATGAAATAATTTTTAAATAAATACCTGATGACATTATAACGTCAGGAAACTAACATGCTATGTATTATTTTGTAAAAAAAAAAAAAGTACCATATACTTAGTTTTTGTTAGAATTTTAAATGAAATTCACCCTTAGAAGCATAAAAGGTTTTTCAGGTACATTAATAAAATTCTTTTTATGTTTTAAGCAAATAAAATTATAAAGCTTTTCTTAGATCAGTCTCAAAAGTTAATTACTTTTCTTTCATTTTATAATAATAATAATAAAAAAAATAGAGAAAAGTTTTTTCTTAGAGAATCTAAAAGCTTTAAAAGATTTCTTTTATATAAATACAATTTAAGGGCTTGTTCGAGTAAGTAGAACTTAATAAAAAAAGGGCTTTCTTTTAATGAAGGAAACATGAATTAAACATTTCTTTGTGCAAAGCTTCAAAAAATAGAAAAGACCGCTTTTGAATTTCTTTAGGATTTTAGAAATGCATTACTCCAAAGCTTAGAACAACAATACTTACTATATTATTATTCAAGAAGGCTTTTAGGATAGAGGATTTAAGTTTTATTGAATAACGAATAATAAAAAACAGAAGAAACGAAATATTCCCTGGCGTACATTAACAGTTTCATAGCAGTCTCTTTTAAATCTTAAACGTATTTGCAATACTTAAGTTAAAATTTAAGACTTTAAACTTAAATCTAATTATAGTTTGGAAGAGTGATATACATATATACACAGAAATAGATAGATAGACTTAAGCTATAATAACAGTTTATATATATATATATATATATATATATATATATTCTTTTTAAATTTTATAATCTATATAATATTTCTCTAACGTGGATCAGTTTCAATTATTTTTTGTCGAAACGATACGATACGTGAGGATAAAAAAATAATATTTATACATGAACAATATTTAAGCACGCGGACTTAGCTCAATGGACTAATAAGAAAAACATGACGGCATTTGTCTGATGAGATTATTTCACGGAAAAAATGTATTTTTAACAGTTGTTTCTTCAGAATCTTGCAAGCGTCATTTCAATCCTAGCAATATTTTAAAGATATACACTGGTTCTCATAATTATAAGGACACCCGTTTTTCTATATTAACTAAAGTCTGAACACTATTATTTAAACAAATACATTTTTATTAATTTGAATTTCATTAATAGACGACATTTAAAAGGTTTTATCGTTTTTCTATCTTAAAAAACTTTAAATACAGTCAAAAAGAGGATTTTTCAGGTGTTCACAATTATAAGGACAGCTCGATTCTTAGTAATTTTTTTTCAATTATTCTTTAAATTAATATTTTATGGGCTCTCTTTTTAGGGTGAAACAGCCAGACATTCTCTCTGTACACACACACACACACTCACACACACACACATATATATATATTTATATATATATATACATTCTTTTTTTTAATATTCAGTTTCAACTCCATTTCATACAGCATAGATGATATTCTGAAATACATTTAAACTATTTAAAATTGCCTTCCACTTGCATGCAGTTTTCTAATATGATAAGTTAAGGTTTTTTCAACATTTAGGCCACGGAACAGGCAATAATACAGAAGTTTCTTTCTTCAAACTATTTCCTACTGCTCTAGAAGTAGAGCAAAAATGTAAGTCTTGTTGAAAAAAATATTTTACCCCCCAAAATATAACAAAATCTGAGAATTCCACGTTTATAATTTGCGATATTCTCTTGATGTTCATAATAATAGAAAATATTACTAAATTCATTCTGCCTTCATTAGAAACAGCTCCCCAGAGCACCATAGGTCCACCTTTAAAATGCCTGATTCATATCTTCCTTTAATAAATCTGCTCTGTCTTTCGCTATCTTCAGATCGTGCCAGTAACTGTTAAAACCATTTGTTTAAATAAGAATAAAATGTTTTTCATCCGAAAATGCAACATTTTACCATTTAATATTGTGTTTATTCAACTTTAACGCAGACGTTCTTTCCCTCATTAAATGCTTATTGATTATTACAAGTTTTGTATTCATTTTAACATATTATTAATTATTTTAAACATGCATAAATGTGGGCCCCAATCTTTTGTTAAAAATTACGAGCAAATTCAGCAGCAGTCATTAAGAGTAGAATAGTAAGAGGAATTATGAGTCTTCGATCTCTGTAAAACAACTCTGATTTTGCATCAGATCTCTCTTCTATCGAATCCGCAGTCCAACATTTTATCACATTTCCTTCAGAAATTTTAGGTCTTCGAATTTCATTAAAAATTCAGCGGATTGAAATTATCTTTCCACTTAAAAAACACATATATCATACTTCACTACATAAACGTTCTTTTTTTTTCGAGGAATTAACATAAATTAAAAATTAAACAACTTTCGATAACCTTCAAAAACGTATTAACACTGAAAAACATTCCGCCTGGAGACAATTCTGTACAACACAAGCAAATACCTTTGGCATTGCACAAAAGTTTTATAGCAATAAATTCTTTACACCTACAGAGCTTGGGCTTGAAAGACCTCCAGCTCATTCTTCTAAAGAAAACAATCTGGAATATTTAACATTAGTTCTTTTTCCGCCCAGTAAATTTCACTCAATAGAAAAACCCACTTTCACAGCCTAACCAGACGAACCCTTTCCGGAAGTCCGGTCAGCCCTTTTTTAGCTTTAATACCAAGAAAGCCCCTGGTCTTGATAAGATTGATTTTAGAATTCTCCGACACTCATTTCTAACATTTCCACACATTTTTCACAAATGGTCTAATCTCTGCCTGCAACATCAATACTTCCCAGAAACACTTCGCAGGGGAGAAGTGGTACACTTTCTGAAGGAAGGGAAGCTTCCCTCTGAACCCTCTTCTTACAGACCGATCTGCCTCCTTCCAACTTTAGGCAAATTATTAGAAACATTGTTTGTAACTAGATTAAAATTTCATCTGGAAACAAATTCACTTCTTCATCCCTCACAATTCGGGTTCAGAGGGGGCAGATCATGCGAACATGCTTTACAACAAATTATAAGCTCCTGCACCTTTAATATTGATACCAGTCGGTATACCACTCTGATCTCACTTGACATACAGGGGGCTTTCGACAACATTGAATGGATCGATATCCTTGACTCTCTCAAAGCAACTACGGCAACGTAAAGGGACAACGTCAAAGGGGACTACGGCAACGTAAACCTCACATGTTTCTCTGTGGAAAAGTGTGGGCATAGAATAGGTAATTAATTTATAGGGTTACATAAAATAGTTTCGATATGTTTATTAATCATTTTGCATGAAATTTAGTACAAGTATTTATGAGTTACAGGGAATTAATACAACACTATCAGTTATTAGGAATACATACATGTGCAGATATATACAGATAGTTATAAAAAGAGAGATACAGGGGAAGGGGTTGAAATGTTTCTGTTTACGTAGGAAGTCAATCGAATCAATATATATATATATATATATATATATATTATGTAATAAGGAGTAAATAAAAACTATCTGTTGAATAATGCATGATGAAAATAGGATATTGAGGCTCCTGATCTGCAGATCCGCTAGTATGATTATTTTTAAATTTCACAGAGCAACAACAAAAAAAAAAATTAGACAATGTTGGAAAGTGTCAAAATTGCATAACACAAAAGAAAGTGTAATTCCAGCAATTTCCAATTGTAGATTTTAATGCATTTGAATATTATAGTGTAGTGCTGTATTTCTGAACGCTGATCATATCATATTCTATACAAATATTATATTAGCATAATAACATTAAATGTAAATTTCATTACGATTTTTACAGTAGTAAAGTATTTAAATGTGATTTATGAAATATCTCTCCTAAAACGCAATGCACTGGCATTTTTTGGATGTCCCTGTACATAAACCAGTAATGTAGATTCGATTAGTGTTATTTTAAATAGGGAAGATTGATCAGTAAACATGAATAACATATGTCCCTATTAAGTAATTCTAAAAATATGTACGGTCACTTAGGCGGGCAAACAGACTGATAAACAGACAGATATTCACACAGACAGTTAAACTAAATCAAATAACATTTACTCTTAAAAATAGCTAGAAAGTGAAAATATCGCTTAATGTAAATGAAAATGCAATTCCAGCAAATTTCTAAAAATAGTTCTTAACGTAGTTGATTATTTTGTGTGGCCCTGTAAATCATCCTTGTGTATCACCTTGCTAATCATACTATATTCTATAGAAAGCGTGTGCATACGAATAAAATATTTCAGTTTCCTTAAAATTTTTGCAAAGTAAATTTCTTGAAATATGGTTTATAAAAATACCGCTAATAATTGGTTGTTCCTGTGCTAACCAATCATGTGCCAACCAGTGGTAGTACTTACTCCATTTTCAATGGGTAACATCTAATAGTGAATTTGAATGACATATATGAATTTAATTAAGATTTCTACAAAGTAAAAATATTAAAATATGCTTCATAGAAATACCTCTCATAAAACGCAGTGCTTTGGTATACTTACGGGTGTCCCTGTACAAGAACCAGTTGTGGTATTTACTTTATTTTCAGTTGGGAGCATCCGATAGTAAACGTAACAATCAATTTCACTTCTCATTTCAATTCCTCTAATATTTAATGAGTTAGGGCATGGAAAGATAGACAAACAAACCGATAACACAAACATTTTTGAACTTCGTTGGAAAATGCTAAAAATAACCCAACTGGTTTGTGTACAGGGACAAACAAAAGAATGTCATAGCAATCAGCTTTATGAGGGTCATTTTTATAAATCATATCCTAATACCTTTATGCACAAATTATAATGAATTTGACGTTTATTATTCATAATTATTTTTTTCTAATAAAAGGTATATACATGTATATATATATATATAGATAATATGAACCTTAATTTCAACCTTTATTAATCCACTGCAGAATGAAGTTTTTTCCTATGTAATTCCAATTTGCCCTGTTTTATGCAATTCTTCTCCATTCTGCTAAATAAAATACAAAGTTCCGTTTGTGTATGACCTCTTAATGTAAATACATTTTTAGAAAACAGATAAAAAACAGATCATTTAATCACCCATATCTCTATAAATTTTTATGATATTCAACTGGATCTTTTTTTACAAAGTGTTCTATAGAGTTTAGTACTAAAGTATGTCCATGTTTTTTTTTTTTTTTTTTTTACAGTCCGCGCATGCGCATTAATAAATTATTCTTTACAATTATGCGTAACTCTTTGAATGTTAAATGTATTTATTTTAAACTACAGTATAATGATTTAGGCATGTGTTATCATATTTCCTGAAAGTTTCGTGAAATTAAAAAAAAAAATCTTTAAAGTTATAATATAAAAACTTAAACATTTTTACGTTTTTCAATAAAATATTTATAAATAATTAAATATTCGAGCTATCCTCACAAAATTCTGCACATGTATAAAATATAGCAATTATAAAGATATCTAAAATTTGCATATAGTTGGACGATCTTCCAGATACAGGATAGTTTCTATATTTTTGGATTTGCTGTTCCTACCCTAAGATCCTTCGTTGCAAAGTCTTTCCGGAAAAATGTGAGGAAAGACATGTTTTCTTCATTCCTAAAATTCAAAAACAACACATGAAGTATTTTTCAAAATATTCAGCAAAACGCAAAAAAATTAAATTCTTTCCATTATTTTGTCCAACACTTGTATATATATGCATATGTATGTACATATATACAATCAAACCACGGGAACAAGCTTAACGTGAATTAGTTTTAAGATGGACTGTTTCCGCAATCTCCGTCAAAATAAAGATTATTTTCACAGTTACTGATAGCATGAAGTATTGATAACATGAACAAAATTTTATTCCCCTTGAGATTCATGTTAACGAGATTCGGCTGTTTATATATATATATATATATATATATATATATATATATATACTAGCTGCCCCGGCCACGCATTGCTGTGGCTAAGTTATATGTTGATAATTTGATAAGGTATATAGTCTTTCCCCATCACTGGATTTGGCGATTTTTTTGGCGCCATTTTGACGATAACGATAACGATGTCGTTCTGGATTCTCTGCAATAAAATATGGCAACCTGCATGCTTTTATTTTAGATTTATGATTTATGATTTAGCTTATGATTTTATCAATTATGATTTTTAGATTTATAATTAAGCCATAATCGCCAAATCCAGTTGTGGGGAAATATTATAGTTGTTCCTTTGATAAATATTTTAAAACTTTAAAATAGGATATCTCATGGGCATTTAAAGTAAATACGGGTATCATTTTAAATAGAAAAAGATTTTGGGGAACAACTATAGTATTTCCCCACAGCTGAATTTGGCGATTATAGCTAAATCATAAATCTAAAATCATATATCATATATCATAAATGATAAAATCATAAATTCAAAATATATAGAATGCAGGCTGCCATATTATATCGCAAATAATCCAGAGCGACATCGTTATCGATCAAATCGGCGCCGAAGAAAAATCGCCAAATTCAGCTGTGGGGAAATACTATATAGTTTTACCCAAAATTTAATGTAAATTGCATGAAAAATCACAAATTTAATCAGGAACGGTAAATTGATAAGTTATTAAAGAAAAAATAAGAGAAATAATTATTTAAAGTTTCGAACATCGATCATATAGATTAGCGCTGCAAAACAAATAAACATACTTAAAATCTTCCGGACTTTTAAATAAGTTTTAAATAAAGTTTAAAATTTAATGTTAAATAAAACATACTTTTAAATAAGTTTTAAAATATTGAAATGGTTACTTTTTATTTAGAACATTATATGTATAGATCACGAATTTCTTAAAGAAAACGAAGTGATACAGATTACAATAATGCAACAAAAATTGAAAAAGCAAGGTTATGTCTTAAGGAAATTTTTAACACACGTGTCACGTAAAATAAATTGTAGCATATACATAATGTATCTGATATAAGATATTACCATGTTGCAGCGGAATAAATTTCATATCTATCATCCTCGGCGGGAAAAAATTATCGCCAAATTATCTGGCGAACATATTTAATTCCTTTCAAAAATCATGGTTATTTTAACAACTTATATTGACAGAGTAATGAATAATATGAAACAATATTTCGCACAATACATATTACGAAAATATACATCTGGCTTGTATATTTCGTATTACGTTTTTGATCGCCAAAAAAAAAAAAAAAAAACCCTCCAAGAATGACAGAATTTTGAAATTTAAAAAGAAATTTTTGTCAATTTGACAGCAAAATAACTCAATCTAACGTATGCACATGATAACTAATACATATCTATACAAAAATATGGGGATTAAAATCGGGAAATAATTTTTCTCGATTTCTAATAATTTTTTACAAAAAATCCAATGGGCGATTAATATCCGCGATTGTAATGAAATGCTCTCCCTCTGGTGAGCTAAGGTGAAATTACAATTAACATGCTTTAATTCGGCTTTCATCAAGCCACCATTGCTTACCGATGTTTAGTTTCACATATATTTATTGAATAAAAATGAATAAATCCGGTAAAAAAGATAACACATACTGTTGTGTGCTACAGTGTAACTCCAAAGGATCAAGAAATCCAGAATTAAGTTTCCATTTATTTCCAAATGACAAATTTAAAATTTCAGTTGCTTCGGCTAATGGAAGTAAAGAATTAATCAGATGATTTGAAACTAATATTTGTTCAACTTCACTTAAACAACTACTTCCGATCGAACTTTGAATAAACTGAAATATTTTTTTCCAAAAGCAATCGTTTTACCATGATGTAAAGGAGGAGAAATTATAGTACGAATATTAAGTAGAATAACAAAAAGAACAATAATAAATACACGTGGCTATTATATTTACTAACAACAAAAGCTGAAAAAGTGCCATCTATCGATCATTACAAACGCGGATAGGAAATCTTTTTCTTGACTTCAAAGACGGTCAGTGACGTTACACTTCGCTTATGTATAACTACATTAGCACTTGATCAATGTGTATAAAATCTTTAAAGTAATTATGATGTCAATTATGCATAATTTAACTTTTGTAATTTTTTAACGTTTACGTTTGATTAAATGTATTTATTTTTACTAGTATCGCCCAGTGGTCGAAACTCAACCAACAAGCAAAGTTATTGCCTTGTCCTAAACGCAATTAAATTGCAACACAGCTGCGGCAATTGTTTGCCGATATGCACTCTAACTGAATCAACAGAGTTTTACTTAACTATTTCTCTCTGTAGATGTTAGTCTTTCCTGAAATGAGAGAAAATTGCAACGTGAAAACGCCCCTTGTTGGGTAATACAGCCCAAAAGCTAATCGGTGCCATGTCAAACCAAGGTCAAACCAAGTATCAAATTCTGTTAAATTAATTCGATTGGTTCATAAAGTACAGAGTTTGAATTCAAAAAGAAAGATATTTTGCAAAAATGGTCGAATTGAGTTCGGGAAATTTCAAAACGTGTATTTTTATCGAAAACCGAAAATCTAAAATTTTTCTGAATCTTATATTTTCTACTTATATATGCAAAGGAAAGAATAATAGACTTTTTTAAAAATAAAAATCAGTAGTCATTTTCAGTTAATTGAAATGCAAAGAAATCTCAAAACGTGTAATTTCATCGAAAACCGGAAATCAAAAGTTTTTCCGTATCTTCTACTTGTTTCTTATACCCGCAAAAGCTAGCAATAAATACACTTAAAAAAAAAAAAAAATAGTCAATTTCAAACCATAGAATAATAATATTATTATTCTATGTTTCGTTTCAAACGATAAAAGAAAGAAATATTTAAATAAATAAATAAAGTCACTTTTTGTTGCCAAAAGACAAATAACAAAGAACATTTGAAGTTTCAAAAATTAAATAATATATATTATTTACATATTAATACACAAACATGAAATGTATCGTACGGCTAATATCTCTTTAAATTACAGCTGACATAAATCATAAAACAAAAAAGAAAGAAATTAGATCATAAATAAATTAGAAAATAAAAAAATGATTTCTCATAAATCAAATCCTTAGGAAATCGTTTTTGTGGTTCCACCATAGATATAGTAATATACATAGATCTATCATCCCCATGTTAACGTGCAAAGATTTTTGATGCCGAAAAAGTTTTTGGCATCAGCCATGATGAGAGAGTATAAAACTCGAAAACAACAATGGAATAGAATGTTGATATCATAGATACAGTAATAAGACATGGCTGATATATATTGAAAATGCTGAAGTACTGCGCGGCTTTTAATTGTAGAAATGAATTTATGAAAGGAAGTGGAATAAGTTTTCATGAGTAAGTTAAATTTAACTAATTTATGAAAAATACGATTCTTTATAATCAGTTGCTTTGTTATTATTATGGTTTAAATACTGTTTTGATTTTTAATGGAATACTTTTTTTAAAATTTTAATATTTTTTAAGTTTTTATATTAGTAAGTAATATCGAATTTTCAAAATTCTTTTAAATGTAGTTAGCAGTGGCAGAGGTAAAACCCGCTTGTTTTAATATATTATAACTAGTATTACCACAAGACTTTCTTCTCTATTTAATCCTATACAAATTTATTCAATACAAATTATTTATTAAGTTATAATTTATTAAAGATATTTTCCATGAGGAATCAGACGATTTTTTTCTTAAAGTAGTATAATAATAAATGCTGAAAAAAATCATTTTTGTGCAGACATGAAAAGATATACAGTCGAATCTTGTTAACGTGAATCTCAAGGGGGATCAAAAATCTGTTCATCTTATCAGTAGTTCATGCTATCAGTAACTGATCGTCATATAACTAAAGTACTCTTCATTTTGACGGGGATTGTGGTAACAGTTCATGTTAAAAGTAATTCACGTTAACGAGGTTCGACTGTATATATATATATATATATATGTCTATACTATATATACATTATATATAACATTAAAAATAAAAGAAATCGGTAGCTTCGTTTTAAATTAATACAGATGTATGGTTCAACCATTCGTTTTAGAAATATTGACGTGTTCTTTCTAAAATATCCACACTGAAGATGAGGATATGTCCAATCGCTTTATCTCTCTAAAGAACACTTAATCTCAAACTTTTATTAAAATCGGTACATCCATTTCCGAGTAAACCTAATTTCTATTATATGTTGCGACTGGCCGTTAAAGGGTTAACGCCAATTTTCCTGAAGATGAGGATATGTCCAAACGTTTTAGTTCTTTAAAAAAAAAAAAAAAAAAAAAAAAGACACTTAACGCCAAACTTTAAACAAAATCGTTATATCCATTTCTGATTAAACTCAATTTCTACTACATGTTGCGATTGGCAGTTAAAGGGTTAACACTAATTTTCTTGATGCTAAGGATGTTCCAATTGTTTTAGGTCTCTAAAAAGCACTTATCCGAAACTTTTATTAATATCTTTATAACCATTTCCGAGTAAACATAAATTTCTACTCTATACAGTCGGTAACAAAAGTGTCCGACTGCATTGCGATTGGCAATTAAAGGGTTAACTATAATATCTCAAAAGATGAGGATAAGTCCAATAGTTTTTTCGACCATAAAAACTTCTAACCAGACAGAAATAGTAGACAGAAACGATAAATTTCTTTAAATGTCGTTATTCCATACAAAAAAAAAAAAAAAAAGAAAGGAAGAAGAAGAAAAGAAAAAGAAAAGAAGAAGAAAAGAGAGAAAGAAAAATGAGTATCTGGAGTTTTTTCATTCATCTTTAGTACATAAATTATTCATAAATTTTATTTGCTAAATTATCTGTGTGTATTCCTGTGTATATTCAGTCGGGGAAAGACATCCACAAGAGAGTAAAATGGCCGTCTTTTCCCGAAAAAAAAAGGCATCACTTCTTCGGCCTCGCTGATCAATCTATGTCTTATTACTATATCTATGGGTTCCACGGACGACCAGTGACGTCATCACTTCGCTTGCGTATAAGGATGCTATACAAATTACTGTGTCTATGGTTTTATTTGAGTTTTATGAGATTGCCAGATTTAACAACTTTTCACTTTTAGGTATTTTTTAATGTAAAGGAATACGTGTATGAAAGGGAAAAATGGGGGAAAATGCATAAAAAATAAAAGTATTTTTAAATACCTTCTTGACATCGTAAGAAAATAATATTTGTATTCGCACCTTCCAGCTAACCATACCTTTCGAATGATACCATTTTCAACCATCTACTCCCATAATTAATATGTTAAAAAGGGACTACAAATTTTATGCTTGCCTATTAATATATAGATTACGAAAGAAAATGAACTCGTAATTTTTTTTTTTTTTTTTTTTTGGCAACAATTAAATTTATGGAACTCGCAGATATTTTGGAGCAACTGTAACAAAGGGCTATAATTAACAAATAATTGCAATACAAAAATATTGTGACTATAAATTAAGATAAAAAACTATCCTATCTCTCAAGTTGGGTCAAACTGCACACAGTGCGGTAAATTTTGTTAAAATCGGATCATAAGTTTAGGAGTTTATCGCGGACAAACATCGTGACACGTAATTTTTATATATATACAGATATTCGTAAAGAGGATGAAAATAAGTATAACCTAAAGCATAGTATTTTGTGCAGTATCTTTCATTTTATATAAGATTTTTTTTTTTTTCGATAAATTAAATCAGGTAAGAAAATTTCTTTAATAATGTAAAAACGTCCTAGCTTATTTTTATTTTCATAAAATTTAACAGAAATCAATGCTTTCGTTTCCATATAAGCTTTTAGAAATACTCTAATGCTTGTTTCCATTTTCTCAATATCTTAGTAAACTTCATTTACATAGCTTTTCTTAAATTAGTTCATCAATTATGCAAAAGAGGATTTTTCTTCTTCTATCATGCTGTTCCTAATTTAAAGCAACTTATTTTAAAGAAATAATTGATTTTACTTTACCTTAATTAGTAAAATTTTAATGTGTTGTATATTATCAATTAGTATTTGTTAATGACAATGTCACTATATATAGGCTGCTGTAATTTGTTTGATATTAGGAATATCTTTTTAACTTTTGTCATTAAGAAGATACTTCTAATTATAAAATATTTTCTAATGATATGCAGTTGATTTTTATGCTACATGCATTATAAGATTCATATAAAAGAAAAAAAATCTGATATTGACAGGGAATTAAATACCTCTGCACTTTTAAAACTATACATATTATCAGGAAGACGTTGAAATGTTTGGGTGCAGTAATCATATCGCATTTAAAGGAGCGAATTTTAGTTGATGAAAAGCATTTGTTTGACAAACATTCCCAAAAGTTATATATATATATATATATATATATATATATATATATACTCGAACTACAAGCATCATTGAAGCAGCGTCATGTACACTGTAAAACATGGATATTGCTGGTTCAGGAGTAATAATTAACAACTTGTTGCAAAATCTCTCATTTTAAATGCTCAGCTCTAAGCTCAATGTAATTTACTTTAGCTCTTTTTTTTTATACTCTTTGTCAAAGATTAAGACTTACATTAAAATAAACTGGTTAACATAGTTTTATATTGAAATAGGTTTTTCTAATTTTTGTAAACTCAAGATTACTTTTTTTATTTATTTATTTATTTTGGAAAATTTGTTGGGAAAATCTTGGTTTGTCGCTAAAAACGGTGTTATGTTCATCGCTAATACTGACTTCCGGTACAGCTAATAGGGTTCTTCTTGTTGTTCTTCATTTGCACGAATATTAAAAATAAATAAATAAATAAATAAAACAAATAATAAAAAAACTTAATTTTTTGTATTAATCTTCGAGGGTTTTATTTTTAGAATCTGTTGAAATCTCTAAAACAGATAATAATGGAATATTTTCAGTTTTCGTGAAAATCCTTTAGTTAACAAAATAAAAGGTGCACAATAACATAGTATTATTCTATCTTTATACTCTTGTCTTCACAACACTGATCAAGCTTTGGGTCGCTTTACCGACATGGCCACTTGTTACTTTGGATATCGTCATCCCACCTCTTCAGTATAATCATATACAAATGGAAAATTTTCAGTTTTAGTGAAAATCGTTTAGTTAAGAAAATAAAAGGTGCACAATAACATGTAATAGCGTCTTTAAATATAATTTTTTAATCTTTCACATTCAACTGGATTTTATTTATATCACGCACGCACATGCACCTTACGTATATCAAGACGGCACAAAAAAAAAAAAAAAAAAAAAAGTTTTTGAAACATAGATATATTTAAAATGGAAAGTCATATTAAGACTAAAATTAGGTGTTTAAATCAAGACACTAAAGTAGTCTGAATGATAAAATTTGCATATTTTACAGCCAAGAAATTTTGAATTAAGCTAGATACAACGTCTATTTCGAGGATATGTTTCAGTACACCAGTTATTTGTTATTTGCTATAATCCTAACTGGTTGTTTACTCTTTTGAGTTTGAATTCGAGATAAGCAAAAGGAAAACATTTGAAAATTGAAAACATTTATAAAATAGTAAAATATTTATTCATGTTTGAAAATAGTATTCGTAATTTTTCAATTCTTCGAGAAATAAATAAATTTATTTTGCAAATACTAATTCACTCATTTTCCTTATAAACATAATTAAAATAAATTTTCTCACGATTTTTCTTTCCCAAAAATATTCTTTAAAAACAATTTGACATTTTATTTATTTAGTCTTTAGTGTGATTAATTGGAAAATATAATAAATGTGAATTTACTCTATTAATAATTTGTTATAAAGCAAAACGTTCCTGTCAGGCATTGCCCATTTTTATTCAATTATCTTTTGCGATAATTATTTTTCAGAAAAGAAAAAAAAAATATTTGACTTGTCTTTTTCTAAAAATCGAATGGTATAATTTAATTATTAATGTTCGTTATTTGATGAAAATTTTTTATTACTTGTATTACTTTAATGAGGATATGGCATGTATTACTTCAAAAATATATTGACTGTTAATAGTAACTGTTTTATTGTTCATTATTCGATTTCAACTATGTATTGGATATATTTATTTGTAATTTGTTTGCATTAAATATTTGTTGTTTATATTTAAAATAATGCCGCGTTAGATAGAATGTTTGACAAAAATTTTATTTATGTATGTGACGATTTTGCTTTTCAGATTTGCATAAATGATGGAATTTTGACTTGTTGATAATTTTAGTAGTATATTACCTAACCTTTGTACGATTTTTTTAATTTAAAGGAAAACATATGAATTAAGTGGAAGTAGTTAAACAATATTTTTTGATGACAAAATTACATACTTACTCTAATGAATTGATGAAAAAATGTTAATGAGCTATTACAATAATATAAAAATAACTTACATAACTTTCTATAAAACAAAAAAAGAAATACTGACATTTGTTTTCTAGATATAAAATTGTTTTAGGATTTTGTTAGAAATTTTGTGCATAGATATTGAATATCTAGAGCATCAAGAAATTTTCTGATATTTTTTATAATTTCACAAAAATATTAATACAGTTTATTTGTAAAGTTAAAAAATATTATTCTATTAATTTTACAGTGTTGTAGTTAATTAATGGTAATCGAAATATTCTTAAAATAATTGAGTTACATGTCATTTTCATTATAATCGTTGAAAAAAGATTTTTTAAAAGTAACTTCAGACAAAGAGTTTTCCTTTACATATTTTTCTTTTCTTTATGAGCTTTGATGTTAATACTAGAACGACAATAATTATGTGAGGATATGTCCTATGCGACTTCCTCATATCTCTCCATACCTGCTTTGTAATCAGTAAATAATGTACAGAGACTGTTTTAAAACTTAACAGAAATACTTTAATTGAAGCTCGTAATTAAGGGACTCTTAATTAAAGGACTATTTCTCAAGACACATTATAAGATATAAAATATAACTCCACTTAAATATTATGAATAAGTTATTTTATTCTCTAACAGCTTAATAAAAGTTAGTGCCCGGTACTTTCACTTAGATATAAAATGATAGTTGAACTATTATTACCCATATCATGGAAGCAACATAACATGCGTCAAAGTTAGCTACGCTCCGCAAAAATATTCTTCGGGTACGTTAAACTTCAAGAACTGTCATGAACTCAAACCCTTCAAACTGCAGCCCTCGTACTGGACTGCTTACAAAACTAACAGAGCATCTCTGGACCAGAACAGAACAGTAAAGAACAGAACATAACTCCGAGTACGATTTTAACATCCCTTTTATACGCTCACGAAATAATTTGCATTTATATGAAACTTCATTTTCAACAAACTTATTCAAAACTAGTTACTTGCTAAATTTTGCAAAGACCGAAATTTTGCTTTTCAACACTTACAGTCGACAGCAAAAGTATCCGAGCACTAGCCAATAATTACGATATCAAAAACTTACACTAAATACTGTTTTGTTAAATAAATCCTTGTCAAATCATGCTCTTAGACTGACTAAAAATACGACTCGACAAGGACTCATTCAACAAAGCACTATTAAGTGTACTTTTTTTAGACAGGGATAATTGCAAGTGCTCGGATACTTTTGCCGCCGACTGCAACTGCTAGCTATCCTTCGAAGAATATTTTAATAAACAGAGTAAAGACTACTTACTCACTCGGATGCTTCGCATTTTTCTCTTTGCGAACATCTTTGCAACCTCATAAGAGAAATTTGACACAAAATAATTTTATTCCCCAAAACTTAGCATGGAATGTAAATATGCATTAATTTTATTTCTAATTTTACTTCAATGTTAAAGTATTTTGTTATTATAAATCACTTTTTTTACGGAAATTTTAGTGACAAAAAACAGAAGAAGAACGAAAATTTCAAAAAGTTAGCTAAATCACAGGTCATTTTTATTAAAGTAGCTGCAAAGAAAAAAAAAACTATAAGAGATACCATCCCTTTTTTATATGTGTCTGGGATCTTTTCATTTTATTTTATTTTTTTTTAATACTTTCTCCAAATTATTTTATAATTTTCAACTCAGTACCACAACTAAGGTAAAGTTAAACTTGTTATAAAACAAAATCTAGTTTTTTTTTCTTTTTTAATAAAACTTGTTTGCTAATATCACGTCGAAAATTAAGCAGCAATGCTTGGGAACAGCATTTGAAATGGTTATATTTGACTAAACATTTACTACATCGAGTAAATAAATTAACTAAACGATAAGCAAACAATCAAAGTCGGGGAGCAGACCATCTATTTAGGTTGAAAATTACAACTGAACGTCTCATAACCACTTAGAGTTAACTCAAAAACCAGTAAAGGCGTACATTGTTTTAAAGTATGGTAATATAAATCACCCACCTAAAAATCGAAAAATTTCAAATTCGCCGATAATGTTTCTTTTCTTTTCTTTTCTTTTTAACCCTTTCCAACAAGGTTGAAAAGCTTTAATGACTTCGGTTTGTCTGTCTGCCTATCCACGCTCTAACTCACGTAAATATTTATGGAATTTCTTGAAATTGATATATGTTATTGAAGTTCACTATCAGATTTTCCCTATAGAAAATAGAGAGAGTACATCCACTGGTTTGTATACAGGGACACCCGAAAGTATTCAAAAGCATTGCTTTTGAATATTGTCTGTATGTTGTGTGATAACGTAGGCAAATAATATTGAAATTTACATGATACAATAAGTACGTAAAGTTGAAAAGTGTTAATAATCAATGCGTACTACAGGATTTTTCGTTCTTGTTTTTATATATACTTAAGTCCAGTCTTCTCATGTGCAATTTCTTCACAGGGAGATAAGTTGGTGCCTAAGTTCAGAAATTAGTTTTCGACTCCTCCAATCCAGAAGTAAAATGGGAAATTTTGCAAAACCCCTTCTTAAGTGGAACCAAGGTACCAAAACGATCCTGCGCACAAAACATATTGTGACTGTAGCTCTCATAGAACCGCCAAGGTGTGCTGATCCCGTGAGTGGGTGAATCAGTGAGTTTACTCTTAAATATATACTCTTATAACAAAATAAAAAATAAAAAAAACGACGCACCAAGAAGGCGTAATGTATACGAAGGCGTAATGCATACAGTCTGTAACAAAAGTGTCCGAACACTAGCAAAAATTCCTATGTAAAAAAAGTACACTTCATACGGTTTTGTTAAATAAATCCTTGCAGAATCCTGTTTTCAGTCAGTGTATGAGCATGATTCGATAAGGATTTATTTAACAAAACCGTATGAAGTGTACTTTTTTTACATAGGAATTTTTGCTATTGTTCGGACAATTTTGTTACCAACTGTACATACAGGTTTCGATGGTGAATGCGCGAAATTTTAAAGTTTGTTGCCATCGAATGAGCAAGCGACGCTGCAGCGCATCTTAACTGCGCAATTGACAGAATATTAAAAATGAGAAATTTTGATTTTAGGCCATAAATTCTTCGAGAATTTTATTCCATCTACTCAGAAAAACAGTAACTATGCCTCGCATAGTGGTGCATAAACAACATGCGCAGATGTCAGCATTTGAGTGTGGTGTTTAGTTGGGCTCAAAGAAGCCGGTTGGTCTAATTATCGAATTTTTTGACAATTGGATAGAAACGGTATCACTATTAGATGATACTGACAGGAATGGGTGAAACATGGCAGAACACAGCGTCAGGGGGGAAGTGGTTGGTCTAAAGAGGGGAAAGAAAGTGAGAACTAGTCAATCGCAAAGCGGTACTCAAAGCTCCAATTTATCATTATCGTAAATCCTACGTGCAACTGGCACTTCAGGGACTTCAAATACCCTTAATAGGTGTCTAAGTGAAATGGAGTTCAGCTCAATTCCCGGATCTGTCTTCCACTGAAGACGTTTCAAGCATCATAAAAAGGGTACTACAACCAGCTGGGATTTTGTCAATCTAACGCACCTGTTGGACAGAATTTGGCCTGATACTTCACAGGAGCACATCTGCCAACTCTATGAATGAATGACAAGCCGAATAACTGCGTACATAAGGGCCAGAAGTGGAACAGTGCGTTATTGACTTGTGTACTTTGTGATGCTTTTTCTCGTGATTAAATCATTCAAATTTTCTGAAACTGTAATCAATATTTTTTGTGCACATGTACATCACATCTACCAATTTTTGTCCCATTCGGATAACTCCTTCTTGGTGAGGTGTTTTTTTTTTTTTTTTTTTTTTTTTTTTTTGTTATAGAGTGTATATAGGTTATGAAATATATATAAATAAGTTAAATACATTTTTAATTTGTTCTCAAGATTCTGAATGTTCCCATGACATTAATGAATAAATAAATAATTACATAAAAAAAGCGATTTTACAAAAATATTGAACAAAAAATATGGCAGCTTCAAAATCGTCTGCATATGAAAATATACTTTGACAAATAAAAGAGAATTTTCATTCATTCGAATATAATAAATAAAACTAGAGTAAAGAATACTTTAATAATATATTAAATAAAAACATTTTAGGGAGGTTATTACATTTTAAATTTAAAAAATATGTTATTTAAAAAAAATACGTATATTAGAATGTACAATTTTAATAGAAACTCAAAGAAGAAGTTAAAATACTATTTAATAAAAGACGTAATGAATTTTATTACTACGTAGAATTAGCTAAAATTTTTATAATAAAAAATATATTTATTTTAATAATTGTTTAACTTATTAATTTAGCAATATTTAAACAAAAAAATTCTGTTTACACCAGATTGATTACACTACTTTAATGTTTCCTTTTAACGTCAGATTATTTCACGAAGTTCTATTTAACCAAGTTACTTTAAAGTAAGATCATCAATTATTCAAGAATATCCACCATTTTCTCTATTTGCAGAACATTCATTTTTGAAGAAAAGGCGATAAACTAGCTTGCTTTTATTTAACTCTAATTAGTGTGTTTAAAGTGTTTTGAAAAGTATATCTTGCAGTAAAGCATTTTTAAAGACCATATTTCCTAATGTAATGTTACGATAAAGATATTTTGGTTGCATCCGACATCACATCTCCTTTTAATTAAAAAAGAATAGGATTTATTAATATTTTTTCATTAATATAGAAAATTTGCTTAATGTTTCTGTTAGTATTAAATACGAACATTTAATGTATGAGGGGAAAAAGCAATGGGTTCAGGTTTACAAAAAGTTTTGCAATGTTAAGTAAATAAAAGTAAATAAAAATAAGTAAATAAATAAATAAATAAACTTTGATTTTAAAGAGTAATTTACAAAAGTCATATTTTTGTTTTTAAATGAAAGGTAATGCAGCCCACAAATTCTTTGATTAACGTGTTCATAATAGAACTTTCTTAATTGACAGTATTAACATTCATGTGTTATTCATGTATTATTTCGTAATAGTCTTTAATTTTAAATGTCACGAACAAAATTAGGAAAACATAAATGTCACTAACTGATATTATAACAATTATGAAAAGAAAAAGAAATCTTAAAATCGGTGATAAACAAAACAAATATACATAATTTATTAATAAAACTCATGATATTATAAGTGGAATTTAATTAAATGTTTCCAGAAATAAATAAATCATAAAAATTAACCTAGTTAAATTAGCTGAAATTAATCTTTTTATATTTTACCAATGTTAGTTATAATATACCAGCATGGTGTCAGTGTAACTTAGCTAAGGATAAAAGTTATAACAAATTTTATAAGTGATATATTTCTACAAATTTTCATTAAAGTTGTCTTCAATATGATTTTTGATATAAGCAATAACGTTTTGTTCATGAGACAATTAGTAATTGATATGTTGAAGCAAACATTGTAGGTATAAAAGATTATTAGTTAATTAAAAGGCACCCTTTAACAAGCATCAAAATTTTATATTTCTCGTAAGAGAAAATGTGGTTGTGTAAGTTCAGGTGAATTCTCTACACAAAGTCCTACACTTGAGAAAAATTTCCTCCGTGGTGTGTTTTTGAAGGGTTCTGACCCGTATGTATGCGAATTTTGAAAAAAAAAAAATCACATAGAACTCCGAACGGCTAGTGAGAAGTTAGATTATCTTAAAAAAAATGAGCATACCTGAGATCGAATTGGGCACCTCTAATCTACACTATATATTAAAATTATATTTTTAGTTGCAATATAACAGCAAGGCATCAGTGTAACTTACGCAAGGATAAAAGTTATAACAAATTTTATAAGTAATACATTTGCAGAAATTTTAATTAAAATTATCTTTAATATGTTTTATTGATATAAACAATGACATTTGTTTTTCGGGAGACAATTTCTTATTGCAATATTGAAGCAAGCGCAGTCAAAATAAAATATGTATTATTCTATTAAAAGATACTTTACCAAGCATTAGAATTTTACAATTCTCGTAAGAGAGGTTATGGTTGTGTAAGTTAAGTACACTAAATTTGTGTACGAACTATGCCTGAGAGAAATTCCCTCTATGGCGTCTTTTTGTAGCGTTCTGTAACGTGTAAACGCAAATAATAAAGGAAAAAATTCACGGATCACACTAAACGGTTAGGGTGAAATATATGATATTTTTTTTAAATAGAACCTACCTAGGATCGAATCAGGCGTCTCGCATTTACAGTCGGTAACAAAAGTGTTCGAACACTAGCAAAAATTCCTATGCAAAAAAAAAAGTACACTTCATACGGTTTTGTTACATAAATCCTTGTCGAATCCTGTTCTTAGTCAGTGTAAGTACATGATTCGATAAGGATTTATTTAACAAAACCGTATGAAGTGTACTTTTTTTATATATGAATTTTCGCACGTGTTCGGACACTTTTGTTACCGACTGTACCAGCTTCAAGAGTGGAATCTATCAGACATTAGTGAATTTCATATCAACAAAAATATATATAATACTTATAATAACAATATACAACGTATATATATGTGTGTCTGTGTATGCATATATCATATATTTATCTTCAGTTTACTTCTAATATATAAATTTATAAATTTTACAGCATATATAACTGATAATGCAATTTCATAAATGTAAAGTCAGGAAGATTTCATGAAAAGTAGAATTTTCTCATTTATTTTTTTAATCTATGCGACATTATATTTGATGGAATAAAATATTTTGAAGCTATCGCGCTTCACGTATAACGCTATTAAGCCTTTTTAAAAGTCCTTGAAAATCAACTTTTCTATTGACGATGCCTTTCTGCGTTTTCACAATATTTGCTTGGAATCACTCTATATATTTGGCTAATAAATTGTGTAAAGAAAAAAAAAAAAAAAAAAAAAGGGGGGGGGGGGCTAGATCTTGCGCATGCGCAGTTAGAAATTATTCTGTAAAAATGCTCACATGTCATCACATATTTGATATTTTGATATTCTTGTTTCAGTGCGCTTTGTATAATGTAATATGTCAAGTTTTCTAAAATGGATATTGTTTCGGTTTTAAAACCCTGCATGTTATAAACAAAAAACGAACGAAAAATGGTCAACGTTATTAAAGAAGTCTTTATATCTCCTTTAATATAAGTGCAATTCTCATATAAATTTATGTCTATAATTAAAATAAGGCTCATAAACATATACTATAACGACAACTAATTTCAATCATTAGTTTTTTCAAAGTAATTTCAAAGATTATATTTTTTGGCAAATTTGTGACTGGTCCAATTTTAGCATTTGGGACAAAACTTTCGCTGAAATATATGTAGTATAACATGTTTTTTTACCTCTAGTTTCAAGAGAATATAAAAAGTAATCGAAGTTCTTAGTATTTCTAGATATTCGAAAAAAAAAAAAAAAAAAAAAAAAACTTTTAGCTAGCTTAGCTACTGTCATTCGTCCTTAGGTTTTACCTATTAGTGCATATTTAAATACTCATGGAATTACAATGCTAGAAAAACTGAATTAATTAATTTTTATGAATTTTAATTTCCTTCTTATCAACTTTTTTTTTCTTTTTTCTTTTTTCTTTCTTTTTTTCTTCTATTTTTTTTTTTTTTTTTTTTTTTTTTTTAAGATTGTAAATTTTTTTTCCTTGAGCATTTTGTGTTTTTTCTTTCTTACTCAAACATTTATCGGAAATAAATATTTTAATACCTGTCGTAAGATAAGTTCTGTCATTCAATAATAAAACTGACGAGAATTTTCCGTGATACAACTTATCAGTATGGTCTGTCATTACATAAAAGAAGATTAGTAATACATTTTAATACAATGTATTAAAGGATAATTTGTTATCAGCTGTCACCGATTTTTCTGTTGATAAATTTTGATGCCATGTTTGTGTTTAAGTATTTTATAATTCTATATCAATTAATTTTTTGTTATCTACTTTGAGTATGTTAAAATATATATATATATATATATATATATATATATATATTGTTTGAATTATTCTGTAAAAAATATATTAATCAATCGTATATTTAAATAAATAAATAAATAAATAAATAAAATGTTTTACAATTTTAGATAAAATAAAAGGTATGTATATATGTATACACAATTTAATTATTAAATATGAATGTTTGAAGAGTGATAATATGCTTTAGTCTCTTCTGTGAATGTAATAATTTTGCTATTTGTATAGTTTAACTGAATTCGGTCAAAAATTTCAGTATTTTTTACCCCTCCCCTTTCGCCAAAGAGAAGAATCCTTTATAGTAAGTGTTGGATACACATAACCAATCCACACATCAAAAATTGTATTCCTGAAATAATTATAGCATATTGGAAACGTGTTTTTTGCCTCGTGGGAAGGGAGAGATTTTACAAACTCACTTTATAGTACATGTTGGGTACACAAAGCAAACCCACTAAAAAAAATAAAAAATAAAAATAAAATAAAATAAAATAATTGCTTTTATGAGATAATTTTAAATGCAGTTATGGAGAAACGTGTTTTTTGCTCCCAAGCCCAATCGATGAAGGAAGAGGATTTAAAAAAATCCCTTTATAGAGTGTTTTAGGTACACATAACCAAACAATACACCGAAATGTCACCTTTCTTAGGTAAATTAGAAAAGAGCTCCAAATGGGAAAACATGTTCCTTGCCGCCCCATGATCCCACAGGAGGTAGAAAGCACTTTACAAAAACCCTTTATAATGCGTGTTGGGTACACAGAGTACACACAGATACCAAGAAATTGTCGTCCTGAGATAATTTGGGACAGAGTTACTCTTGGAAAACTGTTTTTTGCCCCCCCCCGGGAGGAAAAAGGGATGAATTTAGTGAAGTCCCGTCCCAGTTGGCCCACACAGTATCAGCCCACACAACAAAATTCGTGAATGCATTCCCCAGCAGGGATTTAATATAAAAGGGGTATTCTTCAATCTCTCCAGTCATGAATCAACACCCCCCCCCCTCAAAAAAAAAAAAAAAAAAAAAAAAAAAAGTGAAGAGTTCTTCTGTGAAATCCGGATTTTACAAATCCCTCTTCTTCCCTTAAAATCGAAAATCGACAAATTTGCTTTCATTTATTTATTTTTATAATTGAGTCTAATACCCCTATGGCAATTTTTTCACCGTGAAGCATTTTGAATCTGATTTATGCGCTCAAATGTGTTTTTCCCGTTCACCTTCCCCAAGAATAAAGTGGGAACTTGAAATTCCTGTCTTAGTGTGAGTCAGATCTCTAGAACCACCCTTTATACCTAAATTCGTGTCTCAGTCTTACACAGAATCTCCACAACAATGTTAACTCAGTGGTGGATGTCTTTTATATGCAAAGATGAAGGGTTATGTGAAATTACCTTTTACCTCTTCCCTCCTTGGGGGCCAAATTTCTAAAATTCAAGAAATTGGTTTTTAGGCGTTTCTGTTTTCAATACTTAAAAGAAAAAATCACACGCATATGTAATTTTTTTTTTTTTCAGATATGAAGAATTACGTGAAATCATATTTTGGCCCATTTGAAAACACGTTTTGCCAATTTCTCCCCTTGGCGACCGAACACCTAAAATTCAAAAAACTCGTTTTTATATATTTGTGTTTCTTATATTTTAAAGTGAAAATTGTACGTATATTTTTTTGTTTCGTTTGTTTGTTTGAGGTATAAAGAATTATGTGAAATCACGTTTTGCCCCCTTTCCTTCTTGAGGGCTGAATTTATAAAGTTCCAGAAATTGGTCTTTAGGCATTTGTGTTAGCTGTAATTTATAGCAATATAAGGATATATGTCTTTTTGTTTGAGACATAAAGGTTTTTGTGATGTTTTGTCCCCCTCTTACTCCTTAGGGGCGAATTTTGTGAAATCGCTTCTTAATGAGTATCTACGTCACAGAAGAAGGAATGTTTTCACCAAGTCTCATTATATGCTTCTAGGTGCAGGGATTTGAACTGGGCGATGATGAAGCAATTACTCACTCTTTAATTAACTCACTCATTCAGTCAGGATTAACGATTATATATACAAAGATGATAGTTTTTAATAACAAAAATAATCTATTATTTAATAAATATTTTTTGAGAATTTTATGATAATTACAATTTTTATTTTCTATTACCAATTTAAGATATAAAAAGTAATGTACACTGAAAAAAAAATATACCGCCTTTCTCTAGAATGAACAAGTGACCATTTTCTAAATCCCTTAACGAAACATATAGACTTCCGAGCTATGCGCACAAGGCACGCCAATAAAATGAATAGACGAAATTATTGAGAATTTCTAGTGTACACATTTCTAGATGATGAAACAATATTCTGAATCCTTTAAATATTCTGAATCATTTATATTGCGAGAAATTCTAGCTTGATTTTCTAGAATTTGGTAATAAATCAAGATTATAGTTGCAGAAACCCGCCTCTTGTAGTCCTATTTATTTGCAGAGATTTTTAAATAACTTTGCCTTCGAGAATATAGGCAAACGCTCTAGAATTCTAATAGGGGCCTCTAGAACTCGATTTCTAGAACTCTAGAAACAAGGGGACTGGAATTTATAAGGATAACATGGAATTATTTTTTCTAGAGCCACAATTTAAATTTTAGATATCAGTTAAAGAATTTTTTCTCAGTGTATTTGGGTAAAATTTCGAATCGAGTTTGTGTTATTTTTACACGTTTTGAAGTCCACTAAATGCAAAAGGCAAAATGCTGCCACTTTGTTTCAAAGTGGAGGCCACTTGAAATCACGTTTCCACTTAAAATTTTATTATCACGATAATTTTTGAAATACTGATATAATTCAAAACAAATTTTGACAGTGGACATATTTTAGAAATACATTGGATTAGTTCACTGAGCAACTTGATTTACATCTTATTTCTAAGTGCCAGCCATATGAAAATTTAATATTCACATAAAAAGGCATTTGTGATTTGATTTGCTTAAAAAGCAATATGTACATAGTCCAAAACAAACAATATACCCACGATATATAGTTTTCTTTTTTTTTTTTTCAAAATGACAGCCATTTAATGAGAAAAAAGAAATCAACTTAACCATCCAAATGAGCTGGAAATCCTTTTTTTTTTTCGAAAACAGGTATTGTAATTGCTAAGGTTTTTTTTTGAACTAGGGGTTGTTCTACAAAAGTTTTGTCTTGATTTATGCTTTCAATAAAGTTCTTTAATCTAAATATGGTTAAGATTAAATAAAAATTTTACTGAATCAAACCTCCCTTGTAAATCATTGTTGAAGTTTCAGTACTCTGCCATGGGTAGATTCGCAGTAAAATACTGTAAGAGTTTACATTTTATCGTTCTTTAAAATTTTTAGCATTATAACATTAAACGTATATTCATTTAAAGTAAAGAAAGCCTATAAAATACAAGAAAATTACTTATCTAAATTAGTTTGTAGTATTTAGTAGTTGTAATATATATATAAACTATATACATGTATTTTCTCCCTGCGATACAAAAAAAAAAAAAAAGGCATCTTATAAAAAATGTATTTTTGGTATATGAAAATACTTTCGTAATAAATTGATGATAAAATGACACCATTATCCACAAGAAAAAGAAAAGTTTAGATAAATAAATAATAAAAATAAAAATAACCAGTAATAATTTTAATAAATATTAACATTTCACAGTAACATAAATATATAATGATGATATATATATATATATATATATATATATATATATATATATATATATATATATATATATATATATATGTAGTTTTGTATATAGAATTGATGAACGATAGTTCGCATGATATGCATTCATAATTTATTGAAACTTTTTTTAAAAGAGCATTTCAAAAGGCTTACCATATTGCTAAAACTTTTGATAACAGAAAACAAAATAGACAATTTAAGTTTTGAGTTATATAAATCATTTGTTAAAACATGCACTAAACTTACTTTATTAAAGTGTGTAATATAAATTAAGTTTTTTCTTCTTTATAAAATAAGTTTTTTTTTTTTTTTACAATTATCCCTTTTTATACAGTGAAAAAAAAGAATCTATCTATACATACATACACATATATATATGTATGCATATATCTATACATATATGTACATATGTATTGCTTTTGTAGGCAGTTTGGTTCCTAGCCCAGGTACGGGTTAAGATATTCAATTTATTAACAGAGTTCCTCTTAATATTAATAAACTATTACTACTTTTTGTTCCTGCATAGTTATATTCAAACATAATTCAAGCATAACAATATTCCTGCATAATTATATTAATGACGTAATTATATGTACTGAAATAATACGGAAAAATGTAAAACCATTTTTGAATAAAATAAACAATATGTTGATTTATGTATACACATTTTTTAAATCGAACTCATTCTGCATTTAATGACATCTGTAACATAAAGTAAGTTTATCTAAAAAAGCGTAAACGTTATACAAAAATCATTGAATGAGAATTTTCACACCGATGTATCATTTGTTAATGATTTTTTTTTTTTTTTTTTTTTTTTTTTTTTTAAATAAAATACCGAAATTTGGGGTAAAAAATAACATGAATGTAAGTGACAAGTTTCTCAATATTTTTTACTATTTATATCGGCAACTTTATTTTATGTAACATATATATATATATATAAATATATCAAAATACTAATAAAATGAATTTATTTTTGCTTTAAAATATATTAAAATAACTAAAACTAAGTAAAACTAAGTATTTACCAAAAAGCAATTCAAATTAAACAAAGAATGAAATATAGGAAACAGTAATTTAAATTTGTAATACCTTTTAAACTTTTTGAAGGAAAAAACTATAATTCATCTTTTATAATTAACTTGTCAAAACATTATGCTTCATGCACTAAAATTTCTGCAACTTTTCAAACTATTTCCATGAAAAAAATATATTGCTAATTATCTTTGACCTAACAAAATTTTAATCATTGTTGATACAAGTATTGGAAAAAGTATTTAAAGTCACTTATTTCCATGCACCAAACTGTAGGAAAAAAAAAATCATGAAAAGTAAATGTTTAAATGTATTTAATTTAAATATATCATTAGAATAGCTAATTAGCAATAAACGTAGTAATTTATTATACAAAATTAGTTCTTCTTTTAATACTTTTTTTTTTCTTACTGAAACAAATTTTTCGATGTTGTGGTTTTGATTTTAAATAAGAACAGACTCACGATGCTTTTTTTTTTCTATTACATTTAGATTTGATGTTTCCACAATATATTTTTAATTGTCTAATAGAAGTAAATTTTTGTTTAGTATTTTTCTTTTACTAAAAGAAAATATTTATTAAAAATTATTTTTATTAAAAAAAATTAATTAATGGGTACACGCATTTTGATATTACAATTTTAACATATTTCCGATTAAAACTTATTTAAATTAAATTAATATTTTAAGTTTGGAAATTCTTTTGTGATAAGGAGTTTAAAAATTGTTATAGTTAAAAAAAAAAAAGTTTTATTTTAACATTTTTCTGTTTTTATTGTTATTATTTTTAATTAAAGAAAAACAAATTACAAACGCTGTAGTAAAATAAACTTATAGGAAAGGACGGAATGAAATAAAACGGTCATTGAGAAGAATTAAATAATTATATGCGGTTAGAATAAGTATTTTGTTTTACTTGGTTGTTAATTTTCTTAAGTTCTTAAGTAAGTATTGGCTATTAATATAATTTACTTTTGGTGTAATTTGCACGTGCTTTTACATGAGTTTACTTTAAGGCATTGCATTTGTAATGCATTCTCAATATAGAAACTAATAATTGTTTTAGTTTCAGTCTTTTCAATAAGTTAAAAAGTATAGTTTTATAACCCAAGGAAATTTTATTAAAAGGATTGTTGTTAGCGATTTCAAATTTCGTATACTGGCACTTTTTACAGAAATTTTTAGTTTTTTCTAGCAATTTTCTATGATCAAGTAGAATGCACAAGATTTCTATAAAAAATACCGGTATCTAAAAACAAAAACGATTAGAAACTATGCATAAGTAAAAGTACTTACTGTTTATATTATCTATTTATCAAATAAAGCTCTTATATACATTCATTTACTAGAATTATTTCAAATATATGAATTTGAAGGGAAAAAATACAGGAGTAATTAATAGAATTGTGAACTTTATTTTCACTGATTTTCCTAAAAATATATAAATGCATTTCAGAGAGTGCAATAAAACAACTACAGATTTTTTCTTTTAATGTGAACGTTATTTATTTATTTATTTATTTTTATTTATTTATTTGTTTATTTTCTGTGCAGATCGGCTACACAATTACACTAAAAATAGATGCAAAAAGCATTCACAAACGATGAGATAGTAAAGTCAGCTTCAAAAGGTCTTAGAGAATTCTACTTAAAGAATTTATTTCTTGTTGCAAATAACGACGGCATTTTTTTATTTAATTATGCATAAATTATTGTACTTCAAACCTTGTAGTAATTATAAAGTTTTACGTTAATATTTTCATGTGGCGAAAGCAACACTAAGACAAAACAACTGCAGTGAATTTTATGAAGTTCATTAGCTTTCGAGTAGGATTGGAACAGTCATTATTAATAACAAAGCCCTGTCAATAAAACCTCAGTCTGCCTATTTGACATAATTAACAGAAAATTTCTTCGTCAAAAATTAACAAAACATTTTAACCTCGTAACCCATATCTATAATTTAACTTCTTAAAATTTCAAAGACTACAATTACCAACATGAATAATACGTCAAGATAGAGAATTTAAAGCCCATAGGATGTAACCCATGTATTATTCTAGCCGCCCACTGATCTTTTCCACTGATGAGGCCATCTCTAATTTAAAACTTTTTTTTTTTAGTGTTTTGTTTTAAATAAACGATACGGAGATAATCTTAGGTCTCGACATAGAAACACTCTATGTTGCCGCATGGCCGTGGGTGACCTGCTTTCGTCGGTCAATTATATATAGAATTTTAAATTAATAAAAATCAATAGTTTCATTATTTAAAGCCATGTTGTGTGTTTAATAGAGAATTTTATGTTATATTTATCTAAAAAAAATACCAGAATGGAGCTGCAATTTGTGATAAATACCTGCTGCAGCATTTAAATGTGATATTTGAGAATTAAGTTTAAATTGAAATATAAGTATAAAAATTAATGATATGCATTAAACTGTTATAGTTTATATCACGATATTTTGAAGTTGCTCAATACTTGAAGGTTATATGAGAGGTTATTATAGGATTTTATTGTAACAATATACGTTATTTTTTACATCAAAATGTTCTGCATTTATTTAAAGTATTGAAATGAAGAAGTAAAATTAAAAGAAACCAGAAATTAAAACCAAGACAATGATCAACTGTTACAAGTATCGTAATGTTCAATCAAAAATTTAGAACAGGCACTTTCATATCTTGCAAAAAATGTTATTGTAAGGAAAAAAAAATGTGAATAAGAAACGCGGACTATCTTTGAGCATGATATTACAAATTGTTTGTAAAAATACAAAAGTTTTAAAAGTTACAATTATCAGTAAATTTGCATATAAAACTTTTAAATATCAAATATGTGTGTTAATTTCAGCGATGAGGTATTACCACCGTTTTTCTATCACTATTTTCATATAGAAATTTTTATCACGTTTTTATAGTAATATGCTGTAATTAAGTAAGATAGATATTATTGTATAAAAATAGTCAAAGTCAATAGTCAATATAACTTTTCTCATCCATGTAATTTCCCAACATTGTTATTGAGTTTTAATCTGTTTCATGTATCCAAAAGTATGTTAATTTACCTATTTACCTACATATTTGTATAAAATTATATTTTGAAGAATCTATTCCATTGATCTTTTTTCCGGTTTCTGGTCCTTTATAACACGCACATTATTTATTTTAATTAATTTAATAAACACATGACTAAATTAATCGAATAATATTTCACATTTATTTATTTTATACATAAATTCAGGTAGAAAAATTTCCTTCCGAAAGTGTTATTTATTATTATTTTGAAAATAACATTATTTACCTTCTTTATTTCTAATTCATTACTATTTATTTAGAAAATACACTCACACCCATGCGTTGATGTAATTTCAATATCAGCATTAGGAAACTTTTTAAATTAATATTGCTATATTCGTCGTTTTGACCATATATAATTAAATGTATTATTTTTATTTATATTTATTTATTTATTTTTTAAGTAATAGTGACACTACTTTTTTCTATTTTTAAAAATCCACGTGTAAATATGTATATATATATATATATATATATATATATCCCCGATTGTAGCAAATCCGAAGTGTTTTTTGTTTCTGAAGTTTATTTAAAATATTTTCATAGACATACATGTGCGGCATTTACACATTTTTAGAACGATTATGAAAAAGCATTATAAAATTATTTGAACTAAAATTTCAATGAGTTACAGGTGGTTTGAGATAAGAAAAACCATTTTCTACTTTTGAGTTATTTCAAAATATCACAGCTAAGTATTTTAGCAAATATACATTTTATGGAAATGCTTCAATAATTTTATAAATTTCATGTCTTAATATTACTAATGGTAACACAAATTTAAAAATATGATAATCTTCATTTACCTTATATTTCATTTTCCTCCTTTTTCTTAAGTTCATAATGCTTGTTCTTAACAGGAATTAAAAGCTTTTCTTCAAGTTAGTCAGATACTAGATATTAAATGATGAAGACCCTTTTTGACTTTTTGTAAATTTAATCAGAGAAAAAAACAAGACATGCTTACATCACGAAATACAGAAGAAAGCTTACTTGCAAAGATAAATTTTGTAAACAGCCATTTTCGTTAAAAAATAATTTAAAATCTAAATAAGAATATTAAAATAAACATTCAATAGAAAAATTCTACAATTATCCACTTAAATAAACATAAATCAGTAATATCATCTGTAAATTGCCCTTCACACTATAAACACAAATTAATGAAGATATTCACAACTGCCATTAATTTCTATTATATCACTATATATTATAAACAATCGTGTTGAAAATGAGGTTTAAATGACTTTTGTAAATGTTTGTTTATGTGATGAGAGATCAATATCATAATAAAACATACTGTAGAGCAAGTGATATGTTTTTCAGATTTCAAACGAGAAATATTATTATTTCATTTTTTATTGAAAGATATCAAAATTTCTAAATACAAAACATGTATCATTTTTACTCGAAAAGTAAAAAAAGTCTATTATTATTATTATTATTGTCTAAATAAGACACCAAACGAATACCCGAAAAGTGCCTCAAATCTGGTGAAATCGCTGTAAAACGAGGAAATTAGTCGACACATATATGAATTACACCATTTCAATATACTTGCAGCCACCAAAATAAAACAATAAACTAACATTAAAAAGTTAAAATACGTAATGTTTACCAGCCTTTGATGAAGCATATTCATCAACACTAAATAGTTAGCAGAATGCTCTTGAATATTGTTCAGTAGAGGCTAAATAAATGTACTTTAAGCTCCTTAATCAAGTCTAGGGTTTTTTTACTTGCGAACTGTAATAAATCGCTATTATATATATGTATATATATATATATATATATATATATATAGATAAGCAAACTAACCAAGGATAAATGAACATTAGTCCCAAAAAACGTTTCCCTAATTTGTTTGCTATATGGTCTTGCTTCCATCTGGGAAAAGTTTGGGCCTAGAAACGAGTTTTTTGGCTAAATAGTCCTTTCGTCAGAAACTTCTCATATTTCATTCCCTATAGGGGGGGGGGGGGCTCTCCTGAAAAAGGCCCTCATGGTTTTTTGGGATATTCATGTTCATTTATCATTGGTTAGTTTGCTTATTTATTATAGTTTTATATTTCCTTTTACTGCATTTGCGCATGGGTTTATAAATACTCTGTTCCAGTTTTATATTTAAAAATTCAAGTTTTATTTCATCTGTATTCTAAGATTTATTTTATACGTATATGTTTAATATTTGTCAGTTTTTGACTCAAAATCTTTTAAAATAATTATAACGATTTATTTAATTAAAAGAAATTGCCCTGTTTCTAATAAACATTTAATGATTATTAATGTAGAATGTCGTTCTTTACATCGTTCGAAATGCGAACATTCCTTAAATGTATTTAAATAATATTCATTAATATTTTTAAATAATATTTTTTACATTAACTTAGAAATTGTGTATTTTTTAATTATTATTATATACTGTCATGAGAACCTTTCACTTAAGCTTCAGATTTAACGCATAACTTAAATGAATCTCTCCCATAAAGAATTGATTGGCTTTTACAATCGATTAAATGTAAGTGCTTTTGATAGTGTTTTAAAATTATAATTTTAATTTTCCAAAATAAAAAATAAATAAATAAATGTCTAAACATATTTTGAAAAGATTAATGGACTTTATTTTTATATATTTAACAAATATTTTAATACAATAAAAAAGAAAAATGTAGAAGGACTGAATAATATTTTTTAAACATAAAAGAAACTTTTACATTAAAATGAATGATCTTTAATGTTTAATTCTTATGAAATATTAATATTTATGTTAAGACAACATATATATTTACATTAAATTAAAAGATTATCTTTATAACATTTTAAATTTATTTTACAAGAGCATGGAGACCATTTATTTTTTGAAATATGTAGTCAATAGTTGAGTTTTTTACAAAATGCCGCCTTAAAACTATTCTATTATAGTTTTATTTTAAAATATAAATAATATGCAACACATTTGATTATTTTTTATTTTGAGGTTTTAATGCTTGTCCAATTTCTTTTCTTTTCTTATTTTCTTTCTATAAATTACTATGTTTAATTATATAAATCGTATCAAAATAAACTGTTTTATGCAGCTATTTTGATTCCGTATGCTGTAACATATCATAAAAATATTATTCTTTGAAAATCAACTATTATAATCTAACCTAATTGTAATGCAATACTTTGTTTTATATTTTAAATTTAGCTATTACATTCATAGATTAAATTATTAAAAACAGTATTAAAGTAATTGATTGAAAACGAGTAGAAAATAGAAAATAATATATAATGTCTGATTGCTCATTACATAAGTACAACCTTGTTTTTGTACTCGTACATAATAGATAATAGTATAAAAAAGCCAGATAAATATAGATATTAATAGCAGATTATACTTTCCCAACAATTCATTTTCATTAAGTGATAATTTTATAAATCAGTGCTTCATATACACTTAATGGTATTTTTAAATTAATTTCGTTATGTTTAATGTATTAAATGTAAAAATGAATAAATATATTTACATAAATTAAAAAGAGCCATAAAATTATTCTACTTAAAATACTGAATTTATGCTACCAATATAAAGCAAATTGCTTTTAACAACGAATATTAAGCAATTAACTTAATTTCTCTTCATGTAACATTATAATCGCCTAAATGTATCTAATATTTCTTTCTTTTTTCCCCTGTAAAACAAAATGAGATTTAATTGTCGATAAAACTAATAAATATTAATTTTTTGGACTTAATACAGTTATTTCCTCGTAGAGGAACTATCGTATGAAAATACAAATTACAAGCTCATATATTTGACATAAACATATACAACGTATAGGATACAAAGCATTTCTTTCTCATTTGTTTTAATCTTAGTAATTTCAGAAATGGATTTAATTTTTTTTAAATTTATTGCATGGATTTATCATAATGATAATAGTTTATGAGAAAATTATATTTAATAAAAAGCAGAAAAGAAAATTTAATCGGTAATTTGCAAATACACTAAAAAAATTATTATGACTGTTTTATGAAATCTCTGTAAAAATGAAAATTAAATTAAATAAGTACATGTCCTTATGTATTGTTTCAGATAATGAATTTCATGCTAGTGTAATAATCGCCGTTCACGTAATTAATACTTACAATTATAATTAAATATTTTATAAAAATTAAAAAATAGGATTTGTGGTATTAAAATTGAAAAAAAGAAAAATGCTTAACATATTGAAAAAAGCTGTAATTCAAGTACGTCCCCCCCCCTCCCCACATTTTGCCTTTAAAAGATATTATATATAATTACATGAATTTCTAGATAAATAATTTTGAAATACTCAATTACTTCTTCAGTTGCAATAAATTAAAACATGAATAATGCGTAATGAGTAATGATAATTTTATGTATTTTTTTAATACTTTAAAAAGTGCGAAAGGAAAAAGTATACATTAAATAATTCACCATAAAACAACTCACATCTAGATGAAGGTGATTTAAAGATTTGAAGCATTTATATAAACTTTTTATTCTTCTAAAAAATGTAGTGTTTTTTTCCTTTTTGTTAAATTGAAATAAAATATTACTAAAAACGCTTGGTATCTGATTTAAATGGCTGTACTTTGAAATAATAATGAATATTTTCCTGGATATTAAGCTTTAAATTATTTCGCGTTTAATTCAAGTAAAAAAATCTGCATATAACTAAATATTTTATTAAATTATTTCATTCAAATTTAACATATCCATGAATTCCTGTATTGCGTAAATTTAAAACTATAAACTTAGTTAAAATATTTTTAATGAACAAAAACGACTACATTTAGGCAAAAGACAAATTTATAATATTATAAATTATGAACAGTATTAAAAAACGCATATGGTAAGCTTAGATTAAAAAAAAAAAAAAAAAATGCAATTTTATAAGTAAAAGGGAATGCGATGATACAGTACAAAAGAATAACTTAAAGTTATTTATGAATATAATGCTTTCTTAACAAATGAGAATTACCTCAAGAATAAACAGAACCATTTAAAAATTAAAATATATCCTTTAAAAAAATTGTATGTATTAAATGAAAGAAAAAAGAACACATCTGATACTTAGCAAAATAAATACTAAAATCTAGGAATCATAATTAACAGGTATTCAAAATAATTTTAATTAATACATACCTACCAACATACTAATTAATATCGCATAGTATTGCTACTACTCTCTTTTTTTTTTCATACCAGGTCTTTTGAAAAGTATTTTTCTTCTTATTGAATCGGAATTACATTGGGAGAAAATTGCTCCAAAAATAAAGTGGTGAGGGAAAATATGGGCGGTACTAATAATACAAAGAATGATAATTAGAATGTTAGCAGTATATATATATATATATTCTATATATATCGTATTCTCTCTCTATGTATATATATATAATATGGTTTATTGTTTTGCTTATTCAGAAGAATTAGTTTCGAATTATAATCTAACCTAATTGTAATGCAATACTTTGTTTTATATTTTAAATTTAGCTATTACATTCATAGATTAAATTATTAAAAACAGTATTAAAGTAATTGATTGAAAACGAGTAGAAAATAGAAAATAATATATAATGTCTGATTGCTCATTACATAAGTACAACCTTGTTTTTGTACTCGTACATAATAGATAATAGTATAAAAAAGCCAGATAAATATAGATATTAATAGCAGATTATACTTTCCCAACAATTCATTTTCATTAAGTGATAATTTTATAAATCAGTGCTTCATATACACTTAATGGTATTTTTAAATTAATTTCGTTATGTTTAATGTATTAAATGTAAAAATGAATAAATATATTTACATAAATTAAAAAGAGCCATAAAATTATTCTACTTAAAATACTGAATTTATGCTACCAATATAAAGCAAATTGCTTTTAACAACGAATATTAAGCAATTAACTTAATTTCTCTTCATGTAACATTATAATCGCCTAAATGTATCTAATATTTCTTTCTTTTTTCCCCTGTAAAACAAAATGAGATTTAATTGTCGATAAAACTAATAAATATTAATTTTTTGGACTTAATACAGTTATTTCCTCGTAGAGGAACTATCGTATGAAAATACAAATTACAAGCTCATATATTTGACATAAACATATACAACGTATAGGATACAAAGCATTTCTTTCTCATTTGTTTTAATCTTAGTAATTTCAGAAATGGATTTAATTTTTTTTAAATTTATTGCATGGATTTATCATAATGATAATAGTTTATGAGAAAATTATATTTAATAAAAAGCAGAAAAGAAAATTTAATCGGTAATTTGCAAATACACTAAAAAAATTATTATGACTGTTTTATGAAATCTCTGTAAAAATGAAAATTAAATTAAATAAGTACATGTCCTTATGTATTGTTTCAGATAATGAATTTCATGCTAGTGTAATAATCGCCGTTCACGTAATTAATACTTACAATTATAATTAAATATTTTATAAAAATTAAAAAATAGGATTTGTGGTATTAAAATTGAAAAAAAGAAAAATGCTTAACATATTGAAAAAAGCTGTAATTCAAGTACGTCCCCCCCCTCCCCACATTTTGCCTTTAAAAGATATTATATATAATTACATGAATTTCTAGATAAATAATTTTGAAATACTCAATTACTTCTTCAGTTGCAATAAATTAAAACATGAATAATGCGTAATGAGTAATGATAATTTTATGTATTTTTTTAATACTTTAAAAAGTGCGAAAGGAAAAAGTATACATTAAATAATTCACCATAAAACAACTCACATCTAGATGAAGGTGATTTAAAGATTTGAAGCATTTATATAAACTTTTTATTCTTCTAAAAAATGTAGTGTTTTTTTCCTTTTTGTTAAATTGAAATAAAATATTACTAAAAACGCTTGGTATCTGATTTAAATGGCTGTACTTTGAAATAATAATGAATATTTTCCTGGATATTAAGCTTTAAATTATTTCGCGTTTAATTCAAGTAAAAAAATCTGCATATAACTAAATATTTTATTAAATTATTTCATTCAAATTTAACATATCCATGAATTCCTGTATTGCGTAAATTTAAAACTATAAACTTAGTTAAAATATTTTTAATGAACAAAAACGACTACATTTAGGCAAAAGACAAATTTATAATATTATAAATTATGAACAGTATTAAAAAACGCATATGGTAAGCTTAGATTAAAAAAAAAAAAAAAATGCAATTTTATAAGTAAAAGGGAATGCGATGATACAGTACAAAAGAATAACTTAAAGTTATTTATGAATATAATGCTTTCTTAACAAATGAGAATTACCTCAAGAATAAACAGAACCATTTAAAAATTAAAATATATCCTTTAAAAAAATTGTATGTATTAAATGAAAGAAAAAAGAACACATCTGATACTTAGCAAAATAAATACTAAAATCTAGGAATCATAATTAACAGGTATTCAAAATAATTTTAATTAATACATACCTACCAACATACTAATTAATATCGCATAGTATTGCTACTACTCTCTTTTTTTTTTCATACCAGGTCTTTTGAAAAGTATTTTTCTTCTTATTGAATCGGAATTACATTGGGAGAAAATTGCTCCAAAAATAAAGTGGTGAGGGAAAATATGGGCGGTACTAATAATACAAAGAATGATAATTAGAATGTTAGCAGTATATATATATATATATTCTATATATATCGTATTCTCTCTCTATGTATATATATATAATATGGTTTATTGTTTTGCTTATTCAGAAGAATTAGTTTCGAATCTGAAATTTTCTTACTGCTTACTTCATAGACAAAATGTAAAAATTCAACTAATAAAATGTTATTACATAAACAATTTTGATTACAATTATCTTTTTTCTTCCAGAAAGAACTCCATATTTTAGCACACATACATTTGACGAATCTAGACTAATTCCACTATACTGAGTGACTGCAACTGACCAAAAGAGAATTTTATGGACAGGAATACTTTCAATTTTTGATAACTGCTATAGAGTATATAATACTGGTAAATTAAGGTATATATAATGTACTAAGTTTGATCTTGCATGTAGTTGTTTTAAAATTCTTAAAGAAATTCATAAATACTTTGCCGATTTGTGATATGGACTTTTATTTAATATTTATGGAATGTACAAAATGTTACTCGTTTCATGTATTTCCTGGCCGTATTCCACATTTTGTAAAATATCTATGTATTTTATAAACTAACGGCTTTAAAATTTTGTCGGCAGCATACATACAGAGTTAATGTATTAAATTTTCTGCCATAAACAGCCACTTGTAGTAAAAATTAAGAGAAATTTGCAGCCAAGTTTGGTATGCAGAAAAAGGCAATTCATGGGAGGAGTTCAAGGGATAAAAAAAAAAAAAAAAAAAAAAAAAAAAAAAAAGAAGTACAAAAATGTGTTTAGGTAACGCTTCGCTTGGAAAAATGTAAAATGCAATACATGATGCTTCATACGAATTTTATAAACAATAGAATAATTATTTCTATTTGATAGCTTTTATGTAATTTTAGGTGTTATATTTGCTTTTTAGAGATGCAAAACCCTATAATGTCGGTATTAAAAACTGCTTAAAGCTTATTTCCCTAAATCGTGCACATACCAAAGTTTGTGGCAATTTGCTTTTATATTAAGCTACAGTAGGTAGTGTATAGAGGGAGTTGAATTAAAACTACCCCGTGTGTACTGTATGTATACATTCACAGTCAAATTTGGTACGTAGAAATGAAAGAAAATATGCAGGATTGTAATTTATTCCATAACACATTTACATGAATACGCACAGGAACAGAAACACACGCATATACATACATTTATATATATAATTGTGTGTGCGTGTGTGTATACGCCTTTGTACCTTTATGTGTGTAGGTGTGCTGTAGAATAATATACTATCTACTAAATTTTAATCTAAAAAATTTTAAGAAACACTTTATATATAGAAAAAATTATTTTTAATTCATTTTTTTAAATCCCTTTTGAGATTTTCCCCCATTCCTTTTTACTGTACAAAATACATAACGAGAGAAAAGATTTTTTACATTATTTGAGAAAGACAAATGGCCATATAACACAAAGATTTGTAATTTTGTGTTATATTCCTTTTTTTTTTTTTTTTTTTTTTTTTATCACGGCAGATCATTAATATTTTTTTAAGCGACAATCTAATTATTCTAATTGTACTGTTATTGGTTATTGGCGAAGAAACAAAGATAATTAATGAAAACAGTGTTTGTAATTCACTTAATTATCACTTTTTTTTAAGTAAGTGATAAAACAACTAGGAATTATTTTTATAAAAATTATAATTTCTTTTCTATGTAATTCTATAGAAAATGTTTTATGTATACAATGTATAAAAAAGAAATGTTATAAAATCTTTTTGTAAAAAAAATAGAACCGACTCCAAAAAGGAACTGCTATTCAAACAAATAAAAATGAAAGAAAATTGGCAGAAAATGGAACTG